>JBBGZY010000696.1:4720000-6020000 GCA_037952925.1 Lithobates clamitans
GCAATCGAGGGAAAGATGAATGTGGCCAAGTACAGGGATATCCTGGACGAAAACCTTCTCCAGAGTGCTCAGGACCTCAGACTGGGCCGAAGGTTTACCTTCCAAACAAGACAATGACCTTAAGCACACAGCTAAAATAACGAAGGAGTGGCTTCACAACAACTCCGTGACTGTTCTTGAATGGCCCAGCGAGAGCCCTGACTTAAACCCAATTGAGCATCTCTGGAGAGGCCTACAAATGGCTGTCCACCAACGTTTACCATCCAACCTGACAGAACTGGAGAGGATCTGCCAGGAGGAATGGCAGAGGATCCCCAAATCCAGGTGTGAAAAACGTGCTGCATCTCTCCCAAAAAAGACTCATGGCTGTATACTTAGGACCATGTGATATTTCATTTTTTCTTTTTTAATAAATCTGCAAAAATGTCAACAATTCTGTGTTTTTCTGTCAATATGGGGTGCTGTGTGTACATTGAGGAAAAAAATGAACTTAAAATAATTTTAGCAAATGAGATATATATATATATATATATATATATATATATATATATATATATATATATATATATATATATATATATATATATATATATATATATATATATATATATATATAGTGAAAAATGTAAGGGGGTCTGAATACTTTCTGTCCCCACTGTGTGTGTATTTTCACTAGTGTGACAAAAATTTAAAATCCATAAATCTATCCCATAGTTTGTAGATGCTAAAACTTTTGCGCAAACCAATTTGGTGTTTAACAAAAAAAAAAAAAAAAAAAATTATATAGCAGAATACAAATTGGCCTAAATTTGATTTTTATAGCAGAAAGTAGAAAATTATTGGTGTGTTTGTGGCGTGGGGTTTTGTGTGTGGGGTGTTTTCATAAAAAAAAGAGATGATCGAATACCACCAAAAGAAAGCTTTGTGGGAAAAGACATCCAATTTTTGGTTATAGCGTATAACTAACATTTGTCAGTTAAAGCAACGCAGCCGTATCGGAGAAAAAATGGCCTGGTCAGGAAGTGGATAAAACCTTCTGGAGCTGAAGTGGTTAAAGTATAAATCCCACTGACACAAATAGCAATTTCCTGTCTTGATATTAAAAACTTTTTTGCTGAATTAGACACTGGGATGTCTTTGAAACTGTAACCCTGAGATTGATGTGTATTTTCTGAGCTCTTGCTGATCCTTCAGTATTCAGTCATATGATTGTAATCTTAGATCATGTGCTAGTTGCCGTATACATGTCTGTTGCATGAGTTCTTCAAATGACTAATACTGGTATTTTAAGAAGCTGTTTTTTTTCTTATCCTATTTTTAAGCTTTAATGGTTTTTAAGGGTTTTAGAGGATTAATCTCCTAAGGCCTCATGTACACTGCTGCTGGTAAACGGGCATTTAGGAGCAGTTGGGCATTTTTCTCAGCTGCCCCTGAACTCTCCTCTATTATCTTATCAATACATGTACACAGGGTCGTTTCCAGTCATTTCTAGGCAGTTGAGTTCAGAAGCATTTTTTGGAAAGCAAGAAAATGGGTTCAGACGGATGTTCAGAGGCATTTCAAATCTGTTACAGGCATTTGGCGTTTCAAGTGCAGTAAGTTGCGTTTAACAGCATTTCATTTTACAGACGTTTTTTCATTTCAACAAAAACGCTTATAGACGCAAACGTGGCTAAACGGACATTTCTAATTGTCGAGGTAAATTGTTCAGGAGAGGTTAAACAAGGTCCAGTGTACATGAAGCCTAACTCTCAAAGGAGTAGGCTTAAAGCTGTTTTAAAGTGTGAATAACTTAGTATTCTTGCCTGCTCTGTGCATTGATATTGCACAGAGCAGCCCAGAACCTTCTCTTCTCTGTGCTTCTTTTAGCTCCTCTTCTGTGTGCTACCATAGGAAGCACACTTGCTCCAGAGCCGTGCTGTGTGTGCCCATTGATGGGCACAGCTTGACTCCTGCTCTCAAGATTTGAGTGGCAGCAGCAGGACCCGGGGTCTCTGATCCTGTGAGAGGAGAGAGAGAGAGAGACTAGCGCCCCGCTGGAGATGGTGAGGTCAGGGTGTTTACCTGTCCTGGAATCCAGTGGTATTCTCACCCCAGCCAACTTTTTTTAATTGGCTATCTGGTGCTAAAGGCAGAACAGCGGTTTGCCGATGTAAACATGGCAGATCTCTGTTCTGAGAGGACGTAAGGCATTTTATCCTGTGTCTCTGCAAAGAGGGACCTAGGATCCATATCTTCCTGTAGTAAAAGCACCTCCCACAGTATAGTAAAATGCTGACTAGGCACAGTTAACCCTTTGATCACCCTGATGTTGACCCCTTCCCAGCCAGTGTCAGTACTAGGGCTGAAACAGTTAATCGATTATTTTCATAATTGATTAATTGGCCAGTAACATAATGGGGTCAAAACTAAAATGAGCCCTTTATAGTACAAAAGGAGCAAATAATTGCTACTTATTACTTTTACAGTAACAATTAATCAATTAACAATAAACAGTAAAATTTAACCCCTTACAGAAGTGATTATCTGCTTTTTTTTTTTTTTTTTTTTTTTGTACTATAAAAGGCTAATTTTATTATTTTATTGCCCGTTATGTTACTAAACCTCTTAGGCCTGGTTTACATCTATGTGGTGTTTGGTGCTTTTTTGCAGAAATGCACTACAGTTTATTTACATGGTTTCCTATGGGACACGTTCACATCTATGCATTTTTCAGCCGCTGCGTATTTGGAAAGGGTCAGGGACTTTTTCAACGCAAAACAGTGCTTTTATTTTTTTTGGTTCAATATACATCAATGGAGAAGCTGCAGAAAAGCATGTAATGCGTTTTTGGAGCAATTTGTGTTTTTTAGTCTGCCCAACAACAAATTGGCCAAAATAGTGTAAAAACGCAAATCGCAGCAAAATCACGTGCGCAAAAATCAAAAACCCACAGCAAAAAGCACTGCAGAAACAGATTAAAAGCAAACTGCATAGGTGTGTACCCAGCCTTATGCTGGCCACATGGATCAATTTTCAGACAAGAATATTCAGACCAGAAATCTTTGTACATTCGCTGAATGAAAGAATGTTTGAAATTTTCACTTGTTTTTAACATTCTGTTTTTAAAATGACTAATTTCTGAACAAAAACTACATTTACGGTCTCAAAATTCCTTGAAAATGAACGTAGATTTGACCACACTAACAGACAATCGAGCGAACGTTCTTAAAATGACTTTTTATTTTTTTATTTTTTTTCCCAAGGAAGACGTGTGTGTGTGTGGTGTGTGTGTGTGTGTGTGTGTGTGTGTGTGTGTGTGTTTTTTTTTTTTTTTTTTTCGCCCTGTATATATGCTCTAATAGCATATACAGTATATCTCTTCTCTAATAGTATATACAGTATATCTCTTCTGTCTGTTCTCAGAGTGGATTAGATATTTTGCTCCCTAACCATATAGTTGGTTATTTATATTTACCACTGCATATAGATATTTAAGAATTAATTGCCTTTTTTTTTTTAACTTTACATATTAACTAAATTATACACCACACTTTAAGGTGATTAATCGAAAGAATAATAGGCCAACCAATCGATTATGAAAATAATCGTTAGTTGCAGCCCTAGTCAGTACAGTGCTTATTTTTAAGCACTAATTACTGTTTTAGTGTCACTGGTCCCCAAAAAGTGTCAGTTAATGTCCACTGCAATATCGCAGTCTCTCTTTAAGTTGCTTATTGCCGCCATTACTAGTAAAAGAAAAAAGTATTCTATAGCATGTAGACGCTATAACTTTTGCACAAACCAATATACGCTTATTGGGATTTTTTTCCCCCAAAAAATGTAGCAGAGTACCTATTGGCCTATATTATTTATTATTATTATTATTATTATTATTATTATTATTATTTTTTTTAATTGGAAGTGTTTTATAGCCAAAAGTAAAATTTTATGTTCATTTTTCTTCAAAATTGGCGGCCTTTTTTTGTTTGTTACAAAAAATAGAAAAGCAGAGGTGATCGAATACCACCATAAGAAAACTCTATTTGTGGGGGTAAAAAAGGACACATTTTATTTGGGTACAGCGTCACATGGCCGCACAGTTGTTAAATTGTTTGCTACTGTAGCATTTCAAATTCCTGATGTGTACTTACTGTACCATGTGCTTGTATGAAAAAGTATCCTGTTCTCTTTGTATTGCTTCTTTTGTGTGGAGTCCCTGGTGTTCCAGCCAGTCCCTCTGATTTCCTGTTAAAAAAAAAATGACCCCTCTAAGCAGGAGAGCTCATCTTGGTCAATTGTCTAGCTATGCTGGGAACGCAGGCTGCTCCTCCTAAGATCAGATTTGTCCTGACGCCCCTGTTGCACAGCCGTTCACTGGGAAGATCAGTGTGATGTTGCTGCTCCTCCCTTCAGCTGTTTTGCAGCTGAGAACAGAGGTATTGTGATCCCTCCAACCGGGAAGCCTGAGCGACTAGCCGGCGCATGTGTCGGCTGGCCAGAGACCCCAACAAAGCCGGAATCGGCTTTGATCAGGTCTCGGATGTAGAAACCCAAAAGCAATATCACCATGTCCCTTCTGGTTTACTGGAGCCTTAACCTCTTTGCGCCCACTCTATAGCCGAAAGACTGCCACAGTGTGGATCTAAGTTGCCGGGAGGGCGTCCGTGTACATCCTCTCATGCATGAGCTGCCTGTGTGCCCGACACTCTTTGTAATCAGAGAGGCAATGATACTCAGTTGATCACAGATCAGAGTAAGATCCTGGCCCCTTACCACGTGATCAGCTGTAGCCAATGACCGCTGATCATGTGATGTAAACGGCCGGTTACCACCTGGACTAAACTGTTTGCAAAATTTTAATATATATATATATATATATATATATATTACATTTTTGGTCCTTATTTTTTGCTAAAAAACAAACCCAGTAGTGGTTAAATGGCACCAAAAGAAGGTTCTATTTGTGTGAAAAAATGATAAAAATGTGACAGGCACAGTGTTGCATGACCGCCTAATTGTCATTCAAAGAGTGGCAGCAATGAAAATTAGCCTGGGCAGGAAGGGTGTTTTAAATGCCCAGTAAGCAAGTGCTAAAGGCACCAGATTTAAAACAAAGTCCGCATTTAGAATCGCAAAACTTTTTGAATGATTTTAAGTGTAAAGGAGGGATTTGGTGTCCTACAGTCCCCAGATCCCACCCAAAAAAAACTTGACACATGACTATTACAAGGGATGTTTACATTCCTTGTGACAGTAACAAATGTGATAAAAAAACAAAATTTATATATATAATTTTTAATACATACATACTATGCTCATGTGTAAGAGCAAATGTAAACATTGTTCAAACCACGATTGTTAGAGAGAGAGCAATAATTCCAGCACTAGACCTCCTCTGTAACAGTGAAACACTTTCGTCTATGAAGAATTTTAAGTACTGTAGTTTGTCACCATTTCATGAGTGCACAATTTTCAAGCATGACATTTTGGGTATATGTATGTATGCATATATATTAATAATAATAATAATTTTTTTTTTTTCTCTTCAATTCATGAAATTGAATTTGTTCCAAAGTTGCGTTTGAAAGGCTGCTGCACAAATGCAGTGTAACATAAAATATTGCAATGATTGCTATTTTATTCTCTAGGGTCTAAAATATGTTTGGGGGTTCTAAAGTCATTTAAAAAAAAAAAATACTGATCTTCTGATACCTGAATACAACAGGTATCAGAAAAAGTCCTGGCCTTGAAGTGGTTAAACTTAATGAGTTGTATTTACAATCACTTTAACCGCTTCCCGACCGCCCCACGTACATTTCCTGCAGCAGCGCGACCTCTCTGCACGAAATCGCATACCTGTATGTGATTTTTGCCCCTCCGGGTCTGGGGCGCACACACGCACCGCCGGCTGCCAGCTTCCGCTGTGATCCGATGTCCCCTGGGAACCGCCGATTGTTCACAAGGTAGACAGAGCGGCCGTACATTTTATTTGGGTACAGCATCGCATAACGCAGTGCTGTATCACAAAAAAAAGCCTGGTTGTGAAAGGGGGCCACATCTTGCGGTCAAGTGACTAGTCACAGACTTGAGACGGGTTATTAACCAAGCCATGTTTATCTGCAGATCACTGGTTTGGCTTTACTGTATGGCAGGGATGTCTGCAATCAGATGCCGGTACTTAATTTTGACGGGTACCCAATCCCACTTCCGGTCAGATCACCAAGGTGTTCTAAACTGAAGTTTGGCACTCTCCAGCCCCCCCTCCTCTCCACAGGCTCTTGGGACACATCACATGCCCAGGAGATTATGGGACCATTCACAGCACAGTGGGCAGCTGGCTATGAAAAGGCATGTAGTTGGCTGCCCACATTTGAGATACTGGCGCCTGCATCCAAAGACCGACAAAGAGCCGGGTCAGGTGAGGACCTGGGACAGTTAAGCGTGTGTTTTTTTGCTTGTTTTTTTTAAAAACTAAGTCTGCGGCTAGAGTATTTGTAGCTGGTGACTGTTAAATTTTTGTTTACAGGGTAAAGGACCTCTTTAAAATTAGCATTTTTCAGTCTTGATTGTATATCTTGGCTCAGAGAGGAAGGCTAACGGAAGCTTTACAGTGCTGACATTCACAGGCTGCCCAGAAAGGAGTGAATATCGGGGAGATAAGACAAGACACTAGTATTGTAAGTTTAACTCTTGTGTATCTCCCTGGCAGCAGAGTTTGTCCTGTCACCTCTCCTGATTTTTTTTTTTTTTTTTTTTTTTAACTTTTCTCTGTCCCTGCTCTGTGTTCCCTCAGCAAACTCTTTCATTCCTATTGCTCTTTCCCAGTAGTGGGGGAGGGGCTGGGGGTAGAAGATGAAGTAACATGCCAGGAGTACCAATAAACAAATTCCTGTGGCAGCACACTCCCCACTAGCTGTTGGAGAATAGTACTAACATTTTCATAATTGATTTGTTGGCCGATTCATTAGGGATACACCGCTTTACCGACCAAAAAATAGGGTTATCGGCCTTTTTATAGATGATGGCTGCTGAAAAAAGTGTGTGTTTTGTTTTCTGCGATTTTACTGCATTTATGCGATTTAAGTGGTGCACCATAAACGGAACACGGGTGCGTTTTTATTTTTATTAGATTTTTTTTTTTTTTTTGTTGCTTTTTCAAAGGGTGGAAGACATGCATAGAATTTGAAGGGATGCATTTTTCTTGAGCTTTTCTTAACGCAAAAGTGATTCAAACACTTCTCGGTGTGAAAGCAGCCCATCGGCTGAAAACGTGACGAATAATGGACAAAAATTTTATTAATTTAAATTCGTGATTTTAATTAACAATTTACAAGGCAATTTACAATGTAATATAATTTTATGTATAAACAAAAAAATATATTTAATACTATTTATACTGTCAATTTTGTTTTTCGGCCAAGTACATCCTGATTATTTTGATTTAATTGCCTAAACATCTCAAACAAGTTTTTCGTGTATAATTTAGCTAGTTGATATGTAAAGCTTAAAGTGGAGGGCCACCCTGAAAAAAAAATTGCACAAAAAAAAAAAATAAACATTTGAAGAAAAAAACAAAATGTTTAAAACTTACCTGAACCCTTGTTGCTAGGCAGTCTTCCTAATCTGCCTGTTCTATTCCGCGGCATGTTCTGCTCCTAGCTAAGCGGCCCCGTTGCCTTCTGGGAACTGTATGTGTTCCCAGAAAACCACAGGGCCATTCACAGATCGCTCGCGCGTGCACAGTAGGAAACTGGCAGTGAAGCCGCAAGGCTCCACTGCCTTTTTCCCTTATCTAGGATGGCGGTCCCGGGACCCGAGAGCCGAGGGATGGGTCGGCCTCGGGTGGCCGACATCGTGGGCACCCAGGACAGGTAAGTCTACTTATTTAAAGTCAGCAGCTACAGTGTTTGTAGCTGCTGACTTTAAAAAATTGTTTTAGCTGGCTGCAGTCCCGCTTTAAGAAAAGGGGAAAAAATTGATTCTTGAATATCTCTCTATATGCAGTGGTAAATCTATATAACCAGCTATATGATTAGGGAACACAATGTCTAATGCACTTTGAGAATAACAGAGAAGAGATGTACAGTTCTACTCATAAGTTTACATACCCTGGCAGAATTTGATTTCTTGGCCATTTTTCAGAGAATATGAATGACACAAACTTTTCTTTCACCCATAGTTAGTGTTTGTCTGAGGCCATTTATTATCAATCAACTGTTTTACTCTTTTTAAATCATCTCAACAGAAACTACCCAAATGACCCTGATCAAAAGTTTACATACCCCAGTTCATAATACCGTGTATTGCCCCCTTTAACATCAATGACAGCTTGAAGACTTTTGTGGTATTTGTGGATGAGGCTCTTTATCTTCTCAGATGGTAAAGCTGCCCATTCCTCTTGGCAAAAAGCCTCCAGTTTCTGTTAATTCTTGGGCTGTCTTGCATGAACTGCACGTTTGAGATCTCCCCAGAGTGGCTCAATTAAATTGAGGTCAGGAGACTGAGATGGCCACTCCAGAACCTTCACTTTATTCTGCTGTAGCCAATGACAGGTTGACTTGGCCTTGTGTTTTGGATCATTGTCATGTTGTAATGTCTATGTATGTCCCATGCGCAGCTTCCTGGCTGATGAATGCAAATGTTCCTCCAGTATTTTTTGATAACATACTGCATTCATCTTGCCATCAATTTTGACCAAATTTCCTGTGCCTTTGCAGCTCGCACTTCCCCTAAAACGTCAGTGATCCACCTCCGTGTTTCACAGTAGGAATGGTGTACCTTTCATCATAGGCCTTGTTGACTCCTCTCCAAATGAAGCGTTTATGGTTGTGGCCAAAAAGCTCAATTTTGGTCTCATCACTCCAAATAACTTTGTGCCAGAAGGTTTGAGGCTTGTCTCTGTGCTGTTTGGCGTATTGTAAGCGGGATACTTTGTGGCATTTGCATAGTAATGGCTTTCTTCTGGTGACTCGACAATGCAGCCCATCTTTCTTCAAGTGCCTCCTTATTGTGCATCTTGAAACAGCCACACCATATGTTTTCAGAGAGTCCTGTATTTCACCTGAAGTTATTTGTGGGTTTTTCTTTGCATCCCGAACAATTTTCCAGGCTGAAATTCACCAAAACCCCTAATTTTCCAATTCTTGATTAGAGTTTGAACATTGCTGATTAGCATTTTCAATTCCTTGGATATCTTTTTATATCCCTTTCCTGTTTTATACAGTTCAACTACCTTTTCCTGCAGATCCTTTGACAATTCTTTTGCTTTCCCCATGACTCAGAATCCAGAAACGTCAGTGCAGCACTGGATGAAAGATGCAAGGGTCTGTCGGGATTCCAGAAACTCATTGACCTTTTATACACCCACTAATTACAAGCAAACAGATCAAAGGTGAGGATAGTTACCTTTTTAATAGCCATTCAAACCCCTTTTATGTCAACTTGTGTGCATGTTATCAGGCCAAAATCACCAGGGTATGTAAACTTTTGATCAAGGTCATTTGGGTAGTTTCTGTTGTGATTATGATTTAAAAATGGTAAACAGTTGATTGATGATAATAAATGGCTTCAGCCAAACACTAACCATGAGCGAAAGATGTTTTTGTGTTCTCATTCATATTCTCTGAAAAATGGCCAAGAAATCCTAAGTTCTGCCCGGGTATGTAAACTTATGAGCACAACTGTATATACTATTAGGAAGTTGAATCTTGTACCTGTTATCAGACTCCATCATGCATGACAGACTCCCTTGTCATAGGCAGGTAGCTAGATACAAGCTATCTGCGTGTGCTGTCACCTATGCTGGCCATACACAAATTTTTACTTTAGAAAATTTTAGTACTCAAGAGCGTTCATTTGATTTTCTAATCATTAGTGGATTTCAAATCGATGTTTTCAACCAGTGACTGGAAAATTCGAAGGAGCAGAGTAGAAAAACTTTTCTCGATTGAATACATTTTTGGACAGTATGTGGTTTTCCTACAGCATTTACATTTGAAAATGAATGTTAAAAGCAAGTGAAATTTTTGAGCGTCATCTGTCCATTAAATATACAAATATCATCTAAACATTTGTAGTAGTATGCTATCACCTGTCATGATGGGGTTAAAACAAATTAGCCCTTTTTTATAGTACAAAACAGCAGATAATCTCTACTACAAGGGGTTTATTTTATACTGTGAAAAGTGAATGTGTATGATCTCTATCTCCCCTGGTATTTTTAACTGCAAGTCAGATGTGGAGGGGAGGGAGGAGACATATGAATCTTTTATACTTTAAAGAAGTTGCAAACCCCGGGTTTTATTATTTATTTTTTTAATTTTTTTGGGAACCTGCCAGGTAAAGGCATAATGTGCTAGTTCCTTCAGAGCGCATGCGCCAGTGATATCACTGACAGCATGTAATGTAAATATCTCCTAAACGGCACACATTTAGGAGATATGTACGCTACCATTATAGGTAAGCCTTTATTATAGGCTAACCTATAGGTAAAAGAAAAAGATGGAACTTTACTTCCTTTTTTTTTTTACATAGGTGAGGTTAAAAAAAAGACACAAGTCCAACCTATGTGTGTGATTATATGTCAGTATTACATTGTATATCCCTGTATGTTGCGATCGTTCAGGTGCTTATCTAATAGTTTTTTGAAACTATTGGTGCCCCCTGCTGAGACCACCGCCTGTGTAAGGGAATTCCTCTCATCCTTGCCACTTTATACAGTAAAGAACCCTCTACGTAGTTTAAGGTTAAACCACCTTCTTTTTTTTTTTTTTTTTTTTTTTTTTTCGAATTTTAGTGAGTGGCCACTTGTCTTATTAAACTCCTTTCCGCGAAAAAGTTTTATCCCTATTGTGGGGTCACCAGTATGTTATTTGTGTATTGAAATCATATCCCCTCTCAAGAGTCTCATCTCCAGAGAGAATAAGTTCAGTTCTTGTAGAGTGGGAGAATTATCGTTTTATCTCTGGAGTTGATCGCCTTTTTAATGCATGCCAATATTCTGTTTGCTTTGTTAGCAGCAGCTTGGCATTGCATGCCATTGCTGAGCCCATCATCCACTAGAACCCCAGGTCCTTTTCCATCCTATATTCCCCTAGTGAGTAGCTTGCAGTCATATTTTTGCCACCCAAATGCATTATTTTACATTTTTCTACAATAAACCTCATTTGCCATGTAGTTGCCCACCCCATTAATTTGTTCAGATCTTCTTACAAGGTTTCCACATCCTGCGGAGAAGTTATTGCCCTGCTTAGCATAGTATTGTCTGCAAATGCAGAGATTGAACTGTTTATCCCATCCTCCAGGTCGTTTATGAACAAATTAAACAGAATTGGTCCCAGCACAGAACCCTGGGGAACTCCACTACCCACCCCTGACCATACCGAGTACTCCCCATTTATCACCACCCTCTAAACTCGCCCTTGTAGCCAGTTTTCAATCCATGTACTCACCCTATGGTCCATGCCAACGGACCTTACTTTGTACAGTAAACGTTTATGGGGAACTGTGTCAAATGCTTTTGCAAATTCCAGATACACCACGTTTACGGGCCTTCATTCATCTAGATGGCAGCTCACCGCCTCATAGAAGGTTAATAGATTGGTTTGGCAAGAACGATTCTTCATGAATCCATGCTGATTACTGCTAATACCATTTTCATTACTAAAATCTTGTGTATAGTCCCTTATCATCCCCTACAAGAGCTTGCATACTATTGATGTTAGGCTAACTAGTCTGTAATTCCCAGGGATGTGTTTTGGCCCTTTTTTTTAAATATTGGTGCTACATTGGCTTTTCTCCAATCAGCTGGTACCATTCCAGTCAGTAAAAATTAAGAACAATGACCAGAGCACTTTTTGCGATTTGGCACTGTCACTTTAACTGACAATTGCGCAGTTGTGCGACATTGCACCCAAACAAAATTGACGTTTTTTTTTTCCCCACAAATAGAGCTTTCTTTTGGTAGTATTTGATCACCTCTGCGGTATTTATTTTTTGCGCTATAAACAAAAAAGAGCGTCAATTTTGAAAAAAAGCAAATTTTTTTTTTTAAACTTTTTTGCTATAATAAATATCCCCCCAAAATATTTTAAAAAAATAGATAGCATTTTATTATTTTTTTTTCTTACTAGTAATGGTGGCGATCTGTGATTTTTTTTTTTTTTTTTTTTTATCGTGACTGCGACATTATGGTGGAGACCTCGGACAATTTTGACACATTTTTGGGACTAATGGCATTATTACAGCGATCAATGCTATAAAAATGCATTGATTACTGTAAAAAGGTCACTGGCAGTGTAGGGGTTAACACTAGGGGGCGATCAAGGGGTTAATTGTGTTCCCTGGTGTGTGTTCTAACTGAAGGGGGGAGGGGACTGACTAGAGGAGATGACAGATCCCTGTGCATCGGCTTCGGGGGCGAGCTGCCCGCGCGCACCTAGTGCCCACCAGAGGGAGCGACTTAACATAACGGCGTTCACGCAGCCAAGCCATTTTGCCGCAGTACAACTGCAGCGGCTGGTTGGCAGTCAGTTAATGTTAAGTTTCCAAGGTCTATTTCTAATTCTGTCCTCTTTTAGCCATGAGGGTGGTTCCTTCCTGTGATGTGTCATGAGGACAAACCCTGCAGTTTTGGTTACTGAAGCCCCCCCCACTTAAAGTAGTACTAAGACCACTTTCACACTGAGGCGATTTACAGGCTTTTTTTTTTTTTTTTTGAGCTAAAAATAGCGCCTGGAAAAACGCCTCCCATGCCACCCCAATGTGAGCCTGAGTGCTACAAAAAGCCCTGCAAGCTGCGTCTTTGGGGCGGTGGAGGAGTGGTGTATACACTGCTCCTTCACTGCCCCTGCCTAAGCGCGGTAGTGCTTTTCGGGCGCTAGTAACCCTTTCCTCTGCCGCTAGCGGGGGTTAAAAGCACCCCGCTAGTAGCCAAAAAGCGCAGCTAAAATGACAATAAAGCGCCTGTGCTAGCAGTGTGAAAGGGGTTTGAAGGACTGAGACACTTTTTTTTGCATGGATATGTTCATTTTTAAATACAATGCAGAATACTGGTGAACCTTTACTTTAAATGTAGTTGTAATACCTTCTATTGGCTCCACCCTCTCTGGGTTCATAACCTGATCTTGCCTGCAAAGAGCCCTGATCGTGATTGTAAACATTTTTGGATTTTATTTTTAATGTGTCATACTTGCCTGCTCTGTAATGGATTTGCACAGAGCAGCCCTGATTCTCCTTTTCTGGGGTGCCCCACCCGTGCTTCTGGCTCCTCCTGCCTTAAGGGTACCTCCTATAGAAGGCTGCAAATTATAGTATAGAGTGCCCCCATGGCCAGAAAAAAAAAAAAATTCTGCCCTTAGTTACTCACTCCCCTCTTCTGCCCAGGACTACTTGTCCCACAAGGCATTGCTTCTCACATATTCAAAAGTTCTCAGGCACTTACTGAATGTATAGATGATGTACTGAGCTGTTTGTGTGCTGCACTGTATTTACTGATATGTAAACAAATATTGCATTCTGTATGCAGGCCAACTAATCGGCTGACCAACTAATTGATTATGAACATAGTTGACAACTATTTTTCATAATCGATTGTCATTTGGTTTCAGCCCTAAAAGTCACTTAAAATTCTTAGATTATATAAAATGTTATATTATAGTGCCACTGATTTGTGTATTTGGATGACTACATCAGGTCCCACTGTCAGAGTACTGTGTACTTATTTGTACCGATAACAGTACAGATAAGTATATTTATTATAGAACCCAGACACAGGGGAACTTATTGTTATACAGAGGGGATGGGAGCTTTTAATATTAAATATGAAAGCAGCAGGAGCGGTGGGGGCGGGTGCTGACACGAGCAGTGAGGGGGGAGAGCACACAGGAGACGGAGCAGGGCTGCGGGTGATGGAGGCACATAAACTGACCTTAGCAGCCACGATATACCGTGGTCAGTTTTGAGGGGGGGAGGGTATAGCCAGGTAGGATCAGCCAGGTTTTTTTTTTTGTATTGTTTTTTGGTGTTACAGGGGGCCAAATTACACAGCACAAGCACTGTGCTGTATAATATGCTTTAAGGAGACGGGATGGGTGTGTGTGTGTGTGGTTTTTTTTTTTTTTTTTTTTTTTTTTTTTTTTAAATTCGGAAAGCACTGCACATTCTATGCAGCTCCCCCAACCCACCCCCCTTAAATAATCACCTGTGCCGGATCTCAGTCCAACACTGCACTCTGCAGCAGCTCTCATAGGCACGGCTGAGAGAAGCGGTAGTCAGCTCCTGCTGCTGCTGTTCAAATCTTGAGAGCGGGAGGTGGGGCCAGGCTGTGTGTCTAAATAGACTCTAGCAGCTCGGGGTGTGTGTGTGTGTGTGTGTGTGTGTGTGTGTGTGTGTGTGTGTGTGTGTGTGTGTGTTTTTTTCTATTTTATTTTTAAAAATTTGAACCTTTTTAATATCACTTTAAAATATTTTAATAGTAATTTTACTGGAATTTTATGCATGAAGAGGTTTGTGGATATTTTTTGTCCCTTGATGACTTCTGTTAATTTATTTCTAGGTTTGGGATATTGGAGGTCAACCAAGGTTTCGCAGTATGTGGGAGCGCTACTGTAGAGGTGTTAATGCAGTTGTGTAAGTATTCCATTCCTGAAACTCGCCAAACACTTTTTGCTGTTGTAAACGCGCAATTCATAAGATGAATACTTTACATTTTTTAGCCAAGGATGGTGAAGCATTACAATTTCACTGTCCCGTTTGATTCTTACAAGCTTACATTTACAGTATGCTTAATGTGTAAAGGAAAACACACCAAAATGCAATTGTGCAAATGTAAAAGAACTGGGTTGCCTGCACTTTTTGGGTCCAAGTTGCCTGGCTGACTGGATGTGCCTTGGGAGACACAAACCATTGGTTTCCCTGGTTGGTTGTTTAGATTATCGTGCTTGTCATTTGTTGTTTTCATTTTTTTTTTACTACATTACTTCAAAGATGAAAACCTGTAGTGCCGTAAAAGACCTTATGCTGTGGAGAAAGCGAGTGTTGGCATCTCTTGTCCCTACTAATATTTGCCTAAGACCCGAGTATACAGTTAAGGAATTCCTTGCACAAGGTCCTCCTCTGTTGGTGCTAATGATTAAAGTGTAAGTTCACCTTTAAAGAAAATCAGTAAAGATGACTTTATTCTAGACCTCCTCCCCATCCCACCCAGCCCTCTGTACCAGATTGCTGCAATTCTCTGCTGTCAGACACCTACAATCCGCTTCACTGGTCCGCAGCTTGATCGCTTGTTTATTTTGTTTAGCCAGTATGGATTATAGGGATTCTAGTTGGTCATCACTGTCACATGGATGGCGCTGACTAATCAGAAGCCATCTAGCCCATACTGTCAGCACTGCGAGGAGAGGAGTGAAAGCTGCCAGGATTTCAAATCCCCGGACCAGTGAAGCGGCTTGTTGATGCCTGACAGCGGGGGATCGTGGCAGTCTGGTACTGAGGGGACCGGGTGGGATAGGAATTGGGAGGGGGTCCAGTGTAAAGTCACCTAACAGATTTTCTGTAAAGATCATATACTTGCTACATACAGTATGCTATCAGCACAGTGTATATGTGTATATATATATGTGTGTATATATATATATATATATATGTGTGTATATATGTATATATATGTATGTATGTATATATATATATATATATATATATATATATATATATCTATATCTCTATATCTCTATATCTCTGCACTTTTCTTTTTTTTTTTTTTTTTGAGCTAGAGACTCAAACTTGCCAGCTATTATGTGCAGAGAAGGACAAGTATCATACGTGGCTGAACGACTTTTGTACAACCACCCTGTTGGATGTTCCCCACTCGATCAGAACTTCAGGCTATAGCCTGTAATGGTGTTAATTGTACAGTAATACCTCCGGATTGCAAGTAACGAGGTTAACTAGCTTTTCGCGATGCAAGCTATTTTTTTAAAATCCTGACTTGGTTTGCGAGCGTTGTCTTGCAAAACGAGCAGGATTCAAGCCTCTTCGGTATGCAGTACCTCATGTGGTCAGAGGTGCGCCAGCGACACTCTGAGCCGCTCGGATGCACTAGGAGCCACTCACGAACACTCTGTTCCCGAGTGTTTTCAAGCCTTTCCGAGTGTCTCCGGTGCCCCCCCACCTCTGGCCACATGCGGTACTGCATACAATAGAAGTCACACTGGAACGAGTTATCTGAGTTTTCATTGATTTCTATGGGGAAACTCGCTTTGATATACGAGTGCTTTGGATTACAAGCATTCTTCTGGAACTAATTATGCTCGTAATCCAAGGTACCACTGTATTCTAATAGCAATGAAGTACTCCTTACATTCTGACAGCTGGTTTAAACGAGAAAAAAAATCTCTGGGCTGCCTAAGTGGTGTAGGGTAAGGAGATATTCTATGTATACCTCATTTACTTTTTACATGTCTAGATCTGGAGTAATTTTAATTTTAATTTTATTTTATTTTTTTTCCAAACATTATAACGTACTGCCGCAGTGAGATGCTTGCTTTTATCTTTTCAGGTACATGGTAGATGCAGCAGACTTGGACAAAGTGGAAGCATCTAAATATGAATTGCACAACTTGTTAGACAAACCACAGTTGCATGGAATCCCTGTAAGTAAATGCTTTTCATTTTTCAAAAGTCTAATAAAAAAAAAAAAATCGATTTATGTATACATTTTAGGTTCGTTGTAGAACAGTCAGTTTCTGTTTCAGAGTAAAACAAAATGGACATGAGCTCGGTGCCTAATTGACAAAGGGATTGCAGCAGTTTTACCAGCATGTCTTTGGAGTGTGGGAGGAAACTGAAGTACCCAGAGGAAACCCACGCAGACACAAAGAGAACATGCACACTTCAGGCAGATGGTTTCATGGTTGGGATTCGAACCAGCGACCCTTTTGTTGCTAGGTGAAAGTGCTAAACATAGAGCATTGTGCCTGCTCTACGCTTTGTGAAAGGCTAAGGCAGAACAATAGCCTATGCTGTTATAGAGCCCTAGTAGATCTTAAAAAAAAAAAAAAACTGCTACTTTGTAAAACGTTCATGAAATTTGTCATAACTGTAGGCTATATGGCTTCCCTTGAAAGCCTAGCCAAAAAAAAACTCCTAGTTAGCAATCTTAACATCCTGCCTTGTATGAAGATTGTTGGATGCCCACTCCCAGCATTACAGGAGTGAAAACCAACACTTTTCTCACATTTTGTAACGAGACAATGTGAGCATTGCTTGCTGAGAATTTTTTTGGCAGTTCAAGAGCACTTTGCTGTCCTAAGAGTATGTACCACCAAGATGCTGTTATTACAATTCTTGGGGTGGGGAGAATGGTTTTACTGTTACTTGGGGACACTTGAGGCACTTATTGGACAGGAGCTTTCAAGTGGGTCTGGTTTATTTCCGCTAACTGAGATAAGTCTCTTATATCAAAATAAAGCCTTTGAAAGTTGGGGCAGATATAGAGCTTTTCTGGCTAGCAATGAACAGTTCTGACCACACCAGCTGGCTTCTGTTCTGCATACAGGAACATTAATTCAGCATCTTTGATAGGAGAGGGTCAAGCTGTAGATCATCTGCTTATCTTCCATTCACAGAACCTGTTGAAGCTGTAGTATAGTTTCTAGCAGCTGGTGGAAAGGGTGGGCATAGTCTGACTCTTGATCAGAGCCTGTGACAGCCCCTTAGTTTAATTGGCCTCCACCACACTGAAAGATTATGAGCAATCGGCACAATGAACACATCCCGCTGACTGTAAGTTATGTCCCTTGTGCTGATTTTTCTTTTAGCTACACCTAGGCTTTAAGTAAGATGCACTTTTTTTTTCCATACATCATGGGACACAGAGTTAGGCTAATATTCATTACCTACTGGGTTATACTTCATCTCCAGGTGACTGTACACTGGTAGACCAAAGGTCTTTAGACAGGAAGTGATCCCCTATATAACCCCTCCCATACAGGAAGTACTTCAGGGTTTTTTTTGTTTTTTGTTTTTTTTTATACAGTGTCTGCAAGGTGGATGGCACGGTTGTTTGAGCTCTCTGAGCTCCAGGTCTCTAGTCCCACAAACGGTTTTTAAATGAATCAAGGGATTGACCGATCGGATCCATTTGACACAGGCTTTATATGCTTGGATAAATGGTACCTGAGCCTCGTAAAAAGACTCCAGATACTGTGAGGTTTTGCCTGTAACGCGGCCTATGGGCGCTGGACCCTGCGAAGTGGAATCCTGGAAACCACAGCGCTAAGGCATTCCTACAGGGTGCTGTACAGGTCAAAGGGAGTGGACCCTAAACATGAAAAGGGTACCCAGTCCTTGAAGGTCCTTAAGCCACAGGAACCCGCCGTGATGGGTGAAGTTTGGGCTCTTAGTTTCTAAGCTGCCCTGCACCTGGACAGGTAAGTGATACCCCTTTTAATTATTGTGGGGTGTCCCAGTGACCATATGGGGTAGTTGTGGGCTAGCTGTGGGTGTTTGCAAAGTGTTTTTTTGCTTGTCTGGCTGTTTTTTTACCTGCATGATGGCGCACGACGGTGCACCATTTCGCCTTGGTTCACCATGGCGCACATGTGTGCACAAGAGCACCACTGGGCTCAGCAGTATGTTTGGAGGCCATGGTGCACATGGCTTTTCTGCACATGCACCCTAGCCTTTATCTGGGTGCACGAAGATTTGCGTCATATGCAAATACAGCCACTCCCGTTCGCAGGGGCCGCGTGTGCACAGCCAGCTTATTTAAGTTGTGTATGCCAAGCATGCAGTGCTTCCAGAAGGCAGCTGTGCAGGCACTGAACCAGGCATTTGCAGCAGTATATTTCTCCTTACCTGGGTCACGCGAGTCACCAGGTGTGGCTAAAGGTGCTTAGGATTGTTTCATAGGGGCTTGGTGAGCCCTATTAAGGGGTCTCCCTTCTGAGGTGTTTTAATAATACACCCAGGTACTCTCTTTTTGTGGCTAGTAAATGTCTTCAAAAAAGAGGAGCAGGAGTAACACTACAGGGAAGGGCACACCTATATCGTCAGTAGTTCCTGATGAACCTAGTCGTATCCCTAGTGTTTTATCCCCTGAAGGACCAGAGGCTTCCGGGCAATCTGAGCTGTTGCGCCTATCAGGCATTGTGCCTACAGCCAACGCTACTGCTTCACCCTTTATCACGAAGGATGAACTGTCCTCAGCCCTAGCTGGGTTAGAGCACAGGACTGCTGGCATGATTGCCTCCATCCCGTGGGGTGGCAAGAAGCGTGACAGATCCCCCTCCCCGGAGCCTCCTAGTCTGGAACAGGAATAGGTTGTAGATGGGGAAGAGCTAAAAGCTCAGGATTCTGTGGAGGGCCGGATGGATGAGTCTACGTCTGAACAAGAAGATATCCAGTTGATGTCTGCCTCTCAGTCAGAGTCTTTTGATCCTGACTCTTACCGAAATGGTTCGTTCTGCCTTTAAGTTGCCTATTGCAGAGGTTACTGAACCCCCCTGGTCCTCTTTGGGATCCCTGAGGCCTCTTCAGGCTGCACAGGCTTTCCCCTTACACCCTCTGTTGGAAAAGGCAGTGTATGCTGATTGGGAACATCCTGACATGATTTTTGTTCCTCCCGAAGAGGTTTCCCTTTTTATATCCCATGGATGAAAAGTTCGTTAAGTGGAGCATGCCAGCCGTTGATGCAGCAGACTCTTCCTTAAACAAGAACTTAATTTGTCCGGTACATAACGCACACAGGGTTTGAAAGACCCTGTTGACAAGAAATTGGAGTCATTATTCAAAGCTTCTTTTTCTTTGGCCAGTTCAGCTTTTCAGCCAGCAATTGGTATCTGCCAATCCGTAAAGTATCAGGTCAGACGGCCTGACAGGCTTAACCGGAAGGGTGATCTGACTGAAAAGTAAGAAAGATATTCCTCGAGCGCTGTGTTTTGCTATTGATGCCTTTAAAGGATTCAATACAGCAGGTTTCTTGCTTGGCTCTCTTGTCTGTACATATGCACAGACTTTTGTGGCTTAAGAACTGGTCTGCCAATAACTTTTTACATGGAAGCTCGGCTGGTTTCCCCTTTAATGGGGAACGTTTATTCGGTGATCATTTGGACAACTATATCCAAAAGATTTCTGGAGAGAAGAGTTCTCTACTTTCTGTAAAGAAAAGCACCAGGAGTCCCTCGTTTAAAACCTCAGGGACTGCTTCCTCGAGTGTCTCGGCGCCAAGACAGTTCCGCCGCCAACGGGGCGCTAGAGTCCGTGGCAAGCCGCAAGGCCAGGGCCAGAAAAAAAAGCACTGGGTCCAAAACTCTTCTAAACCTAGCTCCTTTTGAGGGGACACCCCCACTCTTATCGGGTGGGGGGAAGGCTGCTAGACTTTGCAGACATTTTGGAGAACAATAGTTCAGGAACATCAACTATATCCCATGGTTACAAGCTGGCGTTCGGGGGGTTCCCCCTCAGGTTTCTAAGATCCAGCATTCTCTCGGATCCTCCAAAAAGACTTATTGCTTCAAACGCTACATTTAGTGCATCAAGGAGTGATTGATTTTAGAGGTTCCTGTATCCAAAAGGGGCGCAGGGTTTTACTCGAACCTGTTTATGGTTTCAAAACCAAATGGGGACACATTTTGGACCTAAGATCCCTGAACCAGTATCTACTGATCCAATCCTTTCGGATGGAGTCTGTCTGCTCAGTAGTAGCCTCACTCCAGATGGAAGACTTTTTAGCCTCCATCTATATAAAAGACACATATTTACATGTACCTATCTTTCAGCCCCATCAAAGGTTCCTGAGATTTGCAATAGAGGAACGTCATTTTCAGTTTGTGGCTCTACCCTTCGGGCTTGCTACAGCTCCCCGGGTGTTCACAAAGGTCCTAGCACCAGTACTGGGTCTTTTAAGGGCCCAAGAAATCTTTGTGCTTGGGTGTCTGGAGGACCTCCTGCTCCGAGATCACTCACCACTGGCTCTAGAACAGAGCATAACATGCACAGTGCGGTATTTGGAAAGCTTAGGCTCTGTCTGTATTCTTTCAAAGGCCTTTAGCCTCCCATTCACTGGTCTGAACCTTTATGCAGGGGGCAGCTTATTTGCTTTCCCCCCATTAGGTCACCTATGTGTCCTTGGGACTTGAACTTGGTGCTGTCTGTCTGTGTTACAGAAACAACAATTTGAACCTATCAAGGAAATTCCATTAGACTTGCTGTCACGCAAGCTAGCCCTCCTGATGGCTATCCCCTCGGCTAGAAAGGTGTCTGAGTTGGCGGCCCTTTCGTGCAGGGAACCATACTTGATCCTTCACCACGACAGGGTCGTGTTACGACCTGTTCCATCCGTTTTGCCAAAAATGGTGTCTGCCTTTCCTTTAAATCAGGACATTATTTTGCCTTCTTTTTTCTCTCAGCCTTGTTCGTCGGAAGAGAGACTACTGCATTTTTTGGATGTTGCCTGGGCAGTCAAGGTTTTATTTATTTGTCTAGATCTGTGGAGATCTGAGAATCAGACTCCTTTTTTTGTTTTACCAAAATGACCCAAGAAGGGGCAGGCAGCTTCCCAATCTTCCATTGCCAATTGGGTCCATCAATTGGTCATTCAAGCCAATGTAAATATAAAAAATTTGGCACTCACAAAACATGCAAAACTAAGTGTAAATATGTGCAGATATAAATAAACAAAGCAAAATTCCATATAAAATAAAGTCCAAAAATATTCTTGCAAATCAACAGCCCCATATGTGCCCCCACTCACCAAATGGTCATGACCCCCAGCTTTTTTAGACTGCAAATCTGGGGGTCATCACCATTTGAGTGGGGGCACATGTGGGGGTGTTGATTTGCACCTGAAAAGTTCTGGAGCGTCTGTGGTTCACTGCACTTCTAAAGTTTTTTTTTTTTGTTGTTTTTTTTTTCTCCATTGTGGATTAGAACACTTATTATCCAATATGTTTGGACTTTATTTTATATGGAATCTCGCTTTTATATCTGCACATATTTACACTTGGTTTTGCATGTTTTGTGAGCACCACATTTTTTTATATTTACATTTCTAGTGAGTAGCACTTTGTTTGGCAGCTGCTTTAGTTTTCTTTTTCACTTTTTTTCACCATTCAGCTCGAGTTTTTTATTTTAGGATATATAGTTTATTATTCAGGCCTATGGTCTGAAACTTAAAGCTCCTCCCTTTTAAGGTGAGAGCTCATTCTACCGGGGGTAGATGGGCTTTTCGCCATCAGGTATCTTTGGCTCAGATTTGTAAGTCTGCTACCTGGTCTTTAGTGCATACATTCACAATACTTTATCAAGTGGATGTTGCTGAGGATTCGGCTTTCGGCCGCAGTGTGATGCAGGCTGATGGCTATTGTTTGACAGGGTGTCTCCCTCCCCTCAAGGCTATTGCTCTGGGATGTCCCAGTAGGTAATGAATATTAGCCTAACTCTGTGTCCCATGATGTATGAAAAAGAGAAAATCTGATTTTTTTTTTCATCATACTTACCTGTTAAATCCTTTTCTTTAAGTACATCGTGGGACACAGAGGTCCCTCCCCTCTTTTTGAGGATTCAGTGCTTGCTACTAAACCTGAAGTACTTCCTGTATGGGAGGGGTTATATAGGGGATCACTTCCTGTCTAAAGAGCTTTTGGACTACCACCAGTGTCCATTCACCTGGAGATGAAGTATAACCCAGTAGGTAATGAATATTAGCCTAACTCTGTGTCCCATGATGTACTCAAAAGTATTTTACAGGTAAGTATGATGAAAAAATCCTATTATCGTTAAGGGAAAAAAAATGGAAAAAAAAAAATAGATCTACTTTCCCAGATGGTATGCAGGAAGTATATGAAAACCCAGGGAATGTAACTTTCCTGGGGTATAATAAATCCGATGAAGCAGTTTAAGTTGTATGACCCTGTCATTAAGTGAAATTGGGTTGGATATGTATGAAAACTCTTCTATCAGCATTGGTAGACTTGCTCACCACCCTTTTAAAACATTGTCTGGCCGTTTTAATTCTCTGAAGGGTAAAAGGAAGCTAATAAAGCCCAATTGTGGCGAACTTAAAAACTAGAATTTAATCCCTGCAACGTCCACTTCCCATTCTCTAGCGGTCTAAGATCATCAAACTAATGCAAGGCCTATAGCCCTGCCTTGAAGGGGATGACTCTGAGGGACCATCAACTGATGGAGCGCGAGAGAGCGCCATCTGCCGGGAGCGGTCTCCTTGCACGGGAGGTTTTTTAAATTTCCTTCAGTTGTACTTTGTTCTGGACGTTCTGAATAGATTTTCTAAAGCCATGGCATTAAGGATAATATTTGAACCCAGCTTCCTGGTAGCATGTTGGGATTTGTATGTAATGTAAAGTTTCTATAAAATTTGGGAATATGTTCCTCAAACAATGGAGTAAGTTTAACTTTAAGTCTTGAGCAGGATACATTAAAGTGGTTGTAGAGGCTTAAGGTTGTAGATCGTCATGTATTCTATGCATGAAGGTAAAAAACCATCTGTGTGCTGCTGCCCCCTCTCAATCCAGCTATGTGCATGGGAGGTTCTCTCCTCATTGGCTAAAACAGCAGCGGCAGCCATTGGCTCCCACTGCTGTTAATCACAGCCAGTAAGCCAATAAGGAGAGGGCAGGGGGTGGGCCGAGGCACAGCTTTGGGTCTTATGGGTGCATAGAGCGGGGCTTGGGAGCGAGCACACACCAGTGCCCCCATAGCAAGGTGCTTTCTATTAGGGGCACTGGTCAAGGGGGAGGCGCCAGGAGAGCCTACAAGGGACCCAAGAAAAAGAGGATTGGGCTTGCTTTGTGCAAAAGCACTGCATAGGGCAGTTAAGTGTAACATGTTGTGCCCCCCCAACAAAAAAAAAATCTGAACCTGTATCACTTTAAAGTGCCGCTGAGCTACTTCTCACCACTAGAGGGAGTGATTTACTAATTTAAGCTATGATCATAGTAAACTTGGGTATGTTCACAGCACTTCTGCATGCTGCAATCCTGCCAATGTCATTCCCCTTTATAATCCAGTCTTTAATTCGTCCCCCCTGTAAATTATTTTTTACTTGCTGGTCCTTTTTTGTTTTTCAGCTTCCTCTAACAAACCAAGCTGTCCAGCAAAAGATTGTTAGAGGGCTGAGGCAATCCACTTAAACACTGACCGGGGTGCTTATAATGGTCAGCATTTATTTATTTTAAACCTTTATCACAAAAGGGGGAAAAAACTGCTACTGTAGTTGCTTAGAAGGTGTTTATCTGGAGTTGGGCTTTTGTTAGTCACTTATACAAACCCCTCTTTAGATAATGCTGCATTTCAAGGGTGACTCCTTTGCTCCTCCATAGAGGAGCCAACCTAGGACAGGGAGTGTTACTGGAGGGATAACCAGGTAAAAATCAAAGGAAAGCCTAAAACATTAAAACCAATGCAGCCACCACATTTATAGTGGCAATGTAACTGTATCTGAGCAATAAACTGAAAAGCACTGTTTATTTTATTATTCCAAGCACACATCCATTCATGTCTCCATGCCTTATTTTGTTAAGAAGTTACTTTTATAAAATACCCCCCCCCCCCTATCATTTCTAGCTGTGGTAATTTTAAATAAGGGAAGATGATATATGTAGTATATATTTCCTGGAATCTGCCTGTTCTTAGTTTAGACAGAGTGCTTAGCTGAGAATCCCTCTTCCTCCTCCCAGATGAAATATAAATAAAAAACTTGTGCATCAATGCTAGTCCTGGGATGTACAAAAAATGTATATGTGTGTGTGTGTGTGTGTGTGTGTGTGTGTGTATGTAACAAGAAAATGTACCATCCTATCTATTTACTCATGTTAGTAGCATAAGAATTGTAATTGGTTAATTTTGAGTGAGAGTTTAGTTCCACATTAAAGTGGTTGTAAAATAAAATCTAAAAAAGGTGTTATACTTACCTGCTCCATGCAATCGAAGAGAGCGGTCCATTACTTGGTCTTCTAGAGTCCCTTACCAGTGCTCTCTGCTCTTTCTTACAAGTGCCCCCGCAGCAAGCTGTTCTGAGGGTGCATCCCCCCCACAGGATTTTCAGGAGCCAGTGAGCTTATGGTTCCCGTGGCTCTCAAACTCCATGAAGAGAGCAGTGGTGCTGTAGAAGGGACAGTGCTGGATTGATGGTAGGGGTCAGATAAGTGTTTAGGGACAGGGAGGAATGAATGCATTTCCCCCCCCCCCCCCCAAGCTTTACAGAGGGGTTCCTTTGGCACATTTTGGGCTTGCTCCCGTCTCCCCCCCCCCCACCCCCCCCCCCCCCCCCCCCCCCCCCCCCCCCCCCCACACACACACACACACACACACACACACACACACACACACACACACACACACACACACACACACACACACACACACACACACACCCACCATGTACCCCATACTCATTCACATAGGGTGGGGGTCTGGGGCCCCCTTATTAAAGGGGGCTCCCGGATTCTGATAAGCCCGCTGACCCCGACAACCAACGGCCAGTGTTGTCGGGAAGAGGCCCTTGTCCTCATCAACATGGAGAAATGGTGCTTTTGGGGAGCCCACACTTAACCCCCATGTTGAGGACATGTGGCCTGGTACGGTTCAGGAGGTGGGGGGGCGCTCCTTCCCACCCCCTTTCCTGACCGGCCGGGCTGCGTGCTTGGATAAGGGGCTGGTATGGATTTTGGAGGGGACCCCCATGCCGATTTTTCGGCGGAGGGGGTTCCCCTTACAATCCATACCAGACCTAAGAGCCTGGTATGCTCCTGGGGGGGGGGGGGCTCTTAACCACGTGATCAGTTGTGACCAACCAATATCAGCACAGCCCCCATCAGAGGTGCCCATCACAGATGTCAATCAGTGCCCATCAGTAATGACTATTAGTGCCTCCTCATCAGTGCCTGTCGGTGAAGGAGAAAACTACATTTTATAAGAAACCCTTTTTTTTTTTTTTCGGTCTTTTTTTAATTTGTTTAGCAAAAAATAAAAAAACCCAGTGGTGATCAAATGCCATCAAAAGAAAACTCTATGTGGGAAGAAAATGCTAAAAAATCACTTTTGGTACAGCGTTGCATGACCGTGTAATTGTCATTCAAAGTGTGACAGCACTAAAAGCTGAAAATTGGCCTGGGCTGGAAGGGGGATAAAAGTGCCCTGTATTGAAGTCGTTAAAAAAAAAAAGTTTAGAATTGAAATCACTTTGGTTGGATTGGTGACATAAATATATTTTTTTTTGGATTTACAAACCAAAAGTACTTTAAAGTATGAGTTTAGGAAGAGGTAAAAAGTTCACAAGCCCCTTTTTACTGTACGTTTTTTCCAGTGACCAAAAAAAAAAAAAATAGTGCAATAATAGATCCTGACCAATTTATTGTGTAAGTAATTGATCATTACTTACAGTGTCTTGAAAAAGTAATCATACCCCTTGACATTTTTCTACATTTTGTCATGTTGCAACCAAAAACGTAACTATTGTGCACTCCACAAATTTTTCCTTTTATGTAAGAGTGGCAAGAAGAAAGCCATAAGAAGTCCTGTTTGCAGTTTGCGAGAAGCCATGTGGGGAACACAGCAAACATGTGAAAGAAGGTGCTCTGGTCAGATGAGACCAAAATTAGCATTTTGCTTTTAGGCCAAAAGTTTGTGTGGTGGAAAACTAACACTGCACATCACCCTGAACACACCATCCCCACCGTGAAACATGGGGGTGGCAGCCTCATGTTGTGGGGGTGCTTTTCTTCAGCAGGGACAGGAAAGCTGGTCAGAGTTGACGGGAAGATGGATGGAGCCAAATACAGGGCAGTTTTAGAAGAAAACCTGTTAGACCCCTTTCACACTGAGGCGTTTTTTAGGCTAAAAATAGCATCTGTAAAGCGCCTGAAAACGGCTCCCCTGCAGTCTCGGTGTGAAAGCCCGAGTGCTTTCACACTGAGGCGATGTGTTGACAGGATGTTAAGAAAACTCCTGCAAGCAGCATCTTTGTAGCGGTCTATACACCGCTCCTGCCCATTGAAATGAATGGAAACCGGCGGCAAAGCGCTGCCTTGCGGGTCGTTTCAACCCTTTTTTGGCCCCTGGCGCTTTACCGCCGACACCCCAGTGTGAAAGCAGCCTTAGAGTCTGCAAAAGACTTGAGTGGGGCGGAGGTTCACCTTCCAGCAGGACAAGGACCCTAAACATACAGCCAGAGCTACAATGGAATGGTTTAGGTCAAAGCATATTAATGTGTTAGAATGGCCCAGTCAAAGTCCAGACCTAAATCCAATTGAGAATCTGTGGCAAGACTTGAAAATTGCTGTTCAGACGCTCTCCATCCAATCTAACAGAGCTTAAGCTATGGGGGGGGGGGCTGAATACAAATGCACGCCACACTTTTCAGATATTTATTTGTAAAAAAATTGAAAATCATTTTCCTTTCACTTCACAATTATGTGACCCTTTGTTCATGTATCACATAAAATCCCAATAAAATACATTTATGTTTTGGTTGTAACATGACAAAATGTGGAACATTTCAAGGGATATGAATACTTTTTCAAGGCACTGTAGGTAATGTCTTGGCAAAGATTACTGTGAATCTAAAATTTGCTTTATGCTTTGTTGCCTTAATATATAAGCATTTTTACAATGTTTTGCAATTCCTTGCTCAAGTTTGAAAACAATATGCCTCATCCCTTCCATGCTAAATTTCTCTGTAGGTGTTTTTTATGGAAAATTCATAAAAAAAAAAAAAAAATTTCAGTAGATTTTTTTTTTTTTTTTAAACCAAAAAAGACATAATCCTGCCTGCATTATCTTATTTAAGAAGTAACAAAATGTTCTGTGTTATGCCAAAAAGAGACAATATTCATAACCCATACTTAACTTGTGCACTCAGGATTTTTCATCCAGATAACAAACGTTTATGGATAGGTCTCACACTAATAATGCACCTATAAATGGGCATATGCTGTTACATGGGGGAGATCTCCTATAAAATCTATTGTACTCATTTTTTTTTTAACTTTCTGCAGGTATGCCGCCTTCTATTTTTATTTTGCATTGCATTGATGCGTTTTTGTATATGTGTAATTTAAAAATGTTTGTACTGTAAAGGTTCAGTCTTTTTAAAGTGTGTGTATGTATTGCTAAAAACTTGTTTTTTGAGTAGTGTAGGGAAGGGTTAAAACGCCTTTCAGGTTAGCTGTTTGCTGTTTTTGGTCAGCTGGGATAATTTCACTTCACTTTTTGAGGTTGATTTACAAAGGAGCTGAGAATGAAGAATGTTCCCTTAACTATCCAGTTATGTGAAAAGCAAATGCTACTATCTATAAGTGTGTAAAAGTTAATTGCATGGCTATTTAGGCAAATGCTTTAGGCTCCATGCACACTGGACTCTAAAAAACGACAGTTTTTTGTCATTTGGGCGTGTTTTTTTTGTTTGTTTTTTGTTTTTAACAGCCCATAAACTCCACTCTGTTCTAGGTGTCCATGTACACATGAATGCTTTTTAGCTTTTATCAGCAGTGGAGTTTATGGGCTGTTGTCTGAACGCCCTAAAATCGCGTTCAAGAGCAGTCCTAAAAAACGCCAGACGCTGGTAAACGCGGTTTAACACTGTAAACAGAGCGTTAAGCCTCATCAGGCGTTTCTCTGCCTCTATTCAAAATCAATGGTTCTTCATGGGAGCCCATTGATCTCGATAGAAGTCTGATCATGATGATCCAACTTGCGGTACGACTTGTGTGTTGAGGCTGTTAAAGGGGAACCCCGCAAAAATGAGAAAATTGGTGTGGGGTCCCCCCCCCCTTAACGATAGCAGGTCTGGTATGGATTTTTAGGAGGAAAAAATGGTATGGGGGTCCCCCCTAAAATCCATACCAAACCCTTATCTGAGCACGCAGCCCGGCAGGTCAGGATAAGTGGGAGAACGAGTGAGCGCCCCATTATTACATTGTACCCCTACCCATTCACGTAAAAGTGTCAAAAATAAACACTGTACACAAGTTTTTAAAGTATTTTATTAAGGCAGCTCCGGCTTCTGCCTGGGCTTCTGCCTGGTCTTCTGCCAGGTCTTCACGCTCTTTTGCCAGGTCTTCTCCCCTGTTCTTCCGATGTTGACTCGGCGCAATCTCCCGGTGTAATGCTGGGTCCCCCGTGTGCAATGACTTATATTGGCATGGGGTGGGGCCACCTGCCGACGCCCTTGTGACGTCATTGTCCCATCATGGCCCGGGTGGTGACGTCATAAGGAAGTGGGGCCTCCAGATGATGTAAGCAGGTGGCCCTGCCCCATGCCAATATAAGTCATTGCACATGGTGGACCCAGCATTACACCCGGAGATCGCATCGAGTCAAGATCGGAAGAAGAATAGGGGAGAAGACAGCGGAGAAGAGCCGGCAAAAGAGCGAGAAGACAGCGGAGGGAGAAGACCCGGAGAGGGGAGAAGACATCGAAAGAGACGACGGAGCTGCCTTAATAAAATACTTTAAAAGCCTGTGTACAGTGTTTATTTTTGACACTTCTTTTCCTTTTTTTTTTTTTTTTTCACATAGGGTGGGGGGCCAGCATTTTGGGGCCCCTCTTTTTAAGATTCTTCCAGATTCTGATAAGCTCCCGCCCACAGACCCCGACAACCAAAGGCCAGGGTTGTCGGGAAGAGGCCCTTGTCCTCATAAACATGAACATGGGGACAAGGTGCTTGGGGTGAGGGCCCCCTGCCCCAGAGCACCCACCTCTCATGTTGAAGGCATGTGGCCTGGTATGGTCGGTGGGGGCCGTTCAATTGTCCCCCCACTTATCCTGACCTTCCGGGCTGCATGCTCGGATAAGGGTCTGGTATGGATTGGGGGGGCATGCATTTTTTTTTTTTTTTTTTTTTTTTAGTGCTCCCCCCCCCAGTTATCCAGTATGGATATGGACGGTTGTACTGTGAAGGGACATGATGTGCTGTGTAGGGGGAAAAAATACTACAACGTGCAGTAGTTTGTTACTATGCGGTGTGGTGTGTTGCAAAGTGTTTGTAGGTGGTCCTTTGAGTTAGTATACTATGATAGACTAATCCATGCGTAAACCTACCTTTTTAAAAGTATTTCATACATTCTACAAAGCACACAAATTAGCTGATGGTTTGGTGGAGGCAATGAATGTTTTTTTTTTTTCTTTTTCAGCTAGGTTTTTTAAAGGACAATATGCCTTATTTGCAGCATATTCTTTATGGAATATGCTGCAAATGCCACCCTGCATTCAGGCTACTGATGGGAGAGAAGGAGCAACAGGTGACTACTGCGGTCAGTCAACCGCGCTCTGCTCTTGGCAACGTGTTCCTTGTTAGTATATTGCATGCAGCACACCTGATCCGGTATTACATCACTTTCTAGTCTGCCTCTATACAGCATATCACATTAAAAATGTAATGATTTATTGATACAGAGCTGTATTAAGTGCTAAGTTCACCTTTAGAACATGTTACACCTGTATTTGGGGTGTAACCTCTTCAAGCACTCCCCTGAACCTCTCCCCCGCAGCTGTTGTCACTTTTTATAATCGGGGATCTGTGAATAAAGTCTTGTTTGCCAGCGCAGCAGCCAGCTTGTAGTTTGCAATTGACTGTGCAGATCAGCACACTTGTAGCCCATCCACCCTCCCTCCAGCTTTCTAAGTGAAATCCCATATGGAGATATATATATATATATATATATTATGTATTATGTATGTGTGTGTATATATCTATATCTGGAGTAGAGCTTGAAATCCCAAGCAAATTTAAGAAAATAATGTACTTGAGATTAATTCAGTTGATCCTGTAACACCTTTAAGAGAGATGAAAAAAAAAAATGGCAAAAGTTTGTCCTTTTTCTAATTGAATTAAAGTGGGGAAAAAGTGAATTGTAGGTGAAAGTTGTATAACTCTTGAGTGAAAAGTGTATAAACCCTATGGTATCTATATCGTGAATGAAATACTGTATGCTTTAGTGGGTCGATCCTATTGTGAGTGTAAAATGTACCGATGTGACAAGTTTCATATTTTCATTTCTTTGCGTTTAGGTTTTAGTACTTGGAAACAAGAGAGATCTTCCTGGGGCTTTGGATGAAAAACAGCTTATTGAAAAACTGTGAGTAAACTAATATTTTGGTATTATGGGGAAAATCACCATTACGATGCCCAGTTCGATTTACTTTAGTGTGGTAAAATCTAGTTTTTGACCACAGTGCATTTGTATAATTTTATAGCCTCTAAACCTTTTGGAAGCCTTCATTTAGTGCTTGTTCACACACAGTGCAGTGATCGGTATTTATCTGCACTGGAAAAATGCCAGTCACCTCTGGGGCACATAGAAAACACTTATTTTCTATGTGCCCTGTTCACACTGCAACTCAGCCCAGAGGTGTGCTGCAATACAATGCAGTCATGCGCCACTTATTGCAGCACACTGGATGGCACCACACAGCAGCGTAATGCACCTCCACTGCTGTGTGGTGACATGAATTGGAGTGTCACTTTGTGCGCTTCAAAGTTGAGAGAGAAAAAAAAGGGAGCTTCTGTGATGTGCTGAAAAGCACATCACAACGTCCCCTTACCGTAACGGCCCACCCACTGAACTGCTCTCCTTTTAGTGAGCGTGCAGTGTGAACTGGCCCCTTTAAGATTGTTTTTATGGTGCGTTGCATGTATTTACTTGCATTTTGTAACACTATTTGAAAAGAAAAAAATAATTACTTTGGAGGCGCTTTTCTGCATTCCTGCTGAAACTGGTCTGTTCAGTTCTCTACTTTACATTGTGGTCATCCTCAGCCTGGCTTTTGGAGTACAGTGTCTCGGTCCTGCAGGACTAGACGTTTGGGGATAGCCTCAAAGTAACCTTTGGCACTAGCTCTATGTAGGGTGCTTTCCAGACTTTGTTGTGGCTACATAAGCTGTAGAGCGCTTTTCAAGTCCCTAGGCATTAGCATTACTTCAGTGCTAGCCATGCCCCTAAAGAATGGCTTGGTAATAGTAAGTATGCTGGACTACCCAAGCACCAGGAGCTACCTCAGTTACATAGGTTGCTGGATGCCCCTAACCTATGTTGGCACTGGTTTTGAAGCAGAAGGGGTTAACACTGTGTGGTACTTTATGACTTTATGCTGACATCCCCTCGGAGGAGTGTCACAAGTTTGCTCTGGAATCCTTGCCACCACAGTGTTGAAGCATCTCGCTGCTGCTTCTGCTGCTTGCAGAGAGCCAAGTGGAACTTCGATTTGTTTGGTCCATCCGTGCTGTCTGCCTACATTGAATCTTGTCCAGCCATCTAACCCTCATCTTCTACCAGCTGTCCAGGTTTCGTGAGCACCTGAGCCCTTTCCTTTTACCCTGCGCCTATATGTTGCCATGCTGCAATGCAAATGCAACAATTCTAGACATAAGGGGGGCAGTCCCATTGGTAGAATGTGAGCTAGGGACCCCCACTGTACAACAGTTCTTAGGCGGTTTGCTGCACGTCTTCTGGACCTGCAGCCTGGAATTATGTTATCCTCTGCTCTTGGAGTCTGTTCCATCATTTGTAGACATCCTTTGCTCCTCTTTTGGTTGTGGAGTCATGTAAGACCTAATGCCCCAAATTACCTAGTTATTTGCTGACTGTGTATAGATCATATTTGCTCCTGCAGATTTTCTATCAGGTTTGCCTCCGCTGCCTAAGGGGCTTCTGAGCCCTCCTCTTCATGAAGGTGAACTGTCACCATCCAGAGTTGGTGGATGTTTACGATCACTTGAACGGCTTGCATTTCACATGCTTGCTGCTGAAGGTCTCCTGTTTTCGCTCCTTGCCACTTCCCATGTTTCTCACCTCCAACCTTTTCTGTGTCACTGCACAGATGAATGGATCTTCATCAAGCTCTCTCTGGTCTTCTTGATCAAGGTGTCATTGTTATAGTGGCAGAACGGTATTGGGGGTTCAATGCCAAAATGTTTACTGTTCCCAAGCTCAAAGGGGTGAATTCTCCCAATTCTGGATATCAAAGCTGACTGTCTTCATTCAACTCCAAACATGTTTGCATGAAATCTTCCAAATATGCAATCACCTTCCCTTTAACAGGGAGACATCCTGGCTTCTGTGGACTTTAAATGCCTTCTTACATGTGCCCATCTTTCCAGCACATTTGATATCCCTCTGCTTTGCTGCCCTTTCACTATGAGCTTTTGGCTTTTCCCTCTCCTCTCCACCTCAGGTATTCTCCAAGGTGTTAGTGCTTATACTAACTCTGTTGCATTTTACTGGCATCCCCATTGTGGGATACTTGGACAACCAACCTACTTTTGCAGTAACTGTCGGCACAAGCTTTTTTTGAACAATAACATTAACTGGACTTGGATAAGTCCTGAACCTTCAGAAATTAAAGAAAATGTAAGTTAAATCATATTGCCACCATCCCTTCTCAAATACAAAAAAAAGTATATATTAATTTTCACATTTCCCATGGGACTTTGGGGGGGCAATATACATAAATTGGAGACAGAGTAAAGCATTGTCAGTTGGCACATTGCTATTATGCAAACACATGTGATTACAAGATACCCACAGTCCATAGTCGGACTATTGCGACATCCATAGTGTTTAACTTGTCAACACTGTCCCCAGGCAAGAACAGATCTGATGCATTTCAGAAAATCCTTCAGTAGTATTGAAGGTAGAACATATGTCACAAATTGTGCAAACAGCCAGCCCAGCTTAAAACAAACTCCAGAATGCCTTGCCACCTTCTGCTAAGCATGGGACAAGTAAAGTCAGCCCCAGGGGTTTAATAACATGCATGCGTTGAAGCCACCGGAGATGCAGCCTAATGGTGGCTGTTGACCCTTGTTGGAGAGGATTGTAGCATTTTTTTTTTTTCCAAATGGCCTGGAAACAAAGTAAAGTTAAACACTATGGATATGTCAAAATAGTTCCCCAACTATGGACTGCTGGTATGTTGTAATCACATGATGTATTTGAACAGTAGCAATGTGCCATCCGATATGGAATTTTTTAAGTTTTACACAATGTTGTGAATAAAGTTGATTTACAATCATGTATTACTCTTTGCCTAAAATTTATGTATATTGCACTCAACATCCAATGGGATGTGTGTATGTTTATGTGACGTGACATACATGCATACATTGTGCAGGCGTGCAAAAAATTTAGCTATAAGAATGCTAATAGAAATGTTAATAGTTTATATCAATTAACAAAATGGAAAGTAAATGAACAGACGAGAGCTCCCAATCAATATTTGATGATTTGCCTTCAAAATGGCATCAGTTGGCACTCGGGAGGTTGGATGTTCTGAACATCTTGGAGAAGTAACCACAGACCTTCTGTGGGTGTAAGCTGCCTGTCTCCATGTAATGCCAGGCAGACTCCATAATGAGATCAGGGCTCTGTGGGGGCCAAACCATCACTTTCAGGATTCCTTGTTTACTCTGAAGATAGTTCTTAATGACATTGGCTGTATGTTTGGGGTCATTGTCTTGCTGCAGAATAATTTGGGGGCCAATGGCATGCCTCCCTGATGGTATGGCATGATGAAAAAGTATCTTCCTGAATTTTTCATCGAGGACATCATTGAGTCTGACCAAATCTCCAACTCTATTTTCAGAAATGCAGCGCTAAACTTGCAAGGAACCTTCACCGTGCTTCACTGTTGCCTGCAGACACTCATCATTGTACCACTCTGCAGCCCTTGGCGAACAAACTGCGTCCTGCTACAGCCAAATATTTCAAATTTTGACTCCTCAGATCCACACACCTGCTGCTATTTTTTCTGCACTCCAGTTCCTATGTTTTCATGCATAGGACATGGAAACACAGCTGAGCGACCCACCTATGCATGAAATCATAGGAACTGGACTGCAGAAAAATAGGCACCTAAGCCCCTGACCTCCCCTTAATACAATCTTGTGTCCATGTGCACACATGCTTTTAGAGAAGTTTTTAGTAGCGGCAACACTTTTTGAAAAACTGTGGCTTAGGTGCGTTTAACGCAATTTTTTTCCTGTCAGGAGAAACAGCGTTTACAATAAACCAGTGTGTATGTGGCCTTAGACCACATCACCCCACCGCTGTTTAGTTTTTAGTTGAGTCAGACTGCACGTAGAGTAGAGGCCACCAGGTAGTCACAGGAAACCAGCTAATGGTGGTGGTGGGGGGAATTAAAGGGTAAGTGGATCTGGTGCTGTTAAGGTACTGTAAGTGTATAAATGTGCAAAAGTAATAAAAAGCATATAATACACAAATATATTACACATGTATAAAAAAATATGAGTATTCCACAACCTGTGTGACAAGAAACGTGGTGTGTTCTATTAATGTATATAGAATGATAAACACCTATTTGACACACACAAAAAAAAAGTGCTATAATGAAAATTAGTCCATGGGTGAAATCAACCAAAGGTGACGAGTGCCAGCTGCCAAAGTCTGTACATAAATTCAGTGAGTAATTTGCTGCAAACTTCACATAATCAAGAGGTGCTTATTTCACTTGTGCTCCCCTATTCCCTCTTCCCCCAGCTAATACTCTAGTTGCTTTCCCCAGACTAGTAGGGAGGTGGGTCTGGGCACAGTGCAGTGTTTCTCAACTCCAGTCCTCAACGCGCCCCAACAGGTCATGTTTTCAGGCTTTCCGTTATTTTGCACAGGTGATTTGATGAGTTTCACTGCCTCCGTAATTACCACAGCTGTTTCACCTGGGAGAAATCCTGAAAACATGACCTGTTGGGGAGCCTTGAGGGGACTGGAGTTGAGAAACACTGCTACAGTGTACTGGGAATAGATGCACAGGGCTGGAAGATTGCAGAGCTGCAGATGTTGGAGGAGGAGATGCTAATAAGTTGAGTTGAGAGTTGGCACAACCAGGAAAAAAGGTGTGCTTTATCAACTACAGCACCAGAAAAAAACATGGACCGTGTGCTGCATACACTTGGTCAAATATGCAGGTTCAACAAGAATCTGGTGATCCTTTTTTCTTTATCATTTTTTAAAAATATATATATATACATTTTTAATGGTATGTAATTTGTATGGCGCTTTTTTTACTTTTGAATAACTTAAAATCTTTTTGTTTCTTGTAGAAATCTTTCGGCTATTCAAGATCGAGAAATTTGTTGTTATTCTATTTCATGTAAAGAGAAAGATAATATAGGTAGGTTTTCGGTTGTTATAAATGTTCTCCAATCTTTGATCATTGACACATTTCTAGTTTAAACTTCAATATTTTCTGTTTGTACCTTGTGAAGGGATACTGAGATATAAGTTTTTGTTGTAAAACTTTGCAAATCTATCTTCATAAATTTAGGTCAGAATGTATTCTGCTACTTCTTTTTTTTTTTTTTGGGGTAAAAGTAACCCACAACAGTATGTTTAGTCTGTAGGAAAGTTATCTAAAAACTAGGTGATATATATCTGAAAATTGATCAGCTGAGACCCTAAAATGCTGGCCGTTGGTATGAGGTATGGCGGTGATCAGGACGCTGGTATTGTATAATCACATGGTAAGACAACTTCCTATCACCCGGACACAGCGGTAATGTGATTCGCTATGCCCGAGTGACAATGGACCGATCGGCTTCCGGGTGCGTGCTCTGTGTGCTGCGCAGGAGCTCACAATCTGAGGTGACGTACAGGTACATTAACCTGCATTGGCGCTGCTTCCCGTCCGCCGTTTATAGGCAGACAGCAAGTAGTTAAGACTGCATACATTCATACAATTTTTTTTATTTTTTTTTTTAATCCTGATGTAAAACACATTTTTTTTAAGTGGTCATAAAGGCTAAAGGTTTTTTACCTTTTTTAAGGCATTCTCTGCACTAAGATAAAAAAAAACTTTGAAGATCAGTTCACCCACCGATTATACTTACCTGAGCCTGATCTCGATCCAGCACTGTGCCCAAGAGTAGCATCACTGTTGTAGCATCTCTCGGTTTTCACTGGCTCAGAGGCAGCAGTGGGAGCTACGGGCTCCTACTGCTGTCAATCAAATGCAGTAAGGATTGAGAGGGGGCAGGGTCGAGTCACACTGCAGTGGTTATAGAAAAGAACCCCCCCATTTAAAATAACATTTTGTTGCCTTGCAGCCTGAAATGAAGACCGTTTTTGTGTTTTAACCAGCTGTATTTATTTCCATGTGAAAGATATAACGCCAACATGTCAGGAAAAAAATGCAAAAAGAGAATCCGAGTTGGAAAAGATCACCCCTCCTAAGAAAAAAAAAAAAAAAAACACAAAAAAAAAAAAATCAGATGTAGCTAATCACCTTCTCAGTTTTGCACACAAAGCCATTTGACTTTCAAGTGTGATTAGCTGTGGTAATTTTGATTAGCTCAGCATGAAGAGCTTTTCTGGAGCATTTCAGTCCCTGGTAGTGCAACTTAAAGCAATCAACTATGGGTGGCAAGGCACTGTCACTGGGATGAAGTTGTGGACAGGCACAAGTCAGGAGATGGCTACAAAAAAAAAAAATCAATGCCTAGATGCACAGTGAAGTCTATTAAGAAGTGGAAGGTATTTGATACAATACCCTTCCTGGATCAGGATGTTGCTCCAAACTGGATGAAAAAGCCAGGAGGAAACTGGTCAGAGAGGCCACCAAGAGGCCTACAGCAACTCTCAAGCAGTTGCAGGAATTTATGACAGTGTGCATGTGACAACAATATCACAAATTTTCCAAAAATGTGGCTTGTATGGGAGAGGGTTGCAAGAAAAAAAACACTTCTCGAGAAATGCCTCATGCAGTCATAAGTGAGCTTTGCCAAAAAGCAACTTGAAGATTCTGAGGCCACATGGAAAAAGGTATTATGGTCAGATGAGACTAAAATTGATTTATTTGGGCTCAACACCAAACTATATGTATGGTGGAAATCCAATACAGCTCACTATCCAAAGATAACCATTCCTACAGTAAAGCATGGAGATGGTATAATCCTGTTTATGGGGCTGTTTTCTCTGCAGCAGGGAATGGAGCACTTGTCAGGATAGTAAGAAATATTGATGGGGCAAAATACCATCAAATTCTTGAGTAAAATCTGCTCTCCTCTGCCAGAAAGTTGTCACCCAAAACATACAGCAAAAATAACCCCACCACTTGAAGGAGAAAAAGGTGAATGTCCTTGCATGTCCTAGACTTAAACCCCATTGAAAATCTGTGGAATTGACTTGAAGACTGCTGTCTGAAAATGGTTGCCATCAAATTTAACTGAACTTGAGCAGTTCTGCAAAGAAGGGTGGGCAAATATTGTGACGTTTAAATGTGCAAAGTTAGTAGAGACATATCCCAACAGATTAAAGGCTGTAAATTAAAGCAAAAGGTGGTCCAACAAAATGCTGGCACAAGGGAGTGATCCTTTTTCCAACTCAGTAAATCTGTTTTTGAATTTTATTTTTCTTCTCACATGTTGGTGTTCTATCTTTCACTTGGATGCTATAAGTTGAGGAAATACGGCTGTGCATTTCAGGCTGCAAAGCAACAAAATATGATTATTTTTAATGGGGGGGTGAGTCTATTGACACAAACGTTGGCTTGGGAGCAAGTCTATAGTAAGCACATGTTATGGGGGCAGACACAGAAGAGGAGTAGACACCGCTGGTGGGGGACACCGGAAGAGGAGGTTCAAGGCTGCTCTGTGCAATAACATTGCACAGAGCAGCTAAGTATAATATGAACATTTTAATTAAAAAAAAAATGTAACCTTTAACACAGGTCTTTCCTTTTTTGGCAACAATCTTTTAGAATTAAATTTTTGCAAATGCAGGCACCAGGAAGATTTGCCTGCAATGATTGGTGAATGTAAGATTCACTGTGTTATAAAAATGCTGTTAAAATTGTTTCTAAAGACTAGCCAGGTTATTTAAACAATTGTAAAGCTGATCTCCATGTTTCCTGCCACTTGAAATGGTTTGTTTGGACTAAGCTGGTCCAAACAATCGGGTTCCCTCGCTAAGTGCTGCACTGACTCTAAGCGCTGTATAAACTGCATGTAGCTTCAGCTAAATACAGTACACATTGCTGGGTTCTGGCTGTGGGACAGACTTCCCGTCTCAATCCTGGAATAAAATAAGAGTCGGTCTGAGGGGCGACGAGAAACATGATGATCGATGTAAAGCTTGTTTCCAAAATAAGCTTTTGCTCCTTTTTGGGTGACCCAGCTTCACGTGTTTGCGGCTTTGGTTTTTGCTCCAACACTGTAATGAATTTTGAATTGGTGTAATATTTTTCTGATTGTACATGCATGAGCTTTGACCCCAACTAGTGCAAGTGTTATCTGAATACACTGCAGTAAAATTTTGGGCTTCTTGGAGACCATTTTTAACATCAAAGGTCAGCTCTTGAATTTGCTCAGGCCCCAGTCAGGGACAAATCGGCAGCTGTTTGAAATCTGCATCTCTTGTAGATTGATTTTCTCTACAGTGAAGTAATTGCTATCAAATCATTTGGAGATATTTGTAAACCCCTTGCCAGACCTGTATGCACAACTTTCTGAGGTCTATAGCTTTATTGATTTTGGCAATACACATGTCAAGAGCAGGTTCTAATCATTTGCACCTAATCTGGAATGCCAGATTCGAATTTTAATGGATTTGAGGTGGTGGTAAATGTAGGGGCTTACTTTTTGCCTGTCCAGTTATGTTGAAAAAGTCAGCAATATCCATGCAGTTTACTCCCCTTTTTTCACATGACTGTACATTAGAGTTCAATGCAAAAAAAATATTTAAAGGAGTAGTTCACCTTTTAAAAAAAGGTAATCTCTCTCCCTACACCCTTTCCACCCCTCCATTCCCACTGTACTTACTTTTGTGGGTGATGAGCTGTCATTGCCCATGCAGCCATTGTAGTGGTGCAGGAATTTGCCCCTCTGTGTGCAAGCTCCCATTGTTCGCTATAAGCAAGCCGTGGCCTACTGTGGAGAAAATTCGCTAGCTAAGCCAGAGCGGGTCACTCGTCCTGTGGCGTTGCGTCAGCCATTTTCAGTCCCTCCCTCCAAGCTGTGTAAAGTGGAAGCTGCAAGTCCATGATCTGATCCACCTGAAAGTATTGGCGAGGGGATTGGATCCTTGACTGACTCCACTCCCTTTTACATAACCTGGGGGAGGGCCTGAAAAAATCGAAGGTAACATCGCAGGATATATGACCAGCTTTGGCTTGGACCCCCCTCCTGTCTTGGCCATGGTTCAGTACAGAGAAAGTTATGTGGCCCCCATTATGAAAAAGCTGAAGAAGGTATTTTATTCCTAAAAAGGTTCTGTAAATTAATGGCTGGTGGTGTGCCCTTTTACTTAGACGTTGTATAAGGGTTTAGAATCGCTTTATGGACTTGAATGCTGTATTTGTTTTTTGTTTTTGTTTTTTGTTCTAGTATAACTTGAAAGTGCCTTTTTATATATGTGTATATATACACTTCTGTTTCCTGTTTACAATAACAAATATTCATCCTGTCTTCCTTTTTCAGACATTACATTGCAGTGGCTCATTCAGCATTCCAAGTCCCGGCATTACTGAGGTTGGTCCCAACACCTGAACCTTCTTTTCCCAGCGTCTTTTCCATTCTGCCTCTTGTGTACCGGCAGGAATGCGAATCAAGACGGTTGCTACTGGAATTCACACATCATTTGGAGCAGTTTATGCAAACTTACCATTTATTTTTTTCTTCTTTGTTCTTCAGTATGAAATCAGACATGTGGTTTGTTGATATTTTATACTTTTTCAACCCCTTTTTAGCACTAAAGGATTTTCAGGGCAACGTCTAAATCTATTGGATTACTTGTTCAGCTAAATTTGGTGCATGTCTAAAGTTGGCCACATTCAGTTTGCTCTGCTCTGTGTTGTTCTGGTGGTAGCAGTGTAAGATGATGCAGTTCCTTTTTCCTTTTTTTTTTTTTTTTTTTTCCCCCTTACCATTTGCAGATATGATTTTCCTTGTGTATTTACTGCTCTTTAAAACATAATTACTCTTCCACTCCCCCATACTGGATTTTTATGTTTTGCCTATATATAAGCACTTACATGACATTGTTCCACTCTATCAAATCTATTCCTTTTTTTTATTTGTATTTTATTTTTCCCTGTCACAGAACATCTTATGCTATATAAAAACCAACGGCAGGTTGAACTTGAATGTGTATGTATTTTGCCTTGGAAACTTTTTTAATTAAGTTGCTGTAAATATTAATATAACTCATCAGGGTTGCCTTAAATGTATTATGCATAATGGTGTGTGTCTGCCAAAGGTATTTTCTTGAGAATTTCAATCATTGGGAGTAAGTCTAGATTATGTTTACAGGTCATCGTCTTCTTTTCTAGTTTCTCTTCACATTTTACAGTAATATATAAACTTCCTTCCAGTACTGCGTGTAGAATGTTGAATAATGCTATTTTTATACCCCCTTTGCAACTCTTTGCAACCGTGTCACTACTTTCCTAATTCTAACCAGAAAGTCTTTCTCCTATTGCCTAGTCCTTATCCCTTTTACACATACACCACAAGTAGTAACTGTCTTTGGTGTAAATTGAATTTTTGTGAAGCAAATTGGTAAATCATTTTATTGAGGCCTTCAAAAGTAAATATTCATATTGCTAGAAGAGGCATCGGCTATTTCTGTAATTTAAAACCAATTTGTCACTATTATGGAGAAGCACTTTAAAACTCTTTCCCTTGTTTTTCTATGCATTGTTCTCAAGGCAGTAATTCACATTCATTATGGACATAGAGTTTATTATTTGTGGCATCCCTGTTGTAGTTCAGTATGTGGATGTAGTGAAAATGATTTGTCTGAGCCTATATTAACTTGCTGCTCTATAACAACCTGCCCCGGGGCACCAAGCTCAACTCATCATACTATTGTTATAAATTATGACGAAACTATGAAATATTGATGTTTGTCCATGCATGTCAGCTTCTATTAATTGTTCTATTTGGATGAACTTTATTTCAATAAAAAAGGTGGACAGTTTTCTGTGATCCCAGCTTGTACTTTTTGTGTCTGTGTGGTGTTTGTTTTTTCTTTCCCCTTTTTAATGAAGCCTTCCAACATGGCTAACACTTTCACATTTTAAAGTGGACCAGCAGTAATTTTTTTCATCTTTCCATCTATTAAATCCTCTGCTCTTGTTTTAAATGTGGATAGTAAATTCTATACATCTATAATTTTTTTTTTTTTTTTTTTTTTTTTTCTGCCAGTATATACCTTATACAGCCCACTTCCTGTTTCTTGTCTGGTCATTAGCCTAGAGTTATTACAACATGCACAGCGCTCTCTCTCTCTCTCTCTCTCTCTCTCTCTCTCTCTCTCTCTTCCCCCCCCCCCCCCCAGTCAACATGGGTGCAACTTGGCATGTGACAACACATATTCCAATGCACTATTCCCAATGCACACGTTCCTGTAGAAATGGCATGACTGTGCATATAAGTGGGTGCTGAAGTGACCACCAGTTGGAACCATGTCTATTCAGAGCAAGAGAATGTCACCAGCACACAAAGGATCGGATCTTCATAGAGAGTCCAAAGCTTCATTCAGCGATCACATCGCTACAGCAGATTGCAACGTTTCTGAGCCACACAGGACACCTTCATCAGGCATGTGATGAAACGTTCAAATCTGCTGTAATGATGTGATCGCTGAATAAAGCTTTGAACTTGCTTTGGAGATCCTTGGTTGCTGGTGACATTCTCTTGCCTTGCATCACAGAGTCTCATGACAAGTGAAAACACATCCATTTCCATGGGGGCAGTTCCAATCAATGCAGTGACTTTTAAGAAGGTTCCTACATGACTTTGATGCAACGTCAGTGTGGCTTAGAGTCTCAAGCAAGTTGCACTGGAAATCACATAACAATGGGGTCGCAGCAGTGTGAACTAAGGCTTAAAGTGATTGTAAAGTCTTGTTTTTTTTTTTTTTTCTGTTGCAGTGGTTTTGCTTAGAGCAGCCTGGATCCTACCCTTCTCGGGTCCCTGCCTGGAGCTCCTGGTCCCTCCCTCCTGTTGAATGCCCCCACAGCACGTAGCTTGCTATGGGGGCACCTGTGCTGCAGTTCGCTGTATCCATTCTGACATGGAGCTGTGGTTTGGCCTCTCTCTCTCTCTCTCCCCAAGACTTGGGCCCAGTTCACACATTTCTACTCAATAGGAGGGGCTCCGTCCTTGGGCCCCTACCAATTCTCTTTATACCTCTTCCCTGGGCCTGTTGATAACCTCCCATGGCTTCCAATACCCCCACTATGCCAACGACACCCAGATCTATCTCTCCACTAATCAACTCACCCCCTCGATCTCCTCACTGATCACAAACCTACTGAATGACATATCGGTATGGATGTCACACCACTTTCTCAAATGCAATCTTTCTAAAACTGAGCTTGTTATATTTCCTCCTTCTTGGTCCCCTCCCTATGACTTTACCATTAAAATCAACAACACAACCATTGGTCTCTCCACACATGCCAGGGTGCTGGGTGTAAGCCTAGACTCTGATCTCTCCTTCAGCCCCCACATCCAATCACTGTATAAATCTTGTCACCGTAACCTCCGCAACATCTCCAGTATTCTCCCTTTCCTGACTAATGACCCCAACAAAATAACTTATTCACTCCTTGGTTATTACCTGCCTCGACTGCAACTGTCTCATTAATGGCCTACAATGCCTCGAAAAAGTATTCAGACCCCTTTAAAATTTTCCACATTTTGTTATGTTACAACCAAAAACGTAAATGTATTTTATTGGGATTTCATTTGATAAACCAACACAAAGTGGCACATGATTGTGAAGCTGGAGGAAATTGATAAATTGTTTTCACAATTTTTTTTTTTTCTTGTAAGGAAATATGTAAAAAGTGTGGTGTGCATTTGTATTCAGCAACGCCCCCCCCGCCAGTCAATACTTTGTAGAAGCACATTTCGCTGCAATTACAGCTGCAAGTCTTTTTGTGGCTGTCTCAGCAATTTTCCAGTTTTGCCACAGATTCTCAATTGGATTTAGGTCTGGACATTGATTGGGCCATTCTAACACATGAATATGCTTTGAGCTAAACCATTTCATTGTAGCTCTGGAATGTTTAAGGTTGTTGTCCTGCTGGAAAGTGAACCTCTGCCCTAGTCTCAAGTCTTTTGCAGACTCTAAGAGGTTTTCTTCTAAGATTGCCCTGTATTTGGCTCCATCCATCTTCACGTCAACTCTGACCAGCTTCTCTGTCCCTGCTGAAGAAAAGCATCCCCACAACACGATACTGTCACCACCATGTTTCACAGTGGGGATGGTGTGTTCAGGGTGATGTGCAGTGTTAGTTTTCCACCACACAGTGTTTTGCTTTTAGGACAAAAAAGGTGATATTTGGTCTCATCTGACCAGAGCACCTTCTTCCACATGTTTTCTGTGTCCCCGACTTCTCTGCAAATGGGACTTCTTATGGCTTTCTTCTTGCCCCTTCTTCCATAAAGGCCAGATTTGTGGAGTGCGCAACTAATAGTTGTCCCATGGGCAGATTCTCCCACCTGAGCTGTGGATCTCTGCAGCTGCTCCAAAATTATCATGGGCCTCTTGACTGCTTCTCTGATGAATGCTCTCCTTGCCCAGCCTGTCCGTTTGGGTGGACAGCCATGTCTTGTTAGGTTTGCAGTTGTGCCATACTCTTTCCATATTCGGATGATGGATTGAACGGTGCTCTGTGAGATGTTCAAAGCTTGGGGTATTTTTTATTATTTTTTTTTATAACCTAACCCTGCTTTAAATTTCTCCAACTTTATCCCTGACCTGTCTGGTGTGTCCCTGGGCCTTCTTCATGATGCTGTTTGCTCTATAACAAACCTCTGAGGGCTTCACAGAACAGCTGTATTTATACTGAGATTAAATTACACACAGGTGGACTTCATTTATTAATTAGGTGACTTCTGAAGGCAATTGGTTCCACTAGATTTTAGTTAGGGGGTATCGGAGTGAAGAGGGCTGAATACAAATGCATGCCACGCTTTTCACATATTTATTTGTGAAAAATTTTGAAAACCATTTATCATTTTCCTAATACTTCAAAATTATGTGCTACTTTGTGTTTGTCTATCACATAAAATACATTTACGTTTTTGGTTGTAATATGACAAAATGTGGAAAATTTCAAGGGTTATGAATACTTTTTCAAGGCACTATGCCTTTACTCAGGCTATCCCCCCTTCAGTCTATTATGAATACTACTGCTAGACTCATACACCTCACTTAACCAATCTGTGACTGCTGCCTATCCCTTCACTGGCTTCCACTACCCCACTGTATAAAATACTAACCAAAACGTACTAGGCCATCCAACATCGCCCTGAGCCACCTCATCTGCAGATATTGCCCAAATCGTCCTCTCCACTCCTCCCAAGACCTCCTGCTCTCTAGCTCCCTTGTTTCCTCCTCCCATGCTCACCTAAAAAAACTTCACAAGAGCCTCTCCGAGCATCTGGAACTCCCTGCCCCAGTATGTCCGATCAGCCCCTACCCTGTCCACCTTTTAGGAGATCCCTGAAACAAATTTATTCAGGGAAGCCTATCCCACACGCACCTAAAAACTGTACCTGAGCCACCCCTATTAAATCATCACCTGCAGCTATTACCTTTTTGTACCACCTCCCCCCTCCCTTTTAGAATGTAAGCTCCATGAGCAGGGCCCTCCTGTCCCTACTGTATTGTAATTGTCAATGAAACAAGAAAAGCTGCTCCAGGTGAATGAGTCTCTGGTTAATCCCCACAGACACTAGTCAGGTGCTAGCCAAGCTCGCATGTTGTGTAACGTAAGGAAAGGATTCCGGACGGCTGCACTTCCAAAAATCCTTTTATTGAAGCTTCATATGACAAGTGATTGACAGATGGAGCAGGGGACAGAGGTAGACGCGTTTCGCGCAAATGTTAGCGCTTAGTCATTACCTGGTACATTAAGGTAATGATTAAGCTCTAACATTTGCGCGAAACGCTTCTACCTCTGTCCCCTGCTCCATCTGTCAATCACTTGTCATATGAAGCTTCAATAAAAGGATTTTTGGAAGTGCAGCCGTCCGGAATCATTTCCTGTTTTGTATTTGTGCTGTCCCCCCTCTACATTGTAAAGTGCTGCGCAAACTTTTGGCACTATATAAATTGTGTATAATAATAAAATAATTTGCTGATGCCTGAATTATGCTTTACTATGCAAAATCCCATCCTTTCTGTCGCTGTTAACTCTTTTACACTCAGTTGTCCTATGCTCAAAAAGTACATGAGCTAGTGTATGCAGGCATTGTTTATTCCATACTTTTCATTTGTTTTTCTATTGTTTGTTCCATACATTTCCATGGGAGCACCTGTAAATGCGTGTTTACTTCTTCGGGAAGCTACCATGAGAAGCTGCCTTCAAAATAGGTGGTATACTGACGATGTGGACTTCGTGTAATGAGGACTTATCAAGGTGCTTCTTGCCAGCTATATGTCAGCTCTTAACCTAATACAAGCCTGTGTATCACAGTGAGTCGGTAAGCACAATCTACAGCCACGGTGGTGGGGTTTTTCACTTCCCTCCCCCCCTGTTTTTTGGTTGTTTATATGTGCACACCTGGGTGATTGGTATGTTCGTAATTCCATGTCCAGCATTTAACATACTACACTATGGCCAGTCTTTTTTCTTGTGTTTGCTTTATCCTGTATCCATTGAGGGGATTTTGATCTGACCACGGACGGTGCTGTTTGGTCCAATACCCCAGAGGCCCCGGCAAGGGTTTTTTTGCCATCCGCATATTTCTTTGGAGTTCTGGTAAGAGCAATCATAGCTCATTTGGATCAGCATTTCACATTTATACTGAATACCTACCACGTGGGAAATTTGGACTTTTAATCATTTGATTTGTGTATTTTGATAACTTTTTTTGTTGGTGATAGATTGCATTATTTATCCACCTCAACACATATAACTTTTGTTTAGCGCAGTTTATATATATATTTTTTTTTTGTTTACTTCTGCCTCTCCTCCCCTGAAATATGCCAGTAAAACAGAAAAAAAAGATTTGAAATTACCAGGATTATTCTTGGCTTTACTAATACTGCATAATTCCATTATAGGCACTGATCCCAAGTATCCTATGCAGAATACCTACTTTTTTTTTTTTTTGCGCTAGAAACTTACAAATCTGATATCATGGTGCCAAAACCTAATAGTTTGTACAGTCAAACTGTAAATTGTGAGGACAACTTAAAATTGCCTTTAGGCTAGGTTCACACTTGTGCTCCTCTGGAAGCCATGTTTGCTGGCCTGCATTTCATGCAGGCAAATGGTTTCTGCACCATTTTTAAAAAGCAGCCAAAAGAAAAACTGCATGCGGTTTCAGATGCGCGGAGCTGCTATTAAGAATGAACGGCAGCCCTGCTCTTTGGCAAAGGAATGGCATGGTTTGGCTGCGGGAACAGGTGCGATTTACCCGCACAAATGTGAGCCTAGCCTAACTGTTTTACGAGGTGTATGTATTGCCATCACAGGGGAGTTGGATGAAATCTTATTAAGCTAAGGCTGCGTTTACACATATGCGTTTTTGATGCATTTCCGGTGTGTTTTCTGGGTGCCTATTACCCAGCATGCACCTGTGAAACTTGGACATGCGAAAAAAGCACCAAGAATCCAACACTGTTGCGTTTTTGCAACATTTTCTATTTATTTAGGCTGCTTTCACACTGCTCTGTTGCAAAAATGCAGCATATGAATTTTTGCTGCATTTGCGCCCAGGACATGTGACTGGACAAAGCACTTCCCACTGGTGCGTTGTGTTTTTTTTAACATTCAAAATTTTTTTTATTTAGGTTTCATAAAGAGAACAAAGTTGACGTTACCATAGCAGCCAATTACAGATTAAGAACTAACATCTGGGACATGACAGTGGAACAAAAAAAAAAAAAAATGTGTGTGTATATATAATTTTTTTTTTTTGTTTTTTGCTTATTGGCATTGGATTCGTGGTGAAGTGTAGCATCTCCAGGACCAAAATACTTAAATGAGTACAACATATATACGTTATGGCGTAGAGATTGCATAGACAATAAAGAAAACATAAAATAGAGCAAAAGGGGGTGTACAGTAGATAAACGCCTAAGGAACACCTTTGTACTCAAAAACATCTATCTTGCAATCACCACTACATGTCAAAGTGTATATAATGGCTGAAGTAAACACCATAACCACATCATTTATAAGGGGTATTGAAGAGAATAGGAGGAAATAAAAGTAAAGGAGAAAACGCGTTGTGTTTTTGCCACGGTTTCCATTCATTTTAACAGGTGCGTTTTTTTTTGTTTTTTTTACTGCACTGAAAATACAGCAAGCAATGCTTTTAAGAATGCAACTGAAATGCAATAGACCAGTGTGAAGAGTTCCATAGGATTTAAAGGGATGCATTTTTCATGCGTTTTTCTTCCGCTTTTTTTTTTTTTTTTTTTTATATATGGGAAAACTGATCAGTGGTAATGGGTCCTTAATGGGGACCTTCGGTTTTGAAAACTACACCAAAGATGCAGGACTTTGCACCGCACCTGCAGCAGATTCCCATAGGACTTAAGGGGATTGTGTTTTTAGCATGGTAAAAATGCAGCAAAAACGCATCAGTGTTAAAGCAGCCTGAAAAGAAAAATGTCTATGAGGCCTGCAGTTACTTCACAACCCTTATGAATGAACATACTAAGACAGGTGTGCAACTGTAAGTGCAGGTCAGTTGCCATTATCAGATAAAATGCAGCAACTCCTATACAAGGATCATTGTCTTAAACGCACTGAGCTCCTTTTCAAGGTTTCCATCCTTGTACTTACAGCACAGCTCAATCACAGTCTACAATTGGTCCTCTTTTTATTCATCTGGTAAATGTTTACAAACACATTACAAACTTTGTATGATTCATCAGGTAGGAAAACATATGAATAGGTAAGTGTACATCTAATGTTTCCATCCAAAAGTTGCAGTCTATGCATTGGAGAACTACTTGGTCATGTCTATTAGATTGGTAGAAAAAGACTGACTTGATGGCTGAACTGTTGATAAGTGCATGTATAACCCAAACGTTGTTTGTTTTGGCTACCCCATGGGAAGGGTTAAAACCCCTGTCTATTTTTTTTTTTGCTGTCTGAGTCCCATTGGGGAAATTTCCCTTCACATCCAGTCTCAAACATGCAACAGGGAGTTGGAAGAAATGTTAAAGCTGAGCTCCAGGGACAAAAATGATGTATTTGCTTTGTAAAATGAAATTACCTTCAGTAAGTTGTGTCCCATGTGTGGGGATGCGGCTGAATCATTGAAAAACTATCCATTAATTCATTTATTCCGTCACTAGTGCAAACGCTGAACTTCAGCAGCTGAAACAGTTCTGGCTCTCATACAATGAAGAATAGTGTGTCGCTCACACTCCACCTTGTCTATTCACAAAATGTTTTGTATTCTTCTCACAAGGTGTTCTGTGATTGGAGAAGTGGAGATCCGGACTTTCATCTGCCCCCTCCAATCACAGAACACCTTTTAGTTTTTGGAAAAAATGCAAACTATTTTGTGAATGGACGAGGTGGAATGTGAAAAACCCCACTATCCTTCAATGTATGCAATGTTGATTTATTAAAGGCAAATAGACTGTGCACTTTGTAAATTGCAGTTGTCCTCTGCAAGTACAGTTGCTCTAGAACTTAGTAAATGAAGTAAAGCTTCACTTTGCAAAGAATACCCAATCACGTGCAAGGAAAAAAAAAAAAAAAACAGCATTTTTGCTTGCACATAATTGGATGATGGAAGCCAGCGGGGCTTCTGCTCATTTACTAAGCTCTGGAGCAACTACACTTGCAGAGTGCAACTTCACGTTGCAAAGTGCCCAGTCTATTTGCTTGTAGTAAATCCACCCCATATGAGATCTGGAACTGCAAGTTTTAGCACCAAAAGTCTGACTAGTGACATGATGAATAAAATGAATAGTTGTACATAACACTGCATCATCTCTAGACATAAGAACTGATTTATTTTTACAAAGCTGAAATGTATTTTTAATTCCTGAATTTCAGCTTTAAGATGGTTGTAAACCTCATGTAATGAAATATGAACAAAGCCTATCCCTCTATAGTATGTGCTTGGCCCAAGAAAAAGCACCATTTCTGTCTGCTGCTCTGTTTCTCTGCTATCAGCATGAGTCATTTCTGACAAGTCTTCCTGACACCAAGAGAAAAATGGTGACAGGGGAGGGATCTCCAGCAGATTGACAGCCTCAGCTCTGTTGCCCATGTGAAAGGGGGGGGGTGTCAGTTTCCTCCAATCAGCTCTCAGACCTCTCCTCACTGAGCCCTGCAGTGTAAATTTAGCTCTCTTCCACCTTTTTTTCCCTGACCTCTCTGACAAGCTTTAGAATTTCTGCACTTTGAACGGATGTAGGGAAGATAAGACTGTAGATAAACAGGTACAAATTATGTAAGAGGATTTGTTTCATCTCTATCAATTCACTGGGTTTACAACTACTTTAAGTAAAGGAAATTCCCCTCTTGGACAATTGCCCCAGAAACGGGTGCCCCCCCAGTGGAAAATGTCCCCTTTTTTTTGTTCTCTGGGGATATCTCCAAACTTTTGGATATGCTTTATTTTTTTTTTCTTGATGACAATGGTCACCAGTACAAATAAAGGGGTAAAAATCTCCAATGGGAACATGCACAGCAATAAAAACTTGACAGAGGGTCTAAGGGTTCTTTCAGACGAGCATTCTGATCTGATGCTCTTGTCATTTTTTCAGGCAGATGTTTATGGATATTTGTCCGTTTTCATCTGGTTATGTCTGAGTCATGTCTAAGTCTGAAAAAAAATGGAAGTGGCTCCTTTCACATGAGCGTTGCAATCAGTTTCCCAGTGGCCAATTTTCAGGTGGACCTGATGCAAAGCTCCATGTTAGTCTATGGGCAGCCCGATGGAGGCATCCGTTTACTTCTGATTACCATCTAGATCTGCAACAAAAAAAACTGGAAAAGGTCTGCGTCCTTCTGTATTTTCGGACCTACACTTGATGGGTCTGATGTAGATGGTCACAAGTCCCTTTTACATCCAGCCGCCTATAGATCTAACGTGTCCAGAAAGCTCCAGGAGGGAAAAACGAAATGGACACAGAGATGTCATTAGGGCTTATTTACACTTGCTTTGGCTTCAACACACATTGTAAGGGCTAGTTTACACTTGCTTCAAAACAAGGCTTCACACAGGCTTTGTTAAAGCTCTCTGAACGCCAGTCAAAGCTCCTGTCACTAAATAAAATGGTTAGCTTACAGTCCTGTTAACGCTTGCTTTTGCTTTGCTTCAAAAATGTTACCCAGTTGTGCTTTAAAGTGTCTTCAAAGCCTCCATAGAAGTCTATGGCAAAGCTCGCTTTAAGCCCCACCAAAGCCTCATCGAAGCCTCACCAAAGCCCCAAGCAAAAGCAAGGTTTAAACAGGACTGTAAGCTAAACATTTTATTTAGTGACAGGAGCTTTGACGGGCATTCAGAGAGCTTTAACAAAGTGTGTGCGAAGCCTTGTTTTGAAGCAAGTGGAAACTAGTCCTTAAAGTGACATCTGTTCCATTCTGTTCTGATTCAGGAGGGAATCTGTTCTGAGTGTAAAAGGGGCCAATGGTTTGTGTCCTATTCTGTTTCCAGACCTAAGGCCTCGTACACAAGATGAGAATATCGAACGAATTATCGTTTTTTGTTTTTTTTGCATGCTAGTCCCATATTATTATTATTCAGGATTTTTTTTTTTTTTTTTATATCCAACATATAATACAGGATTGATATAGCGCTGACAGTTTACGCAAAAACCAATAGGTTACTTAATTTACACAATTTTTCGGAGGACAGAATACAATCTCGGAAGTGATGTAATGTGATTTTTCTTTTCGGAGGAATACTGTGCTGGTTAAAGGGTAACTCCACTTTTGTGGAGAAAAAAACTTGCAAAAAAAATTTTAAAAATAATAATATAGCATATACAATTGCGACACAAATCATATTTTGATTGAATGTTATTAAAAATGACTTCTTTTCAATCTGCGGCTCTGTAAAATGCAATGCAATATGGCTACCTGGAGGCCCCTGAATATGTCATTTCCTGCTTGTGTGATTGGCTCCCTGATTTTCCCAGAAGTCTGTACTAGGATACAAGTCAGATTTCAGGCTTCGCCTGCAACAAAAATGTCATTTTTGGAGAGGTACTCCCAATAAGAACACATCTAAAGGGATGCAGGCCCAGCAATTTTTCTCATTAGAGCCCTGCAGGTGCAGCAGCTGACTGATAATTATGAAACCACTCCCATTAGATTCACTTTCCACATGGACACAGAGAAACACACAGGGATTTCTTCAGAATAACAAAAAGTAGGAAACTGCAAATGTTAAAATCCTTGCAGTGGGAGGGGAGATCCCCCCCTCCTTCCGCCACTCGCCTGGACTTTCCCGTCCCACTGGGAGACCTGAGCAACAAGCTGGCACATCCACTGGCAGACCGGAGACCCGAACAAAGCCGGAATCGGTAACCTCACTTCCCGTTTACTTTAGAACCAACTGCGCCAGTTTTCAAAAATCAAAAGTATTCAAAAACACTGATCTTTGCGTTCTGAATACTTTCAAGTCCAGAGAAGGGATTTGGGGGTCTTACAGACCCCCAGATCCCTCCATAAAGAGCACCTGTCACGTGCCTATTGTTGTCAGAGGGATGTTTACATTCCTTGTGACAGTAAAAAAGTGTAAATAAAATTAAATTAAAGGGACTGTGTAAAAATAAAAAATTTTAATAAATAAGAAAAGAAAAATGTAAAGTGCCCCATCCCTCCGTGCTCGTGTGCAGAAGCGAACGCATACGTAAGTCGCGCCCACATTTGTAAACAGTGTTCAAACCACACATGTGAGGTATCGCCGCGATCTTTAGAGTGAGAGCAATAATTCTAGCACTAGATATTTTAAAGCGTCGCCTATGGAGATTTTTAAGTACTGTAGTTTGTCGCCATTCCACGAGTGTGCGCAATTTTAAAGCGTGACAAGTTAGGTATCTATTTACTTTGCGTAACGTCATCTTTCACATTATACAAATAAATTATGCTAACTTTACTGTTTTTTTAAAATTCATTAAAGTGTATTTTTTTTCCAAAACATTGCTCTTGAAAAACCGCTGTGCAAATACAATGTGACATAAAATATTGCAATGACCACCATTTTATTCTCTAGGGTCTCTGCTAAAAAATATATATATATATATAATGTTTGGGGGTCTTAAGTAATTTCTAGCAAAAAATAAACATGTAAGCAACAAATGTCAGAAAAAGCTCTGGTCTTCAAGTGGTTAAACAAAAATAGTTCATTCTGGAATCATACGGGAAACATGTTTGTGCTTGTCCCTTTGGATATTTTCCTATGAAATGTCATGAACGGCTCTGGAAGGGTGTGTACTAACGATCAGATTATCGTAAAAAAACTATATTTTTCCGTCTGATTTTCTCATCGTGTGTACTAGGCATAAAGGCGATGGGTTAGAGGTAAAACGTTTTAAGCACATCCACTAAATCTGCCTGACCATAGACCTAGCCTGGGTCTGGTCAAGATGCAGGAATAAACTGAAGAGACACAGAAGTCACATCCATTCAGCAGGCAACCTGTTCACAGTCCTCTGCTGCTTGGAAGGGACACAGAAATCACATCCATTCAGCAGGCGACCTGTACACAATTCTTTGCTGCTTGGAAGGGACACAGAAGTCACATCCATTCAGCAGGTGGTGTGTTCACAATCCTCTGCTGCTTGAAAGAGACACAGAAGTCACATCCATTCAGCAGGCGACCTGTTCACAATCCTCTGCTGATTTTAAGGGACACCGAAGTCACATCCATTCAGCAGGCAACCTGTTCACAGTCCTCTGCTGCTTGGAAGGGACACAGAAATCACATCCATTCAGCGGGCAACCTGTACACAATTCTTTGCTGCTTGGAAGGGACACAGAAGTCACATCCATTCAGCAGGTGGTGTGTTCACAATCCTCTGCTGCTTGAAAGAGACACAGAAGTCACATCCATTCAGCAGGCGACCTGTTCACAATCCTCTGCTGATTTTAAGGGACACCGAAGTCACATCCATTCAGCAGGCAACCTGTTCACAGTCCTCTGCTGCTTGGAAGGGACACAGAAATCACATCCATTCAGCAAGAGGCCTGTTCACAATCCTCTGTTGCTTGGAAGGGACACAGAAATCACATCCATTCAGCAGGTGAACTGTTCACAATCCTCTGCTGCTTGGAAGGGACACAGAAGTCACATCCATTCAGCAAGAGGCCTGTTCACAATCCTCTGTTGCTTGGAAGGGACACAGAAATCACATCCATTCAGCAAGAGACCTGTTCACAATCCTCTGCTGCTTGGAAGGGACACAGAAGTCACATCCATTCAGCAAGAGACCTGTTCACAATCCTCTGTTGCTTGGAAGGGACACAGAAGTCACATCCATTCAGCAAGAGACCTGTTCACAATCCTCTGTTGCTTGGAAGGGACACAGAAGTCACATCCATTCAGCAGATGACCTGTACACAACCCTTTACTGCTTGGAAGGGACACCGAAGTCACATCCATTCAGCAGATGACCTGTACACAACCCTTTACTGCTTGGAAGGGACACAGAAGTCACATTTATTCAGCAGGTAGTGTGTTCACAGTCCTCTGCTGCTTGGAAGGGACACAGAAGTCACATCCATTCAGCAGGCAACCTGTTCACAATCCTCTGTTGCTTGGAAGAGACACAGAAGTCACATCCATTCAGCAAGAGACCTGTTCACAATCCTCTGCTGATTTTAAGGGACACCAAAGTCACATCCATTCAGCAGGCAACCTGTTCACAGTCCTCTGCTGCTTGGAAGGGACACAGAAATCACATCCATTCAGCGGGCAACCTGTACACAATTCTTTGCTGCTTGGAAGGGACACAGAAGTCCCATCCATTCAGCAGGTGGTGTGTTCACAATCCCAAGCTGCTTGGGAGGGACACCACTTGCCTGAAGGAACCCTTCGTCATGCTACCAATAATAAAATAAAAGGTTTTATCTAGAGATGTGATAAGGTTGGTGTGTTTAGAAATGGCTTCAGTCAAGAATTGTTCTTCAGAGTTCCAGATGTCCCTTCCATGGTCCATGGTGAGTTCGTGTTCCTTGGTGTGATGCCTTCAGAAACCCCAGCACATCCATCCCACCACATCCCTACTAAACATAGCGTATCCGCACCAGCACCTTGGACAGTAAGTCCTGGAAGAAGCTGAGAAATATCCAGCCCGGTAGGTAGAGGAGGGTGACCAGTCCCATAAAATTGAGGGGGTAGTGTGAGTAATCCCAGGAACAGGCATCCAATGTCCGCAGTCCTAAGCCCCAGGAGAACTCCCAGGTGTAGACAAAGGCGATGTAGACCGGCAGCCTCCTCCAGGCACCCCATCCTCTGGTGGAACCCAGGTAGAAGTAGAGCTTCTCCACCACCAGACTACAGCTACCATACATGAAGAAGGACCAGAGGGACGTGTGCCCGCTCAGGGCTTTGCCCGCATTCTCCATCACATTGAAGATGGAGGTGAAGAAGACCTCGTCCAGGAAGCCGTGCATACCGTAGAAGATGAAGCGCAGGAGAAGAGGCAGCCGATGGGCAGCGGTGGGATTGGCACAGTCCGTATAGTGTAGCCGTAGGAAGGTCGGGAGGAAGACTTGGGAGTAATAGATGGCCAGTCCGTATTGCAGTCCCAGCTCCGCCGCACTTAGCGGCTGCTCATGGGGGCAGCACTGGAGCAGCGTTTTCCGGAGAAGGATCTGCAGGCCCACGAACACGGACGGGTAGAAGACGAAGTGGAACGCCAAGCCGTTCTCCGGGAAGCTCTTTTTCTGTAGGTAGATCTTCTCCAGGGCCAGGTGGACCAGGGCGTGCAGAAGGCAGCGGTAGGGAGACGAGAAGCCCAGCAAGCTGTAGTCGTGGGTGGTCGGGAGACGGCGGAGACATGAGCTCAGCACATCCAAGGTCAGGCCGTGCATGCCATAGAAATACAACCGCATCCACACGGGAAGGGGCTGCCAGCCCACCGGAGGAGCCTTGGTGGAGCGGGCTCTGCTGACCTGCCGCCTCCAGGCGCCCTGATTCCTGCCCATATCGCCCGATTGGCAGCTGTCAGAGGCGCATAGTGCTCCCCTTGGTTTGTGGCCCTGAGCGGGACCGGCGCCTGGCACTGCATCCAGCGCCCCTCCTTGTGTGCACCGTACAACACCCCCCACCCCATTCACCTCAACTGCCTTCTCCCCGTACAACCAGCCTTTGTGGTCTTCTCTGGATTACAAAGATCTCCGCAGCCAATCCGTGCCTCTGCTTTACTGTGAACCCAACTCAACAGCTTTCTAATCTAAGGGGCTGGCAGAGTACAGCACCAGGACTTGGCACGCACTGGTGACAACGTGCAGCTTAATATGGGAGATTGCCAGGATCAATAATGATTCTGGATCTGCCAGATGGACCTGATCAATAATGGTCCTGGATCTGCCAGACCGACCTGATCAATAATGATCCTGGGTCTGCCAGACGGACCTGATCAATAATGGTCCTGGGTCTGCCAGACGGACCTGATCAATAATGGTTCTGGATCTGCCAGAGAGACCTGATCAATAATGTATCTTCGATCTGCTGGATAGACCTGATCAATAATGGTCCTGGATCTGCCAGACGGACCTGATCAATAATGGTTCTGGATCTGCCAGATGGACCTAATTAATAATGGTCCTGGATCTGCCAGAGGGACCTGATCAATAATGGTCCTGGGTCTGCCAGACGGACCTGATCAATAATGGTTCTGGATCTGCCAGAGAGACCTGATCAATAATGTATCTTCGATTTGCTGGATAGACCTGATCAATAATGGTCCTGGATCTGCCAGACGGACCTGATCAATAATGGTTCTGGAATTGCCAGATGGACCTAATTAATAATGGTCCTGGATCTGCCAGACGGACCTGATCAATAATGGTCCTGGGTCTGCCAGACAGACCTGATCAATAATGGTCCTGGGTCTGCCGGATAGACCTGATCAATAATGGTCCTGGATCTGCCAGATGGACCTGATTAATAATGGTCCTGGATCTGCCAGATGGACCTGATAAATAATGGTCCTGAGTCTGCCATATGGACCTGATTAATAATGGTCTTGGGTCTGCCAGATGGACCTGATCAACAATGGCCCTGGATCTGCCTGATAGACCTGATCAATAATGGTCCTGGATCTGCCAGATGGACCTGATCAATAATGGTTCTGGATCAGGGAGATGGACCTGACCAAGAATGGTCCTGGTCTGGACTTGGGAGATGGATCTGACTTATAAAAGTTCTGGACATAGGCGTGCGAACAGGCATAGGCGTGCGAACAGGGTGTGCCGGGAGTGCCTAGGCACACCCTAAAGACCCCATGTGCATTAGCATTATCCAGGAGCAGCACCAGGTGGGAGGTTGGGGGTGCCAGTGGCCATTGTAAATGTCCCCATTATATTAAAATCTAGGTTCAACTTCAGGAACATCAATCAATCAATCAACTGGCTCACACCACCAGAGCCCCCTTCCTGTGACAGCAGGTGGCGGTCATGTGTGTTTGAGCTTTGGGGTGCAAATCCTAATGCAATAGGCTGCGCAAACCTATGGTTCTGGACCTAGGATATTTACCTGATCAATAATAGTCTTGGACCTGGGAGATGGACCTGATCAATAATGGTCCTAGATCTGGGAGATGGACCTGACCAATAATGGTCCTGAATCTGCCAGATGGACCTGATCAATAGTGGTCCTGATATGGGAGATGGACCTGATCAATAAAGGTCCTTGACCTGGGGGATGGACCTGATCAATAATGGTCCTGGATCTGCCAGATGGACCTGATTAATAGTGGTCCTGATATGGGAGATGAACCTGATCAATATAGGTCCTGGATGTCAGAGATGGACCTGACTAGGACTGCAAATAATGATTATTTTCATAATCGTTTAGTTGGCCGATTATTGTTCCGATGAATCGATTAATCGCATATAAACCTCAAAAAAGTTTGGTGTATAATTTACTTAATTTCTACCACAGTGACAGTACAAATTTGAAGGAGAAGAAATTTTCGAATGTGCAAAGATTATTTGTATGAATATTTTCATCTGAAAATCAATACTTGTACAGACAGCATAAGACATTTAGTAGCAGCAGCATGCTTTTTATCACCTTTGTAGCACAAAAACAGCAGATAATCACTACTATAAGGGGTTAATTTATGCAATGAAACGGTAAAAGTAATTATATATATATATCTATGTATATTATATCATATACAGTATATAATAATAAATATACCCAGATGCAGGATATATGAGTATTTTAACTAGAAGTCAGGCATGACGCTACATGAAGGGCGGAGGAGGATATAAATCTCTTATATTAAAGCAGTACTAAAGGCTGAGACTTTTTTCATGGATATAATCAATATAGTATAGAGTGCTCCATAGCAAGGTAAGAAAACATCTGCCTTTAGATTCTCTTAAAATCACTTTCTCCTCCTGCCCAGGACTATATGTCTCATCAGGCATTGCTCCTTACACATGCACATTCACAAGTTTTCAAGCACATACTGACAAAGTGTAGACGGTGTACTGAGCTGTATGTGTGCTGCACTGTATTTCCTGATATGTAAACACATAATGCATTCTGTATGCAGGTCAGCTAATCGACTGACCAACTTATCGATTATGAAAATAGTTGGCAACTATTTTCATAATTGATTTTGCTGATTAGTTGCACCAGCCCTACCTGACCAATAATGGTGCTAGATCTGTCAGATGGACCTCATCAATAATGGTGCTAGATCTGTCAGATGGACCTCATCAATAATGGTGCTAGATCTGTCAGATGGACCTCATCAATAATGGTGCTAGATCTGTCAGATGGACCTCATCAATAATGGTCCTGGATCTGCCAGATGGACCTGACCAATAATGGTCTTGGACTTGGAAAATTGACCTGACCTACAGTATAATGGTCCTGAACCTGGGAAATGGATCTGACCAATAATAGTCTTCTGGACCTTGGTGATGGACCTGACCAATAATGGTCCTGAACCCAGCAAATGAACCTGACCAGTAATGGTCTTCTGGACTGTATATGGTCACTGACCTGGTGCATGAGCTTTACACAGACCACTGTATACTAGACTTCATATACTGAGACAGGTATACAGAATATATTTTCAAACATAAAGATCAAGTAACATTCCAACAAATCACATTTCATTTTTTTTCCTGAAATCTCTTTGCTATAGTCTGCTTTAATTGGATTGTACAGATAAACCCTTTACATTTAACGTATTATTAAAGCTCTTCTCCACGCACCGTCATGAAAATATAATCCTTAACAGCTACAATGGATTTAAATCCTCTTTGTGTGCACAAAATGCTTTTGCAAACCCAGATGTTACCATTTAAAAGTTTCACACTGGATTACTTCACAGATCTGAAGACACCAAGCACACCAAGGGGGAGATTTACTAAAACTGGAGCATTCATACGTTCAGCTTTAAAGTAGAAGTAAGTAGAACTATAGGAAGACCTTTTTTTTCATTTTGGATAGAGAAAAAGGAAGGTTATAACCTCTGTCAGATTTCTTTTCGCCAACTGTGTCCCCATTGCAGAGATTTTCCTTCACTTCCTGTCCCATAGCCAAACAGGAAGTGAGAGGAAATCCCTGCATATTAAGGGAATTCCTTGGGGACCTCCAGGTCTCCAGAACTAGTGTCCCCATTGGAAGATTTCCTCTCTATTATGGGAGGGGGGGGGATTCTGATGGGATAATTACATATTATTTTGGCCTTTTGCACACTGCAGCTTGAAAATGCTCAGTACAGCTTATTTTTTTAATAAGCTAAAATACAGCTTATTAATTGTAATGTGCCTATGCACACAGGCGTGTAAACAAGCGCCATGCATTCTTCAGTTAAAAAAAAAAAAATAGAAGAATCTGCATTTTTTTGACAGTACTTTATGCACACAGATTTGTCCATTGACATTGTCAATCCAAGGAACACGCTTTCGCACATGCGCGAAAATGTGCGCAAATTTGCGCCAAAATTGCGCAGACGGATATGCGTGAAAATACATGAAAAAAAAGTCTGAAAAAGTAGATGCTCAAACAGGAGTATCGTGTGCAAGAGGCCTTAGAAGGACAGATGTCCCACCAGGAACAAACCTACACAGGATATATTAGAAAAACACTTCTGTGCTAACACAAGCACAAACTCGCCTGCTAATAAATCCCTGCCCGGTTGTTACAGGTGATGTTTGTATTGGGCCTGGATAAAGACATGTATGGCCTGAAACTTATGCATTTATTCATTTATTTGTATGTTTTCATATTTCCTAAGGCTCCATGCAGAGGCGTATCTAGAATCTTTAGGGCCCCGGGGCAAGAAACCATGAAGGGCCCCCACCAGGGGTGTTGCTGGGTCTACAGAAGATCTCAGGCTAGAGCCCATAGCAGCAAGTAAAGAAAGTCATACACTTGGATGGGCATACACATGTATGTAATATACATTTGTGTGTATATATATATATATATATATATATATATATATATGTGTATATCTATCTATGTATATATATATATATATATATATATATATACACACAGTATCTCACAAAGGTGAGTACACCCCTCACATTTTTGTAAATATTTTATTATATCTTTTCATGTGACAACACTGAAGAAATTACATTTTGCTATAATGTAAAGTAGTGAGTGTACAGCTTGTATAACAGTGTAAATTTGCTGTCCCCTCAAAATAACTCAACACACAGCCATTAATGTCTAAACCGCTGGCAACAGAAGTGAGTAGACCCCTAAGTGAAAATGTCCAAATTGGGCCCAAAATGTCAATATTTTGTGTGGCCACCATTATTTTCCAGCACGGCCTTAACCCTCTTGGGCATGGAGTTCACCGGAGCTTCACAGGTTGCCACTGGAGTCCTCTTCCACTCCTCCATGATGACATCACAGAGCTGGTGGATGTTAGAGACCTTGCGCTCCTCCACCTTCTGTTTAAGGATGCCCCACAGATGCTCAATAGGGTTTAGGTCTGGAGAGATGATTGGCCAGTCCATTACCCTTACCCTCAGCTTCTTTAGCAATGCAGTGGTTATCATGTTGGAATACTGCCCTGTGGCCCAGTCTCCGAAGGGAGGGGATCATGCTCTGCTTCAGTATGTCACAGTACATGTTGGTATTCATGGTTCCCTCAATAAACTGTAGCGCCTCAGTGCCGGCAGCACTCATGCAGCCCCAGACCATGACACTCCCACCACCATGCTTGACTGTAGGCAAGACATACTTGTCTTTGTACTCCTTACTTGGTTGCCGCCACACAAGCTTGACACCATCTGAACCAACTAAGTTTATCTTGGTCTCATCAGACCACTGGGACAACAGCCATGCAGTCCAATTTGATGCAGTGTGCGGCGTATGGTCTGAGCACTGACAGGCTGACCCCCCACCCCTGCAATCTTTGCAGTAATGCTGGCAGCACTCATACGTCTATTTCCCAAAGACAACCTCTGGATATGACACTGAGCACATGCACTCAACTTCTTTGGCCGACCATGGCGAAGCCTGTTCTGAATGGAACCTGTCCTGTTAAACCTCTGTATGGTCTTGACCACCTTGCTGCAGCTAAGTTCCAGGATCTTGGCAATCTTCCCCGAATTTAACACACCTTCTCTCCATTCACACCTAAGACCTTGTAACACTAATGAGTCACATGACTCCAGGGAGGAAAAATGGCTAATCGGGCCAATTTGGACATTTTCACTTAGGGGTGCACTTACTGTGTTGCCAGCGGTTTAGACATTAATGACTGTGTGTTGAGTTATTTTGAGGGGACAGCAAATTTACACTGTTATACAAGCTGTACACTCACTACTTTACATTGTAGCAAAGTGTCATTTCTTCAGTGTTGTCACATGACAAGATATAATAAAATATTTACAAAAATGTGAGGGGTGTACTCACTTTTGTGAGATACTGTATATATATATATATATATATATATATATATATATATATATATATATATATATATATATATATATATATATTATCGTTACATATCTGAGTGTGGATCCCTCACTTACATCAGGGTCCCCAGACCCGCCCTCATTACATCAGGGTCCCCAGGGAGCCTTCCCTTACATCAGGGTCCCCAGAGAGCCTCCCTACTTACATCAGGGTCCCCAGAGAGCCTCCCCCTACATCAGGGTCCCCAGAGAGCCTCCCCTTACATCAGGGTCACCACAGAGCCTCCCTACTTACATCAGGGTCCCCAGAGAGCCTCCCCCTGCATCAGGGCACCCGGGGAGCCTCCCCTTACATCAGGGTCTCCAGAGAGCCTCCCTACTTACATCAGGGTCCCCAGAGAGCCTCCCTACTTTCATCAGGGTCCCCAGAGAGCCTCCTCCTACATCAGAGTCCCCAGAGAGCCTCCCCTTACATCAGGGTCACCAGAGAGCCTCCCTACTTATATTAGGGTCCCCAGGGCCCCCCTCATTACATCAGGGGTCCCCAGGGAGCCTCCCCTTACATAAGGGTCCCCAGAGAGCCTCCCTACTTACATCAGGGTCCCCAGAGAGTCTCCCCTTAAATCAGGGTCTCTAAAGAGCCTCCCCTTACATCAGGGTCCCCAGAGAGCCTCCCTACTTACATTAGGGTCCCCAGAGCTCCCCTCATTACATCAGTGTACCCAGAGAGCCCCCCCTTACATCAGTGTCCCCAGAGGGCCCCTTCCTTACTTCAGGGTCCCAAGAGAGCCCCCCTTACATCCGTGTCCCCAGAGGGCCCCTTCCTTACATCAGGGTCCCTAGAGAGCCCTACTTACATCAGTGTCCCCAGAGAGCCCCCTTACATTAGTGTCCCCAGAGAGCCCCCCCTTACATCAGTGTCCCCAGAGAGCCTCCCCTTACATCAGTGTCCCCAGAGAGCCCTACTTACATCAGTGTCCCCAGAGAGCCCCCTTACATTAGTGTCCCCAGAGAGCCCCCCCCCCCTTACATCAGTGTCTCCAGAGAGTCCCCACTTACATCAGTGTCCCCAGAGAGCCCCCCTTACATTAGTGTCCCCAGAGAGCCCCCCCTTACATCAGTGTACCCAGAGAGCCCCCCCTTACATCAGTGTCCCCAGAGAGCCCCCCCCCCCTTACATCAATGTCCCCAGAGGGCCCCTTCCTTACATCAGTGTCCCCAGAGAGCCCCTCCTTACATCAGTGTCATGAGAGCCCCCTTACATCAGTGTCCCCAGAGAGCCCCCCCTTACATCAGTGTCCCCAGAGAGCCTCCCTTACATCAATGTCCCCAGAGAGCCCCCCCCCTTACATTAGTGTCCCCAGAGAGCCCCCCTTACATTAGTTTCCCCAGAGGCCCCCCTCACATTAGAGGCCCTCCTCTTACATCAGGGTCTCCAGACAGCCCCCCCCCTCCAGAGGTTCCCCTGTACTTGGCTGGTCTCTGCTGTCTGTGCACCTCCATACCCCAGCACATCTCTGTGGAAGGCGACGATTGGCAGCTCTATGGTGTCCACGGGCGGCGGGATCTCCCTGGGGCTAGTAGTTCTCTTCCCCAGTGTATACAGTGGAGAGGGGAGGGGCCTCTGACCGAGGATGTATCAGTAACAGTGTACAAGCAGAGTCGACTCACTTGTACACTTAAGAGTGAAACTGATAGATGCTCGGGTCAGAGGCCCCTCCCCTCTCCACTGTATAGACTCAGGAAGAGAACTACTAGCCCCAGGGAGGTCCTGCCGCCCACGGGCAACATAGAGCTGCCGATTGTCACCTCCCAGTTTCCCCCCACTACATTCTAAATGGACAGCCAGAGGTGCAGGGGAGATGCAGGGTCCTGCCCCCCCCCCCCCCCCACAGCGGCAGAACGGCAGTTGCACTGGCTCCATGCACACTAGCATTTATTTAAAGCTCCTAGAATCTATTATGAGCATTTTTTTTCTGCTCCTAGAAGCTAATAGCGTTATCCTATGTGTCCATGCACACTACTTTATGCTAGAAGCATTTTTCTAAATTCAGCATTTAGTAGAAGAAAAAAAATTTGTAGCATATTTTGGAGCATTTTCTCGGCAGAAAATAAATGCTAAATGCTTCAGAACGCTACTAAAATGCTCCTAACAGCTTTTTTCCAGCGTTTTTTTTTTTCATGCACTGTAATAATGCTAACGCTCCTAAACGCTTCCCAAAGGCTACTAAAACACAAAAAACAAGCCAGCACAAAAACACTATTATCAGCGTTTTTTATCCAGCTTTTTTTTCCCAGCATTTTTTGAGCTTATAAAAAACACTAGTGTGCATGGAGCCTTATTGTGCCCAGAATATTGTTGGTAGTATGTACAGTTTTTTTTTTTTAAACAGCATGTTCCTTTATTGAAACTTGGTCATGGTACAACAATTAAAATGGAGAATATGTAAAATAGCAAAGTCACATGATATACATATGCGGTTGGAAAGGAGCATAGTTCACACATCCAGATCTTACATAACCAACATAGAGTACAAATATTCCATTAGCAGAGCCCTGGAGCATAAGCGAGTAGGAGAGCCCTGAGAGAGTGCTACAGCCATAGATTTAACCAGGGTCAGGCAGCAGGGAGTAACCCCCTCCTATGTAGTCCACAGCTGCCACACTCTATCGTATTTAATAGGGTAATTCCTGCTAAGATATGTCATTTTAAAATCCCCCAGGAAAAGCACTTCATCCACCCCATATGCCATCACTAATTGCATAACAGTACCAAGTAAAGAGACATCCGCAGGGGGTGGTAAGTAAAGACCCACTAGTTCCTGGGGAACGTCCTTAATGCCGCATACACACAACAGGGCTTTATGGCATACTTGGTCCGGCGGATCATGTGTGGGCTCCAGCTGACTTTTTTTCCCCAAAAGTTTGATGGACCTAGAAATGAAACATGTTTCAAATCTTTCCGACGGTCCAAAAGTCCGCTCGTCTGTATGTTAAAAGAAATTAATACTCAGCGCTGCCTCTCTAAAACATAAATTACATCTACCTACATCAAAGTGCTATAGTGCCAAATAAATTCGTACAATGTAATTCAAAGTAAGGTGCAATCAATAAAGTTAATCTATTGTGAAGTACAGGATTGGTGACACATTGGACAGAAGACACCATCTTTATACACACAGGCGTATTTTTCATCTCTATTTTGTGTGTGGTTAATCGGTACCCAGGAGGGGAACACAGGAAATCACCAATATTGCACCAATGTGCCACCAATCCCGTACTTCACAATAGATGAACTTTATTGATTGCACCTTACTTTGAATTACATTGTATGAATTTATTTGGCACTATAGCACTTTGATGTAGGTAGATGTAATTTATGTTTTAGAGAGGCAGCGCTGAGTATTAATTTCTTTTGGTCAGTTTTTTTGGGGTACTTACCTCACACTATAGCTGCAGCCTCATTGTATATATACATTGTATATGTGTGTGTGTGTGTGCAAACATATACACACACATACATTTTGGATTCACTGGCCAAAATTTTTTTTAATTTTCATTTTTTCAAATTTCATTTTGTTTGATTTTTCATTTTTATATATATTTTTTATTTGTAATTTTTCACTTATTAATACTTACTCCACAGCGCGGGTTTATTCTTACTATTTTCATCATCTGTATGCTAGTCCGACGGACCAAACCCGACGCTAGGGCAGCTATTGGCTACTGGCTATAAACTTCCTTGTTTTAGTCCGGTGTACGTCATCACGTACGAATCCGTCGGACTTTGGTTGATCGTGTGTAAGCAAGTCCGTTCATTCGGAAAGTCCGTCGAAAAGTCAGCCGGACAAAGTCTGCCGTAAAGTCCGCTCATGTGTACGCAGCATAAGAGGTCATGCATCACTATATATCAGCCACCCGGATCTAATTTAAAGTTCATAAGCTGAAATGGGAGAGATCTGTGAATCAATATGCTGACCCCCCTGGAGTAGTTGGAGTGCGTAGCATGGTAATGCGAGCCAAACCCATGCCCGCTTAAGAGCTAGAATGTGTGACCCCACAAGGTGTGTCACCTGCAAAATGACAATCTGAGGATTATATTTTTTTAAGGTAGTTGAACATTAAAGATCTCTTAACTGCGGAGTTGAGACCCCGTACATTCCAGGAGAATACATACAATACATACACATACAAGAGCCCGCACTACAGCACCCCAAGGGACTTCAGGGGCAGAGTTTCGCCCCAACAGAGCCAGTCCCTCACCGAAGGCATTCCCTGCGCAGTAACCTATTGTCATGTAGTATATCAAAGTGAAATAGACCATACCATAAAGGTACAACAAAAATGTGTTGATGTAGAACAAAACCCCATACCAGAAAGTAACAAAACACAAAAAACCCCATGTCCAACCAGGCTCTGCAACTGCCGACCGTTCCCTCCCCCCACCCCGCAGTCAGAATAACCACCTGGACTAGGCCGTGGGCACAAAGCTTGAAAAGTTCACGCAGCAACTGTTGCTCGGTTCCCTCAACAGCCTGGGAGGGATCTAAAAACAGATAGAAGGCCCTCTAAACTCTCATAGAGGCAAACCAGGGTAAATAAAGAGCCCCAGCAAAGGAAAAAAAAAGTGGAAAACAAGATAGTGGGATCCCAGGGCTCTCAACCCAGGGATAGCAGCCAGAGGTGTAGTATTCAGATTATAGTGCTGACCAGGGTCTTCATCCCTTCGGGGATAGGGGCTCCAGCCAGTTCGCTGCATCTTTGGAAGAATTAAAGAACCAGACTGCCTCACCGTCAATAACTCTTAACTTGGCCAGGAAAAGGACGCTGTACTTGATCCCTCTGGTACGGAGTGCAGCTTTAACCGAATCGAATGACCGACAAAGTTTCTGCATCTCAACCGAGTAGTCAGGGAACAGCATCAATCCATTATTCTGATAGTGTAGCTCACCTGCAGCTCTGGCCGCCCTCACGATCTCCCGGTCTCTGAAATTGATGAGCCGAAGGATAAAGGTGCGTGGGGGGCCCCCTGCGGCCCTGGCTGCGGCGGCATGCTCTCTCCACTGTAAAGTGGGGGAATAATTGGCTTTCAGGCAGTAGGGAGTGCATGAGACCCTCCACAAAGACCGTTGGATTTTTCCCCTCAGCTCCCTCAGCCAGGCTGATAATACCGATATTGTTCATCCGGCAATGATTCTCCACGTCCTCGGCTCTGTACCCCAGGGTCCTCAGTTTAGACTGAAGCGTGTGGAGGGTGCCATCATGCTCCACCACCGCATCCTCAACGTGGCCTATCCGTCCCTCTGCAGCAGTGAGGCAGGAGCAGACCTTGTCCATGTCCTGCCGGGATACAGCCCACGTCCATTTGCACCTCCTCAATTTTACTGGTGAGGGTAGTCTGGCACAAAGCAACAGCAGATTGACACGATGCGATAGCCACCATGACCTCTGGAATCCCAGGCGAGGAGGTGGCGGGCATCTCTGATGCATCCGTCTGGGACACCATGCTTGCATGCTGTCGCTGCTCGGGCCTAGGTCAGAGCTCAGGGCTAGCTACGATGGGTATCTCTAGCAGGAAACGGATCCTCCTGGTACCTTTCCCTTGGCCCGACGATTTAGAAGGCATCCGCCATCTTCCCAGCAGCGCGGCAAGGCTCAATACTCAGGTATGGATAAGATTAGGATAAAACTCCAGCAAGAACCCATGAAGTGGAATTCCAGCTCACACCTAACTAGCCTAAAAACTGTACCTTGCCCCCCTACTAACACCTATGCTAACTAACCTGTGTATGAAAGATTTATATCTTTCCCTATTTTCAAGCTGCTGCAGTCCAGTTACATGATCTCCCCTGTGTCAGCCAGCGGCCACTGCAGGGGAGAATAGAGAGCACTCTGACAATGGCTAGTAAAGCCTTGATGTCACCCAAAGGCTCCTATGCCTTTTCCGTTGTTGACGCTCCCTCCTCTCCCCTGCAGCTGCATTGGCTCATACAGGGGAACCAGATCACGTGAACAGATTGGAGCAGGCTGAAAATAGGTAAGTATATACCGTATTTATCGGCGTATAACACACACCTTTTTCCACTTAAAATCAGGGGAAAATCGAGGGTGCGTGTTATACGCCGATCCCCTGCGATCTTGAGCTGCCAGATCTTCAAAATCGCCGACCGCGATTTGAAAATGGCACCGCCGGCGCCGAAATACACAGAGCCGGTCCTCGGCTCTTCTCAGCCACTTTCGGCTTCACTCGAGCGCCGCCCGAACTCGGCTAGGTTCGGATAGCTCCGCTCACAGTCACGCCCATCCTGGGCGGGACTACGAGTGGAGCCGAAAGTGAACGAGAGCCGCCGAGAAGAGCCGAGGACCGGCTCTGTGTATTTCGGCGCCAGCGGCGCCATTTTCAAATCGCGGTCTGCGATTTTGAAGCCCAGGATGGCAGGGGATCACAGGATCGAAGGCTGCACGGACAAGGCTGCACTGACATGGCTGCACTGGGGAAGGCTGCATGGGCAAGGCTGCACTGACATGGCTGCACTGGGGCAAGGCTGCACTGAGAAGGCTGCAATGATGGGCATTTAAATGTAAGTTTTTTTCCCTTCAACTTCCCTCCTAAAAGTTTTTTTTTTTCCTTAAAATTCCCTCCTAAACTTGGGGTGCGTGTTATACGCCGGTGCGTGTTATACGCCGATAAATACGGTACATATACCTTTCTTACACAAGTTAGTGAGCAGGTGTTCGAAGGAGGGGAGGGGACAGTTTTAAGGCTAGTTAGGTATAAGCTGGAATTCCACTTTAAACTACTGTATATGTAAACTCAATCACTTAAAGTGGTTGTAAAGGCAGAAGTTTTTTTTTAATTAAATGCATTCTATGCATTAAGGTAAAAAAAAAACCTTCTGTGCGAGAGGATCTCCTCCCCTCTCTGCCCAGCTTATACTTGAGCAATATCTCAATCGAGCGCTGTGCACGAGAGCAGCAGCTCTTCTGACTCTGTCCCTCCTCACTGGGCAGATTGATCAACCAAACTCTGTGACAAGGGATCGGGGGGCTGGGCCGAGCTGCCCTGTCTGTGTCAATAGATGCAGACCGGCTCGGAAGCAAGCACCCACAAAAAAGTGGCTTTCTATGGGGACACTTTACAAAGAGGAGGAGCAAGGGATGATGGCAGGGAACCAGGGAAGTAGAGGATCAGGACTGCTCTGTGTAAAACCTTTGCACAGAGAAGGTTAGTATAAGATGTTTATTATTTTAATTTAAAAAATTTTAAAGATTTAATATCACTTTAAATATCACAAATACTCATGTAAGATTTAACATGCTAAAGTAATTTCAAACGTAATTTTCAATATGTTAGTTCTGTAGCATGATATATTATTTAAATATTGTATAAATACTAAAATAGCATCTGGTGATCCTGCAGGGAAAGTCCTTGTGCAGGCTCTTCTTGTTCTAGGGTGACAACGTTCTGTCCACCTCCCAATTTTGCTCCTGTGTTGTCACTCTGTCACGCAGTGCAGTGGAGACTACTAGCAGCCATGATGATTCACGTTGCATACGCATGAACTACTATGTCACCATTAGGGAATCCGCCCTAACAAATCACATGCAGCAGATGTTGGAGTGCATGTATGTAAATAGCAGGGAGCCTTTCGCTTTCAGTCTGAACCATGTTTTTCCGAACCCAGAAGGAAGCTGTCAATGGTGACCCAATAATCTACCTGAATACAATACAATGACATAACTGCTGCTTTCCTTTTTGCTTTCCTTTTTGACCGGCATTTTTCCCTATTTTTTTAGGTCAGCCAATAAAAAATAATTAAACAATGCTAACCAATGGTAAAAAAAGGGGTAAAGTCAATTTTTACATGGAGTTTTACAGCTGCTATCTAGAAATTGCTAGAGAGTTGTGACAGTTGTGAGAGAGAGAGCAGGAAAGAATTCTTCCAAGCATAGGTACTTTTAAATGAGATAGCAAAAGAAATGATGTGAGTCATTTTAAGAATTTATTGTTATTCAGCTATTCACAGATGTGTCTATTTAAAAAATATAAAGTACCGTATTTTCCGGCGTATAAGACGACCATTTATACTTAAAAAATCCTCCAAAATATGGATGTCAGCCCGCTGGATGTGCATTAATGTCCAGGCTGAGCCAATCACGGTGAGCGATGTATTTTATTAATAAATACAAAGCCTGCTTTGATTGGCTTTGAGCTTTGATTGGCTTTGAGATTCAAAGAGTTGAGGGCTGATGATGTTCCAAACTCTGCTAATCACGGCGAGTGATGTATTCTATTAATGAATACAAAGCCTGCTCGGATTGGCAGAGGTTGTAATATCATCAGCCCAAGCCTCTCTGAATCTCAAAGCCAATCCGAGCAGGCTTTGTATTCATTAATAGAATACATCGCTTGCCGTGATTGGCTCAGCACGGTATACTGTAATACTGTATACAGTATGTTACCGAATGCGGCTACCCCACGGCCACCTCAACTTCCACCACCGGAGCTTTGGTTTGAAGCACCTCACCCTCCACCTGGCACCTGACTCTCCATCTGGCACCTGACCCTCCATCAGTGGGTTTGGCCGGGCACATGAGGTATTTAGCTCTGCAGCATTGCTTCTCAAAGCTTGTGATTACGTTGCACAGACTTATTATTGCTGTTTCAGTATGTTACCCAAGCTACTAGACAGACTAGTCGGAAGGGGGTCGTCTTATACTGCGAGTATATTTCAAAACAAACGTTTTAGCTGGCCCAGTCGCCTTATACGCCGGCAAATACGCTATTACAGTGGTCTTAATAAATGCTTTACAAATACCAGAATATTTGCAGATGGGGGGTTTCCTTCCTGTTTGTATAAATGATTAGCACATTTCACTATGCAATAGTTAAACACTTTAAAAGTAAAGTAAAGGATTCCTGCCCCCCCACCAATTATACTCACCTAAGAAGATGCAGCATCGGTCTGATGCTGCATCTGTCCCCTGGCACCTCTACACTGAGAACCGAGGGATCAAACACTGCCGATCACTCAGTTCTCACAGCTTCCCCAGCAGAGAGCTGCTGACTGTCAATCAGCAGCTCTCTGCTCTGCCTGCTCGTTGCTCACTGGAGCGCTGAGCTATGGAGGGGGTGGGAAGTGGCCGGCTCTGACTCTCAGCGGCTCGCCTTACAGATTTTTCTGTGAAGGTGAACTTACCCTTTAAAGTGGAAGTAAACCCATCCATTTAACGTTTTCAGAAAACGTTACATTTCCAGCACGTGCCGGAAACGTAGCACTCCCATTGGTTGGGCTCTCAACCAAACTGTCAAGCCATCCAATGGCTGGTGTCAAAACGGATCACATGTGCAGCATCATGGCAGTTGTAGATTAAACAGGGGCCAAGATGGCAGCTTCCTTGGCTGAAAGTTACTTGAAGTCAAATTCTAAAATGTATTCCCAACAATTTGAGTACAATGCAAAATGTTTTCTAAAAAAACACCTTATATCTTATTTTCTGGTATGCAGTGCCAACTTTGAGGTATTTGGTGCCTTAAATGGCAAGAAAGTAGAAAATTCTGCTGCTGTGTTACAAGAGAGTGTGTCATGTACAAAAATTGCTTAATGTTACCCAAATATGTCACCATAATACCAGAGGTCGCAACCATGTAACAGGTAGGATTGCCATGTTATCAGAAAGACTGTCTTCAGAGTCACCCCAATTAGAAGGAGACTACCTTTACAGCAGGGGAGTGCCATTTTGCCATATAAACTCACTGGACACTTTATTAGGTACACCTTGCAAGTACTGGGTTGGACCCCCTTTTGCCTTTAGAGTTGCCTTAATTCTGTGTTGGAAAAGTTCCTCAGAGATTGTGGTCTATATTGACATGATAGCATTACGCAGTTTCTTTAGATCTGTCAGCTGCACATCCATGATGTAAATCCCGCGTTCCACCATATCCCAAAGGTGCTCTATTGAATTGAGATCTGGTGACTGTGGAGGCCATTAGAGTACAGTGAACAATGTTCAAGAAACCCGTTTGAGATGATAAAGTCATAAAGAGATGGACATGGTCAGCAACTATACTCAGGTAGGCCATGGCATTTAAATGATGCTCAATTGGTACTAAGGGGCCCAAAGTGTGCCAAGAAAATATCCCCCACACCATTACACCACCACCAGCCTGAACCGTTGATACAAGGCAGGATGGATCCATGCTTTCATGTTGTTTCAAATTCTGACCCTACCTTCTGAATGTCGCAGCTGAAATTGAGACTCATCAGACCAGGCAATGTTTTTCCAATCTTTTATTCCCAATTTATAGTCCAATTTTGGTGAGCCTGTGTGAATTGTAACCTCAGTTTCCTGTTCTTAGCTGACAGGAGTGGCACACGGTGTGGTCTTCTGGTCTGCTGTAGCCCATCTGCTTCAAGGTTCGATGTGTTGTGCGCTCAGAGATGATATTCTGCATACCTTGGTTGTAACGAGTGGTTATTTGATTACTGTTGCCTTTCTATCATCTTGAACCAGTCTGCCCATTCTCCTCTGACCTCTGACATCAACAAGACATTTTCGTCCACACAATGCCACTCACTGGATATTTTCTCTTTTTCAGACCATTCTCTGTAACCCTAGAGGTTGTTGAAAATCTCAGTAGATCAGCATTTTTTGAAAAACTCAGACCAGCCCATCTGGCCCTAACAACCATGCCACATTCAAAGTCACTTAAATTCCCTTTCTTCCCCATTCTGATGTTGGGTTTGAACTACATCAAGTCGTCTTCACCACATCTAGATGCCTAAATGCATTGAGTTGCTGCCATGTGATTGGCTGATTAGCAATTTGTGTTACCAAGCAATTGAACAGGTGTACCTAATAAAGTGGCCGGTAAGTGTATAATACAGTGCCTTCAAAAAGTATTCATACCCCTTGAAATTTTTCACATTTTGTCATGTTACAACCAAAAACGTAAATGTATTTTATTGGGATTTTATATCATAGACCAACACAAAGTAGCACATAATTGTGAAGTGGAAGGAAAATGATCAACATTTTTTACAAATAAATACAGTAAAACCTTGGATTGCAAGCTTAATTCTTTCCAAAAACAGGCTTGTAATCCAAAACACTTGTATATCAAAGCAAATTTCCCCATAAGAAATAATCGAAAATCAGATGATTCATTCCCCAACCATTTATTCATAGGTCTTTTAGTTTATAGTCCATATAAAAAGATTATAACAATGTGACCAGGTTGTGTAACCATAAAATGACCATTCACAAATGGAAGGCTACACAAGGGGATTAGAAGCAAAATCCAGCAGGAGCTACAGAGTATAAAAGAGAAGAGAGGCGCCTCTAAGTGTAGCAATATGGTTACATTTTATGAAGGTACAACATTTAGCAAGTCACATGGTTGATGATTAAAAGAGGCACATTTAAGTTTGCAGGCATCTGAGGTAAAGCTGTCCACATAGTCTATCCTCCTCACCTCTGGCTCTCACCGCTGTCAGTCTGAAATCATGACCGGGAAGACTACCCTGCAGTAGAGCGATCTGAAAGGGAGGCTTGAAGCGCTCGTGGAGTGCAGTGTGAAAGAGATGACGTCGATGGCAATGAGGAGGATCTATGTGGACAGCTTTACCCCGGATGCCTGCATACTTAGATGTGCCTATTTTAATCATTAACCATGTCAGTTGCTAAATATTGTACCTTCATTAAATGTAACCATATTGCTACACTTAGAGGAGCCTCTTTTCTCTTTTATACTCGTTGTGACCTGATGCTACTTGTATATCAAGACATCGCTTGTATATCAAGTCAAAATTTATCAAAAAATTTAGCTTGTCTTGCAAAAAGCTCTCCAACCAAGTTACACTCAAACCAAGGTTTTACTGTATCTGAAAAGTGTGGCGTGCATTTGTATGCTGCCCCCTTTACTCTGATACTCCTAAGGGCCCTTTCACACTGGAGCGGGGGCGGCATCGGCCGTAAAACGCCGCTATTATTAGCGGCGTTTTACCGTCGTTATGCGACCGCTAGCGGGGTGGTTTTACCCCCGCTAGCGCCCAAAAAAGGGTTAAAAACCACCGCAAAGCGCCTCTGCAGAGGCGCTTTGCCGGCGGTATAGCTGTGCCGTCCCATTGATTTCAATAAGCAGGAGCGGTGAAGGAGCGGTATACACTCCGCTCCTTCCCCGCTCCAAAGATGCTGCTAGCAGGACTTTTTTTCCTGTCCTGCTAGCGTACCGCTCCAGTGTGAGAGCTCTCGGGGCTTTCACACTGGATACAAAGCAGCGGCACTTTTGAGTCAGTTTGCAGGCGCTATTATTAGCGCAATAGCGCCTGCAAATCGCCCCAGTGTGAAAGGGCTCTAACTAAAATCTACGGTAGTGGAACCAATTGCCTTCAGAAGTCACCTAATTAGTAAATAGAGACCACGTGTAATTTAATCTCAGTATAAATAAATTCTGTGAAGCGCACCAAGAGTCCCATGGTAACTCTGGAGGAGCTGCAGAGATCCACAGCTCAGGTGGGAGAATCTGTCCACAGGACAACTATTATGCCGCGTACACACGGTCGGACTTTCTGGCATACTTGGTCCGGCACACTTTCCGACGGACTTTGTCCGCCAGGTGCGCCGGACTTTCTAATGGACGGACTTGCCCACACACGACAGGACTTTCAGACGGGCTAAGTCCGCCCGTCTTTCCGACTGACTTTCGCTGGAGTTACGGCGGACTTTCAGAATAAACGGACTTACCCACACACAGACAAGTCCGTTCATTTTGAATGTGACTCAGGTGCGACGGGACTAGAAAAGGAAGTCAATCTTGCCGCTTTTATCGGCGAGATTTACACCCGGCGCGGGGCATACCAGGCCCTTAGGTCTGGTATGGATTATAAAGGGAAACCCCTACGCCGAAAAAAACGGCGTGGGGTCCCCCCTAAAATCCATACCAGACCCCGATCCGAGCACGCAGCCTGGCCGGTCAGGAAAGGGGGTGGGGACGAGCGAGCGCCCCCCCCCCCCCTCCTGAACCGTACCAGGCCGCATAAAAACAAAACAATTACAGCGCTGATAGAATGACCAATACAATCAAAAACCAATATGGCACTTAATATTGACATTTATTTATTGTCAGCACGTAGCACTTTTCTGATGGTATATTATCATCATTTATATTATTTTGTCAGCACGTACCATTTTAGTTTTTGATTGTATTGGTCATTCTATCAGCGCTGTAATTGTTTTGTTTTAATTTTGAAGTATCAATACTTGTGTACAGCAGCGATAGTATTTACATTCCATATTTTATTTTCTCGCTAGCGCTGCTTCTCGCACTTAATATGTACCAGGCCGCATGCCCTCAACATGGGGTGTCCGTGCTTTGGGGGAGGGGGGCGCCCTGCGGCCCCCCACCCCAAAGCACCTTGTCCCCATGTTGATGAGGACAAGGGCCTCTTCCCGACAACTCTGGCCATTGGTTGTCGGGGACTGCAGGCGGGGGGCTTATCTGAATCCGGGAGCCCCCTATAAGAGGACCCCCCACCCTATGTGAATGAGTATGGGGTACATGGTACCCCTACCCATTCACCTAGGGAAAAAGTGTCAATAATAAAACACACTACAAAGGTTTTTAAAATAATTTATTAAACAGCTCCGGGGGGGATATTCCTGCCCTCGCGTTGTATCTGGTCCGTTGGACCAGCATACACACGAGCGGGCTTTGCGTCGGACCAGCACACAGATGAGCAGACTTTCCGCCCGAAACTGAGTCCGATGGAAAGATTTAAAACATGTTTCAAATCTAGGTCCGGCGGGCTTTTTAGAAAAAGTCCGCCGGAAAAGTCCGCCGGAGCCTACGCACGGGCAGATTGTCCGGCAGACTCTGGTCCGCCGGACCAAGTATGCCTGAAAGTCCGACCGTGTGTACGCGGCATAAGTCGTGCACTTCACAAATCTTTATGGAAGAGTGGCAAGAAGAAAGCCATTGTTGAAAGAAAGCCATAAGAAGTCCTGTTTGCAGTTTGTGATAAGCCACGTGGGGGACACAGCAAACGTGGAAGAAGGTGCTCTGGTCAGATGACATCAATATTGAACTTTTTGGCCTAAAAGTAAAACGCTATGTGTGGTGAAAAACTAACACTACACATCACCCTGAACACAACATCCCCAAAAATTTCACTCTCTAGATGTGTAAAGCTGGTAGAGACATATCTAAAAAGACTTGCAGCTGTAATTGCAGAGAAAGGTGGTTCTACAAAGTATTGACTCAGGGGAGCTGAATACAAATACACGCCACACTTTTCACATATTTATTTGTAAAAACTTTTGAAAATCATTTATCATTTTCCTTCCACCTCACAATTATGTGCCACTTTGTGTTGGTCTATCACATAAAATCCCAATAAAATTAATCAAGGGGTACGAATACTTTTTCAAGGTACTGTACATGTGTCCAAGAACCTGCTGTATTGCAAGGTAGATTACTATGTTACTTGTAAAGCACAATTACTTTACATCTGCTGTGTTGTGTAGGGATAATACTGCTGAATAACTCACAGCTTCCCCATCTACTATGGAGGTTACTGTATCACATAGATCTACCCGAAAAGTTGCGTGAATTCAGCAATAAATCAGTGAAGAACTTTCCTGCTTACTCCCCGTCAGCAGGACAACTTTATATATCTGCCCACCATAGGCGTGCACAGGGTGTGTGCCAGGTGTGCCTGAGCACACCCTAATCACCATGTGCGGTGCCGATTCCACTCCCACCTCCTGCCTACCCCCCCCACCCCCACCTTGTTGGCCGCCCCGCAGTTCTGCTGGCTTCCCTTCTCTCCCCCAGCTGCTGTGGGGGATGTTTCAGTATGGAAAGTGGGGGAAGGGGCTAGTTGGGTCAGGGGTTAGTAAATATGTGATTTATTGGCCCCTTCCTTCTCTCTGTTATGAGTAAGCACTTTCTGTAGTGTGAAACGCGTCAGCTCTTGTTTGTATCACTTTGCTGTGGCTTGTACATCCCAATTTTTCTATAAAAGACACAAGAAATTTTCTTTGGAGTGCGGCTGTCCAGAGTGTTTTGTTCACCTTCATTTGCTATATGCATTAGCCAGCACCTGGGGCTCTTCAGTTCTAGAGGAAAAGTTTTTGTTTCGGCTGACCTCCCTGGAGTGGTGGTCTCTCTCACACTTTATGTGATTGAACACAGTAAACACACCTGCTCACTGTGTCCATTCATAGCCAAAGCATAGTAAACTGTCACTATGCTTCAGTTTGTGAATGAACAGGAACCCACTTAGCGCAGAGCACTTCCCATTCATTCACTGCCCCATGCAGCTGAGGCTGCAGAGAAAGGCATGTGTGTTTGAGCTTAGGGGTGCACACAATAATGCAGTAGGCTGCGCACACTTATGCTGCCCACAGATAGAATAAATGACAGTTCTACTTTGAGCCTGTCCACAAACTCACCTATCAGACTATGGAGGTGCCCACAAAATAAAGCTATTGTGATGCACCATAGGATACAGTATGTGGTATGGTGGCTAGCACCCATGTCACTCTCTATGGATCAAAAGAAGAGAATACGACTGCTGACGGTCATGTGACTACATCTTCAGTTTAGAAAATGTAGTTGTTAGAGATCAGATTGATAAAGGATGTGAGAAAAGGGTACCATATATATATTTTTTAAACTTGTCTGGAGTTCAGCTTTAATTAACATGTGCAAACCTGGGTCTTCTGGCTCTGCCAAAGATCAAGATTCAATAGTGACTCTGGCAAGGTGAGCCTTTTAATTAATTTCATTTGAGACATGCTGAAAGGACATTATGCTGCCCATTGCTGTATTTAGGGGTGCTCAATCTTTTAAGGAGCAAGGGCCACTTAAGTGGTAACCAGTCATGAGCCACAATGAAATGAATTGGTTCAGAATGTAAAATTTTTTATTTTGAATAGCATAATGAACATTTTCCTCCTGCAGCCACTGAATGTCAGTGGGAGGGAGAGGAGCAGAGTCCGTCTTTCAGGGGTTGCAGGAGGAAAATAGAGAGGATCAGTCCCTGTATATGCCACCCATCCTGTCCAAGTGTAAAACAGAATGTGACAGGGAGGTGGCACCAGCCCCCAGGAGCATAGGGCAGGGTCACCATTTTGACCCCTGACGCTACACCAGTGGTTTGGGGGTATGTAGTAGAAACAGGTCTCAACTATGGGGTTCTACCATTCCTCAAATTGCAAATGTAAATGAGCCCATACTGTCCTAAGCCCCCTTAAGGCTGCTTTCAAACTGATGTGCTGCAGTTTACCCACAATGCGGGTGCAGCTACGGCTTCCCTGCAGGTTAGCTGCACTTTGCCATAGACTTCTATTATATCTTGCAGGTGTGGTGCACTTTCTGAAAGTACCCCAAAACTGCTGCATTTAGGAGTTTTGTTGCTCTTTCTGAAAGAACACGAAACCCACAGGATATAATAGAAGTGTACTTCCCTGATTTGAGGTTGAGGGTCACATCAGAGGGCTCCGAGAGCCACATGTTGAGCACCCTGCTGTATTCCTATTGTGAAAACTTTGGGGGCCTGTAGAAAGAAGTAGCTTTGATGAGATGGTGGAATGACACTACAGCAAACTGGGATGTGGTGTAGGTGGGTGTTCCTCTTATTCTGCAGAGATACAGCTATATAATTCTTCACTTGTAGAAAAGAAAGCATCATCACAGGAAGGGACACCGCTGACAGCCAAGTAAAAGAGTTCCATGACGTCACACTAAACTGACTGTCTGACTGGTCTGATCAGTTCTACCACATTCTTTATACGGACAAATCATGCATTTTTCATTATAATGCCATTGTGCATAGAAAGTGAACAGGTGTCTAGTGTCCTATGTCAATATTCTTTCTAGTGCAAATTACATGAGTACAATGGTTAGAAAGGGCTTACATTAAAGTACAGTGATGACCAGTGCACAGGATCTCTCCTATTCAAAGACATACAAGAGCAGTGGCCTAGATTTATTAAATCATGCTAAATCTAGGCACTCAGTTGTTCTCCCCTTGGGGAATAAGGAGTGTTAAAGCTTACTCTTTAATGAAACTAGGCCAATATCTTTACTCAGAAGATTAACAAGCAGAGCATTGACTGTATTCTGGCAATTGATTCTAGCCAGGGACACATTCTTTGGTTTCTTTAGTTATATTGTAGCCTGTGTCTTGTACCTTCGTAAAAAAAAAACAGCACTTCCATTTTAGGAAATTTAAATAAGTAATAGGAAGAGAAAAGTAACAATCATTGCTGTTTTTCGAAAAGAAAGCACCTTTGTTGGATTCTTATAATTTAAAGGTCTGCAGTCACTTTTATGACTAAGAATTTATTTATGTTCAGGGCTGATTAGCTTCCTAGGAAATAGTGTTTGCATAGAACCAGTGGCTAAATAGGGATTCAGTTCACTGACAATAGTGTTGCTACTTTTTAGATGCTTAGGATCCATTCTTCATTTGGTGACAGCATATTAGAGGTAAGCATAGGTGTGCGCAGCCTATTGCATTAGGGTGTGCACCCCAAAGCTCCAACACATTTGCGTTTGACATATTTACCGGCCTCTTCCCCACTCTCCATCCTAAAACATTGGGAGGAAGGGGGAGCAAGGGAGCACATGGGGGACACGGGCAACAGAAGGAACAGGAACAGGGAAAGGAGGGGTGGCGGGGGTGGCATATATTAGTACCAATTCCCTATATTTTCCTCCTGTGGCTGTTGACAAAAGGGAGAGGAGGAGAAGCCTACTTTCAGCTGCTGCAGGAGGAAAATACAGATCGGATCCACTAAATTCCACCCACGCCACCTCTCCTGTCCAGGTTTTGAGGGTCGGCAAGGAAGGATTGTGATTTACCTGTCACCTGCCCACCACTGACAGGTTGCCAACCCCAGGATTAGGGTGTGCCCAGGCACACCTGGCACACACTTGCGCACGCCTATGGAGGTAAGAATGAATCTAACAATTATAGTAACAATTATAGTCTAACAGGGATATTTCACTTTAGAATGCAATAATATACCATAGGAACAGGGGTTATGACATCAGAATGGAACTTAAACTGAGCACCACATTTATACCAATCTTTTTGCTTCTACATTAGCACTAGAAATACTCAGATAAGTTTAATAGAGAAGTTGGAATGTTTTTTTTCGTGGAATCATACTTACCTTGGTGGATGCAGCATTGTCGCGATGCTGCGCCTGTCCACTGCCGGCTCTAAGACTGAGAACCGAGTATTCAAACACCGCCAATCGCTCAGTTCTCAGGGCTCCGTGAGCAGAGAGTTAGTAACTGTCAGTCACCACTGTCTGCTCTGCCACCCCGCCCTCACTCACTGGAGTGCTGGACTGTGGAGGGGGCAGGAGCGGCCAGATCAGGCTCTCAGCGGCTCGCTGAGAGGCTGAGCTGGGGTGCCGGTCCAGGCATGTGGGCGGATCCCAACTTCATTGTCATGATCTTGCCCTAGCCTGAACTCTGTGAAGTCCGCCGACAGCAGGCTTCAGCCTTATGTCTGCTGAAAACAGGTCACAGGAGTGCATAACTAACTGCACTCCTCTGATCCACAGGAGCATTTGTGAGCATTTTTTTTATTTTTCGCATACATGTAAAAATAAAAGTATTTGGCAATAAAAATCACTTAAACCCCCTAGAACTTTATATATTTTCTGAAAGCAGAGGCCATTTAGAATAAAAAGGCGATAGTTGGAAGTTTTTGTTTCACATGATATTTGCGCAACTGTTTATTTTATTTATCAAATTTTCAGGAAAATAATATAATAAAACTAATTTTAGTGCAAAACTACACCATATAATATCTATTTTTGGTTAAAATATAAAAGATGAGGTTGCATTGAGTAAATAGATACCAAATATTCAATGTCTTAAAATTGCGCGCACCTGCGATATTGCCAAAAACGATGGTGCCCAACAATCCCAATAGGTGATGCTTTAAAAGCCTTTACAGCTTATCAATTTAGAGTTACCTAGGAGCTCTTGTGCTAAACCCGGCTGATCAAAACACACAATCAGATGGCTGCTACTGCAGCCATTAGCTTGTGATGAAAGGACCACTCTTTGGATGTCTCCTAACCCCTAAAAGAACCAGGATTCTCACTCTGATACCGGTTCTCGCTCTGATCGCGGGTGCCAGGAGGTCATCGCGCCCACCGGGCAGCTGCATCGGCGCCGGGCACACGCTGCGGGCGCATGCACCGCGCCTCCTACAGCGTCTTATAGGGCCGACATACAGCTACGACGGCTCGCCCAGGGGAGCCATTCTGCCACAGTATAACTGCGGCGGCCGGTTGGGAACCGGTTAAAGACTTGGTCCTACATATTTATGTTATTGTATTAAAGTGTAATACCTCTCTTATTTGCTACCTTTTTGTCTTTTAAATATACTACCAGTGGTGTCACTAGGGTTGGTGTCATCTGGTGCTGTAAAACACAGTGTCGGCTCCCCCCCCAATAATTTTTTTCCCATATAACACTGCATATTATGGGAATAGTAGTGCTGTTAACAACTATTAAGCAAATAGCAAATTAGAATAACAATATCATATGAGTATCTGACTCTAGTCAGGCCAGGTCAGGTTTGACTAATGGTGGAATTTCTGGGTCCTTTAATGACGTTACGTCCGGCTCAGGTGTAACGAGCGCCAGTTTAGAGAGACGAGTGCCGGTAAAGATTGTAAACAAACAGGCTTTCAACAGTGGGTGCAGCTTCATGGCGCACGAAAACATAAGTTTACATGTTTTTAACTAGCTATTTTTTAATAAACGTATTGCACGATTATCGTGTTATTGTTATCTCATTCTAGATTATCTCTGCTGGTGAAATAGGAGTGGAGGAGGTGGATGCCAGGTGTACACCAAGCATAGAATTAATTACCAAAGCAGAGAGGGTCCTGGTGGCCCAAAGTTATCAGGTTAGTGGCTCCCTTACATTAGGTTGTGGAACACATCATTTAAGTGGAGCACTGGAAATTTGAAAAAGCATGAAAGAAAGATGTGGATTGGAAGATTTTTCCTTTATAACTATTCACTATCATAAGGACTTTTATATTGTTTATTTATATTTGTTATTTTTTTTTCAACTATGGAATTAACAATGGTTGCATGGATTTGTTAATGTAAGAGTCAAAGAACCACTCCCAAAGCCACTTCCATAATGGGGATAAATTTTGAAGAAAAGGTGGACCAAAAAAGGCATAAAATATCCACAAATGGAGGTTCCCACAATGAACATATATATATATATAGGTTGTTGGTTAACATATATATATTGCCAGCATTCTGGATGAAATACAGTTTCTACAGTTTCTGCAGGCTATGTCCATATCAACCCCCTCCCCCCCGATTCACCTTCCCCTTTTTTTACTGTTTATTAACTTGAATGATACCATGGAATATATTATACATGAGTGACATTTTTCTGGGCTACTCATCATACGGTTACTATTTTTGGAAAATTACATTCCGTTATCTATACAGTGATCTTTGACGTTCATTGGGGGAACCTCCATTTGTGGATATTTTATGCTGACAAGATAGTGAGACCTGTTCCTTCCAACAACCCCTGAATATGTCCTGACGAAGCAAAACAGCGAAATGCGTTTACGCATAGGGGCTCACTGCTGTCTATATGGTGTTAACATTTTGTTACGCCATACATTCATGTCAACTGTGTGTTAATTGTCTGTGTTTTTAATTCTTTTGATACCTGCTTTATGTATGACTAAGACCCCTTTCACACCAAGGTGCTTCAAAAATGCCCTAAAACGCCTTAGCGTTATTACTGCGTTTTTACAGCGTTTTAGGGGCCTTAGCGGGAATAATTAACGCAACGCTGCAGGCGTTTTAACAGCCTTTTTCAAGTGTTATTGAAGCATGAGCGTCAAAGAACAACCCCACCTCCCTACATTACTTCCTGTGTACTTCCTGGTATCTCGTTGAGGTGAAAGAGGGTAAATAAAGAAGATGGAGTTCATGGAGCTGTTTTTGTTATTTGTGCTACTCTATTGGGAGCATATCCACCAACAGAGGCAGCACCATCGCTATTGGGTTCATCCCATCCTCCAAGCGCACACCTCAATTGGACAATTTGCATTGCTATATGAGGACTTGAGAGTGCACCCGGACAAGTTCAAAAATTATACTCGGATGAGCATTGCAACGTAAGTATCTATATCCTAATCCCACTCCCACATCCCTAACCCTAACCCCGCTCCCACTAGTCCCAAATCCCTAACCCTAATCCCGCTCCCACTAGTCCCAAATCCCTAACCCTAATCCCAACCCTAATCCCGCTCCCACTAGTCCCAAATCCCTAACCCTAATCCCGCTCCCACTAGTCCCAAATCCCACTAACCCTAATGCCACTTCCACTAGTCCCAAAACCAGAACCCTAACCCTAATCCTGCTCCCACTAGTCCCAAATCCCTAACCCTAATCCCGCTCCCACTAGTCCCAAATCCCTAACCCTAATCCTGCTCCCACTAGTCCCAAATCCCTAACCCTAATCCCACTTCCACTGGTCCCAAAACCAGAACCCTAACCCTAATCCCGCTCCCACTAGTCCCAAATCCCTAACCCTAATCCCAACCCTAATCCCGCTCCCACTAGTCCCAAATCCCTAACCCTAATCTTGCTCCCACTAGTCCCAAATCCCTAACCCTAACCCTAATCCCACTTCCACTAGTCCCTAATCCCAACCCTAATCCCGCTCAAACTAGCCCCAAATCCCTAATCCCAACTCTAATCCCGCTCCTGCTAGTCCCAAAACCAGAACCCTAATCCCGTTCCCACTAGTCCCAAATCCCTAACCCTAATCCCACTTCCACTAGTCCCAAAACCAGAGCCCTAACCCTAATCCCGCTCCCACTAGTCCCAAATCCCTAATCCCAACCCTAATCCCGCTCCCACCAGTCCCAAATCCCTAACCCTAATCCCGCTCCCACTAGGCCCAAATCCCTAATCCCAAACCTAATCCTGCTCCTACTAGTCCCAAATCATAAACCCAGAGTAGTGTAAACATATTACCTATTTTCTGTCCCAGATTTGACTTTCTTCTTTATATGTTGTCGCCTGCCTTACTGAGACATGATCCCAACTACAGAGAGGTAATACCTCCGTGTGAACGTTTGCTTATAACACTAAGGTAAGTTTATAATGGTGTATATAAGTAGACAAAGTAATATAGTATATCAAGTATTGAATAAAAACAACATAATTGCAAAAACAAATTTTTATTTTACTCAAAATATATATTTTTTTCTATCAAACAGTAGAAAAAGGTGATAGATAACAATAAACTAGTATACGACAATAAAACAACTTTGATAATTGAAATTTTTTATGTTTTTTAACATATAATCTTTATTAACAAATGAAAACTTTATATTAATGGAAACAATAATAATCTAACAATCAAAACATATAACATTATAGATCATGATATAAGGAAGGGGTGGCATGGGACTCCTCTCGAGGGGGAGGAGGATGAGTTTGCTGTGATCTATACATTGGGACACGGGCAGTGTCATACATAGGTGGGAGGAGGTAGGATGGGATACATTGGTGGTCCGGGGTACTGGACAGAAGATGGAGCAGGGTATTGTAGATTGGAAGGGCCAGGATATTGTATGGGTCTAGATTCAAAATTGGAAAACATCTCACTGTTTTGCACATTGACGTCTGGTCTGGAGGATGGACAACTGTTGTGTTGATAGGATTCAATGACCCTAAGTATATCACTTTGCATTGAACATTGCCATTTTTTGTCAACAGAGTCTATGAGTGGAATTAGACTTCTGATAAAGGCAGCACTTTCCCCCATTTCTTTGTGATGTGCAGCCAACATCTGCTTTACCACCTTCACAAAGTCTTCACACTGTTGCTGTTTGGTTTTATTTTTTTTCTAATTTGTGCTGGCTCCGGTTCGTTAGCGATTGAACTGTGTGGCTCATTTTCCTCAAATGGAGGACAAATCGACAATGGAGGATCAGCCACATCCTCCTGCTGCTCGGTATCCTGCTCATCCTCCGTTTCTGAGTCCACGTTGCATTCAGTCCTGAAAAGAAATATAGAAGATACAATCACTATATATATATATATATATATATATATAGATTAAAGTTAATAACCCTTCATGATGATATACTTACTCCCTGAGCTCCATCACTGGTTTTAGAAATTGAAGGTCCAAAAAATGGCAATAAACCCTAGATTTTTTGGCACCTGACCCACTTCTTGTTTGTGTTTGTTTTTTTAGCTCCCTCCTGTAGTTGTCTTTCAAGGTTTTCCAACGTTTTTTTAAGTTGTTCAACTGAAAGATATGAAATTATATTGTATTTTTATTTACAGATATCTTGCCACAGGAAATAGCTACACATCACTACAATATGAATATCGCATAGGAATATCGACCATTAATGAGATTGTGAAGCTAACGTGTGATGCTATATGGAGTATAAAGAAAGAATTCATGTCATTACCAAATAAAGAGAAGGGGAAGGATGTTGCCGATCGCTTCTGGAGTAAAACGAACTTTCCTAACTGCCTGGGAGCTATTGATGGAAAACACATTAGGGTTATAAAACCCTATCACAGTGGAAGCATATATTTTAATTACAAGAAGTATTTTTCAATTGTTCTTATGGCTGTTGTAAATGCAGACTACAAATTCCTATTTGTTGATATTGGAGCATTTGGAAGTTGTGCAGACTCAACTGTTTTCCAAAATTCTAAGTTCGGAAAGCGGCTAGTTGCAAAGAAACTAGATTTACCAGAGAACAAACCACTACCTGGGACTGAAAATCCAGATATGCCTTTTGTGTTTGTGGCTGATGAGGCATTCGCTATTAATGAACGCCTAATGATACCATACTCACAGAGGAATCTCGACCCCCGGAAGAGAATATTCAATTACCGTCTCTGCCGCGCACGCAGGCTAGTAGAATGTGCTTTTGGAATACTTGCCAACAAATGGCAAATTTTCCAAAAACCAATCAATCTCAAAATAAAAAATTCTATTAACGTAATAAAAGCAGCATGTGTTCTACATAATTTGGTACGGGAGAGAGATAGTGTAAATTTTGAGGACACTTTGGCACACAATTTAGAACTCGCTGAATTTGTCCATGTTCGTGGTCTGACAGTTGGATTCACAGTAAGGGATAAATTGGCTGATTATTTCATGAGCCCTGCTGGTAAACTTAGTTGACAGGGTGATATCATAGTCACATAGTTAGTCAGGTTGAAAAAAGACACAAGTCTATCCAGTTCAACCATAAAAATATGATATAACCCTTTCTTCAATCCACAAATTAAAACATATTTTCTTCTATTCAAAGATATTTGAAGATATTTGCAATATGTATTTGTTGTAACACCGTTAAATAGTTTTTGATTAGCTTAGAACAATTCCTTATTCTATTTAAACACGCATTTAAAAATAATAAACTTAGTGTCTCTTTTGTATTATATAGTATTTTGAGTTTATTGCATACTGTATATTTTGTGATTATTTGTGTCATGTAATAAACCTAATACAATGTATGTTTTCTTTTCTTTTCTATATGTAACAAATAACTTTCAAACATCACTACTGAATGTGATTATGTTTCTGGATTTGGGACTAGTGGGAGCGGGATTAGGGTTAGAGATTTGGGACTGGTGGGAGCAGGATTAGGGTTAGGGATTTGGGACTAATGGGAGCGGGAGTAGGGTTGGGATTAGGGTTAGGTATTTGGGACTAGTGGGAGCGGGATTAGGGATTTGGGAATAGTGGAAGTGGGATTAGGGTTAGGGTTAGTGATTTGGGACTAGTGGGAGCGAGATTAGGGTTGGGATTAGGGTTAGGGATTTGGGACTAGTGGGAACGGGATTAGGATTAGGGTTCTGGTTTTGGGACTAGTGGGAGCAGGATTAGAGTTGGGATTAGGGATTTGGGACTAGTGGGAGCGGGATTAGGGTTGGGATTAGGGATTTGGGACTAGTAGAAGTGGGATTAGGGTTAGGGATTTGGGACTAGTGGGAGCGGGATTAGGGTTGGGATTAGGGTTAGGGATTTGGGACTAGTGGGAGCGGGATTAGGGATTTGGGACTAGTGGGAGCGGGATTAGGGTTAGGGATTTGGGACTAGTGGGAACGGGATTAGGATTAGGGTTCTGGTTTTGGGACTAGTGGGAGCAGGATTAGAGTTGGGATTAGGGATTTGGGACTAGTGGAAGTGGGGTTAGGGTTAGGGATTTGGGACTAGTGGGAGCGGAAGTAGGGTTGGGATTAGGGTTAGGGATTTGGGACTAGTGGGAGCGGGATTAGGGATTTGGGACTAGTGGGAGCGGGATTAGGGTTAGGGATTTGGGACTAGTGGGAACGGGATTAGGATTAGGGTTCTGGTTTTGGGACTAGTGGGAGCGGGAGTAGGGTTGGGATTAGGGTTAGGGATTTGGGACTAGTGGGAGCGGGATTAGGGATTTGGGACTAGTGGGAGCGGGATTAGGGTTAGGGATTTGGGACTAGTGGGAACGGGATTAGGATTAGGGTTCTGGTTTTGGGACTAGTGGGAGCAGGATTAGAGTTGGGATTAGGGATTTGGGACTAGTGGAAGTGGGGTTAGGGTTAGGGATTTGGGACTAGTGGGAGCGGGATTAGGGTTGGGATTAGGGTTAGGGATTTGGGACTAGTGGGAGCAGGATTAGGGTTAAGGTTTTGGAGTTCTGGTACTCACGTTTGCTGCTTTTTTGTTTCTTGTTCAGCTTTTCCCACTCTGGTATATGCCTCTGTGCTACAATATTCCATGTCTTATTTTTCCTGTTTCGATTTGCATAATTAACATATTTCAGATCCCATAGTTCTGGGAAGCCCCTCATGGTGCTGATGAACTCCTCTGGCTCATATACTCTGCTTTCTCTGGGCATATTTTCAGACATTGCTTCTTGTTCTCTATGGTCTCTCACAACCTCCATCTTATCTTAGCTCCTATCCACCTCTACAAACAGGATTTCCTGATTTCCCAGCATCCTACACTTCAGTGAGATCATGTGACCTTCCCACAGCTAGTCCTGTTGTGGATGCTATCTTTCTGCTTGCATGTTTATCCTTTGTGAGATCATGTAAATCAAGCAGTGTTTTGTAAAGTAACAAGCACATAGTTGGCAACATTGTAAAAAAAATTTTAGGGACACTTTTTTGGCTGTGGGCGGAGTCTTGTTATAATCAGGGGGCGGGGCATGCGTTTGTGGGCGTGGCATAATGGGAAAGTAAAATGTGGCGCGCGATGGGCATGGTTTACGTGAAATAGTGGGCATGTCTTAAATGGGCGTGGCTCAAGGGGTGTGTGGTTAGAGTTTGAGATGAGTGAGGGACGGAGAGGGAAAGGGGAGTAGAGGGATGGAGGGACAGCAGCCCCAGATCCTACACAACAATGGAAATATGTGTAGTTTAGAAAGTTTAACAATCAGCAGATAAAGATACTCCAAACACCTGGTGTTAGCGCTTCAATCATCCCGGCACCATGGTTGTTATGGTGTCGGGATGATTGAAGTGCATTATTTCTATTATTACATTGTAATATAAAATGAAATCATTCAACTCACCATAATGCTGAATCAGTGGGATCCCTGAGCGTGTCACCTGCCACGTCGCCTGCCACCAGCCGTCCGTCCTTGCATCAGGTGCCCCCAGTAGAGTCCGTCCTTGCATTAGGTGCCCCCAGTGGAGCCCCCCTTACATCAGATGTCCCCAGCAGAGCCCCCCCTTACATCAGATGTCCCCAGAGGAGCCCCCCTTACATCAGATGTCCCCAGCGGAGCCCCCCTTACATCAGGTGTCCCCAACAGAGCCCCCCTTACTTTAGATGTCCCCAGCGGAGCCCCCCTTACATCAGATGTACCCAGCAGAGCCCCCCCTTACATCAGATGTCCCCAGCGGAGCCCCCCTTACATCAGATGTCCCCAGCGCAGCCCCCCTTACATCAGATGTCCCCAGCAGAGTCCCCCTTACATCAGATGCCCCCCTCACATCAGGAGTCCCCAGCGGAGCCCTCCCTCACATCAGGAGTCCCCAGTGGAGCCCCCTCACACCAGGAGTCCCCAGCGGAGCCCCCTCACACCAGGAGTCCCCAGCAGAGCCCCCCTCACACCAGGAGTCCCCAGCGGAGCCCCCCTCACATCAGGAGTCCCCAGCGGAGCCCCCCTCACACCAGGAGTCCCCAGCAGAGCCCCCCTCACACCAGGAGTCCCCAGCGGAGCCCCCCTCACACCAGGAGCCCCCAGCAGAGCACCTTCACACCAGGAGTCCCCAGCGGAGCCCCCCTCACATCAGTAGTCCCCAGCGGAGCTCCCCTCACATCAGGAGTCCCCAGCGGAGCCCCCCTCACACCAGGAGTCCCCAGCGGGGCCCCCCTCACATCAGGAGTCCCCAGCAGAGCCCCCCTCACATCAGGAGTCCCCAGCGGAGCCTTCCACACATCAGGAGTCCCCAGCGGAGCCCCCTCACACCAGGAGTCCCCAGCAGAGCCCCCACACATCAGGAGTCCCCAGTGGAGCCCCCCTCACATCAGGAGTCCCCAGCAGAGCCTTCCTCACATCAGGAGTCCCCAGCGGAGCCTTCCTCACATCAGGAGTCCCCATCAGCAGAGTCCTCTTTACATCTTGTGCCCCCCTGTGACATCCAGACTATACAGCCCCCCCTGTGACATCCAGACTATATCCCCCATGACATCCAGACCGCCCCCCCCTGTGACATCCAGACCAGCCCCCCCTGTGACATCCAGACCAGCCCTCCCCGTGACATCCAGACCAGTCCCCCCTGTGACATCCAGACCGGCCCTCCCACGACATCCAGACTGGCCCCCCCATGACATCCAGACTGGCCCCCCCATGACATCCAGACCAGCCCCCCCCATTGACATCCAGACTGGCCCCCCGTGACATCCAGACCGCCCCCGTGACATCCAGACCGCCCCCCATGACATCCAGACCGGCCCCCCCTGTGACATCCAGACCGGCCCCAATGTTGGTCGAGCAGAGCCGCATGGTTACAGTAGAGATTGAGCTGTGGCGCCGCCCATCCCCTGCCCCTTTCCATAACAGGTCACAGAGACTGGCAGCGGGGCGGAGCGGGCCGGGGGGTGGGCGGCGCCGCAGCTCAATCTCTATTGTAGCCATCAGTAGCCAGTCTACGGTCTCCTAGAAAATGGCGGCCGGCGGAGACGGCCCCGGACCTCTAGCGGCCAGCGGCGAAAATCGGGAAAAACTGAATTTCTCGGGACATCTCCCGGGAAACGATTAGAACGGGAAAAGGGTCTAAATCCCAGGAATGTCCCGAGAAATTCGGGACAGTTGGCAAGTATGCAAGCAGTGTCTTGTAAAGTAACAAGCAGTGTCTTGTTTTTACTTCAAATCTTCATTTTTCTGGGATTCATTCTTTTTTTGGCACCTTAATTTTGTTTTTTTTGCACTTTGATGGTCTGTTTAATCATTCTGACTTTCCCACAATTTCAGTACTGTTGTTGTAGATGCTCTCATTTCTGCTTGCATGTTTACCTTTTGTGAGATCATGTGACTTTTCTACAGCTCAGGGCGGATTATAGGCGTTATTCAGGCGTTTTCAATTTATTTCAATGGAAGTTGAAGTGTGAAAGGGTCCATTGAGATGCATGGGGAGCGTTTTAATAGGGTTATTTTTAGCGCTAAAACGCTGCAAAAATGCCTTGGTGAGAGAGGGGTCTAAGACCCCTTTCACACCGAGCCGCTTATAGTGTCGGCGGTAAAACGCCGTTATTTAATGCAGCGCATTTCGGCCGCTAGCGGGGAGCTTTGACCCCCCGCTAGTGGCCGAGAAAGGGTTAAAAGCGCCCGCAATGCACCGCAATAGCGGCGTTTTGCTGGGGGTATCCCAGCGCTGCCCCATTGATTTCAATGGGGAGCAGCGGTGGAGGAGCGGTAAACACACCACTCCTTCACCGCTCCAAAGAAGCTGCTGACAGGACTTTTCCTGACGTCCTGCCAGCGCAGCGCTCCAGTGTGAAAGCCCTCGGGCTTTTACACTGGAAACAATGCTGCAGCCGTTTGAGGGCGGATTGCAGGCGCTATTTTTAACGCTATAGCACCTGCAAAACGCCCTTGGTGTAAAAGGGGTCTAATTGCTATTAAAATATACAATTTTAAAATTCTTCACGGATTTGTTAATGTATTCACATATGCACCATATATAGTCATTTTATTCACATATTTGCAATTAAACTAGCGCCTCAACATAAAGACTGCACAAATATTTTGGGCATGCACCCCAAACTTATGGCAGCAGCTGATTGGAAAGCAATTGTATATTAAGGGGCACCGTTTTTTTATTTTTTGTTAATGTCAGCTATTTCATTTGTCGCTGCATGAGCATCAGTTAACCAATGAGTCAGTTCTAGTCTTTTGGTAATGTATAGACAACCCATATAAAAGGATATGAGTAAAGCAGTTTTGCTTCTTGTTTGACTGTACAACAGTGGTTGTTTCATAATAAAAGGGGAAGTGTGGTAAAACAAAGGATTCCTTTAACTTGATGGCGTTTCATGACAGATGTTTTTAGTTTCAAAAGAGCTTTATTTGAAAGGTATACATTGTACAGAACTAAACGGGTGGAGCTAAAGTATATAACCTAAAGAATATTGCATCTCAAAGCTCTATAGTAAGAGTACAGCTAGAGAAGATAACATACTAGTGTGGAAACCTAAACCCGTTTGAATTGTTCATAGTACATTAACATATGTATAACATTGTAAAAGTATAGTCTAAGTGTACATGGATACTTTAGTGTGTTTGCTCGTGTTTCGATGTGGTGGCTTGTAGAGATGGCCTTAGTCCAACTTTCCCTACTCAAGCTTTCTTATCGAGATCGGTCAGCCTGCTGTGCGGAAGATGATCTTTCCCTGTATAGTTGCGACAAAGGGGCCCCTAGCAACTAGAACGGGGATGGTGGGTCCGGGGAGATCTGGTGTATTGGCTGACGGAAACTCTATTGCAATAAAAACAGAAGCAAAGAAAAACAAAAAAGAAAGAAAAGGGATAACAGAAAATGGAGCAGAAGGGAGAAGAAGGCACGAGTAGGGGCAGACCCCATGGATGTAGGAGAAAGGGGCTAGGGTGGCTTTATCCTCCTTCTCTGGCTTGAGGCAGATTGTTCCTGCAACTAATCAGGTCATTAGCTGGGAATATTCGATCGTTGGTGCCAGCAAGACCAAATTTGTTTAAGTTAAAAATGTTTCTCCTTGGCTGAATGAACAAGCTCCTCCATCTCAGCAATCGTATTTATGCGTTTGATCCAGTCCGCTATCTTAAGAGAGTAGGGGGTGCGCCAACAGGTTGGAATACACATCCTAGCCACATTTACCATATGCATTGCTAGTTACCTATGATATGCTGATCTTGAGGTGGATGGGTGATGTACAAGTAGTTGCGCTGGGGAGTAATCAATCGGAAGAGTCATTTTTTGGGTTGTGAGTCGGTGGACCTCTTTCCAGAAGGGTTGGATAAGGAAGCAAGGCCACTATATGTGTAAAAGGGAGCCTGCTTCTTGCAAGCATCACAAATATATGTGGGAAATAGTTGGAGAGATCTTATTTAATCCGAGAGGTGTTTTGTACCATCTGGAAACGAGTTTGAACCCATTCTCCTGTGCTGAAACGTTGATAGTTCCCTTATGAATGCATGTGTAGATGTGCGTCCAGTCTTCTTCTGTAAGATCTAGAGATAGCTCCTGTCCCCATTTGCATCAGACTGGGTTGGATTTGGGGTTGTGGTCAGAAAAAATGATGTCGTAAATGTCTGAGATTAAATGTCCTTGAGGTTTTGTCTATGTGCATAATGCTTCGAATGGGGTGCATTGTCGAGATCAATCTGAGTGGAATTCGGGGTTTCCCCAAAAATTTTGAATCTGAGCGTATGCCCAGAAGGGGAAGGATTGGTTCGGTGACAACTTGGATAGTGAGGATGACAGACATTTTTAATACACATGGAATCAACAGCAAGTTGCAGACTATGTACTACATGGAAGGATACTTTTCATTATTCCAAATGTAATATAACAGAATTATTTAGCACTTCGGCTATGGAATTGCCCAGCTTAGGCTATGCAGGCTTTCAGCCTATTAGGTCGCTGTCTCTCTCTCAACACACTGGTGCACTTGCAGCAGTTAACATCTCAGGTGTTGGCCTGGTCAATGCAGGCAACAATAGAGACTCAAAGAGACCCAAGACATGCCTAGGGTGTTTATTACACACCTATCTGCTCCCGTAGGCTAGGTTCACACTTGTGCAGCCCACGTTTGCTTGGGTATGACAGCCCATTAATTTGAAGGGGGCCGCCGTGCCCCATGAAACGCAGGAAAGAAGTCCTTGTACTACTTTGGAAATCGCAGCCCACACGAGAACTGCAGGTACATCATGGTTCCAAATGTCGGTGCGATTTTCAGTGCGGGCGGCGTGCCATTAAGATTTTGCTTTCACTTTCAATGATAATGGTAAACAGGACCAATAGAGAGGGTGAATCTCTTTAACGGTGGCACAGACCACAATACATACTGACAATGGTTCCAATCCCTCTGAACTCTAAAACTAAAATAAAAAGTTTTGCCTTTAGTTATACTTTAATGGGAAAATCTTCTTTCATGTTGTGAGAGCTGCCTATCTGCTGGCTATCTCTTTCCATACCAGCCTGGATTCCCAACATGCTTTGTCACTTATCTTGTGCTCATTCCTTTGCTTTACTTTTGATTTTAACCACTTTCCTAATAGAGACTTTTAGCCCCTGCCTGCCCGGGCCAATTTTCAGCTTTCAGCGCTGTCGCACTTTGAATGACAATTCCTCAGTCATGCAACACTGTACCCATATAACATTTTTTATCATATTTTTGAGACAGATATACACTGTAGCTTTCTTTTTGTGGTATTTAATCGCTGCTGGGTTTTTTATTTTTTGCTAAACAAACTAAAAAAGACAGAAAAGTTTGAGAAAAAATAAAGTTTTTCTTAGTTTCTGTTATAAAATTTTGTAAATAAGTAATTTTTCTTCTTCACTGATGTGCACTGATGAGGCTGCACTGATGGGCACTGATAGGCTGCACTGATGTGTACTGATGAGGCGGCACTGATGAGGAGGCATTGATGAGGTTGTACTGATAGATGGCACTGATAGACACTGATGGGGCTGCACTGTTAATCAGGGCACTGATTATCAGTACAAACGATGTGCAGACAGGCTTGCTGGTTAATGGCTCTCCTTTCCTTCCACAGATACAGAGTGGGAGGAAAGTACTGGCGATAACCGGCAAGTCTGTTTACATCAGTCCATGATTGGACACAGTTGACTACATGGTAAAGGGCTGCTTTGATTGGCCCTTTACCCCAATCTGTGACCAGCTGTGCCCAAATGGAGGTGGGCAGGGGGCGGGGTACTGGGAGGACATCTATTGACACTCTCCCAGAACTGTACAACCGCACTGTAGCCATCTTTTGGCTATAGTGCGGTCGGCAAGTGGTTACAGAACTACATACATTGCCAACTGCAGATCTTCCTCTTCAGCATCTCTGCATTTAAGACAGCAAGCTCTGTGAGATATGCGACACAGCAGTGCATAAGTGTCACTACATTCAAAGAAGTAAATGTGTGGGATTCTTTTTTTAAGCTTAAATATTGCTCAGATTAAAAGGAGTTGGCTAGAAATAATTGAAATTCAATGTGGAAATAAATATGTGATGTAAATTGATTTTGAACACAGATATGTTTTAACAAAGTTTTCCTGGTCTTTAGTTTTGTGCAGAGTCCAATACATTGCAGGATAAGTACAGACATCAGCTCTCAGGCTCTATTCACACCTGAGCGATTTTCTGCTTGAAGCTCCAAGACGCTCAACAAGCACATTTGAGCATTTTGTCGCTTGTAGCAAAACACCTGTCACTCAAAAAAGTACATGAGCTTCTTTTAGACAGATTGGAGGCAGTTTGGAGTGTTTTTGGCCCCAAAGATTTAAATAGGAATGCCTAAAAAAACATGCAACACAAGCGTTTTATGAGTTTTTTTGCGGCCAAACAGCAGCACTCCACCCCTAATCTGCTCCCCTCTAGTGCTTTCTATTGGCTAAAATAAAATAAAAAACTGAAGCTTGAATACACGTCTAAAATGCTTGTACCTGTATATGCTTGGAAATCCCAAATAAAAATGCCTGAAATGACTCTGCTAGTCTGCTGAGGTGTGAATGCAGCCTCATTAATGAGCTTTAGCACTCCCTCCCAGTTCTGATGACAACCAAGAGCTTCTGAGTTGTGAAAGCAGCCATATTTTCTTGTCCATAAAGAGGGCATTTACAGGATTAACATAATGAACCGAAGGGTCTGAGGGGTGTGCTAAAGGGCATTAAAGTATTTATTCAGACACATCCTAATGCATTTCTATTTCCATCGGACAAGGTTTTTCTATCTGACAGTCAACATATTGCACAGAATGAAAGTATAGTTTGATAGAGACCAGATGTGATATATATAAATCATATGCTTATTTTGTTTAGGATCTAATGTATTTTATTAGTCTTGTGATCCTTGTAACGTAGAGGAGTCTGGTGTCTAGTATATTTGTATATTGATATTTTCATATATTATTTATATTATATTTTCATATATTACTGTAAACATGTTTTATGAATATAATTCCATCATAGCAGGAATTATGTATATAGTATATTGTTTGGCTCTGTTGGTTGGATTTCAGGTCAAATCCCTGACTTATAGAAGTGTATTTTGTTACTGGACAGGTTTTACTAGAGGTTATTTATAAAGGCTACATTAAGAGGCTTTCCAATGGCTGGAGGTTTTTGTACCACCTGTCTGGCATCTTTCTATATTTTCTTTCTATCTAACTTGGGGGTGCTTTTTGTCAATTGTTTTGTAAAGTGGAATGTTTTCTTACAAGGGGAAAGTCTGCCATATGTAGTTGGCTTTCTGGAGAGACAGCAGTGTGCTTCATCCCTTCATCCTTACCCTAATGCCCCTTACACACGGTCGGACTTGCCAACGGGATAACCTCCATTGGCATTTCCGAAGGAAAGGTTTAGAACATGTTCTCTATTTAAGTCCATCAGAAATGCCGACAAAAAAAGTCCGATGGGGCATACACACGGTTGGAATATCCGACCAACAGCTCCCATCAGACTTTTTCTGTCGGGAATTCCGGCCGTGTGTATGCGGCATTAGAGATCTTCAGGGCAGCCAGGAGGGCTGGTAGGATCTTCTGAGTAGTGGAGCTGGGAACCTGATCCACAGAGGGAGGGGATTCACTCCTGCAAGCAGTTACCTCATGCTTGTGCTACTTTCCTAGGGCCCTTAGTCTGTAATGGACTCTTGCTATTAACCTACAAAGGACTGTGAGTTTGTACAGAAGGAAGCAGTTCAGGACTTACTTTTGTACAGAGAGAGAAAGACTGCCACAAGTTTTGCTGTGTTCATCATCTGATGGGCATCCCATATATTCCTTCACCCTATCCAAGTTGTTATCCCCTAATAAAACCACCAAAAACAAGTTACGGGACTGACTTGTTGTGCCTGGCTGCAAGTGGAAAGATGCGTGTTGCCTGGCTGTGCAGTAATAGGAGAGATGCCAGCAGCCCCTACGGTAGTAGTGCTACAGTATTATATATTATGCCATACAATCTATGAAACTACATAATCCAAAGGGTTGGTGTGGGCCAAATTGTGTTAGGTACTATCTTTTTCACTGGTGGTGCCAAGCTGCAATATATTACATTTTTGCTTTTGGTTTGGAATATATCTCAAGTTCCAGATGGCTTTGTTGTGCAAGTCTCTGATTTAACATTTTTTACACTTTCACCCAGAAAGAGTATTTTGGTGCAAAGAAAAAAAAAATGAATAGCACGTGATGGCTTTGAAGGATTATTAAAACAATGAGCACAGTCACTTATATTGATCATGCCAGAAGACTGGCTAATCTACTGGAATTTTCTTAATGCTTCTTATACAGTAAAAGGGGTGTACTCACAAAAGTGAGTACACCCCTCACATTTTTGTAAATATTTTATTATATCTTTTCAGGCGACAACACTGAAGAAATTACACTTTGATACAATGTAAAGTAGTGAGTGTACAGCTTGTATAACAGTGTAGATCTGCTGTCCCCTCAAAATAACTCAACACACAGACATTAATTTCTAAACCGCTGGCAAAACTGAGTACACCCCTAAATGAAAATGTCCAAATTGGGCCCAAAGTGTCAATATTTTGTGTGGCCACCATTATTTTCCAGCACTGCCTTATCCCTCTTGGGCATGGAGTTCACCAGAGCTTCACAGGTTGCCACTGGAGTCCTCTTCCACTCCTCCATGATGGCATCACTGAGCTGGTGGATGTTAGAGACATTGCACTCCTCCACCTTCTGTTTGAGGATGCCCCACAGATGCTCAATAGGGTTTAGGTCTGGAGACATGCTTGACCGGTCCATCACCTTTACCCTCAGCTTCTTTAGCAAGGCAGTGGTCGTCTTGGAGGTGTGTTTGGGGTCGTTATCATGTTGGAATACTGTCCTGCGGCCCAGTCTCCGAAGGGAGGGGATCATGCTCTGCTTCAGTATGTCACAGTACATGTTGGCGTAGCTCCCCAGTGCTGGCAGCACTCTGGCAGCCCCAGACCATGACACTCCCACCACCATGCTTGACTGTAGGCAAGACACACTTGTCATTGTACTCCTCACCTGGTTGCCACCACACATGCTTGACACCATCTGAACCAAATAAGTTTATCTTGGTCTCATCAGACCACAGGACATGGTTCCAGTAATCCATGTCCTTAGTCTGCAGCAAACTTTTTTCGGTCTTACTTGTGCATCATCTTTAGAAGAGGCTTCCTTCTGGGACGACAGCCATGCAGACCAATTTGATGCAGTGTGCAGCGTATGGTCTGAGCACTGACAGGCTGATCCCCCCACCCCTTCAACCTCTGCAGCAATGCCTGCAGCACCCATATGTCTATTTCCCTAAGACAACCTCTGGATATGGCACTGAGCATGTGCACTCAACTTCTTTGGTTGACCATGGCGTGGCTGGTTCTGAGTGGAATCTGTCCTGTTAAACCACTGTATGGTCTTGGCAACTGTGCTGCAGCTCAGTTTCAGGGTCTTGGCAATCTTCTTATAGCCTAGGCCATCTTCATGTAGAGCAACAATTCTTTTTGTCAGATCCTCAGAGTTCTTTGCCATGAGGTGCTATGTTGAACTTCCAGTAACCAGTATGAGAGAGTGAGAGCGATAACACCAAATTTAACACACCTGCTCCCCATTCATATCTGAGACCTTGTAACACTAACGAGTCACATGACACCGGGGAGGGAAAATGGCTAATTGTGCCCAGTTTGGACAATTTCAATTAGAGATGTACTCACTTTTATTGCCAGCGGTTTAGACATTAATGGCTATGTGTTCAGTTATTTTGAGGGAACAGCAAATTTACACTATTATACAAGCTATACGCTCATATTTACAAAGATTTTGTGAGATACTATATATGGAATGAACTGCTGTATTAAGTAAGAAATCATATAATTTAGATTATGCCAATATTCTAATTAACTTTCATATAGATATTAGCTAGTGTTTAAAGACATAACTATGGTATGAACATATTTCTAAAAATTGTTTTGTTTTATGGCTCAATTTAGAAGACATTATTTCAAATTAAAGGACAATTAACGTTTATAATTGAAGTATGTTTAGGAGAGTTATATAAAATAAAAATCATCGTTGTGGCTAAATTAGCGTCTTTCAACATATGATTTGTAATACTGGCAAGATAATTATGTAATTGAAATTATCAGTGCATTTCAATATAAAGAGGCACACGTTAATATGTACATGGATTTGTCAAATGTGCCTGTTCTTTTACTGTAATCAGTTTGAAAGGGATTGTGGTTACATAGCTTTGTAAAATTTAAACAGAAAATTTAAATAGAAAAATTTTAATGTTAAACCTATTTAAATGAACTGTTTACCATGTCTTAAAAACAATGTGGAGAAAGAAAAAAAAACGTAGTCACTGTAAATGAGTTTAGTCCCATGTTTTATGACAAGGATCTTTTAATATCAAGCTGGTGGATAGACTCACTCAAGTAAAAACTGTCCGTAACAACATCCTTTGAAAGCAGGGAGTATTTTTTTTTTTTGCCTCATGGTCTTTCAGACCCCTTGTGGCCCTGTTGACCAACCTCCTGCTTCCACATAAGCACGCTGATTCTCTCTCTATTCAGGAGAGTGGAGAGAGTGGTGGCATTCACAATAAGCATATCTTCTTGATTGTAAGAAGGGCAATTCAGGAGCTACCTTGGCAGGGCATTAAGGCTTGTAATGGTCCTGCATTGGGGTAACATTTGTAGGTAGGTGCCTAGAATGCTACTTATGATGGTCTCTTATGGGGTTAATGTCTGGTGACTTAAGGATTAAAATGCAGTGATGTATTTGCCTTTTGGACTGTGGTGCTACCATACTTGGGGATACACTATTTAAACAGGAAGGGGTTGGGCTAGGGATGATTGTTTGGTTGGTCGTGGGAGTGAGAAGGACCATACATGGAGAGATGTTTTTTTCACCTAAAAGGGGTTGCCCCTTAGTGGGACCCTGAATCTGTGTACTATCGGTTGAAAATTACTACGAGCTAAAGGTATGAGCACCACTGCATAGCCCAAGTCTAGCTTAGTATATAAAAAGGGAAATAGGGAAAACATCCATGTTTATTAAACTGTAACATTGGTTATTAAACTAATGTTAACTGTAATGTGGAGATGAAAAGGAACTGTTACTCGTTGCCTTTATTCAAGTAAAGAGAGTTTTGACTTAGTAGCAATGAGTGGTCAGATTTACTCTGAACAGAAAGTGGAAATGAACTCCTGTGTAAATGGGGATGGAAAACGAAGTGTACACCTTCATATTAACTTCAGGGTGATAGAGAGTAAGAGATAAATGGAAACAGAAGCAGCCAGCTTGATCACAGAGGTTCCATCAGAGGGGTGGATTGTTAGCTGTATGGTCTACTCTTCTAAGTGGTAGGGTCCCTGTATTAGGGCCTGCTGCACAACGGAATCTTCCTATAGATTTCTCTAAGACCATGAGTGTGCAAGGCCTTGCAAAGTATACAACAGCTTCCCTCCATGCCTGTGGGCTGAAGAGTAGCGTGATGTGTGTAAAAGAGCTGGTGGAGGAAAATTGGTGTTCAGTGCTATTTCCCTCAAAATAACTCTGTAGTCAGTGCCAGGACAGGTGTTACTGGTAAGTGAAAATGTTTTATTTTTCCAGTGTGGGGGCCTGGTGTAGTAGTTGGGCCTCTGGCCATGCTAACTGACATGTTGAAGCAATTCCATCATGCTAACATTTCAGAAAAAATAAAGGAAGGTGTAACCTCAACTGATGGACTATTCTCAGTCCCCAAAGACAAGGATTGCACACATAAGTTGTTTGTTTAAAGTGGTTGTAAATTCTCCCCCACAACGTTGTCTCATGTAAATCAGCATAAAAAACCCTAATGAACACTGCTTGTAGATATCTCCTTACTTGCTTAGTATTGTTTTAATCCTTTTTGTTCTTTAGAATGACGTCACCGAGCATGCCCATATCTCCACTGATTTTTGGCACACTCTGTGTGCTTGTCTGTCTGTTATCAGGACTTCCTACGGCACAACACTGAAATCCCACGAGACTGCATAATCACACAGAGCTTCCTACTACACCCCATGCTACAATGTGACATCACATGGAGTGCAAACCTGGGCATTGGACAGCATTACTGCAGTCTTATCAGCTGAAGCTGATAAGACTGACATAGGCAAACACTAGATAATCAGCACAAGTAAATACTATGAAATAAAACAAGTCAGCTATAAGCAAGGAAGCAGGGTTGCCATAGAAACGTTGGATTGAGAAGGAGGCTTGGTTAACAGTACAGGAAGTGCTCAATGTAAGGGCAGAAATACTCTACCATGGACTCAGAAAACAATACTTAAGATGGAGCTGCCTTAACCCTGGAAACAAGTTTTTTAAAGTTTCTTTAAACAGTAATATGCGATTTGGGCTGGATTACAGTGGCTATAGTTTGATAATTACTTATTATAATGGACTGAATGAAAAGAAGCATCAGAGTGGGAGAGTTTACTTCCTCTTTATAAAACTAAAAATCAGATTTTATTACAAGCAGCCCATTGAAAACAAAAACAAAAATATACTGACTGCCACCATGTGAGGCTCAAGGTTGGCTGCACCATTTTTTTAAAGATAGAAATAGTAGCAGCCAAAGATGATATATGGGTTCCAGGTAATAATGATGAGAAAAACAGTTGCGGATACTTCTCTACATGTTTTGCAACATTTGTTGCTTCCTCAGGAGATTTTGAGCCTATAATTATCTAAAATAGAACATAGATGGATACTGACATTGGAACATTCAATAGAGAGAATATTATATAATAGGATAAAAATACATTCCACAAAGCTAAGGCAATACTTAGCTATAGCCATAGGGAGGCAGAAGCAAAAGCCTAATCAGGGGCACTGGAGAAAGCGCCAAAACACCAACACCCTTTCGGGTAGAGCGCTTTAATGTAAAATGGAACTATTCACATGCAGTCAATAGTAACAAAAACCAAGAAAGGCAAAGAAAGAGGGCAAAAGAAGAAAGGAGAGAAAAGGAAATGGAGGAAAAAGGGAAAAGAGAGGGGAGACGTCTTCCCTCTTTTGTCTCCACTCTCTTTTCCCTTTTTCCCCCTTTTCCTTTTCTCTCCTTTCTTTTTTTCCCTCTTTCTTTACCTTTATTGGTTTTTCTAATTAATTTAAACTGCACAATTCGCATTTAGGCTCAGTTCGTGAATTTACATATCTTCTGAGCATGGAAAAAGCACACAGACATATTTAAAATGACCCTGTGGAAGCACAGAAGCATTGTAGTAGCCACTACTACAGTGATCCTTGCTGTCTTCCAGATCCCATGCCGTGTGACCGCCCTGCTATGTAGTGAATACAGGTGGTCGCTCGCTTGGCGCAGACACTATTCAGAGAACAGTTCGCATTTTCTCAATGAATGCAAACTGTTATTGGATTGGATGAGATGCCAAGGTGGCAAGGTGACCTCATGCTTTCCATGTTGTCCCATCAGAGAATGCCTTGCATTCATTGAGACAAATACAAGGTGTTTTCTGAATGGTGCCTGCACAGAGCGACCAACCCCCTATGTTCACTATTCAGAAGGGTAGCTGCTCAGCACGGGATCTGGAAGGCAGTAAGGATCACTGTAGTAGTGTTGGCTATTACAACCACTTCCACAGGGATTGGCCAGGTATGGAATCGGTATACTTACCTCGGTTCAAGCGGGACTAATGTAACTTTGCAAAGAAAGAGGGAATGCAGCTTTAATGAAGCCTGTCATGCACAGAAAACAAAATGTGGCAAAAGTTAAAGTGTTTGTTACCCCAACACTTCATGTTCCTGATATGTGCCTGCTGTTCCTGTTAGTCCTACTGCTTTCCTATTAAAAACTGACCACACTAAGCAGATGAATATATAGTGGTCAGTTCCCTAGCTTGGCTGGGAACCCGGTGTACTCTCTTCCAATGATCAGACTTGTCCTGACATGGTTCCGCTGCACAGCCATTCACTGGGAAGCTCAGTGTGCTGCTGCTTCTCCTCCCCTCAGCTCTTATACAGCTGAAAACAGAGGGAATTTGATCACTTATAAAAAGGGGAAAAAAAAGCTATTTATAAATTTTTTTTAGCTCTATACAAAAATGTTTTGCCTTTCCTTTCTATTTTAAACTGAATGGGTTGTTTTACAAGGTGATCATATACAATCACTTTAAATTACCATAACTACGGTAGTTGCTTTGTGATTGCCTACTACTTCATTTATTTTTTATGTTTTTTTAAATAAATAATATTTATTTTTTATATAATCATTTGATTTTTTTTGCTGCCTAAAAGCCCTTGGGGGCATTTTTTTCTGGTCTTGTATATTTTGGGGCAAGCAGCACCTTTTTTTTATCCATATGAATTATCTTTCAACTTTTATGTTTTATTCTTTTTAACATGTTCGAAATAAACTAAAACTAACTAACGTTCCTCGGTCTCATTTCTATATAAAGTGTTATACAGGTACAATACTTTTGTATAATGCTAAATAAGCTAGTCTAAAATATTCACATTTATCTAATTACAAGATTCTTCTTTAGAGAAGGGTTCTGAACATTAATGATCTATTTAGTGTTAGCTAGCTTAACCCTAGTCATCACATATAGTTACATAGTTGGTCAGGTTGAGAAAAGACACAAGTCCATCTAGTTTAACCTATACAAGGTAAAAAGAAAAAAACACGCCAGAGTAAATTAGATAAGTAAACACTCGTAAACAATTACAAGTAATACATGTATTCATTGCATGCTGGATATAAAAGATCTATTGTAAAACGCACAGATGTAAACACTTTTGCCCTAGAGCTAAGCAGCAGAATACAATAAATTACCTTGCTGCAAGATGACCTTAATGAACAAACAAATTACAGTGTACAAACCTTTGAAAAGCAGAAAGGGTATAGAAAGAAAAAGAAAAAGAAAAATGTCACTATGGTGATCACTTACTACATCTATTATATGGTGACAGTTGTGACACTGACTACTGTGTTACTTGGTTATATTTGTAGCACGTTCCACTATATATATCAACTCTTTATATCAAGTTTTCCCACTCTTCCCTGTCTTCTTTGTAGTTACGTCTTTCAGTAAACTGCAGCTTACTCATCTTTTGTAACGCTTGCAGTAAAATATTTTATTGACTGCAGACAGAACAAGAAGCCTTGAGGCCTGGCGACTGACAGATGAGGCCCACATTAACACTTGTACGCCATCGTTTTCAGGCAATTTTAAGGATTCTTCTGTGCATTTTTTAAATGTTTTTCATGTGTGTTCAAGCTTCAGGAATGTTTGTTTTGGCCAGTGGAATGCAGTGTTATCTGCATTATCATATACTTTCTGTTTTTTCTTTGCGGTATTGTTGGTCTTGTGCTATTACAGCTCTGAAGACCATGTCCGCTATGCCAATTTCTTCCCAGGTACACCACAGTTCTTGTTATGGGCATCACCAGGTGGATGATACCACATCCAGCATGGACACTTCTGAATCCTCTGATTTGTTCACTGGCTTGAAGTTGCTAGAAGAAGAGCAATGGTTGGGCACCAAAAAATGCAAAAACGTGCTAAAACATCTGAGTTGCGCATTTGCACGTGGTCCAAATAAAGTCAAAACATGAAATTCTGCCAGAAAAGAAAAGTTAATGTATTGAATATAATGAGAATTTTCATGTTGAGTGTTATCATGCTTTCCAGAAATTAGTACAGGCATACCCCAAGTACACAATGGGACCAGAGCATGTATGTAAAACGAAAATGTACTTAAAGTGAAGCAATACCTTTTTTCAATTCTCATTGCATGTACTGCATTGCAATAGTCATTTACAGGCATAACTGATTACCTAGGCAAGCTGGCCGACCCCAAAATCAGACATGTTGTAGTCCTGGGTCCCCTCTTGGTGCTCCCCAAGTTTGGTGTTCCTGTCAGTTATGGTTCGGGAGCAGTGCCATGTCAAGCTGACCAATATTTCCCATAGACGCCAATGTGTCCGTAATCGCGAGTGTACATAAAATGAAGGTACATAAAGCGGGGTATGCCTGTACCAGATTGCTTGGGTGTGAATTGGAGTGAGGCTGGGTTTACACTGATGCGGTGCAGGAACCACAGTGATTCCTGTGCGGGTTCCTGCACCGCATCAAAATCACAGGAAATACACACTGCACTCTGCAAACCGCTGCAGGTATAAATATATAGTTAATGACACAACAAATTGGTCCACAGAATGCAGTGCGAGCTGTGGAATCAGATGGAACTGAACACATGGATCGCATGGGTCTGAACACATATGCGATCTGATTCTAGTGCGGACAAAAAAAAGAGTCCTGCACCTTTTTGGTGCAGATTCAGTGTGAATTGAGCCATACATAATGTATGGCTCAATTCGCACCACACTAAATTTACATGCCATTTGTGCAGGAATCCAGTGCGATTCCTGTACAAATGACATGAGACGTGGTACCCCACATCAATGTGAACCCAGCTTGAAGGGTAAAGAGTTTAAAATCTGAATTAAACACAGACAGTATGTGGTTGATTTACTAAAGGCCAACAGGCTGCTCACTTTGCAAGAGAAGCTAAACTTTGCAAGGGAAATTGCCCCAGAGCTTATTGAATGTGGTGAAATCTCACTTTCAAGAAATCCCCAATCACATGCATGGAAAATAAAAAAGAACAGCAATTTTGCTTGTATGTGATTGGATGATAGAAGTCAACTCATTCACTAAGCGATTTTCTGTGCAAAGGGCAACTTCCCTTTGCAAAGTGAAGTCTATTTGCCTTTAGTAAATTAAACCCGATATCTCTAGTAATGATGGTATGCTTAGCAAGATTTTGTTTAAGGCTAGTTCACACTTTGCTGCACGCCAAAACGCTGTGGTTTAGCATGTGGACCTCTGTTCCTCTGAAGCCGAGTGCTTTTTATGTACCTATACGGTGATCTGCATAGAGCCAATGCAGATTACCACAAGCCACCACACATAGTGTGAACAAGCCCTAAAGCCCCATACACACTATCAGTTTTTCTGCTGATTTTTGCCTTCAGATTTACCAAAACCATGTAGTGCAAGGGCCTGCCTGATTACATACAAACTGAAACTCCTAAGGGTTGACCTCATATTATATGGTTTTGGTAAATCTGAAGACAAAAATCTGCAGAAAATCTGATAGTGTGTATGGGGCTTTAAAGTGAATTTGTTCAAAATTGGAGACTGCTATTGGCTTGGAATAATTATTCTGTTAAACTCGAAGAAGCCATAACATAAAATTTAGGCATTATGCAAGAAATTGTTAATTTTGTGTTAATGTGAAATCATTTTTTCTTACCACATTGATAAATTGTACACATGTATTAAATAAAATTGTTATATTTTTGACAGCAAATTAATGTGTGTATATAGTCCATGCTAGGTGATGTTATGAAATCTAAAATTTATCTAACTTCATTTCGTATGTGTAGTTCTCTTTTGGGGGGAAGTTGTGGTAAATGGCTCTCCCCAAACTGGATGTTGTACTAAACATGTAGGTAAATAAGAGAAGTGGAAGAGTGGGTTTGATAATAAAGTTGGCAGTGCCTCCACCCAGGACAGGACCTCTGTAAGCAAACGGGATTCCCTTCCTGGGAAAATATTCAGTGATCTACACAAAATAATTGGAAGCAGCAGAACTACTGCACCCAGCAGAGGCGTACCGGGGGGGGGTCCGCCCTGGGTGCCACACATTGGGGGGTGCACCCGGGTCAGGGGTGACACTGTCTGACACCATCCTGAGGGCATCCCTGGCTCTGGCTGCTCCCTTTGGTAGTTTTTTGTCAGCCGGAACACCCCCAGCGCCGTGCCCCCAATAGCCTGGTCTGGTTGCTGTTTTCCTCCTGCTAGCTCCACCCACCACTTCTGCGCAGCCAAGCCGAGCTGAGTGTGTCATTATTCTCTGCCGGGGTGGCTGCTTTTACACATTGTGTCCACACGGTCATCCGTAGTCGGGACCTCCCTAGCTGAAGCTGAGAGCCCAAGGTGAGCTGGTGATAGGAGGTGTGTGGGTTGTGAGAAGAGGCTGGAGGAGTGTGTCTGCCCTGCCACCCTGTGCTGGTCTGACAGAGTATAGTGTAGCTGACCTGATAAGGGGGGAGTTGCAGAATCCAGGCGTGTGCTATATACAAGTTGCAGAATCCAGGCGTGTGCTATATACAAGTTGCAGAATCAAAGTATGTGCTATATATAGGTTGCAGAATCCAGGTATGTGCTATATACAGGTTGCAGAATCCAAGCATGTGCTTTATACAGGGTGCGGAATCCAGACATGTGCTATATACAGGGTGCAGAATCCAAGCATGTGCTATATACAGGGTGCAGAATCCAGGTGTGAGCTATATACAGGGTGCAGAATCCAGGCGTGTGCTATATACAGGTTGTAGAATCCAGGCGTGTGCTATATACAGGTTGTAGAATCCAGGCGTGTGCTATATACAGGTTGTAGAATCCAGGCGTGTGCTATATACAGGTTGTAGAATCCAGGCGTGTGCTATATACAGGTTGCAAAATCCAGGTGTGTGCTATATACATGTTGCAGGCACCAGGCATGTGCTATGTACAGGTTGCAGAATCCAGGCATGTGCTATGTACAGGGTGCATAATCCAGGCGTGTGCTATGTCCATGGTGCAGAATCCAGGGGTGTGCTGTATATTGTTGTGTGACCACCACCCACCTATAGTAGCTGAGCTGTGAGCTTACCTGATGGGGAGTTGGTATTGCTGTGTTCACCACTCAGGTATAGTAGATGAGCTGGTCTGATAAGGGGGGGGGGGGTGTTTGCAGCCCAGGTGTAAACAGACATTGACCTACACCCACATCTTGCAGCCATCAGATCTGTCCAGCAAGCAGCAGGTCACAGCAGCATCTTGCCACCTTCCCTGCGGCTATCAGATCCCGTCCACAGTCCAGCAAGCAACACGCCTTGTCAGCAGGTCAGTTCCAAAATCCGAATCAAATCATCAATGCCAATAATTCCATTGTCTGCTGTTCCCAGGGACAGATCCAGAGATTGCCATACAGTGGGATCTCTGGATCGGATCTGTCCCTGAGGACAGCAGATAATGCAAAGTATGGGCCATACTTTGCATTGTCAGCTGTCTCCCCATCTCACTCTGATGTCTCCCTCATAGCAGCTCCAGTCCAGCTCTCCACTGCCCTGACCGTGGCACGATCTGTCCAAAAATGTGGGATCTGCTCACACCTTAGTGACTGACACCTCTTGCCTGTCCCGTCTATTGTCACTGGCTGCCATGGATGAACAGCATCGGCTGTTATTACAAGGAGCGGGAGGGGACGTCCCCATCCCCCCACCGCTCCACTCAGGTCTCCCATCCCACCCGGAGACCTGAGCCACCAGCCAGCACGTCCGACGGCTGGCCGGAGACCCGAACAAAGCCGGATTTGCCTTTGATCGGGTCTTCGATGTAGAAACCCGGAAGCGACAGTACAGTGTCAGTTCGGTTTACTCGGCAGCCAATGGCGCCATTTTTAAAAAGATGTCAGAATTAAAAAACGCTGATCTTGGCAGAGGAGGGTGTTTTTTTGTGTGTGTTTTTACATTTTAAAGTTCGGGGGGGGGGGGGGTTGTCATCCTAAAGGTGTTCTATCGGGTTGAGGTCAGGTCAAGGTTAGGACTGTGCAGGCCAGTCAAGTTCCTCCACCCCAAACTCGCTCATCCATGTCTTTATGGACCTTGCTTTCTACACTGGTCCAAATCATTTGGTGGAGGGGGGATTATGGTGGGGGGTTGTTTTTCAGGGGTTGGGCTTGGCCCCTTAGTTCCAGTGAAGGGAACTCTTAAGGCGTAAGCATACAAAGACATTTTGGACAATTTTATGCTCCCAACTTTGTGGGAACAGTTTGGGGATGGCCCCTTCCTGTTCCAACATGACTGCGCACCAGTGCACAAAGCAAGGTCCATAAAGACAGGGATGAACAAGTTTGGGGTGGGAGAACTAGACTGGCCTGCACAGAGTCCTGACCTTAACCCAATAGAATACCTTTGGGATGAATAAGAGTGGAGACTGTGAGCCAGGCCTTCTCTCCAACATCAGTGCCTGACCTCACAAATGCGCCCCTGGAAGAATGGTCAAACATTCTCATAGACACACTCTTAAACCTTGTGGACAGCCTTCCCAGAAGAGTTGAAGCTGTTATAGCTGCAAAGGGTGGGCCAACTCAATACTGAACCCTAAGACTAAGACTGGGGTGCCATTAAAGTTCATGTGCGTGTAAAGGCAGGCGTTCAAATACTTTTGGTAATATAGTGTACCACCAGAAGAATGTTGCAGCAAAGTTCAGTAGCAGGGGCCCCTGAGGATGATGTGACATCTGTCTTTGTGTCAGGGACCCCAAGACAAGATCAGTGGCCATGGGGGATCTTCCAACTGTTGTCCAACCAGCCTGGAACAGAGCTCCTCACCTGCAAGAACTGTGAGGTGGCACTGGAACTCAGAGTCACCCTATCTATTCTGCACTTTAGTCCCTCTCTAATAGATTCTAATCTGACATGCAACCAGACCTTTAAGCCTATGATCCTGATGTGGCCACCAGAAGCCTAACCTGGCTCTAGTCTATGCTGGTTATTGAGCCATAAGCTAAAACTTTCAAGGGAGAGTCACAGACCAGAAGGGACAAGGTTAACGAGAATAGCGGTAGCTGCATATAAACTATATTGCAATAAGCAAGTTCATCCACCAATGTGCTGGAAGGTGACCATTACAAATACAGTAGCCCAGACCTAGCTATCTGGCACTGTGCATGTGAAATACTCACAAGGACAGGACAAACAGTAGGTACTCTGTCACGAGGATTTAGATACTGTATAATACCCTTAGCAGGTGCAGTCAAACTATTAGATCATATGAATACTTGCATAAAAGTCCCTTCTGGCTTGGGGTTTAGCAGCATGGACAGGACATGTGACTGAGACCTTCTCTCTCTCTCTCTCTCCCTCTCCCTCTCTCTCCACTTCCTCCTTCTAGGGTTTCAAAGCCAACAACCCAGGGACAGGAAGGGTATATATATATATATATATATATATATATATATATAATATATATATATATATATATATATATATATATATATATATATATAAAAGATATATATATATATAGATATATATATATATATATATATATATATATATATATATATATATATATATATATATATATATATATATATAAAGATATATATATAAGATATATATATATATATATATAAGATATATATATATATATATATATATAAGATATATATATAAGATATATATATATATATATATAAGATATATATAAAATATATATAAAATATATAAATATATATATATAAAATATATAAATATATATATAAAATATATTTACTATGTTGCCATTCAGAAAGTAGAAGGCAACAGATCTCTACATGTGACTGACAGAGAACTGTGCATGAACAGATGAAGATGTGCCAGATGAAGAGTGAACCAGACACCTGCATTTTAAATTGTCTACATTCTGAGCACACACTTCTCTGAAACCTTTGTGTATATGTATGCCTTGTTATAGACACTATATAAGATCGTATCCATATCTAAGGCAAATAAGTTACTTTCCAAGGATAATAGAGTATTATTGCATGTGTAACCTTTGTTTAAGGGGCTTTTCTACATGACTGTCACGTGTTATTTATTTATTTTTATTAAATCTGTAGTGCTTCATCTTAGCTTCCCCCATGTACAGTACACTGATGTACAGTAGTTACAATACAATTCTGTATTCCAACACCCCCACTCAACAACTACTCCTTATATTAGTCCCATTTTGGATCTTGGTTCTCTAAATCTGTTTCTTGTAAGTGGTTTTGTCAGATGCTGTGATTCACTTTTGTTTCTCATGAGTTGGAAGTCTTTGCATCTCATCCCATGAATCTGGCTCCAGTATTAATGCTATGTGAGCAACACCTTTATTGCTTCTGGTGGATTTCCTGATTGAAGCCTCTTGTGGCCTGGTTTCTTCTTTTAGGATATTTGGATTGTCTACAATAATTTCTATTTCCATGCCACTTTGTTGCTTATCTTCACGTGACACTGATGTGGAATATCCCTTAGTTTGAAGTATTTGTGTTAGTTCATGAAATTTTGAACACACTGAAGTTTCATCGACAATTACACTTCTACTAATGATGTGTCTTGGTGTAGAATTCTGTATCCCTTTTAAAATTCACTGTACCCCACAAGTACACCTTCTTTTGTGCAAGCATCCCATTTTGTAATTTTTTCTTTTGAGATGTGCACATAGGCTTTTCTTCCAAAAATTTTTAGATGGTTCAAATTTGGGGCCCTTCCATTTCACAGTTCATATGGAATTTTCTCTGTTGATTTTTCTAGTAGTGGATTTTTGAGATAGCGTGCGGTCGTAAATGACTTCCCCAGTATGTGTTTTGAAAATCTGCCTCAAACAGCATGATTCTTCCGCTCTCACATAGAGTACGGTTCATTCTTTCTACAACCCCATTTTGTTCTGGGTTGTATGGTACAGTAGTTTGAAATATTATGCCATGCTTTCTGAGAATTACCTGTGTGTTATCACCTGTATATTCATTTCTTTTGTGCGCAATACACTCAGCATTTTGCCAAATTTATTGCTTACTTGAGCAAAATACTGTTCAAGTTTCTCTGGTACGTCACTTTTGTTGTGTAACATATATAGTGTAGAATACCTGGAGTAATCATCTATAAAAGTGGAGTCAATTTTTCCATTGGACCCCAAAAGATCTGAACGTATTAAGTTCAGAGGTTTCTTAGCTCTACTCTTACTCTGCTTTAGAAAGGCTTTTCTTGTCATTTTTTACTTTTATACAGCTGGTGCATTTCATTCTTTGATCACATGGACTGATTGGGTTTCTGTGCCCAAGTCGTCTGTGCCATGTATGAAAGCAGTTTGAATGTTTTTCCTCCTTAGCAGTATTAACCATCTCATCGGAGTTCAGCTGATACAGTTCATCTGTAATTTTAGCCTTTGCAAATAAGATATCCCCTTTTGTGATGGCACAACTGTCATCTTGGAAGGTCACTACATTGGCTTGTTTTGTGTGTTTATTCCATGACAAATAATTTGTTTCAAGAACAGGAGCATAGAGGAGATTTTTCACAGGTATCTTTGTGTTGACACTCTGGGAAATAGGACAGTAAATAAAACCATCTCCTATTCCTTCGGATTCCACTATTTGCCCATTAACTATGATTTTTTTCTGTTTTACTCTAGTCAAGGTGAAATTTCTGTAATTTGTCGTGACTCGTAGCTCCTGAATCAACACACCGTGCCTGCAAAGATGAGGCGCAGCTTTTGGGTTGAACAACATATTCATTATCCGATGCAAAGTCAGTTACTTCCTTCACACTTTTGGCCTTTGTAGTTTAGTGTGTTTTTGCATTCTAGCTTTCCAGATTCTGCAATCTGCTTTTAAATGACATTGTTTTTTGCACACAAAACATTTACATGTTTCTTGTTACATGTTACTGTTTTTATTCCTATTTTTCTTCTTTAAAGCAGACTCTGTGACAGAAGAACCATTACTATTAATGCTTTGTTTTACACTAATATTCATCCACAAGCTTGCCCTTAACATATTCCAATGTCAGTTCATCATCTGGACGTGCTGTGACAAGCATTTCATAACTTTCTGTTAAGCCACTGAGGAGTAGTGCTGTGACATGAAAATCTTTTATTTCTTCTCCTATGCTCAGGGGTTCAACCATTTCCAAGGTGTGCCTTATGTCAGGGCTCGACAAACCCCGGGCGCCAGGTCGCATTTGCGACTAGAATTAGCGACCTGGCGCCTGGGGCGGCACAGCTGGGGTGTCCTGTGTCCGTTTGACACCCCCCCCCTTCCGGCGTTCGCGTTGGGCCGCGCCGGTAATTGAGGCCCCGGCTTTGCGGCCTACTGCAGTCCTATGGTTCCTTCTGCAATCAGGCGCCCTCTGGTGGTGGCCGTTGGTATGACAAGACATTCACCAATGCTAATGGAGCTTCCCCTGCCTGTTTTCACTGCCTGCTCATCTCCTTCCCTTTACTTAGAACCCCCAAACATTATATATATTTTTTATTCTAACACCCTAGAGAATAAAATGGCGGTCATTGCAATACTTTCTGTCACACCGTATTTGCGCAGCGGACTTACAAGCGCACTTTTTTGGGAAAAAATACTTTTTTTAATTAAAAACTAAGAAAACAGTAAAGTTATCCCAATTTTTTTTTATATTGTGAAAGATAATGTTACGCCGAGTAAATTGATTCCCAACATGTCACGCTTCAAAATTGCGCCCGCTCGTGGAATGGCGACAAACTTTTACCCTTTAAAATCTCCATAGGCGACGTTTAAAAAAATTCTACAGGTTGCATGTTTTGAGTTACAGAGGAGGTCCAGGACTAGGATTATTGCTCTCGCTTTAACGATCGCGGCGATACTTCACGTGTGGTTTGAACACCGCTTTCATATGCAGGCGCTACTCACATATGCGTTTTGCTTCTGCAAGCGTGCTCGGCGGGACGGGGTGCGTTTAAAAAAAATTTTTTTTTTCTTATATATTTTACTTTGGTTTTTTTTATTTTTACACTGTTTAAAAAAAAAAAAATGGTGTCACTTTTATTTCTATTACAAGGGATGGGGCACATTTAAATTTTTTTTTTTTTTCTTATTTTAACTTTTTTTTTCACTGTTCGTTTTAAAAAAAAAAAAGTCACTTTTATTCCTATTACAAGGAATGTAAAAATCCCTTGTAATAGAAAAAAAACATGACAGGACCTCTTAAATATGAGATCTGGGGTCAAAAAGACCTCGGATCTCATATTTACACTAAAATGCATTAAAAAAAAATTCAAAAAAATTGTCATTTGAAAAAAAATAAAATAAAATGTCCCTTTAAGAGCTATGGGTGGAAGTGGCGATTTGACGTCCCTTCCGCCCTGCAATGACTTGGAGATAGATGGGCGGGGCCATCTTCCTCTCACTCGTCTCCATGTCAGGCCAGGGATAGATCCGGATCGCCTCCGCCGTTACCGACGGCCACGGTAAGCGGTGAAGGGCACCGGATCGCGGCGGTAGGGGGGGGCCCCTCTCCTGCCCCCGATAAAAGTGATCTCACTGCGAATCTGCTGCAGAGACCACTTTTATCTGAAAGAGAACCGCCGGCTCTTGAAGAGAATACCGGGGTTATGGTAGCTAGCTGCTACCATAACAACGGTATTTCTCTTCAAAGACAGGACGTATATAGTCGTCCTGCGGGAAGGAAGTGGTTCATTAAAATGAATTTATTATTTGTCATCTCCCTGCTTGGCCCCTTTCACACGGGCTGTCTGATCAGGTTCGCCTGTCAGTTTTTCAGGCTGACCTGATTGGATCCTTAGCGGGAATATGGCGGTCTTATGTCCCTGCATGGCAGGAAATAAAAGCAGTCACGTTCGTTCTAGTCGTCTCTGTGTAAATTTAAGATTGGTTAATTTTTATATTGAAAATTAAGCTTTGTCGGTCGTTTAAAAAAAACAAAAAACAAAAAAAACCTGGCTCCTAACTTTTTTAGCTGGCTCCTAGATTCCAAGCAAATTTGTCAAGCCCTGCCTTATGTTATCCTGCATTTCCTGGCCTTTCAGCAGCTTGATTTGATATAGCTTTTTAATCAAATACAGTCTATTGCTGAGATTAGCTCTTTCATGCACCTTTTGTAATCCTTCCCACATTTCTTTAGCTGTTTCACGCTTGCATATATGTCATAAACCAGATGTGACCAGAACTGTATGACTGCGACAGAGTGAATCAGACATAAACAGGTGAAAGTAAATACGTTTATTAACCACTTGACAACTGGGCACTTAAACCCCCCTCGTGACCAGACCAATTTTCAGCTTTCAGCGCTCTCACACTTTGAATGACAATTACTCAGTCATGTAATACTGTACCCAAATGAATTTTTTGTCCTTTTTTTCATACAAATAGAGCTTTCTTTTGGTGGTATTTGATCACCTCTGGGTTTTTTATTTTTTGCGCTATAAATGAAAAAAGACTGCAAATTTTGAAAAAAAAACGCATTTTTCTTAGTTTCTGTGATAAAATTTTGCAAATTAGTAATTTTTCTTCATAAATTTTGGCCACAATTTATAATGCTACATATCTTTGGTAAAAATAACCCAAATTAGTGGATATTATTTGGTCTTTGTGAAAGTTATAGAGTCTACAAGTTATGGTGCAAATCATAAAAAATTGATCACATCTAATGTACTGACGGCCTATCTCATTTCTTGTGAACCGAACAAGTCAGGACAGTACAAATACCCCCCAAATGACCCCTTTTTTGAAAGTAGACATTCCAAGGTATTTAGTAAGATGCATGGTGAGGTTTTTGATGTTGTCATTTTTTCCCACAATTCTTTGCAAAATGAAGATTCCCCCCCCCCCCCACACACAAAATTGTCATTGTAATAGGTTATTTCTCTCACATGGCATGTATATACCACAAATGACACCCCAAAATACATTCTGCTACTCCTCCTGAGTATTACGATACCACATGTGTGGGACTTTTTCACAGCCTGGCCACATACAGAGGCCCAACATGCATGGAGCACCATCACGTGTTCTAGGAGCATAAATTACACATCTAATTTGTTGACTACCTATTACACTTTTGAAGGCCCTGGAGCACCAGGACAATGACACGTGACACTGATGACAAATGGCACTGATACGTGGCACTGATACGTGGCACTGACGTGGCACTGATGACAGATGGCACTAATACATGGCACTGATGACAGATGGCACTAATATGTGGCACTGACAGATGGCACTAATACGTGGCACTGACAGATGGCACTAATACGTGGCACTGACAGATGGCACTAATATGTGGCACTGATGACACATGGCACTAATATGTGGCACTGATGACATGTGGCGCTGATGACAAATGGCACTGATATGTGGCACTGATGACACGTGGCACTGATGAAAGATGGCACTAATATATGGCACTGATGACAGATGGCAATAATACGTGGCACTGATGACAGATGGCACTAATACGTGGCACTGATGACAGATGGCACTAATATGTGGCACTGATGACACTGATGACAGGTGGCACTGATACGTGGCACTGATGACAGGTGGCACTGATACGTGGCACTGATGACACTGATGACAGGTGGCACTAATACGTGGCACTGATGACACGTGACACTGATGACAGATGGCACGTGACACTGACAGTTGGCACTGATGACAGATGGCACTGATGACAGATGGCACTATGTGGCACTGATGACAGATGGCACTATGTGGCACTGATGACAGATGGCACTTATACGTGGCAGTGGGGACAGATGGCACTGGGGACAGATGGCAGGGGCAGATGGCAGGGCAGATGGCAGGGCAGATGGCAGGGGCAGATGGCAGGGGCAGATGACAGGGCAGATGGCAGGGGCAGATGACAGGGCAGATGGCAGGGGCAGATGACAGGGCAGATGGCAGGGGCAGATGGCAGGGGCAGATGACAGAGCAGATGGCAGGGGCAGATGACAGGGCAGATGGCAGGGGCAGATGACAGGGCAGATGGCAGGGGCAGATGACAGGGCAGGTGACAGGGCAGATGACAGGGCAGATGGCAGGGCAGATGACAGGGCAGATGGCAGGGCAGATGGCAGGGCAGATGGCAGGGGCAGATGACAGGGCAGGTGACAGGGCAGATGGCAGGGCAGATGACAGGGCAGATGACAGGGCAGATGACAGGGCAGATGACAGGGCAGATGGCAGGGGCAGATGACAGGGCAGATGACAGGGCAGATGGCAGGGGCAGATGACAGGGCAGATGACAGGGCAGATGGCAGGGCAGATGACAGGGCAGATGACAGGGCAGATGGCAGGGCAGATGGCAGGGCAGATGACAGGGCAGATGGCAGGGCAGATGACAGGGCAGATGACAGGGCAGATGGCAGGGACTGTTAACAGCGGGACACCTTTTTTTCCTTTTTTTTTTTCTTTTACACTCACCGCCGCAGCGGTTCCGCTCTCCCTCCTCACACGCTGTCTCTGTGTGAGGAGGGAGAGCCGGCGATGAGAGATGATCTCATATGTTTACATATGAGATCCTCTCTCATTGGCACCGCCGATCGCACCGTAAACGGCCGCTGTCATTGGCCGTTTACGGTGATCTGTGACTGGCTGTGTCCGAGGGACACGGCCAGCACAAAACTTCCGCGATGCGCGCTCGCGGGAGCGCGCAATGCGGAAGTAAACAGGAGGCCGTCCAGGGACGCCCTCCCGGCAATTGGAGTCCGCGCTGTAGCCGTCTTTCGGCTATAGCGCGGACGCCTAGTGGTTAAAGTAAATGCATATAAATGTGAACACACCACCAATACAAACAGAGTGAACAAACTGAACAACCAAACAGTGATAATAAACCAACCAGTATATATATATATATAGCAAAAGAGAGTACCAGAATCGTAGTCAAGCCAGGCCAGGGTCATAAACAGGAGATCAGCAGATGGGGGGGCAGGAGTAAACCAACAGGGAACAAGATAGAAGGAATCAGGCTGCAGGGAAAGCATCCAGGCATACAGGAACAGAAACAAACAGGTTCAGGGTTCAGAATACAGGAATCAGGGTTCAGGTCCAGGATCAGGATCACAGATAAACAGGCTGCAGGTCAGGGCACAAGGACAATACCAGGGCAGGGTGTGTGTGTGTGCGCGCTTGCTGGGTATTTATACTATAGCTGCTAACAAAGTCAGGTGATGCCTAATTACAGAAGGTAATGCCTGCTCCACACTGCCAGGATCAATCTGCTGGTGGACGCCAGTACTACAGCTCAAAGATGACATTAAATACCAGCAGGAAAATGCTCTGACAGTTCCAAACTGCCAGGAGACACCTGCTGGTGGACCTCAGTACCGCACGCCAAATGATAGATATAACCAGCGGAGGGAACCTTTCCTGACAGTACCCCCCTCAAAGGAGTGACCATTGGACGCTCCAACTAGCCGTTGCTGGGGAAAGTCCATGGCGTCAAGAAGGGCAGCGGGCAAAGTCACATCAGGTTGGGAAATAAGTATGTCAAGCTGGGTAGCAGGCACAGGAACCTCAAGCTGGGCGGCAGGCACATCGAACTGGGCAACAGGCACAATGAACTTGGCAACAGGCATGGGCACATCAAGCTGGGCCACCAGCACAGGCACATCAAGCGGGGCAGCAGGCACGGACACATCAAGCTGGGCAGCTTGCACGGGCACTTCAAGCTGGGCAGCAGGCACGGGCACTTCAAGCTGGGCAGCATGCACGGGCACTTCAAGCTGGGCAGCAGGCACGGGCACTTCAAGCTGGGCAGCAGGCACGGGCACTTCAAGCTGGGCAGCAGGCACGGGCACTTCAAGCTGGGCAGCAGGCACATCAAGCGGGGTAGCAGACACAGGCACATCAAGCTGGGCAGCAGGCACGGGCACTTCAAGGTGGGCAGCAGGCACGGGCACTTCAAGGTGGGCAGCAGGCACGGGCACTTCAAGGTGGGCAGCAGGCACCTTAAGCTGGGCAACAGGTACATCAAGATGGATATAACATAAGTAATCTGCGCTAACCCCGACTTACTACCATGTTCAAAAGGTGGTGTGAGTTTAAAAGTGAAAAAAATGTCAACAACACAAAATATTGAAAAATAAATTAAAAAATGAAAAAAATGACTATTAGTGCTGCAAACCTAAAAAAACTGAATATTCAGTTTTATCATATGAAAGGTGCACTCAGGTGCGCTACTAATGTAAAAAAAACAAAAAACAAACTCGGCTGAGAGAACTCCTATAGCTTAGGTATGCATATGAATCATAATATCAAATAATGTGCAATACATAAAACTCCAAAAAGGCAATAAATAAATAGTTTCAATGTGGCGCAGTCCACCTGAGGAGTAAATAGTTGGAAGTGAATAATTGGAACAGTCCTGCAACTCAATGTGTACTTTCCTAGGTAAACGATTCTTTCTTTGGGAGCCAAACTTTTGTAAAAAAATGAAAAAAAGGGGAGCCACTTACCAGATGTGTGGGACCCCTGTCACGGGGGTCAGTGGCGTAACTAGAAACCTCAGGGCCTCCGTGCAAGTTTTTCCACTGGTACTGGAGGGGGGTGGTGGTGGTATTGGAGGGGGGTAGTGGTGGTACTGGAGGAGGGTGGTACTGGGGTTGTGGTGGTATTGGAGGGGCGGTGGCACTGGAGGGGGACCTCTTACTGATCCCTTCCCCCCCACCACCACTGATCTCATCCCTATCCCCCACCCCCCATTACTTCTGTTGTAGAAGTGATAGGGGGTGGGGTGGGGTAGGGATGAGATCAGTGATGGTGGTGGGGGGATGGGATCAGTAAGAGGCAGAGCCGCAGAGGTGGTGGAGGTTGGGATCGATTGATTGCAGTGCAAAATGGTGACTTACTGCCAATCAATCGATCGATTCCCCCTCCTCAGAGATTATCCTTCACATCACGGCGTTCCTCCTCCAGGAATCCCTCGCTTGCGTCAGGTCTTCAGGTAGGTACTCCACACACTGTGCAGTCACAGAGGGGACTGCTCCTCCCTCGCCTTCACTGAATTAGTCTGCTGCGTTTTTTCAATGTCCGCCCCGCCTCCCTTACAGTCTCTGTTTCTGGATAGGCGGGGGCGGAGCCCATGAACTCAGCGCATCTCTCTCACTGTCTCTCCTCTCGGTGTAGCGGGTGAAAACCCCCCTCCCCATGGCACGAACCCGGCAGTGAGACTGACAGAAACCTCGAACAGTCAGGTGGGCCCCCTCACGCGGCGGGCGGGCGGCCGGTGGGCCCCCTGAAGTGGCGGAGAACTACAGTGCTGCGCTGGGGTAACGGTATGATGAGCTCCCGTAGGCTGGAACAGCTGATTAGGTTAAACAGATTCCAATCCGCCTTGGACTCTTCACAAGCGCTGTTATATCTGTATGGCAGGACTAACCTCTGTAGAATCACTCGCCATATATGAGAAGAGGGGTCTTCGTCAGGGCACGTCAGGCTGGGCAGCAGACAGAGGCACGTCAGGCTGGGCAGCAGACAGAGGCACGTCAGGCTGGGCAGCAGACAGAGGCACGTCAGGCTGGGCAGCAGACAGAGGCACGTCAGGCTGGGCAGCAGACAGAGGCACGTCAGGCTGGGCAGCAGACAGAGGCACGTCAGGCTGGGCAGCAGACAGAGGCTCGTCAGGCTGGGCAGCAGACAGAGGCTCGTCAGGCTGGGCAGCAGACAGAGGCTCGTCAGGCTGGGCAGCAGACAGAGGCTCGTCAGACTGGGCAGCAGACAGGAACTCATCAGGCTGGGCAGCAGACAGGAACACATCAGGCTGGGCAGCAGACAGGAACACATCAGGCTGGGCAGCAGACAGGAACACATCAGGCTGGGCAGCAGACAGGAACACATCAGGCTGGGCAGCAGACAGAGGCTCATCATGCTGGGCAGCAGTGAGAGGCACATCGGGCTTGGCAGCAGATAGGGACACATCAAGCTGGGCAGCAGTCAAAGGCTCATCAGGCTGGGCAGCAGACAGAGGCTCATCAGACTGGGCAGCAGACAGAGGCTCATCAGACTGGGCAGCAGACAGAGGCTCATCAGACTGGGCAGCAGACAGAGGCTCATCAGACTGGGCAGCAGACAGAGGCTCATCAGACTGGGCAGCAGACAGGAACACATCAGGCTGGGCAGCAGACAGGAACACATCAGGCTGGGCAGCAGACAGAGGCTCATCATGCTGGGCAGCAGTGAGAGGCACATCAGGCTTGGCAGCAGATAGGGACACATCAAGCTGGGCAGCAGACAGAGGCTCATCAGACTGGGCAGCAGACAGGGGCTCATCAGACTGGGCAGCAGACAGAGGCTCATCAGACTGGGCAGCAGACAGAGGCTCATCAGACTGGGCAGCAGACAGGAACACATCAGGCTGGGCAGCAGACAGGAACACATCAGGCTGGGCAGCAGGCTCCGCAGGCCGGGAAACGAGCAACACAGTCTCAGACTGGGAAACAGACACTGGGACTTCAGGCTGGAACGCTGGCTCTGGTTCTTCGGGCTGGAACGCTGGCTATGGCTCTTCAGGCTGGAACGCTGGCTATGGCTCTTCGTCAGGGCACGTCAGGCTGGGCAGCAGACAGAGGCACGTCAGGCTGGGCAGCAGACAGAGGCACGTCAGGCTGGGCAGCAGACAGAGGCACGCCAGGCTGGGCAGCAGACAGAGGCACGCCAGGCTGGGCAGCAGACAGAGGCACGTCAGGCTGGGCAGCAGACAGAGGCACGTCAGGCTGGGCAGCAGACAGAGGCACGTCAGGCTGGGCAGCAGACAGAGGCACGTCAGGCTGGGCAGCAGACAGAGGCACGTCAGGCTGGGCAGCAGACAGAGGCACGTCAGGCTGGGCAGCAGACAGAGGCTCGTCAGGCTGGGCAGCAGACAGAGGCTCGTCAGGCTGGGCAGCAGACAGAGGCTCGTCAGGCTGGGCAGCAGACAGAGGCTCATCAGGCTGGGCAGCAGACAGAGGCTCATCAGGCTGGGCAGCAGACTGAGGCACGTCAGACTGGGCAGCAGACAGGAACTCATCAGGCTGTGTAGCAGACAGAGGCTCATCAGGCTGGGCAGCAGACAGGAACACATGAGTCTGGGCAGCAGACAGGAACACATCAGGCTGGGCAGCAGACAGGAACACATCAGGCTGGGCAGCAGACAGGAACACATCAGGCTGGGCAGCAGACAGGAACACATCAGGCTGGGCAGCAGTGAGAGGCACATCAGGGCTTTTTTTCCTCAGACAATAGGTGCAAGAACTCCCCTTTTCCGAGTCACCCCTTTTCTCTGCCCCTACCCACCTTCGAGCACCGTCCCTTGGTTCCATTCTCTACCCGCCTCCCAGTACCACCCCTTTTAGACAATACAGAACCAAGTATCATTTTGTGGTGATTTGTAATTTGTATGAAATTTGGTAATGATATCAAGAAAAGCAGTAAAATAGATCCCCTTCAGCCAGCAACAATAGATCCCCCTAACAACAATGTACCACCCACAACAAAATCCCCCCCCCCAGCAACAATAGACTCCCGGCAGCATCAGCAGATCTCTGCACAGCCAGCATTAATAGACTCTCTGGCAGCCATCAACAACTAACCCCCCAGCAACATAAGACCCACCCCTACCAACAATAGGTCCCCCACCAGCAATAATAGACCTTCTCAGCAACAATAGATCCCCTCCAGCTAGAATAGATCCCCCAGCAGTGAGCATCAATACCCTGCAGCACACCCCAGCACCCCTTGCCATTACAGTCAGTCCAGGGGGTGCCGGAACTGCGTTCCCACTGAAAAAAAGCCCTGACCCTGATCGACCAGGGAGCGAGCCAAATGGATAGCTGCAAACAACTGGTCACTAGACCATCCTTTCAAAGCCTGGCGGCAATAATCACTACTTTCAGGTGCCAGCAGAGAAAAATAAATAACCTCATCGGCATTTATGTTTGCAACCAAATTGAATCAAAATGGTTCCCATGTGCAGCCACTTCTGGTCAGGGATGGCCCTGGTATTCTGTCATATACCAGATGTGACCAGAACTCTGTGACTGCGACAGAGTGAACCAGACATAAACAGGTGAAAGTAAATAAGTTTATTTAAATGCATATAAATGTGAACACACCACCAATACAAACAGAGTGAACAAACTGAACAACCAAACAGTGATAATAAACCAACCAGTGTGTAATATATATATATATATATATATATATATATATATATATATATAGTAATATTGGGGTATTTAGCTCAGTGGTAGATGCATCTTCACGTAGTGAGTCCACAGCAGTCAGTTATCAGGTTTGAGGGCATGGCAGCCCATTTTTATTCACAGGAACAAAATAAAAGTTTATACACAGGATTTCCCACACAGGGGTTCTTCTTCAGTAAATTCATACAACCGAAAATGCCAAGCCTCCTGGCTCCTAGGCTTACTTTGCCTTGCCGTTCCCCGCTGAACCAGCCTACTCCTGGCCTCAACAGAACTCTCCAGACCCCTGGGTTTGCTTACTGTCCCCCAGACTTCAGGACTTCCTTCAGCCCCCTTGGACTTGCTAGTCGCCTCGGCTCTCCCAGCCTCCCAGACCCTTCTCTGGTCTCACAGGCCCTTCTAGCCGTCCCAACCTTCCCAGTCCTTCAGACACCAAGTCCCCTCTTACCAGGGATGTAGTCACACACAGGGCAGACAGCTTTTCAGACACAGGTCTGTCTTGCAGCAGCAAGCTGCACACACTCCACCTTCCTCCACTCTCTGCTCTCACTAGCCCCTCGTTATATGGGCTGTTTACACCTGGGCACACACCCTGCTTGCTATCCATAAGACATGGACACAGGGTTAGAGATCCCATCCCACCCAAGTCTCTGCGGGATCTCCAAACTACAGAGCCCCATTGGAACATAGCAAAACCTGGAGAAAGCTGCCAACACAGTTTTCTCCCTTTCAAAGCTATGCTTTGTAGCACTGCAGTCACCTGGCATGCAAACTCTGTGTCCATTTTCCATCTCTTTTTACAGTGACAGGGACTCTCACTATTACATATCCCCCCCCCCTTTGTTTCGATCCGGAAGGAGGAACACCAGCACCCGTCATGGTTGGGACACCTCTGTGCTGGCTGTCAGCCACGTAGGCCCAACCTTTTTTTTGGGTGCGCTTCCAGGTATGTTCCACCCTGGATCTTAACAGGGTCCTATATTTTCCCATAATCAGCCTTCTGAGGACTCTGAGGACTGAGGGACTCTCACTATTACAAATATATATATATATATATATATATATATATATATAGCAAAGGGAGTACCAGAATCCAGAATCGTAGTCAAGCCAGGCCAGGGTCATAAACAGGAGATCAGCAGATGGGGGCCAGGAGTAAACCGACAGGGAACAAGAAGGAAGGAATCAGGCTGCAGGGCAAGGATCCAGGGATACAGGAACAGAAACAAACAGGTTCAGGGTTCAGAATACAGGATACAGGAATCAGGTTTCAGGTCCAGGATCAGGATCACAGATAAACAGGCTGTAGGTCAGAGCACAAGGACAATACCAGGGCAAGAGCACAAGGACAATACCAGGGCAAGGTGTGTGTGCACTTGCCGGATATTTATACTATAGCTGCTAACAAAGTCAGGTGATGCCTAATTGTAGAAGGTAATGCCTGCTCCACACTGCCAGGATCTATCCACTGGTGGACGCCAGTACTGCGGCCCAAAGATGACATAATACCAGCAGCAAAAAGCTCTGACAGTTCCAAACTGCTAGAAGACACCTGCTGGTGGACCTCAGTACTGCATGCCAAATGATAGATAAAACCAGCAGAGGGAACCTTTCCTGACAATATAGGTATGATTTGATCATCATCTATGCTATGGAAGATTGTGCTCTGAGCTTTTTGGTCTTTCTCTATCCACTCATCTGAAAGGTGTTCTGGCCTGACTTCAATTGTATATTTCCATGTACTTTCTCTTATTAGCAGCATTTTATTCTCAAATTTCCAAGACTGTTAGACCTGGTTTGTCAGATTTTCAAATGAAAGCTTTGTTGCAGCTGTGTAACTGACCATTTTCTTTTATTATGTTGCAGTCTTCTTTCTGTTGCTATATCATGCACTTATCTGCTGTAGCTGGCTTTAACTGGGCTATGACTGGGTTCTCATGTTTTCTCTGGGTCCATAACCTGTTAGAAATTCTGTATATAGCCCTACAGAACAAACAGTGGACAGTCAACATGGGCTTTGCTGCTTAACTGCAGCCAGGAAACATGATATTTAAATCAGAAAAAAAGACAGCGTTTATCATAGAGCAGCTACAAATTTAAGCACTGCCATCTACTGGTTGAACAATATACCTCTACTAAATGCTGATGTACAGTAGTTGTTGCACAAAATACAATTCTGCATTGCAACACTTATGAGACTGGCTGGGGTTAACATCTAGGATGATCAAAGGGTTAAATGTGTGCCTATGTGTGATGTGTGTAAAGTGTGCTGCTTTTACTAACAGATCTCTACTTTTCTCATCCCTGTGTTCGATTATTAACACAGAGCTCTGGGCTTTGATTGTACACTGCTGATCAGCAGGTCCCGGCCGTGAATCATTGGCCAGGACTTGCTGACAGGTTCCCCCTTTGTACAATCACAGTGAGTGCTGGATGGGGGGCTTGTATGCGCATGCCCTAAACCCCGAAGTAGGCAGCGACGTCCAGGCCAGGGGCGGATCCAGGGGGGGGCAATGGGGCAATTGCTCCCTCCGAGAATGCTGGTGAGAGGGCAGGCAGCTGGGTCCACGGGAGAGAGAGAGAGCGGGCGGCCGGGCGGGTGACAGTCTGAGACTGACAGTGGGTGGGTGAGAGAGCGGACGGCCGGGCTGGTGATAGTCTCAGACTATAACCAGACTGGCCGTCCGCTCTCTCACCCGCCCACTGTCAGTTACTGACAGTGGGCGGGTGAGAGAACAGATGGCCGGGGGGGGCTGGTGACAGTCTGAGACTGACAGTGGGCGGGTAAGAGCGGACGGCCAGGCTGGTAACAGTCTAAGACTGACAGTGGGGTGAGCGGGTGAGAGAGCGGATGGCTGGGGGGGGGGCTGGTGACAGTCTAAGACTGACAGTGGGCGGGTGAGAGCGGATGGCCGGTCTTGCGGCTGGTGACAGTCAGAGAGTGGGCGGGTGACATTTAGAGAGCAGCCGGGCTGCTGGCCAATCAGGGAGCCGGCGGGGGAGCAGAAAGATGACATCATCTCTCACCGCCCGCCCTGCATCCCTGCAGTTCCGCCCTCACTGTGCAGGTAGCCATGGGCAGCAGAGAGATTACATCATCTCTCTGCTGCCTGACTGGGAATCTGCTGCCTCACCCTCTGGGAAACAGAAAGTGACAATTGTAGCTGTAGCAGGCAAGTGACAATCCGCAACGTGTGGCAAATGATGTGGCAAGTGACAATCTGCATCTGGTGGCAGGCGACGTGGCAAGTGACAATCTGCAACTGGTGGCAGGCGACATGACAAGTGACAATCTGCAATGTGTGGCATGTGACGTGACAATGGGAATCTGGTGGCAGGTGACGTGGCAAGTGACACTCTGCATCTGGTGGCAGGCGACGTGGCAAGTGACAATCCGCATCTGGTGGCAGGCGACGTGGCAAGTGACAATCCGCAATGTGTGGCAGGCGACGTGACAATCCACATCTGGTGGCAAGGTGACGTGGCAAGTGACAATCCACATCTGGTGGCAGGTGACGTGACAATCCGCATCTGGGGGCAGGTGAAGTGGCAAGTGACAAACTGCATCTGGTGGCAGGTGACGTGGCAAGTGACAATTGTAGCAGGCAAGTGAATCTTCATCTGGGGGCAGGTGACGTGGAAAGTGACAATCCGCAATGTGTGGCAGGTGATGTGGCAAGGTGACAATCTGCATCTGGTGGCAGGCGATGTGGCAAGTGACAATTGTAGCAGGAAAGTGACAATTCACATCTGGGGGCAGGTGACATGGCAAGAGACAATATGCAACGTGTGGCAGGTGAAGTGGCAAGTAACAATCCGCATCTGGCGGCAGGCAACGTGGCAAGTGACACGCTCGGGGCTCCCACTGATTCTGCATTATGGTGAGTTGAACTATTTCATTTTATATAACAATGTAATAGAAAAAATGCGCTTCAATCATCCTGACACCATAACAACCATGGTGCTGTGATGATTGAAGCGCCAACACCAGCTATTTCCCTGATAAATTCCCCCCAAAAAACGTATTTTCTGGCAGTGCCCCTCCCGAGACTAGACTCTTGATCCGCCCCTGGTCCAGGCTGTACATTGCGGGCAGGCAGTCGGGAAGCGGTTAATAATAATAGGAAAAACAAGGCTAGTTTCCTTTCAAAGAGGGACTAAACTCTGAAAACTGTGCCCTTAAAAAAGGCATGCAGATATCAAAGGACTATTTACCAGTATTGTATACATTCTCTCTGCAGGTAATCTTTCCCTCAGTGCATGTGCGTTCAGTCTTTTGTTTTGGCTCTGGCACAAGAAGACCAGACCAGAAGACAAGCGGACCAGCACAGACAGAGAAACCATGGGGCCCAACACAACCAATCTTACAGCCCCCCCCCCCAATAAACACAGTTTACTATGCTTCAGTTATGAATGAACACGGTGAGCGATTGGTCCCGAATCGGTACTACTAATCACTCATCCTGAAAGATCCAATTGTAAGCTTGCAGCTGCCTGCGGGAAAGAGAGGGGGGAAGCTAGTAGCAGTGTGGGGGTAGGGGGGCCTGGGGTAAGAGGGAAAAATATGGTGCACAGGGAGGGTGAACAGTGTGGTGCGGAAGGGGGGCAATTACTGGAACTGTATTATTGTATGGCTCTCTCTGCATCAGCTGAAAGCTGGCAGGAGGGAGAGAAGGGGAATGCTGGTGAGAGGGCAGGCAGCTGGGTCCACGGGAGAGAGAGAGAGCGGGCGGCCGGGCGGGTGACAGTCTGAGACTGACAGTGGGTGGGTGAGAGAGCGGACGGCCGGGCTGGTGATAGTCTCAGACTATAACCAGACTGGCCGTCCGCTCTCTCACCCGCCCACTGTCAGTTACTGACAGTGGGCGGGTGAGAGCGGACGGCCGGTCTTGCGGCTGGTGACAGTCAGAGAGTGGGCGGGTGACATTTAGAGAGCAGCCGAGCTGCTGGCCAATCAGGGAGCCGGCGGGCGGGGGAGCAGAAAGATGACATCATCTCTCACCGCCCGCCCTGCATCCCTGCAGTTCCGCCCTCACTGTGCAGGTAGCCATGGGCAGCAGAGAGATTACATCATCTCTCTGCTGCCTGACTGGGAATCTGCTGCCTCACCCCCCTGGCAGGAAGGTACAACAACATCGCTATGCAGTTCCCAGTCTATGCAAAAACTGACTGACAGATCTGGAGCTTCACTTTGACAAGCAGGTAACTGCTGGGAGTAGGATCCCCTAAGCTTGCACATAATGAAGGGTGGGGGGCACAATTTGGCATATTTGCTCTGGATGCTGGATGATCTTGTCCCGTCACTGCTCTTAAGACTAGCAGTCACAGGCAGTGACACTCCACATATAAGGTTGTAGACACAGAGGTACCTAGACACACTCACTTACCAGAAAGGGCACTAATATTTTTTTTAGGAGGAATTCCTGAAAAAAGGTAAAAAAAAAAAAAAAACATTAGGATATCATTTAGCCCAATTAACATTAAAATATTCCCAATAACATAGCAAATCTTTACTTTTTGAGTTCAGGTCACTTTTAAGAGATTTGATATGCAAATGCTGTTTTTTTGTTACTCTTCAGTAATAATGTTTGCTAGATAAAGAAAAAGAACCTAGACATAACAGTGGTGGTTTAGTCCAGCAGTTGCTTATAATGTGTAAGCATTTGTCTTATAACTCAGGTCATTCAATTCAGGTCTTTTGTCTAATGCAGTAGCTAAGTGGAATCACTCCAAGTCCTAAGCTTTTCATGTATTTTCCCCCACAGTTTGGTGTCTGGGCCTTTTTTGTACTCAGTCCCAGTAACCATTACTGAGATGAAACAAGTCAAGTTACAGCACAAGTCGATGAGTCTGTTCATTAGGATTCAGTTCATATCTGAACTCAAAACAAGGACACAGAATTGTGTGTTCTCGTTTCATTCATTGGGCATCTGTTGAAATGTATGAGACTACAGCAATTACCACAGTCAGTGACAGTGAATTTCTGCAAACTACAAGGGCAGTATACAAAGTGACCTTCCTTACATGGATATAAGAAAATGGCGATATTAAAAAGCTACTGTAGAAAGCTTGTACATGCACATGGGCAGGGCCATCTTGCCCTGTCTGGGAGGGTACGCGCTCATCAATGCCCAGGACTAGGCGGAGACTGCAGTCATCTGAAAAATCTAACATTCAGGCAGTTCCCCGTCTTAGAAATAAGCCAGGCAGGTACTGGCCATCGGGAATACCGGGAGTTTCCCGGTGGGCTGGTGGCTCAGTGGGCTGGTTTTAGTGACAGCGGACCACCCCCTCCCTCTGGTCCTCTGTCCCCCCCGCAACGCTCACCTCCTCTCCCTGGCTAGTTATACAGTGCGACTGAATACAGACATGATGCTCAGGAGTCAACACTGAGTAGCTCATCATACGATCCGGAAGGAGGGCGGCCACACACAGCTGTAACATAACCTTCCTTGGCACTCATTCTCCTGTTCTTTCCTTCCCCCGCTCTCAATCCTGTCTGCTGCCGCGGAGAATCTAGATGGAGAGGGGGGAAGGAAAGACCAGGAGAACGAGTGCCGAGGAAGGTTATGTTACAGCTGTGTGTGGCCGCCCTCCTTCCGGATCGTATGATGAGCTACTCAGTGTCGACTCCTGAGCATGGGAGAGGAGGTGAGTGCCACGGGGGGGGGGAGAGGAGGTGAGTGCCACGGGGGGGGGGGGGAGGGGGGGGAGAGGAGCATATGGGGGACCAGAGCAGCATAAGGGGGGAGAAGCATATGGGGGACCAGAGCAGCATGGGGGGGGGGGAGGATCATATGAGGGACCAGAGCAGCATGAGGGGGGAGATGAGCATATGGGGGACCAGAGAAGCATGGGGGGGGAGGAGCATATGGGGAACCAGAGCAGCATTAGGGGGGTAGGAAAGAGAGGAACATATGGGGGACCAGACCAGCATGAGGGGGGGAGATGAGCATATGGGGGACTAGAGCAGCATGGGTGGGGGGGTAGGAAAGAGAGGAGCAAATAGGGGACCAGAGCAGCATGGGGGGTAGGAAAGAGAGGAGCATATGGGGGACCAGAGCAGCATGGGGGGGAGATGAGCATATGGGGGACTAGAACAGCATGAGGGGGGTAGGAAAGAGAGGAGCATATGAGGGACCAGAGCAGCATGAGGGGGGGAAGATGAGCATATGGGGGACTAGAGCAGCATGGGGGGTGGGGTAGGAAAGAGAGGAGCATATGGGGGACCAGAGCAGCATGGGGGGGGAGATGAGCATATGGGGGACCAGAGAAGCATGGGGGGAGGGGAGCATGCGGGGGACCAGAGGAGCATGTGGGAGCCACCGGAACACATGGGGGGACAAGAGCAGCATGGGGGGACTAGAGGAGCATGGGGGGACCAGAGGAGCATGGGGGGACCAGAGGAGCACATAGGGAACCAGAGAAGCATGGGTGAACCAGAGAAGCATGGGGGGGGGGGGAATAAAGGAGCACATGGGGGACCAGAGCAGCATGCGGAGGACCAGAGCAGCATGGGGGGGAACAGAGGAGCATGCAGGGGATCAGGGGAGCACATGGGGGGACCAGAGCAGCAGGGGGGATAGAGGAGTAGCATGGGGGGACCAGAGGAGCATAGGGGGGGAACAGAGGAGCATGGGGGGGACCAGAAGGAGCATGGGGGGGACCAGAAGGAGCATTGGGGAGGGGACAGATAGCGGACTTAACAGCTATGTCCTGGGAGTTTCTAACATTCCTGCCTAATCTTGTCCCATTGGGGGGGGGGGGTGCCAAACTGATTCTTTGCCCCGGGTGAAATAATGTCTAGCTTCCCCACTGGTACTGCCTATAAGAGAAATAATGTAGAACGGCTAATGGCTTGTGGGGGCGGGGGGCTTGGGTGGCAGGCCGAGGGGGGGGGGCTGTTTTGTCCGGCCAGCATGGGAGAGATCTGTCAAAGTGGGCCAGTCTGGATGAAGTCCAAGGCCAAATTTTTGTCCCAGTCCAGCACTGGCCTTCACTGTGTACAGTAAAATAACACTGTCTTGTCCCATGTCACTACTCACTGTAACTTGGTAGATGTTGCCTTAGGAGCCTGTGCCAACTCCACCAGTACAGCATACCTCTGTTAACTCACTCCCAGTAAAAGAATGGGGTCCCGCCATGCATAGCATGGACCTCATGCGTGCACTTGTTAACGCTTTCATTCCAGTACCCATGTGACCTGGTCATGGATCTCCATAACGTGGGATCAGTTCTGGTTGCTACTGGAAGCTGACTACTAGGGAGTGAGCCAGAACATCGACCCCCTCGCTACCGAAGAACCTTTACCAGGTACCACGCGTCATGACTGGTTGCTTTGTGTCTGGAACTGTGCTTGGTTACTCTTAGTAGCTACATTCCTCTTCCTTGTCTTCCCAGGTTAACCCCTTTGTAGTAGGTTTGCTTAATACCCCTTTGTTCTTTACAGACCACGGTGCTTTAGATACACCAGAACCAACATGCACATCTTTAGTAACTTCAGACCAGGCTTAGAACAGAGATTTCAACATTACTATCCAGTGAGAACACAGTCCAATTCCTAATTCTAACTATAACTGCATGGCTGCCCAGGCATACCTCTGCAAAGTAGTAGTCCACCCTGGCATTCTCCAGATGCTGGCAGATCTCCAGATTCTTGGTGTCTTTGATGGACAGCAAGGCGCAGCACTTTTCCTTCACAATGCAGGCCAAGCTGAGAGCCCTGGACCCTTAGCCTTCCCTCTTTTTATATCACAAGTGGGCTGTCTGGGACCATAAAACACAATAACTGAGCACACACATACTTAACTCTTTCCCCCCAGCCTGGGTCACCTTTAACTAACTAAAGCCTAGTACACACGGGCCGAATGACAAGCGGCATTGGCTGGTGCAATAGAAACCAACTGGCATTTGGCCCGTGTGTAATGCAGTTGGTCCAACAGAAGCCAGCTTCTGACAAAGGGGCATGACCGAAAAAGTTCTGATCAGCTCCCAATCTGCACTCTCAGCCAAGAGTGTTCTGGCAGGGGGCTGTTCCCCTTGTCAGAACACAATAGCACAGCAGGGAAGATCGCTGTACTATTGTCGGATTGTTAGTACAGCAGCTCCTCCTGAGCTGTCAGGTTTTTTTCGATCAGCCCTGCTCGGTTGAATGAAAAAAAACTACTATTGTGTACCAGAGTTAAGGCAGAAATAACGCAGCCTGCCTACATGCATCTTAAACCCCTTGTCTACCATGGTACGTCTATAAACATCATGACATTTAAGGGGTTAAAGCAAGCTGAATACTGCTATTGCAACCATGAGCTTGGTGTGGATTCTTAGAGCCAAACATGTGCTTATAGGCAAAAGTGATCAGGGTAGCTCTAGAGCATCCATGGTAGTACCCGGCTCCTCTTGTTTGTCAAGGGAGCCAAGGGCTGCAGAAAAGAACTCGGTAACATTGAGATAAGAAGATAAGGGAACATCAATTCCCTGATGCCCACTGTGACTAATAAACCTGGTGTGTGTAATATCACTTCGTTTCAGAACTATCATTCCCCATATGGATGGGCCGAACTGACCCCTGTTCGGTTTGCACCAGAACTTTCAAACACATCGAAAGTTCGGACCCGAATATCGAACCTCATTAAAGTGAATGGGACCCGAACGTCAAAAATCAAAAGTGACCATTTTGAAGGCTTATATGCAAGTAATTGGGCATACAATGGTTATAGGGGTCTGCGTCCTGCCCTGGGGAACATGTATCAATAAAAAAAAAAAAGTTTGTGAAAAACTTCATTTTTAAATGAGCAGTGATTTTTTGATTTTTTAAAGTGAAAGCATAAAATTGAAAAAATACTTCCAATATAGTGCCTGGGGGGTCCCCTTAGTCTACCTGTAAAGTGGCAGATCTGTACCATGTCTAGAATCTGCTGCAGTAATAATTGCATTTATAAAGCCCCAAAAAAATGACATTTTCCCTGCAAGCTGCCTTTATTTTGCTCAGCAACAGCTGGGGAGCCAGTGTGTATGATAAGACCACAATGTAGTGCAGTGGGAACAAGATTAGAGATTTTTTGGATACATTCTGGTGTCATTTTGACTTTGGAAGTAACGGGTATGTAAAAATTGGTCTTTGGGTGTCGGTGGCGGCTTCCCACCACAACCCTATAGAGTTACTCTTGATGAAAGCAAGAATTGGCCTTGCTGTAAAAAATTGCAATTATATGCACCTGTCAAACAGGTGCAGAAAAATTACTCTTTGGGTGTCAGGGGCGCCTTCCCACCGTAACCCTATAGAGGTACTCTTGATGAAGGCAAAAAAAAAAAACCTTAGTTAGACTTACCGGTGACGGTATTTCTACGAGCCTTTCAGGACAGCACCTTGGAGAGAGCGTAGCTCCACCTCTTAGACAGGAAACACTGCGTGACAACGCCCCTTTAAAAAGCAGCTGCTTCCACCATGCCGTCAGTTGTTACCGAGAAATCCTCCGACATGCTGGAAAATATAATCAGACAATTACCAGGTCCTATAATTATACTTTACATATGATAACCAAGGGAGGGAAGTAGGCTGCTGTCCTGAAAGGCTCGTAGAAATACCGTCACCGGTAAGTCTAACTAAGGTTTTCTCCCTTCGCCTTTCAGGACAGCACCTTGGAGAGGATAACCGAGAAACTTACTTCAGGGTGGGACTATTGCCTGCAAAACCTTCTTACCAAATGATTGGTCCGAGGCTGATAGTAGATCCAAGCGGTAGTGCCTTATGAAGGACGAAAAACTGGACCATGTGGCAGCCTTGCAGATTTGCTCAGGAGATGCTCCAGCCCTTTCTGCCCATGATGCCGCCACTGCTCGAGTAGAATGAGGTAATACCCCTTCCGGAGGTTCCAGACCCAAAGATTTGTATGCCTCTTTAATGGCCTGCTTTAACCATCTTCCAAGGGTGCTTTTGGAAGCTTTACCTCCTTTGTGAGTACCTTCCATTAAAACAAAGAGTGAGGATGACTTTCTGATTTCCTTTGTTCTTTCCAGATATTTAAGCAGACACCTCCTGACATCAAGCGTATGGAAAGCTTCTCCTCCTGCTCCCGAAGGTAAAGGACAAAAAGTAGGGAGAATGATTTCCTGTGTACGGTGAAAAACTGAAGCCACCTTTGGTAGAAATGCTGGATCCGTCCTTAAGAGTACCCTATCCAGTAGACATCTCATAAAGGGCTCCTTAATTGAAAGGGCTTGTAACTCACTAATTCTATGTGCGGAAGTTACTGCTACCAGTAAAATAGTCTTTAAGGTCAAGAAACGTAATGATGCTTCTTCTATGGGTTCAAACGGTGCCATAGTTAGTCCCTGAAGAACTAAAGATAAAACCCATTTGGGAAAACTAACAACAGGTCTAGGCTTTACTTTTGCCATTACCCTAAAAAAATCTGATTATTAAAAGGTTCCCCTGACAGGGTTCTTTCCAAAAAAACTGATAAAGCAGCTACCTGCGTCTTGAGCGTACTTGCTGCTAACCCCTTCTCCAATCCCTCTTGAAGAAATTCCAAAAAAGTGGTACGAAAATCAAAGTTTTTACTGGAACACCAAGAATTATAGATCTTCCAGACTCTAAAGTAAATGTCTCTCGTCACATTTTTTTTTTTTTTTTACTTGCAAGAAGGGTAGAAATAAGCTTCTCTGATAAACCCTTCCGTCTTAAGATTTGTTCTTCAGAAACCAAGCTGTTAGTTTGAGGTAAGCTGGATCTGGATGGAGAATTTGGCCCTGACTCAACAGGTCTGTCCTGATTGGTAATCTCCAAGCAGGTTTCACTGAGGGGTTCATCAAGGTTGAAAACCAGGGTCTTTTTGGCCAATAAGGAGCTATTAATATTAGCTCCATGGACTCCAATCTGAATTTGGCTAACACCTTTGGTATCAGTTGGAACGGGGGAAAAGCATAGGACAGAAGGAAATCCCATTTGTGAGCTAACGCATCTACTCCGAGAGCTTGATCCTGTCTCTGAAGAGAGAAGAAGACTGGTATTTTTGCATTTTCCTGTTTTGCAAAGAGGTCCACTTGGGGATAACCCCAACTCTTGGAAATCGTTTCGATTTAATTCCTGATTGAGAGACCACTCTGCTTCCCTTATTTCTTTCCTGCTGAGGAGATCTGCTAAGGTGTTTTCCGTCCCCTTCAGATAGACTGCTGATAGAGAGGCCACATTGTTCTCTGCCCATCTTAGGATCTGATGCGCTAGACCCATTAGGGTTTTACTTTTTGTGCCCCCTTGCTTTGTTAAATATAATACTGTCGTCATATTGTCTGACAATATTTGGACATGTTGATTCACTAGAAATTCCTGGAGGGAGAGGAGGCTTAAGTGAACAGCCTTTAACTCTCCCCAATTTGAAGATCTTCTTGCTTCTGGTTTGGTCCAAACTCCCTAAATCGTTTTTTCTTCCAGATGAGCTCCCCATCCCCATGCGCTGGCATCTGTAGTCAGCCTTCTGGTTACCGGAAAGACCCAAGGAAGCCCCTTTGGAACGTTTCCTAGGTTCCTCCACCACCAGAGTGACCTTTTTGCTCTTGCCCTCAAGTTGAATTTCTTCTCCAGAGGTTCCTGGTATGACCAATTCATCAGGATATCCGATTGCAGAGGACGGGCATGCAACCTGGCCCACTGTACCAAAGGAATTGCTGCTGTCAACAGTCCCAGAGTGGCACATGGAAAAATGCAGCGCATATACAAATGAGCATAAGTCTTTAAAATGGTGAAACGGTAAAGAAATCAATAATTAACCACAGGTGCCTTGAAACAAAAACGTCCATAGATGGATGTGAATGTCCAACTGCACAGGAGGTGTAAGTACTCCAAGGGGTGGTGGTAATCTGATGGTTGTCAGAAAGCACCAGGCATCTTACAGCGACTTCCCAACCGAGAAACTGGGTCCCAATGGGTCATTCAGAGAAAGTGCAAAAAAGCCTCTTACCGGATCCTGTGGATTCCCATGTCAGCGACAGGGAATCGCATGCGCAGTTTGTCACCAATGACGTGGAATGGAAGATCCGGAATCGCCAATCCCTTGGATTGTGGTCTGTACGGATCTCTGCCGGCAACCAGATGGATCCTCACAACGAACCGTCCTCACACCGAACCGTCCCAGCGTGCATCAGAAGTTTCACAAACGGTCCCCAAAAGGAGCAGTTGGAGGGACTGGGTCTCATGCGGTGAATGTGGAAACAAAAGAAATATGCCTCCACATGGTGCAGATAAAAAAGGGTGTTTTTATTGACAAAAACGACCATAAACAAATAAAAGCGTGATCACGGTGGATAAAAACAAATGGGCAACAGGGAGAGTGGTATATGTACCCGACGTGTTTCGACCTAGGGGTCTTCAACAGGGGCATAGGCCCAGAGTGGACATGGCTTGTCTTACATAGATCTCTGCGTTGGATTGAAGTGTTATCAGGGTCAACTACATCTTCTCTATTTTCTCCTGGGGTAGAAAAATTCTCTGTTCTATCGAGTCCATTTCGTACCCCAGAAACCTTACCCTTTGAGATGGAATTAAGTTTGACTTCTGAAGATTGAGAAGCCATCCCAAACCTCTTAGATGTGTTTTAACTGTCTGTAGGTTGACCTCTACTTGACCCCTTGAGTCTGCAAACAGTAGCAGGTCGTCCAAAAAGGGTACTATTGAAATCCCCTTCAGTCTCAGGGGCTCCAAAGATTCCGCCATCACTTTTGTGAATACCCTGGGAGAAGAGGAAAGACCGAAAGGCAGAGCCCGAAACTGCAGGTGCCAAATCCCCCCCCCCCCAGATTGACTGCAAGACGCAGGAACCTTTGTGATGGGGGCGCTATTGGTATATGGAGATAGGCATCCCTCAAATCGATGGAAGCCATATGACATTTGGGGGTTAGCAAGTTCCTTACTGAGAAAATCGTATCCATCCTGAATTTTTTGTATTTTAGGGATCGATTTAGAACATTTAAATTGAGAATCAAGCGGAACTTTCCTGATGGCTTTTTGACCAGAAAAATGTGGGAGTAAAACCCCTTCCCCTCTTGATCTTTCGGAACCTGGGAAATGACCTTCTGTTGCATCAGTTCCTGTAACAGAGACTTCATGGCCAGAGCCTTTTCCCGATCCTTTGGCAGGTTTGTGATGTAAAACCGACTTGGGGGGCTTTGTGAGAATTCCAATTGATAACCCTTTTTGATTAACCCCAGAACAAAAGGACTCTTTGTTCTTGTCTGCTGTCCTGTCAAGGACAGTCTCTAGTTCTGGCCCAAACATCAGGTCTCCTGAAAAGGGAATTCCGCACAGTTTTACTTTAGAAGCTGAATCCCCTGACCAGGTCTTTAGCCAGAGTGCTCTTCTTGCTGAGTTAACAAGCGCAGAGGACCTGGCTGACATCCTGATAGATTCTGCCGAGGCATCTGCCATATATTTTACTGCCTTAAGCAGGGTAGGGAAGGACTCCAATAAGTCTTTTCTGGAGGTACCTGCCACAACATGATTTTTAAGTTGCTCTAACCAACACTCCAGATTCCTAGCCACAACCGTAGCCGCCATTGCTGGCTTAAGATTAGCTAGAGATGAGTCCCAGGCTTTCTTCAGTAGCCCATCTGCCCTTTTATCCATAGCATCTTTGAGAATACCAATGTCCTCAAAAGCTAAATCAGTCTTCCTAGATACTTGAGAAAAGGCAGCGTCTATTTTTGGTTTTTTATTCCACAATAGTTCCTCATTCTCCTCAAAAGGAAACCTCCTTTTAAGGGCTTTAGAAAAAAAACTGTCCTCTCTCTGGATTCTTCCATTCCTTTTTAATAGTGTCTGTTAACACTTAATGCACAGGGAACACCCTGTGTTTAATTTCCTCCAGCCCCAGGTACATCTTGTCATGCACGGACAGCTGAGCTTTTTCTTCCTGGATCTCCAGGGTAGTATAAATTGCCTTGAGTAATTCATCCACCTCCTCAAGTGACAGCTTATATCTAGATGATCTTGACTCTTCTTCCACCTCCTCCTCCTCAGAATCAATGGTTGAGGGTGGAATGCTTTCCCTTTCCTCCTCCGACTCACTTTCCACCTGTCTGGAAGTGGACTGAGGGAAACTGGAGTGAGAACTCTGCTCTTGGCTGGAACTCTGGCCGCGTTTCACAAGGGAACGCACTGTCCCTAGGGCCTCTGCTAATTCCTTCCTCACAGAAGATAAGAGCTCTTTGCACTCTTGTGAGGATTCTTCTTTTACTAAATCCACAATGCAGGATTTGCACAGTGGTTTGGGCCAAGAGTCCCTTAAAGGATTTTTGCATGAGGGGCACTTTCTCCCTGTTCTCTCTGATTTGGCAGTGGCTTTCTGAAACAGAGAAACAAGAAAAAGCCAGGTCCTTTAGAACTAAGGCTTCAGAGAAAGTAGTACCTCCAGCCAACACCCTAAGTGCCCAGAGTCTCACTCCTTTGCTGAACTGCTAATGGAAACTGTTACCCCATAGCAGACAGCAGCAGGTTTTGAATAACCACATCAAAGATAAAACACCCAGTGATATAAAAGGAAAGAGGTGCCACCGCACCTCTCCTACCTGGGCCTGGCCGGGAACCTGGGCGCCTGCATCCACCATTGCTGCTGAGGATTCCGCTTTCTCCATAGTGCAATCCGCAGCTGCTGCACTGTGTACTAGGCTCCATGTGCCAAACAAAAGGAAGTCCTGGCCAGAGGACCCGCCCCTTCCTCCTGCGTTCCAGCAGCAGGAACCAATCGCTGCTACGCCCCGCCGGAAGTATCCGCCCACCGGAACTGACATCACCTGCTGTCCGGGATTCGGCGCCGCCATGCAGAGGCCTGGCATGGACACTCTTACTGAGCACAACCGCGGCCCCCCAAACACCCCGGGTGGAAAACTTCTGGCAGACCATTACTCCTGTGAGCCGGAGAAGGAAGGGACACCGGAGCACCCTCCTCACGTGCGGGAAGGAGCTGGGCTGGTCTGAGTACCCAAACGTGGAGGTCCTGCCAAAACCCTTTCCTTGGAGAGAGCGCAGCCCCTCTGGTTCCCCAAGCAGTGCTTCCACCATGGCGGAGGAAACACTAAAAACTGACGGCATGGTGGAAGCAGCTGCTTTTTAAAGGGGCGTTGTCACGCAGTGTTTCCTGTCTAAGAGGTTGAGCTACGCTCTCTCCAAGGTGCTGTCCTGAAAGGCGAAGGGAGAAAGTGCTGCTGGCAGATGTGCTGCTAGGACCTGGGACACCCTGTCCTATACCATCATCCTTATCAGTGAAGGCTGCTGAGAGATAATGACTCAGTATAGCAGGGGCAGACTGAAGTGGGTAAGAAGGAGGAGGAGGAGGGACAGATTTGTGCCCCTTTTGTGTGGCTTTTAGGTGCTCTTGTCGACAGGCTGAGTGGTTGGACGTTAAATGCATTGTTAAGCATGTGATACCCAAGTGGTTGGTGTTTTTGCCACGTTTGATGTGCCTGAGACACAGTTTGCAGATAGCAACAGTGCGATCTGATGCAGAGTGCTGAAAAAGGCCCAGACAGCTGAGCTTTGGGGAGTGGGCCAGAAGATAACAGCTGCAGAATGTGATTGAATAGGGTGGCTGCTCTCTACTCTTTCTTGATGTTGGCATCCTTGGGGTTGTGCCACCTCACCTTCAGTTTCCTCCTCTGCTCTATCTGGCACCCAAGTTGCATCAGTGACCTCATCATCATCTTCATCATTACCACTGGAGACAATCAAGCCTGTCATCCCCAACCTTAGAACCAACATCTGCAAATTAAAATCACAGTTACTGTTATTATCCAGGATGTGCTGACCAAATAACAGTAACTGTGATTTTAATTTGCTATAATTGTAATGTTCTTGTTTGACCATTAATATATGGAAAATAAAGATTAATTATATTTTTATTTTGTGGTATATACACTTATTAAACCCTACAGGGTACATACTAAGTTCCACTCCACCTTACCTTTGTTATTGACTTTTGCATTTTTTTTGGGATGGTACCTATGTAGGGTTATAATAGTCCCACATCCACCCCTTACCCTTGTGCATCCAGTAATGGCTGGGCATCATCAAGGTGCTAATGGCTGACGCTGTGGTTAAATAACTCAGCTGACTCCTCAATGGCTGATGTTGGGGCTATGGCAGGAATAGATGTGGACAAGGAGGCAGGTTTATCTACTCTAGCAACTGCAGGGGATTGCACACTTGTCTCTGCTTGCGTGACAAAGGATGAGGAGGATGAGGAAGGTTTAGTAAGCCAGTCCACCACCTCTGCATGCTGTGGCTGGATAGCATGGGCAAACTCACTAAACAGAGGAAATGATGCCCTTCCTGAGGACTGTCCACCACGCCCACCTTTGCCTGTAGACACATTTGTTGCTGGCCCCCTTACAGTGCCAAGCAAACTTCTGCCTCTCCTTGTTGTCCTCCCAGACGTTATTGGGAGGGAGGGGGCGGTGCTTATAAGCAAATGTAAAGAAGAAGTTGAAATCTGTACGTAGATGCACGTTAATCAATGTAAAGAGGTGTTTAGTACACCTATTTACATTGATGGCATTAGTATTGTCTTGAATCACTCTTTGCAGAGCAATGATGTAAAAAGGATTATACGGAAGTATTGGGGTGTTCTCATGCAAGATGGTCATCTCAAAGAGATACTTCCGGAAAAACCTAAGATTATTTTTAAAAAAGCACCGAATTTCCGGGAAAAATTAGTGCACAATGTAGTAGAACCCCCCCCCCCAAGGCCTAAAATGTTTTGGGACCTTAAAGGCTTCTATGGGTGTGGTAGATGCTATAGCTGTGTCAGAGTTCCAGACAACAACAGAAGAGTGAAAGAATTTTCTAAACCAATAACCAACCAATCTTACACTATCAAAGATTTTATATCCTGCGATACTATTGGAGTTGTTTATGCGTTAATATGTCCATGCAATCTCGTTTACATTGGTCGCACCACTAGGGCCTTGAAAGACCGCCTGGAAGAGCACGTTAGAAACATACGGAAGGGATCAGACAAACATCTTTCTATACATTTTAAAAAAATGCAATCAGAGTACTGTTGGAATGAGGTTTTGGGGAATAGAAGCACCCAAACGCCACTGGAGAGGATCTAACTTTGTTAGGGAAATAAATAAACGTGAATCCTGGTGGATACACCAACTTGGTCCACCATCGCCTGGTGGATTGAATAAAGAATTTGATTTGAAATGTTTTTTAAGTAATTTCTAGTTTTTATCTCCATTAAACGGCCCCCACCAGTATTTCTTTATATTTGGGGTTGATTCCAGTTAGGTTATATGAATGAAAAGAGGACACTTAGCAACATATAGATGTAAATATTTACATATTTGTCCTTACTCCTATAATTACTTGATTTATATGACTAATATGAGAATAAAATGCATCTTTGTGGCATCTATAGATGCAATTCACTATAAGATCCCATTCACTCTCCCCTATACACAATTATATATTTATCCTCCATTTATTTTATATAGATATTAATATTTTCGCTAGTACTCCCCTACTTGACAAATATTTTATATAGGGTTAGATATTTTACATAGGGTCATATTTTAGTATATAGTAGATTTTTTATATATATAAATTTTTAAAAATTTTTTTATATTATATTGTGGTCATTGATTATATATTTACATATATTTTATGTAGATCGGCTATCTACATTTTTATGAATATTATTAGATGGGGTTTAGACCACGTATGTGGCCCGTAGAAGGTTAGTACAGTTGGACATTGGATTGTGTACCCCATTATGATGATGTATATGAATTATAAAATTATGGTTTATCGTGAGGAATTTTAACTGGTGTTGCAAGAGATATATAGTAATATTTTTTATTCTTATATATTTTGCATATTTTATAGAATATAGTATATCTCCCCTCTAGATGTGGTTAATACTACTAATATGCTATGCTCGATTATGTTGCTAAAATATGTGAAGAGGCAGGATAGGATGTGAGGTGCGGTTTGGTATCTCTGAAATACACACAGCTCCGCTCTGGGTTATATCACATTGAGTGTAGGTAAATTACACACTTCCACATTCAGCTAAGGGAAACTATAGGATTTGGATTCATTTGTTATTTAGGAGCGATTCGGCGCTGGCTGGAGTGATCAGTGGTATCAGAATGAAACTGGAGCCCAACACTAGTTTGTCTGCGGTCTAAGGCAAAATGGCCGCTGACAGTATATATTTTGATCAAGAGCGCCCGTCCAATCATATCCCCCTGATGAAGGCACATGATCCCTGTGCCGAAGACGCGTAGGGGAGGGGCCAGGACGGAGCTGTCAGCACGGAGGAACGAACGAGAGCAGCATACCACACCGCACGCCACACCAGCGCTGTGTTTTTCATTTGTGAAGCCTAGATTAGGATGGTGCACTCATGCACCCACAGAATGTGAGTACCCCTAGTAAGGGTGTGTTTTTATTTGGAATAAATATTTATTTGCAATGTTACACTATGGAGCTTCTCCTTTTTTTCTCATTCATGTAATGGAATGCTGATTATTGAGCAAATTGGAGGACATCATCTCCATATCTATTAGAGCTCAGGAGTGGCTCCCAAGCGTGATTTGACATAGTTTAGGTACTGTGTCACACGCTCTGAGGTGAGCGTATATGCCTGTGGGGGTCACCGGGAGAGCACTGGAGCATGGTTTTTATCTCACACATTTTTTCTGGATGAGCACGATGGATATTACAGGATATGAACACTATATTTAAACACTCTGGGAGTTTATTTATTTATGAACTTTGATTATCAAATATTTATAGAGTGAGCACTCTTTTCAACCAGAGTTTGCACTTGGACTTTTAATTATATGCACCTTGCACTTTGCTGATTATATCATTTGTCACAAATTGCAATTATTTAAGTATATGGTGATACATTGTTGTTTATTTTAATGCACAGATATATATGTTTTTTATACACTGATTTTTATATTTTAGCTTTTTTAGCGCAGACACATTTATTTTATTACATTGTTATTTGCACGAGAAATGGAACGTGATTAGTGTTTGCAGCTGTTAACACTGAGGGTTTTATTTTAGAGGCATTAATCCATCTGTGGCTCGCAAGATCTTCTTTCACTACACAGACACACTCCACGCATACACTATAATATACTGCAATATAATGCGCCAAACATACAGTGACGCACAGAACTATATGGCGTTAAACTGGCAGTAACGCACACAAAACTATATGGCGTTAAACTAGCAGTAACGCACACAGAACTATATGGCGTTAAACTGGCAGTAGCGCACACAGAACTATATGGCGTTAAACTGGCAGTAACACACACAGAAGTAGATGGTGTTAAACTGGCAGTAACGCACACAGAACTATATGGTGTTAAACTGGCAGTAACGCACACAGAACTATATGGCGTTAAACTGGCAGTAGTGCACACAAAACTATATGGCCTTAAACTGGCAGTAACGCACCCAAAACGATATGGCGTTAAACTGGCAGTAACGCACAAAGAAGTAAATGGCGTTAAACTGGCTTTAATGCACACATAAGTAAATGGCTTTAAACTGGCAGTAACGCAATCAAATAGACAGTGTTCAACTATCCCTACTCTAGCTATACACTAATGTAAAGATTACTGACACGGTCTCACTACACTACACTGAAACTATATGAGCTGTCCCTACTCTACACTAATGTATGTATGAATGAGACGGTTTCAGTACACTACAGTGAAACTATCTGAGCTGTCCCTACTCTAGCTATACACTAATGTAAAGATTACTGACACTGTCTCACTATACTACACTGAAACTATCTGAGCTGCCCCTATGCTACACTAATGTATGTATGTATGTATGTATGTATGAATGACGCGGTCTCACTACACTACAGTGAAACTATCTGAGCTGTCCCTGCTCTAGCTGCACACTATGCAAAGCTGAATGATGGTCCTCCTCACTACACTTACACTATCCCTAGACTGACACTAAACTAATATTCTACACTGACAATTAAAGCAAAATAGCACAGTATAGAACACTAACTAATAGCACTGAACAGAGCCCTGTTCTCTCTCTCCATGCCGAAATCACACTGAAAATGGCTGCTATTGTAAGAATACTTTTACACTGTGGGGCGGGAATGAGCCATGGATAAAGTCATGATGACAGTGCCCAATCATGACTCTGAGGTCCCTTTCACACGGGCGGCTATTCTGTCACTGTTAAAAGCATGTTTTGTTATTTTGAAATTCAGAGAATCCTGGCACAGCGTTCACTTGCAGTTGTACATTGCGATTAGCTGCATTTACATGCGGCTGCGTTTAGCTTTTTGCGTTTGGAACATTCTTGCCATTTCTGATGTGCTTCCTGTTGTTTTTCTTTCCTTGTTGCCGCTGCTATCTGCTGGAGATATAGTACACTGCGATTACCTTCAGTTATGTGCAGATAGCTGCAAATAGCTGCACTAAATCGTTCCTGGACACAGTCAACTTTGTTTACTTTATTTTTTCTATCTGCACAAAACCGCATGTAACGAAACCGTTTCTAAATGCAGTTTGTGAATGGGTCCATAGGACAGCATTGTGTGCATTTAGCTGCGGTAGATAACTTCATCTGTCCACAGCTAAAAGCACAATTATATCCGCCCGTGTGAAAGGGGCCTGACAGTGCTCTGTTCCCCCTTATTGGCTGAAGCTTCCACTGCTTCAGCTAATCAGGGCTTGCAATGCACTGTTCAGCGCCGCAATGCATTGCATATCTGCTTTGGAGGGCAGTGGAAACACTTGAGGTCTAATACAGCCCTGATGTCACCATAAAGAGCACCTGTCACCCGTCCATGCAATCATATAGAGGATCTGTTAGCCCTTTTATGATAGAAATAAAAGGTAATGATAAAAAAAAACAACACATTAGCGTGAGAGGAATAATTCTAAAGTCATACAATATGGGTGAAATGAAACTATTAACCCGTAAAGAGCTTCACCTATGGAGAAGTTTTGCAATTCCGCAGGCACACACAATTTTAAGGCTTGACATGTTTGATATCTATTTACTCAACAAAACCCTATATTTTGTAACTTACTATAAATGCGTAAGATGTTGTGTTGGGGTGGGGGAATCGTGACCAACTATGGTGCTGTGAAAATGACAGTTCTGTAGCTCTGTGCTGTTTGGGCACTATCCCTGTTAACAATGGCTCCCCTAGGTAGCAGAACTTCACATGTTGGTCCGCAAGAAATCAAAGAAACCTTGCAGCGCACACGAAGACCTTTTTATACAGCAGTTCTTTCCCTCTACTGCCTCAATGATGATGGACTAGTTGGGAGCCAAAATGGCGTTGCTGCCCCAACCTTACAAGGACATCATGTGGAAGCCAGGGGCGCTGCCTTGACTCCCCCTCCAAAAGTCTCAGGGACTAGAACCTCACCCTCCCCAGCTACAGCATCTCTGCTGCCTGATGCCATGGAATTCCCTGAGCTGTCGGGGGGGGGGGGGGGGGCAGCCCCAAGCAGCAGGAAGAAGAAGACCCGCAGCCTCTTGTGTCTACTGACACGCAGGCTCTCCACCATCTGCTCCCCACTAAAGTGGACTTACAGCTTCTGCCCACTAAATCTGTCCCGGATAGATGGGCTCAACATCTTGAATGCTCTTTCAAGACAGAACTGGAAGGACTGCCACAGAAATAGACAGTTACAGAAACCCAAATACCAGCTACAGAGCAACTGTCCACCACACATGAAACTCGGATAGCTGAGGATGAACAGACTTCCTCCCTTTACTCACAGCAACTCGCCAACTTACAGCTACAAGACCGTGAGAACAGGAGTCGCCAGAATAATATATGACTAAGGGGTTACCCAGAGCTACAATTGGTCTTGATATCCATGCTACAGTTACCGTAATCCTAAACTGAATTCTGGGGAAAGATCCAACTGAACAGTTGGAACTGGACAGAGTTCATTAAAAACAACAAAAACTTTACCAGCACACTTACCAGTTAGCCTGCAAAAAAAACAACCCCCCCCCCCCAAATGATCACATTCCCTCTGTTCTCAGCTGCATAAGACCTGGGGGGAGGAGAAGCAGCAGCACACTGAGCTTGCCAGTAAATGGCTGTGCAGCAGGGGCATGTCAGGACAAGTCTGATCATTGGAGGAGAGTGCACTGAGCTGCATAGTGTGGTCAGTTTTTAATAGGAAAGCAAGGGGACTAGAAGGAACACCAGGGATTTCACATAAAGGAAGCAATACAAAGAGAACAGGATACTTTCTCATACAAGTACATGGTACATCAGGCTCATATCAGGAATATGAAGTGTTGGGGTAACAAACGCTTTCAGTCGACAAGCTGTCCAGATAAGTAGCAACCACCCCAATCTGTAACTAGCCTTTACAGTAATGCCCTGTACACACTATCGGACATTGATCGGACATTCCGACAACAAAATCCATGGATTTTTTCTGACGGATGTTGGCTCAAACTTGTCTTGCATACACAAGGTCGCACAAAGTTGTCGGAAAATCCGATTGTTCTGAATGCGGTGACGTAAAACACGTACGTCGGGACTATAAACGGGGCAGTAGCCAATAGCTTTCGCCTCTTAATTTATTCTGAGCATGCGTGGCACTTTGTGCGTCGGATTTGTGTACACACGATCGGAATTTAAACGATCGGATTTTGTTATCGGAAAATTTTATATCCTGCTCTCAAACTTTGTGCGTCGGAAATTCCGACGGAAAAAGTCAGATGGAGCCCACACACGATCGGAATTTCCGACAACACAATCCGATCGCACTTTTTCCGTCGGAAAATCCGACCGTGTGTACAGGGCATAATGTGCACATGGAAGAGGCTTAGCACATTACAAACAACAATTTTCCCAGCACACTTACCAGCTAGCCTGTAAAAAAACGAATTAGCCCTGTCTAAACGTTTGTGTCATAGACAGGGTTTAGTTGCAAACATTTGCAAATACTGTATATGTGAAAGCCATAGTGCCTCGTCAAGGCTCCTGTTGTCCTAACCTAATAATTTTTAGAGTCTCCAAGTTGGAGCACCTGTAGCAGTGGATAAGCTAAGGGCAGGCTTGCCGAGAGGGAGCCCACCTCTCCTTAAAGGCGCAGGGACACATTGGACGCCCAGCAAGAGCACAATGGCAGCTGAAAGCATCCCATGCGCCAGAGACAGACAGTTACAGAATCCAGAATAACAGCTTTAGAGTAACTGTCCACCACACATGAAACTTAGATAGCTGCGCTTGAACAGACTTCCTCTCTTTACACAGCAATTTACAGCCACAAGTGGAAGATGGTGAGCACAGAAGTCATTTGAAGTCATCTGAATAATATTATACTAAGGGGGATCCCTGAACCTACAACTGGCTCTGATCTTGAAGCTACACTAACAACCATCTTAAACTTGATTCTGGAGAAACGTTCCACTGAACAGTTGGAACTGGACAGAGTTCACTGAGTTCTGACTTAAGGGAGGGGGCTTTCATGTAAAGGGGACTGGGGGATGTAAGAATGGGAGGGCTGTGAAGGGGACAAGGATAGAAGGAAAGAGGGCTGTGATGAGAACTAGGAAACAAGAAGGGGGGCTGTGAAGGGCAATGGGATACACAATAGGGGGGCTTTAAAAAAAAGGGACTGGGATACAATATAGGGGGGCTTTGAAGGGGACTGGGATACAAGAAAAGGGAGCCTTGATGGGGACTGGGATGCAAGGAAGGGGGGGGGGGATGAAGGGGACTGGGGTGCAAGGAAAGGGGGCTTTGAAGGGGAGTGCAAAAAAGGGGTAAGATGCAAGAAAGGGGGCAGTGAAGTAGAGTGGAATACAAGGAAGGGGGGCTTTAATGGGGACTGGGATGCAAGGGAGGGGGCTTTAATGGGTGCAAGGAAACGGGGGCTTTGAAGGGGACTGGTAAATAAAAGAATGGGACTTTGAATGAGACACTAGGTCTCCATCCCTATGTGTACAAAGAACATAAAACAGGAGGGTTGGGACTTTAAATGAGGTGAGCAAAAGAGGCCAAAGGGAACAGTCAAATTTTACATAAAACACTTTATTGATACATGGTAATAAAATGACAGAATTTAAGTTCAAATGGAGATTGTAATAACAAGTCATATAGCAGTCACAGCCTAACCGATACATGGCAGACATGATAAACAGCCCCCAAATGATGCAGGGCAAATAATCCTAATCTGGAAAAAGTATGGACATGAGTAACATAAGATCACAAAGTAGTTAAAAACTTGTAGGTATATGATTATCTGGTGCATGTCGTAAGCCCAGGTATATGAATATCTGGTGCATGTCGTAAGCCCGACGCGTTTTGTGTATTAAACACTCTTCAGGGACGATATAGCACCAGGATCTACACAGGAAAAGGACAGTGTGATAAAAGCTGTAGGAAAGAAAAAAAGAGAAGAAAAAAATATATGAAAAGAAAAAATAGAGAAAGCAGAGCCCCTAATCCCTATTGGATACTCACATGCCACAGGATAGTGAATCACAGGGGGTCCGCGACCGCAGACCGCCAAATAGCTCGGGTCCGGGAGCTGAGGGAGGAGCTCAAAGGGAGGGGCCAGGAGAGACTCAGGCACAACACAAGGGTCCCCAAGGAATGGTAATTGGTGAGGAAAAGGTTCTAAAGTAATAAAATGTAAAAAGTAAGATGTTGCCCCAAACATGGCTGGGGCCCCTACTCCCAAAAGAGTGCAAAGATATCCCTATAATGCCCCCCTTACCTGAGGAAGATAACAAGTGGCCCGCCGTATCTGACCCGGTGGTGTTCATGCTGCCTGAGAACAGGCTGAGCATGAATGAGGACCCTATATGTAGCCAGTCCCCGCCCCAATCAGAGAGCTCCCCTCAGCATCACGCGGTGCAGGTACACAAGCGGACGGAGGACTCCTGCAGTGCAGCGGCAGCCGCCGCCCACAGCCGCTGGGGAGGCCGCCATCCACGTGTCTGCACAAGATAGTAAACACAACGTCAACGCCGTGACACTCACACAGAGGTCACGTGCTTGACAAGGAGGCGTAATGCCAACGCACAGCGGGAAGCCCGCCCTGATCACCCGTCAAGGAGGACGAGGGGGGAAGGGGGAGGGATCCCAGCCGTTAGTCGCAGCTCCCGGACACCAAACAAAAACGGCCGCCAAGCAGAAGCAGCCCTCCCGGAGACACATCATGAGGCTGCACCAAAGTGGGGGGAGGGGGAAAAAAGGAAGAGAAAAGAAAACAAAGAGGGAAAAACAAAAGCAGAATAGTAGATGAAAAAGTGTGGGACAAACCATTGTATAATGCTGACCGTACCCCTAAAAACCAAGGGAAGCAAATGATTCAGGGCAAATGCCCTATAGAGTGGTTTCCATGATAGTGAAACTTCCAAAAGGTCTCAAGCACACCTCCATCCCCATGTCGAGTAATAAGACGAAGTGGGACTTTGGATGAGACACAAGAGTCTCCATCCCTATACATACATCAAACAGGAGAATGGGGACTTTAAATGAGGGGGGCAAATGAGGCCAAAGGATGATAAAGTAATATAATGACGCAATAATACAATAGTGGTCCCAATGAGGATTATACTGTCAACGCATAAATGATTGAATGACTTTCCAATGGCCTCAGAGCGTACAAACGTATAGGGATGGAGACCTAGTGTCTCATTCAAAGTCCCATTCTTTTATCCTCCTCCTCCTCCTCCTCCTCCTCCTCCTCCAACTTTTTTTTGCATTGATCCATGTCCCCTGGGGCAGGACCAAGGTCCCCAAACACTTTTTATGACACTAACTTGCATATAAGCCTTTAAAATGAACACTTTTGATTTCTCTCATAGACTTTTAAAGGGTGTTCCGCGGCATTCGAATTTGCCGCGAACACCCCAAATTGTTCGCTGTTCGGCGAATTTGCGAACAGCCAATGTTCGAGTAGAACATGAGTTCGACTCGAACTCGAAGCTCATCCCTAGTCACTACCATCAGTGTAGGTAGGTCAGTGTAGGTAGGTCACTACCATCAGTGTAGGTAGGTCAGTGTAGGTAGGTTACAACTATCAGTGTATGTAGGTCAGTGTAGGTAGGTCACTACTGTCAGTGTAGGAAAGTCAGTGTAGGTAGGTCACTACCATCAGTGTAGGTAGGTCAGTGTAGGTAGGGCAGTGTATGTAGGTCAGGTAGGTCACGGCCCAGCCAAAAAAAAAAAGAAAAAAAAAGGCCTGCGTCACGTGTACACCCCCCCGTATCCGGCCTTGGACTTTGGGCTGAAGCCCCTGGTCTTTTTGCCACCTAGCAACGCCCCTGCGTGACAGAGGACACTGATGTGAGGGGGACTGTGATGTGAGGTGGGGAATGTAATGTTAAGGGGGACTGAGGAGTAAAGGAGATACTGCATTGTAAAGGGTTAGCCTGTGATGTAAATGGGGGGACTTTGATGCAAAGAGGGGGGCTGTGATGAAAAGTGGGCACCGTAATGTAAAAAGGGGGCTGTGATGTGAAGAGGGGCTGTGATGAAAAGAGTACACTGTGTTGTAGTGGGGGGCACGGTAATGCAAAGAGGGGCTGTGAAGTGAACAGGGTGCTGTAATGTAAAGGGAGACATTGTAGAGTTGTAGGCATGGGAGAGTATTGTGAAGGGGGGGGGTGCTATGATGTAAAGAGGGGGTTCTGCAATGTAAAAGGCGATGGAACGATGACACTGATGTAAATGGGAAACCGTAATGTAAGGGGTAGGGTGGGGCTGATAGGTTTCTTATCACTGAGAAAATATGGACATCTACATCAGAAAATTATAGCTGTTTGTTCGTTGCTCTGAGCAATTACGTTCAATACCTTCCATGGCTTGGAACAAAATATGCAGATTAGGCGTTCTGACTTCACTTAGTCTGCTTTCTTGTTGTGGGTGCGTGACTCAAAGTACTGAAGCCATACACAGCCAGACAACAAGTATTATTAGAAGGCAGGAGCAATGACAGCCTGCTTATTTTACTTATTACAGAATTCATTTAATTCCCCATATACCCAGTACCATAAAATTAAAAACTAAAATGATCATGACAAGTCATTACAGGGAGTCATTCGTTCAAGAGACTCTTGCTGCCTATGCAATGTATGCATTGTGCAGCAATATGATTGCATAATTAGGTTAGCAAAGTGCTCTGATAGTTGAATAACTCTCTTTAACACTTGATGCATTCTTGGCAGTTTTTACTCCAGTCTGGCTCATATTTGCTCATGCACATTTTTCTATCCTCTACCTCTAGCTCTCTGTTGTGTGAGTCTTTGCCTGATTCTGTCACTGCACAGCTATATCCCCACTTCAGTGTTGGCATTCAGTCAGCAGCAGTCTGTCTGAAGATTGTATCTCTTTTTATCAAGGATTTAACCACTTCACAACCAAAGCTTTTCATTCGGCTCAAAGCTTTTTATTTTGTTTCAGATACAGTAAAACCTTGGATTGCGAGCATAATTTGTTCCAGAAACATGCTTGTAATCCAAAGCACTTGTATATCAAAGCAAATTTCTCCATAAGAAATATTGGAAACTCAAATGATTCATTCCCCAACCATTTATTCATAGGTCCTTCAGTTTATAGTCCATATAAAAAGATTATAGCAATGTGACCAGCTTGTGTAACCATAAAATGTCCACCCACAAATGGCAGCCTCCACAAGGGGATTAGAAGCAAAATCCAGCAGAAGCTACAGAGTATAACCCTTTCCCGCCTAAGCCTATTTCTGACTTTTGGTGTTTACTAGTTAAAATCCATATTTTTTGCTAGAAAACTACTTAGAACCCCCAAACATTATATATATATATATATATATATATATATATATATATATATTTATTTATTTTTAGCAGAAAATCTAGAGAATAAAATGGCGATTGTTGCAATATTTTATGTCAAACGATATTGGTGCAGCGGTGTTTTAAACACAACTTTTTGGGAAAAGGGACACTTTCATGAATTTTAAAAAAAGGAAACAGTAAAGTTAGCCCATTTTTTTTGTATAATGTGAAAGATAATGTTACGTCGAGTAAATAGATACCAAATATGTAACGCTTTATAATTGCACGCACTCGTAGAATGGCGACAAACTACAGTACCTAAAAATCTCCATAGGCGTCGCTTAAAATTTTTTTTACGGTTACCAGATTGGAGTTACAGTGGAGGTCTAGTGAATTATTGCTCTCACTCTGACGATCGCGGCGATACCTCATATGTGTGATTTGAACACCGTTTACATATGCGGGCACGACTTCCATATGCGTTTTCTTTGCTGCGCGAGCTCGCAGGGACAGGGGCGCTTTAAATTTTTTTTTTATTATTATTTATCTTTATATTATTAAATTGTCTTTTTTAAAAAAAAAAATTGATCACTTCTATTGCTGTTACAAGGAATGTAAACATCCCTTGTTACAGTAATAGGTGGTGACAGGTACTCTTTATGGAGGGATCAGGGGTCTAAAAGACCTCCAATCCCTCTTTTGCACTTCAAAGTATTCAGATCACTAAAAACAGCGATTCTGAATACTGTATATTTTTTCAAATCCGGCGCTATTGGCAGCCGAGTGAACAGGAAGTGACGTTGTGAGGTCGCTTCCGTGTTTACATTCAGGACACTGGAACAAAGCCGTTTTCGGCTTCATGCCAGTCTGTCTCTAGCCGCCGGAAGTGGCGGATTGTGGATCGGGTCTCCCGGTGGGACGGGAGGCCTGTCAAGAGCGGCGGGAGGCGTCGGGATAACAATCGAGTGGCTTTTAGCGGCAGCGGTTGTTATCCCTGGAAAGCCAATCGCGCGGTCTAAAAAACGGTACTGGGATGATGCCAGCTGCAGGCATCATCCCGGTATAACCCCCGAAAGCCGAGGCTGCATATCTGCCTACGCTCGGCGGGAAGGGGATAAAATAGAAGAGAGGTGCCTCTAATTGTAGCAATATGGTTACATTAATGAAGGTACAACATTTAGCGACTCACATGGTTGATGATTAAAAGAGGCACATCTAAGTATGCAAGCATCCGGGGTAAAGTTGTTCACATAGATCATCCTCCGCACCGCCGGTGTTGTGCGAGAAAGGTCCCCCGTCGGATAATGCCCGCCCTGTACTGCGCAGGCGCAGCGTTTGCGCAGTACGGAGCTCAACGGAGCTGCCAAAAATCTGTTGATCATCTGTACACGGTGCCTGCCCAATCAAGATGACATGCCACACGCTGCCGCATGCTCCTGATGCTCGTGAAACTCTGCAAGGGGCAGATGCATACAGAAGAGGCCGCATTATGGGCAGAGCTCATACGATGGGGGTGGAATTCTCAAAGGGACGGATGTATTATTGAGAAGCATGCAAGGGGCAAATTGCTTGTGTTAGGTAGTTAAATAGGTCCTGCAAACCCGCCCATCAACATTGCAAAACCCACCCTTCAGTTGTTTTCAACACGCCCTGCAAAGATGTGTGGTTTATTGAGAAAACCACCCCCAACTTATCAGCTCTGCCCATCATTGTAAAATACGGCCTCTTCTGTAGGCATCTGCCCCTTGCAGAGTTCAATGAATAATACACCCGCCCCTTGCAGAGTTGCACGAGCATTGGGAGTGTGCGGGAGCGTGTGGCACAATGTAGTCTTAATTGCGCAGGCGCCGTGTACAGCTGATCAACAGCTGTTCATGTTCGGAGACTTTCGGTGGCTCCTTTATCCTCTATACTGCGCAAGCGCTGCGCCTGCGCAGTACAGGGCGGGTATTATCCGCAGGGGGCCTTTCTCCTCAGAACACCGGCTATCACTGCTGTCAGTCTGTAATTGTAAATGGGAAGACTACCCTGCAGCAAAGCAATCTAAAAGCGTTGCTTAAAGCGCTTGTGGAGCGCAGCGTGGAAGGGATGAAGTCGATGGCGGAGCAGAGGATGGTCTATGTGGACAGCTTTACCCCAGATGCCTGCATACTTTGATGTGCCTCTTTTAATCATCAACCATGTGAGTTGCTAAATGTTGTACCTTCATTAAATGTAACCATATTGCTATACTTAGAGGCGCCTCTCTTCTCTTTTATACTTAGTTGTGACCTGACGCTACTTGTATATCAAGACATCGCTTGTATGTCAAGTTAAAATGTATTAAAACATTTTGCTTGTGTAGCGCTGGTAGATTTCTAATCTACCGCTTTTAGGTAAATTTAATGGATCATCTGTGCTATACATTGTTCAGGTTTAATCTAATGTTAGTTTAGCCTCTGTTCCAGCTTGGCTGTGTTGCATGCAGTTCCACATTGCACCTGTGGGTGTCGTTGTCATCGTGGGTCAATGTTGGAAAGCAACAAACTGAAGTGTATGAGTGCTCTTCTGTCCCGGAGATAACTCGGCGGAGGTGGTCCTCCGAGTTGCATTCTGGGAGAGGGTATTTATGGGGCCATGTTTCGAGGAGCTTTTTGCCTCGTGGCCCTCTTGGCCTAGAGGTATGTGTCAGTGAGTGCTATCTCGTAGCCCTCCGGCTTGGAGGGTTACGCCTCTGCAGCCGTGCAGTTAGGCCCAGAAGCCTGTCTGGGGCCTGCTACTGCTGGGATGGTCCTGTGCTGTCTGTCCTGCGGGAAGAAGCCGGACAATTGAGAAGAATCCAGGGGAGGACCTGTCTTGGAAGGGACCATGCGTAGCGCTGGTCTGGAGAAGGGCCTGGTGACTCAATTGGAGGACGCATCCTAAATTACCCTACTGCACAAGTACTGCCAGGTCGGCCTAAAGGTTCTGGTACTGTGTTTGCTGTTCATTGAAAACTACTACATCCTGTGGCAGAGGATCGTATGAGTTTGTCCCACCAAAGTCTGTGGCAGAGACTTTTTGTTCGTGCTGCGTTCTGGCTGCTAGGTCAGTGAGAGAAACCTATCAGAGCGGGCAAAGATTTAATCCTAAGCTGAGGATACATCCATCCTAAAAATGTAAATTCCTTGACGCTATGCCAAGAAAAAGGTATTTCAACACACCTGCAACTCTCCTTCTACCTCTTTCCTGCTACTTCTTCCAGTTATCCCCATTAAAGCATTGAAAAAGTACTTAAGTGACTGGTGCCTACATTGCCTCGCAGTAAGCTCAACGGAGACCCCTAGACCCGATGTTGGTGAAATTACAGGTAACAAGGTGATGGTAACAGCCCGCTTTAAATCAGCAGCTCCACCGTGAGTTAGTGCTACATTTGTCTTGCAAAACGCTCTCAAACCAAGGTTTTATTGTATGTGTCAAAATAACTCAAAAGCTAATTAGTATTGGGGGCGTGGCCTGGCTATGGAGGAGTGAGGACGTGCTGAGCCCGAGCTCCGTCCAGTCCGCAGCATAATCAGCAGCTACAGGGGTGATTACCCCCCGATTTCCGCACAGGGCATGTCACAGCAGCGGCGGGCTTCTTCCCAGCCAAAAAAAGCCCACCCTAACGGTCAGGGATCGCTGGATTCCTTCCTCCTAGACACCCCCCGTCAGCAGAGGGGGAAATCCAAGATGGCGCCGGAACGAACGGCCACGCTGCAGCAACAGGAGATTCAGCCAGCGCCTCCAGCTCTATCTCCTATCTCTTCTCCCAGGCTGGTAAGCGACTCCATCCCCCCTGCATCCCCTCGCTCCACATCATCACAGGACAGGGACACACATTTGGCAGATCTGACTGAGGACAGAGACATCAGGCAGCACCTATGGTCTCTCCCTACTAAAGAAGATCTAGAGCGCTTTACAAGCAGGATTGAGAGGGCCTTCAGGCAAGATATTGAACAACTGCAAACTGATACCACTGAGCTGGGTCGCAGGGTAGAGACTTTGGAGCAGAAATTTGATGATTCTATACTCGCCATCTCCCAGCTCAGAGAACAGACTGTCACACACAGTCACCAAATTGAGGCTCTATTGTGCCAGTTAGACGACATGGAGAACCGCAGCAGGCGGGCGAATATTCGCATACGAGGCCTCCCAGAAGCCACTGCACCTAAGGACATTGTTCCCACCTTGCAGGGAGTGTTCCGTGAAATCCTGAGTTTGCCTCCGTTGGTGCCGATTGCTCACAGGGCACTTCGCCCCCCATCAGAGGACCCTGACAACCCCAGAGATGTGATCTGCAAGCTACACAAATTTACATTGAAGGATCGCATAATGCAAAAGATGCGTAACAGACCAGTCTTTGACTTTGATGGAGCTCAACTGTCCTTTTACTAGGACCTCTCACGGCGTACCCTAATGCAGCGACGGGCCCTTCGCCCACTTCTAACGGAAATCCAAGCAGCAGGCCTCACGTACGGCTGGGGCTTCCCATTCAGCCTCCAGGCCTCCAAAAATGGCCGTTGGGCTATACTACGCACAAAGGATGACCTCCCCCGCTTCTTACATACCTTGGAGCTTAACCCTGTAGATTTCCCGGATTGGCGCACCACCCCGGACATCCCAATACCCCAGCTACCTCAACCATGGATTCAGGCGGCAGGAAACAGGCGGTCCCGTGGCCGCAACAGGCAAACGGAGGGCCCACGTCCGGGCACTTCCACAACCAGAGATTGAACAAGCTACTGCCACTCTCATCGCTTTTCCTAATTTTTTGGATGGAATCCCCTCTCCATCATTGGTATTTCAACCAGGGCTCTGGGCCTAACGGACGCATTGCTGTCACATTCTACCACCTCCTGCGAGGCATCTCACAGTGGGCCCTTTGCACTACTTCTCAACTAAAAGAACCATTAGGCACCATGATGGACTAGGGGGTCCGTGGTCCAGCTTCTCACCTGGCCGCCTTGTCCCCCCCTCTTCTTTTTTGTTTTTTGCACTTTTGGGGAGTCCGGGTTCCACAATCTCCTTTTTCCTTATGTTGAGATGTACTGTTTATCCCCTCCTTTTTTGCACATCTTTTTCCCACCCTGTTTATGTGTTGGAATGGACTGGACGGAAGGATGGGCTAATCGTCCCCTTGGTGGTCACCCACGTACCCCACCTAGGCCTCACCTTACTGGGTGACAGTCCCTTGAGGGACTCCGAGTCTTCACCCGGGTGGTTTTTGGGTTGATACCCCCCGCCCGGGCGAGCTCTGTAGTCTATTGTTGTTTTGTTTTCTTTTCCTTATCCTTATCCCCGTCCCGCCTTTTTCCTCCCTACCCCTTCCACTTCTCCACTTAACCCCCTCAAGCCCCCTTCCTCCCCCCTCCCACCCCTCCCTAGCCTCTCCTTCCCCTCCTCCCCACTTCCCCCCTTGATATTATTTTGTGTCTTAGATCACTTTCTAAAGCTAACCGTTTATTGCTTTGATCTTCAGGTTGCCTTTTGACCGACTGAACCATGCACAGGGGAACCAGAGGAGGTGTGAACGATCAGCTATCATCCACGTCAGGTACGCCGTCACTAAAGGTACTGTCCTACAATGTCAGGGGGCTCTGCTCTCCACATAAGCGCAGCAGGCTATGGCTGGAGCTAAAGAGACTGGGGGCCCAGGTGGTTTTCCTGCAGGAGACTCACTTCAGGGAACAGTCCCTTCCAAAGATACCCACGCATCTATACACCCAATGGTTTTTTAGCAACTCCCCGGTGGCCAAATCACGAGGTACAGCCATTGCATTCCATAAGTCATGCCCATTCCAACTTTCGGAGAGTCAGGTTGACTCACAGGGCAGATACGTCTTCGTGAAGGGGGTCTTGGCCAACAAAAAATTTACATTTGCGACTCTCTACGCACCCAATGCCCAACAACTCTCCTTTATTGATTCTATGCTAGATAGGTTGAACGAATTCAGGGAGGGACACCTAATTCTTGGAGGGGATTTTAATGTGAGCCCGGATCCGCTCGTTGACACATCCCATGGCCGCCCCACTCACTCCCAAGCCTTCCTCAAGCATTTTCGCAAGTCACTGCAGAATAGCTTCCTTATAGACACGTGGAGAGCTCTTCATGCATCGGAGAGGGACTACAGCTACTACTCGGGGGTGCATGACGTTTATACACGCATAGACCTTATGTGTGTGGATCATGACACCCTTGAATTGCTGCAGTCAGCTGAAATAGGTAATATCACTATTTCAGATCATGCTCCAGTATGGGCCGTGTTACGGGTCCCAGACGAAACACGGAGGGCCTGGTCTTGGAGGCTCAACGAAAACCTCCTGGACGACGCCTCGGTGGTAGCTAAGGTCTCTGAGACCATCACACATTATTTTGCGGAGAATGTGTCCGAGGATATGGCAGACGGAGTGGTGTGGGAAAGCCATAAGGCGGTACTCAGGGGTGAATTGATCTCCCTGGGTTCCAAACTCAAAAGGGAAAGACAGATAGACTTTAAGAGGGTGCTGACAGCTTTGCAGGAAGAGGAACTTAAACACAAACGTCAGGGGGATGCTAACGCCCGCGAACGGCTGACTGAATTGAGGGAGTTGTTTTCTCGCCTCCTTGACCGTCGCGCGCGCAGACAACTACGCCACCTTTCACATAAATACTACGAACAGGGAAACAAGTGTGGCAGAATGCTAGCTAGAGCGCTTCGGAAGAGAAGACTGACAGCCCACGTACACTCGCTCCGGTCCCCTGACGGTACGGCTATATTACACTCCTCCGGGATTGCCTCAATCTTTAGAGACTATTATGCAGACTTATATCACCTAGATAAAGATATCTCACACACAGGACGGTCAGCAAAACTAAAAGCGATTGGCGACTATCTCGCCGCAGCTGGACTCCCCTCCTTGACGCCAGAGCAGCAGCTAGACCTCGATTCCCCCGTCTCCCCTCAGGAGATTATTTCAACAGTGAAGGCCCTACCTAATGGGAAGAGCCCTGGCCCGGATGGATACTCCAAAGCGTATTACGCAAAGTTTCTTGGGTTACAGACGGCAATTACAGTTACGGCAAATTTGTGGATAAGGGCAAGCTGATACCCCTAGACGCCTTGCGGAATAGCCACGGCAGATTCCCTATGGACTGGTGGAGGCACCAGCAACTCCAACACTTTATTGCTACAGAGGAGACCCCGATGAGAGGGCTAGACACTATCACCACACTAGAAAGTCTTTTCATAGAAGAAGAGCCAACTCCCCATTTGATTTCTGAGCTATACAGGCTACTGGGCTCGGTCTCCACCGCTGGTAAGCCGGCTTTCATAAGGGAATGGGAACGAGACCTAGGGGTGGAGTTCACGCCAGAACAACGTCTACACATGTATAAACTAACACACTCTAGCTCCATAGAGTCTAGAACGCAGGAAACTAACTACAAGCTTCTAACCCGCTGGTACCGTGTACCAGCTGTCATAGCACGTATCTATCCCTCGGTTTCCGACCGCTGCTGGCGAGGTTGTGGTCAGAAAAGCACCCTTCTTCATGTATGGTGGGAATGCCCAGTAATTAGGCCTTTCTGGATGGAAGTGCAGACTACCATTAAAAATGCCCTGCAGATTGAGATCCCGTTCTCCCCTGAACATTTCCTCTTGCACCTCCCCACCCTCCCTCTAAGCCTCTACAAAAAGAGCGCCCTTCCTCATCTATTAAATGCCGCTAAAAGGCTTGTACCTCTCTATTGGAAGCGTCCACAGGTTCCTACCTTAAAAGAATGGCTACAGAAGGTAGATGATATCAGGGAGGCGGAGGAGTGGGTGGCGAGGTGCAAAGATAGGAGTGAGCGCTTCGATGGTATTTGGGCTCAGTGGCGGAGATTCACCATTGACACTAATCCGGTGTCCTCTAGCCTGGATGTCGCGCTGTTGGAGTTGGCAGAGCCCTCCTTGAAGCTAAGGAGGCCTGTTTGTGGTGACGTGCGTGATTGAATGGAATGTCTCAACGCCCTATTGATTGCACAAGGTGTAAACTTTTTTCTTTCCTAAATGCATGGTTCACAAGGTCTATAGTTTAAGGCTCATATGAGACGCTATGCGTCGCTAGTGACTATAGACAAGTTTTGTATCTCCTTTATTAAATATTAGAGATATTATATGTTTAGACGTATTGGTCAGGGGCTCCGCCTAGTGACATAGGCACCTTTGTGATCGCACTGGCCCAACGGGATGCCCGGGGGGCGCTTCCCTTAGGTGAAGGTTAGTTGGAGGCCTGTGGCCCCCCTTCCGGGGAATCCGCCCAGTGGGCATCTTAGGGCCTTGAATCAAAAACGGGGCCCCTCCCTCCAGTACTAAAATGGAGGGCTGAGAGGGACGGGTCCGGCCAAGCTGGTACGGCGGGACCCCCTTTTGAGACTCAATATGACTGTTTAAAAGTGCAATACAGTTTGGAGATGACTTAATCCCTCACCCCCTTTCCCCTCCCTCCCTTACTCCTATGTTTTATAATTTGTTATACATTTTGTTTTTGTATCAACATGTTGGTCTGCACTGGAAGAAATGCAATGTAATGTGGTAAGAATGACCATAGACTATATGTATTTATGTTCCTTTTTTTTATATAAAATTAAAAATAAAGATTACATAAAAAAAAAAAGCTAATTAGTATTGAGTATCAATATACGCTTATTGGGATTTTTTTACCAAAAATATTTAGCAAAATACATATTCACCTAAATTTATAAAGAAATTAGATTTTTACATTTTTTTATTGGAAAAATAAAAAATATCTTTTTTTTTTTCAAAATTGTCGATCATTTTTTGTTTATCGCGCAAAAAAATAAAAAAAACGCAGTGGCGATCACATACCGCCAAAAGAAATCTCTCCATTTTATTTGGGTGCAGCATTGCATGACCGTGCAAATGTCAGTTAAAGTAACGCAGTGCCGTATCGCAAAAAATGGTCTGGTCATGAAGGGAGGTAAAAAAAAATAAAGCTTTTGAATCACTTTAATGTTATTAAAAATGATCTTTTCTCATCAATCTGCAGTTTTGTAATTTTGTGTAAAATTCAATCCAATATGAAAACCTGGAGGTGTTCCGTACAAAGGTGGTGATCAGAATGCATCCATAAATGTCATTTCCTGCATGTGTCACTGATTTTCCTAGAAGTCTGCAATAAGAAGTCAGATCAAAAGGGATACAACCTACTGAAAGCTATATCCCCTTGAGCTGATTTTTCAGTTTGTGATTTTGGCTGCACTTTATAGATACATTTAAAGCCTAGATAATAATTAGTCAGAACGGTCTTGCGCGTTAGGTAGCTTGTGTGAAATTATAGTTGTTGCTCAATCCTAAGGCCACTTTCACACTGGGGCATTTTTCAGGCGCTTTTGGGCTAAAAATATCGCCTGTAAAGCATCTGAAAAAAGCCCCCGCAGCCCCAGTGTGAGAGCCCAAGTGCTTTCACACTGGAGCGGTATGGTTGCAAGACCTTTAAGCAGCATCTTTGGGGCGTTGCGGGAGCGGTGAAATGCCCCTGCCATTGAAATCAATGGTCAGCGCTGCCAAAACGCCTGCAAATCGCTTCAGCAGCGGCGCTTTGCAGGCGCTTTTAACCCTTTTCCGGTGGCTAGCAGGGTCAAAAGCGCCCTGCTAGTGCCAGAAAAACTGCTAAAACGACAGTAAAGTGGAGCTAAAACTAGCTGCGCTTTACCGCGGACACCCCCCCACCCCAATGTGAAAGTTCCCTAAGCAAGTTTATGTCAATAAACAGCCAAACATCCCTCTACTATACCATCAGCAGTAGTAAGCTTAGCAAACCAGTTACAGAAATATGCAACTATGTATATAACAGTACATACTTATGCAGCGGTGCCCCCGTGAGGGCTGCTAACAGACTCTGTACCCCATTTGTTACGTCGACTCTGCAAATCCTCCATTACCTCTGAAACCCTGGGTTCCGTCATCTTACCAACTGTAGTAGTAAATAGAGACTCACATATTATTGAAGAAATAGTTCAAATGTGTTTACTGTATCAATTAGAACACAAAATATGTCAACTTTGGTCAGTTAGTAAGAAACACTCCTTAACACTCAACTATCTTATCTATAATTATCAAAGAAACCATATAATGATGCAAATTACCCTTGGGTTTATAGTAACACAAATATTAACTCAATCACAAAAGACCTCCTGCTGGCAGGGTCAAACGGCGTCCAGAAAGACTGATCTAGGCAGCAGCAGCCCCTTTTATATCCTTTCCCAGCAATCTGTTCTGTCCACTTAGCATTCTGCTAATTGTAGTTCAGATCAGTCCTGCTGGCATAGTCATTTCAGCGTTCTGAACTACACATCCCATGATGCTCTCAATCCTATCACAGGAAAAAGGAAATTGACACAAAGTCCAGCAAACACTAGAGGGAGCCAACCCCACATTAATAACACAGAAAATGTCTCTAGATTATAGGCATAATAGCCAACCCTGGCTACACTTAACACATACACTATATTGCTAAAAGTATTGGGACGCCTTAACACATACACTATATTGCTAAAAGTATTGGGACGCCTTAACACATACACTATATTGCTAAAAGAATTGGGACGCCTGCCCATGCATATGAACTTTAATGGCATCCCAGTCTTAGTCCGTAGGGTTCAATTTTGAGTTGGCCCACCCTTTGCAGCTATAACAGCTTCAACTCTTCTGGGAAGGCTGTCCACAAGGTTTAGGAGTGTGTCTATGGAAATGTTTGACCGTTCTTCCAGAAGCGCATTTGTAAGATCAGGCACTGATGTTGGAGAGAAAGCCTGGCTCGCAGTCTCAGCTCTAATTCATCCCAAAGGTGTTCTATTGGGTTGAGGTCAGGACTCTATGCAGGCCAGTCAAGTTCCTCCACCCCAAACTTGCTCATTCATGTCTTTATGGACCTTGCTTTGTGCACTGGCCCAAATCGTTTGCTGGAGGGGGATTATGGTGTGGGGTTGTTTTTCAGGGGTTGGGCCTGACCTCTTAGTTCCAGTGAAGGGAAATCTTAAGTCGTAAGCATACAAAGACATTTCGGACAATTTCATGCTCCCAACTTTGTGGGAACAATTTGGGGATGGCCCCTTCCTGTTCCAACATGACTGCGCACCAGTGCACAAAGCAAGGCCCATAAAGACATAGATGAGCAAGTTTGGAGTGGAGGAACTTGGCTTGCCTGCACAGAGTCCTGACCTCAACCCGATAGAACACCTTTGGGATGAATTAGAGTGGAGACTGTGAGCCAGGCCTTCTCTCCAACATCAGTGCCTGACCTCACAAATGCGCTTCTGGAAGAATGGTCAAACATTCCCATAGAGACACTCCTAAACCTTGTGGACAGCCTTCCCAGAAGAGTTGAAGCTGTTATAGCTGCAAAGGGTGGGCCAACTCAATATTGAACCCTACGGACTAAGACTGGGATGCCATCAAAGTTCATGTGTAAAGGCAGGTGTCCCAATACTTTTGGCAATATAGTGTACATTATAATACTTAGATTGCATACAAATGTGTACCTAGGGGCGGACTACACATTTTCAGGGGAGACTCATCAGGGTTTCTGGGAACAGCTGCATGTGGGAAGCCCTATACATGCAGCAATTACCTGTGGATGATTGGCCCTAGATACAAACTGTTTGCATCCAGGGTTGATCATACACAGGTAATTGCCACATGCCTGATTACCTGTGAATGGCCGTAAATGGCTGTGGCCTGTCTTTACAGGAATGTGTAATCTGCCCCCAAATACACCTGTGAATGAGGCCCTATAACTATATAACCATCACTATAGTAAAAAGCTTGCCGAAAGTGTGTGAATTACAGGACAAGCTGAACAGAAATACAAATCCTCTTTCAGGTAAAACGACTACATGATTTGTGTTAACTGAGTGTTTAGCTATTTGTATAGCGTTCTGTTATAATCAAGCCATTATGAAATGTGTTTTATGTGGAATAGATGCTTTCTGCCATCTAATGGCAAACTGCAGTACTACAGAAACAAGAGTGAAAAATTGAATAAACACCTTTAACAGGAAAACTCGCATATCCTGTGGAACCAGGAAAACAATAACCAGCCAAAATAAGAAAACAGATTTCATAAACATGGCTGCACCTTAATTGCACTTAGCTGCATTCACTCAGTAATGAGAATACAAATCTGCAAAATGTCATCTTTCACAACCCTTCTGTGATCAACCATTTTCCATTCTTTACCAAATAATTCTCAATAACACTTGGATTCATTGATTCACTGTCATTAGCTGTAGTTATTTGGGTTATCTTCTGATATACCTTATGGATATGTTTTGTATTTGCTATATACCTCATAGCTCCCAACTGTCCCTGATTTCGAGCAATGTCCCTCTGTCCCTCATTCCTCCTCATTTGTCCCTCATTTTCGTCTGATCTATATAGTTGTACATAAAATGCACTTTTTATCTTTCAAAAAGTGTTTCTTTCCCAGCGCTAAACCTTTAAACCAAATTCTAAATTGATGAATTTATAAATTTTAACAGCCAATATAAAGGGATAGTAGTGGTAAAAAAAGCACTTATGTACTTAACTAACCTTTTTTGTTGGTTAATTCTCCTATAAGGAGGTGTGGCAGGGGACGTGTCCTATGTCTACATACGTTTGCTAGTAGGTGTCCCTCATTCCCATCTCAAAATGTTGGGAGGTATGATTTATATGTGATAGGCCAGTCATTATCCATTGAACTCTAGGGTATATCCAGAGGTTGCTAGGCATTCCTTGATTTGTGGCTATTTGACCTCCCATTTGACCCTACCTGTATAGTTCTGGGGCTTACACCTCTTGGTATCACCAGCAGCAGAAGAGAAATCATCATTTTAGTTGTCTGTAAGGGTGGCATTCTGACCATCACTGTATGATGGAGTAAGGGGTGTTGTTTCCAGTGGCCACCAATGTATGGGGCATTTTTCCCACTGACCCCTATTGAATTGGTTTTATCAGAGGTTCCCCAAGACCAAAAAAATAGTTTAAAGGTTCCTATTGGGTAAAAAGTTGCTCTTCCTAGCGCTACACTTATTTTGTTTTTTGATATTGTTTACACTTGCTGGTTGTGTTAGCTGCTGTTTTTATTCCCCTTTTTGGTAGCGCAGAATTATTGTGTATATATTTGGGTAAAAAGTTGAGAAAGGGTGTGATAGCCTACACATTTTGTTTAGATCTCATTTCTTTACATTGAAAACCAGAATGCGCCAAACTCTCTTTGCTTTTGTATCTTGATTATTGTTGCACATCCTGTTGTATAGATTTGTTGTTAAAATGATCTAAAGTTTTTTTATGACTATATACTACTGTTTTGTCCCACCTAGTGTGTATTTTTCTGCTGTTATGTTGGATTGCATTGTATTATTAGGAAATTTACCTTTTCTGACATCTACTATTAGTACTGTGACAATACAATTTATTTATGCTGTGATTGTACATTCCTTTGTGGTCCCCTCCTGTTTTTTGTTACTTAATACAGTCCTTAGCCAGTCCCTCCCTGCATTTTCTTGTGTTCCCTTAACTAGTTGCCTGTTTTACAGCATTGTACATGTTTACTTAATAAAGTAATACTATTTTGGATGTCATCCTGAGTGCCGGCCATCCTTTTCCTTTCTCTTAACTAGTTGCAGCTTCTTGGCAGTTTGGCTTTGAAAGTCATTGTCTTCCTACATTCAAAAAGACTAAAAACATCATCTATAGTGTACTTTACAAAGTCAAATTACATTTGATTCCATTTCTAAGTCTAATTGGGAAGTTAAGCTGTCTGTGGATTCCGCTGAATCAGCAAGTGGTCATACTGTCTGGACAGATTGAGATCTATGGAGGTACGTCAGTGCAAAAAGCAGCAGGTGAGATAAAGAATTACCATTGTTAGAAAATGCATAAAACTACAATACAGTAACAAACAGATTTTCCTGACATAAAGCAATTATGCACAATACTCTTCTCCTTATTAATACATATAATAATCACCTAGGCTCTCCTCTCTCTCACTCTTCATTAAAGTACCAGTCCAGGGTGAGCCTTGGCCTCTTTTAAGATTGTCTTCACGCCCTCCTATTTCCAGTTGATTATTTTCCAATTTCTAGGCAGTTGCCAGAGCAGAAACTATCAGACTTCAGCCTTCAATTATTCTCAGAAAGAGTTAGGCCCCTTCCACACGGGGCAGGCTCCATTGGCGTCCTGTTTAGAAGGGAATCTGGCCACTGATCCCTGCTGAGCAGGTAGATGGCTGGTCCGTGTCCGCTCCATTTATGCAGAGCAGACACAGACACAGCCCGCTCTCTATGGGCAGTCAGATGTAAACGAAGCGCCTGTCCGTTTACACCCAACTGCTATCCAATCTAATCTGCCACACGGAAACTGCTTTCAGCAGATAGGATCTGTTGGATAATGGCTAGTGTCAATGGACACATGTCAGTTTCAGTTAGCTTAGAAAAACCTGCCGTGTGTTTATATTAGAAGGCTAGCAGCCTGCCAAGATGCTGATGCAATAGGAAGTAAATGAAAAATAGCTGAGATTTCACTGCTTCTAATTGATTTGAAGAAGAATTTCTCTGAAATAAAAAAAAAAAAAAATGCAAAAAATTAAATAAAACTAAAACTACAGAGGTGAATGAGGGGTTGTTTTGAAGGGTTCGTTTAGAGTATGTAAATACCTTTTTGTGCATGTTCTGGGTACAGGTTCACTGAATAAAGCCTTTACATTTGTAACTGCAAATTATAACTGCAAGACGTTCTCAGGTGTAGTTACTCCACAGTATTGCTTTTTTAATATTTTGCATATCAGATGAATAGTTTAAAACAATTGCTTAATTAGCTCTATTTGTACCCTCTAAGGATATTGTCCTCCCTTCCTGAATGGTTCCTGTGACAGATGGTGAAGTGCAACCTCCGTCCTCTTAACGTGAGACACAGAAAGCAAAAATTGAAAAAAAATTGTAAGATACCAAAAACAAAAGCGTCTTTTTCTTGTGCTGAGACTTTTTATTCAGCAATCACATTCAGCCCCACTAGACTCCTCTCTTTGACATATTTCACCTTATCTGATGAAAGATGAAAGGAAATATGTTGCAAGGAAATATGAAGCCCGACATTTCTCCTGACTTCTTAGTTCAGTTTATGGTTTAACTCGAAACATGGACACAGGCAACTAGTCTTCTAATGCAGCGTACACACGATCGGAATTTCAGCCTGCAAAAGACCAATGAGAGTTTTTTGTCGGAAAATGAGACCGTGTGTATGCTTCATCAGTCTTTTGCTGGTGGAATTTCAGCCAGCAAAAGATTGAGAGCATGCTCTCAATTTTTCAGTTGGGAAAAGTTCCTATCCGAAAATGAGATCGTCTGTGGCAATTCTGACGTGCAAAATCCCCACGCATGCTCGGAAACAATTTGACGCATGCTCGGAAGCATTGAACTTCATTTTCTCGGCTCATCGTAGTGTTGTACGTCACTGCGTTCTTGTCTGCGTTCGTAATTTCAGAGAACTTTTGCGTGACCGTGTGTATGCAAGGCAAACTTGAGCGAAATCCCGTTGGAAAAGCCGCAGCATAAGAAAGAGGAAATCAATTGCAGCCTTCGTATTACATTCAAAACAGGTTTGATTTCAAGCATCAAAACAAAACAAAAACTCTTGCGCATAAATGTATAAGCCCGACAGTTCAAAGTTCTCGATGGATGGTAGCTTTCAGCCTTGCTGCCCTCAAGGATAGGGAAATCCTAACATACAGACAAAAAACAGAAAAGAGAGGGCGCAGAGGCTCTGAAGAAGAAGGTGCTACCTTCGAAACGCGTCAGCCAGCAGCGGTCTGCACGTCTTGTCCATAGGTCTGGAGACTGCTACCATCATTTGACTATTATGCGTGATTTTTATCTACCCTTGTGAGTAGTACTTTTACGTTTTCTGTTTTAATAAACCTTTTTAAAGATAATGCACAAGGCCGGTGCGCCCTCTCTTTTCTGTTTTTTGTCTTGATTTCAAGCATATTTAAACCCAAAAACAAAAATTTGATATATTGCTTACCATATATGTGGGGGCTGCATTACTTTTCTTTTTAGTCTTTTTTCCTTTGTTTTCACCTGGTTATCCAGCCAGTAACACATTTCCTGTCTTCAGGTGGCTATGCTCACTCCTCCACTTTATCTTTGAAGGAGCTCTATAGTCACCTTTGGACAGCAGCAGGGCTGCTGTTAGAAATGATGGGGCTCCATACAGCCCTCCTGATGGGGCCCCTCTACCACACCTACACCCCACCTACCCCCCCGGGGGTGCAGTGGAAAAGCAGATGTGGGAAAAAGATTGTGTGTATATCGCGCTGTCCTCAGTAGATTAAATTAAATAAGCAGCTAGCACGACAAGTGATCAAATCTTGCAAGTAAACTTAAAATGTGGAAAAGTGCAGCGCTGAAAGATATTTGAATAGTCTGTAAGGCTACTCAGTATGTTTCAACTAGTATTATAGAAACGTGATACAACATGAAAATAAAAATTACAAATAGAGAAACAAGAATAATAATATAGTAATATTCTTGGTTGTATAAACTTAGTCATACATATAGTGAAATGAGCCAAAATCATATACAAAAAATATTACTCTTAATTATATAAACTTAGTCCATATAAAGGGTGACACACAAAAGTGACACAGAAATGGTGATAAAGTGTTGACAGAAGATCCACCACGGCTCTAAATAGAGGCTTACCAGAAAGATTGGACCCAGATGGGCATATACCCACTGGGTCAATCAGGCTTGTAAAAGTGGGGATCCTCGATGACAGTTACCGCAAAGGACACAATTTCAGGTGGCCCGGATGTTTGTAGTGTTGCGTTTTTAAAGATAGATCCAATCAGACATCAAGGGTATATGTGAAGAAAACATGAGAGCACATAGCATGATACTGTATAAAAGCTCATAACATGTTTATTGAGGGTAAAAACACTCACATTTCTGAAGGTAAAAAAAGTGCTTTGTGAATAAAATAATGGCAGTGCCAGTGGTGTCAGTAGTCCGTCCCGACGCGTTTCGTCCTCTAGGACATCATCTGGAGTACTGCGCCAATGTATATACTGCCTTATATATTCTAAGAGGGACCCCCATGTTAAGATTTGGCTCCATTTAGTTGCACTGTTGAATAACAGCGACTTCCGGGTATGCAAAATGGCGCTGGCCGCGTGGTTTACAGGCCTTGTTGTGAGCGAGGACATTTGGAACGCATAGCTAGGGAGATGATGCTGTCAACGTGCGTCACAGGCCGCGCCTCTAATAGGGGAAAGCGCCTGGAACACACGACTGGAACGCGGAAGTGCGTATTCATATCACCTGGGCTAGAGAATCTGCGTCGTGACATCACGACGCTGACTGTCAAACCTCGATATGGGTAAAAACCAATGGAACGCATAATGGAATTGTATATTCACAACATGAAGCTACCTCATAGACTTATATGTAAAGAAAGTAAACAATACCAGAATGCCCTGCATTTAAACTGGCATACGTATATTAAAATAAGAAGGTATAGAATAATCTACTCATATATAGACATTGGTCCAAAGGTTAAAAATTGATATAGAGATAATGTATTCATGTCCCGCAGCTTCTTAAAGATAAAGCAACTGTGGTAACATGACAGTTTATGTGCGTTAAAATGAACAGATATGTATAAAATTAGATAATGATATTAACAGGAAAAAATGAACCCGATACATTTTATACTAGAGACGGTAATAGTAGTGTTCGTATTAAAAATACGTATATGCAACAAAGCATGATATTGAGTCTTCAATTTATTTCTGTTTTTTTTTTTGTAAATCCTTTATTTAGATAAGGCATACGGTGATCCAGAGACCTCAACAACATTGTACATACTGTAGTTCACCTCCAGGAGCTAGACCATGTGTACAAACATCACAATAAAGCAGGTGATATAAACATATACTCGCAGACTAGACATTGGTCTTTGGGGTCGAGGAAGTATCCACATCCCGCACAATTTTTGATGGTTTACACCAAATTATTCAAGATGAAAAGAGAAGTGAGTATGACCCTAGGGCCAAACAGCGAAGAAAAGCCAGAGAAGAAAAGGATAAAGAAGGAGGGGGGAGGAAGGGGGAGAAAAAAAAGGGGGTGAGAAAGAAGGGGGGGAGGGGACCATCTTCCAGTCCCTCCATCAATGTCTGGAAAGCCATCTCATGCGTCTCCACTCCCAAGGGAGTTAGATCATCAGCTCTGCATGCTCCTCCGAATAAACTAACTTGTGCTAATAAAACCATTTCTTGAGGAACTTCTCTCTGAGGCCCCTATCCGTGGCCATCAAGTCCTCCATTTCATTGATTTCGGCTACTCTTTTCAACCAGACAGCCACCAGCGGCGGCTTTGTCCGCTTCCAAAACAAGGGAATGCAACTTTTTGCCGCTGTGAGCAGGAGAGGTAGGATGGATCTCCTATAGATCTTTCTCGGAATCTCATGGTGGTGAAAGAGGAATAACGTGGGGGTCCAAGGGAACTCCCAATCAGTAAACTTCTGGACAATGCGGTGAACCTTGGTCCAATAGGGCAGCATGAGACGGCAGGACCAGCAGACGTGGAGGAGAGAGCCTGGTTCCTCCCCACATCTCCGGCACAAATCAGAGCTCTGAGGCAACATCTTATGGATCCTCACTGGTGTATAGTACCACGGAGTCAGCACCTTAAACCCTGTCTCTTGGTGATTAGCACACACACAGAGGTTTTGCATGAGAAGAGAAGAAGTCTCTCTACTTGCTGCTCAGTTAATTGTCCCAAATCTTGAAAATATAGCGGGGTCTGAACTTGGGAGGCAATATGAGCAATTGATAAGTCAACAAAACTGTTTGGCACACGGGGGACTGTTCCAGATATAATTGCTCAAAGGTAGTCAGGATCCTTCCGAAGGGCACTGGGGGAGGGGGGGGGGGTTGTGACCCCAATGAAGTGAGCTAGCTGGAGTTTTTGCCAAAAGGACAGACCCGCCAAGGATGGGTCATCCATGATGTTTTTCCTGGACATCCATTGTCCGTTGAGGATGAAGTGATGGATCTGAGATCCTCTGATCCCTTTTAGATACTGGAATCTGGGGTCGCTGAGTCCTGAACTGAAGGCTGGATTCCCAACAACAGGGGTGAGCAGCGAGGGGGTGGGCGTGACTGAAAAATCGTAAAATGCTTTTTGGGCAATCCTCCAAGTCTCTCCCACAGTGGGGTGATTTAAGACCCGGCTTGGCAGACTCATCTAGCACCAATGCACTGAATCCAGCTATGCTCCAGTCAAGAGCCGTTCCACTTGAACCCACCATGGCGACACCAGTGTAGGATTCATGTCAGGTGACAAGCCATGTTATAAAGATTAACATCTGGCAAAGCCATTCAGCCCAACAGTTTTGGCAATCGCAAGATTGACTGGGCAAGCCGTGGGGGTTTCTGTGCCCAAAGGAAGGTGACAAAAGCTTGGTTCACCACCCTAAGAAAAGAACTCGGGATCCGGACAGTGAGGGCCTGTAGATGGTATAACAACCGAGGCATGATGTTCATTTTTACTATGCTTCATCGTCCGAACCAGGAGAACATACCCTGCTGCCGACTGTAGGTCTTTTTTGATGAGCGTCATAAGGGGGGGGGAAATTGATGGGGAAAACACCCTTTGTCCTACTTGGCAAAAGAATGCCCAGGCATTTGGTGTAGGCCCCTGGAGTAGCGTATCTAGAGAGGCCGGAATGGAGACGTTCAGCGCCTCTGATTTCTGGTAGTTAATCTTGAAAAAGGATAGTGCCCCATACTTCTTCAGTTCCACCAGCAGGTTTGGAATGGATACCAGGGGATTGGTTACAAAGAATAAAAGGTCATCAGCAAACACTGCAATTTTTGGGGGCAGCGTATCGTCCAAGCGAAGGCTCGAGATATCAGAGTTGTCCCTAACTGTACGAAGAAAGGGTTCAAGGGTCAGGATAAATATCAGGAGGGACAGGAGACATCTCTGTCTCGTCCCATTTGCTATCCCAAAGGGAGAAGAGAGGTGGCCATTCACCTTTTCTTGGGCTGACGGGTGAGAGTGGATGGCTTGTATCCAATTCATCATCCAATGACCTAACCCCACATGTCAAAGGGTCTGTAGCAAGAAGGGCCAGTGCACCCTTTCAAACGCCTTTTCGGCATCGGTAGCAACATAGGGTTCCCTGTGTCCGAGCTGCATGGATCAGGTTAACTGCCTTCGTAGTGTTGTCACGCGTCTCCCTCGAGGGTACAAAACCCACCTAATCTGAGTTGACCAGTTGCGAGATCAACTCCATTAAGCGCATTGAGAGGACTTTAGTGAAGATTTTTAGATCCACATTGAGGAGGGATATTGGCCGGTAGTTTTGGCAATGGAGAGGGTCTTTTCCCTCTTTATGGATCACCGTAATGAAAGCCCGCAAAGTGTCCACAGGGGGAGCACTCCCCAGTGTCATTATATGCAGCTAGAAAATGTAGAATCAAAAGATCCCCGTAAGTCTTGTAATATAGGAGGTTGTATCCATCTGGGCCCGGGGCCTTACCGTTTTGCATTCGGGCCATCGCCAGGGTCACTTCGTCCTTAGAGAGAGGCGCATCTAGAGCCGTCAACACCTCATCAGACAGATGGGGCAGACCCGACTTTTGTATGTATTCCCGTATAGCCCCACGTTCTGATGATATCTCCCTCTCAGAGTACTGGCGCGGCAGGTTGTACAGGGAGGTGTTTTTTTTTGCAAAACAAGTCAGCGATCTCCTCCGTAGTATGTACCTTGGTATTATTGTCTCCCAGGAGTTCGGGTATAAATGCTCAAGCTTGTTATGCTCTCAGAGCCCTCGCTAGTATTTTTCCACACTTGTTGCTATGTTCATAGAACGTTCGTTTACATTTTGCGATAACGATCTTGGCCCTAACTAGGGTTCTCAGAAGAGTAAGGTCCACCAACGCCTGAGCAGCTAGGGATTTTTTATGAGTGGCCTCCAAGGCCCTGATCTTGTCCAATAGGTCAAGAGTTTGCTGAGTTCTAGCCTTCTTGAGATGGGATCCAATCTTGATCAAGATTCCTCTTATGAGCTTCCCAAACCATCAGAAGAGCACTATTGGAGTCCACATTGGAAGAGAAAAAATTTCTCAATTCCCTGGACACTCGGGGGTCTGGATCAAGGCGTCGTTAAGCTTCCATATCCATTGTTTGGGAATGGGAAGAAACAAGTCAATGTCCAAGAAGACCGGGGCATGGTCTGAGAAAGTAATGGAGCCTATAGAGGCGGATAGGGATGAGCCGAACACCCCCCGGTTCGGTTCGCACCAGAACCTGCGAACGGACCGAAAGTTCGCACGAACGTTAGAACCCCATTGACGTCTATGGGACTCGAACGTTCGAAATCAAAAGTGCTCATTTTAAAGGCTAATTTGCATGGTATCGTCCTAAAAAGGGTTTGGGGACCCGGGTCCTACCCCAGGGGACATGTATCAATGCAAAAAAAACTTTTAAAAACGTCCGTTTTTTCGGGAGCAGTGATTTTAATGATGCTTAAAGTAAAAAAAAAAAAAAAAAGTGAAATATTCCTTTAAATATCTTACCTGGGGGGTGTCTATAGTATGCCTGTAAAGTGGCGCGCGTTTCCCGTGTTTAGAACAGTCCCTGCACCAAATGTCATTTTTTAAGGAAAAAATCTCATTTAAAACTGCTTGCGGGTTTAATGTAATGTCTGGTCCTGGCAATATGGATGAAAATCAGTGAGACAAACACCATGGGTACCCCCCAGTCCATTACCAGGCCTTTTGGGTCTTGTATGGATATTAAGGGGAACCCCGCACCCAAATTAAAATAAGGAAAGGTGTGGGGCCACCAGGCCCTATATACTCTGAACAGCAGTATACAGGCGGTGCAAACAAGACAGGGACTGTAGGTTTGTTGTTAAGTAGAATCTGTTTGTCATTTTGAACGTTTACATTTTTAACGTGTTTAGCTCTAGCCAAAAAATCTTTTTTAAGCTTTTTGGAAAACATAGGGAAGGGTTATCACCCCTGTGACATTTGTTTTGCTGTCTTTCCTCCTCTTTAGAAGATTTCACCTTACTTTTTGTCCCAATGACAAATGCTTTTTGAGAATTTGGTTTTTTTTTGTGGAACAAGGATTGGAAAGCATCAGTGGAAAGGAGAAATGTTTTTCCCATATTAACTCTTACAGGAGAGAATTTCCCTTCCTAGGGGTAGATTTCATCTCACTTCCTGTTGTCTCCTTTCGTTTGCAAGTAGGAGTCGTTTGTAAATTAGATGTTTGAAAGTAGGGGCCTGCTCTATATACTCAGCAGAAATTTGGGCCTTAGATGTTGTTGTGGCCACAACACTGTAAGCCCTCACAGGGCCCTGCTGTGAAATATTAGATCAAGAATTGTAATTACATGCCCCTGTTGAACAGGGGCAGAAAAACTGGGCCTTTGGTGGTGGTGGTGGTGGTGCTGGTGCCACAACACTGTAAGTCCTCACTCGCTCTTGGTGGGTGCAGAAATGGGCCCTGCTGTGAAATATTAGATCAAGAGTTGTAATTACATGCCCCTGTTGAACAGGGGCAGAAAAATTGGGCCTTTGGTGGTGGTGGTGCTGGTGCCACAACACTGCAACCCCTCACAGACACTCTAGTTGGAACCCAGGAATGAGCCCTGCTGCAAAGTATTGCATCAAAAATTGTAATTACACACCCCTGTTAAACAGGGGCAGAAAAATCGGGCCTTAGGCACTGGTGCTGGTGCCACAACACTGCAACCCCTCACAGACACTCTAGTTGGAACGCAGGAACGAGCCCTGCTGCAAAGTATTGCATCAAAAATTGTAATTACACGCCCCTGTTAAACAGGGGCTGAAAAATTGTGCCTTAGGCACTGGTGGTGGCGCCCAGAACCAAAAATGTTCTTACAAGCTATCAGCGTGATGATTGAGGAGGAAGAGGATAATTACTCAGGGATAGTCACTCAGCATCAGCATAGGCAGTCTTTGAAGGGATCTGAGATTTCAAAAAAAAATATTCGGTTACATCAGCATCAGGTGCTTGGTAGCTGGTGGTGATCCAAGACTGATTCGTTTTTATGAAGGTCAGTCGATCGACCGAGTCGGTGGACAGACGCACCCTGTGATCGGTTACCACGCCTCCAGCAGCACTGAATGTGCGTTCCGAAAGAACGCTGGATGCAGGACAGGCCAGTAGCTCAATTGCATACTGTGCAAGCTCTGGCCAGTGATCCATCCTCAAGACCCAGTAACCCAGAGGATTTTCGGTGGGAAAGGTGTCCAAGTCTGATCTTGCCCCTAGGTATTCCTGCACCATGTAAAACAGACGCTGGCGATGGTTGCTGGAACCGATCATACCTTGGGGCTGCGGACCAAAAAATTGTCTGAACGCCACCTTCTCCACCGCTCCTTCTTTGACTGACCGAAGCCTCAGCAACACGTTGTCCAGAAACAGGAGTTTGTAATCTCCCAGTCTCTGGGAACGCGTTGCACAGACCTTTCTGCAAGGCCTCCCGAAGATGTTTCATCCTCTGCTCCCTCTGCGATGGCAAGATAAGGTCCGCAACCTTACCCTTGTAACGTGGATCAAGGAGGGTTGCCAGCCAGTACTGGTCCTTCTCCTTGATACCACGAATACGAGGATCCTTCCGCAGGCTTTGCAGGATCAGGGAGGCCATGCAGCGTAGGTTTGCTGAGGCATTCGGTCCGGAGTCCTCTGGGTCACTAAGGACGACATGGTCCGCAGCCACCTCCTCCCAGCCACGTACAAGTCCATGTGTTTCTTGGGACTGATCCCTTAAAGACTGCTGCTGATGCTGAGTGCCAGGCTCCACCTCCATACTGACACAATCTTCCTCCTCCTCCTCCTCGTCCTCTTCCTGTGTGATCGGCGGGCACGCTGGAACACTGTCTGGATAAAGGGGGCCTTGAGAGCTAAGGAAGTCCTCCTCTTCCTGCCTCTGTTCTGCCTCAAGTGCCCTGTCCATTATTCCATGCAGCGTGTGCTCCAACAGGTGGACAAGGGGGACAGTGTCACTGATACATGCACTGTCACTGCTCACCATCCTCGTGGCCTCCTCAAATGGTGACAGGACAGTGCATGCATCCCTGATCATGGCCCACTGGCGTGGGGAAAAAAAAACAAGCTCCCCTGACCCTGTCCTGGTGCCATAGTCGCACAGGTACTCATTGATGGCCCTCTGCTGCGTGTGCAGCCGCTGCAGCATGGCCAACATTGAGTTCCACCTGGTGGGCATGTCACAGATTAGGCGGTTCTTGGGCAGGTTAAACTCCTTTTGGAGGTCCGTCAGCCGAGCACTGGCATTATATGACCGGCGGAAATGCACACAGACTTTCCTGGCCTGCCTCAGGACATCCTGTAAGCCCGGGTACCTGCCCAAGAACTGCTGCACCACCAAGTTAAGGACGTGAGCCAAACAGGGCACATGGGTCATTTGTCCCTGTCGGAGGGCAGAGAGGAGGTTGGTGCCATTGTCGCAAACCACCATTGCTGCCTTAAGTTGGAGTGGCGTCAACCACCTCTGAACCTGCCCCTGCAGAGCTGACAGAACCTCTGCCCCAGTGTGGCTCCTGTCCCCCAAGCACACCAGCTCAAGCACCGCATGGCATCTTTTGGCCTGCGTACTTGCGTAGCCCCTTGAACGGCTACGGAGCACTGCTGGTTCCGAGGACCAAGCACAGGAAGAGGCCATGGATGAAGAAGAAGAGGAGGGGGTGGAGGAGAGAGGTGTGTCACAATCATTAGCATTTTGGAGGCATGGTGGCGGAACAACCTCCAACACTACTGCACCTTGTCCTGCATCCTTCCAAGCTGCCAGCAGAGTCACCCAATGCGCCGTGAAACTTAGGCAACGTCCCTGTCCATGCCTGCTGGACCATGAGTCAGCGGTAATATGCACCTTACCGCTGACCGCCCTGTCCAGCGAGGCATGGACATTGCCTTCCACATGCCGGTAGGGAGCCGGAATCGCCTTCCGTGAGAAAAAGTGGCGTTTGGGTACCTGCCACTGAGGAACCGCACATTCCACAAACTCACGGAAGGGGGCAGAGTCTACCAACTGAAAAGGCAGCAGTTGAAGTGCTAGCAATTTTGCCAAGCTAGCATTCAACCGCTGGGCATGTGGATGGCTGGGAGCAAACTTCTTTCGGCGGTGCAGCAGCTGGGGCAGGGAAATTTGCCTGGTACAATCTGACGTCGGTGTACCAAAAGCAGATTGCCCACAAGTACTTGGCTGTGACACACCTAATTCTACACCTTCATTCCTCTCAGTGCAGGTCTCAGAGAGGACTGAAGGTTTAGTGGGGTTGGAAATCTCAGCTGATGAGGAGCAAGGAGAGGTCCTCTTTGTTCTTTGGTGTGGGTCTTTTAGATACGCTTGCCAATGAACTGCATGGCAGGTCAACATATGTCTGGTCAAGCATGTGGTACCCAAGCGGGAGATGTTTTGTTTTGATATGCATGTCACTCACGTGAAGATCCCATTGGAATCACGGCTCAGGTTCACTCATCCTGATCGGCGTAGGATCTGTCCGTCGGTGTCTGGATGAGCGGCGTGGGAGACCTGAGTGAGCCAACTGAGGTGCTGATCGGGGTTCTCTGTATGGCAAAGGGCTCAGACAATCCTGCAACGGGAATGCCTCCATCTCCAGGAATACAAACAGGTCGGGAAGCTCTGCATAGCGCCGTAGGGTGAATGACTCACCTCTTTTGCGGATGATCAGCTAGACAGGGAACCCCCAATGATATGGCAGCTCCGCACGGCGTAGTGCCTCCAGCAGGGTCTTCAGCATCGCTCTCCTCAACAGGGTTGCCCGGGACACATCCGGGAATATGGAGATGTGTGCCCCATCAAATTCAACCGAGCACTTAAGCCGTGCCGCTGTCATGATCTGCTCTTTCAGGCTATAGCGTTGCAGGCGGCAGATCGCGTCACGGTCCCGATCCAGATCCACCGGCTTGGGACCTAGTGCCCTATGTACTCTATCAAACTAAAGACTCACAGGTGGGTCCACGTCTAGGACTTTATGCAGGATTTCCAGGACAGTTTCTGTCAGATTTTCCGGGCCAGTCGCCTCTGCCAGTCCCGGAGCCTCAGGTTGTTGCGGCGGCTTCGGTTCTCCAAGTCCTCTGTGTGGAGCTGCACCTCCGTTAGCTGATCTTGGCACCGTAAGTGTGCCTGTTCCATCTGGGTGACACGGGTCTCCAGAGCGCACACCGCCAACTCATCCCTGGTCAGTCTGTCATCCAAGCCGGGCACCTCCCAGTGAATTTGCTGGAGGTCTTAGCGGTGTTGTTCCTCCAACCCCAGCACCAGTGCTTCAATCTCCGATTTGGTGGGGAGAGTCCGCAGCAGGGCTCGGAGATCGGCATCATCCTGCGATGGCTGTGTGGAGAGCTCTGTGTGAGGGGTCCAGGAGAGCCTGGATTTCCAGCAATGAATGGGACACTGAGTTTTGCGAGGCCGACATTGATAGGTAGAGAGAAGCTAAAGGCCTAGGGGCACCACATGCCTCTTCAGTGAAAGCCTCCAGGACCGCTCTGGATAATTCTTGGAAAAAAACGGTTGATCTGGGCCGCTGGTGCCGCTTTAGAGGATCCTCTGTTCTTGCCTCTCCTGTGGTAGCTCTTGGCCGGTGATGAAGGGCTGGAATTGGGTATATCAGCCTTGATAAGAGGGTCCGGAATCGGGAGCTCTAGCAATGAGCGTCTACACTCCGCCATGTCCAAGCCACGCCCCTTTATTTCTGTTTTAACATTTTGAAAATAAATAATCTTTCTTCATAAATTAAGGCCAAACTGTATTCTGCTACATTTCTTTAGTGAAAACAGCCTAAATGAGTGTTTATTACTTAGTTTGAAGGAAAGTCCACAAACTATGGTGTATATATATATCTGATAATTGATCAATCCTAATGTACTGATGGCCTATCTCATTTCTTGATGGGGATGGGCTCAGGCTTTTTCAGATCGTAGTCCCAACCCACCTAAGCAATCCCACCAGGAAGCCCTTTACTGCACACCGCCAATCAAAGGCAGTGAGGCATTTACCGGCCTGCAGCTGCACATACACATGCTGCCTATGATTGGCAGTGTGCAGTGACAGCTTCCTGGTGGGATTGCTCAGGTGAGTTGGGACTACGATCCTAATATGGCTGTGTCCATCCCTTTTTCCCTATTTCTTGAGGCCCAGGACAGTAAAAATATCCCCCAAATGACCACTTTTTCGAAAAGTAGACAGTCCAAGGTGTTTATTAAGAGGCATGGCGAGTTTTTCAAAGTTGTAATATTTTTTCACTTTTTTTGGAAAATAAAGAAATGTGAAAAAAAAAAGTGTTTTCACAATTTTATTTTTCTGTACATACTGTCACCAGTGCAGTACAGCTTTGTCATATAACTGGCGTGATGGTGATCAGGGACACTGACTGGTGACAGTATGTAAAAAAATAAAAATAAAAAAATCTTCTAAATTTTTTTTTTTATTCTTTTTCGTTTTTATTACATTTTTTTTCTTTTTTCTTATTTTTTTTTAACATACTGTGATCAGAGCACTACAATGTTACCATAGTAGCATTGTACTACTTTGGGGAAGTGATCAGGATTTTTTTTTTTTTTACACACTATGATTGCTAATACCAGTGAATTTCACTGTTATTAGCAACCATTTTTGTTGGATGCAATGGATATAATTTAATGACAGCTAACCACATTGTATAAATGGGCTGTAATTGGCCCTGTCTGTACCATGTGATCACTGTGACCAATCACAACATTCACATAATATCAGCAGCGGCCGGTACATTGATCGGTCATCCGCTGTGGACACATTGTGTAACAGATCACATCGCAGCTCGGCCCGTGGGCCACGGGCGAGGTACATTTCGGGAAGGATGTCATATGACCTCTACCTGGAAGGGCGTGTTTCCACCTGGCCTTCATTTGTCTATAGGCCAGGTGGGAACTGGTTAAAGCGCCACTAAAGTCTGCAGAATATTCACCACTGCTCCAGCAGGGCCACTGTCTGATCCATTGCTGGCTACGTCCCTGGGATTCTTCCAGGCACTGATTTCTCTGAGGATGGGAGTCATTCCAGCACGCTGGCACTGTGCTGAGAATGAATGCTGAATAGTGGTCTGCCTGTGGTTTTTCCCCATCCATCTTCCACTAGTTCCCCTCTGTATTATCCTTTCCTTGCTGCTCTCCCCTCCTCTCTTAAGCCAGCAGGCTCTTTTGACAGTTAATCTCCCAGCCAGATGTCATCAGTGCCCGATGTCCTCCGCAGCCGCTTTTGTTTCCCCAGCAGGTTCGGCCTACTCTCACTATATCCCCTCCCCCTCTGTAACTAGTCCATGTCTCGTCAGCCAGTCTCCACCATTACACAACCCTCTTTGCCTCCCAGGCTATTCAAACTCCACAATAGTTTGGCATGGCTCCCAGTTCACTCCTCTCCCACCCCTCCACTAATACCAGTCACCATTGCCAAGTCACCACTCTCACCCACCCCACCTATATTACACTCTCCACCTTCCACCCCATGCAACCCTATTATATCAGAAGTCCAATCCACAGGGCAGCCATCAGAATTTTACCCCCTTACACAGTTTTAGGCCTGGGCCCCCCGGCCAGACCACCAACATTAACCAGAGTCCAGAGTTTAAGGCATAGTTCACCGTTAACATAAAACTGCCTATACAGATAAGGGATGTCTGTAAATAAAAACAAACTGTGCAGCTCTGACTAAAGATGAAGAATACTCTTGCTATAGGTGTATGCCATTTGCATGCCTCATATATGGTTTGGCTCTGAAGAAAAAGGTGCTTCCTTCGAAACGTGCCAGTCAGTTTGGGCCCCTGTAGGGTCCCCTCGAACTCTGGAGTGCACTGTGTCTAGCACTGTTGAGCTATGGACGATAAGCTCCATGTGCGTTTATTATTTACACATTTGTGAGCATGTTCTATGACAACTTCTTAGTAAATTAATACTGTGGGATAATGCACTAGGCTGGTGCGCCCTTTTGCGTTTGTTTCTTGTACATACTTGTACCTCATGAAGCCTGACTGGAACACTCCCAGGACGTTGCAAAGAGACACCTAGTTGCTACTGCTCACCTTCACTATCACAGGAGGGCGCTCTTTCTCCAATTCAAACCCCCTCACGTCCACTTTCCTTTTCCTGATAAGTAGCTCTGAGCTCAGCCTCTGAGAGCTCACTCCTGTGGTGGTGAAGGAGAACAGTAACAACTAGGTGTCTCTTAGCATTGTCCTTAGCCATGTCCTAGAAGTTTTCCAATCAGGCTGCATGAGGTACATAAATTGGCTACATCTATAGCAGGGGCACTATTCAACATTATTTAGCTTTGGTCAAAGCTTGCAACAGACAAAAATAACATTTGTTTACATTTAGTTGGTAAAATTTTAAGCAGAATTTAGTATCCCAGTCCACCTGTCCTTACTTGTCTCCAGAGTCCAGATATGATGTAAGTGGAAGAAGAGGCTGCTCAAACAAGCTCAGAATCATTATGTACACTTTGTATTTCAGAACATTTTATTAGAAATTTCCTAATAAAATATTCTGAAATAGGAAAAAAGTAGAATGTTTGTTCTATCACAAAACCCTCAGAATCAATGATCATTTTGTCTGTGATCACAGGCCCACAATACCTTCCTACCACAAGAGCAGCCATGGAACCAGAAAGTTTGGAGTTAAAGCAGAACTCTGTGCAAAACTGTTTTCTGCTCATGCAGTGGGGCTGTGCCTGCACTGCTCGGGTTAACTGATCATTTTTTGTCTAGGGGTGATAAGAGCGGACTTACCTAATCCACCGATCCTCGCGGCGCAAGACCAGTCCCTGGCACTCTTGCCTCCCCTACAGTCTAACGGTCTTGTGCGGTGGACTGTTCCCGATGCTGTCGTGCCCGTAGACCAGCTCTGGATATTAGGATGGCAGGAACAGTCCACCATTGGACGGGGGGTGGGGGTGGGGGTGCACTGTTTTCAGGAGGATCAAAGGATTGGGTGAATATGGGCTCTCTGTTCACCACTTGACAAAACAACCCATGCAGTGCGGGCATAGCCTCACTGCATGGGACACACATTGTTTTCCCCAGAGTTCTACTTTAAAAGGAACCTATTTACTGGTGCAGTCTTCATAATGTATTATACCCATGACAGTGTGCAGCAGCTGCAGCATTAGCCATTGTGCTGGGTGTACACAAAGAAATCTTATAAAGATTGCACCAGTAAATGGGTTCCCTTTAATCCCAAACTTTGTTTCAATGGCTGGCCTTGTGATAGGAAGGTGTGATGGGATGGGCATGGGTCTGTGATTACAGGCAGACTGATCATTGATTATCCTGACCGTATACCTGGCCTCAGAGGATCTTCACCCCCAAATGGGGACTGGGGAATCTTATTATTGTGGACTCCACACTGCATGGTGCCATGGATGGTCACCTCACTGACTTAGGCATTGTGTAAGCTGCTTCCTGCTTGTAATCTGTGTGAAAGAGAGACAGAGACTCAGGTTCACAACACTTGGGCTTACCGCTAAAAATGTACAAGCAGGCTCCTCCTGCATGTCTTTGCAGGCTCCGGACTGCAGGCTCTGTGTTTATGCCCCCACCCTGGACAATGCTGGCTGATGATTGGTCCTCTGTCTCCCATGGGGTGGGGATCTCTGCAGCTCTGAAACTTGAGTCTGACTCCAGACTGTGCTGGGGGGGGGGCAGTGAAAGGAGGCGGAGGCTTCTTTCTCTACAGTGGCCATTCACCGCGCAGGTGATAGATTAATTTAATGTGCTGCTGTAGGTGGAGCGGGCCCTGGTCAGCCGGGCCCCTTGGGATGCTCGAGCCCCTTACTCAAGTAGTGCCTGTACCCCCCAATGGTGGCCCTGCCCATCCAGCCCACCCAGGCCCCCTTCCTCTTCCCCCCTCCCCCACAGCCCCCATAGCCCCCAATTCTCTCCCACACCTCCCAGTCCCATTTTCCCTTCCCCAGCTCCACACACCAACCCCCCTTCTCCCCCCACCCCTTCCTCTCTCTCCTCCTTTACACCCCCCCTCCCATCCTGAGCCCACCACCCCCCATTTTTCCTTGCACTAACATCAAACTGACTTTTTTTACAAATAGATCCTGGTGTCACAGACACCCTCGTTTGGGATCCTATCCTATTTACCCTCAACAAACAGCAGCAGGTCAGTCACCTAATTATTTTTTTTTCTCAAACTCCTTTTATCATCTGTATCATTGTTCTTATCCTCTGCATCGTTTTTATTAGCCCTTTGAGTATTATAGAAAAAATATATACATGTATGTTTTTATATATAGCTTTTTATTTAGATATAGCTTTTTTGTATGTTTTTATATATAGCCTTTATGCAGATTAACTTTTTATAAGATGTCATTAGAAGTTTCTGTATATAATCGTATAGAATCATGTCAATTAAAAATTTTTAACTTCCATTTCTACATTACTGTGTACTTTATATATACACGTTTCTGTATACCCTTATTTTTTCTGATAGCCATGATGAAGGGGGACACTATTTCTCCAAAATGCGTTGGCTTGATCACTAATTGCTATGTTCAATAAACAACTACATATCCACCTCTCGACTTGCATTCGATTGGATATCTCTCCCTCTCTTTCTACCTCTACTAGTACATAGGGAAACGTCCTCAAGGCCGTACCCAGAGGCAGCAGCCCAAGCCCCCAAAAATGGCTCACCACCTCCCTCTGGTGTAGCTGGGCAGAATAAATCAGAAGAGAACCCTTCCAATTCACCACCACCTAAAGATTGACTCAACACCGATTGAGTAAGTCCTGCGCGATCTCCAACCCTACAAAAACTACTTCCCTCAATTCTTGTAACTATACTCAATGTGAAGCCCCAAGGGAGGGACCTGTATGCTGTCATGCTTATGTATCAGGAAAGGAAAATTACTGTCAGGTAAGTTTACAATTTTCCATTTTTCTGACACAAGCATGACAGCATACACGTATGGGATGTAGCAGACCATAAACAACAAGGGAGGGTAATGCTGCAGTGTTTTAATCAACATATCATTAGATTAATTTAGACCTGAAGTCAAACTCCCTTGTTTTTAATGTTGCTTGACTAACTTTGTAATGGGCTAGAAATGGTTTGAAGTACATGAACCTGTTTGGTGTCCTGTAGAATAATTCTGGACCAATAAATTCTGCACATGAGCATGCAATCTGGTAAAGTGGGCTCTGCACTAAATTGATAGATTCATCTTCACCAAATAAGCCCATCAGACTACCTTGACCCGAGACATTGCAATTGTCCTAGTTAACAGTGAAAGTCTTCTTCTGACACTGCCAGGCCTAAAGAGCCCATTGTCTGACATTCTAGAGAAGGGCCACTTTCAAGTATTACTCATCATGGAATCCACTTCTAATGCTTGTGATCACTCACACATTTTAGTTTAGACATGCTGGAAGGATGATGATCTGACCCAGATGCATATATTAGCAGACCTTTGTATGCTGCTGGAGAAGAGACTAGAAGAGACTCAAGCTGTAAACTACCTTATTGCTATTCTGTTTGATAATGGAAGCAATAAGGTAGTTTACAGCTTGACGCTTGGATATCTGAAATCCTTCTTCCAGACATGATAGCAGTAAGAAATACTGCTTCAGTGCCATGGGCATGTTTAGGAAGTCTTATTCAGAGGAATGGAGAGTGGGACAACATGTTCAGCACTATTTGCGCTGCAATACTCATAAATGGGGAGTACTCAGAATGGTCAGGGGTGGGTAGAGGGGTCCCCCAGGGTTCTGTGCTGGGACCAATCCTGTTTAATTTGTTCATAAACGACCTGGAGGATGGGGTAAACAGTTCAATCTCTGTATTTGCGGAGGATACTAAGCTAAGCAGGGCAATAACTTCTCTGCAGGATGTGGAAACCTTGCAAAAAAAATCTGAACAAATTAATGGGGTGGGCAACTACATGGCAAATGAGGTTCGATGTAGAAAAATGTAAAGTAATGCATTTGGGTGGCAAAAATATGAATGCAATCAATAGACTGGGGGGAGAACCTCTGGGGAAATCTAAGATGGAAAAGGACCTGGGGGTCCTAGTAGATGATAGGCTCAGCAATGGCATGCAATACCAAGCTGCTGCTAACAAAGCAAACAGAATATTGACATGCATTAAAAAGGGGATTAATTCCAGAGATAAAATGATAATTCTCCCGCTCTACAAGGCTCTGGTCCAGCCGCATCTAGAGTATGCTGTCCAGTTCTGGGCACCAGTCCTCAGGAAGGATGTACTGGAAATGGAGCGAGTACAAAGAAGGGTAACAAAGCTAATAAAGGGTCTGGAGGATATTAGTTATGAGGAAAGGTTGCGAGCACTTATTCTCTGTTGAGAAGAGACGCTTGAGAGGGGATATGATTTCAATTTACAAATACCGTACTGGTGACCCCACAATAGGGATAAAACTTTTTTGTGGAAGGGAATTCTCGTGGCCACTCATTACAATTAGAAGAAAAGAAGTTTTAACTTTAAACTACGTAGAGGGTTCTTTACTGTAAGAGCGGCAAGGATGTGGAATTCCCTTCCACAGGCGGTGGTCTCAGCGGGGAGCATCGATAGTTTCAAGAAGCACCTGAATGACCACATACAGGGATATACAAGGTAATACTGACATATAATCACACACACATAGGTTGGACTTGATGGACTTGTGTCTTTCTTCGACCTCACGTACTATGTATGTAACTATGTAACTATGTAATCTGTACAGACCTTATAGAAATCGTTTTTCAAGAAGGGCGACGGTCACTGGACAACGAAGATAGACCATGGGATACAAACAGATGGGATAGAGCTATGATTTGTCCCAAGCGAGATGCTAATACTAATACTGTTGCCTTCCCTGAGGACAACTCTACGGTATTCTTTAGTAGTCAATAAACACATAGCAGTCATTAGCACTAAAGAGTTAATATATCACGGGCAAAGCAATGAAGGGTTAATAGACATCAGACAATTAGTACTGGCAGGTTAACCTACACTAGGCAAATGTACTGCAAAGGTTAATACAACAAACTAAGCATTAAAACATTAATACACATTAAGTCAAGCCTGCAGAGTGAGGCATTGCTAAGTTAAAAGGAAAGGCTCAACTCTGAAACAGCAAATGCCTGTACCATCAGCCCATGCTTTAGCAGTAATGCAGACACAAACCACCACCTGTGAGTCATTAGAAAAACAGACAGAGCAGTGGACAACAAGCCACTAGCCAGCAGAGATTCACATATGCGATGCCTGCTTTCAGCATTGCAAGATAACACTATTGACAGACTACATCACATATGTCATTTTGCCCAGAGTTCCACTTTAGGGCAAAACATAACCCTCATATCATTTACAGCCAAGAAAACTGCCATCTTAGCCTCAATTTTATCTGAAATTTCCACGGCACTGCACTTGTGATCAGTTAGTACACCAGCCATTCGATGGCCTGACAGTTGAGAGCTAACATACAGTATACACATTAGTAACTGTAACAGTTTATCATTCACAGCATATCTTGAATGTAACTGTTTTGGGAAACAGTTAAATGTATGGGTTTAGTTCCACTTTAAGCTGCTAATGTATCCAAACACATACTTCCATTGCAAATTGCAATTATAGTGGCACAACAATGTTATTTATCCATTCTCTTTGTCAATAGTTTAAAGACCTTACCGCCATTATAATCTATGCCACATTAATCTGCAAGCTTGTTCCAGGTCATTAACTTAGAAAGAAATGTCCTGAAGATTAATGTCAAAAGTTACCATGTTTACCAACTCATCAAATGAGGAAATTAATATCCAGGAAAAAGTTAAAAACATTCCAGGATATTTCCTCGTATTAGTAAAAGGAATGAATGTGGCCCATGTCACAAAAGCGATCTTTTGTCTAGTGACATACACAATACCGGTAAAGCTGCCAACTTTTCTGGGCCCTACGATCTTCTGTCTGGCAAGTAATATACTGACTAGGTGGTAACCCTTACAGCAGGATTGCTAAGAGACCACTTACCCTTTGCAATGGTATGAATTCTTTGCTGGCCAAACTAGAAACATGTATCTTCTTTGCTTCTAGCAGCCGAGCAGAAAACAAAAAGAAAATGAGCATGTGCCAACCTTTAGTCTAAGTTAGTCTTTCTCAGTCAGGGTTCCAGGGAACCATAGGGTTCTCCTGAGTTTGCAAGGGGTTCCTTGATTTGTGAGAAGAGGTGAATTGATCTCCCACCTACACTGGTCACCAATGCAAGTAGGCAATTTTACACTGACTACCAATGTATGTGCATTTATTTTCTGTTATTGTAAGTTTTTTTTTTTAAGTTGATTCAAAAAAATATTATTTTTTTAATTATTAGGTTTTTAACTGAAAATATTTTTATCACTTACAGAATTTGGTTGTTAAAAGATTATTTATCGTGCTTGCTTCGGCAGCACATATACTAAAATTGGAACGATACAGAGAAGATTAGCATGGCCCCTGCGCAAGGATGACACGCAAATTCGTGAAGCGTTCCATATTTAAAAAAAAAAAAAAAAAAAGATTATTTATCATGGGTGTTAATTACTATATGTGTGTGCCACATTATTTATTCTTTGATATAAAACGTTCTACAATCTACTGATCAAGCAGAGTACTGTGAACTGTGACTATAATCATTTTTAGCAAGCCATAAGACCTTTAAAGTGGAACTAAAGACAGAAATATTTACCTGTGTTCCAATGGTACAACACCAGCGAGGTCTTTCCCCAGGACCAGCACTAGACAGCCTTCTTTGATTGGTTGGTGTGGCATGACGTCACTCCTGTGCATGTCTCTTCTGCAATAAAGAGCTTGCCTGTTCACAGTTTTTTATTTTTACGCTTTAGCTCTGGTTTAAATTATTTCAATGATTCCTCAGTGGTAAAAGAGTTGAGAAAGGCTGGTAATTTTTTCAATATTACTCACCTTGCCCCTGTTGGAGGAAAATTTTCTTTAAAGTAGATAGAAGAAATATATTATATGGAACATACAAGTTACTGTGGGGATGAGCATAGAGAGGAGGTAAAGGATAAGTGGGAGTGTTGGAAAGAATTAAAAAAAAACATGGAGTTATGCAGAAGAGTTGAGAACATAGATCTATAATGGGGAAAGGCATATTAGTTGCACAGGGCTTGGGGGGGGGGGGGGGGGAGGTAAGGGATGATATGTAAATGTTACCCCAATAGTAGGGTATGTAAGTCTTGTATGTCTTTCTATAAGTTATAAAAGAATTTTTGCAAAAGCATTGATAATAATAAAAAAAAAAAGTGAAAAAAAAAGGGGGAAAGAAAAGGGAAAAAAAGCTACTATGATGTGAAAACAAGAAGGGACATAGATGAACTGCAAAAATTGAATTAATTCTCTCAAAGGGTTCGCTGAAGTGGCAAAAAAAAAAAAAAAAAAAAAAAAAAAGACTCTGAGGTGGTGTGATTACTTTTATCCAACAGCACTAGTAGCCACTTACTGCATACATCTTCCTCACATGTAAGGTCATTTTCTGTTTTTTGGTTAAATATATATATATATATATATATATATATATATAGTTTGGTGATTGTGGGGACAACTCCCCCCCCCCCCATTTCAGGATTCAGGGATCTGTTACTGCCATTTTATATGCAACTCTAAGGTCCAGTTTTTATCCTTTTAGTCTTTGGTGTCATTACCTGGATTCTGGATCTTCTCTCTGTTGCCGAGTGCTGTGTTTCCTTCTGCCAGCCTCAACATTATTAATGTGTATTGCAGCAATGTAAAAGCAAGGGGACCAGGAACTCCCGGAAGTGTGCCAGATGAAGAGAAATCTTTGGCTACCTCTCTTTAGTTTTACAACAGTGTCAATTTAAATCCCCTCTCCATAATAAAAATTCTCCTCCTTCAGCGTCCTTCCACTCCCCTCTAACTGATCACTATTCAACCATGATGACATGGCACCACCTGCTTGAGTCTTCTCCTCTTCTTTTTTTTATCTGGAAGGGTCCTTTTTGGGGTATCCACATCACTGCCTTTGAGACGTAGACACTTCCTATTGGATGATTGTCGGCGGGTCCTCTCAGGAAAGAGAAGAGGACAATGTCATTACAGGGGATGCTAGAAGGGGAATGGTGGTCTCGAGGTGCAATTGTAATTCTGCATCAGGATCAGTAGTTCCTCACGCTGGAACTTACAAAATTGACCTGGACCAGGGGCTCAAGTGAGTTTATTTGCCTTTGTTAGGCAAGGGAGGGGAGTAGGGAGACTAAGGGTTAGTAGGGGTTAGCTGGAAGGTATGGTTAAAGGTTCGTTCTTGCCCTGAGTGGGGAATCAGAGAAAACCTGTACTGAGGAAGCATGGAAGCTGCTGCTGTATATCTTCCTTTCTGAAAATACTAATACCCTGGCTGTTGATTCAATGACTTCAATACTATGTGTTACTCCCCTGGCACAAGTATAAAATGTAGGAGCTCTGACTTTTCTATCCACAATTCTACATGCTTGTTTTGGGGGCACTGCAGTCAGATAGTCAGGCATCTAGCATTTTCAGGAGGTCATTAATGTTAACTCTGGTATTTCTCAAAGTATAGATTTTCTAAAACATTGTTATTTCACATATTTTTTCAATTAGCCTTTTTTCCCCCCTCCATCCCAAGGAATATACAGTATGTTCCATGAGTAGACATGCAAATTAATAAATCACCACAAGAGGTCACTGCAGCACAGGCAGATCAGATCTACTACTGATAATGTGAGACTTGACGAGTAGAACACATCAAATCTTCAATTGACATATCACACTGGCAGCACTGCTCACATTTGAGGCATAATGGAGTATATAATGGAGGCAGGCATCAGACTAAGCCACTTGGTAAATATGTTGCTAAACAATGCGCACAGTATAGAACAAGGATATGTAACGTTCTTACCTTAATCCTTAATCCTTCGCACCTCTGCTGCCCCAAACATTATATCTGCCACCACTTTGTAAGTTGCCCCATAAACTTTGAACCCATTTACCTAATAGATCCGTTTACTCAGAATATCAAAAATAGCCCTAAGAGGTCTCCTGTTTTAAGGGGCATTCCGTAGAAGCCTAGGCAGTAGCTTAGCACTTTCAGAGTATTGTGTTCAGGCAGTTCAGAGAAAACCTTTTAAATAAAGCTGGTGCATATATATACAGTACCTTGACAAAGTATTTATACCCCTTGCAATTTTCCACATTTTGTCATGTTACAACCAAAAATGTAAATGTATTTTATTGGGATTTTATGGGATAGACCAACACAAAGTGGCACATAATTGTGAAGTGGAAGGAAAAGGTTTTTAAATTTTTTTACAAATAAATATCTGAAAAGTGTGGCGTGCTTTTGTATTCAGCCCCCTTTTACTCTGATACCTCTAACTAAAATCTAGTGGAACCAATTGCCCCCAGAAGTCACCTAATTAGTAAATAGAGTCCACCTGTGTGTAATTTAATCTCAGTATAAATACAGCTGTTCTGTGAAGCCCTCAGAGGTTTGTTAGAGAACCTTAGTGAACAAACAGCATCATGAAAGCCAAGGAAGAAACCAGACAGGTCAGGGATACAGTTATGGAGAAGTTTAAAGCAGGGTTAGCTTATAAAAAAATATCCGAAGCTTTGAACATCTCACGGAGCACTGTTCAATCCATCATCTGAAAATGGAAAGAGTATGGCACAACTGAAAACCTACCAAGACATGGCCAGCCACCTAAACTGACAGGCTGGGCAAGGAAAGCATTAAACACAGAAGCAGCCAAGAGGCCCATGGAAACTCTGGAGGAACTGCGGAGATCCACGGCTCAGGTGAAGAATCCCCCCCTTCCTGACCAGGCCATTTGACAGGCCTATGGTGGTTATGACTAAGGCCTTATAGGCTGAAACGCGTTAACTGACTTAATCAGCATTTGTTCACTGTGGCTATTTAATAAAATGAAGAAATTTTAAAAGCAACAACCGGAGTGCGGATAATTTTTTCTACATTACTCTACTCAGCCAGCGACTGTGGATTGAGCACCTGGTAGCTCTGCTATCTGTGCGGTGTATGGGTAGTAGCACAATCAGCTTCCAGGTTTGTTTATCAAAGCTTAACTGAACAAGTTGAAGTTAAAAGCTGATTGGCTACCATGCCAAGCTGCACCAGATTTTTGCACTTTCCAGATTTAGTAAATCAGCCCCATAGCGTCTACAAACTATGGGATATTTTTATTTCTTTTTTTTCATAAGTAATGGTGGCGATCAGTGACTTATAGCGGGACTGCGATATTGCGGTGGATAAATCGGACGCTTAACTGACACTTTTGATACTTTTTTAGGGATCAGTGACATTATTACAGTGATCAGTGCTAAAAAATATGCACTGTCATGGCTGGGAAGGGGTTAATATCAGGGGCAATCAAAGGGTTAACGGTGTGCCAAGCTAATGTTTCAGTGTAGTGGGGGAGGTGCTTTTACTAGTGGAAGATATGGATCAGTGTTTCTGCTTTACAGAAACACAGGATCCATGCCTTCTGTACTGACAGAATTGTAATCTGCCTTGTTTACATAGGCAGACTGTCATTCTGTCAGTGTACTGAACGTTCAATGGGTGCCAGTGGACATCGGGTACGCGGGACCCGCTGATCAGCTCCTGCTGTGTAAAATCACAATGGGAGTGACCCACCGGCGGCGCACACTCGCAATCGATACCCGGAAGTGCAGGATCACGTACATATACTCGATCCTGCGCAGCGCGGCCGCCCTGTAAAAGTAAATCTGCTATGGGGCAGTCGGGAAGTGGTTATATAGTGGATTTACACTATATAGATATTTTTGGAAGAAAAGGGATATTGTTTAGTGTCACTTTCTTCATGGGAAACTTTCAGAAACCCTTGCACCAGTTACTATAATGAATCTCTTCTAGAATGTTAGTTTAGCTAGTGGGGGTTATTTAATGAAGAGAAGACCTAGCCTAGAGCAGGGACAATACAAGACCCTTTTAAAAGTCACATTTTTATTGACGCGGTGAATTCTGTTTTTTTCTTATACTGATTTTTTTTTGTTAAGTCTGGTGACATACGGGCAGGGTTAGGACCTGCACAATGTTGAAGGACATATTGGATTATAGCAAACTGGTATGATCGTGGTGAGTTATATGAGCTATGTGAGCTCTTATAAATATATAAATATATATATATAAGCAGTGCTGTGTTTTGGCCTAGGCCAACAAGGCCCAGGCCTAGGGCGGCACTTTGTGGGGGGTGGCAAAAAGCCGCCCCCCCCCACAAAAACGGCACCCGCTCTCCTCCCGCACAGCAGGGCACATCAAGAGAGTACAGCTTGGGAGTGCAGTGGCCTCGCGGCTGCAGATGGGGCCAGGAAGCAGTTAAATCAGGAGCTGTCAAGCCGCCCCTGTAAAGCTGTGATTCTCTCTCTCTGATGTGGCCAATCATGGGGAGGGAAACAGCAGGGAGGAAGCTGGGTGGCGGCACGGCAAAATCAATTAGAGCCGCTCTCTCTCTTTCTTCTTTCTTCTCCGTTCAGCTGACCCGCACCACCAGAGCCACGCTGTACCCGCACCACCAGAAAGCCATGCTGTACCCGCACCACCAGAGCCACGCTGTACCCGCACCACCAGAGCCACACTGTACCCGCACTACCAGAAAGCCACGCTGTACCCGCACCACCAGAAAGCCACGCTGTACTTGCACCACCAGAGCCACGCTGTACCCGCACCACCAGAGCCACGCTGTACCCGCACCACCAGAGCCACGCTGTACCCGCACCACCAGAGCCACGCTGTACCCGCACCACCAGAGCCACGCTGTACCCGCACCACCAGAGCCACGCTGTACCCGCACCACCAGAGAGCCACGCTGTACCCCCACCACCAGAGAGGGAGCCACGCACCACCAGAGAGAGAGCCACGCTGTTCCCGCACCACCAGAGAGCCACGTTGTTCCCGCACCACCAGAGAGATGTTGTTCCCGCCACACCAGAACCACGCTGTACCCGCACCACCAGAACCACGCTGTACCCACACCACCAGAGAGCCATGCTGTACCCGCACCACCAGAGAGCCATGCTGTACCCGCACCACTAGAGAGCCATGCTGTACCCGCACCACCAGAGAGCCATGCTGTACCCGCACCACCAGAGAGCCATGCTGTACCCGCACCACCAGAGAGCCATGCTGTACCCGCACCACCAGAGGGGGAGAAAGATGAAGCCACTGCCAGGGTAGAGTTGCTACACTACTGACTAGAGTTGGCCTGGGCAACCCAGAGTGAGTGAACGTCCAGCCGGAGGAATCACTGTTGCAGTTTCACCGGGTCTGGTAAGAGAGCCTGTTGGCCATTATACATTACTGTTCCCAGGAACTGAGCCATTAGGAAGTACCCAACCTGATATCCTCTAGGCCAACCCTAGTGACGCCACTGTCCCAGAGCCCACAACAAGTTAGGGCACTGAGTTTCGGTAACTGGCCAGACAGGGATGCGCCAGCGTGGGCACCCAGGACATCTGCCGCCCGGAGTCCCACAAGCGGCGATAGGCTTTCCGTAGCAGCCCACACCTCTCTTCCCACTGTCAGCCACGCACACTCAGTACACAGCCAGGAGGAGGAGGAGCCACAGAGGAGGGACACGACGTCAGTGCAAGAGCCTCCCAAAGCACCCAGCACATATCCCCTTACCCCCAAATGAAAAGATGCTGCATCGCTCACTGTCCTCCTCCCGCGGCGTCCCTTTGTCCTCTTCCCGTGGCGTCCCTCTGTCCTCCCATGAAGATGACAGGGCGGATCTTAAAAAGGAAGGGGTGTGGCCTTGACAGGAAGGGGTGGGTCATAGTTAAATTAGGGGGTGCGCGAGCTTAGTCAGGCCTAGGGCAGCACAAAACCTAAATACACCACTGTATATAAGAAAAGAAAAAACGATTGGACTAAGCTCAATGAAAAAGCTGGTAGAGTGAATGATCTGCACAGATCTGCTGGGTACAAATTATTTCAGTATAATGCCAATCTCAAACATGGCAGTTCAATTTGCTCACATTTAGTAAGAGATTATTATTGGTACTACTGAAATAAGTCCTCTTGATGGCTCAGACAAGAATGCTAAATATTGAAGGTCAATATTATCCCTATTCCTGTTCCTTTCCAGCTGATGCAATGAATTATTGAAGAGCAGGAAATACTGCATATGTAACAAGACAGAAGCTTTGCTAAACGAGTCTATTTTGCTTTCCTAGCAGCAAGTGAAACCTCCGTTTGATACCGCATTATGTGAGATGGAAGAGACATGATGAAGAGTGATAAGCCCACTAGACTGGAATAACAACACCAAAATGGGACAGTGTGTGAAAAAGGCCACATAAGCACTGAGGAGGCAAAACAAGCCCAAAAAAAACCCAGGATGTTTATATTTGAAACAAGGGCTTTATGTAATTTACCAGATATGCTTTTTATACAATAGGCTCGCACACAAGGATAAGGTTTCTTTCGTATAAAAAGTGACAGTTATTTTCACGTACGCCTATTCTGAAAACGAGTCACATGGTTAAAAATAAGGATCCTTATGCTTGTGCTGAAACTTTGTGAATTGAGCCAAATGAATATCATTAGTTCAAGTATCAGGACACTGAGTTCTGTTTAAAGATAACAGCTGTGACTAAAAAAATTGTAATATGCAAATTTTTCTTGAATAAAACAGTCAGTTTAAAGTGGTGTTCCCACCGAAATTATACTTTTTAAATAAAAATACCCCTATAATACACAAGCTTAATGTATTCTAGCAAAGTTAGTCTGTAAACTAAGGTCTGTTTTGTTAGTTTATAGCAGTAGTTTTTTATTTTATAAACTTACAGCAGGCCGTGGCCATCTTAAGTGTGGGCATCTGAAGCCAGACTGTATTTCTTCCTGGATCTCATCCTTGCAGATCTCTCACATGCTCAGTGCAGCACAAGCAGTGTAATAGGTTTCAGGTCAGGTTTCCATAGCAACGGCATTGTCAGAGGAAGTTGCCTCCCCTTCCCAGAAGGCATTGCAAACAGGAAATGATGCGATGGGCCGCGGCCAGGGAGGAGGAAGTGAAAAATGAATACAGCAGATATACAGTAAGTGCTGAGAAAAAAAATTTAAAAATATCGAATTCGTTTACAGTGCACAGTTTAGTGAGGGATGCTGAAGAGTTGTAAAAGTGGGTGGAACTCCACTTTAAGTCTTAAGTCTAAGTTTAATGTGTCTGTTGCCCTTAAGAATCAGTTTGAAGGTTTTGTAATTTCTGGCCAGTGCTGGAAAAATTACAGCTTGAGTCTTACTTGTTGCTATGGGTAACAGCCTGTTTTCTTCCTGTTCCAGTCCTGACAGTCACAGTGAGCTAGGGGAGGAGCTTGGAGAAGAAGTGAAGGCTCTGGGAGGCGCCGGGAATGCTACTCAGGTAGGCAGTGAGCTCTTGTCTTCTCTCTCTCACTCCCTCCTGGGAGCTAGGGCTCCCACTCCCTGTTTGAAGATGCCGCTGCCCTGCACCCCACCGCCACTGGACCGGGGTGGATTGGCGGGACAATCCAGTCCAGGACCATGACAATGGGGCTGGGCTCAACTCTTTAGGCCCTATGAGCACTAGCGCAGAGGAGGAGGAAGTGGAATCCTCCTCCGCTTTGAATGCTGGGCAGGGAGGGAGTTGCGGCCATGACGTCACTGGTTGCTAGCCACTAGGCGGCTCTAGCAACCAATGGCCAAGAGTAGAAGAAGGTGGTGGTGGGAGTCGGAGACGGTGCTACCACAGCTCAGTCCGCTCCTGTCCCCTGCATTCCGGACTGGGGCATAGCTGCTAATTGTGGGACTGCAGCCACCTGGTAAGAGACTCGGGGCTATGGTCCCCAGACTCAGGGCTATAGCCCCCATAGCCACCCCCTAGCGACACCACTGGTGGTGACACCTATCTAGACCTCACTGTTTTTTCTCTTACTTCTATATATTTATTGTCCATCCTTCTTCTCTTAATCTACTCAGTTGTTTTTTCTTCCTTTTATTCTTTCTGATGCCCTACAATCCATGCCTATGACTGGGTAGGCATCCATTTTAACAGTCTGACCTTTGTAATAGTTATTATTATACCATCTCTGCTCCTTACCGCATCCTACCTACATTGATAAAATGAAGATGGTTTCATCTATTGTTTAAGGCAGGGTTCATACTAGTGTGAATTTGATGCGGGTTCAGGGCCGGTGCTAACACTAGGTGGACTAGGCATCCGCCTAGGGTGCACTACCACCTAGGGGGCAACTACGGCTCCTGTGTACATAGCTCTCTGGTGAGGAGAGAACAACAGCCTTGTGGGTAGAGCACCAGGTGTCTCAATCTGACAGGACAGACAAACACAAGGAGGGGGAGGAGTGCGGAGACGGCGCGGCTCAGTCACTGGGGCATAAGCAGCAGATTTTGGGTGGAGGGAGCCGCTCCGCATTACATGTACTGTGTCCATTATGAGGGGTTCCTACCATCCCTGTGCTGAATTCCCGGGTCTGTACACCTGCTGTGCCCATTATGAGGGGTTCCCATCATCCCTGTGCTGAGTTCCCACGTCTGTACACCTGCTGTGCCCATTATGAGGGGTTCCCACTATCCCTGTGCTGAGTTCCTGGGTCTGTACACCTGCTGTGCCCATTATGAGGGGGTTCCCACCATCCCTGTTCTGAGTTCCTGGGTCTGTAAACCTGTTGTGCCTGTGCCTGTACGCTGCTCTAATAGATGGCACTAAGTGCTCATGGGCACTGATTGGCAGCACTAATGGGCAATGATAGGTGGCACTGATGGGCCTGCACTGATCATCAGGGCACTGATGATCAGTGCCTTGATTATCTGTGTACATATCCCTTGTACAGGGATGGCACTACCTACAGGTAGGCGCTGGCCTAAAGAGCACATCACTCAGGGGTACCACGCTGGTGCCCCCACCACCACCACTAGGCTCCTACATATGCTGTATGTGTATAGTGCATTGGGCCAGTGACTGACTCCACCCCCAAAATGATAGCAGTCATTAGGTGGGGTATACATGGGCAGGGCAAAGGGGTGGAGTCAGGGGTGGAGCCAATGGGGGCGGCAAAATGAGGTGAGCAAATTTATATGCCATGTTTGAGATCGCCTAGGGAGTCAAAAATTCTTGCACCAGCCCTGTGCGGGTTTCCCTGCATCCAATTCGCATGACAGGAGAGTGTGCCCGACTCTCAGTGGAGCCGATTCACACATCTCCAGGACGGCTGCGGAGCAAATTGCACAGAGGTCCTGTGCGTCTTTGACTCTGTTTCAGGTCCGAATTCAGGCAAAAATTTGTGCCTGACTTGTCCCTGAAACGGAGAACAGGGACACGCCAATCTTAAGTGTGAACCCAGCCTAAGGTCATATTTTATGGATTGTTACAGTCTTTTCAAACTTGTTATAGACGTCCCTGTATATTTGTGGATTGCATCTCTTACTTGCCAATGCCTTATACAAATAATTGTCTTTGTAACTCTCTTTGAAAACAATAAAAATATATTCAACCTTTATTCTAGGACAAGGCATATCTTTGTGGCACCATGTATAGTGACAGATCTGTTCCAGAACTAACAGCACTAACATAATTACTAAGAGGTACCCACAGGACGAGCTCAAGAAAACGTTCACCAAGCTTCAATGAAACCATTAAAGTTTCATCAGTGACAACAAGATCTTATGCAACTTTGCACAATTAGTATCCATTACCAGATGCTGGTGTCTCATTACAACTAAGCTGTCTGCTGCTGAGTCTTGCAGGTCAAAATGGATGAAGCAACCTGACTCTCCAAAGCATTTAATCCACACATTATTCCAATGATATTGAAACTTTCCCCTAGGCTGGCTCTGTACATCAGAGGATATCATCTACTAGGCTTATACCTCTACCATGGGCCTCTTTTGACATCCAGTAAATCTTCATGAAATGCTGGATGGACATCACAGGATGTGATGTATTCACTTTACATTCAGTCTCCAATCTACCTGCCACACTCTGCCCCTTTTTACCCAGATGCCATCCTCATTGTCGATGTGAAGGCTGCAAATGCAGTTTGGTAAATTAATGCCTTGTGTTATTCTCAGGTAGTTACTCCTTGGCTCCAGTGCACTGACACCAAATACAACAAACATGCATAACCTAAGAGTCCTCAAACCAATCAGTGATCGGCTGCCAAACTGCTGGGAAACCAAGTAACACACCCATTGAATAAATACACCTGTAAATGGGATCAATCACCTTTTTACTTTACCAGCAGTATGATAATAGCAGCCTGCAGCATTTGATAGGAACCTCAGTTGTACCAGGTACAAATCCTGACAGATTTTCTGATTTCAAACATTATCATTTGATGCAGTATATTTAAATGATCAATTTGATATTATAATTTTGTGCCATTTAACACATGAGGTCAAGAAAATGTAATTGACCTGCCTCACATTTCCACTAAAAATATAAAATTTGGGTTAAAGCAGCTCAATTATGAAAGCGTGTTTTCGATATGTCATTAATTTTCCTGAAGAATATGTATGAATAACAAGAGTAATTTCCATGACTGTAATGGAATATTTTAATGCATCAGTATGTAAAATGATGATAAGATTGTGCCTTGCCAGAACTCCTAATCACCCAATGCCTATTGACTAATTCTCTGGTATAAAGTATGGTATATGCACGAAAAGATCTATTTATATGCTAATCCAGATTGTCTGATGTTCTGGCTATTAACTTTTCAAGAAAACATTCTCTGGTTTTCAATAAAATCCTAGGGATACCACAGCAAATGATTCTTAGCCTAAATACTTTTCATGTCATATATTCCGAATAATAATATTTCTGTACATAGCGAATATTGGACAATTTTAAACTCAAGTTCATAGCTGTAAACTATTGTATTTTGCAGCAATTTATTTTTACAATTGTAGATATTTAAAACTCACATGTAGTAGAGACGGGCAACTAGGTCTCTTGCTCACTGTTGCCTAAAAACTCAAAATTTTTTAGACATACATGCTTTTTTTACTGATCTCATGGCAGCCCATTGTTTTCAATGTGCCTGTACAGACAGGAGCGTAAACATGCACTGCGTACAGATGAGTAAAAAAAAAACACAAAAGTTGGAGTTTTATGCACGTACATACTTATGTTTGCAAATATACATGTCAAATGGTAATTTGAAGAGGTTAAAATACCATTCTGAGAGCTAGAATTTATTTTGCCTGTTTATGTTTGTGCGCACTGTACAGGACATATATTGCACCAGCATTTGAGTTGTGTTCTCTTAAAGGGGGACAGTTAAAAAACTGGGCTAAGTGCTCAGGGGTTCTCACCCATGCAGGGTTAGGGGTTCTCTGGTGATCTTGTTAAAAGAGAGGACTGATTGTCAGCAATCTCTAATTGATAAATTCTTAATAAAATTTCAGAGGTTCGAAGAAATTTGAGTGGGAATAACCTTCAAAACCAGACTACCAGGACTCTGGTCCCGAGGGGGTTAAGCCCTGGCAGGGGAGGCCTAAAAGGTAGCAGAGGAAAATCAGCACTTGTGTTAGGAAAGTAGAGTGGAGAAAGAGGCTCACAAGCTGTGAGAAACTCATGAGCTCTCAGACAAGCTGATACAATGGTTGCTAAACCCCTTGTGGCCTGCCTTTTATCCAAATTATGGAGGAGCTCAATCCCGGTAAAGACCAAAAGATTGGCGGTGAGCCTGCTGTATAGTTTTGTGGTACCAGGGCTTTGAACTGTTGACTTATTTGGCTGAAGTAAGTTAATTTTGTTTATCTGTTTTTTCAAATAAAGGAGCTGTTTGCTTTTACCAAACCGGCTGGCTGATATTCCCGAGCTACCTCAGATCACAGCACAAATATGCAAAAATATGCGCAACATAAACGCAAGAAAATTTGGCCAGGAATACTGATGTTCCAATATCAGTACCATACTCTGCAGCTACTGTATACTGTTGCCATGCTGTAGACCCAGGAGTGCCTAGGGACACTTACATACCCTGAAAAATGTACCCTTTTGTAGTGAACTTCCTGGTATGTAAGTGTCCCTAGGCACTGCTGGGTCTACAGCATGGCAACAGTATACAGTAGCTGCAGAATGAGATCACCTAAGGTACTGCTGTCTCTTTTTCACAGGATTTGGAGTGAGATTTTGTAATGTCACTATTGTGATCCTCACTCTTCTGTAAGTATTGAAATCTTCTCTTGACGGTTTACTGTAACAAATGGTGTTCCAGAAAACCTCCAAGTACAATTGTCTCCCTGCCTTTGCTTCATTTATTCTGTGGGTCTGTGCTTTCACCACCTCCCCTCCCATTTTTGGATCATTACCTCACCAGTCATCCGATCATACGTTATTAGGGGTAGATCAGACATAGGTAGGGAAAACCCTGTTTCTCTATCAAGATAGCCACCTTTATACATAGACATAGGGGTAGATTTACCAAAGGTAAATAGACTGTTTATTTTGTAGGGTAAGTTGCAACTTGTCAAAAACAAACAAAAATTCCCAGCTCACTTTTTAGCCAGACTGCAGCAAAACCGAATCTACCCTATCTAATGCCCCGTACACACGGTCGGACTTTGTTGGAACATTCCAACAACAAACTCCTAGGATTTTTTCCGACGGATGTTGGCTCAAACTTGTCTTGCATACACACGGTCACACAAAGTTGTCGGAAAATCCGATCATTCTGAACGCGGTGACGTAAAACACGTACGTCGGAACTATAAACGGGGCAGTGGCCAATAGGTTTCATCTCTTTATTTATTCTGAGCATGCGTGGCACTTTGTCCGTCGGATTTGTGTACACACGATCGGAATTTCGGACAACGGATTTTGTTGTCGGAAAATTTTATATCCTGCTCTCAAACTTTGTGTGTCGGAAAATCCGATGGAAAATGTCCGATGGAGCCCACACACGGTCGGAATTTCCGACAACACGCTCCGATCGGACATTTTCCATCGGAAAATCCGACCGTGTGTACGGGGCATAACAGTTCACGTTAAGAACAAAGAGTTTAGTTGTACACATTTACAGATGTAGCACCCTGATGTTTAGGCAGGTTGGCTATTAAATTTATCTGCCAAGTGATGGTTGCCTTGGCCAATTGATAGGAGGTGTCAAGTATCAGGTGTGATCAGAGCTGTGTGGACGGCAACGGAGGAACAAATGCAGGTAAGGTGAAAATATATGGTTTATTAAGATAAGTGAATAAATACAACCACCTTCAATATACTACAATGTGCAACCAACCAACCAACCACCAATAGAAATCCACAAATAATAACAGACAAATATATACAGGGTGGACATGGCTGATGGGGAAACATACATTTGGGTAGGCTGGTGTCTGATGGCAGAGGTGGTTTGTTTGTCTGGGGCTGATTGCAGCATATAAGACCATGCTAAGAGTAATGGTTGCACAAACTTTAGTTTACATTCTGCCTGTCTGACCAGGGACTGAACAGACTCAACACACTCTGTTATCACTTGTTGTGAGCAGGCTGAGTAGTGTTCACAAAAGTATGTGGGATCATCTTCCAAAAGCCATATACAACATGATTAACATTAAAAGGTAGATAAAAGTCATCACGGCCTTTGGGAATACTGGGCAGGGCCAGCTCTGTACATGTTTGAATTAAAGGCTGCACATCCCCAAACAGCAAACAACCCTGATTCACCAGAGAGTGAGCTAAACGCATGATTTCAACTGGTCACTAGTCCACTCCTTAAGTGTCTGGCGGAGATATTCACCGCTCTCTGACGCCAGCAGAGCATGGTAACTAATAACATCCAAATTCATTTTCACAGAAGTAAACAGAACCGGGTTGGTTCTTCTGTGCAGCCACTTCTGGTCAGGAATGGCCTTGGTATACTGTTGAGTATCAGGTGTGACCAGAGCTGTGTGGACGGCAACAGAGGAACAAACGCAGGTAAGGTGAAAATATATGATTTATTAAGATAAGTGAATAAATACAACCACCTGCAATATGCTACAATGTGCAACCAACCAACCACCAATAGAAACCAACAAATAATAACAGACAAATACATACAAGTAAAGGGGAATACCAGAATCATAAACAGGGCCAGGCCAGGGTCGTCAACGGGATGGGCAGCTGGGAAAAAGGAAGACAAACAGGACAGGGAGAGGATGGATCACAGGAGGGACGGGTACAGGTGCAAGGTTTAGGGTCCAGGGTTCAGGTAACAGACAGGAACAGGATCAGGTACAGATGCAGATACAGAGCTTCACAGGTTCAGGGTCAGGGCGCAAGGAAAGATACCAAGGCAGGGCATCAGTGTGTCTGCCGGGTACTTATACACACCTCCTGCAATCACTCAGGTGATGCCTGATTGCAGGAGATAATGTCGGCCCCACACTGCTAGGAACCACCCACTGGTGGATGCCAGTACTACGGCCCAAGGATCACATAATGCCACCAACAGGGTTAGGCTCCCCTGGCAGTTCCAGACTGCCAGGAAACACCTGCTGGTGGACCACAGTACTGCCCACCAAATGTCAGACAGTATCATCAGCGGGTGGAACCTTTCCTGACAGGAGGTCAATTGATTTTGCCCTAATTCTGGAATTGCTGTACTTCTCTCTTCTTTCACTAGATGGCCGGGTATCTGGTGGCATTAGATAAGACAAGGGCATTGCAAGGACAGATTGGGAATGAATGGGGTGTCTCAGCCAATGGGCAGGGATTTTCTTAGGTCCCTTGGCCTGCTGGGAGAGCATATTTATTTGGGTGGAGCCAGGTGATCGGGGTTCTGTGCCACCTGGACGGCTGTCTGGGTGGACATGTGTTGTAATGCCCCAGGTTGCTAGATCATAAACTTTGGGCCTATCCCGGGGACATTTGGCGGCTAGTCTGTCTGAGGGCCTATCCAGAAGCAAGAGAGCAGCATAGGGTTGGGACTGTGGCTTGCAGTCCAACCAGAAGTGCTGGTTCCACCAGCTGGGGAACCAGTTGTGGTCGGAGGTAGAAGAAAAGCTGTCGCCACTAAGGGACCATCCACCTTATTGCTGGAGACCACTGTGAGTAAGCTGAGGCCAGTACCAGAGCAGACTTCTCGCCAGCTGGGGATGGTGAAGAAATGGGAAAACTTCAACAAGTGCTAAGTCTGGGACCCAGCGGGACAGCAGAGGTGATGCTTGTGTAGTGCCAAACCAGGGACCTAACGTGTCAGCAGGGCCAAAGCTTGAGGAGTATCTGTGAGTGCCAAGCCAGGGACCCAGCAGTGAAGCGGGGGGTGACGCTTGAGGAAGATACTGAGTGCTAGATTGGAAGAGCTCATGGGATCCAATGGCAGCGGATCAGTAAGTCTAGTGAAAGACTGAGGGCTCAGTGGAAGTGAAGTTCTACAATAGGAGATTGTAGAAGAAGTGAAAGAGTTCATTGCAACCTTTGTTAGAAACTGTTACAAGACTGTTGCCATAGGAGACAGCGTTCATACTCATGCATATGTGGCGTCTGGCTAGATACCTTTCCCTGCATGGCTGGCTGCCTATAGAAGTCCCAGAGTCTGCCAATTAACATTGCATCTACTTAAGGGTGTCCTGGCCCTAACCCTCTCTCCCACAGTTCTGTTAAAGAGACAATAAATCTCTTTGCTTTCAAGAAGTGTCTGGCGCCCATCAATCTACTTTGCATTACACCCACCATGCTTTGTAACCCACTCTACACAGAAGGATGTCAGCTGTCCCTAACCCTGGAGGTCATCATTAGGCCTAGAGAGACCCGGGACTATGCTACACAAATATATGTGTAATCAGTGGCAACATCTTGGGCACCTTAGTGTACTGCAGTCCTAACTCTATAATTTTAAGAGTCTCCCAAGTTGGTGAACTCCCTCCTGGCATACCTGCCCTTAAAGTGTTACTAAACTCAGGACTCTGCATGCACTATATCTGGTCTCCCACAATACACAGAACATGAACATGCAATTGTTTTAGTAAATATAAAATGCTAAATACCTTTACTCATCAGCAGTATATAGCAGTCTTGTGTATCTATCAGTGTCTGGTAAAGCTTGTAGGAGGAGTTTTCATTCTCATCTGACTGTCCTATGAGGTTGCATGTCTCCTGACCCTCTGTCTAGACAGTGCTGTTTGGCCCTGTGCCGATCACATGCACCCTCAAAAAATAAATAAAAAGATAAATAAAAACTCTCTAGCAATACACACCAAACTGAGTGCAGAGTGTTCCAAAGACCCTGTACTATCAGGAGATAAATTGGGGACTGTGGAAGAAAGGGGAGAATCAGAGAAGTCAGGATAAAACAGCCTTTTTAAACAATGTGGACGATTAAACCGCTTAGGTTCCACAGTGAGTATAACAAGCATGCCTTATTGCATATACAGACTGATTTTACTGTTGTGGGTTTAGTAACACTTTAATATCCATTATTATATACAGTGGGGATGGAAAGTATTCAGACCCCCTTAAATTTTTAACTCTTTGTTATATTGCAGCCATTTGCTAAAATCATTTAAGTTCATTTTTTCATTTTTTTCCTCATTAATGTACACACAGCACCCCATATTGACAAAAAAACACAGAATTGTTGACATTTTTGCAGATTTATTAAAAAAGAAAAACTGAAATATCACATGGTCCTAAGTATTTAGACCCTTTGCTTGGTATTTAGTAGAAGCACCATTTTGATCTAATACAGCCATGAGTCTTTTTGGGAAAGATGCAACAAGTTTTTCACACGTGGATTTGGGGATCCTCTGCCATTCCTCCTTGCAGATCCTCTCCAGTTCTGTCAGGTTGGATGGTAAACGTTGGTGGACAGCCATTTTTAGGTCTCTCCAAATAGGGGTACCTTGATGTGGCCACTGCAGATTACACATATTTTATACAAACCTATTTTTACTGTATATTATATTTTACCTATTACATGCTCAATTGGGTTTAAGTCAGGGCTCTGGCTAGGCCGTTCAAGGGCAGTCACAGAGTTGTTGTGAAGCCACTCCTTCGTTATTTTAGCTGTGTGCTTAGTGTCATTGTCTTGTTGGAAGTTAAACCTTCGTCCCAGTCTGAGGTCCTTAGCACTCTGGAGAAGGTTTTCGTCCAGCATATCCCTGTACTTGGCCGCATTCATCTTTCCCTCAATTGCAACCAGTCGTCCTGTCCCTGCAGCTGAAAAATACCCCCACAGCATGATGCTGCCACCACCATGCTTCACTGTTGGGACTGTATTGGACAGGTGATGATCAGTGCCTGCCTTTCACCACACGTACCGCTTAGAATTAAGGCCAAAAGGTTCTATCTTGGTCTCATCAGACCAGAGAATCTTATTTCTCATCATCTTCTCTGTTTTTTTAGCAAACTCCATGCAGGCTTTCATGTGTCTTGCACTGAGGAGAGGCTTCCGTCGGGCCACTATGCCATAAAGCCCTGACTGGTGGAGGGCTGCAGTGATGGTTGACTTTCTACAACTTTTTCCCATCTCCCGTCTGCATCTCTGGAGCTCAGCCACAGTGATTTTTGGGTTCTTCTTTACCTCTCTTACCAAGGCTCTTCTCCCCCAATAGCTCAGTTTGGCCAGCTCTAGGAAGGGTTCTGGTCATCCCAAACGTCTTCCATTTAAGGATTACGGAGGCCACTGTGCTCTTAGGAACCTTAAGTGCAGCAGAAATTTTTTTGTAATCTTGGCCAGATCTGTGCCTTGCCACAATTCTGTCTCTGAGCTCTTCAGGCAGTTCCTTTGTCCTCATGATTCTCATTTGCTCTGACATGCACTGAGAGCTGTAAGGTCTAATATAGACAGGTGTGTGGCTTTCCTAATCAAGTCCAATCAATATAATCAAACACAGCTGGACTCAAATGAGGTGTAGAATCATCTCAAGGATGATCAGGAGAAATTGACAGCACCTGGGTTAAACATATGCGTGTCACAGCAAAGGGTCTGAATACTTAGGACCATGTTATATTTCAGTTTTTCTTTTTTAATAAATCTGCAAAAATGTCAACAATTCTGTGTTTTTCTGTCAATATGGGATAATGTGTGTACATTAATGAGGAAAAAAATGAACTTAAATGATTTTAGCAAATGGCTGCAATATAACAAAGAGTGAAAAATTTAAGGGGGAGACTCTCAAAATTATAGTTAGGACTGCAGTACACTGGGGTACCTTGACGTAGCCACTGCAGATTACACATATTTTATACAAACCTAGATATATTATATTTTACCTATTACATATATAAACAAACCTATATTTGTGTATATTATCCACATATTATACATACATTTCGCCACATTTGCTAAGCTCTAGAAACACTCTTGCAAAGTGAAGAGTTTGTTTGTCTTTACCAAATCAACTTTTGAATTTGGAACAAGGAATGCTAATAAAATAATAGGGAAAACAAATCACCTGCCGGGAGCCTACTGGCAATACTGGTGACTAGTCTATTGACCGCTTTTTTTGCAACACTTCCACGTAACTGATTCTCTTTATTGGAAAATATACTCCACAGAGTAAATATTCAATGCACCCAGCATGTTAATAAACTAATGACCATTTACAGTGCATTGCTCTCTGCATGCACAGTGGGCCCTTCATAGAGGAAGCCATACTCAAAGAGGGCATAGGTTTATATCCCTGCTGGAGCTCTATAGCGATTCCATCCCTGTTGCTATGATGTGCATGGCCCAGTTCCTCTGAGTCTTCAGAATGACCCAGCTAGATTCACAGCAAATTCCAGCTTGTGAAAACTGGTTCACTCAACCCTGTTTTTGAGCCCTAAGGCATCATTACTGTCTACATGAAAGAGTAGAAGCATTTAAAAAAAAAGCTCTTACTCTTGATAAACCTACTTTTATGATTGCATAGCCTGAGTGTCATTGTGAAATTCAGCAGTGACTTGCATACAATGATTTCAATAACTAGCATGAATATTATCCTCAGATATACAACTTTTAAGAACAAACTACATAATCCCTCCCATTTTCATGAGGATTTTAGTTGTTTTATTACTCAGTAATCTGCTGTTGACATTACAGTCAGCACTTCATCTCTGTTATTGCAAAATAATCTTTGGCCATTAAAAATATCATATGAGGCTGGGGAACTATGCAGAGAGACAAATGCTGAGCATTGTCATTCTATTAGATACAGTATCTATAGCAATAATAAAATACGACTATCTTCTCCAATATCTCAAGCTATGGTGCAGAAAGCACTCTTGAATCACAATACCCTTCTCCAAAGTTTAAGTATATGTATATACTGTATATATAAATTGTCAATGCCAAAATGACAGCCAGGAGTTGCTGTCCAAATACAGTAGCTATTAGGGCCGGTTCACACCAGATTGCAGTGCGGAAAAAGCGCATTCCATAAGCGTTTCCCAAACTGTGCTCAAAACGCACTGCGTTTGTGATCTGCTGTGAGTGCCAATGTAATGTTAAAGGCATTCTAAATGCAGATCGCAAACGCAGTGCATTTGCGGGCACCAGATCGCATGTTACTGTGGTGCCATTTGGTGCAGCACGTCTTTGAAATGTAGTGCATGCACTACTTTTTCTGCATTCCGGCGTGACAGCCCATTCTAATGGTATGCACAGGGTCACATTCCTGTGCGATTCAGGTTTGAGCCAGCCTTAATGTTTTAACACGGTGTGTATAAACACTGTTCGGACACAAGATATAAGCCTAGTACACATGGGCCGAATGTTGGGCGGCATTGGCCGGTTCAATAGAAACCGGCCTAAATTAGGCCCGTGTTTGTGGCAGCTGTTCAGGCAGAAGCCGGCCGTTTGGGTCATGACCGGAAAAGGTCTGCCGATTGGCTCCCCTTTAGCGCTCTCTGTTAGCCAGTGGCTGAGAACGCTGACCGAAGTGTTCTGGTGGGGGGCCACCCCCCTGTCAGAACACAATAGAATAGCAGGGAAGATCCCTGTACTAACATCGGATTGGTAGTACAGCGGCCCCGACCTGTGCTGTTTTTTTTTTTTTTTTGCTGGGTTGAACAAAAAAAAATTAGTAGTGTGTTAGGAGGCTTTAGAGATACAAAGTAACATTGTTATTTTTGTTTTTACTGTTTTTCCATGTACATGCAAATCAAAGGGATTATCTTAGATCTGCATATGATGTCAGTTAACAAACCTGGCTTGTAAAATAAAACATTTTTTGTACATAAAATGTATTCTTATCTAAGCCCTAATTAACCCTTAGTTTTCCCTTATCAGTTCTAATTTACTCTTTCTTCCTTCTATGCATGAAGGTAAAAAACCTTCAACCATTAAAAAAAAAAAAACATTCTTATATGCACCATAGAGCCACTTCCTCATTCTTTCTATTGTCATAGCTGATAATAAAGTTATGTAATACCCTGTATTCATAATGTCAAGTATTCTGATTATACAGATTTCCCAGTGTGCCACATCCCGTATAGAACAGAGAGAAAAAGGAAAAAGAAAAAAGAAAGAAACTTGGACTCAAGTTGAACAACAGTAAGTACCAATGGCAATATGATTACCTTTTTCTAATGTAACTAAACAACTTTGATCCCTCTTTTATGGGGCGTACACTTATATTTAGCATTGTTTTCATATAACACAGGGGTTTGTTTTGCCTGTTGCTTATAGCAGTGGTATTCAATCTTTGGGTTCCTTTCTAGCACCTTCTGAACCTCATCCTTCTTAGGCCCTGTTATCGTGGTGTGGATGTGATCTCATATATTAGATATGTTTTGCTAGCATGCAGCTCTTTGTCTTCATGGCTGTGTATGTACTCCATATATATATATATATATATATATATATATATATATATATATATATATCTATATACATGTGTTTACTTATATGTGTATCTGCTCTTTTCCCAGGACTCCCCCTTCAGGCCCCAGTGTCCGTGGCTTTTTCCCTCCAGAGACTTCTTCTACAACCCATACCCCCCTTCCGATTGCTTTTGGGGGTGGGGTGTAGTCCCTCCATTATTTCATTTTTTTGCCCTTTTTTTTATATTGAGGCACAGATATCTATTTGAAAGCAGCTACAATGTGGGCAGGGGTGCCGGGGACCTCATGAGACAGTGTTTTTAAATGTGAACATGGATTTTTCATGCATATACAACTGAATTAGATGTAAGTTGTTAAAAACATATATTCTCCCCTTGTCTGTATGTTATTGGGTAGATGTATTCATTTACTGTTGAGTGTTTGTATTTGAATTTCATAGACTATATACAGTATCTCACAAAAGTGAGTACACTCCTCACATTTTTTGTAAATATGGGCCCAATTTGGACATTTTCACTTGGGGTGTACCCACTTTTGTTGCCAGCCGTTAATGGCTGTGTGTTGAGTTATTTTGAGGGGACAGCAAATTTACACTGTTATACAAGCTGTACACTCACTACTTTACATTGTAGCAAAATGTCATTTCTTCAGTGTTGTCACATGAAAAGGTATAATAAAATATTTACAAAAATGTGAGGGGTGTACTCACTTTTGTGAGATACTGTATATCCTGTTAACCCCTGATGAAAGAGACGCAATCAGCTCTGAAACGTGTTGGGTATAAAGACTATTGTATCTACATGGTTGTATATCTTGATTCTCCTGTATTCATGACCATGTTCAGTACTTTGTTCATATTTTCTCTTTAATAAATATCTTTTTTCACGACTTTACTTATTTTTTGGTAGTGCCTTTAAAGTCCTACCCTCAGGGTTTTTTTTCTCTCTGTAGTCATAATGTCAGGCAGGTTTAAAGAGAGATGCAGGGGTTCCTCATGTGCGGTTAGTAAGGCGCAACAGGTTCTGTATCCACAATTGAAACATGCACCAGTTCGAAAGCGTGCTGAAGAAAAACCTCTTGGCTGCATTTCAAGATATTGGCAGGATCTCTTTTTATGCCCAACGTGCCCTTGATCTTCAGATTGTTGAAACGAGTAGTATCGGTGGTGGTAGGTGCCACAGCAATACTTTTAATTCATTTACTCATCCACAGCAGGCAACAGTCACAGGCAGTACCTAAAGCATAGAATTGCAGACTTCTTTGGGTCCATGGGTTGATGTGGACTCTAAGTGAGGACCCTTGGACTATTAGATGTTCAAGCTGGACTACTGGCTGGAGCTTGCACACCAAATACTGTGCTTCTGGTTTGTCTATGCCAAGTGTGTTCTCTGAGGAAGCCTTCAGCACAATGGGTGGTTTTGTGACAAGGAGACAAATCCACCTGACCCCTGACTGTTAGCAATGAGTTGGGGTATGGTAGGATTAGTTTAAGAGGAGTAAAGGATGGGAAGGCCACATTAGGAGCCCAAACTGAAAAGCAAGCCCTTAAGGGTGCATTGGCATCAGTTAAAAATGGCTGCTATGCTCTCTTGAAGAGAAGGAAAAGGCCTCATTAGGAGTAAAAAATGGTAGCACGTTCCCAATTTCATATTTCATTTTTCAGCTGTATTCTGGCTGATAAGTTTCTCCCCAACAGATCTTCTCAGGGTTTTTATTTTGTCAAAATATATACATATACAAAGCAAAGAGCAAATGTAGCAATCCTTATCAACCAATCAGAATTTACTTTATTGGAAACAAAAAAGGCAAAAAACATACAACGTGTATCAACCAAGATGGACATATATTAAGATGCACATATAACAAAATTAATTCTTAAGTCCAACTGTGAACGATCAGAAAATTTCCTCTATCACGTGAAACTTTAAAGGATGGGTTCACCTTTTGGGAAAAATATTAAATGCACATATTTTTGCAGGAAAAAATGCGTATTTAATATTTTTCCCTAAGGAGCCTGGAAAGCGTTGCACCCGTGATCAGTGGATCAGGGGTGCTATGCCAGAATTCTGCAGCTTTCAGTCTGACTCTTTACAAGCTGCAGGGAACTACAGCTTATCAGCAACCTTGCAGTCCATTGAGAACTACAAGCTGTCAGCCGCAATGGCTGACAGTAGTTTTAGTTTGTGTATTCACAGGAAACTGTGAATGAATGATGCGGCCGTGTGGACGGAGCCCTGCATGGGTGCACAATTTTCAAATAGTAATAACAGGCGCGGGGAGAAGAGCTGTGCTGTCACAGTGAGAGGAAGAGAGGCTGCAGCTGCTGGAACATGTTACATGTTCCACACTAAATACAGATGGAACATGTAGCATGTTCCAAAAGGTAAACTTATCCTTTACATTTCCGCCAAAAGGTTTTTGGAATCCCCCAAAAACCTGTACTCTTCACTGCTCTCAGAAAACATACTTACCAAAAATGCGTGCCTAACCTTTGACAGATTAGGCAAACACAGGTTGTGTATTCCAAGACCATGTGGTATTGCCCAAAGCCTTTAAATACTGCTCCTTCATCCTCCAGCTAATAAATTCTCAGGTGGACATAAAGTAATAAAGAATGACTCTAAAAGTGTGATAAGGTCAAATTTTATTAAAAAATTATGAAATATGCTGACAAAAAATATTACGATCACAGGCTTGTAGTATAGCACAATCAGTCCAAATGACATCCAGGAATGACATAAACCCCAAGAGAGCCACCTCCCACCAGCCACTCAGATCTCAGCAGCTCTAACAGCTAAAATCCAGCACAGGCACAAACCAGAGAAGCTACCAGCGCATGGCTTCGCCCCTACGCGTTTTGTCTTTCAATAACTTTATCAAAACGGATAAAGTAATTGAATGATGAAATATGTAGTGGGTGGAATATCACCTGGGCAAGTTGTGTTTGCTTAGTCTGTCAAAAGATAGGCACGCACTTTTGGTAAGTGCGTTTCCTGGGGCGGTGAAGGACACATGGTTTTGGGGGATTCCCTGGAAATTTAGTGGAGGAAATTTACTGATTATTCACCACTGAACTTAATTAATTTCATTCATTTTGTTATATGGACATCTTGATTGGTACTCTGTTTTGTGTTTGATTGTTTTTTTTGTTTTTTTTTTAAGATGGTGGTGGAAATTTTCTGATCATCTACTATCAGACTTCATTTATTTTGTTATATGTACATATTGCTCGATACTTTGTGTAGAATATTATTATATTATTGCTTTGTTTAAGTTGTATGGATACTGGTTGTTCACTCAGCGCTGTATTTTTTTTATTATATATGCCCCCAAGTTTTAAAGAGAAAATAAGTCTCCACCCCACATTCATGGCTGGGTGCAAACTGAGATGGTTCCCTTACTGAGAAATAGTATAACTACTAGTATAGTATAGTATAACCACTAAAAGCATGTAAGATGTCCCATGCATTGATTGGTTAAATCTTTAATATTCTAGTACCAGGTTAACATTTGTTTACATCTAAATTATAAATCATAAGCCTTCTGATATGAGAAAATCATAATTTTTCATTTTCAGATATCCTAATGCTACTTAATCACGCTTCACTTCACATAACGAAAGTTTATGAAAAGACATTGCAGATCTGATCACCATATTTCTATTATCCACTGCGTGATTATTTTTTTTATTAAATTCTAAGTTTATAATTCAGAGGCTCATGCTGTACATGAATAAAAAAAAGAATTTGTGATATGAAAGACTTCATACATGTTGTATTCATTGTTTCTTATCAGGTAAATTTGATATCAGCATTTACATAAGTATATTTACAAGATGTATGAAATAAATTTTATATATATATATATATATATATATATCCAAATCATACATATATGATATATATATACATATACATCCAAATCAGGTGAACGGTGTAGGAATTACAACAGTTTGTATATGTGCCTCCCACTTTTTAAGGGACCAAAAGTAATGGGACAGATTAACAATCATCCATCAAACTTACACTTTTAAATGCTTGGGTGCAAATCCTTTGCAGTCAATTACAGCCTGAAGTCTGGAACGCATAGACATCACCAGACGCTGGGTTTCATCCCTGGTGATGCTCTGCCAGGCCTCTACTGCAACTGTCTTCGGTTCCTGCTTGTTCTTGGGCCATTTTCCCTTCAGTTTTGTCTTCAGCAAGTGAAATGCATGCTCAGTCAGATTCAGGTCGGGTGATTGACTTGGCCATTGCATAACATTCCACTTCTTTCCCTAAAAAACTCTTTGGTTGCTTTCACAGTATGCTTCGGGTCATTGTCCATCTGCACTGTGAAGAGCCGTCCAATGAGTTCTGAAGCATTTTGCTGAATATGAGCAGATAACATTGTCTGAAACACTTCAGTATTCATCCTGCTGCTTGTGTCAGCAGTCACATCATTAATAAATACAAAAGAACCAGTTCCATTGGCAGCCATACATGCCCACGCCATGACACTACCACCAGCATGCTTCACTGATGAGTAGGGATGAGCTTCAAGTTCGAGTCGAACTCATGTCGAACTCGCAGAACAGCGAACAATTTGGGGTGTTCGCGGAACACCCTTTATAAGTCTATGGGAGAAATCAAAAGTGCTAATTTTAAAGGCTTATATGCATGGTATTGTCATAAAAAAGTTTTGGGGACCTGGGTCCTGCCCCAGAGAACATGGTTTAATGCAAAAAAAAGTTTCAAAACAGCCGTTTTTTCGGGAGCAGTGATTTTAATAATGCTTAAAGTGAAACAATAAAAGTGTAATATCCCTTTAAATTTCGTACCTGGGGGGTGTCTATAGTATGCCTGTAAAGGGGCGCATGTTTCCCATTTTTAGAACAGTCTGACAGCAAAATGACATTTCAAAGGAAAAAAAGTCATTTAAAACTACTCGCGGCTATTAATGAATTGCCGGTCCAACAATACACATAAAAGTTCATTGATAAAAACGGCATGGGAATTCCCAACAGGGGAACCCCGAACCAAAATTTAAAAAAAATGTAAAAAAAAAAATGACGTGGGGGTCCCCCTAAATTCCATACCAGGCCTTTCAGGTCTGGTATGGATATTAAGGGGAACCCCGGCCAAAATTTAAAAAAAAAAATGGCGTGGGGTCCCCCTCAAAATTGCCAGAAGCATCACACAGCGGGAGCCTCCCTCCATGCCATCATGGATGCGGAGCGGCCCGAAAAGAAGATGAAGACAAGAAGATGAAGAGAAGAAGATGAAGAGAAAAAGATGAAGAGAGAAGCGTCACACAGCGGGAGCCTCCCTCCATGCCATCATGGATGCGGAGCGGCCAGAGGAGAAGAAGATAAGAATATCGGAGGAAGATGCCGGACAACATGGGGACAAGGTGTTTTGGGGGGCTACCCCAAAGCACCCTCCCAATGTTGAGGGCATGTGGCCTGGTACGGTTCAGGAGGGGGGGCGCTCTCTCGTCCCCCCCTCTTTTCCCTCGGCCTGCCAGGTTGCGTGCTCGGATAAGGGTCTGGTATGGATTTTGAGGGGGACCCCACGCCATTTAAAAAAAAATTTTGGTCGGGGTTCCCCTTAATATCCATACCAGACCTGAAGGGCCTGGTATGGAATTTAGGGGGACCCTCCACGTCATATTTTTTTAAAATTTTGGTTCAGGGTTCCCCTGTGGGGAATTCCCATGCCGTTTTATCAATGAACTTTTATGTGTATTGTTGGACCGGCAATTCATTTATAGCCACGAGTAGTTTTAAATGACTTTTTTCCTTTGAAATGTCATTTTGCTGTCAGACTGTTCTAAACACGGGAAACATGCGCCCCTTTACAGGCATACTATAGACACCCCCCAGGTACAAAATTTAAAGGGATATTACACTTTTATGGTTTCACTTTAAGCATTATTAAAATCCAGAAAAAACGTCCGTTTTTAAAACTTTTTTTGCATTGATCCATGTCCCCTGGGGCAGGACCAAGGTCCCCAAACACTTTTTACGACATTAACTTGCATATAAGCTTTTAAAATTAGCACTTTTGATTATTCATGTTCGTGCCCCATAGACTTTAACGGTGTTCGCGTGTTTGAACAAATTTTTTGCCTGTTCGCAAGTTCTGGTGCGAACCGAACAGGGGGGTGTTCGGCTCATCCCTACTGATGAGGTGGTATGGTTTGGATCATGAGCAGTCCTTTCCGTCTCCATACTCTTCTCTTCCCATTACTCTGGTACAAGTTAATCTTGGTCTCATCTGTCCATAGGATGTTGTTCCAGAACTGTGAAGGCTTTTTTAGATGTTGTTTGGCAAACTCTAATCTGGCCTTCCTGTTTTTGAGGCTTACCAATGGTTTATATCTTGTGGTGAACCCTCTGTATTCACTCTGGTGAAGTCTTCTCTTTATTGTTGACTTTAAAACACATACACCTACCTTCTGGAGAGTGTTCTTGATCTGGCCAACTGTTGTGAAGGGTGTTTTCTTCACCAGTGAAAGAATTCTTTGGTCATCCACCACAGTTGTTTTCCGTGGTCTTCCGGGTCTTTTGGTGTTGCTGAGCTCACCGGTGCGTTCTTTATTTTTAAGGATGTTCCAAACAGTTGATTTGGCCACACCTAATGTTTTTGCTATCTCTCTGATGGGTTTGTTTTGTTTTTTCAGCCTAATGATGGCTTGCTTCACTGATAGTGACAGCTCTTCGGATCTCATATTGAGAGTTGACTGCAACAGATTCCAAATGCAAATAGCACACTTGAAATGAACTCTGGACCTTTTATCTGCTCCTTGTAAATGGGATAATGAGGGAATAACACACCTGGCCATGGAACAGCTGAGCAGCCAATTGTCCCATTACTTTTGGTCCCTTAAAAAGTGGGAAGCACATATACAAACTGTTGTAATTCCTACAGCGTTCACCTGATTTGGATGTAAATACCCAGAAAGCTGAAAGTCTGCAGTCAAAGCACATCTTGTTCGTTTCATTTCAAATCCATTGTGGTGGTGTATAGAGCCAAAAAGATTAGAATTGTGTTGATGTCCCAATATTTATGGACCTGACTGTATTTGATCTTGATCTTGAAACATCTTACCTCTGCTTGCCAACAAGGGTTTTTCCACCGAGTACTAAGTCATGTTTTGCTTGGGGGGTAAAATATTTATTTTACTCACTGAACTGCAACTCAGTTTATAACATTTGTATCTTGTGTTTTTTTCTGGATTTTTGGTTGATATTCTGTCTCTGTCTTTTAAAATACATCTATGATAAAAATGATATACCCTTAATGTCTTTGTAAGTGGGCAAACTTACAAAATCTGCAGGGGATCAAATAATAATTTTCCCCACTGTAACTATATGAAAGTACAAAAGTGCAATATAACAAATAAAGTGCAATTCATCATGTGAAAAATGTGCAATTCATCCACCAATAGTCCAATTCCTTAAAGTGACAGATCCTCAATTTCACATATAACAGGTACGTTCAAATAAACGTAAAAAACAGCCAGTTAATTTTTAAGTTTAAATTTATTTATACTTACTGTTATACATGAAATTGAAGACCTGTGAGTGTAAGGAATTGGACTATTAATGGATGAATTGCACTTTATTTGTTATATTGCCTTCTAAATCCTCTTGTACCAAATTGTATTGTAACTGTAATATCTGCCTCAATTTTGTCAAACTGTTGGCGCTGTATCAATCCTGTATAATAATATTAATAATAATATATTGCACTCTTGTACTTACATAGAATTATAGGTGCTGCACTTTATATACAGTGGGGTTGATTTACTAAAGGTAAAAAGACTGTGCACTTTGGAAAGTGCAGTTGCACATGGCAAGAGCAGTTGCTCCAGAGTTTAGTAAATGAGCAGAAGCTCTGCTGACTTTAATCAACCAATCATGTGCAAGCAAAAATGCTGTTTTTTTTATTTTCCTTGCATGTGATTGGGTATTCTTTGCAAACTGAAGCTTTACCTTGTTTACTAAGCTCTGGAGCAACTGCACTTGCAGAGTGCAATTGCACTTTCCAAGGTGCACAGACTGTTAGCCTAGTAAATCAACCCCAGTGTCTCACAAAAGTGAGTACACCCCTCACATTTTTGTAAATATTTAATTATATATTTTCGAGTGACACTTTGCTACAATGTAAAGTAGTAAGTGTACAGCTTGTATAACAGTGCAAATTTGCTGTCCCCTCAAAATAACTCAACCCACAGCCATTAATGTCTAAACTGCTGGCAACAAAAGTGAGTACACCCCTAAGTGAAAATGTCCAAATTGGGCCCAAAGTGTCAATATTATGTGTGGCCACCAATATATTCCAGCACTGTCTTAACCCTCTTGGGCATAGAGTCACCAGAGCATCACAGGTTGCCACTGGAGTGCTCTTCCACTCCTCCATGATGACATCACAGAGCTGGTGGATGTTAGAGACCTTGCGCTCCTTCACCTTCTGTTTGAGGATGCCCCACAGATGTTCAATAGGGTTTAGGTCTGGAGACATGATTGGCCAGAAAATTAACCTTTACCCTCAGCTTCTTTAGCAAGGCAGTGGTCATCTTGGAGGTGTGTTTGGGGTCGGTTAGAATACTTCCCTGCGGCCAAGTCTCTGAAGGGAGCGGATCATGCTCTGCTCCAGTATGTCACAGTACATGTTGGCATTCACGGTTCCCTCAATGAACTGTAGCTCCCCAGTGCCAGCAGCACTCATGCAGCCCCAGACCATGACACTCCAATCACCATGCTTGACTGTAGGCAAGACACACTTGCTTGACACCATCTGAACCAAATAAGTTTATCTTGGTCTCATCATGCCACCGGACATGGTTCCAGTAACCCATATCCTTAGTCTGCTTGTCTTCAGCAAACAGCGGGCTTTCTTGTGCATCATCTTTAGAAGAGGCTTCCTTTTGGAATGACAGCCATGCAGACCAATTTGATGCAGTGTGCAGTGTATGGTATGAGAACTGACAGGCTGACCCCCCCACCCCTTCTACCTCTGCAGCAATGCTGGCAGGACTCATACGTCTATTTCCCAAAGACAACCTCTGGAAATGAAGCTGACCATGTGCACTTCTGTGGTCAACCATGGTGAGGCCTGTTCTGACTGGAATCTGTCCTGTTAAACCACTGTATGGTCTTAGCCACCGTGCTGCAGCTCAGTTTCAGGGTCTTGGCAATCTTCTTATAGTCTAGGCCATCTTTATGTAGAACAACAATTCTTTTTTTCAGATCCTCAGAGAGTTCTTTGCCATGAGGTGCCATGTTGAACTTCCAGTGACCAGTATGAGAGAGTGAGAGCAATTACACCAAATTTAACACACCTGCTCCCCATTCACATCCGAGACCTTGTAACACTAATGAGTCACATGACACCTGGAGGGGGGGGGTGGCTGATTGGGCCCAATTTAGACATTTTCCCTTAGGGGCGCACTCACTTTTGTTGCCAGCGGTTTAGACATTAATGGCTGTGTGTTGAGTTATTTTGAGGAGACAACAAATTTACACTGTTATACAAGCTGTACACTCACTACTTTAAATTGTAGCAAAGTGTAATTTCTTCAGTGTGGTCACATGAAAAGATTAAATATTTACAAAAATGTGAGGGGTGTACTCACTTTTTTGAGATACTGTATATTGGTTTTTATATTGCATATTGGCCTCACTGCAAGCTGCCTTTTTTACTTTTTTTATTTTTTTTTCATGGGCGCTGAATGATATTTTTTTATATGATCGAAATAATTGCCTCAGTTATAATTCCTTCTTATCGATGCTTAGCTCCAGCCAAAATTTTAATTTCAGTCTTGGATTATGGGGAAGACTGGAGCCCAAAGGGACAGGAAGTGAGGGAAAATCTCTACAATTTGGATAGAAAAAAACTAATTTTAGTAAATTGGAGAGGGGTGCAAACATCTGTAATTTTTATTTTGTTGTCTATGCATTCCTATCATGGTGACCCCCTTTCCCCTCATTTATTGGACTGGTTATCAGAGGGATAAAAAGTGAGAGGAAAACTAAGCAGTATGGGCACAGTCAGCAATAAAAACTTGTCATAGTTTTTAACCCTTCCCCACTTTACACAACACCAATGTTACTTACACCTACCTCTTTAAGAAAAAGAATCTAGCCTCTGTGGGCTCGTCCCTTTGTATTGGAAGCTTGCTGGGTATATTTGTGGCTGCTTTTTCTTCTGCAATCAGATAAGACCATTTTTGGAGGTTAATATATACATGTGGATGAAGTGAACATACTGTATATGTGTATATATGTTATTCTTTTATAACTTAGACCTCTTACATGTTTTGCTTTGCAATATAAAGTATACCTGTGGGGCTGTCGATATGGAATATCTATGATCCAGGTGTTCCTTGCTGAAGCTTACCAGATTATAACAATTCTTTTCTTGCTCGGTTTATTTGGGTAAAACGAAAATAAGACTAGATTTTATTTATTTGTAATAAGTCTGTGTGTACAACATCTGATTTTTTTCATGCAGATTCCCATAGGGATCCTTAGCGCCCTCTGTGTTCCCCATCTTTACTCTGTGGGGGTTCTTGATGGCATATGGACATATTTCTCTGTTTGTTTATGTGATGGTGTCATAAAGTTATATATTTATATTCCAGACTGACCACCGACTCCCCCTTATAAAGATTTGTTAAAATTAAAAAGCGTTGGGGCTTATATACAAAATTGTGGTAATTATAAGAGCACCATTATGGGCTATTACCATTATTTCCACTATGTACACCAAAAATAAGCGCAGTCTGTATATATTGAGAAACATTGATCTATTTATCAGCCAATTATTTTTATCATTTTTTTCTTTGATGCTTAATAAAATATTTTTTGTACTTTTTCAATCAATTGTGGTGTAATTGGTGCCAAAAAAATCCCAGTCCAGGTTTCCTATTTTTCTTAACCACTTCCTTACTGGGCCATAGTTAAAAGACGTCCTCGGTAGGAAGTGGAATACCAAGGTTATGGCTGCAGCAACATGCCATAGCTTCAGTATTGTCTTTTCAGCCAGCTATTCTCTAACCGCTAATTAGCCACTGCATAATTTCTAGAAGCAGAGTTGGACTCCCCCGCTGCTTTTTCAGTGGTTCTCATGCTTACCTGGCTGATGGGTAGCTTCAGGAACTGATCCAGCGGTTGCAGTGTCTGGCCACAGAGATGAGGGGAGGTAAGTTGGCCTCCGCTCATCTCTATGGTCTAATAGGACCAGAGCAATGTCATGTCATCACTTCCGGCCCAATGTAAACAATCTTTTTTTAAAGTATTAGATCAATTTTTTTTTTTTATCTAAAGCTTCACATTGTAGAGGAGAGATGTAGGGTCTTTTTTTAGCTTATTTCTATAACAAGGTATGCTTACATTTCTTCTGATAGAAATAAAACTGATCAAAAAAAGTGTAAAATAAAATGTAATAAAATAAATAGTACATTTTTTTTAAAGCGCCCCTGCCCTCCCCCCATGCTCACACAAAGTGGTGAACGCGTAGGGAGTTCACGCCCACATATGTAAATGGTGTTCAAAACACACATGTGAGGTATCCCTGCAAACGTCAGAGCAAGAGCAATGATTCTAGAACTAGACTCCCTCTGTAACTCTAAACTGGTAACTTGTAGAAATTTTCAATGTGTGGCCTATGGAGACTTTTAAGTATCATAGTTTGGTGCCATTCCACGAGCATGCGCAATTTTAAAGCATGATATGGTGGGTATCTATGCACTTGAAGTAACATCATCTTTCATATTTTACAAAAAATGGGTTATATATATATTTTTTATTTCATTAAGTGTATTTTTTCCAGAAAAATGCATTTTAAAAATCCCTGCGCAAATACTGTGTGAGATAAAAAATTGCAACGATCGCCATTTTATTCTCTAGGCCTCTGCTAAAAAAACTTCATATAATGTTTCGGGGTTCTAAGTAATTTTCTAGCAAAATAACACTGATGTATACATATATGAGAGAAGTGTCGGAATTGGCCTGGTAAGCAAGTGATTAAGTAGTATCAGGGACCTTGGCATTGATCAGACTAATTTTTGGGACCTATAATGATAGAATGTCTCCTGTGCATAAGTATGGTAGCCTGGTATAGGTGAAAAAGATGACACCACGTCACTGGGAAATGCTTTGAGACTTGCTGCCCTTTAGGACTGGGGATGTCCTACAACCACTACAAAGGAGGGCGCACCAGCCTAGTGCATTATCCCACAACATTTATTTAAGATCAACAAGAATAATACTCACAAACATGTGACTTAAAATTGCTCATTGAGCTACTCATCTATAGCCCAGTAGTCCTCAACTTGGCACACTTTAGAGTGCAGGGGGACCTCACCAGGATCCTTTATGGCTAACGCGTTTCAAAGGTAACTCCTTCTTCATTAGCTCAGAGGAAGCAAGAGAAGGGGAGTGCCTTGCCCTTCTAGGCCACAGGGCTGTATTTCTATTAATACACACAGTGTAAGGAAACACAGCTCTAGCAGTGGCGGCCCGTCCATAAGGGGTGTAGGGGCGCCGCACCCTAATCCATGCATCCGGCCCCTAATCTACATGCAGGCCGCCAGACGCATGGATTCCAATGAGATTTTTTTTTTTACGTACGTGATTAGAGCCAGAGGCTCTAATTGGCTTAAAGAAAGGGTGGGCTTGGGCACAGAGCACTGCGCCCTGAGCCCACTCAGTTGTGTGACAATAGCGAATTAATATTTGCTATTGTCTTCCTGATTCTCCTTGCGACCAGTCAGGAAGCAGGTACAGAGACCTGATTTGCCGAGAGATCAAATCGATCGTATTGGCAGCTGAGGAAGAGGAGAAGACGTAGGGGAAGCCACTGTGATGCCGAGGAGAAGGAGATGCAGGGTAAAGCCGACGAGGAAGTAAGTGCGGGGCTGGTGAGCTGATGATTGAGTGACAAGGGGGGGCGGCTGAGGTACGACAACACACCAAATCACAACCAAAGCTAATCCCAAAACACAAAAACTAGGTTAAAGTGGTTCAGACCACCAAGTGTATAACTAGCTCCAAGTTATGTTTTCATCTCTGTGAAATTGAATAATAATAATATTAATAATGCCATATGTAATATAGAAGTAACTTTACACTCTAATAATAGTATCCAGCAGAATTTCATTACTTCCTAGTTATTTAGGTAAACATCTCTTTCTTTGGCTTATTGAGCACCAGTGAACATTCTCAGACTGGTACCCCCTTTGGCACTAAAGATTTTGAGAGAGTGTAACCGCAGAGGCTTTGTTTTTCTCCAAATGAATGGCAGCTCTTCCTTTTCAGAATGTCCTTAACAGCGGTAGAAGCAGCATCAGAAATCTGGCGCAGGTCCCTATAAATCAGCGCACAGCTAGAGAACAGTAATCACTTTCTGGTGTCTTTTAGCCATCTATGAAAAGAGCACCCCACTGAACATCTTGCATTAGTGACTCATATATGTGAAGGGAAAGATGTGAAAAGACTGGCACAGCTGGAAATCTAGAAAGAGCTTTAATGAATATGTGGTTTTCACATGATTGCTGGTTGGGATACACGCACTGCCAACTTTGTCGATGAAGCTCAAACTAAATTTAAATGTTTTTAAATGACGGGAATTAAATGTATACTTATTTCAACTTTACGTTTGTAATTAGGAAACCATTTCAGCTGCATTCCAGTCAAAACTAGAAGTTTGCTTTGCTCATTGACATTGTTAAGTACTAATTAGAAAAGCTACAAGGGAATAAATAAAACACCATATGACTTAGCTAAAGGAAAATTATACCCCAAGAATAATGTTTATTTGAATTTATTAACAAGAAGCACAGGGATGCTTTACAAATGTGGGATAGCATACTAGTATGATTTATGTTTTCTATATTACATTCAACTATGAACGCCAGCAGGATTATTTAACCGCTTGATCTCCAAAAGATTTACTGTCCTACATGACCAGGCCACTTTTTTGCGATACGGCACTGTGTTATTTTAACTGACAATTGCGTGGTCGTGTAACGCTGTACCCAAATAAAATTTATGTCAGATAAAGAGATTTACTCTCTGTTTTTCCTTCTCTTTTTTCCTCTTCTTAATTGAACAATCTGATTGGCTACAATGCACAGCTGCACCAGATTTTGCACAGTAACTATTGAGCAAGAAATTTTTGGGAGTGTGATGGCACCATTTATTGAAATGGTATAGCAGTGGTCACTCCTCGCCTGGCAAGGAGACGGGACTGTGTGACGTGAACGGCGCAGGGGGAGGAGGTGGGACTGTGTGATGTGAGCGGCGCAGGGCGAGGAGGCGGGACTGTGTGATGTGAGCAGCGCCGGGAACCCAGCAATTCAAATGAAAATTGTTACAGAAGGCAATCCCCACTCTCTGATGATCAGTCAGCTTGACTCTTCCTCTGCACAGCTGAGACTGTACTGACAGGCACAGGTGAGACTGTACTGATGGGCACAGGTGAGACTGTACTGATGGGCACAGGTGAGACTGTATTGACAGGTACAGGTGAGGCTGTATTGACGAGCAAAGGTGAGACTGTATTGATGGGCACAGGTGAGACTGTACTGTCAGGCACAGGTGAGACTGTACTGACAGGCACAGATGAGAATGTATTGTTGGGCACTGGTCACGCTGTGTTGACGGGCACTGGTCACACTGTATTGACGGGCATTGTGAGCCTGTGCTGATGGGCACTGATAAAGTTGTTGGTAATATTTATTTTTGTAACTTAATTCTGCATAAAACATTTAAGTGTCATTTCATGAGATAATTTATGAGGGTGTGTTTAGGGGTGGGGCATGGTTGGATGGGGCAACTGGTGGCGAGTAACACTTAAGGCCTGGCTAGTAGCTCAGGACTTGAAATTTTGAGCCCTGCTATAGTACCATAGATATAAGTATCTAAATATGTCATATTACATCAAGCATAAAACAGCAAGGGAATTTGCTACACTGATAATTCCAATATAATGTACATCCAAAAGTATATGGATGTGCATAGGTAATGTGAGCAACAGCTAGTCATATAGCAGTTGATATTCATAAATATATACAAGATGTTAGTACCCAGAATAGGAATAATGTTGAGAGTTAAAGTAGAACCAGATACTGGTGAAATGAGAGAGGAGGAGGAAGAACCAGGGGTGAAAAAGACCCTTTCTCAATAATCTCCTGCCTCAAAAAACATTGCGTTCCTTTTCTTTTCACCAGGGTTTGGCTCTGCTTGCCCTCTCATTACTCCATTGACTGAATATATTGAAGTTATTATTTAGCATGACAGCCAGGAAACTAGCATTTGCACAATAAGAGGTCAGCAAAAAAGGTTTCCTTTAAATTGTAGCTCTACTTTCCATAAAACATTATAAAAGGAATTTTAATAAATCACTAATTATTATTTTTGAAAACCAATAAAATTGTGCTTCCCAGTACTAGTATTGGGGTGTATCAAGCTGTTGAGGAAAATGGAAAAAATAGCATTGGACCCATAAGATTATCTTGTTGGTATTCCTATCTTGTTGATGTAAGTAAGCTGTTTTTCGGGTGGCCACCTTCTACACCCCAGAGGATCTCCACAGTGTTCTTGGCTTGTAGTGTAATGTATTGTAATATATCCCAGCTTGACCCAGTTACCCAGCTTGTTTGGTTATGTAACAGAAATGTAAATTGAAGCTTAACACTATAAGGTCCAAATACGACTTGATTCAAATAAAAGTCCAATAGAAGTCAGGGGGACAATCCAAAAAGTATCCAATGCAATTTTAGGGTCCAAAAATGCACTCTTCATGAAAGGTCCAGTTCACTTCTAGTCTATTTGCATTGTTTTCACTCAAGCCCTGATGAAGGGGCATTTTTGGACTCCTGAAACGCATTGGCATGGCGCTTCAATTTACATTTTTGTTACATAATCAAACAAGCTGGGCAGTGTTTTTGAAACTCAGTTGGCTAATATACTGTGGTGTCACATAGAGAGGAGTACTGTACAATCTTGGGAATGGCCTACAGACAACAAGGTCCATGATGACCAAACCAACTTTTCATCAGTCCTTTGGAACAGCCACCCCCGATACAGGTGAGGGGTGGTCCTTTGAGATGCATATATATTGCATATGCCTTCACTAACTGCTTACAATTTTGTAAACACGTTTTCTCTAGAAATCCTCCTTAAGGTAATATAGTTAAAGTTGGCACACTGACATTTCCAATCCAGGTCATTCAGAAATAAATAAAAGATACCAAACACAGCAATGTACGTATAAATAAATAATGACCACAAAAGCCATATAAATAAGCAAATGTAGAACACACAAAGTAAAAAGAACATTGAATGTCTGGAAGGAAAATAATGGGTCACTCAGCGCCAATGAGTAAACTCTGTAATAAATGTTTTGTTTGATTAAAAACACTTTAATGCTTTCTTTGGTTTAAGTGATTTAGTATCCAGTATCATTAAAACTGTAATTACCTTAAGAAATAAATAAGCAGAGATGGTAATGATCTTGGCTGTACATTACCCTTTTTTTATCCTGGCTAGCACACAAAACTACATTTTTGGATGCTGTTTTATTGCTGCATGCTGTTAGCTTCTGTTCTTTATTAAAATAATTTGCATAATGTGCATAATTTGATAACAGTTGTTAAAGCACAAAATGTGACAGTTTGAGACTAGAGATTTGAATTATTGTAAAAACAAAAGTGTCAGTTTTAGTAGTTTGTGTACCATTGATATTAATTTACAGAGATGGGTATGGAGCAGGAGTTACTGCAGTGCTGAGGACCAAATATAAAGCGATTATTCTCTTCTCTTATTTACTTAGCAACCTGTTAAAAAAAAAAAATCATTCCCAGCATATAAAGCCATACATCAGCCTAGGTTTGTCCTCAAAATGTGTGTATTCTGTGGTGATAAAGCTTCCAACTGCTGTTTGCTTTTTTTGTACTAGTGTGGATCAGGGATCTAGCTAAGCTCCTAGGGACCCCACAGTAAAATATGAATCAGAGCCAAATGACATCTCCTCTTTTATGCATAACACTTACGGTATCATGCACAAAATAACACAATACGCACTACACTACACAAACACACTTATCAGTATGAAAACCTCTTTTACCAAACACTCATCATGATACTTAAAGTGTTACTAAATCCACAACAGCAAAGACAGTCTGTATATACAGTAAAACATGCTTATTATACTCTCTGTGGAACCTAAGGGGTTAATTCTCTGCATTGTGTAAAAAGGCTGTTTAATCCACTGCCTCCAATATACTGTACAGTTAGGTCCATATATATATTTAGACACAGGCACAATTTTAGATTTTTTCAGGTATTTACCAAAACATATTCAAGCTATGGCTATTTAATGGATATGGGCTGAAAGTGCACACTCTCAGGTTTAATTTGAGGGTATGTACATTCAAATCGGAGGAAGGGTTTAAGAATTACAGCTCTTAAAGAGGAACTGCAGTCTGCTCACATAATTTGTAATAAAAACATCTTTGCCATTCTAAAGCTTCCCTCCAACCACTTTGCATATTTTATATATATTGTGATCTTGTACTTGCCAAATATGCTTCAGAAATCTCCCTCCACTGAGTCTGGCTGCATCCATTTTAACTGTGGGAAGCTGAAGCCGCTGCCTGTTCACTTCCTGGATTTACACAGACACACCTCTAGCTCTGCAGCTGTCATTGGCCCTCTTATGACTCACCACCCTCCCTTTCTGGCAAACTCTCAGAAGAGTGAGAGAGAGAGCTGTGCATGATGTCATAAGCCTAGGCTAATGACCAGACAAGAAACAGGAAGTGGGCTGTATAAGGTATTTACTGGCAGAAAAAAAATGTTTTACTATCCAAAGTTAAAACAACAAGGGCAGAAGATTTAATAGATGGAAAAATGAAAAAAATACTGTAGTTCCCTTTTAAGAATAGCCATCCCCCTTTTTCAAGGGACCAAACATAATTGGACAATTAAATCAAAAGCTGTTTCATGGCCAGGTGTGGGCTACTCTGTCGTTATTTATTCATCACTTAAGCAGGTAAAAGGTCTGGAGTTGATTCTAATGCCACGTACACACGGGGGGGACTTTGCGACGGACTTTTGACAGACTTTTGACAGACTTCCGATGGACTTTTGAATGAATGGACTTGCCTACATACGATCACACCAAAGTCCAACGGATTCGTGTGTGATGACGTACGACCGGACTAAAATAAGGAAGTTGATAGCCAGTAGCCAATAGCTGCCCTAGCGTGGGTTTTTGTCCATCGGACTAGCATACAGATGAGCGGATTTTTCGACCGGACCGAGTCCGTCAGACAAATTTGAAACATGTTCCAAATCTAAAGTCCGTCAAATTTTTGACCGAAAAAGTCCGCTGCAGGTCCGATGAAGCCCACACACGGTCGGATTGTCCGCTGGATTCGGTCTGTCGAACCAGTCCGGTCGCAAAGTCCGCCAAAGTACACGGCATAAGTGTCGCATTTGCATTTGGAATCTATTGCTGTGAACCTACATCATGCGTTCAAAGGAGCTGTCCATGCAAGTGAAACAGGCCATTGTAAGGCTTCAAAAATGAAACATATCCATCAGAGAGATAACAGCAACATTAGGAGTGGCCAAATCAACAGTTTGGTACATTCTGAGGAAAGAAGAACGCACTGGTGAGCTCAGCAACATAAAAAGACCTGGACGTCCACGGAAGACAACAGTGGTGGATGATCGCAGGATCCTCTCTTTGGTAATGAAAAACCCATTCACAACATCCAAACAAGTGAAGGACACTCTCCAGGAGGTGGGCGTATCATTGTCAAAGTCTACAATCAAGAGAAGACTTCACAAAAGCAAATACAGAGGGTTCACCACGAAGTGCAAAACATTCATAAACCTGAAGAATAGAAAAGCCAGATTAGACTTTGCCAAAAAACATCTAAAAAAGAAGCCAGACCAGTTCTGGAAAAGCATTCTTTGGACGGATGAAACTAAGATTAATCTGTACCAGAATGACGGGAAGAAAAAAATGTGGAGAGGGCTTGGAACAGCTCATAATCCAAAGCAGACAACGTCATCTGTAAATCATGGTGGAGGCAGTGTTATGGCATGGGCATGCATTGATTTCAGTGGCACTGGGTCATTGGTGTTTATTGATGATGTGACAGAAGCAACCGGATGAATTCCGCAGTGTTTAGAGATATACTGTCAGCCCAGATTCAGCCAAATGCAGCAAAGTTGATTGGATGGCGCTTCACAGTACAGATGGACAATGATCCAAAACACACTGCAAAAGCAACCCACAAGCTTTTGAAGGAAAATAAGTGGAATATTCTGCAATGGCCGAGTCAATCACCTGATCTCAACCCAATTGAGCATGCATTTCACTTGCAGAAGACAAAACTAAAGGCAGAAAGACCCACAAAGAACAACTGAAGACAGCTGCAGTTAGAGCCTGGCAAAAAATTAGAAAGGAGGAAACCCATTCTTTGGTAATGTCCATGGGTTCCAGACTTCAGGCAGTCATTGCCAGTAAATAATTCTTAACAAAATATTAAAAATAAACATTTTATGTATGATTATAGTCATTTGTCCAATTACATTTGAGCCCCTGAAAATGGGGGGACTGTGTATAAAAGTGGTTGCAGTTCCTAAAATTTAGACTTGATATGTATGTTCAACCCCTTGTATTAAAGCTGAAAGTCTGCACTTCAAATTCATTTGGATTGTTCTATTTTAACTTTATTCTGGTGGCATACAGAGTCAAAAGTATGACAATTATGCCTGTGTCCAAATATATATGGACCTAACTGTATCTCCTGATAAGTACGAAGCCAGTGGACAGTCTGCACATGCTCATTTTGTGCATGTGATCAGCACAGGGCCAATCAGGATGGTACAGACAGAGGGTCAGGGGCCCTGCATTCTCATAGGACTATCAGGCCCAAACTGGGACAAAAATAGGCTCAGGCATTTTAGACTGAGCAGCCCCCACCTTTTTTTTAACTAAATTACAAAAAAATGACAACTACTGGTCTCTAGATGTCTTATAGTTTTATTTAGCCTGCTTCGGTCACTGTAATTTACAACTACATGTATAGGACCTGACTTATCTTACAAAATATTTGAATTTGTATCCATCTTTCTCTGCTGCCGTTAAGCAACACAGCATGGTCACCTCAATTCTTCCAGCTTATGACTGGACAATGAAAGACCAGCAGCAGCCCGGTCAGGTAAACTCTCTCCTACTGTCAGCTTGTCCCCTTCCAGTATAGGCCAAGTCTAGCATTCCTCTACTACATGTAAAAAATATAATTTATTTGCCAGAAAACGACTTATAACCCCCAAACATGATATATATTTTTCAGAAGAGGCCCTAGAGTATAACATGGTGGGCATTGCATATTTTTATGTCACACGATATTGAGCAGCATTTTTTTCAAATGCAAATTTTTTGAAAAAAAAACCCTTAAAATATAATATAATACCCATTGATTGGTAAAATATAAAAGATGATGTTACGCTGAGTAAATAGATACCAAAGATGTCTCACTTTAAAATTGCGTCCACCCAGTTACCAGTTTAAACCCTTCCTGACCAGCCGCTGCAGTTGTACTGTGGCAGGCTGGCTCCCCTGGGCGAACCGATGTAACTCTACTGTGATCATACACAGTGGGAGCCCAGCGGCGGGTACCGTGGACTCGATGTCTGCTGGCACCTGCCTATCATCCAGCACAGAGACAGAATGGCAGTCTGCCTATGTAAACAAGGCAGATCGTCGTTCTGACAGGAGGGAAGGCATAGATCCTGTGTTCCTGCAAAGCAGGGACTAGGATCCACTTCTTCCCCTAGTAAAAGCACCTCACACTGTTTGGAAAAACACTGGCTAGGAACACAGTTAACCCTTAGATCGCTCCTGATGTTAACCCCTTCCCAGCCAGTGTTATTAGTATAGTGACGGTTTATATTGTTAGCACTGATCACTGTATTATTGTCATTGGTCCCCAAAAGTGTCAAATAGTGTCTGAATGTACAATACTGCTATAAGTTGATGATCACCGCCATTACTAGTAAATAAATAAATAAAAATATCCCATAGTTTGTGGATGCTATAACTTTTGCGCAAACCAATCGATATACACTTTATGGGATTTTTTTAAACAAAAATATATAGCAAAATACAGCGCAGTGCAATATCGCAAAAAATGGCCTGGTCATGAAGGGGGGTAAATCTTCCAGAGGTCAAGTGGTTAAAATGTTTTATTTAAAAAATGTTTTAACACTGTAACTTTTAACTTTTTTTTCCAGCTTTATTGCTGTTACAAGGTATGAACAACATTCCTTGTAATAGCATGGGCAGTCAGGGTTTTTTTATGGAGAGATTGGGGGTCCAATAGACTCCCAATCTCTCCTCTGGCCTTTAATGCAGCCGATCAGACACATTGGTTTGATTGGTTGCTTTGCATACCACGAACAGCTGGTGGTTAAATGCAGGACACCTCGTTGGATCCAAGAACTGTCTATCTCTTACAATGTAGGTGATACTGAACAGAGGATAACAGAAGGTAAAGTGAAGGCAATGTCTGATCACTAATGCCTTCACTTTGTCTTCAGTTTTCCTCTGTTCGGTATCACTCACATTGTGAGAGAGAGAGAGAGAGAAAGAGAGAAAGAGAGACACAGTGACCAAAGCATCCTCTCATCACAGTTATCTCTGCAAAATGTGACAAACGTGTGGTGAACTGGCAAAGCAGCGCTCACTTTATCTGCAGTCCATGGTGTCTGTGCCTGCAGTGACACTTTTCCCAACATGTGGCAAAGGGGTATCGTCTCCAGCTCCTCCCCTTCACAGTCAGCTGACCTCTGATCTCTGCCCCCCCCCCCCCCCGGCCCCGATGGCCATGCAGTGAATTGAATAGGCAGACACCAGTGACACTTGACACAACATATGATGAAGAGGTATCTTCTCCAACTCCTCCCTTTCACGGTCAGCTGACCTTTAGTCTCTGATGGTCATGCAGGGAATTGAATGGGTGACCGCAGAGAGGCCAGGTGAGCGGCGCGGGTTCAAATAGCAGCCCGGCTGCCTTGGTCATGTGGCCTGGCGGGCCCGGACCACCGGCAGTTGCCCGGTGTTTCTGATGGCCAGTCGGGGCCTGAGGACCATTGTGGGAGAATGAAAACTCCTCCTACAAGCTTTAACCACAAATTTATAATTACTAAAATAATAGCATTTCCATGTTCTGTGTGCTGTGGGAGACCAGATATAATGAATGCAAGGTCCTGGGTTTAGTAACACTTTAAGACAGCCATAGATGGAGCAATTTCCTTACCTGCAATCAGGGGGTGCAGGAAAGAAAATTGCTTGATTTCCCCCATCAGCAATGACTGTGTTCCCTACCGCGGGGGGGGGTATTGGTGGGGGAAGCCGTCGCTGCTGGGAAAACACAGGTGGCTAGTGGTTATAACAGCCGCTAGCAATAATCACATGTAAAATCCAACAGGCTGGTTGTATCTAAGTTGATCGATCAATCAACTTGGGTACATTGTGCCTGCCTATACATGGTTTGCATCCCGGCCGGTCCCTGCTGAACCAAAATTTGAACTGTCTATCTTTAAAGAAGAACTTTACTCCTCCCCCCCGCTTTTTCCTCCACTCATTCCCTCTTACCTGTGATGCTGGGCTCTTATCAGAAAGCTTACTCACTTTGCCCAATGGATCCAGTGTTGTCCTTCAGTGATCCTCTGATCAGGGGTCATAGCCTGTGTCCTGTGCTGCCATCTTGGTGCACTCAGTCATTGGGAGTTTGGCAGCCTTATCCAGGTCTTATGCCGGCAAATTTGTTCTATGCTTAAAGATGAACTTGAAGCACATGAAATTGTCTACTCTGATTTCACTGCACACTGTGAAGTAAGTCGGGGAGAGCCCACCTAATTTCCTGGCTGAAGGATGTGCAGCATTATTTACACTTATCTCCCCAGCCTGGCTGTCCTTGGCCAACTTCTTTTACTTGTTGAATTTCATTTTTTTCATCCATGGAGGCTCAGCATCACATGTGGTCATTACCTGGGGAGTTTTGCATGTGGTAGCAGTCTGCTTAGACACATCCAAACCTCCAGACTTACATCTACCCATCAAGGCATTTTGATATTTGCATGGCTCCTCCAATGGGCCAACCCCCTGCTTGCATTAGGGCTGAGGGCTCTTGAGTACTGAGGCAGGACACAATGTACAGCCCCTCCCACCAGCCATGTTCTGCCTACATTGCACAAAGAAGCACGGATGCCTAGTAATGACAATGGGTTAAAAAAATGTAATTAAAACTGAAAGGGTTTATTTAACCACTTCACTTTTTGGAAACTAGACAATCCAAGGTATTTAGTAAGAGGCATGGTGAGTTTTTTGAAGTTGTAATTTTTTCCCACAATTCTTGGGAAAATTAAGATTTTTTTTCTTTTTTTTTTTACACAAACTTGTCATATTAACAGGTTATTTCTCACACACAGCATATGCATACTTGCAACTACACCCCAAGATACATTCTGCTACTCCTCCTGAGTATGGCAATACCACATGTGTGAGACTTTTACATAGCCTGGCCACATACAGAGGCCCAACATTGAAGTAGCACCTTCAGGCCTTCTACAAGCATAAATTACACATCTCATTTGTCAACCACCTATTACAAAGGCCCTGGAGCACCGGGACAATGGAATTGCCAACAAAATGACCTCATTTTGGAAAGCTAACACCCCAACGTATAATCTATGAGACATAGTGAGTCTTTTGAACTTGCCATTTTTTCCAGAAGTTTTTGGAAAATGTGAAAAAAAAAAAATAAAAACGCATTTTTTTACACAAAGTTGTCCATTTATAATATATTTCCAACACGTAGCATGTACATAGCAAAAATGTCACCCCACAATACATTCTACTACTCTTCCTGAGTATGGCAATACCACATGTGTGAGACTTTTACACAGCTTGACCACATACAGAGGCCCAACATCCAAGTAGCACCTCCAGGCGTTCTAAAGGCATAAATTACACATATAATTTTCTGACTACTGATCACATTTTTAAAGGCTCTTCATATTTTTAACATATAGCAGGTACCTACCAAATAATAAAATATTACCTGTGGTTTTAGTAGTGCAGTGGTCCACAGAGAGCATCGATCCAGGCAGTAGTAGTAGTGATGAGAGAGAAGGAGAGATCACTGGAAACTGCCATTATGTTTATACTTATGACCGGCTGTGATTGGACACAGCCGAGCACGTGGTAAACAGCCAATTTCATTGGCTGTTTACCCTGTTCGGGGATGGGCTATATCCGAGGGACATGTGCCATCCCCCATCACTGCAGTGTGCCCATCCTGGGGCGTGCATCAGGTGCTCATCCTCTTATGTTGACAAACTTGACCGGCTGTGATTGGACACAGCTGATCACGTGGTAAACAGACAATTTAATAGTCTGTTTACCGCAATCTGGGACAAGCTACAGTATCTCACAAAAGTGAGTACATCCCTCACATTTTTGTAAATATTTTATTTTATCTTTTCATGTGACAAAACTGAAGAAATTACACTTTGCTACAAAGTAGTGAGTGTACAGCTATAAGAAGATTGTCAAGATCCTGAAACTGAGCTGCAGCATGGTGGCCAAGACCATACAGCGGTTTAACAAGACAGGTTCCACTCAGAACAGGCTCCACTCAGAACAGGCCTCGCCGTGGTCGACCAAAGAAGTTGAGTGCACGTGCTCAGCGTCATACCCAGAGGTTGTCTTTAGGAAATAGACATATGAGTCCTGCCAGCATTGCTGCAGAGGTTAAAGGGGAGGGGGGTCAGCCTGTCAGTTCTTAAACCATACGCCTCACACTGCATCAAATTGGTCTGCATGGTTGTCGTCCCAAAAGGAAGCCTCTTCTAAAGATAATGCACAAAAAAGCCTGCAAATAGTTTGCTGAGGACAAGCAGACTAAGGACATTCATTACTGGAACCATGTCCTGTGGTCTGATGAGACCAAGATAAACGTATTTGGTTCAGATGGTGTCAAGCGTGTGTGGCGGCAACCAGGTGAGGAGTACAAAGACAAGTGTGTCTTGCCTACAGTCAAGCATGGTGGTGGGAGCGTCATGGTCTAGGGCTGCATGAGTGCTACCATCACTGGGGAGCTACAGTTCATTGAGGGAACCATGAATGCCAACATGTACTGTGACATACTGAAGCAGAGCATGATCCCCTCCCTTCGGAGACTGGGCTGCAGGGCAGTATTCCAACATAACGACCCCAAACACCAAGATGACCACTGCCTTACTAAAGAAGCTGAGGTTAAAGGTGATGGACTGGCCAATCATGTCTCCAGACCTAAACCCTATTGAACATTTGTGGGGCATCCTCAAACAGAAGGTGGAGGAGCGCAAGGTCTCTAACATCCACTAGCTCCATGATTTTGTCATGGAGGAGTGGAAGAGGACTCCAGTGGCAACCTGTGAAGCTCTGGTGAACTCCATGCCCAAGAGGGTTAAGGCAGTGCTGGAAAATAATGGTGGCCACACAAAATATTGACACTTTGGGCCCAATTTGGACATTTTCACTTAGGGGTACTTTTGTTGCCAGCAGTTTAGACATTAAGGGCTGTGTGTTGAGTTATTTTGAGGGGACAGCAAATTTACACTGGTATATAAGATGTACACTCACTACTTTACATTGTAGCAAAGTGTCATTTCTTCAGTGTTGTCACATGAAAATATATAATAAAATATTTACAAAAATGTGAGGGGTGTACTCACTTTTGTGAGATACTATATGTCCTAGAGACACGCGCGTCTGCTTTAGGCCAGGCGGGAAGTGGTTAAAAATCTCATTAGCATGTTGATAACAGAGGCGGAAGCAACCAGGGTAGGCAAAATAAAAGCGGATTAAACAGCCAGGCAACTGACATTTGCACTTCAGAAATGTCTCCACATTTCTCTTGGCAAAGGTTTCCTTTAATACTTGTTAACCAGTAGGTCAATTTTTCTGCTAAGCATTAGCTTAGTGAGTGCAAACATTACATTTAAAAGAGGCAGCCTAATTTAAACAAAGATGTAAATAGCAGTGAACAGAGGGCACAGTGGGTATTGTAAAAAGGAACATCTGTCAACTAAAAATAGAATTCTAAATCAGCGTGTTCGGAAAAAGGAATAAGTGGCCAGTTTGCCTATCCACAAGGGCAATCTCTAAGAGCATGTACATCGGTCTCTCTATTATTAATGATTTTTATGCACAGACGCTTCAGACAACTTTTGGCTGAACTCAAATGAACATTCATGGAGTAACTTTTGCCTGAACTAAAATGAACATTAATGAAGCAAACTGAAGAATATTCATGAATGCAGTAATATGGTTGGTATGAATTTCAGCAATGACGCACAACTGTCTTTATCGATTCAACTGGAATCATAACAGAATAGTAAGTCATTCATAATCCATGTCTGTCATTTAATATACTGGTCTGTCAATATGACCCCTTTAATTTATTAATTTTTTGTATGATTAAGGCCTCCTTCACATGGGCGCTGTGGCTTGTAAAGTGCGAATGAGTGCTTTCTTTCTTTTTTCTTTTTTTTAAATTGAGTGCTTTCTTTAAGCGGCTGGAGTTGGCTGGAGTTGCGTGCAGGCAGCGTATGTTTGTCTACTGGGACACAGCCCCTCATCCTAATGTGACAGGTGTGCAGGGGCAGGTGAGTGGCCCTTAAAGCAGACAGTGTGCGGTCAAGGGCACTCACCGTCCTTTGCACGACTGTCACACACCTGTGTCTGTACAGCCTCTGTGCTCCCTTAGAGAAACATAGCCTACCTGCACGTCGCTCCAGGCAACTCCAAATACATAAACAAGGTGCTTATTCAGGTCACAGCACCTGTGTGAATGGGCTCTAAAACTCTAAATTTAAAGCGGTAGTAAACTGCAGCCTTTTTAAAAAAGGAACAAACCTGCAAGACAATGGCATAATGCGTTAGTATGCATTGCATACATGAAATGCTTACCTTAGAACAGTGCAAGTTTAGGAAATATTCACTAAACAGAGATTTTCACTTAACAAGTTTGGGAGGTATTCACTGTACTTTCATGTAAGCCTTATTATAGGCTTACCTGTAGGTGTGCATTTAAAAAAAGACTTTACTTCCACTTTAATTATAGATATATTTATTTGGGTGACCTACCTCCAGCCCCGGATACTATGATTGACAAGTAAACTGTGAAACTGAAGTTAGACAATAGACATGATACTAATGTACCACAACAAAAGTAGAATTCCAGCCAAAAATAACATAACCAGCTTTCTTTACAATATTTGCTTTTAATCCTGAAATTTTTTCAACAGTACATTTTTTTCTGCCACCATATGTCCTCAGTCTGATTGCCAGCATTATTTAACCCACTTCCTTTGAACCCAAGTTGCCCAGACATAGAACAGTCCACAAGCTTTGTTTTTTTTTTGTTTTTATTGAGGTAAATGGGAAATCATGGGATGCCCAGGAATATTCAGTACAACTTGCTTGGGACTCCAGTATATACACTCCAGTCTTCTCTCCAGCACAAACTCTTGCTTAAAGTGGAGTTCCATTTAAAAGTGTAACTTCCCCTTTAAGCACTCCTCGCCCCCTTACATGCCTCATTTGGCACGTAATTTTTTTTGGGGGGGGAGTGGGTGCTTAGTTTTGAGTGGGACTTCCTGTCCCACTTCCTGCTTCAGCCTACAGGCCGCCTAGGCGACTCCTCTCCCCCTAGGCGGCCCCTCCCTCTCTGCAATCTTCTGGGACATGTGACAGGTCCCAGAAGATTGCCTTCCACTGGGAGAGCGCAAGGAGTGGAACAGGTAAGTGTCTCTTTATTAAAAGTCAGCAACTAAACTTTTTGTAGCTGATGACTTTTAATAAACAAAAAAGTCTGGAAGTCTGTAACTTTAAGACCTCTTATCCTTTATTCCCCCAGCACTTCACTTGCTGCATACTGTTACTCCACCAGCACTTCCCTTGCTGCAGACTGTTACTCCTCCAGACTAGCTAGCACTGCATGGTTAGGAAAAAAGAAAACCTGCTGTTCCAGGTGAGATAAGGAAGCCTAATGATCCAGCAGGTGCTCGCCTCGGCTCTCCTCCGCATACAATGAAATTAGAAGAAATGGCTGCACACCACTGTAGTTCAAAATCCTCTTTTTTTGGACATCCCCAAAAATTACAGGCATCAGAATGTTGGCTAGACGCGTTTTGCACACTTCACGTGCACTTAGTCATTACCTAATTCAGCCAGGCCTCGATGAACTGCCTTTTGCGGGCAAGGACCTCGGGCCCTTGTGGTGTAGAAATGGTTAAGATGCTAACTGTCCTCTGTTCAGCTACCACTCCCAGATAGCTCTCTTCAGGCCCTGCCAGCCAGCCTGGCTGCATTGACCTCTTTCCACTGCCCTTCCCACAGTCCTCACTTTTGGTTCTGCACCCATCTCAAACTGCAATCTCCCAGTTCTCTCAGGTGTGTCTCCCCAGTGCTCCCGACTGTGCTCCACTCACCAGCCCTCCTGGCTGCGATCAATTGTACTCCCTGGAGTCACTTAGAAGTGTTCTCTCCCGCTGTCCTCTCCTTGCTCTTTCATGTACTTCTCCTTCCAGGATCTCTTCACTCCTCCTGGATGCACCCGAGCCCTGACCCAAGGTCACCCCCCCCCCAGACTGTTGAGCTTTTTGTGGGCCCCGACAGCCTCCACACTGAAGGCTCCTAAAAATACCCCAGGCAGCTCCACCTTTCCTCTCCTCCTCTCTTTCTATCACCTTCTAGAAAGAAGAAGGAGGTTACAGTGATGCTACCTGTAAATCATCAGCCCCGCCCTGAGCCACTGCCAGCCCAGAATGAAAACAAACAGGCCTAGCCACTAGCTAGGCCTGCCTAAATTTTCCTACTCTCCAGAAAAATCTTCACTCTAGCACCTACAGTGCCTTACAAAAGTATTCACCCCCTTGGCATTTTTTCATGTTTTGTTGCCTCACAACGTGGAATCAACATGGATTGTTTGAAGATTTGCATCATTTAATTTACAGAACATGCCCACAACTTTGAAGATCTTTTTTTTATTGTGAAGAAAACAACAAATAGGACAAAATAACAGAAAACTATTCACCCCCCTAAAGTCAATACTTTGTAGAGCCACCTTTTGCAGCTATCACAGCTCCAAGTCACTTTTGATAAGTCTCTATGAGCTTGCCACATCTTACCACTGGGATTTTTGCCCATTCCTCCCTGCAAAACTGCTCCAACTCCTTCAAGTTGGATGGTTTGCGCTTGTGAATGGCAATCTTTAAGTCTGACCACAGATTTTCTATTGAATTGAGGTCTGGGCTTTGACTAGGCCATTCCAACACATTTACATGTTTCCCCTTAAACCACTCAAGTGTTGCTTTAGCAGTGTGTTTGGGGTCATTGTCTGCTGGAAGGGGAACCTCTGTCCCAGCCTCAAATCACACACAGAGTGGTACAGGTTTTGCTCAAGAATATCCCTGTATTTAGCATCATCCATCTTTCCCTCAACTCTGACCAGTTTCCCAGTTCTGACTGCTGAAAAACATCCCCACAGCATAATGCTGCCGCCACCTTGTTCTTTGGGTAATGTGATGTGTTGGATTTGCGCCAGACATAGAGTTTTCTTTGATGGCCAAACAGTTAAATTTTAGTCTAATCAGACCAGAGCACCTTCCTTCATACATTTTGGGAGTCTCCCACATGCCTTTTGGCACACTCAGAACATGCCATTTTGTTTTTGATAAAAGTAATGGCTTTCTTCTGGCCACTCTGCCATAAAGCCCAACTCTATGGAGCGTATGGCTTATTGTCATCCTATTTACAGATACTCCAGTCTCTGCTGTGGAACTCTGCAGCTCCTCCAGGGTTACCTTAGGTCTCTGTGCTGCCTCTCTGATTAATGCCCTCCTTGCTTTGGTGTGCAGCCATCTCTTGGCAGGTTTGCTGTTGTGCCATGTTCTTTCCATTTGGTTATAATATATTTGATGGTGCTCCTAGGGATCATCAGAGATTTGGATATTTTTTTATAACCTAATCCTGACTTGTAGTTCTCAACAACATTGTCCCTTACTTGTTTGGAGAGTTCCTTGGTCTTCGTGGCAGTGTTTGGTTAGTGGTGCCTCTTGCTTAGGTGTTGCAGCCTCTGGGGTCTTTCAAAAAGGTGTGTATATGTAATGACAGATTATGTGACACTTAGATTGCACACAGGTGGACATCATTTCACTAATTATGTGACTTCTGAAGGCAATTGGTTGCACCAGAGATTTTTATGGGCTTCATAACAAAGGGGGTGAATACATACGCACATGCCAATTATCATTTTTTTATTTCTGAAAAATAGTTTTATGTATATATTTTTCTAATTTTACTTCACCAACTTAGACTATTGTGTTCTGATCCATCACATATAATTCAGATTAAAATAGATTAAAATAGATTAAATTTCAGTAACAAAATAGGTAAAAAGCCAAGGGGTGAATACTTTTGCAAGGCGCTGTACCTAACTAGAGGGTGCTACATCAGTAACTTGCTCCTCACACATGACCAGCATTGGGAGAACAAGGGGCAGTAAGTTCTTCAGGAAAGTTAAGATTTCATCATTTATGTTACTTGTTATCCATTACAGTTTGAGTGTTACTATAGCTTTAAATTTGAGAATAGGTTTTCTTTAATTACTGACAAGTTTATACGGCATCCGTGGATAATTAGGTTCACTCAGTGCCTTACCTGGATTTAATCAGCCATAGAATCTGTACAATCCAAATATTTTAGTAATTTAAGGGATGAGTTGGCAACCCCGCATGTGTTCTTCTAACGCAAACTACCAATCACTGGCAGTTAGAAGACAAAGAGAAGCGGTGAATGGAATGAGTAATGTGATCCTTCATTAACTACTCCTTAGCCCTTAAAAATGTGAAATAGAGTTTATGGTTTTTAATTAGGCTAGTTGAACTTATTGATTTCCAGGTCATGGTTTCTTAAAATTCTAGAAATGTGGGCATTGTAGTGTGTCGAGCCTGGAGTTGTTGAAAAGCTGCTAAGTCTAAGCCTAGAGCTACAGTTTTCCTGGGAATGCAGATTGCCTCTTCTTTCATTATATTAAAGAGTTCACAGCTTGCCAAAAGCAAAATACCTACTTTTTAAATATAGTACAATGGGTATAGAAAAGAACCACCCTCTTTAAAATAATCACATTTTGTTGCTTTGCAGCCTGACATGAAGACACAGTTTTTGCTTTATCCAACTGTATTTACCAGTGCAACTTATAACATAAGTGAAAGGTATAACACCAACATGTCAGAAAAAAATAAATAAAAAACAGAATCACTGAGTTGGAAAAGGGATCACCCCTTGTCGGTATTTTGTTGAACCACCTTTTGCTTTAATTACAGCCTTTAGACTGTTGGGATATGTCTCTACTAACTGTACACATCTAGACTTTGCAATATTTGCCCACTCTTCTTTGCAGAACTGCTCAAGTTCAGTTAAATTTGATGGTGCGTTTGTGGACTGCAGTCTTCTACACCAAGCGTAGTGGGCATCGCCTCGCAGGAGCCCTATTGTGCACACAACACATAAATAGATAGTACTATCACCTCTGTGCCTCTTGGGGATATGCGGATGGTACAGGCTACCTGGTAGGTTCTCTTTCAAATACCCATGATTTATCTCCATTCCTATAATGTTCCAAAGCTTTGCTTTACCTCCAGGTTGTCTTATCCATCTCTGGATTCTTTGGTGGACTTCTATATATGTCCAGCCTCCATCTTTATATTCCATATAGGTGTTAACAACCACTACTAACTGTGAACGTGAGAGAGCCACTTGCAACAAACTTTGTTAATAGTAATGTATGCGACACAGCATCTGTGTATATACAGATATATATGCAGCGTGTGGTCGCATGCACTGATACCCCCACATCATTATGTTTCCTATAGGTGCTGAGTTCAGGGTGCTTTGAACATCAACATAGCAATATCTGCACTTTTAAGTTAGCTGCATATGCTGACACTGCATATCTTTAGGTATAGTATATTTATGTATATGCACACACAGCTATGCACGTGTGTGCATGTATATTTACAATCTGTTTGTGCATTTGTCTCTATATAACACCCATTAAGCTGATATATTTGCCTTCATTTTATAGATATACGCCTCTTTATAGGGAACATTCTATCACCCATTGAGCCTGTATAACCGAATGCAACCCCCTTTTGGTATGTAACTCCATCAATGCTTTATATCTATATAAAGAAACTTTATTTCGTTTTATTTCATACTCGCCACTCTGGATAGATGGTTTCTGAGTATATCTGATTACAACTTTTTTCTTAAATAGGCTGCTATCATTTGTATCCTGTGCCTCTTAATGGGCTCCCGTGGCCTCCGGGGTGGGTCACCTTTTCCTGGGGTCTGGCAATTCAACACCTCTTGGTTAGACAATTGATCATTGGGGAATTCACAGCAGGGGCTTTATTTACAAAAAATGCTACTATATGTACATATAAAGTACTCATATCTGTTTACTGTATTTTGTGATTAATATGTATTTTTTTCTACTTTCATAGTTATGTGATAATCATCTTCTAAACACCATCCAACTGTAGAAAGCTCCCAAAGAAGCAGCTAATGTAAATCCGCAAAACATGTAGAGCAACCGATATACAGATGGTATCTATGTTCTAATTGTCATGATATGCAACTATAGAATTTTGTCCTGATTATTACTATTTGTTTTAATCTGTAAGAATCTATCATCATATATATTTTTGTAATAAATGTCTTTAAATATTTTACTCCTGACTGTCCTGCATCAGTTGATGTATGGTACCATTAAAGTCCTACATAGCCTCTTCCTTACTATTCACACATATTGTTGGGATGAAGGTACCATAAATAATATTCTCATGGCCATGGCACTTCTTTATAACTGTATAAACATAAACTGATGAACAAAACTGGTGCGATGTCTCTTTAAATGCAACACCCTAAGGGCTCGTAAACACTTGTTTCAAAACATTCTTCGGACATGCTTTTTTAAAGCTCTCTGAACACCAGTCAAAGCACCGGTCACTAAATAAATTGGTTAGCTTCCAGTCCTGTTTACACCTTGCTTTGGCTTTACTTCAAAAATTATACCCCATGTTGCTTTAGTGGTGCTTCAAAGCATCTTCAAAGCCTCCATAGAAGTCTATGGCAAAGCTCGCTTGAAGCACCTGCAGCTTTTGAGAGGCTTTAATTCAGCGTTAGCTTCGTTTTGGATGTATTGCAGGTATGAGATATCAACACACACAGGGCATTTGCCAAGCTTAAATAAAGCTTTAAAAAGCGCCACTGAAGCATCATCGAAGCACCACCGAAGCATCAAAAAAGCATGTGGTAGGCGCTTTAATGTGTGTTGAAGTCAAAGCCCTAAATGTGCAACATGTGCCCAAACTACTGTGCCCTAGAATCATTATGCATTAATTCATATATGAAAACATTAAATCAAACAAAATTAAAAAAAATATATCGCACAGCCTCTTTAGAAATAACTAGTTATAGTGCAAATGAATATGAACATAAAGTGCTAATTTGCCATCAATTAATTCATATTGCATTAAAACCATATTCCACTAAAGTGTCATGTGCATAAATCAATTTCCTCAATAGAGTGCATATAATCCAGCATTCATGTATATAGTATGTAAACATATAAAAATGTCCATGCATTTCATAAGTCCATTCACTGTTTCATCACCAATGCTGTGACGTCAAGACCACCACCATAAAAAGAAACTGCTTAGCAAAGGGTTTACCCCCACATTATAAACAGGTAAACCAGCATGATACTTCACTGTCCCTCAGGTACCAGGTCAGCACCAGATAGAACACCGCAGGACCACACTTCAGACATCATCCTCCACAACCTCCACAAGGGGCAGCACAATGGTGTAGTGGTTAGCACTCTCACCTAGCAGCAATAGGGTTGTTGGTTCAAATCCTGACCACAGCACTACCTGCTTGGAGTTTGCATGTTCTCCCTGTGTCTGCGTGGGTTTCCTCCGGGTACTCCGGTTTCCTCCCACACTCCAAAGACATGCTGGTAGGTTAAAAAGCGCCCTGAGGCGATTCAGTTCGCATAGGTAGCGCTATACAAGTCACTCATTCATTCATTCAACCTCAGCTCCAGGGAAAAGTGTCAGTGTCACTCAAATAGAAAAAAAAACCACATACCATGATCCAATATCTTCCACACCTTATATTTGTTTTATGTGGTACTCACAAGCATAGTCATGTAAAAGCATATAAAATGGCTACACCCGCCGGCGTTAGGGAGAGCCAAAGTCATGAAGACACTGGATGTGCTTATGCAGACAAGGTATCTCAATTTTTACTCCTACACCCAATTTTATAATAAGCCGTATTTTTAAATATAAATTGTTTGAAATGCAATTTATTCACCTGTCAGTATTCACACCCCTGACATGTTATTTTGTCTCTTTATTCTGGAGTCTTTAGGATCTTTTTTTTACTACATTCAATAAGATGGTAGATGGTAGGTGGCATTTATTTTGTTGGAGTTCAGTGACAGTTACCATGAGTTTGTGAAAGATTTACTATGAGGAAATTATATCGTTCTTTGTTTTCTGAGGCAAAAAAAGTAATCTTTTTTTTCCTTGTACCAAGTAAGTTGTTGGGAAGGTCAAACACAAAATGAAAAGCAGCTCAACTGAGAAGAAAAAAAAATCGCCAATGTGACAGATATTTTTCTTGGTTTGTGGCATACTGAATTGTTTTCTTTTAACTTAGATGACCTTTCCTTCTTACAAATAGTTGTCTAGCAAGGGAGGCCTGACAACGTTTGTATATATAAAGAAAGTCTGGGTGATAACTAAACAGAACTTTGACATTGTCACAAATCAGGAAGAAAAAGACTGAAATGGGCTGTCTTTTATCCACAGTTTATGTTTTACACAGGAGGAATAGAAAGGCACAGAATAGCTTCATTCATGAAGGAACAGATAAACAATTATCTTTGCTAAATTTAAGTGTCGTCTCATTTGTTCTTTATTTTTTTTTGTTCAGAAAAGACACTCATATCGATGTTTCATCTATAGTGACTCTTTGCCAAAATCATTTTTAAAGTTTTCCCTTTTTATAAATTCCCTTTCTGTTTTAAACATAATCAGTCTGCACTAATGTCCACGTCTAAACCCAAATTTTTATGGATGTAAAAGTATCAATGTACTTTTAAGTATCTGATGAAGAGGAACATGGTCCATCCTATATAAGTCTTTTGTGACAGGGCTACAAAAAGGAAATTAAAATAATAGAGATACAGAAAAATGTGCCAACATCTGTAACTTATCCAAAATTAGACAACTTAATTCCCTTGGGAAATTTTAGGCAACATCTAGTACAATGCTATTTATAAAATTATGTCTCTTTATTTATATCCAGTTAAAACATAATACAAATGTACATTATACTGGCTGATACATAAAAATAATGTTAATACAATGCACATGATTGCCCATATATCCTTGTTTGGGGAAATTAGTTATGTCATCATCCTGTATAGCTCTATCCCATGTATCCCGAACAGAGATATATGGGCAGTCATGTATATTGTATTAACATTTTTTTACGTGTAAGCAGTTTTAATGTACATTTTTATTATATATATTTTTTTTTAACAGGAAATTTTTTTTTTGAGTAAGAACAAAAACCCAACATACAGACAATTAGTTAAATTGCATGACAGTACATGTCATAAGGAAAGTTCCAAAGGTAGATATTAACCCTGGGTTTTACATTATACAGCAAAAAATCATTTACCATCACGTATGCAAGAGAGATGTATGCCCTCCACTCATATCTACCAAACCTATTTGTGGATCACGTATGTCAATTACCTGAGGGTTTGGGGTTAGGAAAATGGTGGGAGAGGGGAAAGAAAGGGGAAGGGGGAAGGAGGTCAGGAGCAGCATAAACTTTAGGATATGGAGGTGGGAGCAGAAGGGAGAAGGAAAGAAAGGGTGGGAGAGGGAGCAAAGAATAAACCAGTTTAATATAAAAAGTACAAATAGGTCTCCACAAACCCAATAATGAGGCCTAAAGTGGTTGTAAACCCTTACAGACCACTTTTTGCTACAAGTAAGCCTATAATAAGGCTTACCTGTAGCTACCCAGGATATCTCCTAAACCTGCACGGTTTAGGTGATATCCCCTGTATTTGCATGTGCCAACATCATCAGCACATGCGCACTGAAGCAAACCGAAGCAATGGCACGTATGTGCCGTTGCTTCAGTGAGTGTGCCGTTACTGGCGGCTCCCGCGCGCATAAGCGGGAGTGACGTGATCGTGGTTCTGGCCAACCACAGCGCCAGAGCCGCGATACCTTGAAGTAACCCCCGGAAGTGATGTCGCCAGCTGGTGCTGTGTACGGGCACCGCAGCGAGGGCTTCGATCTCAGGTGAGTATTACATAATGAGCTAGCATGCTATACATACTAGCTCATTATGCCTTTGTCTTGCAGGTGTTAGTTTTTTTTTAAAAGTGGGTTTACAACCACTTTAACCACAAGCATTGATCCAGTTGGACCATATTTCATAAAACAGCTTTACATCTTTGGGCAATTTCTACTCTCATATTTAATTCTATACAATGGTAACACAGAGTTGACAGTTTGCTGCCATGAAGCTCGTGTAGGGGGATCTCCAGATTTCCATCTTAACAAAATTTCCCTTCCCGCATAAAATAAGGTAAAAGTAAGGCAAAGCTTGGTATACCTAATTTGTATTATATTTTAACTGGATAGAAATAAAGAGACATATATTTATAAATAGCATTGTAATGGAGATTGCCTAAAAAGTCCCATGGGAATTGAGATGTCTATTTTTTGTTTTGTGACAGGGCTAGGTGTTCTCAAAAAAACTGAGTTACAAAGTCTATATATACGTGGGCATGGGGGCTGTGCACATGAACATAAAGGACACCATCCCCCAGCTATATATACAAAAAACCTCCAAGCTTCCAAATAGGAGATTGAAGTGGGGGGGATGTAAAAAGTGTCATTCAACACAAAACGTAAAAGTACAAATCACTTTATCGATACAATAAAAAACCTGAAATGCATAAAACCAAATCCATATTCTGATTACATAGTCCAAGCACTATGATCACAGGGCTTTTCAGTATGTACAAACAGTTAAATAAATCCATCACGGAAAGGGTGGGGGGTAATAGAGGGGAAAGAAAAAAAAAATAATATGAAAATACATTTTCTCCACATCTTGAAGGGAAAAAACAGGAACTTTCAACCCTGGGGGACACATATTGAGGAGGACAGACTAACATCCCTTGCTTCAGATTTCAACATATATCTCTTAGAATCAGTGCATCAGAGATCATCCAAGTACCGGTATGGAAGGAGTATCCCAATGTATATCTACAGTATAAGGGCAAATATAGTAAAAAAAAAAAAAAAACAATAATAATGTCTAATCAGAACTCAAAAAAATGTAAAAAAATATCAAATATAGCAGTCATATATTCAAATATGCAGCACTTACCATTAATTTACTAATGGTAAGTGCTGAAAGGATCTTACCATGCTTCAAGAAATGACTGACGGGCAGCTGTACAAAGCCTCATATACTTGAATAAACAAAAAGACAAAAATCAAACCACTGGTTGCCAAAATATATTTATAAAAATATAACAATATCTGCGCTATTCTATACGAACCAATACATCGAAGCAGCCAGCACAGTCTGTTGATAACCAAACATAAAAATACAAAGTCTAAAAAATGCGGCGCTTAAAATTAACAACTAATGGTAAGTCCAAAGTAGAGGAGAAGAATATTTCAGTCACCAACTATAGTGCATGTATACAAAAGCACTCGGCACAGCGTGGTAAAGGGATCTGCTTACCAGATGGCTGGAAATTATATGCATATCGTAATGACCCCAGGCTCATCCTGCATATCCGGCTTTAAAGCAAAATTCTCCCCCATAGGCTAAATAAATGATGTCCAGATAATGTTCTCCCTCAATAAACTTCTTCAGGAACTCACATCAGATGCAAGGCATTCAGTAAATTGATCAGCAGTGCTCAATGAAGGAAATAAGTGACCAATAGTGAAGCCCGCAATACCATTTAAAAACAAACACAGTTTAAATTCAAGAGTGCATGTATCACAAGGAAAAATCGGCTGCAGCATTCAGCGTTCTGGTGTCAACCTGCCTGACATGTTTCATCACAAACGGATATCATTAGAGGCGTTGCTTCACTGACCCCCGCACGCCATATACATAAGAAGACCAATTACAATTGATTGGGGAGGGAATTGTCTCCCAAAGACAACAGCTGAATGTAATATACCATCGTCCGGTGTAATGTGCTATGCGCACGCGCACCCGGAGGGCACATCTCATTGGCCATCTGGTGGCGGCTGACATGGGGGTAATATCCTCAACGTCACCGCGTACACCCGAAGACCTCAGCGGGCCACTGCCATTACAACGCATGCACAACCAAACCAGCCGTTCTATTGGCTTGTGAGGACGACAACAACCAACGTCAAAATGACAAGAGCTGCTCCATCCCATCAAGCAAGGGGATTACAACGCTGGAATGCAGACGTATTACATATCCGCGTTCCAAGGTGCAAAACAGGAAGTCTCAATAGCCCAGGTCAGCGGCAATGGAACGCATTGCGGTCCAACATCCCGGAACATGGGCTAAGAGAAACTTAACACCAAAATGAAGATCACCCCTATAGTAAAAATAGCAGAAAGCTGCTATATTAAAAATAAAGTGTTAAAAAATATCTATCTAACTAAAAGAAACCAAAGCAATGTGGAATACCTGTGGGGAAGCTATGGAGGAAGACATCCCAAGGTAAACCATAGGCATTTTAACAATGTACAGCATGAATGGTATACAGCATAAAATTAGAATGTAGGTAAAAAAAATAGTAATCAATATAGATAAAAACATCAATCTCTGAGATGTAATACATATAATGTATGGCTAAAAAAAGGACTTGATCAGAAAATAAAATTAAGGCAATACAAAATGATATAGTTATATACCAAAAAATTATTAGGTATTGACAGCTCATAGATATAAAATCAGCTGTTATTTATAAAACAGTTAACATCCCACTCTACATTCAACCCAAAGGGAGTATAACACTTCAAGTCATATATCCAGCAGGTCTCCAACCGCGAGATCTCCCTCTTAGTGAAGCTACCTCTCCAATGGGGTGTAAACCGATCAATGGCAGTAATGGTTGTTCCGGCTGGATTCTTGTTTTGGTGCTCTAAATAGTGTCGTGACACAGTATGTTTGGGGAACCCTTTTCTGATGTTTGTTAAATGTTCCTTAACCCGCACAAAATATATTTATCATACCCTATAAAGTCCATGCATAAAAATTAAACACCAATCTGAACTCCTAATAAGTAAGCCAATGACATACCCAAAAGGTAAAAAGAGATGTCCATTCATGTCCTCCCATAAATAACTAGTGGTTTGTCCCATCAAAATGGCGGACTGGCGTGCCTGACAATCGAGGCAGTGTAGAAACGAAAGGCAGAGGTCGGTGCTGCCCATGTCATGCATCCCCCATGCCCTGCTCCACGCTTATGCCAGATAGGCTGAAGGACATGGGCAGAACTTTCCCCTAGAAACCTAGGATGCCAAACGTCACAAGGCGAATATGATGTCACTGGCAACTCCCCCCATGTGTCCACGGAAGCGGGAATGCGCCCAACCGGCTCCACAGCAACTGCTGACACAGAGCACATCAGCCGCTGAGGGAAACAAAAAGAGATAGTCCACTTCAAATTCTAAAGAATGAGGCACAATCTAGAAACATGGGACCTTGGAACAGGGTGCTGAAAACAAGGGACCAGACTACATTATGCTGAACACTGAGCATGGCTCAGCAGTGTGTGCTTAGAAAATTCCAGATCTGAAAATATGTGTCTATAGTGTATAATGTAGAGAGTACAGGGGTCAGGAGTATGTATCACAAACAGCTCAGGGTCAGGAGTGTGTATCATAGAGAGTACAAGGGTCAGGAGTGCGAATTAGAGAGAATGCAGGGGTCAGGAGCGTGTAAGGCAGAGAGCGTAGGCTACAGAATACAACCAAAAATTACCCCTCATTCCAGTATAAATCATTATTAAGCCCAGATCCCCACAGTACCACAGTACAGATTTTCCCCAGCAGCCCCAATTCCATCCCAGTATAGGGTCTACCCCTAAACACTATATCCCCCTTCAATACAGATCCCCCTTCCAACCCACCCCCTTAGTACAGAACTCTAAACCCCTCAGTATAGACCCTCTTTGCTCAGTACAGAACACCCTTCTAGGCCGCCTACTTAGAACAGACCCTACTTCCTCCTCAGTACAGATCTTCCTGCCAGTCTGCCAACTCAGTATAGACCCCCTCCCCTCAGTACAGAACCCATATCAAGATCACCCCCTCATTACAGAACCCCTCTTGGTACAAACCCTCCTCAGTCCAGACTCCCTTCCCTAGTATAGACGCAATCCTCGATACAGACCCCCTTCCTCAGTACAGACCCCCTCTTCCATACAACCCTGCAAGTACAGATCTCCTTGCTCACTATAGACCCCCTCTCGGTATAGAACCTCCTCTGTACAAACCCCCTATCAGTATATACCCCCCTCCATACAGATCCCCCCTCAGTACAACCCCCAAGTACAGACCACCTTCCCCGCTCAGCATAGACCCTTCTTCAGTAAAGACACCCCTTTCCCCTCAATATAGACTCTGTCCCTCAGTGCAGATCTCCCCCTCGAGTACAGACCCTCCTGCTAGCCCACCCCTAAATATAGTCCCCTTCCCTCAGTACAGACCCCTCAAGAAAAGATTTCTTGCAGTACAGACCCCCTTCTTCAGTACAGATCCCCCTCCCTCCAATATGACCCCCCCCTCGATACAGTCACCTTCTCAGTATAGATCTCTTGAGTACAGACCCCCCTATCAGTATAGAACCTTCTTAATACAGGCCCCCCTCCATTGGTACAGACATCCCCTAATATAGACCCAACAACCTCCCAGCCCCCTTCCCAAGCAGAGACCTGTACAGATCTCCGATAGAAACCTCCCTCCTCGGTTCTTATCTGCCACTTTGAGGTGGTCAGAAGCAGTGCTGCAGTGCACATAAAACAGACACTGAAGCGCCATGCAGCACAGACACAAAATTAACTGTTGGACAGTCATACGATAATCAGTGGCTGCCCAACATTTTTTTGTGGACAGCCCCACAGTACCTCCCAAGCTCCAGCACCCTGTGAAGACCGCATCCCCTACCAACTCTATTGGCCAAGTAAATTGTCATACTGCTTGACAGCAGGAGGGTCTACTGAAGAGCTGCAGCATACTATGACCACATTCCATGTTGGCTGTGGTCAGAGGTGATGTCACTGAATGGAGAAACAATGAGAGTGGAGGGGTGTAAAAAGTAAAGTGGAGACCAAGTGCCAGAACTGGCATTCCAGCACTTGGTTGCAGGACACAACCCTGATCTGCAGGACATTGGCATTTTGTTGAGAGTCCCATGGAATCTAGGATGGTTGGGGGATATGCAAAGTGCATCTTTACTGCTGACTAGTAATGTTAAAGTCTCTTAACAATATACATCATGCTTGTGACTGCTACAGCATTATGTTAATATCGTAAATGAATAATATTTCTATACGTTTAAGACATGACATTTCAATTGTTTTTAATGCTAAATTCACTATGAACAATTTTAACAAAGCTGAAACAGGAGAAAAATATTGATTTTGAACAGTATACAGTAATACTGAAAAAAATGAAAATACACTAATATACAATATGTGTGTAAAAGAGAGATTAGACTGGTAAATAAAGATCCATGTTGGGCAGATCAAAACTGATAAAAAAATCAGCTTTTTACCAAAGTCATGTGACTGAGTGTAATACAGACAATCATAAAAGCCCTTGGATGTTACATTGTTGCTTTAGAGGCACAATGTAAATGACAGAGTTTTGTACATTCTCTGATACAGAAAGAAAAAAAAAACATCATTAACTGACGTTTCAGGATGGAAACTGCTTATATGAGCTTACATAAGCATACATTTAAGCAGATGGTATCCTTGATAAGCCAAATATGTCCACTTCAGGAATGATTATCTTGTTTACCAGCAGACTAACACAGTTCTCAGGTTCATTTAAATACAGTAAAGATGAGCTATTATTCTGGAATAAGTATTTCCTTAATAAAAAAGAATTTAGACACATATATACAGTATATGATGATATATATTATGGCATTTGTTTATTTTTAAGAATTTACATTTATTGTAAATGTTTTTTATACTGTAGTTTGTCACACATTGCACATTGGACAATGATCATTTGCTTGTACATCCAGTCTAAACTGAGGTCTCTATAGAGTCATTAACACCTATATAAAGGACTATATCAGTGCTTCCCATGCATGATGCTTTGAGGATCACCAAGTTAGTTTGTCCCCATCAGTTGGAAATGTATTAATAAGTGGGGAATTATACTCATATACATGTTTATAGTCACTGGTGGTATATATATATTACAATAGCAGTGATTGGATGTTTGTGCCTTTATCAGTATGAGTGTGGTGGGGTACCATTTTATAGATTTTTTTCTATATACACGTCTAATATGATAAACTTTCTAGTCAGTCCAGTGAGTTGAAGTAATTTTTTGAGATGTATTGAGATTTTTTGTCAATTCATTTAAAGCGGGATTCCGGCCAGCAAAATTTTTTTTTTTAAGTCAGCAGCTACAAACACTAGCTGCTGACTCTAAATAAGTACACTTAGATGTCCTGGGTGCCCGCGACGTCGGCCGCCCGAGGCCGACCCGTTCCTCGGCTCTCGGGTCCCGGCACCGCCATCCTAAGGGAAACAGGCAGTGGAGCCTTGCAGCTTCACTGCCAGTTTCCTACTGCGCACGCGTGAGTGGCGTGGTGCTCTGTAAATGGCCCCGTGGTTTTCTGGGAACACACACAGTTCCCAGAAGGCAACGGGGCGGCTCACCGAGGAACAGGACACGCCGCGGAATAGGAAGAGGCAGATTAGGAAGACTGCCTAGCAACAAGGGTTCAGGTAAGTTTAAAACATTTTTTTTTTCAAATGTTTTTTTTTTACATTTTTTTAGGATTTTTGGTGCAATTATTTTTTTCAGGGTGGCCCTCCACTTTAAGAGGTGGTTAGGTTTTCATTCTCAGATATTGCATACTGTAGTTTCCTTGCATTGGTTTGAGTCCATCAAAATATCTCTTCATCTTGATGCCTTTTTTTTTTTAGGACACCATCAGACACAGAGTGTCTTCAAATTTATAGCTATAGGGTTATGTTGGCAGGAAGTCCCCTCCCGGATATAACCCCAACCAATTATTCCAGGCTCTAGTTTTTGTAGCAAGCCATGAACCACAAAAAGGAGGTGTGGGATCTGATTTTGACAGATAACCAAAACTCTAACTTTTTGTACATCCTGGGACACAGAGCATCTTCAAATTCATATTGATAGGGAATTCCCAAAACAATGAAGTAGGAGGAAGACACATAGGGCTTGATTTACTAAAATTGGAGCATGCAAAATCTGGTACAGCTCTGCATAGGAACCAGTTTTTTTTTTGTCAAAGCTTAATTGAACAAGCTGAAGTTAGAAGCTGATTGACTACCATGCACAACTGCACCAGATTTTACACTCTCCAGTTTTAGAAAATTAAACCTACAGCAACCAACTACCAACCACCAACCGCAAATAGGCAATAACCTCACACAAGGAAGGAAGCATCCTCAGCAACATGAACATCCATTTAATTAAACTTGGTAAAGGTATAAACCAAAGTATTACAAACCTAAGCTGAACACCACTGCTGCGACCTGTAGTTCTACTGGAAAGACCTGCTGACCTGTACTCTTACACTGAATCTTGCTTAATGCCCAATGCCAGTGTCCCTATTACAGTAACACCACCACTCAGTGCAGTGCACATGGAACAAATATGGCTGATGGCCTACTTCTGCCACAGATGCTCTAAAGTAGTGTAGCCTAGTCTGCAGAACTCACAGGGAAAGCTTTGGTGTCTGGCAGTAGAGGTGACTTTTACACAGGCACAGCTACAGGAGGGGACTCTTATTGTAGAACTGTGTACAGCCAGTGTTGAGCCCAACCTTTAACCAATAGGAAGCAGGCATGTACTGGCCATTGGGACTAACGGGAGTTTCCCGGTGGGCCAATGACTTAGTGGGACGGTTTTTATTCAGAGTTCGACAACAATGGGAGCATTGCAGCAAACAATGGTGGGGATTCGGGGAAGGTGGCCAATGAGGAGGGCAATTAGATGTAAAAGCCTGGGAGGGAGAAGAGCTCCATCCCCTCCCACCGAAGAGGCGAACAGGAGCAGGCACAGCCCCCCCGCGCTCCCAGAACCTCGATTCCTCCACCTTCTCTCTGCTCCAAGAACGGTGCAGCCTGGGCCGGAGGACAGGCTGACTGGGGGCCCGGAGGAAGAGGACATGCGGGAGGCAGAGGCTGCCAAGGAGCCGCTGGAAGGAGCAGAGCAGCGAGAGCACCCCAGGATCAAGAGGGAGACTCGGCACTGCAGCTGCTGGCCATCAGGTACCCGGCATTCTACACATACCTGTCCGCACACAGAGTCTGTTGGAGGGGGCGAGCAGAGGAGGGACTGAAGATAGGGACAGTGCTATGTGGTCTGTCTCAGCCCACCTCTCTTTCTCTCAGCCCCCTCTTTCAGCCCCCCATCTCTCAGTCCCCCCCTCTGTCTCTCAGCCCCCCTGTCTTTCAGTCCCCCCCTCTGTCTCTCAGACCCCCTTGTCTCTCAGACCCCCCTGTCTCTAAGCCCCCCTGTTTCTCAGCCCCCCATCTCTCAGTCCCCCCTCTGTCTCTCAGCTCCCCCCTCTATCTCTCAGCATTTTATTTAAATAAAGTGGGTCAGTCTGGATGAAATCCAGGGCCAAATTCTTGTCCCAGTCCAGCCCTGATAGAAAGGCATACAGGATGTGGACTTCGAAGATTGTGGGAGGTATAGTTCTGATAGACTGAGCTAGCATGGTGAGCTGGAAGAAGGAGACTTCAAATTCCACAAGGTACTGGAAAAAAGCGGAGAGGTGGTTCCCTACTGTTTTCATGAGATGAAGAGAGGAAATGTGGGGGCTGTTCTGAGAGAACTGAGTGCACCTTCGGCTGTTGGCAACAGACATCTTGGGACTTTGGGAAGAACCATGAATGTTGATGGAGTCTGCTGCCTGACCAAGGCAGAAGGATGCTGCAAACACTAACTGGCGAGTCAGATTAACAGAGAGAGGTCATCTGCTGACATAGGAATTGGTGAGAGGCTGCTGGTCAATATCCCACTACACTTTGACAGAGTTATTCACAAATAATAGTGTCACAACTGTATCGGTTCCCAAAGGGACAAAGTTAACCGCAAGTGTTACAGGGTCAGCACTACACATGTGCAATTCGTTTTTTTACGAATCAAAATTCGATTGCAATTTTCATTATTCGGAGATTTCGATGTATCTGAATTTCCGAATCACTATAATAACACATTTCAACGAATCCGAAAAAAATGATAATGAAGCAAATTATCCGAATTTGAAAATGAATTTGAATTTGAAATAGAGCCATACTGAAATAAATACAGTGGTAAAAAAAAGTAAAAGTGAAATAAGATGATGATTCCTGCTTAGGCTGCTTTATAGAATATGATAAAATAGAATGGAATAGAAAATAAAGGAATAGAATAGAAAAGAATAGAATAAAACAGAATAGAATATAAAAGACTAGAACAGAATAGAATAGAAAACGAAACAATAGAATAGAATTGAAAAAAAAATAGATTAGCATAGAATAGAATAAAATAAAAAGAATATAGCCATCTTCTGAAATTTGAATTTTGAAATTAAAATAGAATAAAATCAAATAGAAAGAATATAGGTGTCTTACGAAATCCAAATTTCAAATTGAATAGAATAAAATAGAAAAAATATAGCCATCTTCCATAATTTAAATTTGAATTTCAGATAGAATAGAATAGAATAGAATAGAATAGAATAGAGTCGTCTTCCAAAGGTCGAATTTCAAATAGAATAGAATAGAATATAAGGCATATAAACGTCTTCTGAAATTCAAAAAGAATAGAATAAAACAGAACAGAATACACTGAATAAAATAGAATAAAATAGAAAATAAAAGACTAGAATATAAAGGAATAGCACAGAATAGAAAAGAATGGAAAAGAATAGAACAGAAAATAAAGTAATAGAATAGCATAAAAAAAGAATAGAATAGAATAAAATAAAAAATAAAAGAATAGAATAGAAAAGAATAGAATGACTGAAATTGGAGTCCCTGATGTGATATTTGTGGATTTGAAGAGAAATTAACACCTGAACACAGTTTTGCAACTTTGATGTATTAGTAAGATTGTAGATATCATTACAACTACGTTGTGTATCCAGGTGAATTATATATTGTTTTTTTAGGACAAATTGGAATTTCATTTGGTGGTAAATTGTGATGGATATCACCTGATTTTTTTTTATATCAAAGGAAAACCACTAAAGAGCAAGCCAGAATAAATTTTCCTGCTCCTGATGTTTAGAGCAACACCACATATTTGTATATTATTTCTTGTTTGTACCTGTAGTAGTACCCAGAAACAAAGTGCATACTTTGCTTTAGTTTTTTCTACCTAAAACACTTACATTGACACTGACACTTATGCACAATTAAAAATGCATTTTTTTAATCCTATCTAAAGTAAACTAATCCAACTTTAAGCCCTGACCATGACCTTTGACCCTACCCTTACCATAACCCTGACATTGACCTAGATTAAACCGTGATCTAGCTGTTTTATATTTATGATTGTATTATTTTTTTACACTTTTTTTTGTTTACAATTTTCTCCTCTAGCAAGAGTGTGTGTATGTTTTTCTTCATTCAAGAGGAGAAAAAACATAGGGGTGGGCTGTGCAGTGACTGATCAATGTGTTAGCCAATCAGAGGCTATCACAGCAATCGGGTGATTGGGAACCAGGCCTTGTGGTTCTCGGAGCTGCCACCAAAAGCTTGGGTCTCTGTGCTCTCAGCGCATATAGGCGGCCACACGGATAAAGACCCACTTCTTTGAGGCTGCATATATGGAGCACAGGCCAAATAGTGCTCTCTGTTTATTTTTCACATCACTAAGCACACTTAAGGCCATACACACGATCGGACTTTTCAACAACAACGGTCCAACGGACCTGTTTTATCGCACAATCCGACCATCTGTATGCTCCATCGGACAATTGTTACTTTTTCAATGGACAAATGTTCATTGTGCATGCTCTCAAACTTTTTGACAACAAATGTCCGATGGAGGATAATCCGATCGTGTGTACAAAAGTCCATCGGACTAAAGTCCAAAGTACAAACACGCATGCTCAGAACCAATGCTAAACATCAGCCAACAATAGCAGAAGTTGCCCAAAGGGTGGCGGTAAAGATCTGAAAAACCATGTGATTTGTGAAAGTTGGCTGAAAAAAAAAAGTTTACAAGGAACAAAGTTCACGGCCCACGCCCATTCGGACAAAAATCCATGGAAAAGTCAGATGGAAGTCCAATCATATGTATGAGGCTTAAGGCTTCAAGTGATTGTAAAGGATTTTCTTTCTTTTTAAATAACAAACATCTCTATAATTACCTGCTCTGTGTAATGGAATTGAAAGGAGCAGCCCTGAATCTCCTCTTCTCAGTCCCCCTCCACTGCTGTTGGCCCCTTCTCTCTGTCCAGTGCCTCCATGGAAAGCTGCTTCCCATGGGGACACTCATGCTGGCTCACTCCTGAGCCCTGCTGTTGCGTCCATTGACACAGACAGCAGGACTGGGCCCCGCTCCCTCGTCACTGGCTTTGATTGACAGCAGCAGGAGAAAATGGCTCCCAGTGCCCCAGCAAAGCCAGTAAGTCACAGAAGAGAGGGGAGAGAAGAGCTTCAGAGGGCTCAGGTAAGTGTAAGGGGGGTGAGGTGCCAAAAACGAAGTCTACTGTTAACATTTTTAAACATGCATTAAGGTAAAAAAATGTTTAGGCTTTAGAACCAATTTCATGCACACTGCTGCTTCTAAACTCAAATTTAGGAGTTTTTTTGCCAAAGCCCCCTAACACAACTAAATAAAATCCTATGTGTCCATGCACACTTAGGCTTTTACCGGAGTTTAGAAGCAGCAGAGTTTAGAAGCAGTCACAGCTCCTCTTCTGAACATGCTTGAAGTGACATTAAAGGTTCTTTTTTTTTTTTAAATAACAAACATGTTATACTTACTTTCTCTGTGCAATGGTTTTGCACAGAGCAGCCCCGATCCTCCGCTTCTCGGGTCCTCAGCTGGCACTCCTGGTCCCTCCCTCCTGCCTAGTGCCCCCATAGCAAGCAGCTTTCTTGGCTTGGCACTGTTCCCACTCTCCTCTCATTGACTCACTGGCTGTGATTGATAATCGTGGGAGCCAATGGCTACTGCTGCTGTCTCAGGCTAAGAGGAGGGAGAGACCCGGGAGAGCTGAGGCTCTTGTGCAAATCGCTGGACTGAGATGGGGCTCAGGTAGGTTTTAGGGGGCTGGGGGTGCTGCACACACAAAAGAGCTTTTGTGATTTTTGAGCCTTTACAACCACTTTAAATGCACCTAAAAGCACCTAAACCCTAAATAGCATTTATTTATTTCAATGGGCAGAATAAATTAAAATTAAATAAATAAACTCCCACACATGAAATGCTGCTAAACTGGCCTAAATTAGTTTGAAAAAAATGCAGGCGATTTTCTCCTAACAGCAGAAACAGCATTTACAATAAACCACTGTGGATTAAGCCATATACTTACAGAAAGACAAGTAAAATTGCAATTTATCATACAGAACCATACTGTATCCCGCTACAGTATACTTATCCATCCAGTATTCTGAAGCCTACTGTCCCTGACTTCTTCTGAGGAAATCTTTAGTAGACATAACGGGTCTGATGCTAACATCTCCCCGGCACCCTCTGGAGATTCCTGTGTGAATACCGACACTCTTTACCTGAAGATCCTTGCACACTAGTACCTTTAGCTGGCAAACTCTGCAGTCAAGGACAGTCACCTTCAGAATACTGGATAGATGAGTATACCCTTGCAGGATACAGTATGGTTCTGTCTGATAAGTTGCAATTTTACTTGTCATTCTGTAACTATATGTCTGCTCAGTGCTGGGAATGCGTTTTATAAATAAACAGAGAGCAGTATTTGCTTGTGTTCTGTGTGCTACATGTGCAGTTGGAGTGAATAAAAGGAAGCCCAGAGTTAAAGTGGTTGTAAACCCTGTACTACCACTTTTACCTACAGGTAAGCCTATAATAATGCTTACCTGTGGGTACCGTGAATATCTCCTAAGCGTGCACTGTTCGTAATGAGCACTAGCTCATTATGCCTTTGTCTTGCAGGTTGTTTTTTTTTCTTTTTTTTAGAGAGTTTAACCCTTTGTGGTATGGTCCATGGTAAGATCTAAATATAGGTGTGGATGATTCTAACCCCTGGCTTACTATAGAGCGCTGTCAGACCTCCTATAACTTTAGAGGTCTCCACTGAAGGTGAGGGTTGATGCTGGCACATGATGGATGGAGATGATTTCTTCTTGTGGAGTACACAGCACATTTTGGGATTGTGTGAAGAGTGACACTAATGTTATATTTTCATCACGGCTGGGACAGCATGTTATTAATAACTTCCCTCATGATTGTTCATATGGATTTTTTTATGTAATAATTTATAATAATAATAATGACTTTATCCTGTTTTTAATTTGATGAACACAACATATGTTTGTTACATGATTGAATATTTGTATTTATACATGGGAGGCAATACTATGTTTTATGGTAGTGCTGCATATCATTTCTGGTAATATTTTATACTTAACGGGTTAAAAAATATATTTAAAAGTGTTTTTAGTCCTGAGCCTAATAAAACCATTATACATGTCTATTCTTTTTTATGGTATTAAACCCTTTTGTTTCATCATTTTCAACAGACAGATGATAGTGGCCTATTGCATTACAAAGCCCGTAATTTATTTCTATAAATTGCTTTTAACTGGCCCTTTTTCATTTTGGTTCTCTATGCAAATATAGATTAGCGTTGAATCTTGTACAGAACAGAGCACTCATTTAATAATCGGAGCATCTTAGATAATAAAAAAAAGCTTCCTCTACTCTACCAACCATGGTATTAGCCATTTTCCTAGTATCTCTGACCCTAAGCCGTCATCATGCTCATGCACTACTACTCTTGTAGGCTGCTTTCACACTGGGGCAGTAGGGGGCATCGTAAAACAGAGCTATTTTTAGCGCTGCTTTACCGCGGTATTCGGCCGCTAGTGGTGCGGTTTTAACCCCCCGCTGGCGGCCGAAAAAGGGTTAAAACTGCAGTATTTCCGCGGTATAGCCGCGCTGTCCCATTGATTTCAATGGGCAGGAGCGGTTTAGGAGCGGTGAATACACCGCTCCTTCACCGCTCCAAAGATGCGGCTGGCAGGATTTTTTTTCTTCTCCTGCCAGCGCACCGCTTCAGTGTGAAAGCCCTCGGGCTTTCACACTGAACAAACAGCAGCGGCTGTTTTGGGTCGGTTTGCAGGCGCTATTTTTAGCGCAATAACGCCTTCAAACCGCCCCAGTGTGAAAGGGGTCGTAGTCTTACCACAGATCCCCTTACATGAAACTCTTTGTTATTCTTTGTTATTAAAGTAGTAGAAAAGAAATAGGGGTACATTTACCACAAGGCAAACTGTTCATATTTACATGGATCACTGAAGCTCATGTGAAGGTTTTTTTTTTTTTTTTTAACCAGCCTTTTTATATTTTAATGATGTTTTCTTCCATCAGGCTTGAAACATCAGGTCACATAAATATATTTACACGCTCCTGAGTGATGGGAGAAAAGTTAGAGATCACTCTGGGAATAAGATATATGCCTGGAAGAAGAATATAGATTAATGTCTACAGGAGGTCATCAAGGGTTGTGTGTCTACAGCTTCAACTAAGTAAAGCTCTGATAAGGAATGTACTATCACTGAATTTTGCAGATTGTGGAAAGATAAGCCGTGCATAGCTAGATCTGTAGGCAAAAAACTAAATAAATTAACACTGTTACTTGACATATCCTTTATAATAAAAGTATAGTAAATTTTAAGTGAGCAAATATTTTGAGTTATTTTGCAATCTTTACCTTAAAGCGAGCCTACCTTTGCCTATGCAGGGCAGTTTGGAGCAAGGTCATGGACTCTCTCCCTGCCCCTTTGTGACACGGATGGAAGAGAAATGATTCACATGACCTATATACTCCATATCAGGTATATCATTTTGCTTACCCAGGTGCATAAAGTTGTGAGGGAGCAAAGTAAATGAACTGTAAGTACCTGGTGGGTGGAATGGAGCAGAATTGTGTAGCCACAACATTACTAGAAAAGGTATTTTAGGGTAGATTAGCCACTACAGGCAGAGTATATTGAATACCTAGATTAGATATGAACCACAAAAAAACATGCCTTGCTTTGAATTAATTGTCCATCTCATATAGGTTGTTTTACTAACGGAGTTAAGACCATTCACTTTCAACAGCGTATGATCACTTTCCAAAGTGTGTACACTTCAGGTAATCAATCACAAGCAACCAAAAGTCCTGATTTAGTTTTTTTAATTTCATTGTTTAGAATTGGTTATTAAAAGTAAACACAACTTAACCTTAATCACTATATTAATTAAACATTTACATTGCTAAGTGAAAAGCTTATGCTCCATTAATAAATTAACCCCCAAGACTGGATTTGTAATAAGTGTAGCACTGCCTTCGAAGAAGCTTCTTGATAGTGTGGTCCTTCTATCTTCCCCCAGAGATGACCCATCCTGACTGAACCAAAATTCACCAACACACCTATGGCTTAAAGTGCACTTAATTAAGGGGAAAGTTCACATTTTGGAGCATGGGGAAGCAAGGGGAAATATTCTGATTCATTCAATATCATGTGATTATTATGACAGTCAATCACAGTAATCATATGGGTTTGCTTGCAAAAGAAACCTGCTGGCTTAGCTGCCATTTTGCCATCAAAATAGGCACTTTCACAGCTGCTTGTGGAAGCCTGCAGTTGGAAAAGTAAGATATAGAGAAGAAAAAAATATAATAAACTCTAAAAGTGTATCTAAACGCAAAACAAAATATGTTATACTGTGTATTGCAGTTTTTCACACCATACATTTAGTGGCTACTATAGTATTCTTTTTTTTGCCTGGTAATCCTATGAATAACACACTTCCTGTCCTAGGGTTGTAAAGGCATTCCTACACTGTATCTATGGTTGTCACCCAGGCTGTGCTTTAAAAAACAAATCTTTCTTTCTCAATCTCCATTAAAAGTGGGGAAACTTGTAGTTTACAGGAGGAAGATAACATTGTTTGTGCTTTCATCTCATAGTGTGTGTTACTAGGGTACTGCATTTTTCAAAAGATCAACAGGTATTCATACCAACTTCCAAACTTCAGAATGAGAAACACTTTAGAGGGGGAGAAGCCTGCGGCACATGAAAAAATATTGTGTGTGGCCAAACTGAATCGCAACACAAATGTATGTAGTGCGCAGCTGCTCTGTGGAGGTGTAGATTTTTAGGGGTTAAAACATAACTCTTTCCCACTACTCATCATTTACCCTCTGAAAAGCTATCTACTACAAATTGCTCTTCAGAGGATGACACCAGTGTAAATGAGCACCTACTTCCTGTGACAGGCCAAAAGTGAGAGTTCCGGGGTTAGAAGAAACCATAGAACACTTCCGGGGGGAATGGGTGATTACATTGGTCAGCTCTGTGTGTGCAGGAAGTGAGGCTGGGGGGTGTGGTCACCTGCGCTCAGTCAATTCACTCCCAGGAACTCGGTTGGCTGACACCTTCCCGCCCCTCCCCGCTGTCATTCAGGGAAGGGAGCAGAACAATGGCTGGGTGTGATAGGGACAGGCTAAGCAGATGGCCCCGGGGTGGCACTGCTACCAGAGGCAGCTGACAGATGGAGAGGCAAGGAGAGAAGGTACACAGGGGACCAGGGGGAGGAGGATGGAGCAGGCAAGGGGGATACATTGTGTATGTGATACCACAGACTGATCCAGTCTCTGTATTGCATCGACATCTCCCCACCGGCTGCCTGTCACAGTAAGTTACTATGACAGGCAGCTGGCAGGGGGATGTCGGCTGCAATTCAGTGACTAGATCATGGTGTGTGGTACCCCATGGGCTTCTGTTTATACAGCCCTTAGCTAAAACAGTTATGTGGGTTTTCTGTGTTATCACTGTATACTGATATGTATATTGGTCTTCTTACTACTACTTGAATTGTTAGCATCCTCTTTTTTATTCTCAAGTATTAAATTCTTGTCATGTTTTTAATTTTTTGATAATAAAATTATATATATATTTTTCGATACATTGTTTGAAGACTCTTGCCTTAAAAAGTCCCGTCAGAGGAAAACAACGTTCTATTGTATAGTTCTACAAAGTATTGGCTCAGGAGGGCTGAATACAAATGCACGCTACACTTTTTAGATATTTATTTGTAAAAACCATTTATCATTTTCCTTCCACTTCACAATTATTAAAATCTCAATAAAATACAATTACGTTTTTGGTTGTAACATGACAAAATGTTGAAAATTTTAAGGGGTATGAATACTTTTTAAAGGCACTGTACATTTACTTTACTAATAGGCATTATTATTTATAAACTTTATTACCTAAAACTTGCTTAAAGGTATATCCTTACAGTTTATTTTGTTTCATGCTTTTACAAACTAGAGAAATATTTAAAGCTAAAGATTTTTTCATTTGCATTCCTGACTTATTTGTGGCTGTGCATGACATTTTTTAAATAAAGGGTATCTTCATGCTCTAGAAACTTGGTAACAATAAAATGTCATTGGTCATGGAAACAGCTTCAATTTAGACACAGAATTGATTTAGCGAATCAAACTGGTTTTGTGATAACATTGACAGGCCCAAAATGATGAGCATAGAACTATACTGTGTGTCCACAAATGCTGTATGCTTTTTGGCTCCAAATTATCCGATGACAAACATATCCATGCAAAATTCAATATTTTATTACTTAAAAATGTTTGTGAGGAAACCATAACCACATAATTGAGTTATACTGTACAGGAAAAGATGATGACGAAAAGACAAACAAAATAATGCCCTATTTTAAGTTTTACACTAGGCATGTCTGGTTTGCCAATGTAGAAAATATAGAGAATTAGACACGTCAGTCTGTATTTCTAAATAAAAGCAGAACTTATATGTTCTTTGTGAAAATAGAAAAGATTTAATGCATTTTGGAATATTTACAGCTGGTGGTTTAAGGTAATAAGATTATTATAAGTATCTGCATAAATATTGATATGATGCTGAGTGCCTGACAGCAAGATAGCTGTACCTTTAGCCTTTTTATAATAAAAAATCTGTAAATGAATGTATGGAATACTGAAATCCTATATTTTAAATGTCAGCCTCTTGATTTTTAGAAAGATGTCTTTGTTTATTTTAGGGCCAGGGTTTCATAAATGTTTATAAAATGAACCAACAAAGTCACCAATGTTGATTTGAAATTTGATTTTTAATTGTAAAAAAATAAATAAATAACAAACATGTCTATACTTACCTGCTCTATGCAATTCCATTGCACAGAGCAGCCCCAAACCTTCTTGTCTCGAGTCCCCCGCCAGCACTCCTGGCCCCTCCTCTCTGTCTTGTGCCCCCCTGGGAAGCCGCATCCCATGGGGACACTTGTGCATGCTCGCTTTCGAGCCCTGCTGCGTCCATTGACACAGACAGTGGGACTTGGCCCTGCCCCATGCTCCCTTGTCACTGGCTTTGATTGATAGCAGCCAGTGGTTCCCGCTGCCCAAGCAAAGCATGTGAGACACACAAGTGAGGGGAGAGAAGAGCTGCAGACGTGCACAGCACTGGATCGAATGAGGGCTCAGGTAAATAAAAGGGGGGGTTGAGGGGCCAAAGGAATGCATTAAGGTAAAACATGTTTAGGCTTTAGAACCACTTTTATTATTTATTTTTAAAAATGCAACCCTACCAAGACATAGCCGTTCACCTAAACTGAGAGCATTAATCAGAGAAGCAGCCAAGAGGCCCATGGTAACTCTGGAGGAGCTGCAGAGATCCACAGCTCAGGTGGGAGAATCTGTCCACAGGACAACTATTAGCCATGCACTCCACAAATCTGGCCTTTATGGAAGATTAGCAAGAGGAAAGCCATTGTTGAAAGAAAGCTAAAAGAAGTCCCGTTTGCAGTTTGCCATGTAGGGGACATAGCAAACATGTGGAAGAAGGTGCTCTGGTCAGATGAGACCAAAATGGAACTTTTTTGGCCTAAAAGCAAAATGCTATGTGTGAAACAATCTTAGAAGAAAACCTGTTATGCCGCGTACACATGAGCTGACTTTTGAGGTTGTCAAAATACAGAGATAGATGACTTCTTCCTCTGTAGCTTCTTCCAAAACTCTGAGTTTGGGTAAGGCTGCTGATTTCTTTTTTCTTTTTGAGGGACTTCCACTAGGGCTTCTACCAGGGCTGCTTCTACTTCTGCCTGTGCTCTTGTTTGGTCAGCTTCTGCCTGCGCTCGTACTTATGCAGATTGCACCTCTGCCTCTGCATGAGTTTTGGCCACTTGTGATTTTATGACGGTTTCCTTCTTAATGCAGTAAGCTTTCGCTGCTTCTTTTACTTTAGCATGGGCTGTTATGAGTTGACTACTCAATGAGAATCACTGAGAACAGGATCTTAGTAATGGTCACTGTGCGTGGTTCTTATCTGATCTAGAAGATCTCTTATGCCGCGTACACATGATCGGAATTCTCGTCGGAAAAAGCTATGATGGTTTTTCCGACGGAATTCCGCTCAAGCTTGTCTTGCATACACAGGGTCACACCAAATTCCCACCGCCAAGAACGCGGTGACGTACAACGCGTACGACGGGACTAGTAAAGGGAAGTTCAATAGCCACTGTGCCACCCTTTGGGCTCCTTCTGCTAATCTTGTGTTTATCTCATGTTAGTAGAAGTTTGGTGAGAGACGATTCGCACTTTTCAGATTCGTGCTTTTTCATATCGTTTTACTGCTGTTCAGTTTGTGCTTGTGGGTTTGTATCTGGTTTTCAGTGCGTGTAGTCAGTTCGTATCTGTTTTTCAGTGCGTTCTTGTCCGCTCGTTACTGATTTTCAGCTCGTTCTTCACAGACCTTGCTGTTCTTTAGTGCGTTCTATTTAGCTCGTTTTGACCAGCTGACCGTTTTGAAGCCATGTTGCGAGTACGTGCTCGTCGTAAAGTTCGTGCTGTGCGGGGGCTTGTTGTTGGGCTTCTAGCTTTGACACAAGCCCAGTCCATGAACAGGGTGGGGAGGAGTTCATGGACCAAGAATTGGTTGCTCCAGCGTGACCAATTCTCTCACATGCCTTTGCTGCGGGAGATCCAGGAGAATAACCCTGATGATTTCACTAACCTCCCCGGAATACTATCCTGGGCCCATATACACCTAGCCGAATCACTTAACAATGTATTTTGTATGCTCTGTTGTAGTGCTTTACCCTGAACACCCCCTAAAATGTGTACAAATGTTATTTGTGTCCTTAAATTCATGCATAGTGCAAGAGGTTTTTTTGGGGGGCCCAAACTCATTTGGAACCCTCCACCCCAACCGCTAAGTCAGCTGATAACAATCCTCTATCTGCTGACTTTGCCAAACCCATACACACTATACCTACCTCTTTTGTGTTTATATTTATGGATGAATTCACCAAAGCATGTAGTGCAAGGGCCTGCCTGAATACTTTCAAATGATACTGTTTAAAGTTTTGTTCTCCTATTATTTTGATAGGTAAATGCAGAATGTAAAAATATGCTTCAATTTGTACAGTGTGTATTTATATTTTTGTATTATGACACTTCTTTACCTGTCCAGTGGGCTGCCAATATGTAAGTAATGAGGGGTTGGCCAAAGTAACACACATTATTTATGCATTCAGCTCTCAATGAAGTGGAGAGGGTTACCTCTCCAAAACATACCCCCCTCTAAAATATTAATGTGCCTAATCTGCTTGCAATGTTTATATGCAAAATGACTAATTTTTTTTTCTTGTTTGACTCCACAGTTTCCTTCAGCGCGACAGGAATGGCAGACTGTGGCTTCCCAATTTGCCCAGCTGTGGGACTTTCCTAACTGCGGAGGGGCAATCGATGGGAAGCACGTCCACATCGTCCCACCACCCCATTCAGGGTCATACTAATATAATTACAAGGGATTTCATTGTATTGTGTTGATGGCGGTGGTGTCGGCGACATATGAGTTTCTGTGGAAAAAAATGTGAAAAAAAACTGCGCTAAGACAAATAACAGGAGGAGTTATATCCAAAGTATGACCCCTCAAAAGCTGCAATTCTCATATAAGCATTAATACAAGAAGGAAAATCAGGAAAAACTAGAATCGCGCTAACCATAAATAGTTAACAATGGTCAAAAATAATCTCATAAGTGCATCTAATAATAGTGAAAAAATCACAAAAGCTCATTGAAATTAAAACAATTCCCCAAAAACTAAATGTGCATATACACATTAATAATAACATCCAAACATTGATAAATTCGTGGTTAATAAATTGAAAAAAGTGAAAAAAATATTGCACATCGATATAAAGATATATAAATTATATGTCCATAATAAATCCAGATAATAATTGTGAAGAAAGCAATCTAGTGAATAGATGAATACAAAATAAAAAATACATTTAGAAACAAAAGTAAACATTAAGGAACAAAAAAACACCCATACAAAATAAAAAGTCCATAAGATACAGGCAGGCTTTTCCCGAAAAACGTTGGATAAGAAACTAAGTTGAAACCACCACCAGATCAGCAGAAATGAACTCTTACCAGAGTTCCATGATCCCCCATGACAGAGGATCAAGGAATGCGTATAAGGAAACACTATATGGCTCCAAGGACATCAAGCAAAATCACAGATACCGGGCTGTCTCCTCCCAACCGATCAGATCATCATGAAGATCCCATGGAGCATAAAAAATATATATAGAAACTCCATAGTGTAAAACTGTTATTTATTCAATACATTAAAACAAGAGAAAACACACTCACAATGTTGCGGATAAGAACCTGAAGTCTGCTGTGCCGGCCGGAGCACAAGCAGACAAGCCGTCCTCTGGGTATACGAAGTACGAGGTGACGTCAGTGCGTCGCTCCGCCCTATGCGTTTCGTAATAACTTACATCGTCCAGTGGCACGGGCGGCGCACTGCGTCACCTCCAATTATACTAAAGATTGCGCACCAAACCTCGTTCTGAGTCACCACACATTGGTGCACATGCGCAGTAACATAAATACATGTCCGCCATACTGAATAGCGTACAGACATCTGCATTGGTCACCGAACGAAAAGAAACCCTATACAATCCATTTCACAATCAGATCTGGAACACGCAGTGGGAATATAAACGAACTAAACTTTAAAATTGCATATTTAGGAATAAAAAAGTGTCACATCGTATGGGTACGCACCGGAAGTGTCTCAAATGTCTAAAAAGGTGACACCCCCAGCCTTAGGCAGAGTGACACCTAGTGGACACCATAAAAATTGTCTGATATTGTTCTTAAAAGCAAACAATGAGACCATTGTCGTGTAATATGTTCAATGGTAAAAATAAATTAATATAGATTAAAACGTAATAGAGAAATCTGAAAATATAAAAATAGAATATAAAAGTATCAGCAGATGGGACAGAAAAGTTCATCTGTTGAAAATAGCAAAAAATTGTGTGGGGACTCAAAACAAAGGCCATTAATAAAATACAGAACATAAAAGTTAATGATTTTGTTATTAAACAGTCATAAATAGGTGCAATATAAAATGCATACACAATGGGTATCCAATGACCAAAAATATCCACTCATGTTAACCATGATAGTCAGTCATAGTCATAATTAATCAATGCCCCTTTAATTATGACTATGACTGACTATCATGGTTAAAATGAGTGGATATTTTTTATGCTCTGTATATTATTAATGACCTTTGTTTTGAGTCCCCACACAATTTTTTGCTATTTTCAACAGATGGACTTTTCTGTCCCATCTGCTGATATTTGTATATTCTATTTTTATATTTTTACATTTCTCTATTTTTCTTTCTATGCTTTCTTCACAACTATTACCTGGATTTATTATGAACATATAATTTATATATCTTTATATCGATGTGCAATATTTTTTTCACTTTTTTCAATTTATTAACCACAAATTTATCAATGTTTGGTTGTTATTATTAATGTGTATATGCACATTTAGTTTTGGGGAATTGTTTTGATTTCAATGAGCTTTTGTGATTTTTTCACTATTATTAGATGCACTTATGAGATTATTTTTGACCATTGGTAACTATTTATGGTTAGCGCGATTCTAATTTTTCCTGATATGGGTTTCTGTATTTGGATGTGGGGAGGAATGGCCAGATGTTGGATGGTGGAGTATTTGCCCGGACCGAGTCCTATCGACATCTCGAGAGTGGTGGCTTGGGATTGCGACCTCCGGAGGAGAACATGGAAGGACTGCCATTTGTCTTCTTCGCAGATGAGGGTGACCACTTGATGAGGCAATTCCCCCAGAGGACCCTCACCCCGGAGAAGAGCGTTTTTAATTACCAGCTGGTCAGAGCCAGAAGAGTCATGGAGAATGCATTTGGGATACTGGCCAGCCGGTTCTGCCTATTTCAAGCAGCCATAAATATGGTGGAGTACAAACTAAATCACATAATTTTATGTTGCTGCATCCTGCATAACTTTTTGAAATGCAATAATCCTAATTATGTTGCCTCAGTTGGGCCTGAGGCTGGACTTCAGGAAACAATGATGGCCCTGGAAGCTGGCCGTCCTGGCTTGCACCCCAAAAGCACCCGTGAAGTGCGAGAAAAATATGTAGAATATTTTACGAGTAGGGGGGCCATTGCTTTGCCAGCAAATTTGGAATACATTTTCTCTTTTATCAGATAAAATCTTGATTTTCATTTACTGCTTGGGTTTATTTTTGATGTCTCCTAGGTTCTCCTAGTGCACTTGTAGTGCCAAGTGGTTTTTCCATTATTAAATAACACCCATTTTCACTGTAAACACCAACTTAATGCAAAAACTGGTATTGATCATTGAAAGAAGAAGCCACACATTGTTGAGTATAAGGCCCCTTTCACACGAGGCGGACTCTGCTTCCACGGAGCCCGCCTCGGTCCGCCGGCTCAGTGGGAGATCAGTCCATTGATCTCCGCCGAGCCGGCGAATGACAGGTCCCTCTCTGCTCATTGAGGCACTCTTGTCAGGCGCTGCTGCCGCCTATGGAGAGATCGGATGAAAACGGACAGCGTGTCCCTTTTCATCAGATCTCACCCGATCCGATCCGCCAGCGACGGACCTGGACATAGAGCCATCCGTCTGTTTTTAGCGGATCGGACCGGGTCGGATGTCAGCGGACATGTCTCCACATCCGTCGCTCCATAGGCTAACATGGAGTGCCTGTTCAGGTCTGCCGTCAAAACTGAACGGTCCGAACGTGTGAAAGGGGCCTAAAACCTTTTATTATGTGCACATGCACATAAACATTTTTTGTTAAAAACCCAAATTCTTCTTTTCATAAATTTTGAGTTTTTTTTTTTTAGGGTACATAAACAGGCATGTTTCAAAACATAACATACACAACTCTGGAACTTACAAAGTTCAACATTGAAAAACTGAAGGCAATATCAGATATTATAGTGCCCAAAATGTGTTGATATTGCCTTCATCAGATGGGGTGAAGTCACCCCTGTAAAAGCCGAATTTTGAAGATGCGCACAAATTGGGAGTCAAACTGGGGATTTCCCTCCTAATCTCATACCTAATGCCAACATGTGCTATCTCCCATCATGGGGGATCAATGGACGTGTTTTGGGGGTGCAACCCTTTACTCTCACCTACTTGAGGTTTGAGGAAGGGGTTGCAGGCACAAAACGCGTACATTGATATCCCCTGATGGCAGATAGCATATGTTGACACACTGTGTGTATCTTCAAAATTTGGCTTTTAAAATGTGTAAAAAATTTGTCCGCAAATATCAAAAATGGTGCCTCTTTTTGGTATTTATATTCTTCCTAGTACATCAATCATGTTCTTCAGTTTTTGTTCTATCTCATTTGTTTTTTGCTTTATAAAGTCTAAATCCCAACTACAAAACATTATGTCCTGGATTAGCCTTTGGGCACTGTCACTGGTGAAATTATGCGATTGTTCTTCCACAACCTACACATCACCTAAAATAAAAAATACACACCATGTATTAAAAATATGCAGGCATACATCTTTTACCTGAATCTGTGGTCTCAGACACTCACCTGTTGTGGTGACAATCTCCACCACCTCTCCTTCCTCCACATCCTCAGGGTCTGACCTCTGTTCCCCTTCTTCAGGAGGTGGGGGGTCCCTGGTGTCCTCTGATGTCCCGAGTCTTTTCTCCCCTATGAGAATGAAACAAAAGGTATACTTAGCACACCGATATTTGAGGCGAGAAATAGGAATATGAAACATTGCTTGGAAGTGGGGTACAATTGTCTGTTTTAGCAGAGTTCAAAGCTGAAGACATGATTTTTTCCGTTACCAAAGCTGAAATACTTACCTTTTTTGGACAAGTTTCACACATGTAGACACCCCAAGTATCCACTGGAGTACCTGTGTGGGACACCCTAAAAAGTTTGTTCTTGTGTCCCACACTAGTGCTCCTGAGTCCAGATGTGTAAACAGCTGCTGAGTGTCCTCTCCTTACATTACACTGAATCAAGTTTGCAATTCATTCTAGTTTCAAACATATCTAGACAACAATGTCCTAAACTTCTTTTTATACAAATTATCATGACCAAATGTAGTTAACCCTGTATCTGGCAGAAACATTGTATTTAATTGGCAAATAAACAATGTTTACCACGACCGATTACTGTGCCCACGAACATAAAAGTAGCCATTTTAAACTGTACAACGGTAAAGAAAAGCACATTGAGCAGCATGCAAGTAATAATAAGAATAGGAACACACGACAACTACTTACTTTTTAAAACACTTTCTTGATCCTTCTATACTGATCCTGCTCCCTTAATTTGAGGTCCAACCAGCGTTTCCTCAATTGCTCCTTGGATCGCCGTACCCCAAAATTCCGGCGCAGACTCTTTACAACTTTAGTCATGATATTGGCCTTTCTCACATTTGGGTTTTCAAAGGACATCTTTGAGGCCTTAAATCTCCTCCGGGAACGGGATGTTTCTTGCTCCGGGCTTTCCTCCTCGTTACTGCTATTAAGCACCTGCTGTGTCTCCACCATGTTCCTCTCCCACTGCGACGAAAGAGACGGGGCAGGGAATATTATAGAAAGAAAGTCAGGGGCGGGCAATGCAGGCAGAGTTTCACGCATGCGCAGTGTATATAAAGCTAACACGCCTGTGTCCTACCTACGTTCTGTGTGTGGAGGAAGGAGGAACAGAAGCTACGAACGTAATACCGAAGGTAACATTTTAGCTTGGGACATGAGTGGCCTATACTGGTTCTAGATTGAGGCCTATATTGGGATAAGATTAGGAAAGTTTAGCCTGATATTAGTGTTTTTGTCTTTTGTTTGGTCTTGCAGCAAAAATGAAACAATTTAAAGACCCAGGCTTCCTCAGCTAATTCATGGACAGATACAGGGATATGAGCAATTTGTGGGAGGTGAAAAACCCCTTATATCGCAACAAACCAACAAGGAAGGCATCGCTGGAGAAACTGCTGGAATTTGTGAAGACTCGGGTCCCCTACGCAGACATCTAGTTTGTGGATAAGAAAATTGGTAGCTTGAGAAGCATGCATGAGAAGGAGCTTCAGAAGGTCTAGAAGTCCCTGAGATCAGGAACAGCAGCAGAAGACGTGTATGTACCCAGTCTGTGGTACTACAACAGAATGTGTTTTCTAGAAGACCAGATTGAAGCCAGGGAATCACTTTCGACTCTTCCAGCCCCCCTTACATCCAGCCTTCCCTCAACCCTTCCCTCAACCCCAGCTGAGGCTTCCGAGGACCAACCTGGGCCTTCCATCCAGGAAGAAATTGAGGAGCCCAGATGGAGCCAAGGATAGTATTTTTAAACATATTTTTTGTGGGAAAATGATTGTTGTTAACTAGATGTTATTATTGCTAACAAATGAATGATTTAACAAAAATTGTTTGACATATCAATAGACAGTAGGGGCCAAAAATTATTGTGACAAGAATGAAAAATGCTGGGCTCAGAATGATAGTTTTTTCTATTTATTAACATTCAATTTGCAACAGTCATGAGCTGAAAATTGTGTGTGATTGATAAACCAAAAACTAAATCTATGTCCCTTTTTCATACACAGGAAGACCTCAGCCAGGACGAGGCTCTGGAATGTGGCGGGGGTAACTATCAGCCAGGAGGAGGCGGGGGTAAGTGTCAGCCAGGAGGTGGTGGGGCCCAGCCTCACCCAATCCCAGGTCCCTCCCCTCCACTTTCCACCCAAAAGGCCCAGGAAGGGGAGGAACGTGGATGAGGCAGCACTTTCCCTAATTAAGGAGGCTAATGCAGCCCTGAAAGCCCCCCTCGATGACTATAAAATAATTTTAAAAAAAATACAACAGGAGATCTTGATTAAAAAAAAAATGACTATAAAAAAAAATTAAAAAAACATTATTATGGAGATCTGGCTTTAAAAACAAAAAGATTATTCATGAGATCATGAGAAAAAATAAAGGAATAAGCTTGTGAGAACTCTGTGTAAATATGAGCAGCAAAACAACTTACATACACACAACTTGCATACACACAAATGGAATTTCCGAAACTTTTTCAGTCTGAAAAATTGAGGATGTGCTCTCAATCTTTTGCTGGCTGAAATTCGGCCAGCAAAAGTCCGATGGAGCATACACGCGGTCGCATTTTCCGACCAAAAGCTTTCATCGGTCTTTTGCTGGCCGAATTTCCGATCGTGTGTACGCAGCATGAGAATGCTTGGCAGAGGAAAAAGTAACAAAATGTAGTCTCATGCAGTTCAGATATTATTATTATAATATAGGATTTATATAGTACCAATAGTTTGTGCAGTGCTTTACAACATGAGGGCAGACAGCACAGTTATAATACAATTCAATATAGGAGGAATCAAAGGGCCTGTCATCTATCAGAGACTTGGCCTCCTAAAATGCAAAACGCGTTAAGAAAATAATATTTTCCAGACAGTCTATTATAGCTTTCAAAGGCTCTTTTTAGCTTTATAAGTGCACTGTTAAGTTGTATCATCACATGTTTTATTAGCAGCAGTTATGCGTTTCATAGTCCTATTTCACAGGTCAGATAGATTACCAGTCATTTCTGCCTTGTTTGCTTCATAATTCTCTTTAAGATTTAAGGAAGGTTTCACTGGGCTTGGATCTAGCAAATGTATCTACCCCTTGCAAATCAGCTTTGTCTTGGGGAGGAAAAGCCTGCTCACTGTCTGGCTGTAATGGATGTACAGATTCTTGTACACTCTATACATTACATACACTTGATCCTGCACTCTGTATATTACACACCCCTGAACCCCCTTCACTATGTACATTATATACACCTGAGCAATACATTTTATACATTACATACACCTGAACCCTTAACTCTGTACAGTACATACACCTGACCCCTGCACTCCTTAAATTATATATACTTGTCCCCTGCAGTCTGTACATTACTCAAATTTGACCCCTGCAGTATCTACATTGCACACACCTGACCCCAGTCTTGTGTTCATTTTACACACCTGACCCCTACACTTGTATATTGCAGACTTCTGACCTTTGCAGTCTATATATTATCTATTATTGTGCCTTTCACTCACATATCCTTTTACATTGCATATTCTTAACCCCTGCACTCTGTATATAGCCCACTCCTGACCCCTAAAATCTATACATTATACAGTATCTCACAAAACTGAGTACACCCCTCACATTTTTGTAAATATTTTATTATATCTTTTCATGTGACGATGCTAAAGAAATGACACTTTGCTACAATGTAAAGTAGTGAGTGTATAGCTTGTATAACAGTGTAAATTTGCTGTCCCCTCAAAATAACTCAACACACAGCCATTAATCTCTTAAAACGCTGACAAAAAAAGTCAGTAGACCCCTAAGTGAAAATGTCCAAATTGGGCCCTATTAGCCATTTTCCCTCCGTGTCATGTGACTCGTTAGTGTTACAAGGTCTCAGGTGTGAATGGGGAGCGGGTGTGTTAAATTTGGTGTTATCACTCTCACTCTCTCATACTGGTCACTGGAAGTTCAACATGGCACCTCATGGCAAAGAACTCTCTGAGGATCTGAAAAAAAGAATTGTTGCTCTACATAAAGATGGCCTAGGCTATAATAAGATTGCCAAGACTCTGAAACTGAGATGCAGCACGGTGGCTAAGACCATACAGCGGTTTAACAGGACAGGTTCCACTCCTCACCATGGTCGACCAAAGAAGTTGAGTGCACATGCTCAGCGTCATATCCAGAGGTTGTCTTTGGGAAAATGACGTATGAGTGCTGCCAGCATTGCTGCAGAGGTTGAAGGGGTGGGGGGGTCAGCCTATACGCCGCACACTGCATGATCCCCTCCCCTCCCACCAAAAGACAGTCGCACACCAAAACTCACGGACCGGGCAAGGAGGGCATTAATCAGAGAGGCAGCACAGAGACCTAAGGTAACCCTGGAGGAGCTGCAGAGTTCCGCAGCAGAGACTGGTGTTCAGACTGGTGTTTCTTTCAGCAAAAAACAAAATGGCACGTTTTGAGTTTGCTAAAAGGCATGTGGGAGACTCCCAAAATGTATGGAGGAAGGTGCTCAGATCTGATGAGGCTAAAATTTTACTTTTTGGCCATCAAAGAAAGCGCTATGTCTGGCGCAAACCCAACACATCACATCACCCAAAGAACACCATCCCCACAGTGAAATATGGTGGTGGCAGGATCATGCTGTGGGGATGTTTTTCAGCAGTTGGGACTGGGAAACTGGTCAGAGTTGAGGGAAAGATGGATGGTGCTTAATACAGGGATATTCTTGAGCAAAACCTGTACTACTCTGTGTGATTTGAGGCTAGGACGGAGGTTCACCTTCCAACAGGACAATGACCCCAAACACACTGCTAAAGCAACACTTGAGTGGTTTATGGGGAAACAATGTGTTGTTGTTAATGTGTTGGAATAGCCTAGTCCAGACCTCAATCCAATAGAAAACCTGTGGTCAGACTTAAAGATTGCTGTTCACAAGCACAAACCATCCAACTTGAAGGAGCTGGAGCAGTTTTGCATGGAGGAATCGGCAAAAGTCCCAATGGTAAGATGTGGCAAGCTCATAGAGACTTATTCAAAGCGACTTGGAGCTGTGATAGCCGCAAAAGGTGACTCTACAAAGTATTGACTTTAGGGGGGTGAATAGTTATGCACATTGATTTTTTCTGTTATTTTGTCCTATTTGTTGTTTGCTTCGCAATAAAAAAACATCTTTAAAGTTGTGGGCATGTTCTGAAAATTAAATGACGCAAATCCTCAAACAATCCATGTTAATTCCAGGTTGTGAGGCAACAAAACACGAAATATGCCAAGGGGGTGAATACTTTTGCAAATAATTGGTTCGCCGTGAAGCCGCCCACTTTCCTGTCTGCTCTCCCCATTAGCCACAGCAGAGGGCTGCATCATGGGAAGCATCATGGGAAATGTAGTCCCGGCGGCCCCAGGTGTGTCCACAGACGCTAGGCTACAGCCCCCAGCATGCATGCACTCTGCTGGGGGGGAAAGAGAGAGAACCTGGAACCCAGAAAAAGCATAGGAATGGAGTGCTGAAAAAGAGAGGACTGTTATGGGGGAAGCCAGAGAAGGAGCCATGCTGTACCTGCACCACCAGAGAGCCACGCTGTACCCTCACCACCGGAGAGCCATGCTGTACCTGCACCACCAGAGTGGGAGCCACGTTGTACCCGGACCACCAGAGAGGGAGCCACACTGTACCTGTACCACCAGAGAGCCATGCTGTACCTGCACCAACAGAGAGGGTGCCACGCTATACCTGCACCACCAGAGAGGGAGCCACACTGTACCTGCACCACCAGAGAGGGAGCCACACTGTACCCACACCACCAGAGAGGCCAGCCCTTCTATCACGTCCATCCCAGGTGCTTGTGTGTGACATTACATGGGATAGATCAGAGAGGAGGGCTGACCAGGATCAGAGCTCCAGAAGAAAGAAGAGTCATGTGTCGTCGGCAGTTCCCTTCTCTGCACGTGAGGAAAAATTCTGCTTTCCTGTACACACGTCACTGCTCTACTAACTAAACTCATCCTCTGTCCTACTTACTGTCATCATCCACAGCCCTAAGTACCTACACCATCCACAGCCCTACTTACTGACACCATCCACAGCCTTACTAACTGTCATCATCCACAGTCTTACTAACTATCACCATCCACAGCCTTACTAACTGACACTATCCACAGCCTTAATAACTGTCACCATCCACAGCCTTATTAACTGGCACCATCCACAGTCTTACTAACTGACACCACCCACAGCCTTAGAGCCCATTCACACAGGGACGACTTGTCAGGCGACCTAGTCGCCTGACAAGTCGCCCCCCGTTCTGTGCTATGGAACCGTTCTAAGGGGAGCGACGCAAGTCGCTCCGACTTAGAAAAAGGTTCCTGTACGACTTCGGGGGCGACTTGGGGCGACTTGCATAGACTTCTATACAGAAGTCGTTTTGCAAGTCGCCTGGGCAGTCGTGTGCAGGTCACCTCGGTGAGGGCGACCTGCAAGTCGTGTTGCCCCTGTGTGAATGGGGTCTTACTGTCACCATCCACAGCCTTACTAACTGACACCATCCACAGCCTTACTAACTGACACCATCCACAGCCTTACTAACTGTCACCATCGACAGCCTTACTAATTGATACCATCCACAGCCCTCCTAAATGACACCATCCACAGTCCTACTAACTGCCACCATACTCTGTCCTACTAACTGACACCATCCACTGCTCTACTGTATGACACTGTCCACTTCCCTACTGACACTGTCCACTGCTCTCTTGACCCCTATAATCTGTCCTACAAACTGCTGACTCCTGTACTCTACCCTACCTACTACTGGCCTCTTTACACTGCCCAACCTTTACTGACCTCTACACACCACCCTACCTATGACTGACCTCTACACACCACCCTACCTATGACTGACCTCTATACACTGCCCTGCAATTAGGCCTTAAACTAGTTGCTCACTGAAGTCAACTTTTAAGGTAAGCTAAGTTTATATTTTTACAATGACATTAGTTTTATTATAATGTTTAAGTAGATCTCCACCTCTCAAAGGTTGCGCACCCTGCTCTAAATGCTGCATCACCCCTGATTGTGGGGAACTTGCAGTGCGGACCCTTTTATTTAAATGGGTTGTGTTTGGTGAGTGGTAGTGCAAGCATGCGGGGGCCCCAGTGCATTACTTTGCCCAGGGGCCCATGATGCTATTAAGATGGCCCTGCTACAGCATACCTATAAGCAAGCCATAAATAAGCCGTTCCCCAGCCAGTATGTTAGCAGGCTGTTAGTAGCCGTTTGTTTAAAACTGTCTGAATTGAAGATTTACACAGGTAAGAGCCTGTTGGCACAATAAACTGCTGGAAGCTGCTGGGAAACTACATCGAATGTACTGAATGCTATGCTGAATATTGAATACTGAACTGGTACCAATACTAAACACTGTGCTGAGTGTTGAATACTGAATACTGAATCTATACTATTATTGAGTGTGGTGCTGAGTGCTGAATATTGAATACTGAGCTGACATTATCGAGTATTGCACAGAGCACTGAATACTGAATTGATATTATTACTGACTATTGTGCTTGAATACTGAATACTGAATGGACACTGTTATTGAATACTGTTTAGAGTATTGAATTCTGAATACTGATTACTGAATACTGAACGCTGAATATTGAATCAATATTTTTTCTGAATACAGTGCTGAGTACTGAATGCCAAATATTGAATTGATATTAGTATTAAATACAGCATCGAGTATGGAACTCTGAACATCAAATTGACACTGTCACTGAATTGATATTAAACCTTAAATGGGCTGACCTGACATAGGGATAGATTCAATAGGCAAGATTGTTGATACTGAAGGGGAAGGAGAAGTCATCCAATAAAGCCGTGTCTAGAACCCGATCTAAATTAAAGGGGAGAAGGACAGAAAAAGGGGGGAAAAAGGGGAAAAATAAACAAATAACATTAACTGGAAAGATGTCAAGCAAAAGAGGGAAGAAGGAGGAAAAAAAGAGGAAAAGAAAATGCATGCTGGGGAAGTCCCACTCCAGGAAAGTGCTGAGAGCATAAATAAAATACAAACACAGGATACCCCTAAAAAAGATGCTGCAGAAGATATGACAAAGTTGATGTCTAAAACCTGTAGTATGTCCCGTCATGGATCCAAGGATGAAAAAGACCCTCAGAAACCAAAGGAGAACATACAGGAAGATCTTAATAAAATGCAGCCCCCGAGGGTTCCCCAGGTTTCCTGGGGTCTGGAGGGAAGATGTGTATCCGACGTGGTATCAGACATTGTATCCAGCGCAGACTATATTCAAAATCAAGATCAACAAGAAAGTATTGAGAAGTTTGACCAACAGGGCACAGGTGGGAATAAAGATGCTGGAGGTTTAAATCAGTATGGTAGTAACGCTGTTAATACCTTAATAAAGGAACCAACACTGAGTGATGTCTTTATTATCTCTAACAAGTCAAATGCTGGATTTAAAAAAGGATATCACGGTTATAAGACAGGAAAATCAAAAAATCTGTGAGCGCACCACGGACCTGGAGAACAGGGTTAGTACAATAGAGGATGCCTTGCCTTTCATAAAAAGGGAACTCCAACAAACCAAAGTATAAATAAAGGATCAAGCACAGAGACTGGATAATTTGTAAAATAGGCAAAGACATAATCATTTTGGGCTTTCCTGAGCATGAAGAAGGCCAATCACTGACTGCTTTTTTTTTTTTTTTTTGAAAAATGGATAATGGACACATTGGGTATGGAGGGCTTATCAAGACTTTTTACAATCGAACGGGCCCATCGCATTCCCAGTCGCCCACCCCCTTCTTCAAGCAATCTCAGGACAGTTATTATCAAAATGTTAAACTGCAGAGATAGAGATTTAATCCCTTCCAAAGCATGTCAACAAGGCAATATTGAGTATAATGGTGATAAAATTTCCTTCTTCCCAGACTTCTTAATTGAAGTACAGAAGAAACAAGCAAACTTTGTAGAAGTCAAGCGCAGTCTGTGATTAAAACAAATAACATATTCAATGTTATATCCAGCTAAGTTGAGAATTATGGATGGAGATAACGCTCTCTTTTTTGAGAATCCAGACGCGGCCAATGCATGGTTGGAAGAAAGATATACAAAGGAAAACAAATGTTAATTGATCTAATGACATTTTTTTTCCTCTTTCCCCTTCAGATATCTATATTTAAATATTGAAATGATGGACTATTTACGGATATTTACTTGGCACAAGCGTAACACTTGCAACTGTTTATAGCCATTAGACAGTCCCCTTGTATGAGTCTGGTGTGGACTGTGATGAGGGGTTGGGGTTATCTCCAACCAGTTTGGGTGGTGCATATTCCCATGAATAAATGGGTACATAAGAGGGGGAGGATTGGGTTGGGGGGGGGGGGGGTTGTGGTTTTTTTTTGTGGTGGCTCCTTGCTCTCTCTCTCTCTCTCTCCTCCTGTTATTTTGTCAGGATCCCTTTCTTCACATACTCTGTTATTTTAAAACTTAGGAAATTTTTTTCTTATGTGTGGCCTATTGGATATTTCATTTGGTCTGCTGCTGGGGACCTAGTGGACTACCAGCTGGTGAAATTAAATAATGAGTAGTAAAATAAAAGTGTTTTCATGGAATGTGAGGGGGATGGGAGACAGGGGGAAAAGACAAGCAGACAACCTGCAATAATATTTTTTCAGGAGACCCATCTTGAGCGAGAGGATACAATGCTTTTTGAAATATCAAGAATCCCGTATCAAATTTATGCTGTATACTCTACTTTTTCTTAAGGCGTCAGTGTCTTGGTCTCTCGCTTGGTACGGTTCTCATGCAAAGAGAGCTTTAAAGACCCAGAAGGTCGTTACATTGTGCTATGGTGCTCACTAACTGATAAAAACTTTATGTTGGTGAATGTTCCTCCCCCCTATAATGACGAAGTGTTGAAAAATGTTTTTAGGAAAATGGCAAAGTGGTCGAATCTACCAACCCTAGTAATGGGAGATTTTAATAACATAATGCCCTTGGGAAAGATAATTTTCTCCCATGGTTAGAGTCAATTTAATATGGCCCTAGGGGGGCTTTCAGATCATTCCCCACTTATACTGACTATACAGACTGAGGGACAATTATCTTCTCCACCTTGAAAAATTAATCCACAGTGGTTATCATTGATGTCAGAGGAGGACTCGCTAGAATTACAGTTTATAGAATAAAAAATAAAAACTCAACATCTCTATTAGTAGTTTGGGACACTATGAAGGCTTATATACGCAGAGTAATGATTAAAGAAGATTATAAATCTAAGAGTTCATCTAGGAGGCAAGCGGATGAAGTAATGCAAATGGTGACTTAAACTGAGCAGGAATATATCACGGATCCCATAGAAAAAAAGCGTTTAGCATGGCAGGAGGCCCAGAAAATCTATAAAACTTTATCTTTGACTAAAGCAGAAAATAGCTGATTTTTTCAAAATCAAAAACATTATGAGATGGGGGAACAGGTGGGACGCATGTTAGACGTGATAGCTCAAGCACAAGAGGGCCCGATAACTATCGCAGCAGTCAAAGATGCAGGAGGGGTGGTGATGCAAGTAGTATTCAGAATATATTTGTGGACTTCTACACCTCACCTTATGAGTCGAAGGTGTCGAAGTCAATGAACCCAGTTAAACAATTTTTGGATTAATTGGTTCTCACAAAATTCAAATTAGAAGAAAGAGAATTTTTTGATAGTCCCATATCCCTGGAAGAGCTAAAACAAGCAGTTGCACAGACCCATAATAATAAAGCACCAGGGATGGACGGACTACCGATGGAGATTTACAAAAATTTGGTAAGATGTTGTTACCAGAATTATTAGAAGTATTAAATGATGCTTTCAGGAAACAAAAACTTCCAGAGTCAATGCAGGAAACGATAATAATAGTGATTCCAAAACAGGGTAAGGACCCAATGCTACCTGAGTCTTATCGCCCTATCTCTCTCCTCACTTCAGATGTTAAGATATTGGCTAGGGCTCTTGCAAAAAGGTTATCAAGATAAATTAATATCTTAATCCACGGAGACCAAACGGGCTTTATCCCAATGAGAGCAGCATCAAACAATATTCGTAGACTTTTTTTAAAATATGCAGCTACCTATGGAAAATATGGGATCTATTGTACTTAGATGCCCAAAAAGCCTTTGATATGGTCGAGTGAGAATATATATATATATACGCCGTATTGGAGGCTTTTGGTATATGCCCAGGATTTCTAAAATGGGTCAAAATGTTATACAGGTACCCAAAAGCAAGGGTAAGAATTAATAATACATTATCTAACCCGTTCACTTTGTCTAGAGGGACAAGGCAGGGCTGTCCCCTGTCCCCACTACTGTTTGCCATAGCAGTGGAGCCTCTTGCCCTTGCCATTAGACAATCAGCGGAAATAATTGGGTTCTGCAGGAAGAGAGGATAAAGTGGCCCTATATGCAGATGACGCTCTTATTTCCCTGGGGGATGCCTCAAAGTCATTAACAGAACTTATGAGCCTCGTCTCCATATTTGGACTATTCTCAGGCTTCCAGATTAATTGGGATAAGCCTGTATTATTACCACTAGATGAGTTTAAAACCCCTCTATTAAATCAAGCCTCCCAAATCCAATCTAAGCATACAGTGTAATATCTGGGGATAGAGATATCTCTGAATGTAAAAGACTATATTAACTTGAATCTTAAACCTTTATTAGCAAAATTTAAGGATAAATGTTGGAGCTGGTGTAGGCAGAGCCGATCCTAGGGTCACAGACGCCTGGATGCAGAAATATTTCTGGCACCCCCACATGGGCGTGGTCATCTCACAAACTCCTCCCCTTTACACATGTTTCTATGGCAACGATTCAAACACAGAAATGCTCCCCTAAGGAGTCTGTTACCCTGGGATCCTCCCATGATCTCTTAACAATAAATAAAATACAGGAAGAGCGTACTCTAATGGGATAGTCTGTTAGAAAGAGCCCCCAGACACACTACAGACATGAGATGCAGTACAGGAGATGGTCAGAGACTGCAGACATGATACAAGAGATGGCCAGAGATACAAGAGATGGTCAGAGACTGCAGACATGATACAAGAGATGGTCAGAGACTGCAGAAATGATACAAGAGATGGTCAAAGACTGCAGACATGATAAAAGAGATGGTCAGAGACTGTAGACATGATATAAGAGATGGTCAGAGACTTCAGACAGAATACAAGAGATGATCAAAGTCTGCAGACATACTACAAGAGATGATCAAAGACTGCAGACATACTACAAGAGATGATCAAAGACTGCAGACATGATACAAGAGATCATCAAAGACTGCAGACATGATGTAAGAGATGATCAGAGACTGCAGACATGATACAAGAGATGGTCAGAGACTGCAGACATACTACAGGAGATGGTCAGAGACTGCAGACATGATACAAGAGATGGTCAGGGACTGCAGACATACTACAGGAGATGGTCAGAGACTGCAGACATACTACAGGAGATGGGCAGAGACTGCAGACATGATACAAGAGATGGTCATAGACTGCGGAAATGATACAAGATATCAATGCATCAAATTCAGCCTACCACTGCCCATCATATGCAGCCTATCAGTGCCCACTAATTGCAGCCTACCAATTGCAGCCTACCAGTGCCCACCAAATGCAGCTTATCAGCGCCCACCAAATGCAGCTTATTAGTGCCCACCAAATGCAGCTTTATCAGAGCCCAGCAAATGCAGCCTACCAGTGCCCACCAAATGCAGCTTGCCAGTGCCCACCAAATGCAGCTTATCAGTGCCCATCAAATGCAGCCTCATCAAAGCCCACCAAATGCAGCCTACCAGTGCCCACCAAATGCAGCCATATCAGTGCCCACCAAATGCAGCCATATCAGTGCCCACTAAATGCAGCCTTATATCAGTGCCCACCAAATGCAGCCTTATATCAGTGCCCACCACTTGCAGCCTACCAGTGCCCACCACGTGCAGCCTACCATTGCCCACCAAATGCAGCCTACCAGTGTCTACCAAATGCAGCCTACCAGTGCCCACCAAATGCAGCTTACCAGTGCCCCTGGATCACACAGAGTGGCGACGATCTCCTACTGTCATGGAGCTTGAATTTGAATCTCCCAGGTGGCTCCCACCTCCTAGACCTTGCGGCTCCTATAATACACGTCACACTGATTTAATTTCACTGCATTGGATCAGTGTTCCGTCTATCTCATAGGAGCTGGTCTAGGAGGCGGGGACTTTGTTACAGCACTGCCAGTGTTCTGTCAGACCAAAGCTAGTGCAGTGTGTGCAGAGGAGGCTCTAGGCTTTGTGAGGCCTTAGGCAAAACCTAGACATGAGGCCCCACTCACGCCCAGAATAGAAAAAAATAATTCAAGCGATAAAAAAATGTGATGTATCAGCTGGTGTCAGTTCTCTCTATCTCAGTACTGGTGTCAGTTCTCTTCATCTCTGAACTGGTGTCAGTTCTCATTGTTGTGCTCAGTGACCTCTCTCTCTCTCTCTCTTAGTGCTGTAGCTAGAGCTCCTTGAACTTGGCCTCCTAGAAGAGAACGGGCTGTGCGAGTTTCACCACCTCAGAGGTCTTGTCATCCCGGTCCAGCAGCAACCAGGTCGCCCCGGGACTCCCTGTGAGGGAAGAGCTCCTGGCAGAAGATAGCAGCAGAAAAGCCAATCAGCAAGCAGTGCCAATGCAGAGTGCAGAGCGCCTGGGTCACTATGGCTGAGGATTAGCACTTGACTTGGCTGGAACCTCCTAACCCCCTGTAGTAAAGCCCTGGACAGGCGGGAGTGAGGGCAGGGCAGAAGGAGGGGTCAGGGGCTGTCAATCACAGGTTGGCACACTGGCAGAGGACTGAGCTGTCCTTACTGAGGGAGGCTGGAGGAGCAGAGATGGGGGCCTGGCTTTCTCTTATGGTGGTGGTAGCCGGCTGCAGAAGGGGGTTGTGGCATAGTAGCTGTGTCTCTCCCTGCAGCTGGAGCCCCAGATCTCCCCACCCTGATTGATAGCCCCCAAGAGGGGCGGCCCAGACACCCATTTTCTCCCCTCCTCGCCACTGCTTACCAGACGAAGGGATGCCTCCTCAAGTTGTGCGGGGACTGCTCTGTGGAGCACTTGAGGAGCAGAGTGTAACATGGTGCACATACCGTACAACGTTTTTGAGCACTTAACACCAGTGCTGGGGGGCTTTCCTAATCTCAGTGACACCTAAAATAGGGCACTATTCCTTCCACTGACACTAAGGATGAGGCACTATTGCTCACACTGACACCAATGATGGGACCCTATTCCTCCCATTGACATTAAGGCTCCGTTCACATCTAGGCGTCTCTGATCACAGGTAGAATTGCCGCGATTCTGCCCGCGATCCCCACCACTTCCAATGGCACCCTGATTGTGGAGCGATTTTTTCCCGATGAATCGTGGTATAATTGCGCAAACAATATCATGGTACACCTGGTGCCCAAAAGAAATGACCTTCTTTCGGACGACAGGCGTACCGCAATTCTGTTTGAGAGGTTTGTCGGGCGACAATTGCGGCAAAATCGCGCTGCGGTCAGGGTGCCATTGAAAGTGATGGGGATTGAAAGGGCGTCCTGCAATTCTGCCTGTGATCCGGGACGCCTAGATGTGCACAGAGCCTAATGACGGGGCACTATTTATTTCACCGACACCTATAATAGGGCACTATTATTCCCCCCACTGACACCCCTACTGGGGCACTATTCTTCTCCCACTGACACCCACAATGAGACACTAATCTTCTCCCACTGACACCCGCAATGCGACACTATTCTTCTCCCACTGACACCCGCAATGAGACAATATTCTTCTCCCACTGACACCCACAATGAAACACTATTCTTCTCCCCCTGACACCCACAATGAGACACTATTCTTCTCCCACTGACAATCACAATGAGACACTATTCTTCTCCCACTGATACAAACAATGAGGCACTATTCTTCTCCTACTGACACCCACAATGAGACACTATTCTTCTCCCACTGACACCCACAATGAGACACTATTCTTCTCCTACTGACACCCACAATGAGACACTATTCTTCTCCCACTGACACCCACAATGAGACACGATTCTTCTCCCACTGACAGCCACAATGAGACACTATTCTTCTCCCACTGACACCCACAATGAGACACTATTCTTCACCCACTGACACCCACAATGAGACACTATTCTTCTCCCACTGACACCCACAAGGAAACACTATTCTTCTCCCACTGACACCCACAATGAGACACTATTCTTCTCCCACTGACACCCACAATGAGACACTATTCTTCTCCCACTACCTACACCGGGTGCCGTGAAGAGGCCTTGCAGCTTATGCATGCGTTTGCAAATGTGTGCTAACTAAACCCCTGTTTTTAACACAGACTGTTGGACAGGTTAATTTGATCAGTAGGCAGACTGGTTGGTGAGTTGAGCTATGGAATGTTCTGTTTTTGTCTTTCATATTCTTCTCCCACTGACACCCACAATGAGACACTATTCTTCTTCCAATGACACCCACAATGAGACACTATTTTTTTTCCCACTGACACCCACAATGAGACACTATTCTTCTCCCACTGACACCCACAATGAGGCACTATTCTTCTCCCACTGACACCCACAATGAGACACTATTCTTCTCCCACTACATACACCAGGTGCCGTGAAGAGGTCTTGCAGCTTATGCATGCGTTTGCAAATGTATGCTAACTAAACCCCTGTTTTTAACGCAGACTGTTGGACAGGTTAATTTGTTCAGTTGGCAGACTGGTTGGTGTATTGAGCTATGGAATGTTCTGTTTTTGTCTTTCATGTGTTTACTCTTCCATGTGCTCCTTGCTGTGAAGGCCAGTTATAGGTGGGGGCAGGGACCTTTTGGTTTGTTACTGGTGTAAAATATGGTCCGGGGACACACTGTACACCTTTGCTGCCATTGTGCTCTTGCTGGGTGTCCAGTGTGCTCCTGTTCCTTTAACCACCTCAATACAGTGCACTTATACCCCCTTCCTGCCCAGACCAATTTTCAGCTTTCAGCGCTCTCACACTTTGAATGACAGTGCAACACTGTACCCATATGAAATTTGCGTCCTTTTTTCACACAAATAGAGCTTTCTTTTGGTGGTATTTAATCACTAGTGGGTTTTTTATTTTTTGTGCTATAAATAAAAAAGACCGTAAATTTTGTGAAAAAAATGCCTTTTTCTTTGTTTCTGTCATAAAATTTTGCAAATTAGTAATTTTTCTTCATAAATTTTGGCCAGAATTTATATTGCTACATATCTTTGGTAAAAATAACCCAAATTTGTGTAAATTATTTGATCTTTGTGAAAGTTATAGAATCTACAAACTATGGTGCCAATCACTGAAAATTTATCACATCTGATCACACAGATGTACTGATGGTCTATCTCATTTCTTGGTACACTAACAAGTCAGAAAAGTACAAATACCCCCTAAATGACCCCTTTTTAGAAAGTAGACCTTCCAAGGTATTAAGTAAGTAGCATGGTGAATTTTTTTAAGTTGTAATTTTTTCCCACAACTCTTTGCAAAATGAAGATTTTTTTTTAAAATTTTTTTACAAAATTGTCATATTAACAGGTTATTTCTCTCTCAGAGCATATGAATACAACAAATTACACCCCAAAATACATTCTGCTACTCTTCCTTAGTATGGCAATACCACATGTGTGAGACTTTTACACAGCCTGGCCACATACAAAGGCCCAACATTGAAGTAGCATCTTCATGCGTTCTACGAGCCTAAATGACACATCTCATTTCTCAACCACCATTTACACTTTTGAAGGCCCTGGAGCACCAGGACAATAGAATTGCCCCCAAACTGACCCCATTTTGGAAAGCTAACACCCCAACGTATAATCTACGAGGCATGATGAGTCTTTTGAACGGTTCATTTTTTTCCAGAAGTTTTTGGAAAATGTGGAAAAAAATGAAAACGCTTTTTTTTACACAAAGTTGTCTATTTATCAGATATTTCCAACACATAGCATGTACGTAGCAAAGATGACACCCCAAAATACATTCTGCTACTCCTCCTGAGTATAGCGATACCACATGTGTGAGACTTTTACACAGCGTGGTCACATACAAAGGCCCAACATTGAAGTAGCACCATCAGGCGATCTACGAGCATAAATGACACATCTCATTGCTCAACCACCTATTGCATTTTTGAAGGCCCTGGTGCACCAGGACAATGGAATTGCCCCCAAAATGACCCCATTTTGGAAAGCTAACACCCCAACGTATAGTCTATGAGGCATATTGAGTCTTTTGAACGGTTCATTTTTTTCCAGAAGTTTTTGGAAAATGTGGAAAAAAATGAAAACGCATTTTTTTTTACAAAAAGTTGTCCATTTATCAGATATTTCCAACACATAGCATGTACGTAGCAAAGATGACACCCCAAAATACATTCTGCTACTCCTCCTGAGTATAGTGATACCACATGTGTGAGACTTTTACACAGCGTGACCACATACAAAGGCCCAACATTGAAGTAGCACCATCAGGCGATCTACGAGCATAAATGACACATCTCATTGCTCAACCACCTATTGCATTTTTGAAGGCCCTGGAGCACCAGGACAATGGAATTGCCCCCAAAATGACCCCATTTTGGAAAGCAAACACCCCAACATATAATCTATGAGGCATAATGAGTCTTTTGAACGGTTCAATTTTTTCCAGAAGTTTTTGGAAAATGTGTAAAAAAATGAAAACACATTTTTTTTTACACAAAGTTGTCTATTTATCAGATATTTCCAACACATAGCATGTACGTAGCAAAGATGACACCCCAAATTACATTCTGCTACTCCTCCTGAGTATAGCGATACCACATGTGTGAGACTTTTACACAGCGTGGCCACATACAAAGGCCCAACATTGAAGTAGCACCATCAGGTGATCTATGAGCATAAATGACACATCTCATTTCTCAACCACCTATTGCATTTTTGAAGGCCCTGGAGCACCAGGACCATGTAATTGCCCCCAAAATGACCCCATTTTGGAAAGCAAACACCCCAACATATAATCTATGAGGCATAATGAGTCTTTTGAATGGTTCATTTTTTTCCAAAAGTTTTTGGAAAATGTGGAAAAAAATGAAAACACATTTTTTTTTACACAAAGTTGTCTATTTATCAGATATTTCCAACACATAGCATGTACGTAGCAAAGATGACACCCCAAAATACATTCTGCTACTCCTCCTGAGTATGGCGATACCACATGTGTGAGACTTTTACACAGCCTGGCCACATACAGAGGCCCAACATCAAAGTAGTACCATCAGGCGTTCTAGGAGCATAAATGACATATATAATTTCCTGGCAACCTATCATTTTTGAAAACCCTTCATATTTCTAACACATAGCATGCACATACCAAGAATTACAATCCAAAATAAATTCTATTGCAGAAAGGGTAAAAAAAAAGCATTTCCTGTGCTTTTAGTAGTATCCACAGAGGAGAGCACTGGTCCAGGCAGCAGGCAGGGAGGTGCTTAGCGACAGCAGTATTAACTATCCAGGCAGCAGGCAGGAATATTGTCTATAGTCGGCACAGCACAGAAAGAAATTGTCCAGGCAGAGACAGCCAGCACAGCCATAATATTGGTCCTGGTACACTGTTAACTGCAGACACTCATTATTGTACCGCTCTCCAGCCCTTCATAAACATACTGCCTCCTGCTACAGCTAATTATTTGCATAGTCCAGGTAGCGGTGTAGTCCATTCATGCGACAGGCATGGGCATGGTGGCAGTAAGTCAGCAGCAGGCTGAGGGCCACAATCAGGTAAGACCTGTGCACAGGGGCACAGGGGTAGAGGCTTCGACCCACCCAAATCTCTATGAAGCCTCCGGACTCCAGACCCTAATTCCGAAACCCGGAGAAAACAAAAATAATTGTTTTCTCCAACCGGAAAAACAATTCTGGAGCCCCTCACATATGTGAGACCCCTGTGTACTACAGTAGTAGGGCAACAGATCAGTCCAAGTGGTAGGCAAAAGCATAGTCCATAAAACAGGCCAGGGTCAGTTCACATGTAAACAGTCCAAGCGGTAGGCAGTAGAGTAGTTGATAAAACAGGCCAGGGTCAGTTCACGTGGAGGCAGTCCAAACGGTAGGCAGAGGCATAGTCACAAAACAGGCCAGGGTCAGTTCACATGGAAGGCAGTGGCATGGTTATTTGGGAAAGAATGGAAAATGGTCAGCATAGATGATGAAAATGGGGAAATGGTTAAAAATATGGGCTAATATTTTATGGATGTATGATAAAGTTGGAAGCATTCACCAATGCAAAGGCCAGGTTGGGAGGGACACTGGGGACAATGGTAGCTGGTATCTTTTCTAAATCCTCTTTTGGTGCACACGTGACATTTTTTTTGCCGTCTTCGGCCTGCTTCAGATGGTGGAATGCTGAAGAGGAAGTGGCGCTCATGGAGTCGGCAAACAGCCTCAGAGCGAAGGTCTTCTGGGGGGGGGTCTTTGGTGATAGATGAGGGATGTGACAACTTCTTCTATGAATTTTAGGAAGGGGGCGGGGCTTTCAATGGATTTGGTGTAGACTACGTAGGAATTGTAAATGGCCAAATGGATGAGATAAATTGCTACCTTCTTATACCAGAATCGGGACCTCCTTATTGACAAATAGGGCTGAATCATTTGATCATTCAAATCTACCCCCCCCCCCATGTAGAGATTATAATCTTGGACACATGTTGGCTTTTCAATGGGACCTTGTCTTCTTTGTACCACAATTGCAGTGTCTTCATGGATGGTGGACATCATGTGCACGTCCCTCTTATCCTTCCACCTCAAGGCCAGCACTTCGTTGCATCTCAATGATGCTCTTTCCCCCATTCGCAGCTTTTTGTTCACTAAAGATTGTGGGAAGCCCTTTCTATTTTTTCTGGAGGTTCCACAGGCCAGGGTTTTTGCAGTGTATAAGTGTTTGAAAAGGGGTAGGCTGGTGTAAAAGTTGTCAACGTAAATGTGATATCCTTTGTTTAGAAGTGGGTATGCCAGGTCCCATACAATCTTTCCAGTTGTGCCCATGTAGGCCGGGAACTCAGGGGGCTGGAGCTGGGAATCTTTTCCTTCATATATGCGGAATGCATACAAATATCCCGTGGCTCTCTCACATAGCTTGTATAACTTTACTCCGTATCTGGCCCTTTTGCTTGGAATATACTGCTTTATTCCTAGCCGGCCTGAAAAGGGTACCAGGGACTCATCAACGCAAATTTTCTGATCGGGGACATAGAGTTCTGCAAATTGTTGAGAAAAGAAATTTATCAGTGGGCGAATCTTGTATAACTTGTCGTAATTTGGATGTGGGGAGGGCACTGGGTGTTGTCGCTGAAGTGAAGAAAGCGCATTATCATCTTGTATCGGGACCTGGACATTAGGGCAGAATAAATGGGCATATTGTGGATAGGGTTGGTGGACCAATAGGCATGTCCTTCATTTTTTTTTTCTAATCCCCATGTTTAGGGTGAGGCCCATAAACATTTTGAACTCCTCCAAATTCAGATCTCTCCACTCAAAAGGACGGGCATAGGATGATTGGGGGTTGTTGGCAATATATTGCTGGGCATACAAATTTGTCTGGTCCACAATAAATTGCAGCATAGTGTCGGGCAAAAACATATGAAAGAAATCAATCTCTGAGAAATTTTGGGTGTTGGTCTGCACACCTAGCAGTGCTGTGAACGGGGGAATAATTGGCGATGCCGAGTTGGAAGGCAGCCATATTGGGTTGGCAAGACCATCTGGCATGTATGTAGAGGCCCTGGCTCTTGGGGGGTATGACACTCCAGTAGTTGGATTGGGATTTTCTGTGCTGGTACTCAGGCGTGATGTGGCAGGACTGGTACTGGGTCTGGGCATTTGTTCCTGGGGCCTATCGCCGGCGGCAGCGCTGGTACTGGGCATTTGTTCCCGGGGCCTAACGCTGGCGGCAGCGCTGGTACTGGGCCTGGGAATTTGTTCCTGGGGCCTATTGGTGGTGGCAGCGCTGGTACTGGGCCTGGGAATATAATCCTGGTTTCCAGAGTGCCGTGCCCTTTTGGGAGGGACCCATTCTTCCTCCGAATCATTTGCCGATTCACTATTTGGTTCAAATGCAGAACTTGAATCAGAATCCAAATTGGAATCTGATGAGAACTCCCCGTTGCTCTCATCAGTCATGGAGAGGATCTGGAACGCCTCCTCACTGCTGTATACTCTTTTGGACATGACACGGTGTAACAGGTGGCAGGTGACGGTCACTGATGGGCTGTGCGATGGGTGGCAGCTGACGTTCACTGATCGGTGATGACGGTGTGACAGGCGATGGTCACTGATGGGTGACAGGCCACGGACAGTTACTGGTGATGGGTGACGGTCACTAAAAGGTGACAGGTGATCGGTGATGGCTGACGGTCACTGATGGGTGACAGGTGATGGGTAACGGGTGATGGCTGGCGGTCACTGATGGGTGACGGGTGATGGCTGGCGGTCACTGATGGGTGACGGCTGGTGGTCACTGATGGGTGACGGGTGACGGCTGGCGGTCACTGATGGGTGACGGGTGATGGCTGGCGGTCACTGATGGGTGACGGGTGATGGCTGACGGGTGACAGGTGCACCGCTGATGGTCACTGATTTGTGACGGGTGACAGGTGCACCGCTGTTGGTCACAGATTTGTGACGGGTGACAGGTGCACCCCTGGCGGTCACTGATGGGTGACGGGTGATGGCTGGCGGTCACTGATGGGTGATGGCTGGCAGTCACTGATGGGTGACGGCTGGCGGTCACTGATGGGTGATGGGTGACGGCTGGCGGTCACTGATGGGTGACGGGTGACGGCTGGCGGTCACTGATGGGTGACGGGTGATGGCTGGCGGTCACTGATGGGTGACGGGTGATGGCTGGCGGTCACTGATGGGTGACGGGTGATGGCTGACGGGTGACAGGTGCACCGCTAATGGTCACTGATTTGTGACGGGTGACAGGTGCACCGCTGACGGTCACTGATGGCAGTCCCTTATGTGACAGGTGCACTTTATTGGGTGACACTGGTGACTGTTGGGTGACAGATGACAATTGGGGGGGCGATGGGACAGGTGTGGTGTTGGTGCAGACACTACAGAACACAGATCGGTAACTCACTGCTTCTGGCTCTTCTCTCCTCACACTGGAAACGGTGTGTGAGGAGAGAAGAGCTGGTAACAGCTAGTTACCGCTCTGTGCTTACATTTATGATCGGCTGTGAATGGATCACAGCCGATCACGTGGGTAAACAGTCAGCCAATGGTTGTTTACCGGCGTCGGTGACGAGTAGTGTTCCCGGGAACACTCCGTCACCGACGTGCACGCGCAGCGCGCTCGCGATCCCGCGCATGCGCCGTGCACAATGGGGTGGACCTATCTGTGATCGGCCGTGACTTTATCACGGCCATCATGTGGTAAACAGCCATGTCCTATGGCTGTTCACCCCCCTCGGTGGCGAGCGGTGTCTCCGTGACATGCCGCCACCGAAGGAACAGGGATGCGCACGCACAATCACGCGCATTCCCTGTTTAAATGGGAGGACGTCATATGACGCCCTCCCACAACGAGAGCCGCGCCACCTGGCCGTCAATTGACGGCCGGCGGTCGGCAAGCGGTTAAGGGGGATTGGGCTGCCTCCAGGCCCACCTGCCCCTCATCTATCCATTTAATGCATGTGCTTCCATTGTGGAGACGCTTATAAATTCATTAGCGTTAGGACTGCAAGCATACACAGGGTGCCCTAAAGAGGCCTTGCAGCTTATGTATGCACTTGCAAATGTGTGCTAACTAAACCCCTGTTTTTAACGCAGACTGTTGAACAGGTTAATATGGTCAGTTGGCAGACTGGTTGGTGAGTTGAGCTATGGAATGTTCTGTTTTTGTCTTTCATATTCTTCTCCCATTGACACCCACAATGAGACACTATTCTTCTCCCACTGACACCCACAATGACACACAATTCTTCTCCCACTGACACCCACAATGAGACACTATTCTTCTCCCACTGACATCCACAATGAGACACTATTCTCCTCCCACTGACACCCACAATGAGACACTATTCTCCTCCCACTGACACCCACAATGAGACACTATTCTTCTCCCACTGACACCCACAATGAGACACTATTCCTCTCCCATTGACACCCACAATGAGACACTATTCTTCTCCCATTGACACCCACAATGAGACACTATTGTTCTCCCACTGACACCCACAATGGGACACTATTCTTCCTCCCACAGCGGGGCACAATTCTTCTCTCACTGACCGGGTGTCATATTTTACTCTGACTGGTTGCAGTGTGAGGGGCATTGAACTGGTTCTTTGTGTAAAACATTTGATGGCCGCCATTCCTACACTTGCTATGTGCGTCTGCACATCATCTTCGAAGCATATTGATAGCAAATATGAATGCCAAATATGAGTTTCCTTCATATGCTTTTATCAGTGGACAAGCAGCACAGGCCAGCCTTTTCCTTCTATACCATGGCACAGGGATGGTTCCATCTCCACCATGACACAGCTTTGTGGGAACTCTTCTAACTTTGTTTTGTAAGGAAAGAACAAAACGTATTTACATTTCCCTCATAAACTTTCAATGCAAGTTTCACTACAAACAGGACCTCGCCCTCCCCCTTCCAGGCGCCCCTCGCTTTGTTCATCTTACCAATTAGGACAGGGGCTGTGTAGAAAAACAAAGGCTCTGATTGGACGTACTCCCCGCTCAGGAGTCCTCGCCCTCCCTGCTCAGCCACAGGTTTGTGAATGGGGGATCTCTTGGCCGGATTGGAATCTTCAGATGTGCTCCCTTCCCTCAGGCTCTGAGCCACGCTGAAGAAGATGGGTGTAGCTAATTAACTAGGTGCGTGGGAGGTTCCTCCTCTGCTGTGAATACTGGGGTGGCTGCGGCCTCTGACGTTACTGGTTGCTAGACATCGGGTGGCAGGCAATTCTAGCAACCAGTGCAGCGCGCACCAGAGGCGGTCAGGCATTGGAGTGTGGATGACTGGACGGTGCAACAAAAGAGTCTCGGGGCGGCGCCGCTGCTGCCTGAATCTTTAAGTTAAGTGAGTGCCACAGCTTCGGCGCCCCCCCCTCTGCAGCAGCTTGCTGCGCCTGGGCACTGTGTACCCTCTGCACCTGCCCAGGATCGGCCCTGGGTGTAAGCTACCGTTAACAGTGATAGGTAGAGCAAATCTTATTAAAGCGGTTGTATACCCGCTGTCATTTTTTTTTTTTTTTTACACCTGCAAGGGAAAAGGCATAATGAGCTAGTATGCACCGCATACTAGCTCATTATGAGATACTTACCTTAGAACGAGGCGCCGGCATCTCACCTGGTCCACGCCGAGGGAGCCGACATCTCCCCTCGGCGTGTCTTCCGGGTATCGCGGCTCCGGCGCTGTGAGTGGCCGGAGCCGCGATGTCGTCACTCCCGCGCATGCGCGCGGGAGACTTCTGCCCGGCATGCCGGGCTGTCAGTCGAGAGTCCCCTGTGCGCATGCGCCGCTGCAGTTAGCAGCTCATTGCGAGGGGTTACAGGTTTAGGAGATATTTTTTTTACCTACAGGTAAGCCTTATTATAGGCTTACCTGTAGGTAAAAGTTACAAATATAGGTATACAACCACTTTAAGATGATCTGGACCCCACAATTACTCAATGTGTTTAATAATTCACTCATATGGATCACAACATTTTGGTTTAGAAAAATAGAATCCCTTTTTAGAGAACTTATCTGGAGGAAAAACAACCACGTATAAAGTTAACTACATTGATGCTAACCAAAGAAGCTGGTGGACTGGCGATTCCCCATCCTAAAAATTATTTTTTAGCCTCACAATTACAACATTTTTGTGGATGGACAGTAGAATCACATTCTGATCCTATACAGAGCTTGCTACTATAAGTATATGATGAATACTCATTCATTTCTTTATTGGAGACTAGAAATCAATTGTCCGATAAAAGATTTTTTATGGGTAAATTAATGGACAAAGTATGGCAGGAAATTAAAGAAATTACTGAAATAAGGGGTTATACGTTATATACTCCAATATGGTACAATAGTAGTTATGGGGAACTGATGAAACTGGGGTTTGATATATGGAGGCTTAAGGGACTAAAGTATATGACACAGCTATTTCAGGGAGATGTGATGAAAACCTCTATTGAATTAAGAAACAAATACAATATCACAAATCAAAGATTTTTTTAGTTTTTATAGCTTAGGCATGCATTAAAATCACAGGGCTGATTGCATAAAAGTAAATTGAATAAATCAGTGGTACTAGCCTTGTTGGATAAAACAGAAAGAAAAAAGGGTTTGATATCACAATTATATGATTGAAATAATGGAAGGGAGGAAAAATCAGGAGCACCACATCCCAGAAAATACGTTTGTAAAGAAAAAGGGATATTGAGGCCAAGGGCAGGCCCCGGGACTTTTAACGGTGCTGGGATAAATAAGGTAGAAAAGGTAGAATAAAAACATCTTTTATTTAACAATCTTTAAAAAAGGAAACAGACATAGATCAAAAAAACACTAAGATATGTTTACAAAGCAGATAAAATAATTAATTGATATATATATATACACATTTCTTCAGCATACACCACATCACAAATTTTTCATTGATCTTACCCGTGAAAGAGGGGAGATGTATATTAAAAAATAGATTTGTGCAAAGGAGATGTTCTGCCCTCCAGTCCGCACCTCACTGAAAAGCATGCAAAGAGGGATAAAAAATTGATCGAAAAAGTAGATGAAATTCTCTGAAAGGAGAAAAATCAAATACAGGGGTGTCATAAAAACCAGTGCATACTCCAGAGGTATGAATAGATTGAAGTAGGCTGACATTAGCAATATGAAGGGGAATGAAAACATCTGGGATAACGATTTAGATTAAGTAGAGATCACATCCAAAAGATGGTAAAAAGCCTGATTGCTGGATATACGGATAGGTGGTTCTTTAAATGCAGCAGGATAACAGCCGGAAAGTGGGCAGCATACAGGATTAGAGCACCCACAAAAAAGTAGTGGGCAATCAAGCCTGGAAAATTGCCTGCAGCCTGCCGCAAAGAGCCTATAGATATAAGAAAAAGAAAATAGACTAGGTTCGAATGCATGATTCAGAACAATTTAGATAGTGAGGCTTACATGAGGAAGTCAAAAAGCAACAGAGGAACTTACTTGTAATTGTCAGAACCAATTGTGACAACACCAGCGGAGAGGTATCTATGGACGTCTATCTGCCCAGCGTATCAGAAGGGAATGACAGAAAATAGCGGGGAAAACCCTGCTTTTTAAACCTCTCCAGCGTGACAGCATCTGACTCGCCGTCACGCTGCAGACTGAAAAAGACAACCGCGCATTCGCGCGTATCCCGGCTTCAGTGCGGAAAAAGCGTCAGCGGCGTCAGATATCTATGACTGACCCGTGGCCATCTTTGAAAATCCGATTCCCAGAATAAGGCACTACGGAAGCCCTGAGGCTAAAAGAAAGTATCTAGGCATACTGTTCCACATGCATAGATAGCCGGGAGGAGCGAAACAGCACTGGTTATCAATTAAAGGGCAACAGCGCAGTCAAAACATTGATTAGGAGTTGAACTGCTGAGTGCCCGGGTGTCCGTACATGCCAAAAAGGGAGAAGGTAGCGGGCTGGGGGAGAACATACAGCACACAAATCTTGATGGTGGAAAAATAACAATGAAGGAAAATACTTAAAAATCAAAATGAAAAACTATATATGTGATATAACATCAAACTTTGTCCAGCATCCATATCTATTATTTGTAACAGATAGAGTCAAAAAAGGAAAAATAATAATAATAATGAGGTATAGGTGGTGTACACAAAAAAAAAAAAAAAATCACAAAGAATCGCATCTTTAAAACAAAGTTTAAAGAAAGGGTTTATAAGTCAAAACGTCATTTAGGCCAGGATGTTTCAGAGCATTTAAGATAAAAATCCACTTAGTCTCGCGTTGTAGTAAAGCCCTATCGTAATCTCCACCTCTTTCATTTGGGGGGGCATACTCCAGGGCAAAAAAGTGCATTTTACTGTCATCAAACTGGTGACATAAACCCATATGCCGACTGATGGGGGTTTCCATCTTTTTCTTAGTCACTAAGGAGACATGGTCTCTGATTCTATGGAAAAAAGGACGTTTGGTTTTCCCCACATAGAAGGCATTGCATTCACATATCATTATATAAACCACACCGATGGATTGGCATGTGGCTAAAAAGTTTGGATTATAAAGCTGTCCATTCGGAAGAATGATATTGCGAGATGCATAAATGTACCTACAAAAGTCACACTTGTGACAGGGTTTAGTTCCCTTGTTTTTAGTATCAGTTGCGGACAGTGGGGCGTAATGACTGTGAACAATGTGATCCCTAATTGACCGAGATCGTCTGTAGGTGATCTCAGGATGATCCTTTAGGTGTTTGGATACATTGGGATCACCCATCAGCAAATACCAATGCCTCTGTAGCAGATCACGCATTTGCTGATGTTGTCCAGAGAAAGTTGTAATTAATCTTAAGCCCGGGTCTGGTTTGGGATTAGTGTGGCCATGGATGAGTTGGCTGCGGTCACTCTTTTTGGCCCTGAGGTAGGCTCTTTTAAGGCATTTATTACTATAGCCACGTGCCTTGAGACGTTCTCTTAGTGCTCTGGCCTCGGATTCGAAGTGGACATTTTCACTGCAATTTCTCCTTAATCTTAAGTACTGTCCGTACGGAACATTATTTATGAGTGACAATGGATGTGAACTGGTGGCGTGCAGGAGAGAATTTCCTGCTGATGGTTTACGGAAGAGGGTAGTCCCTATAGTTCTGTCAGGGTTAATCAAGATGGTAATGTCCAAAAAAGTTAGGGTGGATTGATTTGCTTCCATAGTAAAGGTTAAATTGTAAGGATTGGTTTTTAAACCGTCAAAGAAACGGGAGAGATCCTCTCTACTACCCGTCCAGATCAGGAACACATCATCAATATACCGTTTCCATATCGGTATGTATTCCACCAGGGTTTGCATATCATCCCTAAAGAAAAGCCTTTGCTCCCACTCCCCCAGGTACAGGTTCGCATAGGAGGGGGCACATCTGGTCCCCATGGCGACCCCCTGCACCTGGAGGTAGTGGGAGCGTGCAAACAAGAAGATGAGGGACATCACCATTACGAGAAATGAAGCCTTCTACAACTGCCACCCCCAAATCATGGGGGATGGAGTTGTAGAAGGCCTCCACATCCAAAGTCACAAGCCATGCTCCTTCAGGAATGGCCAAGCCATCCAGAGTTCGAAGAAGTTCACTGGTATCTTGTAGGTATGATGTCAGGCCTTCTACGTGGGGCCTGAGAAAATCACCCACAAGTTGGCTAGCATTTTCAGTTAAAGATCCGTTTCCGGACACTATCGGCCGGCCAGGGGGGTTTAATAAATCCTTGTGAACCTTGGGAAGGGCGTACAGTGTGGGAATACGAGGACAAGGCACATTAAGAAAATCCCATGTTGGTTTGGTGATTAAACCCTGATGGTAAGCAGTCCCAATCAATTTTCTGTAGCGTATGGTCATGTTGGTGACATGCGCCTCAGCTACTTTCTTGTACCAGTCTCGATTTTGGAGAAGGCGTAGGACCATGGACTCATATTGTTCAGTGGTCATCACTACCAAATTACCTCCCTTGTCTGAGGGCTTTACTACCAGACGGGAGTCCAATTGCAATGACTTTAAGGCCACTTTTTGCTGGCCTGTGAGATTTGATTGTGATAGGCCCTTCCATTTGGTCTTACAGATGTCCTCTGTGACCTTATTTATCCCAGCACCGTTAAAAATCCCGGGGCCTGCCTTGGCCTCAATGCCCCTTTTTCTTTACAAATACAATTATACGATATAGTATTTGATACATTTCAAGAAACTGTGGATATACCAGCAAGGTCAGCCTGGTCTTGCGATATAGGGCCAATTTCTGATGAACAGTGGGCACTGGCATTGGCAGCAATACCTCTGGCCTCCCTATTCCAACACAAAATTTAACACAATTTTTTTTTTTTTTACATAGGGCTCACTATACACCTAAGAAATTATTTAAATGGAAACGTAAAGATACAGCCCAATGTCACAGATGCAAAGGTAGGCCCGCTAATTTAATACATATGCTATGGAGAGGCCCTAAACTCCATCGTTACTGGCATGAGGTTGTGTCTATGATTAACAACGTTTTCAGGACTGGGCTGTCTCCAGAGCCAGGGGGATGTCTTTTGGGTATCCTGGATAAATCGGGAATCCTGGGTGACTATACGGTATCAGTAACAAGGAGCCTACTCCAGGCTCGTAAGCTTATAGCACAAAAATGGATATCACCATTTCCACCTACAGTAGCCGAATGGAAAACACAAGTAAGGGAAACCCTAATTAAGGAAACATATACTACATAGAGGCTGTCTGGGGAAATTTGAAAAGTTATGGAGAAGATGGTCTGATATTTTGGATGTATGATGAGATGAGACGGGAGTAGATAAATTTATGAGTAAGGGGGGGGGGGGGGAACATGGGGGCTTGGTTTGTGTTGTTTTTTTTCTTCCTCTCAATACGTACCTGCGTTGTATGTTGTTCTTGTTGTCTGTATGTAAAAGTAATAAAAAAATTATTTGATTCAAAAAACTTCTCGCTACCAACAGGAGCCCACCAAAAAAGGTCAGACATTTGGATGGTATATTTGCATTTATTTATAGGTTTTGAATAACTGAATTTCATTTTTATGTTCAAAATAGTTTTGAGCAGATCTTCAAGCGTGTGATAATCAGGAATGTCAGCATGATAATTCATGCAAACTATTGGTGCATAAGAATCTTTTCATTAGTGTCAGTAAAAAAACACACATCCAATTATTAGTGAATTTTAATGAATCATTTTATTGTCTTTGTCAGCTTTTGTTAAAGAAAATGATTTCCCAGAAAATGGACTTTGGCAATAACATACAGTATATTACATATAACTCTTAATATGGTAAGATTTCTCATCTTCTATTCTACCAACTATGTTGTAAAGAAAGCAAAGCATAAAATGGCTAGCTTAATTTTACAACAATGTCAACAATGTTTGTTAGTAAACCATGTATAGCAAAGTGATAACTGACAAGAATATTCCAGCACCCGCTATGTAGAACATATTGTGTATGTGTTAAGATTTATGAAATTTAGGACAGCTGACTTGAAGAATATGCAATGGATTCTAATTACTTAACAGAGGAGAAAAACACTGATTTGTTAAAGATGCAGTGACAGCTCCTGATGTCTGCTGAGGAAATGTATTTAATGTGCACATTTGTTTCCAAGTCAACTACTAAATTGAATTAAAACGGGAGTACAAAACTGGAGCTGGCCAATTTATTTCTGAAGTAGACATTCTGCGGATGTTTATTTTCTATGTATTAATAGAGACAATGTGAGATGCTCAGATGATCTCATTTTTAAAAGAAGACCAATGTTACCTCTTTCCTTACATTTTATGAGTATGGACATCACATAATGGTGTTCTCTTGTAGTTTCTGTCTCAAAGGTAATAAAATGCCAAACAGTAACATCCTACGGTTTTTATTAAAGTGAGTGGTTTTGATCAGGTAAACCTAAAATATATTAAGGTTATTTAGTTACTACTAGCCTGCCTTTTAAACAACTTAACCACTTTAATACCGGGCACTTTTACCCCCTTCCTGCCTAGGCCAATTTTCAGCTTCCAGTACTGTCACTGTTTAAATGAGCATTGGCACGGTCATACAACACTGCACCCAAACTACATTTTTATCATTTTGTTCACACAAATAGATCTTTCTTTTGGTGGTATTTAATCACCAAATGAAAAAAGACCAAAACATTTGAAAAAAACACGTTTTCTTTGTTTCTGTTATTTTGCAAATAAAGAATCTTTCTTCATGAATTTAGGCCAGAATGTATTCTGCTACATTTCTTTGGTGAACATAACCCCAAATCAATTTATGTTATTTAGGAAAGTTATAGAGTCCAAAAAATATGGTATATACAGTGGTATATAAGGAAATGAGATCCGTCAGTACATCAGCAATGATCTATTTACAGTTCCAGTTTACGTTGCAGATTTTCACTTGCCACGTCCCATGCCACACGTTGCAGATTGTCTTTTGCCATGTCCCATGCCACATGTTGCGGATTGTTACTTGCCATGTCCCATGCCACATGTTGCAGATTGTCACTTGCCACATCCCATGCCACAAGTTGCAGATTGTCACTGGCCACGTCCCATGCCACACGTTGTGAATTGTCACTTGCCACGTCCCATGCCACACGTTGCGGATTGTTACTTGTCACGTCCCATGCCACACGTTGCAGATTGTCACTTGCCACTTCCCATGCCACACGTTGCAGATTGTCATTTGCCACGTCCCATGCCACACATTGCAGATTGTCACTTGCCACGTCCCATGCCACACATTGCAAATTGTCACTTGCCACATCCCATGCCACACGTTGCGGATTGTTACTTGCCACGTCCCATGCCACACGTTGCAGATTGTTACTTGCCTGCTATAATTGTCTCTTGCTGTGTCCCAGTCAAACAGAAGAGAGATGATGTAATCTCTCTGCTGCCGTGGCTGCCTGCACACTGAACACACAGTGAAGGCAGAACTGCAGGGATGCAGGGCGGGTGCTGGGCAGTGAGAGATGGTGTTATCTCTCTGCTCCTCTGCCCGCCGGCTCCCTGATTGGCCAGCAGCCGCTCACGCTGTCACGAGCCGCACATCTGCTCACCAACAGTGCCGCCCGCTGTCTCTCCCCACCGGAGCCGCCCGCTGTCTCTCCCCAGTCCCCACCGGAGCCGCCCGCTGTCCCTCCCCACCGGAGCCACCTGCTGTCTCTCCCCACCGGAGCCGCCCGCTGTCTCTCCCCACCGGGGTCCCCCGTGCTTTCAGCCACGGAGTCGCCCGCCGGCTCTCTCACCCACAGCGATGCCTGCCCACACAATTACTGACCCACATTCTCGGAGGGGGCAATTGCCCCGTTGCCCCCCCCTGGATCCGCCCCTGATATGACGTCCGCCTGGATCAACGAGAGGTTCCCGCTGGTGTCATTTTGCCATATGCCGGGTGCGAACCAGAAATGTATACCTAAAGTCATAATTGTTTTTTATTTTGCTTAGAGCGGGGACTGGTTAAAATCATTGGCAAGTTTCTTTTTTTTGCTCTCTGTCTCATTGGTGGAGATTTTCCTTTTTTCCTATCTCAGAGACACAACAGTAAGTGAAATTAAATCAGGTAACTTTGCTCAGACAGTTGTTATTGAAAAAAGTGTCCCCACTGGAAGATTTCCCCTATATTATTGTTCCTGTGTCAACTTCAAATTTAGGGTTTTTCTCGCTTTCTGTCTCAGAGACAGTGGTCACAGGACAAAGAGATAAGAAGAATCACCCTAGAGAGGTCAAAGACAGCAATAAAAAGCTTGACATGAGTTCTAACCCTTCCTACTCTATCCAAAAAGAAATAAAAAATATATCAGAGAACTTTAACTTCAAAGCAAGCTTATTTGCTGTACTGTTTCTTTTGCCAACCCATAGTGCTCTGGGAGTCATTTGTCATGTATTAAATGCTTATTTGTAAAACAGAAATTGGGGTTGAATATAACTTCAGCTTGTAAATGAAAGCAGAGTTCCGCCTGGGAAAATAAATAAATAAAAGTTAGCAGCTACAAATAGTGCAGCTGCTGACTTTTAATATAAGGACAATTACCTGCTCAGGGAGCCCGTGATATCCTCACCCAAAGCTGACCTGTCCCTCGGCTCCGGGGGCAGGTGCCGACATCCTTACTAGGGGAAACAGGAAGTGAAGCCTTGCGGCTTCACAGCCTATTTCCTACTGCACATGCGCGAGTCACGCTGCACGATCTGAATGGTGGAGAAGGAAGAAAAAAGAGGGAAAAGCGCCAGGGTGGTATTTTTCAGCATAAAAAGGTTTTAATTATAAATACATGACAAGTAGTGTGGCAAATTAAAATGCACTCACATAGTACTAGGTTGGTGGGGGCTAACCCAATCCAGCATGGAAGGCAGAAACCACTGCTGTGTCCTGTGTTATAGAGCCACGATTGCCTGGTGTCTGCAGGGAGCTGAAGCCTTGTGGGATCTCAGAGGGACGCCAGATGGGTTGTTCAGCATGGAGGTATTCGGAGCTGTCACAGTAGGGAACCTCCCACTGTTGTGGTAGCCATTCAGAACGTGTTTCAGAGGCTTTAGCATGCCTCCTTAGTCAGATCTGAATGGTCCCTGCTGTCTTCTCGGAACTGTGTGTCTCCCAGAAGACAGAGAGGGGAAGAAGGAGGGGCCGGACATTGCATAAAATGTGGTGATCTATGCACAGAAGTGGGAGCAGATACCTGGATTTGACAGGTATCTGCTCCCCCCTTCCCCCTGAAAGGTGCCAAATGTGGCACCGGAGGGGGGGAGGAATCCGATTAGTGGAAGTTCCATTTCTGGGTGGAACTCTGCTTTAAGCTTTGCCAAAAACCTGGAAGCTGATTGGTTTCTATGCACAGCTGCACCAGATTTTGCACTCTCCAGTTTTAGTAAATTAACCCTAATGTGTCTATGTCTGTGTAGATAGATAGATAGATAGATAGATAGATAGATAGATAGATAGATAGATAGATAGATAGATAGATAGATAGATAGATAGATAGATAGATAGATAGATAGATAGATAGATAGATAGATAGATAGATAGATAGATAGATAGATAGATAGATAGATAGATACGATAGATAGATAGATAGATAGATAGATAGATAGATAGATAGATAGATAGATAGATAGATAGATAGATAGATAGATAGATAGATAGATAGATAGATAGATAGATAGATAGATACCATAGATACCATAGATACCATAGATAGATAGATAAATACCATAGAAAAATAGATAACAACAGTTTAAAAAACATACACAATGAAAAACACAAATAAATATCTTGTTTTTTTTTAAATAAGCATTTAACACATGGTAAAGCATCTTCACAGCTCTGTACTTAACCTTTAATGATGGCCCAACTTTATCAAAACTTCAGACAGAGCTGTACAATAACAGCGAGTCATTCTTATGCTGAGTCATTCAGTTGACTTATTCAGCTTAAACTATTGATCTTTGTAAACAAGTATGTTTACTTTTCTTCAGTCAGCTTTCAGCTTTCTTGATTCAGGAGGCTGTGGAAGCAATTCAGAGTGATCCCCTCTGCAGACCCATTCCCATAGGGCTGGCAGTCACTAGGCACCCAAAGCACTTGTAGGCACAGCTCCTGCCACCTGTCAGACCTCAGATACAGGCAGCAACAGTTCATAGCAAGGGAGACTCCTCTTGTTTACTTGTCTGCCAAGCAGGGCTGGTGCAAGGATTTTTGACACCATAGGCAAATTCTCATTTTGCTACCCCCCCTTGGCTCCAACCCTGACTCCACCCCCTTTGTCCTGCCCATGTATACCCCACCTTTACAATAAAGCGCCCATCAAATGCAGCCTCACCAACGTCCATTAACACAGTCCTCCGTCACCGCTGCGCCTTTGACACTATGTGCGAACGGAGTTTCAGCTGCCTGCTGATGCTGAGATTTAGTTGCTTGCTGCAGAGAGAAGAGGGTAGGAACACTAGTGGCCGGGCGCCCTAGGCAGCAGTGCGCTCTAGGCGGCTGCCTAGATTGCCTAGTGGTAGCACCGGCCCTGCTGCCAAGGGAGGACTTCCCCTCACTCTGAACTGCGTGGTCTGGTGGGTGGTTTTTAATGAGGAGGGGAGACATTTGTACAGGGCAGGGATTTGTACTAGTGGGAGAGGGGAGAGGGAAAATGGAATGACATGGGGAAAAACTTTTTTTTTACCCCCCTTCTCTCTCTTTTCCAATATTAATTTTTATATGTTTTGTTGTACATTTGATGATGTTGGTTTTAAATTAATTTATCGTGTGCTTATAATCAATTAAGGTGTTTCTCTGCCTTTGCTCAGTAGACACCCATAAATATATGTCTATGTTTTCTATAACCATCTATGAGTAAGACCCCAAAGGGCTGAAATGCGTCAGTGGGTTATTCTGTGTTTTCTGTGCATGTTTATTAAAAGAAGGCTTTGGAGGAGCTGCATACATGCTGGAAATTTTCTATATGATGTACTGTGTATACATTCTAAAAAAGGATTGTTTCATGTGCTGTTTGAGAGTGGAGATTTTAGGAGAGGGTGAGCCATATCTTTCCTGCAAATCTGTACTGAGATGGGGGGGGGTTTACTAGTGGGAGGGGGGATCTGTACAGAGGGGAAGATCTGTACTGAGAAGGGGAGAGTTTTGGCATGGGGAGGTAGGTAATTTTTGTTGTATTCTGTCAACTAACATGGGCATTATCGTAACATGCAAAATCCGGAATATTGTTGCACTCCTTGGTATGTTTATTGAAGCATTAAAATCACATCACAGGTATGACAGGAACGTACAAGGTAACGCGTTTTGCGCTAAAGTCAGCGCATACTCAAACCTCAGATACATTGTATGAAATATATATATGCATGATACAAGTGAGCATGGTTTGGCAATTAGGCAATTGAACAAGCCTTATTGCCCAGCTGCTGCATATATAGTATATATACTGTGAAGTTCTAGGGCGTTCCCCATCAGTGTCCTAAAACTGTGACCGAGTTGTCATTGACAGCTCACAGTCACATAAAGGGGCTTAAATTGTTACATAGTTATATAGTACTGGTTAAAAAAAGACACAATCCACCCAGTTCAATCCCCCAAAAGAATCAACCAGCCAAACCAAAAAAGTCAAAAGCACACGCAAATTGAAAACCTTTATATACATTATCCTATACCCACAGTTGACCAGAGGAAGGCAACCCCCCCCCAATAAAGCATGATCCAAGTTGCTCCAGCGGGGGTGGGGGTGGGTAATTCCTTCCCGATATGGAAACGCTACTTGTTATGAAAGAATTATTGTACCTTCGTCCTATTACTAATTAGAAATTTGCACAGTTGTGGAGGCAACATGGACTCTCGTGGTACGGCATAAACTTACAACAGCCAATTTATAAAAATATATAAATTTATTATACATAAATACACACATCATAAAAAGCCTTCAATAGTAAACAAATTACATTAGATGCTGCTAATCAGGGAGCATCCACTTGTCTGACACAATTTGGAAGAAGTTAGATATATATAATAACGATCCTGCGCTGTTACACACGGAGATTTGTTCTTCCAGTTACACACTCTACATGTTTCGGGGTTACTCCCTTCTTCAGGAGTATATTAGGTCAGAAAATGATCTACAAGAAAGCATATAAATCAAATATACAATATTAGAATCAAATACATTTAACTAATAACCAACCTTCATGGTATACTGTCATGCATTTTAAATCAGTAAACATAGAGTCTAATATGCCCCTCAGTACATAGCTCCCAACTGTCCCTGATTTCGAGGGACTGTCCCTGATTTGGAGCAATGTCCCTCTGTCCTTCATTCCTCCTCATTTGTCCCTCATTTTGGTCTGATCTATATAGTTGTACATATAATGCACTTTTTGTCTTTCAAAAAGTGTTTCCCAGTGCTAAAACTTTCATCCACATTCTAAATTACTGCATTTGTAAATTTTAAGAGCCAATATAAAGGAATAGCAGTGGTAAAAAAAGCACTTGTGGATTTAATTAACCTTGTTTGTTGGTTTATTCTCCTTTAAGGAGGAGTGGCAGGGGGCGTGTCCTATGCCCACATACGTTTGCTAGTAGGTGTCCCTCATTCCTCATTCCCATCTCAATGTTGAGAGGTATTCTCAGTATATCCCTCAATATTAAGGATTAAGCCCATGGGAAATGGTTTATTTTGAAGCAAAAAAGGAAACTCACCCACATAGCCGGAACCAGAATTTTGGGCGTCACAAGGCTAAAAATTGGCAATCTCCCGGGCTAATGCGGAACCAGGAAAAGTGAAGTCACATAAAGAGACTGTTGCATAAAAAAGAAAATACTTTAAAAATAAAAAAAATGATATTTAAAACATTCATAGGGTGGAGAAATCTATCTCACAGCCATCATAATTCAGATAATTAAATTCAAAGAATACAATCAAAGCATTTCAATGGTGATGCACACCTATGAAGTGTTCACTATGACCTATAAATATATTAGCAATCATTTATATTTTGTGCATTTAGGAAAGAATCCAGGCCTTTTTTAAAACAATCTAATGAGCTGGCCAGAACTAGCTCTTGAGGGAGTCTCTTACACATTTTCACAGCTCTTACTGTGAAGAAGCCCTTCCATATTTGGAGGTTAAATATCTTTTCCTCCAGACATAAAGAGTGCCCCCTTGTCCTGTATGATGGCCTTAAAGTGAATAACTCTACACTTCACAAGTCTACCAATATGTACCACTTATGTATTTGTACACGTTGATCATCCCCCCCCCCCCCCCCCGTAATCTCCTTTTTTTAAGAGAGAATAATTCAGTTCCTCTAATCTTTCCTTCTAGCTGAGCTTCTCCATGCCTCTTATCAGTTTGGTTGCCCTTCTCTGCACTTTCTCCAGTTCCCCGATATCCTTTTTGTGACCTGGTGCGCAAAACTGAACTGCGTATTCCACATGAGGTATTATCTAAATTATGTCTCTCTCTCTCTCTGCGGTTCATACCTCCTTTAATATAACAACGATTTTGCTTGCTTTGGAAACTGCAGCTTAGCATTACAAGCTGTTTGTAAACTATGATCAACCAGAACACCCAGATCCTTCCCCATCATTGATTTCCCCAGTTATACTCCCCCTAGTATGTATAATGCATGCATATTTCCTAGCCCCCAAGTGTATACCTTTACATTTATCAACATGAAACCACATTTTCTCAATTAAACAGTGCATTGAGGTCCTTGGAGACATTCTGCAAGGACGTCCACTGCATAGCTTGGTGTCATCTGTGTCATCAAGACTGAAATGATACTTTTAATCCCAGACCCTATATTATTTATAAATATAATAAAAAGTAAGGGTCCCAACACTGATCCTTGGGGTACACCACTAATAACCTTAGACCATTCAGAGTATGAATCATTAACCACTACTCTCTGAATTCTGTATTTTAGCCAGTTTTCTATCCATTTACAAACTGATTTTTCCAAGCCTGTAGACTTTACCTTTAGCTTTGTGTGGGGAACTGTGTCAGATGCTTTTGCAAACTCTAAGTATACCATATCCACAGCCACTCCTTTGTCTAAGGTTTTGCTTAGTCATTGTATCCTATGGTTCCTGTTATGGCTGTCTGTCTGTCTGTTGTGTACTGTCTTTTATTGTTTACTTGTTTGTGGTTATACAGCAATTCGGTTGAATGCATACCCGCATTTGGCAAAATAGCAGATATTCCTGCTCCTACATCTTGGTAAGAGTAATTTACCAAAAACTGGCAACATGATATACCGTATATACTCGAGTATAAGTCAAATTTTTCAGCACATTTTTTTGTGCTGAAAGTGCCCCCTCGACTTATACTTGAGTCAAGCACTTTTCTGCAGCAAAAAATTTCATTTTCCGAACCGACTTTGGGGCTCCGTATCTCAGGGCCACTTGGTGCTACGAACCCCAAATTTGTGCAAACCCAGTGGAACTGATACCACAACATATCCAAAGCTGGGGTTCCTAGCACCAAGTGGCCCTGAGATACGGGGCCCCAAAACCGGTTCAGAAAATGTCATTCTCTGCTGCAGAAAAGTGCTTGACATTTTCTGAACTGATTTTTGGGGCCCTGTATCTCGGGGCCACTTGGTGCTAGAAACCCCAGCTTTAGAAATGTTATGGTGCTAGTTCCACTGGGTTTGCACACCAAATTTGGGGTTCTTAGCACTAAGTGGCCCCAAGATATGGGGCCCCAAATTTGGTCAACTGTGTCTATCTGCAGCAATGTCATTTTGGGACACTTTGGGTTCAGAGACCCCAAATTTTGGCTGCAGCTAGGGGGCATCTAGGAACCCTTAACTACCGAGTTTGAAGTTCAGGGGACCTATGGCTGCAAATGGGCACAGTGAGGCATGCAAATGGGCACAGTGATGCTGCAAATGGGCATTGTTGACCCTCTTTTCCACTTAGAGTAGCTGTGCATTTCTCACCCTTGTCTTATACTCGGGTCAATACGTTTTTCCCATTTTTTTTGTGGTAAATTAGGGCCTCGACTTATACTCGGAACGACTTATACTCGAGTATATACGGTACTCTTTTTTTGAATCTCCAGACCTGTACCGATGGGATCGTAGTCAAAACTTATTGACAATTGTTATTTAAATAAAATATTCCATTAGTTAAATAAATAATGAAAAAACACTTCGGTCAATACCTGTGGTTTAAATTGGCCGTGGCCCTTTATTTATAGGTATAAATATTAAACCAATTTATATCAACTTTCAATAAATTTGTAAATAATCAATACACATAGCATATATTAAATTCTTCTTAACGTTTTGCGTTAATTAAGATTATTACCAGATAAATATATGATAATGACCCGAGGTATGGGCCAGCAATCATCTAAATGACACAAAACAGGATGTAAATCGCTCTAACATTTTCCATACCAATAATTATTAAAACCTGTAGAAGGTAATCCTAAATTATTGCCATAGACTCTCCACTCAGCTCTCTTCTGAGCCCAAAAAACATAAGAGTGTCCAATAATCCAGACGTTACAGAGAGCATCTAAAATTAAAAACAAAAATTAGGTCTAACATATGCTCTATTACAATTAGACGGCCAACCTCCAATTTTTTTAATAACAGATTCATTAAGACCAATCATAGCTGCTTCAGTGGCTGCACCTATACGAAGTGAGTGAGATGAAATTCGCAGATGTTCTAAACGTAATGCTTTAAGGCATCTAACGCAGAACAGCCTTGAATTGATAAATAGTCACCGGTGCACCCATGATAGATATGAATCAGAAAATTTTTATGAGACACAGGTCTTACTTCCAAAAATTGGCCTACCAACAAGAAAACACAATAGCGAGCACCCGGATTAGCTCGCAAATTAATCCATCTACCATGACCCAGAGAATCAGTTTTACTTTTACTTAACAAAACCTGAATGGAATCAATTCTAATAAAGATATCCCTAAACAATAGACCAGTGTCATCAGCAATTTTATGTGGCAGTAATTCAGAAATCCAAAAGGCCCCAAAAAACATAAAAAAAAGGCTAAAGTAAACAATAAGGATTCATAAGGTGAATAACATACATCCCTAGAAATGTCACAAAGACGACCCAAAACATCAACAGAAATTGTCAATCTCGTATCAGCAACCAAGTATTTCATCTGTAACCCTTTAAAGCATGTTTAACAGAGAAAAAAGACATATGCTGCCACTCAGCATATTTATAAAAAAGTAAACACCCGACAGAGTTTTAATGATATGAGAATGTGAATAACCACGAGACATTAAAAAATTAAGAAAGGATAAAATGAATCCTTCAGAAAAGGTGGTTTGATGTTGCCTAGAAGAAAACAAGAAGGAACACCATAAGGACCATGCAACTTTATACGCCGCCCACATGGAAGGTGCCAAAGAAGCCTTAATAGCAATGAAGACAGGATTCACCGAAGGTCCCATAAGTGTCGAGGGCTTAACTGGCCAATTGGATCTGCATCCGGTACCAAGCGTTTGAAATCTTGAATCTGAGAGCGGGACAAAGCATCAGCAATTAAATTATCCTTACCAGGAATGTATTTGGCTTTAAGCCATATATTAAGCTCTAAACATTTAAACACCAATAGTCTAAGTACAGCAAGAACAGAAAGAGATTTCGATGACAAACAATTTAGAGCAAAAACAGAATAAAGTAAAATTCAACGATTCCTAAAATTAATGCCCCACAATTCCAAAGCTACTAAAACAGGAAAAATCTCCAATAAAACAATATTGGACGTTAAACCCAAATCTTTCCAAAAATCAGGCCACAAATCAGCAGATCAATGCCCATTCCAAAAAGCACCATAGCCACAAGATCTAGCGGCATCAGTATGCAGATGAAGCGCAGAAGTCGCACAAAAAGGGGTCTGCCGTAAACAACAACCTTTAAATTTGGATAAAAAAACAACACCATATCTTAAGATCATCCCTAACCCCACATGTAATCCACACGAAATGAGAAGGAGAGGAAATTCCAGAAACAGCGCGATACAATCTTTTCGAAAAAACGCGACCCATCGGTAAAACTCTGGACGCAAACTCCAATAATCCAAGCAAAGATTGCAAGATTTTCAATCAAACTTTACATTTAGAAAGAACCAAGTCTAATACTATCCAAATTTTAATAATCTTCTCCTCTGGTAGATGAAATTTTATCGAAACCGTGTCAATTTGTATACCCAAATATTCCAAGCAAGACGTAGGGTAGACAGACTTCTCATGAGCTAATGTAATACCAAATTCCCTACACACAATCCTAAATTCGGTAAATAAATACAAACAATCATATCAAAAAATCTAAATAGTGCAATAAGTTATTTGAACTTGTACGAAAACTAACAATCCACTCAATAAACATAGAAAAAAGTTCAAAACAATGACACGAAAGCGAACATCCCATCAGGAGACACTTATCAAAGTAGTATTCACCCTGAAAATGAAAACCCAAAGAGTTAAATGCTGACGAGTGAATAGGAAGTAGCCAAAAAGCGGACTTAAATTGAGAAGCAGAATAATTATTGTCATTAAACAAATCATCCTGAGATGCTTTAGTACCTCTAGTTTTAAATAACCTTTTTTTTCCTACTCCCCTAGTGACTGGATCAGCCGGGGAATCGAACCTGAGCGGTCGCTTGTGAGGTCTCTGTGTAACTCGTTGTGGACGGACTGTGCATGTGTCCGCGATCTCCGACGAAGTTGAAGACTGAGCGTCAATCGTGACTGGAGGCTGGCCCAAAGTCGATGATGATGTAGGCGGAGCTGACGACACAGGAAACCGAGACACTGAAGATGTGGAGGATGCATTGGAAACGGAAGGGGGGAGATGAGAGATCCTGTCCAGGGCACTGGGCAATCGAATACAAAAGATCCAGGGGGAACATGTCAGAGGCGGGAAAGGCAGGAAGCTGCCCCAGAATAGAGGAAGATCCAGGAAGAGAGAGGCATTGACACGTCCAGCTATCACCATCTTCTGCCGCGGCCCGGTCCATCGTTAGACAAAGTAAATGCTCCATGACAGGTAAGCGCAGATGTGCTCCTTCCTGATCCTCGTCGTCTTCTGCTAACTAATGACGCATCCTCTATTCCCTTGAGACTCATGCCAGAGCACCGTTTTTTGGGGCATCTGTCAACTCATTAACCAATCCCTGGTAAGTATATATATATATATATATATATATATATATATATATATATATATATATATATATATTGCCTTAACTGACTTTAATTCATTAAAATTATAGGTCTGCCACAATCCCACAGGTGGTAGGGGTGGGGACATTTCCTGCCCCGCCCTTCACCTTTAATCTCATCTGTTTCTGTAGGGGTCCTCCAAGGCTCTGTTCTTGGACTGCTTCTCTTCTCTATCTACACTTCCCTTAGTCACTTGATAACCTCCCATGGCTTCCAATACCATCTCTACGCCAATTACACCCAAATATCTCTCTACTCCTCAGCTTACTCCTTCAGTCTCTTCTGGCATTACTAACCTACTAACTGACATATCAGCATGGATTTCACATCACTTCCTCAAACTAAATCTCTCTAAAGCCAAGCTGATGATAATCCCCCCCGCCTGTGGCCCATTCATGACTTTTCCATCAAAATCAATAATGCAACCACCAATCCCTCCCCTCATGCCGGGGTAGTAGGTGTAAACCTAGACTCTGACCTATCCTTTCAGCCCCAAATCCAATCGTTGTCAAAAATTTGCCCCTTTTTAACTAATGAAACCACCAAGCTACTCATTCACCATCTTGTTATCTCTCGCCTTCACTATTGCAACTCCCTTCTCATAGGCCTACCTCTTCATAGGTTAACCCCTCCTCAGTCTATCATGAATGATGCTGCCAGACTTATCTACCATACCAACCACTCAGTGTCTGATACGCCTCTCCACCAATCCCTACATTGGCTTCTGATTGCCCAGCAAATTAAATTCAAAATACTATCTACAACATACAAAGCCATTCACAACTCTGCCCCAAGCTACATCACCAATCTTGTCTCCAAATATCACCCAGACCGTCCTCTCCGCTCCTCTCAAGACCTCCTACTCTCAAGCTCCCTTGTCTCTTCCTCCTCTGCTCATCTCCAGGACTTCTCCAGAGCATCTCCACCCCTCTAGAACTCCCATCCTGGTTGGAGGCTGAGGTGCTGAGAGGGCTTCCCTTGTGGCTGAGTGCAAGGCACCCCTGAAGGTGGTGACAGGGAGTACCATGCCCAAAGAAACAGGGGTTGCCAGCTGTGATAGGCTGAGTGATGAGACGTCTGCTGGATGGTGGCTGCACAAGCAGGATGCACTGCTGGGCAGGGGTCCCTCAGATGTACCAGATGAGAGCCAGGAGCAGGGTCAGGAGCCAGGTCAGTAGTCATACACGGAGTATCAGCCCGGGATAAGGCAGCAGAAAAGGTCAGGAGTAAGCCGGGGTCATGCACTGATAAACAGTCAGCAGAGGAGTCCAGAAGAGCAAGCCAGAGGTCATACATGGGTAGAGTAGACAAGAGCGGAGTCAATGGAACAAGCCGAGGGTCAAAGCCCGGAATGGAGACAAGACAGGTCAAAGGCAAGCTGGGTCGGTAACAGGAAATCCAAAAGTATCAAGAACAGGAACACAGGAATACACAGGGGAGCTGAATATCATCCAGCAAGTGGATGATGCTGCTGGCTTTAAATAGGCCACTGGGCGCCAGAATCCTTCATGCATAGTGCGCGCCTTGATGCCCACGCGTGCGTACTGGCACATGAGTCTTCATGGCCGTTCGTGCCCGTGTGCGCATGAGTATTGGCATTGGCAAATTTTCTACAATTCTGCTGGGCATTACCAGTTCTTCTTCGGGCTCTTCTCTGACAGGAACTCTCTGCCTCAATTTGTCCGGCTAGCTCCTTTTCTGGCTGCCTTTAAGTGATCCCTGAAAACTCATCTCTTAAGGGAAGTCTATCACGCCTCCAACTAATCTTTTATCTCTTTTATCAGCTCATCTCCCACAGTTAAACCTTTTGTAGCACTTGCCCCACCCTCTTAGATTGCAAGCTCTTATGAGCAGGGCCCTCTTAACCTTTTTGTATTTTATTGTGTTGTAACTTTACTGTCTCCCTTTTATATTGTGAACTGTTGGTGCAATATAAATAATGTATTATAATAATAATAATAATCTGTGTCTGTGCTGTTACCAGTGCGTTGTCCTGGATTTCAGATATGCTCCTGCCATCAAGTTCCTGAGCCCAAAAAGTTCACCAAACCCCTAGATATTGTCAAAATGAGCAAATCAATTGTTCAGGTTCAGGTGCTCATGAAAATGAATAAAGGGATGATATGCCTGCATTTAAAAAGAGACCACTCTTATCAAACCCTACAGCCTATCCTAGGCCCTTATATGGTGCGGCTATTTAATGGCCTAAACAATGGAGTCTCCGAGTCTCCTTTCCTAGAGATACGCTGAGGGCACATATTTCTATAATACTAAAGGAAGGCAAAGACCCAGCTGCTTGTGGCAGCTATAGGCCCATCTCCCTTCTAAATGTGGATCTTAAAGTATTCACAAAAGTGTTAGCCAATAGATTAACCCAGTTTTTGCCTGATCTAATTCACATCGATCAAGTAGGATTTATCCCCGCAAGAGAGGCACGGGATAACACCACAAAAGTACTAAATCTTATTCACATAGTTACCCAACAGAAGACCCCATGCGTCTTTCTCAGCACAGACGCTGAGAAAGCCTTTGACCGTGTCAATTGGGGCTTCATGTCAGCAGTCCTCAAACAGATAGGCTTAGGGAGTAAAATGCTACAGTTGATCTCGAGTATATACACTATACCTACGGCTCAAGTCAAGGCAAACGGGATTCTGTCGGATCCCTTTACAATAGCTAATGGTACTAGACAGGGTTGCCCACTCTCGCCGTTGCTATTCGCCCTATCCCTTGAACCTTTCTTGTGCACGGTTCGCTCGAACCCGGACATAACGGGGGTAACGGTAAAGGGTACTCAACACAAGATCTCTGCATACGCAGATGGCCTCATATTCTCCCTATCCAACCCAATGATCTCAATACCAAATCTTCTCAGGGAGTTCGACAGATATGGAGCCTTAGCTAATTTAAAAATAAACTTTGATAAATCGGCCGCGATGGGGATAAATATCCCACCAAGCAGAATGAACTCACTGAAGTCACAATTTAAATTTAAATGGTCAACGGATTCTCTTAAATATCTCGGTACTCTGATCCCAAATGACTTAAAACGTACCTTTGACCTCAACTTTCGACCCCTACTGACTGAGACCCCTTTACTGTTACAAGACTGGCGAAAGGGACTTCACTCATGGTTCGGCAGGTGTAACCTGCTTAAAATGTCGATACTCCCAAAATTTTTGTACCTGTTTCAGGCCCTCCCAATTAAAATCCCACCTAAATATTTTGAACAAACACACTCATTATTTACCCGATTTATTTGGGCACAATCAAGACCTAGGCTACGTAGAAGCTACTTAACACTGCCTAAAAATCTTGGAGGAATTGCCCTCCCAGACCTGAAAAAGTACTACACAGCTGTTCATTTCGGACGAATAATCGACTGGAACCGTCATTATAAAAACAAACTGTGGACACAATTAGAACAGGCACAGTCTGAAGCCACACTAAAAGGAGCTGGTGTTATGACTGGATCTCCCCACAGTTAAAGTCATACCCGGTCATCGGTACCACCCTCCGGATCGGAGCATCCACAATGTCCGCAAACCTCTTATCCACTAACGATTCCCCTCTTTATCCTATACTTGGCAACCCTGCCTTTACGCCTGGCCTGAAACAGGAAGGTTATAGGACATTGGCATCATCAGGAAAAGACAGAGCAGCACATTTTCTAATAGATAATGCCTGGCCTTCAGTACAATCCCTTACGGATGCTAGAGGTCAATTCAAACTGCCATTTTGGGAAGCTTTAAACCTACATCATTTTCTGCACTCAATCCCCAACCCAACGCACTTTAATCAGGACTTGACGACCTTTGAAGACTACTGCAGAGACGAGGGAGTTCTACCCCAAGTTTTATCTAAGATGTATATCTTACTCAACACCCCTGTAGAACAACCAGACTTGACATACATACAAAAAGGGGAAACAGACTTACAATGCCAGTTTACAGACACTCAAAAACAAACGATAATTAGATTCTCCCTGAAATCATCCATATGTACAAAGACTCAGGAACTCAATTATAAAATATTGACCAGATGGTACTATACCCCCGTCAGACTACACAAGATATTCCCTAGTTCCTCAGATAGATGCTGGAGGTGCCAATCTGCCAAGGGAACGCTTCTCCATATCTTTTGGTCTTGCCACCTGTTGCAGCACTTTTGGAAAACAGTCCGAATGATCTCTCAGAAATTTACGGAATATCCGATAAATGACAATCCAGCTTTCATACTGCTGCATGTCTCTCCTATTTTGCCAAAGAAATATAAAAAATCAATAATACGACACTTACTAAATGCAGCTAAATCTTGCATTCCACTATTGTGGAAAAAAACTTCACCCCCGACCGTGGGAATGTGGCTGCGCAGAGTGGAGGAGATCAGCAGATTGGAGGACTTAGTCCTCACGGCACAGAATAAGCAGGAACAACACCTCAGGACCTGGACGCACTGGAATATATTTATATATTCAGATGAAGGGCAGGCTATGCTAACTACTTGACCATATATTAATAGGGAAGATATTTCAGATGAGGAACCTGCAGATACTATTCCCACAGACCACCCCCTCACTGCCTCCCCCCCCCCACACACATCTCTCTTCCCCTCTTGTATCCCTCTCTATAACCTTTTCTCTTTCTCTCTGTCTCTCCTTTTCTCGTCAGTTCTTTTTTATCTTTCTTTCCGCGGGAATTCTGGTGATCCTAAGCTGAGATCATTGCATATATCTGCACTGAAATTGACTGAAAAGAACACAGGATTCTACGAGACATAAAAGTATACAGAAGCAATGCTCAGAATTGGTTATAGTAGGCTCAGTTGCAGTTACCATATGTTTTCTAATATCTAACATAAGTATTAAGTACTCAATTATATACATATATAGAGGTATTTGGTTATGTTAAGTTATATACTTTCCTGTGAACCATTGTTGTGAGACACTGTAACATGTCTTATATATTGACTCTCTGTTTAAGAAATTAATAAAACTTATATTTGAAAAAAAAAAAAAAAAGAGACCACTCTTTTTAAATGCAGGGCTTAAGAGTTACTCGCCACCAGTTGCCCCACCCAACCCTCTACCCTGCCCCGCCTCTCCCATAATTCCGCCCCTAAACATGCTCTCATAAATGATCTCATGAAATGACACTGTTTAATGTTTTATTCAGAAACAACATACAAAAATAAATATTAACAACTTTATCAGTACAGCCTCACCAGTGCCCATCAATGCAGCCTATCAGTACCTATCAGTGCCCATCGGTGTAGCATCTCAGTGCAGTTTATCAGTGCCCATCAGTGCCACCTCATCAGTGCAGCAGCATCAGTGCCCATCAACGCAGCCTCAGCAGTGCACATCAATGCAGCCTCATAAGTGCCCATTAATGCAGCCTCACCAGTGCCCATCAATGCAACCTGATCAGTGTCCATCAATGCAGCCTCACCGGTGCCCATCATTGCAGCCTAATTAGTGCCCATCAATGCAGCCTGATCAGTGTCCATCAATGCAGCCTCACCAGTGCCCATCAATGCAGCCAAATTAGTGCCCATCAATGCAGCCTGATCAGTGTCCATCAATGCAGCCTCACCAGTGCCCATCAATGCAGCCTCACTAGTGCCCATGAATGCAGCCTCATCAGTGCCCATTAATGCAGCCTTATCAGTGCCCAGCAAATGCAGCTTTACCAGTGCCCATCAATGTGGCTTTACCAGTGCCCATTAATGCAGCTTTACTAGTGCTCATCAGTGCAGCTTCACCAGTGCCCATCAATGCAGCCTGATCAGTGCCCATCAATGCAGCCTGATCAGTGCCCATCAATGCAGCCTGATCAGTGCCTATCAATGCAGCCTGATCAGTGCCCATCAATGCATCCTGATCAGTGCGCATCAATGCAGCCTGATCAGTGCCCATCAATGCAGCCCCAATGCAATGCAGTGAAATTGGAGGTATAGGTATGATAGATTGGTGGGGGGTGGAATTGGAGGCATAAGTATGATTCAGACCTGCCTGCCTCCAGCCCCGTCAAGCACATGTACTGCTTCCAATCACAGCACACTGTCATAGTTACCATTCTCCTGCAGCTATGGGGGTCAGGAATTGGTGCACACTGAGGGTGGACCAAGAGGGTTCGATCCCGCCCACTTAGAACTGACTTGAGGCATGAACCGCCCCACTCCTTAGATGTGCAGCAGGAGGGAGGTGGAGAGGGGTGGTCCCAGGCGTCTGACTGTTCCTGTTGAAATACCCCTACTGCGGAGGCGGGATGTGTGGCAAGGAGGGAAGGAGAGGGGCGGTCCCTGGTGGCTATTTATTCTTATTGTAATGCGCGTGCTGCGAGAGCGGGGGTGGGGATGTGCAGCAAGGAGGGAGGGAGAGGGGTGATCCAAGTCGGCTGACTATTCCTATTGTAATGCCCGCGCTGCGAGTGCGGGGGGCGGGATGTGTGGCAAGGAGGGAGGGAGAGGGGTGGTCCCCGGCGGCTGACTATTCTTATTGTATTGCCCGTGCTGCGAGAACGGGGGTGGGGAAGTGCAGCAAGGAGGGAGGGAGAGGGGCGGTCCAAGGCAGCTGACTATTCCTATTCCTATTCCTATTGTAATGCCCACGCTGTGAGTGTGGGGGGGGTAGAATGTGTGACAAGGAGGGAGGGAGAGGGGTGATCCAAGTCGGCTGACTATTCCTATTGTAATGCCCGCGCTGCGAGTGCGGGGGGTGGGATGTGTGGCAAGGAGGGAGGGAGAGGGGTGGTCCCCGGCGGCTGACTATTCTTATTGTAATGCCCGTGTTGCGAGTGCGGGGCGCGGGGTGTGGCAAGGAGGGAGGGAGAGGGGCGGTCCCAGGCGGCTGACTATTCCTATTTTAATGCCCATGCTGCAAGCCTTTGCGCGGTGGGGGGGCATTTCCTGGGACAGCGCAGTTCTGTACATACTCGCACTCCTCATAATTCTACTCGCAAAATGCGAGCAGGTGAGTGGAATTTTTGAGGGCTGACTTAATGTATAACTACAGTAAAGGCAAAACTTTTTATTTTTAGTTGTGGACAGAGTGGAAATGGATTAGAACACCTATTAGGTTTTTATTGCTATCTGTGCCCCTGTTAGGTATATTCATCCTCTCTATTTATCTTGTTTACCATTATCATTGAAAGTAAAAAAAATCCCACATTTTGGGTTGTCCCCAGAATAGTAATAGAGGGGAAATCTTCCAATGGGGACACTAGTTCTGGTGACCTGGGAGGCCCCAAGGGATTCCCTTAATTTGCAAATCTCTCCAATGGGAAACCGATAGCAAAAAAAAAAAAAAAAAAATCTGACAGGTGTTATAACCCTCCCTTATGCTATCCAAAATGAAGAAAAAACTTTTTGCCTATAATTCTACTTTAATCAAACTCTTTCTGCAAAGTACATACCAGTAAATAAAGTGGCTAATACTTTCCAAAGCTCATGTCACTTCTGTGTTCTACAGTCATATAAGATCAGAAAAAAAGAAAAACTGTAAGGGCTGTGGAGGACCATGGAGATCGACACTCCTGGAAGTGTTGGTTTCTCAGAAGGTTTGTCGTGTGTCTTGCATACAAATGGTACACAATTGTCGGCCAACAAACATGAACGTAGTGACGTACTACGAGGAATTTCAGATCTTGAGTGCCACCCTTTGGGCACCTTCTGCTAATGTTGTGTTTGGTGAGCATTGATTCCAAGCATGCGTGTTTGTACTTTCAACTTTTGTGTGACGGACTTGTATACACATGATAGGAAAATCTGACAACAGACTGTTGTCCACCAAAAATTTTCTAGCCTGCAATGCAACATTTGTTGGCGGAAAGTTGGACAACAGTTGTCTGATGGAGCGTACTAACAGTCGGATTTTAGGCCAACAGTCTGTCATCACACAATTCCCTGCTGAAAATCTGATCGTGTGTACGAGGCTTAAATATACATGTTGAACATTTTAGACAAAAACTAAATGAACACTTATTAGCATGGATGATAAAAATGACAATAATATATGAAAACCTCTGGCAGGTGGGAACATGTGAATAAAATGTGCACGTTAGTAAATCGTGAACAGGTTTCCACTTGTCCTATTAGTTCCTAACAGTTCCTCCCTTCTCCTTTCATAATAAATCTTTTACTGTCTAGTAAATGCTTTTAAAGTTAGTTTAAGTATTTGCTTCTCTTTATAATCATTGGTGGTAGAATTATTTTGACAATGACTAATTTTACCCATATAACTTTTAATAAGAGTTGATGACCCTACAGTTGTACACTCTAAAATATAGTCTTTCATAAAGTAAGGCTTACTCAAATGTAAACATTCATAAGTAAACATCCTGACTAAGAGTGGACACTATGGGGGAGATTTACTAAAACTGGAGCACTCAGAATCTGGTACAGTTGTGCATTCAGCCAATCAGCTTCTAACTTCGGCTTATTCAATTAAACTTTGACAATAAAACCTGGAAGCTGATTGGTTTCTCTTCAGAGCTGCACCAGATTTTGTACTCTCCAGTTTTAGTAAATCAACCCCCATGTGATATCTAATTGCACAGTCCAGTGAGACTGCATTAGAGGCCAGTAATGCCGCGTACACATGAGCAGACTTTTCGACGGACTAGGTCCGACAGTCTTTCCGACGGACTTTGCAGCGTAGGTCTGCCGGACTTTCAAACGAACGGACTTGCCTACACACGATCACACCAAAGTCCGACGGATTTGTACGTGACAACGTACGACCGGACTAAAATAAGGAAGTTGATAGCCAGTAGTCAATAGCTGCCCTAGCGTCAGTTTTAGTCCGTCGGACTAGCATACAGACGAGCTGATTTTTTGACCAGACTCGAGTCCATCGGAAAGATTTGAAACATGTTTTATTTGTAGGTCTGAAAAAAAGTCAGCTGGAGCCCACACACGATCGAATTGTCCGATGGAGTCTGGTCCGCCGGACCAAGTCTGCCAGAAAGTCTGCTTGTGTGTACGCGGCATAAGGGTAATCTCAATGGAGAAGTAGCTGGCAATTGGTGGGGCTTCACCATAAACTCTGGGACATTTCGGCTCTAGTAACCAACTAAAACTAAATGAGAAAACAACATAGAAGAGGTTTTTTTAACAACTAAGGGTAACTGCTGGCATCTTGTGGTGTCCTCTTGGGTCAATAAACCCAAATTAAAAAACAAATACTGTTACTTAGCTTCTCCAGTGCCTCACCAGTGCTTTGTCCTGGATTTCAGATATGCTTCTGTCATCAAGTTCCTGAGCCCATACCAATATACCAAATTGAGATCACCCATGATTCAGTATATATGATAAAAACAAATCTAAAAGTGTTGCCTCACGCTTCCTTTTGAGGTTGGCTTCACTTCCCCTAGAAGGCAAATGTAATGTAGCTACCCCCATCTGCAAATACCTGATGCAAGCTAAAAAGCAGCATGCAAATGCACTTAGCACTCACTTGTAGGAGGTGCCCTCATTAAAAATTAGCATTAGTGGGCAGGCATGAGCAGTAGTATAAGTTTTATTGGGAAGTGTAGTCTGAATTAAATCTGTAAATTCAGGATCAGCATGAATGAGATTGGCAGGGTAAGCCGATAATGCACATAGTAACATAAATGTATAAAACACTTGTTCAATGAAAAGAAAAGTGATGTGGTGTACTAGCCATTATAACCAACTGGTTCATTGTGTTAAAGAAAGGATTGTGACATTTTAAGCAGGATGTTTGGAAGAGAAGATCCTTTCATTCATTTCTCCTTCCTGCATTTACAGATTACTTTTCATTGATGGAAACTATAGTACGGCTTCTATGAATGGAGGAGGGGGACAGAAAGGGTGGGCATATTTGGTGCTCTTGACGAGTGTCTATGACTGGTCGACAGCAGCTGTATTAACCCCCACAGTATTGGAAGATTACTGCTGCAGGGGTGTGGGGCGGGGCAAATGATGTAAGGTTTCAACTAGGACAACCACTAACACAAAGGACGCTTCTCATTAAACGTACAATGTAAGTACCATCCCTAATAGAGAATATATGACTGCTTTTGCTGTCCTCTCCATCTGAAGCTGCTGATTACCTAGCTGTTGATTTAATCTCCTTGAAGTAAGTATGCAGATTAGGAGTTCTGACTTTCTAAGCCTATTCTATCTTAGTAAAACCAGGGACGGCCAGGGAACTAGTATTCTTAGAAGGTCAGCAATGACAGATCCTGTTTCTTTTGCAACTAGTTTCTTTTAAGGCCTGATTTATCAACATGCTCTTACTATGAAAGAGAGCAAAGTCCCTTCGACCACTAGTCAGATTCAAAACTACCTTGAAAATTGGAATTTGATTGGTAGCTGTAGGCAAAATGAGTCCACTTCCCAGTAAAAACGTGTTGATACATCAGAGCTATAATGATTTTTGTGTGAAATTTCCAGCTGCCTCCTTACATTTTTAAAAATAGAACATCTCAAAAAGCATGTGCTCCCTGTGGCATTCCCCTGCAAAATGTTGTTCTATGCTGAACATCTCCAGCCTTCCACTTCATCACTTTCAATTAAGCTGCATTCGGGGCAATAGCTTAGCTGCTTTCAAGCGGACTTGTTGTCTGGAAAATATTAAAGCTATCTGTAACAATGTAAGTACCATGTACTGGGTTTATAATACTCCATGCCATCAATAAATAGAGAAAATCCTGAAAAACATATCTACATATTTGGTTAGCAGTTAAACCATTGTTTATATTTGGAGAGTCATCTATAAAAATATGACATTTGGATAGCAGTGACACAGTGTTACCTGTTTTGAATATGTATTGTAATGCTACAAAGCCAGACCTATCAATGCAACATGTTTAAAGCGACACTAAAGCGTCATTTTTTTAAAATGAAAATAGGAAACATCATACTTACCTGCTCTGTGCACAGAGCAGCCCCAATCCTCTCTTTGCGAGTCCCCTACCGGTGCTCCAGGCTTCTCCTCTTCAGAGCAAGTGCCCCCAAGGAAAGCAGCTTTCCATGGGGTCACCCATGCATGGTCACTCCCGCAGCCACTCTGTCTGCGTCTATTGACACTGAGCGGGTGCCCCCCCCACCCCACTTGCGCGGCACAGCATTTGACAGCTGCTATCAATCTGATCAGGGAGGAAGGAGACAGCGGTGGGAGCTGCCTCTCTCGTGCACACCGCTGGATCAGAGCAGGCTCAGGTAAGTGTAGGGGGGGGGCATTTTGCAGCACAGAAGGTTTTTCACCTTAATGCACAGAATGCACTTTAACCACCATTATAAAGGGCAAATTTATAAAGACTCATAATGTGGAATAGTAGGAATAGTATGTTACATGAAAGTGTGGGTGATCTTTGTAGAAACACAGCAATTCAATTTAAATACATATATGTGTTTTGAGACAAGTCACTTTTCAAGAAATAAAATAATGATCTTAAAAGCTTAGGTTTTTTAGAAAGCACAGCAGAACGGGAAGCAACTAGATGCAACCCAAACATTGAATTTGTACAGAGTTTGTGTATTGAGCTTTATCTCCTGTGAATCAAACCTCCCTGGCCTAAACTTTAAATTGGGGAAATACATTTGCTCATGCCCCACAACACATAAACTAGTACATTTGCATCTGTGTTCATTATTAACCTCCCTGGCGGTATGATTATTTCAGATTTTTTATGCTGAAAGCGGTACAATTATTTTGCATGAAAATTTGGCGTTTTATATTGTAGGCCTGTAATTCTTAGGAATAATTCACTTAAATCTATCCAAACAAGAGTCTAGTAGACATCCCGGGTATGATAAAGTTTAAAACACGAAATCATAAATTATAATATAATAAATAATTATAACGAATAATAATATAATAATAGTAAAAATTATTCAATAATGTAATCAAATCAAAAACACTAAAATATGCTCAGTTGCAGAATTGTCGCTGTCATTACTTTCAGTGTTTGATGACGAATTTCCCCACAAATCACTATCGCTCAATTCTGCAAGTGATTCTGATTTATTATCGCTGTTTTCTAGCTGGTCTAAAACAGCTTTTGATGTAAAGGGACGGTTTTGGTTGCTATGGACAATCTCCAGTTTCCAGACAGAAAGAACAGTATTTATAATACAAAAGTGAATGCAGGGAACGGGACAAACCACTAGGGACAAAATGGATGTGAAATAAATTGATACAGTAATGTAATCTGTAAGATTACAGTGTACTGTATATGTATTGTGTTTTTTACTTTTTGAATTTGGCGCCTTTCTCTGTCTCCGTGCATGGCAACGCTCGCAGGGAATGGAGCCCGGCGCTGTGATAGATCGAGCGGAGGACCGCTTACACGGTGGACGGCTCGCACACAGAGTGGGGAGGACATCGCAGGATCCTGGGGACAAGGTAAGTTTGCCGTACATGGATCCTTAGATGCAATCCCGAGTGTGGCTCGGGGTTACCACTTTTGGCGCTGACAATCCACCCCGAGCCACACTCGGGAATACCGTCAGGGAGGTTAAAGTGTATCTAAACCCCAAGACAAAAACATTATTGTTAACATGTATTTTTAATTCAATTATTGTGTGTATAGCAGCTTACTAGTCCTTAGATGAATGTATTAATTAATGTATTTTTTGTCTTATTTTCCTTTATTTTCAACCTTTCTGTCATAGGGTGGCAACACTTATTGGCTGTACTGTATCTGTGGAGGAGCAGTGATTTCACCCTAGGTCAGTGAGTGTGTTAGGACTGCAGAATAATTCCCCTCTTATCTCCATAGCGTAGGAGAGGTGTCCTGTAGTGCACAAAGAGAACCCCGGCAGAGCCTGATAATATTGTATGAGCTTTTGGTGTAGCATTGCAAGCTGATTATAAGAGGCTATGAGCAGCATCAACGGGTATTTTTGAACTTATAGAGCTGATATAGCAACACTTTAAAATGTATAGTTATAAAACCATAAACGAGAAAAGAAGAGACGTCCATTGGTAGAGTTTACATATGTGTATTACTACCTCCAGAGGAGCTGTCGTTTGAATGGGTTCATCCTTACAGTGATGACCGGCCCTGACAGAACCCAATTTTACTGACACACCTAGAGCTTATATATGTTGCCAGATTACAAATATGCTAGCAAGTACAGGAACTGACAAAGTAGCTTGACTAAATATATAGTTGACACTTCCTATCAGGGCTGGTGCAAGGATTTTTGACACCCTAGGCGAAACCTCATTTTGCCGCCCCCCCCTTGGCTCTACCCCCTTTGCCTTGCTCATGTATACTCCACCTTTTTAATGAAGCGCCCATAAAATGCAGCCTCACCAGCGCCCATCAAATGCAGCCTCACCAGCGCCCATCAAATGCAGCCTCACCAGCGCCCATCAAATGCAGCCTCATCAGCACCCATCAAATGCAGCCTCACCAGCGCCCATCAATGAATGTTTGCTTGCTTCCATTCATTTAGAAGTCGGGACACAGACACAGTCCTCCGCCGGCGCTGCGCCTCTTACACTATGTGCGAACGGAGCTGCGGCTGCCTGCTGATGCTGACTTAGTTGCTTGCTGCAGAGAGAAGAGAGGAGGAACACCAGTGGCTGGGCGCCCTAGGCAGCAGTGCGCCCTAGGCTGCTGCCTAGTTTGCCTAGTGGTAGCACCGGCTCTGCTTCCTATGCCAATGGCCATCTGGCTAATCAGCCAGGCTAAGGACCCCTAAATTACTAGCAGGAATGTTCGCTATCAAACCTGAGAGATTTGTAATCCACTAGATAAGAGGAAAGTGATCCAGTATCCCCTTTGGCAGAACTCCACTGGAGGCTGCAAAAATAACAATAATATTTAAAAAGACAAACCAGCGTTATCAACAGGCCTCTCGCTGGAGGCAAGCAGAAGATAAATTGCAGCTCTTGGACAAGGTCAGGTGCAAGGCAGTCCATCAGACATTGGGCCTGCTTCACAAGCTTGTATCACCATGGGGAGCCTCTTCTTGTGGCTCTGCCCTATGTTGTTCTGCCACTGAAGACTTTTGCAGTCAGTTTTTGGACAGCACTTTCTTTCTTGGAGACCTCTGCTGCATCTCTGCACATTGCCTGTAACAGATCAGTGCCTGGGCAGCATAGCTTTACAGATAGAAATACAGTTTCTTGTGGACGCTGTACAATAGTTTCACTCAACATCACTCGGTAACCCTTTTGCACACAGGCCCCACAGTTACTCACAGCTGCTCTTCAAGCCCCTCTCTCTATGGCCTGCTTGCAGCAATTGTCCCCAGCATTCGAGCCAAACTCTTATGTAGCTCTCTGATAACTGACCTCCCAGTGGTCTTTACACACAGTTTCCTCCATCTGGGGGCAGGGCCAAGTAACAGGCAGTGATTGAAGCTAATAGAATGGTACCAAGGGTAGGTCCATAGTCTAGCTGCCAATGCAGCCATTTGCAGTCCTTTAGCCTTGCCACCTCACCTCCCCCGCCCAAATGGCCTCCGCTCCTCCTGTATTGAGGACACTTTCTTATTCCAGCACTGTCCACCAATTGAAGAGAGAGAGAGAGAGAGTAACAAGTTGTAACAGAGAAGAATGTTCTGTGGGGCAGCTTAAAGGGGCTGCAGGCCAAGATATATGTGCTTTAAACCACAAAGTGTTACTGATCCTGGTAGACCACAAATACTTTCTTAACTTCAAGTATGCAATCTTAGTGCAGGTTTTCCCAACAAATCTCTATTGAAGTAATGTGGCTCGCTAATTATCATGCCTCTAGTACCAACAGTGAACTGGCTTGCAGAATCATTATTGAATCCATTTACATGCAAGTGCGAGTCATTGCAGGTTTTTACAGAATTCCCCCGTTGATGTCTGTAGTAAATGTTCTATACAATTACAAACGAACTCTATTGAATTACTCAAGCATATAAAAGTGCTCTCTTAAGTGACTGATTACTTAAGAAATTAAAGATATTAACTAGGAGTCCGGTGAACAAATGCTTTGTGAATGACCCACTAAAAGAATCTACCACACGCATGAAAAAGCAAGATACAGTAATAGTTCTGTTACATAATCACAGCATAGGCAATATGTATCTGACAATCATGATGCTTGGTGGAATACAAGTTGTATACATTATGTATCTGTCCTTGTAATCTTGAATAAAGTGTTATACTATATGCATATGTGCTAGTACACATCAAAAAGTGATTTTGATGCGTTCATATCACGATATTTGTATTATTAGGATTCCGATGATCAAAAGCCATATGATAGTAACTTCAAGATTTAGGCCTTTTTAATTATAGCTGATAGGAGTCATTTGAAAATCATTCTAAAGCAGCCTACAAGCATGACATGAGGAGTACTCAATCTGGTGGTTTGAACAATAATCTCATGTCTATAGGGGCAGGCCAACAACTGTGTGGGGAAGAGGGGCACTGAAAATATAGGTTAGAAGATCTGAGCAAATCGCTTTTGCTCTCCCCTGTGATTATTGGCACCAGTGAGGTCTGTTTGCACCATTTCCCTCCTACTCCCTCTCATATAACTAATAAGAAATATGGTTTGTTATTTAACTTTTAAAGGAATACTAGACAAGCAGGCAGCCATATTTGAAAACTGCCATTACAGTGTATCTATGAGCCCCAAAAAAAAAGTATATATATATATATATATATATATATATATATTTATATATATAGTTGCAATAAAAAGTATGTGAACCCTTTTGGAAAGATTTGGATTTTTGCACAAATTGGCCATAAAATGTGATCTGATCTTCATCTAAGTCACACCAATAAACAATCACAGTCTGCTTAAACTAATAACGCACAAAGAATTAAATGTTACTATGTTTTTTTTAACACACCATGTAAACATTCACAGTGCAGGTGGAAAAAGTATGTGAACCCCTAGACTAATGAGATCTCCAAGAGGTAATTGGAGTGAGGTGTCAGCCAACTGGAGTCCAATCAATGATATGAGATTGGAGGTGTTTGTTACAGCTGCCCTGTCCTATAAAAAAACACACACTCCAGTTCTGGGTTTGCTTGCCTGATGTGAATGATGCCTCGCACAAAAGAGCTCTCAGAAGACCTACGATTAAGAATTGTTGACTTGCATAAAGCTGGAAAGGGTTATAAAAATATCTCCAAAAGCCTTGCTGTTCATCAGTCCATGGTAAGACAAATTGTCTATAAATGGAGAAAGTTCAGCACTGCTGCTACTCTCTCTAGGAGTGGGCATCCTGTAAAGATGACTGCAAGAGCACAGCGCAGACTGCTCAATGAGGTAAAGAAGAATCCTAGAGTGTCAGCTAAAGATTTAAAGTCTTTAAAGACAAAAGTCTCTGGCATATGCTAACATCCCTGTTAGCAAATCTACGATACGTAAAACACTAAACAAGAATGGATTTCATGGGAGGATACCACAGAGGAAGCCACTGCTGTCCAAAAAAAACATTGCTGCACGTTTACAGTTTACACACCTGGATGTTCCACAGCAGTACTGGCAAAATATTCTGTGGACAGATGAAACCAAAGTTGAGTTGTTTGGAAGAAACACACAACACTATGTGTGGAGAAAAAGAGGCACAGCACACCAACATCAAAACCTCATCCCAACTGTGAAGTATGGTGGTATCATGGTTTGGGGCTGCTTTGCTGCATCAGGGCCTGGACGGATTGCTATCATCGAAGGAAAAATGAATTCCCACGTTTATTAAGACATTTTGCAGGAGAACTTAAGGCCATCTGTCCACCAGCTGAAGCTCAACAGAAGATCTGTGTTGCAACAGGACAACGACCCAAAGCATAGAAGTAAATCAACAACAGAATGACTTAAACAGAAGAAAATACACCTTCTGGAGTGGCCCAGTCCTGACCTCAACCTGATTGAGATGCTGTGGCATGACCTCAAGAATGCGATTCACACCAGACATCCCAAGAATATTGCTGAACTGAAACAGTTCTGTAAAGAGGAATGGTCAAGAATTACTCCTGACCGTTGTGCACGTCTGATCTGCAACTACAGGAAACGTATGGTTGAAGTTATTGCTGCCAAAGGAGGTTCAACCAGTTATTAAATCCAAGGGTTCACATACTTTTTCCACGTGCACTGTGAATGTTTAAATGGTGTGTTCAATAAAAACATGGTAACATTTAATTTTTTGTGTGTTATTAGTTTAAGCAGACTGTGATTATCTATTGTTGTGACTTAGATGAAGACCAGATCATATTTTATGACTAATTTGTGCAGAAATCCATATGATTCCAAAAGGGTTCACATACTTTTTATTGCAACTGTATATAGATATATATATGTATATATATATTAATACACCGCCTGAAGTGTATTAGAAACAGTACACCACAGAATGTACTGTAGATATAGGCTACACTGGATGCAGAGTATATATATATATCTAGATATATATCTAGTTATATAGATATATATCTATATATATATATATATATATATATATATATATATATATATATATATATATATATATATATATACACACAAGACTGTATATATATATATGAATTAATACACTGCCTGCACTGACTGAATATTGAGTAAACACTGAATATATAATCTATGCTAAATGCAATATATATATAAACTAGACTGACTGTATATATATATATATATATATATATATATATATTAAATACACTGCCACTAACTGAATAACCTGCCTGCTTAATTCAAGCTATCTCCACGCCAACAACACTACACACGGTCGCCATGTAGGCAGCCTTATATAGTGTGGGGCGTGGACTTAGTCCCCCTGAGCCATGATTAGCCAAAGGCACCCTCTCAGCGGGGCGCACTGTGATTGGCCAAAGCATGCAGGTCAGGTGCATGCTTTAGCCAATCATCATACAGCAACGCACGGCGATCTCGCCGTGCATTATGGGGCATTCCGCAGCGCTCAAATTTACCGCGAACGCTCGATAATGTTCGCTGTTTGGCAATCGGGCAAACACCCTATGTTCAAGTCCAACATCAAGCTCATCCCTAATTGGAATCACTTGCAGAATTGAGTGATAGTGATTTGTGGGGATATTAGTCATCAAAAACTCAAAGTAACAACAGCGACAATTCTGCAACTGAGGTAATTTCAGTGTTTTTGATTTGATTACATTATTGAATACATTTTATTATTATTATATTATTATTTGTAATAATTATTTATAGTTATTTATTATATTATAATTTATGATTTTGTGTTTCAAACTTTATCATACCTAGGATGTCTACTAGACTCTTGTTTGGACAGATTTAAGTGTGTTATTCCTAAGAATTACAGGCCTACAATATAAAACGCCAAATTTCTATGCAAAACACTGTATGTACCACTTTCAGCATCAAAAATCTGACATAATCATACCGCCAGGGAGGTTAAAGGTTATGACACTGTGAAGCTGGACATGGATCTGGAGTAGTCTGTAGATGATCTGCCTGGGTATCAGGGACCCCTAACTCCCTCCCAATTTTCTTTTAGTCAGCCATTTTAGCTCTGGGGTGAAATGCTGGCTCATCCATGCCTTTGGTGGTACCACCTTGCCTCCGCGGGTCATAGGGGTGTCACAAGTAATAAAAATATGCTATGGAGCTCCTGTACTTAGTTTTGAGGAGGTTAAAAAATGTACAAAAGATATCATTGTGAACAAGAAGTTGATGGCTGTTCTCTCGAACACACATTATTATTATTTATTATTATTATTATTATTATTATTATACAGGATTTATATAGCGCCAACAGTTTGCGCAGAGCTTTACAACATGAGGGCAGATAGTACACTTACAATACAATCAATACAGGAGGGATCAGAGGGCCCTGCTTGTTAGATACTAACAAAGGAAAGGACCAGGGGGAAGCACAAGGGAGTGATCTCCCTAGGTCCAAAAAGTGGTTACCATGGATATGGTGGGCAATAAAGGGAGGGAAAAGGATGTATGTAAAAATATATAAGGTTTATTGGATAAATCTAAAATTAACAAGTGCTATACCATAGACAATAGAACACGTGTATGGAGCTGATCCACCTGACACAATTTAATGGGCCCGTCCAGTGCATCCAGCACGGGGCGCGCCCATCAACCTAAAACACACAAACATACAACATATACACATATAGACATATAAAATAAAACATGAAGTGCAGGCGCCTTTATACCCACAGATGCATGAGGTCCCTGTGGCCAATCGCCAAATCAAAAAGGAAAATAATGTTTGTTTGGATATAATAATAGAGGGACCTAATGCATGTGTGGTCCCCCGGGGAGATGGGGAAAGTGGAATGGATGTATACAGTTGGATGCCTAACTCAAAACCTCGCTAGATATCATCTACGTTGGCTGTATAGATACTGCAGATAGATTGGTGGGTCAGGGGGACTCATACATTATGTTGCATGCGCATGCTTAAATCATGAATTTTGCTGCGAGTCCATTCCTGTAGTTTGTGGGGATGAATGTATAGCTGAGAGTCTCTGTAGAGTTTAGGGGATATAGAAACCGCACAGTGTAATGAATACTGTTTGTACCAGGAACAGATCACATGACCTCTCAGGATGGCCCGATATCTCTCGGAACTGCCTGTGTATGAGGGTATGCTGGATGTCTATACAGAGCTGAATGTCACTGTGCACTTCTGTCCACATTGGTCAGGGCCATATCACTTCAGTTATTGAGGGTTCAGAGTCACCACTGCATATAGGAGCTAAAGGGGTTACATTACCACCTCTCTGTCGTACGAGCATTAGCTGTGTCTAATGTCCTGCAGCTGCTCCACCGCTCCGTGGCCTCTGCGCTGCCAGTGCCGACCGTGATATGCTGTATTCACCAGGCGTGCGGGTACGTAGTAATCCTTACACTCGCTGGAGCACACTACAACTGTGCTTGTGTGGTGGGTTCTCTCCCCGTATGTGTGGCGGTCAGACTTTTCAAGTTTCCACTGAAAGGGAATCCCATCTCCTGATCACTGCGGGAGATAGCTTCGGCGTCTGCACATCTTGGTTACGTCGACGCGTTTCGCAACGTCATTGTTACGTAGCTTCAACAGGACGTACTGTAGCTTGACAAGCATCCCTCCCTCTTATTGCTCCGAGATGCTGTCACGCCTCCTTCTTTCAATTAACCCCTATCGTCAACAGGGATGGGCAAGATTTATGTCAGTGTCCAGCCCGGGTAGTTGTTCCATTTTTTTGGGGATGTGTGTATATGGTTTTGGTCTCTCGTTCTCACTGCATATGTAGCAAGGAAAGTAGTCATGCTTGACCTATTAGATTTGAATTCAGAAAAGGCAAGTCCAGAATAGAATAAATTTCTTTACTATGTCCATACTACGGTCCCCCTGCCCTTTCCTGTCATTTATAGAAATTCTACAGGATGAGGATCTCATCATTAGTGGCTGATTCATATATAGTTACAGTGTCTATGACATATATTAATAACAACCATCAACCAAAGTGGTCCCATATTAGGGATTTAAAACCCGGGACTGAGCTAGGGACTCATGTAGTAGTAAACTAAGGCCCAATAAGACTCATTACCACATATGGAGCCCAATGGGAGTCAGTAAGAAAAATCTTACAAAAACATTGGAATATCCTCACCAACAACAAGAGACTAGCCAACATAGTGGGGGATGGACCCAAGATGGTGGCACGCAGAGCCAAAAATCTGGGGGACGTCCTTATCCACTCTGAATACACGAGATACCAAGATCCCACATGGCTATGTGAATATCCACGGCATACGGGCATGGTCCCCTGCACAAGATGTCAGATATGCCCTTTTGTGGACAAGACTAACACTTTCAAGGACGCTTTGGGGCAGGGACAATATGTGATCAAAGACCTGATTAATTGTTCCACAATGAAGGTGATATATATGATTACCTGTCCGTGCCCAAAAATGTATATAGGCAAAACAAAGAGAACCCTCAGAATAGGGGAGCACCTGAGGGATATCAAGAGGGAGAGGGAGGGGGTCGGGGAGAGGGGGGGGGAGAAAAGGAAGGGGGAGAGACCAGTGGCCAAACACTTTGCCCGATATCACCAGGGCAAATCAGACGGGTTGAAGGTGAAAGGTATCTACACCCTAAAATTACCAGCAAGAAGAGGTGACTTCGATCGCATCTTACTTCAAAAAGAGAAATGGTGGATATACACCTTGAAGTCCCTTTCACCTATAGGAATGAACACGGAGTTGAGTATGCAACCCTTCCTAGAATAACATGATTTCTCCTCCGTCTGTCCCTTTCTATCTCTCCCTCTCTTCCCCTGATTCCCCCTCTCCCTCCTTCCCCCCCCCCTTCCCCTTTCCCCTCTCCCCTTTCCCACGTGATCTCCACACCAGGGTGATTCCACCCAAGTAACCTCTACCAGTATACTGTTTTATTCCTTGGACAATAACGTCCCTATCTCTCTTTACAATGTCCTGGATAATTATTCTTTCTTTGATCGTATTCTTAAGCTCATTTCCATCTTTATATCTATTTTGAGTTCTTCTTCTCCTTTCCTTTTCTTTGCGGTAGTTCTAGAATAGTTTACTACTACATGAGTCCCTAGCTCAGTCCCGGGTTTTAAATCCCTAATATGGGACCACTTTGGTTGATAGTTGTTATTAATATATGTCATAGACACTGTAACTATATATGAATCAGCCACTAATGATGAGATCCTCATCCTGTAGAATTTCTATAAATGACAGGAAAGGGCAGGGGGACCGTAGTATGGACATAGTAAAGAAATTTATTCTATTCTGGACTTGCCTTTTCTGAATTCAAATCTAATAGGTCAAGCATGACTACTTTCCTTGCTACATATGCAGTGAGAACGAGAGACCAAAACCATATACACACATCCCCAAAAAAATGGAACAACTACCCGGGCTGGACACTGACATAAATCTTGCCCGTCCCTGTTGACGATAGGGGTTAATTGAAAGAAGGAGGCGTGACAGCATCTCGGAGCAATAAGAGGGAGGGATGCTTGTCAAGTTACAGTACGTCCTGTTGAAGCTACGTAACAATGACGTTGCGAAACGCGTCGACGTAACCAAGATGTGCAGACGCCGAAGCTATCTCCCGCAGTGATCAGGAGATGGGATTCCCTTTCAGTGGAAACTTGAAAAGTCTGACCGCCACACATACGGGGAGAGAACCCACCACACAAGCACAGTTGTAGTGTGCTCCAGCGAGTGTAAGGATTACTACGTACCCGCACGCCTGGTGAATACAGCATATCACGGTCGGCACTGGCAGCGCTGAGGCCACGGAGCGGTGGAGCAGCTGCAGGACATTAGACACAGCTAATGCTCGTACGACAGAGAGGTGGTAATGTAACCCCTTTAGCTCCTATATGCAGTGGTGACTCTGAACCCTCAATAACTGAAGTAATATGGCCCTGACCAATGTGGACAGAAGTGCACAGTGACATTCAGCTCTGTATAGACATCCAGCATACCCTCATACACAGGCAGTCCCGAGAGATATCGGGCCATCCTGAGAGGTCATGTGATCTGTTCCTGGTACAAACAGTATTCATTACACTGTGCGGTTTCTATATCCCCTAAACTCTACAGAGACTCTCAGCTATACATTCATCCCCACAAACTACAGGAATGGACTCGCAGCAAAATTCATGATTTAAGCATGCGCATGCAACATAATGTATGAGTCCCCCTGACCCACCAATCTAGCTGCAGTATCTATACAGCCAACGTAGATGATATCTAGCGAGGTTTTGAGTTAGGCATCCAACTGTATACATCCATTCCACTTTCCCCATCTCCCCGGGGGACCACACATGCATTAGGTCCCTCTATTATTATATCCAAACAAACATTATTTTCCTTTTTGATTTGGCGATTGGCCACAGGGACCTCATGCATCTGTGGGTATAAAGGCGCCTGCACTTCATGTTTTATTTTATATGTCTATATGTGTATATGTTGTATGTTTGTGTGTTTTAGGTTGATGGGCGCGCCCCGTGCTGGATGCACTGGACGGGCCCATTAAATTGTGTCAGGTGGATCAGCTCCATACACGTGTTCTATTGTCTATGGTATAGCACTTGTTAATTTTAGATTTATCCAATAAACCTTATATATTTTTACATACATCCTTTTCCCTCCCTTTATTGCCCACCATATCCATGGTAACCACTTTTTGGACCTAGGGAGATCACTCCCTTGTGCTTCCCCCTGGTCCTTTCCTTTGTTAGTATGTTTGTTTTGGGTTACGGATACGGCCTCCAACTCTGAGGAGAGGCATTGGGTGGAAATTTGTGACTTTGTGACTTATCTATAGGCAGATACTTATAGGGTGGTCCCCTCTCCTTTCTTCTAGCCCTGCTTGTTAGAGCTTACAATCTAGAAGGGAGGGTCAAGTTGAAACAAAAAGGTAATAACTGTGGGGGATGAGCTGATGGAAAAAATGAAAATACAGTTGTTAGGTGTGGGTAGGGTAGGCTTCTCTGAAGAGAAGTGCTTTCAGGGATCTTCTAAAAGCCAATAAAGTAGGAGATAAGTGGACAGATTGGGGTAGGGCATTCCATGAGATTGGAGAGGCTTTGGAAAAGTCCTGAAGGCGAGCATGGGAGGAGGTGACGAGGGAGCTAGAGAGGAGGAGGTCTTGAGAGGAACGAAGAGAACAAGTAGGTTGGTATTTAGAGACTAAGCTAGTGATATAGCTGGGGCGAAATTGTGGATGGCTTTGTACGTAGTTGTTAGAATTTTGAATTTAATTCTTTGGCCGAGCAGAAGCCAGTGGAGGGATTGACAGAGAGGGGTGGCAGACACAGAGCGATTGGTAAGGTGGATGAGTCTGGCAGCGGCATTCATGATGGATTAAAGAGGTGATAGACTATGTAGAGGTAAGCCAATGAGAAGGGAGTTGCAGTAGTTGAGGCGAGAAATGACCAGCGAGTGAATTAAGAGCTTTGTTGTGTCATTGGTTAGAAAGGGGCGTATTTTGGAGATGTTGCGGAGGTTGAGGCGGCAGGGTTTGGACAGTGATACACATGATAGGTTTCTTCGGGTCTGGCAGCCATAAATTGCATATGCCCAACCCTCTAGGTTTGATAGTACGCTTCTCTTGATTTAGCGCTTTTCTGATGCACGCCCCGTAGACTCTTCTTCTTCTCCTTTTCTCCTATTAGGATTCCTTTTCTTTTCTTTATTTCCTTTCATTCTTTCCGTCTGTTCTATTATACATTTAACTCATGTGTCTATCAGGCCACTAGGCATTGTGTTGGTTGGGATGGTTATGATGATAATATTTTTTTTTATATTTTTGCATTACATTTTCCTCAACAGTGAGACTTTTGTGTAGCTACGTTAAGCTCTATATGAGGACATTTTTGTTTTTAAGTACCGTGCAGCGCAATATGGTCCCCTAGGATACCTTTGATAGTGACTTTGGGACTTTTGTTGCTGTGGAATGTCACGCATGGAACTTGCATAATGTTCTTGCACATTTCTTTTTATTATTTACTTTTTGCTTTATCTTTGTTTATTATACCATGTAACCATTTAACTGTTGGTCTTATTTGTTGGATTGAATATTAATAAACTCCTTTGTAAAATAAAAATATGCTATGGCGGGCTGAGAAAAATAAAAACCTTTGCTACTGGCCACTGCATAATATACTGTATGTCATTTTGTTTATTAGTTAAACTTTGGGGCATATTTAAAAAACTGTGAATGTGACTTTTATTAAACATTCACTGTTGGTGAATCAATCACTGGCTTTTTTAACACATGCACAAAGATACATCATCTGCAGTGAATGTTTAGTGAATGTCAGATTTTTCTACTTAAAAAATATACTTTTAAGCCATACAGCTTGGTCACTGACTCACTCTCACTCTACAGATTGGCAATGAAGGATCATTACCATACTCATAAAATCATTGGTCCGCTTGCTTAACTTTCTAACTGGCAATTTGAATCCTGCAGGGGATTTCAGAATATTTACTGTATACACAAAAAATATACAGAGCAAGTATTCCATTCAGGAAAGAACTGGAAGACTTGTTTTTTTATCTATTTCTAATATTATATCCACTTATCAAGTATTTTAGTTATTCATCATCTTGGGGGTGAACTGATACCTGTTTAAGAACTGGCTGAGTAATGGATTACTGATCAAAGTTTGAGATATTTCAAACATGTATAAACTGCTTTCCAGTCTTGCAGAAATCAAAGTAGTCACAGATAATAGATGTACATCATCAAATGGATTAGGCTGTGGAATGACAGAGGTTCTATTACATTCATCACAGAGCTACAGCATCCTACCATTTTCAAAGTTATAATTATATGTGTCCCTAAACCTGTGGTTGTATTAAAACCAAATAACTAGTAGTGACTTTTCAAATACAAATGTATCGTTAAAAGGGAACTGTAGCTTCTACCATGTTTTTTTCAAACAATTCTACCACTTTAAAATGTATATACTGTTATGCATTTTAAGCTGTAAGGGGATAGAAGATGAACTATACTATACAACTAACATCTTGAATTAAAATACACACCGTTCCACAGCTTGATATCTTGTAAAACTGCAAAGGTCACTCTTGAACAAGAAGTACCGATTTATTACTTTGGTGTGAGAGATAAACACATGATAAATGAGGTGCTTATTAGCATGGGTCTAAAAACATACTGCTCTGCAAAAGTCTGCCCACAGACAGGAAAGATTTAAACACAGTCTCAAATGCAGTGTGAAATCCTTTATCCTGCAGTATCACAGACCATTATTAAACCTAGAACATGACACCAGAGCAGATTAATTTATTATTTATGTCAAGTATTTATATAACTCTGACAATTTACACAGCACTTTTGCATATACCTGTGTATTGTACATTCACATCAGCCCCTGCCCTCAAGGAGCTTACAATTTAAGGTCCCTTACTCACATGCACACATACACATACTAGGGTCAATTTAGACAGGAGCCAATTAACCTACCAGCATTTCTTTGGAGTGTGGGAGGAAAGCGGAGTACCCGAAGGAAACCCACGCAGGCACAGGGAGAAGATGCAAACTCCAGGCAGAAAGGGCCATGGTTGAGATTCAAACCCTAATGCTGCCAGGCAAAAGCACTAACCACTAGCCACTGTTCTGATTTTTTTTTTTTACACTTGCCTCCTCTACACAACATAACAGTTAGTTATCGTGAAATTAATTCAATAAAAATAACAGCCAGAAAAGAAATGCAAACAGTGCAGCAGTCTGGCAAAAATAATGTACAATAAAAAAAATGTAAATAAAAAGTGCGGAGGTCAGGAGCATGCAATTCACAGAACAGTTTATGGATTATCACAAACAGGAGAATGTAATATACAGCATGACCTACCAAGTGGTCAGGTGTGTGTCTAGGTTGTGAACTGTGCAGAATGGTCAGAATAGTCCCTCTTACTTTAGTGGTTACTGAAGAAATACTTGCTTCATTTGGTGGTCAGTAGAGAAGTTCCACCTTATACTTGTGGTCAGTGGAGAAGTGCCTCCCTTATACTGGAGTTCAGAATGTTGCTTCCTTAAAATGGCAGTGTAGTGCCTCTTTACATTGCAAGTCAGTGGTGAGGGATCTCCATACACTAGTCAGTGAAGACGTGCCACCTTACATTTGCGGTCAGTGAGAAAGTGCTCCCTTACATTTGTGGTTAGAAGGAATGTGCAACCTCTTACATTGGCGGTCAGTATTCCATTGCCCTGGTGTCAGCAGTGAGGTTTCCTCTTTATAGGAGGTCAGTGGAGAAGTGTCCCTTTACATGTATGGCCTATGTAGGGCCCTATTAAATTGGAGATCAATTGGAGATCAATGGGAAGTGCCTTCCTTGTGTTAATGGTAAGAAAAGGTCCCCCTTACACTGGTGGTCAGTGAAGAAGATACCCCTTAAATTGGACAATAGTGATAAAGTGCCTCATTACATTGGCGCTCAGTGGATAAGTTCCTCCCTAAATTGGTGGGGTTAATGGTGTAGTCCCCTTTACATTGGTGGTCAGTGCTGTAGTCCCTCATATATTGGGGGGCCCTTGGTGTAGTCCCCTCTTACATTGGTGGTCAGTGGGAACTCAGCTAAACAAATAATTGCTGTCAGTGTTTAGTTACCTAAGAGAGAAGAGGCTCTCCAGTTTCCACACTACTGTCAACAATTCTGTGGAGTGACATTGGCACTGAAACTATTCAGGAACCATCTGGAGATCAACCTGCATGGAACTGCCTGCTTCTTGGCTGCATTGTCTTTATCTAAAGACAATACACCCCATTCACACTATAATGCGCTGCGGATCGCACAGGAGCGCTGTGAGTCCCTGTTCCCCATTTCAGGGACGAATCAGGGCCCATTCTATGCCTGAATTCGGCCCTGAAACTGAGCCAAAGACGCACAGCGTTTTTGTGCAATGCGCTCCGCAGCCGCCCCGGAGGTATGTGAACCGGCTCCATAGGGAGCCATACACATTCTCCTGCTATGCAAATTAGATGTGCGGAAACGCACATCTAATTCGCATAGGTGTGAACCCAGGCTTATTGTAAAGTAATAGTGTGTTGTTGAGGGAATGGAAAAGCCCAACTGGGAAATTAATCCGTGTTGTCTGAGCAGTTCTATTCTGTCTCAAACATACATGTCGTGCAACCCTGGGATGTCAAAATATTACAACAAATAGGATCTCTCAAGATACATATCTTTTGCATTTGACTTACTAGATAAATTACCAATAGATAAATCTAAAAGTACTAAAATATGTTTGCCAAATTTAACTTTTCTTCCTTTAATTTCTGATATCATATTAAAACAAGCTCATGTTGTCAGAAGATCATAACTCTTTCCACTGTGTAAAGTACTAAGACATCAAGTTCCCAGAGAAACAGGAAGAAACCCATGGCATTTTTCATCTGTGATGCAGAGAAACAAAACTGTCAGACCATAAATGCTTTATTATTTGTGAGCTCTTTCTAATTACCACAGTACCATAGCAACCTTGTTGTGTGAATTGTTTGAATCCCACACAGAACAAGGGACCAAGCGATAATTGATCTTTACTTGAATTAAATCTCAAAAAAAGGTCATTTTTTTCTTGTTCACACTTGATTCCCTTAGGGCACTGAATCTTGGATGAAGATTCAACACATTATTAAGGTTTTTGTATGGGTGTATAAAAGAACTTGACAGTAATTGTGCCATGGTATTCTGGAGTTTAGTTCAGCGTTCATGACATATTTAGATCAACTCGTCCGCAGTTAAAATTAATTGGGGTGAAAAGATGTGTGATAATATGAAGCAAACTATTAAGCTCTAATTTCCTCCCAATATTGTTTGGAATGGGCCTCTTTTATTACCTTTTTGATGTTTATAAATGCAAGGTCTGTGTTTAAAAATATGTCAGCTTATATATTCTAACAAATTAGAGAAAAACTGGCTAATTCAGAAAGGTGGTGCATAGCGTGATGGTGAAGTACAAAGTGTAGTAGTGACAGCTAAAAAAATATTTTATTGACTATGCAGTGAAACATTGTGGGCCATTTGTGACTTGTGGCTACACATTGTATATTGTTCTTTTCCTTGTTGAATAAGCCAGAAGTTTGACTATAGGAGGACAGGCAGGCTGTGTTCCCAGCACAGAAAGAAAACTGACCACGCTGCAATGGATGTGCTCTCATGCCTAGCGTGGTCAGTTTGAAATAGGAAAGCAGGGGGATTGGCAGATCACCAGGTATTTCACACAAAGGAAGAAATACAGAGAACAGGACACTTTTTAACATAAGTACTGTATATGGTACAATAGGAACACATCAGGAATATGAAATGTTTAGGTAACATATACTTTAACTTTTTGTCTGAGTATAGATCTATGTTTGTCCCAAGCATGTTTGAATCCACTTACTGTTGAGTGACTCTGCTGGAAGTGTCAACTACTCTTTAGTAGGGATGGGCGAACAGTTCGGCCCGAGCATAAGTTCGGGACGGGCTTTCACTGTTCGGACATTCGACGAACAGCTGAACAAATGGGTCTTTCAACCATTTGTTCAGCCCCCGTGAACTAACCATAATGCATTGTGGCACTGATCAGTGCATTGCAAGCCCTGATTGGCTGAAGCAGTGAAAGATTCAGCCAATCAGGGCACAGAGCACTGTCAGAGCCATGATTGGCAGGGCCGGTGTCTTGTCAAATACAGTCCCCTATCATATAGTGTCCTCCCTGTACTGCGCAGGCGCAGTACGGAGGACAAACAAGACGCCGAAAGTCTCCGAAGTTTAACAGCTGATCATCAGCTGTACACGGCGCCTGCGCTTTTATTCTCACCCTATGTCCAGGATCATTCCCTACTATCCAAGTGGACATAGAGTGAGAATATATAGTTGCCGAGCGCAGCGAGGCCGTTCCCGAAGCGTGGCGAGCGAAGCGAGCCCGCGAGGGGCCCTCTTACACTGCCATCGCTAAGATGGCATCGCTTCTGCCATCGCTAAGAAGTGCAGAAGCGCCGTGTACAGCTGATGGTCAGCTGATCAACTTCGGACACTTTCGGCATCTCCTTCTGCTCCGTACTGCGCAAGCGCTGCGCCTGCGCAGTACAGGGCGGACACTATGTGATAGGAGGACAGTATATGTCAGAACACCGGTCCCAGGCGGGTGCATGGGGTGCAGTGCACCCAGGCGCCAGAGAGGTGGGGGCGCTGAAGCGCCAGAGTGCTCCCCTCCCTCCTCCTCCTCCGTGTCCAGAAGTAGCTCTGTCTGCAGCAGCTCACCGCCGCGGAGCGGCCGCGCCGGCGCTTCTGCCATCGCTAAGAAGTGCAGAAGCGCCGTGTACAGCTGATGGTCAGCTGATCAACTTCGGACACTTTCGGCATCTCCTTCTGCTCCGTACTGCGCAGTACAGGGTGGACACTATGTGATAGGAGGACAGTATATGTCAGAACACCGGTCCCAGGCGGGTGCACGGGGTGCAGTGCACTCAGGCGCCAGAGAGGTGGGGGCGCTGAAGCGCCAGAGTGCTCCCCTTCCTCCTCCTCCTCCGTGTCCAGAAGTAGCTCTGTCCGCAGCAGCTCACCGCCGCGGAGCGGCCGCGCCGGCGTTGCTGTGCTTTACATTGCTAGAGCCTGTCCCCCCTCCCTCCTCCTCCTGTCAGAGGAGAGCAGCCGCCGGAGATCGGAGCGGCTGGTCTCTGTGTTGAGAGAGACCAGCCGCGCAGTGACTTCGCTGGGGGGAGGGGGGAGGGGGGGCGGCCCGTGCCTGCAGCCTGACACAGGTTCTCTCTCTCCTCCGCTGTCTCTCACTCCCGCTCGATCTGTTCTTCACCCGGGCGGCGCGGCTGCACACTGTCCTCTCTAGCTGCTGCCCGGGTGTTAATGTGTCTGTACTGATAGAGGTAGGTTTGTCCCTGGGGCGGTCTGTACTAATGGGGGGGTTGTCCTGGGGGGCGGTCTGTACTAATGGGGGGTTGTCCTGGGGGGGCGGTCTGTACTAATGAGGGGTTGTCCTGGGGGGTCTGTACTAATGGGGGGGTTGTCCTGGGGGGTCTGTACTAATGGGGGGTTGTCCTGGGGGGTCTGTACTAATGGGGGGGTTGTCCTGGGGGTCTGTACTAATAAGGGTTTGTCCTGGGGGTCTGTACTAATGGAGGGGGAGTTGTCTTGGGGGGGTCTGTACTAATGGAGGGGGGATTTGTCCTGGGGGGTCTGTACTAATGGAGGGATTTGTCCTGGGGGTCTGTACTAATGGAGGGGGGGTTTGCCCTGGGGGGTCTGTACTAATGGAGGGGGGTTGTTCTAGGGGGTCTGTACTAATGGAGGGGGGGTGTTTGTCCGGGGGGTCTGTACTAATGGAGGGGGGGTCCTGGGGGGGGTTTGTACTAATGGAGGGGGGTTTGTCCTGGTGGGGGGTCTGTACTAATGGAGGGGGGTTTGTCCTGGTGGGGGGTCTGTACTAATGAAGGGGGGATTTGTCCTGTGGGGGCGGTCTGTACTAATGAGGGGTTGTCCTGGGGGGTCTGTACTAATGGGGGGTTGTCCTGGGGGGTCTGTACTAATGGGGGGTTGTCCTGGGGGGTCTGTACTAATGGGGGGGTTGTCCTGGGGGTCTGTACTAATAAGGGTTTGTCCTGGGGGTCTGTACTAATGGAGGGGGAGTTGTCTTGGGGGGGTCTGTACTAATGGAGGGGGGATTTGTCCTGGGGGGTCTGTACTAATGGAGGGATTTGTCCTGGGGGTCTGTACTAATGGAGGGGGGGTTTGCCCTGGGGGGTCTGTACTAATGGAGGGGGGTTGTTCTAGGGGGTCTGTACTAATGGAGGGGGGGTGTTTGTCCGGGGGGTCTGTACTAATGGAGGGGGGGTCCTGGGGGGGGTTTGTACTAATGGAGGGGGGTTTGTCCTGGTGGGGGGTCTGTACTAATGGAGGGGGGTTTGTCCTGGTGGGGGGTCTGTACTAATGAAGGGGGGATTTGTCCTGTGGGGGTCTGTACTAGTGGAGGGGGGGTTGTCCTGGGGGGTCTGTAGTAATGGAGGGGGTTTGTCCTGGGGGGTCTGTACTAATGGAGGGGGGGTTTGTCCTGGGGGGGTCTGTACTAATGGAGGGGGGGTTTGTCCTGGGGGGTCTGTACTAATGAAGGGGGGATTTGTCCTGTGGGGGTCTGTACTAGTGGAGGGGGGTTCTCCTAGGGGGTCTGTACTAATGGAGGGGGTTTGTCCTGGGGGTCTGTACTAATAGAGGGGGGGTTTGTCCTGGGGGTCTGTACTAATGGAGGGGGGTTGTTCTGGGGGGGTCTGTACTAATGAAGGGGGGCTTTGTCCTGGGGGGGATCTGTACTAATGGAGGGGGGGTTGTCCTGGTGGGGGTCTACTAATGGAGGGGGGGTGGTTTGTCCTGGGTGGGTCTATACTGATGAAGGGGGGTCTGTACTGAGAGAGGGGTTTATACTTAGTGGGGGTCTATACTTAGTGGAGGGAGGTCTGTACTGAGGGGCGACTAAAGTTGGTGGAAGGAGGGTGACACCATGTTATACCGCACCTGGTGACACCAACCCTAGTGACGTCACTGCAGCTGCAGGCTCTTCTTTCGCCCCTTCCCCTCCCTCTCCCTCTCCTCCGCACGTGCACTGCTATACTAGTGAGCGGCGCTGGCCAGCACAGCCTCCCACTATGTTTCTTCCCCTGCCTTCATATCAGCCAGGGAAAAATAGAATAGAAAAAGGAGAAGAGGATTGTGGGACATGTAGTCCCGAGGACTGGCAGCCCCACTGTAACACGGAAACTGCAGTCCACACAGCAGGCTCAGCTGAATGGGAGAGAGAGAGATACAGGAGCCTGGGAAAGCTTTCAGGGAAGTGCACCCAGGACTCCAGAGGGAGAGGGCAGTGCTCAGGGAACACCATCAGAGAGGAAACCCCACTGCCCTGCACCACCAGAGGGAAAGCCACACAGCCTGGTGCCATCCCTGGCGGAGAAAGGAATGGAGTCATTGCCAGAATACAGATCTGGGTGCTACCCAGTGGAGTCACCACGGGCAATTCAGAGTGAGCTTACTCCTGATCAGAGGAACCATCGCTGGGTCAGGTGAGAGCGCCAATCGGCCATTATCTACTAATGTCCATAGGAACTGCAGTCTCTGACCATCTCCTGTATTATATCTGCAGTCTCTGACCTTCTCTTGTATCATGTCTGCAGTCTCTGACCATCTCCTGTATCATGTCTGCAGTCTCTGATCATCTCCTGTACTATGTCTGCAGTCTCTGATCATCTCCTGTACTATGTCTGCTGTCTCTGATCATCTCCTGTACTATGTCTGCAGTCTCTGACCATCTCCTGTATTATATCTGCAGTCTCTGACCTTCTCTTGTACCATGTCTGCAGTCTCTGACCTTCTCTTGTATCATATCTGCAGTCTCTGATCATCTCCTCTACCATGTCTGCAGTCTCTGACCATCTCCTGTACTATGTCTGCAGTCTCTGACTGTCTCTTGTATCATGTCTACAGTCTCTGACCATGTCCTCTACTATGTCTGCAGTCTCTGATCATCTCCTGTACCATGTCTGCAGTCTCTGATCATCTCCTGTACTATGTCTACAGTCTCTGATCATCTCCTGTACCATGTCTGCAGTCTCTGATCATCTCCTGTACTATGTCTGCAGTTTCTGATCATCTCCTGTACCATGTCTACAGTCTCTGATCATCTCCTGTACCATGTCTGCAGTCTCTGATCATCTCCTGTACTATGTCTGCAGTCTCTGACTGTCTCTTGTATCATGTCTACAGTCTCTGATCATTTCCTGTACTATGTCTGCAGTCTCTGACCATCTCCTGTACTATGTCTGCAGTCTCTGATTATCTCCTGTACCATGTCTGCAGTCTCTGATCATCTCCTGTACTATGTCTGCAGTCTCTGATCATCTCCTGTACCATGTCTGCAGTCTCTGATCGTCTCCTGTACTATGTCTACAGTCTCTGATCATCTCCTGTACCACATCTGCAGTCTCTGATCATCTCCTTTATAATGTCTGCAGTCTCTGATCATCTCCTGTACTATGTCTGCAGTCTCTGATCATCTACTGTACTATGTCTGCAGTCTCTGATCATCTTCTGTACTATGTCTGCAGTCTCTGATCATCTCCTGTATTATGTCTGCAGTCTCTGATCATCTCCTGTACCATGTCTGCAGTCTCTGATCATCTCCTGTACCATGTCTGCAGTCTCTGATCATCTCCTGTACCATGTCTGCAGTCTCTGATCATCTCCTGTACCATGTCTGCAGTCTCTGATCATCTCCTGTACTATGTCTGCAGTCTCTGATCATCTCCTGTACTACCCTGTTTCCCCGAAAATAAGACCTAGCGTGATTGTCAGTGATGGCTGCAATATAAGCCCTACCCCCCAAATAAGCCCTACCCTGTTCTTAGAAAATAAGCCCTACCCTGAAAATAAGACCTACAAGGACTTTAACTAGGGCTTCTTTGGAGGGTAGGGCTTATATTGCAGCCATCACCGACAATCACGCTAGGTCTTATTTTCGGGGAAACAGGGTATGTCTGCAGTCTCTGACCATCTCCTGTACCATGTCTGCAGTCTCTGATCATCTCCTGTATTATGTCTGCAGTCTCTGATCATCTCCTGTATTATGTCTGCAGTCTCTGATCATCTCCTGTACCATGTCTGCAGTCTCTGTCCAGCTCTTGTACCATGTCTGCAGTCTCTGTCCAGCTCTTGTATCATGTCTGCAGTCTTTGACCGTATCCTGTATTATGTCTGGGGACTCTTTCTAACAGAAGCCCTCTCTGTGTGCATCAGAGAGGTTCCCCTCCAGGTCTCATTAGTGTTCTCTCTTCCTGTATTTTCTTTATTGTTAAGAGATCATGGGAGGATTTCAGGGTAACAAAGACTTCTTAGGGGAGCAGCTCCGTATTTGAGTCGTTGCCATAGAATCATTTGTAAAGGGGTGGAGTTGGTAAGATGACCACGCCCATGTGGGGGCGCCAGAAATATTTCTGCACCCAGGCGCCGGTGACCCTAGGATCGGCCCTGATGATTGGACACTATAATCAAGACTTTATCCAATCATGGCTCATTCCTGCCCCACAGTATAAAAGTATTCTTTCAATGGCAGGCATTTTCAGTGTGATTTTGGCATGGAGAGAGATAGAACAGGGCTCTGTTCAGTGCTATTAGTTAGTTAGTGTGTTATACTGTGCTATTTTGCTTCAATTGTCAGTGTAGAATATTAGTTTAGTGTCAGTCTAGGGATAGTGTGAGTGTAGTGAGGAGAACCATCATTCAGCTTTGCATAGTGTGCAGCTGGAATAGGGACAGCTCAGATAGCTTCACTGTAGTGTAGTGAGACCATGTCATTCATACATACATTAGTGTAGCGTAGGGACAGCTCAGATAGTTTCAGTGTAGTGTAGTGAGACCATGTCAGTAATCTTTACATTAGTAATGCATTGGCATGCATTAAAAAGGGATTAATTCCAGTGATAAAACCATAATTCTCCCGCTCTACAAGACTCTGGTCCGGCCGCGTCTAGAGTATGCTGTCCAGTTCTGGGCACCAGTCCTCTGGAAGAATGTACTGGAAATGGAGCAAGTACAAAGAAGGGCAACAAAGCTAATAAAGGGTATGGAGGATATTAGTTATGAGGAAAGGTTGCAAGCACTGAACTTATTCTCTCTGGAGAAGAGACGCTTGAGAGGGGATATGATTTCAATATACAAATACCATACTGGTGACCCCACAATAGGGATAAAACTTTTTCGCAGAAGGGAGTTCAACAAGACTCATGGCCACTCATTAAAATTAGAAGAAAAGACGTTTAACCCTAAACTACGTAGAGGGTTCTTTACTGTAAGAGTGGCAAGGATGTGGAATTCCCTTCCACAGGCGGTGGTCTCAGCGGGGGGCATTGATAGTTTCAAGAAACTATTAGATAAGCACCTGAACGAACATACAGGGATATACAATGTAATACTGACATAATCACACACATAGGTTGGACTTGATGGACTTGTGTCTTTTTTCAACCTCACCTACTATGTAACTATGTAACTAGTGTATAGCTAGAGTAGGGACAGTTCAGATAGCGTAAATTAAGTGACGATTGAACACCATTTATTTGATTGCGTTACTGCCAGTTTAATGCCATTTACTTCTGTTTGCCTTACTGCCAGTTTAACGCCATATAGTTCTGTGTGCGTTACTGCCAGTTTAACGCCATATAGTTTTGTGAGCGTTATTGCCAGTTTAATGCCATGTAGTTCTGTGTCCGTTACTGCCAGTTTAATGCCGTATAGTTTTGTACAGTTAACCGCCATATAGTTTTGCGTGCGTTACTGCCAGTTTAACGCCATATAGTTCTGTGTGCGTTACTGCCAGTTTAACGCCATATAGTTTTGGGTGCATTACTGCCAGTTTAACGCCAAATAGTTCTGTGTGCGTTACTGACAGTTTAACACCATATTGTTAGATGTGCGTTACTGCCAGTTTAACGCCATATGGTTCTGTGTGGGTTACTGCCAGTTTAACGCCATATAGTTCTGTTTGAGTTACTGTCAGTTTAACGCCATAAAGTTTTGTGCATTACTGCCAGTTTAACGCCATTTACTTTTGTGTGTGTTACTGCCAGTTTAACGCCATATAGTTCTGTGCGTTACTGTATGTTTGGCGCATTATATTGCAGTATGTTATAGTTTATAAGTGGAGTGTTTCTGTGTAGTGTGAGTACTCAAATTAAAGTGCTCCAAACACCTCTTTATATTGTTTAAAGTGCATCTATGTACAGGTTTCAACTTCTTCTTTACATTTGCTTATAAGCACGGCCCCCTCCCTCACAATAATGTCTGGGAGGACAACAAGGAGAGGCAGACGTTCCCTTGGCACTGTAAGGGGGCCAGCAACAAATGTGTCCACAGGCAAAGGTCCTCTGTTTATTGAGTTTGCCTGTGATATCCAGCCACAGCATGCAGAGGAGGTGGTGGACTAGCTTACTAAACCTTCCTCATCCTCCTCATCCTCTGTCACGCAAGCAGAGACAAGTGTGTAGTACCCTGCAGCTGCCAGAGTGGATAAACCTGCCTCCTTGTCCACATCTATTCCTGCCATATCCCCAACATCAGCCATTGAGGAGTCAGCTGAGTTATTTGACCAAAGCATCAGCCACTTGCTCATCATCAAGCCACTTGCTTGATGATGCCCAGCCATTACTGGATTCAGATGTTGGTTCTGAGGTTGAGGAACATGAGCCTAGAGAGATGGAGGAAAACTGGTAGACAAATTGGCATTCACGTTCCCCAAGCCGCAGCATATTGACAAGTTGTCTCCAGTGGTAATGATGAAGATGGAGGAGATGGAGATGATGATGATGAGGTCACTGATGTGACTTGGGTGCCAGATAGAGCAAAGGAGGAAACTGAAGGTGAGTCGGCACAACCCCAAGGAGGCCGACATCAAGAAAGAGTAGAGAGCAGCCACCCTATTTCATCACATTCTGCAGCTGTTATCTCCCGGCCCACTCCCCAAAGCTCAGATGTCTGGGCCTTTTTCAGCACTTCTGCAGCAGATCGCACTGTTGCTATCTGCAAACTGTGTCTCAGGCACATCAAACTTGGCAAAAACACCAACCATATGCATATCATTGCAATATTCTTTGCCTTCATCAAGAGTACCTCTACAGGGTTACGGTGGGAAGGCGCCCCCGACAACCATAGAGTAATTTTTCTGCACCTATTTGACAGGTGCATATCATTTTAATATTTTACAGCAAAGTCAAAGTGACACCAGAAAGTATCCAAAAAATCTCTAATCTTGTTCCCAGTGCACTACATTGTGGCCTCATCATACACACTGCCTCCCCAGCTGTTGCTGAGCAAAATAAAGGCAGCTTGCAGGGAAAATTTCATTTTTTTTGTGGTTTTATAAATGCAATTATTGCTGCAGCAGATTCTAGACATGGTACAGATCTGCCACTTTACAGGTAGACTAAGGGGACACCCCCCCAGGCACTATATTGGAAGGAATTTTTCATTTTTAGGCTTTCACTTTAAAAATCAAAAAATCACTGCTCATTTAAAAATGACTTTTTTTTAACAAACTTTTTTTATTGATACATGTTCGCCAGGGCAGGACCCGGACCCTTATAACCATTGTATGCCCAATTACTTGCATATAAGCCTTCAAAATGGGCATTTTTGATTTTTGACATTCGGGTCTCATTGACTTTAATGGGGTTCGTTATTCGGGTCTTAACTTTCGCGGTGTTCGGAAGTTCTGTTGCGAACCGAACAGGGGTCTGTTCGGGCCATCCCTACTCTTTAGGTAAAATAATACTTTCTAAGATTTGTTTTGAACTTTTCTCATGCTAGTTTAAGGTCATACTGCCCTCCTGAATCTTATTCACCCGCTTGATGTATTTAACCACTTGCCAACCAGCCGCCGTCATTATACTGCGGCAAGGTGGCACGATCCCGCGAATCACCGTAGCTGTACGTTGGATCGGGAGCTCGATTTTGCGCGTGCTCCCGTTGGCCAGCTGGGGAGCCAATCAGTGGGTCAGGTAGACTGGATGTCTGCCAGCAACTGTGTAAACAAGGCAGATGTCCATTCTGACAAGGGGAGATCACACAGATCCTGTCTTTCTGCTAAGCAGGATGATGGATCTGTATGTTTCCCCAGTCACACAGTCCCCCATACAGTTAGAAAACACCTGCAAGGAACACATTTAACCCCTTATCCACCAATAGTATTTACACCTTCCCTGCCAGTGTCATTTATACAGTAATCAGTGCACTTTAATAGCACTGATTGCTGTCCACCGTAATGTCACAGTCCCACTAAAAACCGCTGATCACCGCCATTAATAGCAAAAAAAAATAAATAATAATAATAAAAATACCATAAATCTATCCCCTATTTTGTAGATAACTTTTGCGCAAACCAATCAATATATGCTTATTGCGATTTTTTTTAACCAAAAATATGTAGAAGAATACATATATACATAAACTGAGGAAGAAATGTGTTTTTTTATATATTTTTTGGGGATATATATTATAGCAAAAAGAAAAATATATATATTTTTTTCAAAATTGTCGCTCTTTTTTTGTTTATAGCGCAAAATATAAAAACTGCAGAGGTGGTCAAATACTACCAAAAGAAAGCTCTATTTGTGGGAAAAAAAATAGTTTGGGTACAACGTCGCACAACTGCGCAATTGTCAGTTAAAGCGACGCAGTGCTGTATTGCAAAAAATGGCCTGGTCATTAAGTGGGTGAATCCTTCATAATTTTTTAATGAACCACTGCATTAACTGATTGATTTTTTTTATTTATTTCTGCCTGATGTTCAGGCTTAACATGCCTATTCTCTAGATTTATTTCATACTTCAGCTAATAGTAGACTTAAATGGGTTTCATTTATAAAATCAGCTTAGAGAATGAAAGTACAAGACAATTTCGCTGTATTGGTTTCATATATTAGCCACTCTGCATATCTTGGGTGTCTGAAACTACAAAACGTCTCTGCCTGCAGCTACATGCATATAGAAAGAAGTCACAGGGACCTTATGTAGAAGTTTAACAGGGTCTGTCCTAAAGTGACCCTGTCACCAGATCATTGATTTCCAACAAAATCTTATCATATGATTATAGGTGCATTTAACCACTTGCCGACCAGCCGCCGTCATACTGCGGCAAGGTGGCACGAGCCTGCAAATCGCCGTAGGTGTACGTCGGCACGGGAACTTGCTTTTGTGAGCACATGCAAAAGTAAAATTTTTTTTTCAAAATTGTCGCTTTTATTTTGTTTATAGCGCAAAAAATAAAAATAGCAGAGGTGATCAAATACTACCAAAAGAAAGCTCTATTTGTGGGGAAAAAAAGGGCATCAATTTTGTTTGGGTACAGCGTCTCACAAGTGCGCAAATCCTTCCGGGGCTGAAGTGGTTAACTTCCTTCCTGGAGTAGTCCAATTTTCTTGCAAGTTCAAAGGCACATTGCATGTGAATAAAAAAGAATTTATGGAAAAGGAAACCTGCAAACAAGAATTTTACTATGATAATTTATTTTGCTGTGCTTTTACCTGCAATTATTTAAGTTGGTGAGAGGAGCTCTTTAATTTAGACAGGATTTGTCCAGCTCACAGGCAAATTATATGTAAAATGTGATACAAGGAAAGCAAAATATGGCTTTATTTAACAGTCTCTCAAATTAGTAAGCATCTGTCAAGGAAGGTAGCAGCTGTGCTTAGAGCTATTCTGCACCTTTGTACCCCTCATCGGTATCTGCATATTTAACCACCTCAATACTGGACACTTTCACCCTACAATATGAATGGCAATTACTCATGCAACACTGTGCCCAAATGCAATTTTTCCCTTTTTTTTTGGAGAGAGATAAAGCTTTTTTTTGGTGGTGTTTAATCACGACTGGGTTTTTTATTTTTTTGCTATATAAATTTAAAAAATACTGAAAATCTTGAAAAAAACATGTTTTTTTTGTTTCTGTTATAAAATTTTTCAAATAAATAATCTTTCTTCATAACGTTAGGCCAAAATAGAGATAGTCAGCAATGAACATATTCCAGAGGGTAGTATTGGGGGCATTAGTGGTAGGTTGACTAAAGCATATAAACCAGAGGTAAGTATAGTAACAAGTCCTATTTGCAATCTCGGAACACCCAATAAGAGGACAGTAGGCGACTGGTCTTAACTACGTAGCATGTTCACCAATGTCAGGAGCCTGTGAACTAGAGATACTGTTGAACGAGGAGGATTTAGATTTTGTGGGAATTTCAGGGACATGGTTCAACAGCTCTCACGATTGGCTGGCAACCATTCAAGGGTATTCCCTTTATTGCAGGGATAGAGAGGGTAAAAAAGGGGGAGGGGTATGCCTATGTATCAAGAACAATGTAGTGTAGTGAATATGAGAGATGACATCAATAAGGGAGCTAGGGAGGAGGTGGAATCCTTAAGGGTAGAGCTCCAAAGGGATGAAGCTAAGGGGAAAATAATACTGGGAGTATGCTATAGACCCCCTAGACCCCCTAACCTGAGGGAGGAGGGGGAGGCGGACCTCCTATCATGATTTGGATTAGCAGCAAAGATGGAAAGTGTTATCATAATGGGGGATTTTAATTATTCAGACATAGACTGGGCGGAGGGAACCACGCATTCGTCTAAGGCTCGCCAGTTCCTAAATGTCTTGCAGGACAATTTCACGGGTCAGATGGTAGGTGCACCAACTAGAAACAAGGCGTTACTAGATCTGCTGATTACCAACAATACAGACCTGATCACAGATGTGGAAATATGGGGCAATTTGGAAAACAGTGATCACAGGCCATTTGGCTTCAGTATAAATCACACAAATGGGAAACACAAAGACACTGAATTTCAAAAGAGCCAACTTCCCTAAACTACGAACCTTGCTAGAAGATATAAATTGGGATAAAATCTTAGAAACAAAGAACACAGAGTAGAGATGGGTTTGCTTTAAGAGCATAATAGGGCATTAGCCAGTGCATCCCATTGGGAAATACATTTAAAATAGTGAACAAAAGTCCTGGGTCCGCTCAACTCTAATGTAAAAATGCATATAAAAGCAAAGGAGAAGGCCTTCAAAAAAATACAAGGCTGAGGGATCATCATCAGCATTCAGACTTTACAAAGAATGCAACAAGATATGTAAGGGTGCAATTAGGGTGGCTGAGATAGAACATGAAAGACACATAGCGGAGGAGAGCAAAAAAAATCCCAAGAAATTCTTTAAGTATATAAGAAATAAAAAAGAGAGGACAGACCATATTGGCCCCATAAAGAATGAGGAAGGACACCCGGTTACAAAGGATGGGGAGATGGTGAAGGTATTGAATTTATTCTTCTCCTCAGTCTTCACAAGGGGGGCTTCAGTAACCAAAACTGCAGTGTTTGTCCTCATGACACATCACAGGAAGCACCCTCATGGCTAACAGAGGACAGAATTAGAAATAGACTTGGGAAACTTAACATTAATAAATCACCGGGACCAGATGGCTTGCACCCGAGAGTACTTTGGGAACTCAGTCAAGTAATTGCCAGACCATTGTTCCTAATTTTTACTGACAGTCTACTGACTGAAATGGTACCAGCTGATTGGAGAAAAGCCAATGAAGCACCAATATTTAAAAAAAGGTAAAAATATATATACTAAATATATATGCTCACGCTAATGGTGTGTACAAAAAATAAATAAAAAACGCAGCTGCTATACACAAAGTGCTAATCACTTGAAAAACATATTAAGATAAATATAGCACTCGAAAGCACAATGGGTGAAAAAAAAATGAGTGAAAAAAACAATAAATAAAGTGATTATAGGTGCTCCAATCCAAAGTGAAGGAAATATAAGGTGCTTCAGAAATATTCAGGTGTACAACACCCCCTCATGTATCCCTACTCACCAGATCGAAACGACCCCCAGTTTTTCAGTCTGGTGGGTCACTTAAAGCTTGGTAATGGTATCCTGGGATCGTGGATATGGTGTCAAATCATCAGGTCCAGGATTCCTTTAAGGAGTTTCTCAGCCAGACAAACAGGTACCCAGAAGTAAAGAAGAATGGAACTGATAGTGAAGTACCATTAAAGAAGGTTTTACTGTATAAGGGAGTGGGTACTTACAAAAAGTAAGATCAAAAAAGCCTCAAACATGGAGCTGTGAGTGTAAAAACGCCGTTCCTGGCGTGCGTTCCATGTAACCAGAAATGACATCATTGATGCCGGAAATTGTGCAGGGTACCAGGGCCTAATACAACGATCTGTCTTCGCACGGTGCGTGGCCCCTAGTCCACGCATGAGGCGCACACCTGGAGGATGTCATATGTTGTCCAACCAAGTTAACCACTTGCTGCCAAATTATGTACATGTATGTCATTTTGAGGAAGTGGTTAAACTGGGGTGATGCCTGCAGCTAGAGGAATCACCCCGGTACCATTTTTAGAGCGGATGGTCGGCTTTCATGTTATAACAACGAATGCGGCTAAGCAGCCACTCTGCCATTATCAAAAGCAGCGGGAAAGGACATCCCCCACGTCCCACCGGGAGACCCGAACGACCAGCTGGCACCTCCGCCGCCTTGCAAGAGACCCGAACAAAGCCAGAATCGGAATCAGAACAGAACCTTGACCCAGACTACTAACAGAGCAGGGTGACCTACCTTAATCACTTACTTTTTCTTAGTCAGCCCTAAGGCTAGCCAGCCTAGTGAAAGCAAGTGGCAGGACAGTTGGCCTACAAGAACCTAAAGTATAAATGTGGCCTTGTATAACCTAACCTGTAAAGAATTCTGACAGATAGTGATATTGGTTCAGCTCGCTAAGAGGCTCTATTTTTCATGCATGGTAGCTATGACTTTCTAAAATGTGACAGTTTTAAATGCACACACTGACTATGACACAGGATTGTAAATAATCAATGCAGCTGCCTTCTATCTGAAATTAACTGTCTAACAGGGAAATTTAAAAATGGATGTGAAATAACATTTAGTAGTGGTTAAATAACAAGTACCCAGCAAAGTGATATTTTTATTGATTAGAAAGTAATCATATGATAAAACTATGAATGCAGTTAAAATAACCTATACATTTTAGTGAATTAATCCTTATTGAAGTGAAATGCAGCGTTCAGCAGTAGTAAAGCGCTACAATAAGAAAAAACTTTCCCCTCCAAAATAATAGCATAATGTGCTAGTATGCATTGCATACTAGCACATTATGAAATACTTACCTTAAAACTAAGCCCTCCCATGGCATGCTGTCACCACGGAGTGGGCTTCCATCTTCCCCTGGTCTTCCTTCCAGGTTTGCGGCTGTGTGAGTGGCCAGAGCCCCGATGACATCATTCCCGCACGTGCACGCGGGAGCCCTCGGTTATGGCACAGTGCTCTGAAGGTCTGCCACAGTATGCCGGACCTTCAGAGTGCATGCACCGGTGACATCACTGGCTGAATACAGGGTGAATATCTCCTAAATAGTGCATGTTTAGGAGGTATTGGTTTTACCTACCGGTAGGCCTTATTATAGGATTACCGGTAGGTAAAAATCACAAAGCGGACTTTACTACCGCTTTAATCAGCATTTAACATTATCAATGCAATTATCTATAGAGAGCATTAAATATAAATGGCAGATTCATGGCAGATTCCACTTTATTTTACTTATCCATGATATAACTGCGGCTCTAAAGAGCTAAACACAAAAAAGGAAAGCACCAGATTGGACACTGGGCACTGCCATGAGGGACATGCTTTGACATTCTTTAAAGATATTGTTACAGTGCATATACATATAGTGGAGGTTGTGCAAATCTCACTGCAAATGTGGAACTACACTTTTAAACTACTTGTGGTGTTACCGAAAGGTACAATTTTCCTAGACAGCATCAGTGACACTGTATTCTGTCATCACATATTTTGGAGGTGTAATTGTTTTTTTGTTTTTTCATATTTACATTATTGTTTGGCTTAAAACAGAACTTTATTCTCCCAGTCAACATTGACTATTTTGAATCCTTATGCTGCAAGCATTAGTAAATAGATAGGGAAGTAGATAATATTTGAAGCTGTTTCAAACTGTTTTTTGAATTCCTTTAGTTACTTCCTAGTTTCCATGCCTAGGCAAATGATGTCACACACCCCACGAGTCTACAGGAGGGGAGGAGAAGTTATCTCAGGAAAGCACACTCTCTCACCTCCATGTCTGAGCTAAGGGCAGCTGGATTCCAGGAAGTAAATGCTACATGAATCTTCTGCCCTTACTCAAGATGGCCACAGCCAGAAATGCTAGATGCTTCTCAACGTGATTTCTCAGCAAAAAAAAAGCATAGAGACATGGATGGATGAATGAGTTTTTTTTTAATATTAAAAATGAATGAAATAGCGCTTTTGGTTTGCGGTGCTCAGATACAGTATAGTTCCACTTTAGATACAGCATCAGCAGCACCCAAATCAGAATCATTGTAATTTGAAAAATAGCTTTTTGCCTGTGACACCTATTTTTCATCCGGTGGTAATATGCCTGAATTGACTGCTGGAAGTAGCAGCTACAATAGGTCTAAAAGCTATAGGAAATTGTACTCTTAAGAAAATGAAGTTTGCCAGCTTTTTTGCAGTACTACACTGCATTGTCCTAAAAGTTTAATAACATGTAAAAACAAAGTTCACAAAACACTTCAAGACCAAAACACCACATGCCCGGGAACCCCCTCCCAGCCTCAATTATTCTCAAAATATTCAAAATGTATATTTCAGGTAATGTGTTGTTAGAATTTGGTTAAAGACAGGACAGTATATGGGTGTGGGCCTTTATTTAGTGTATTTGCTGCCAAAAGCACTGTTGTTATTTGCAGCCTCTGCCTGCAGCGTTGGTAAAAGTACCAGCCATTTGGGTACCACATGCATGAGGAAAAACATATACAACAGCCCAGACAAAATTCTGCCAAATGATTTTGCAGCTAGTATGCCTGGGGAATAGAAGCCACAGTGGAACAGATTTTGGCAGCTATTCGATTGCATTGCTAGAAGTGGCTGATCTTATGCCATCTTGTGCCAGACAAGTTCATGTGTAATAATGGCACCAACCTGCTGTCTGCCCTTCAGCAAGGAAAGTTCACACATACCTTCCCTAGCACATGTCCTTAACCTGGTAGTGGAGCCATTCCTGGTTAAGTGCCTTACATTAGCTTCCAGGATATATTGTGGCAGGCCAGAAGAGTGTGCAGACACTTTAAGCAGTCATACCCAGCAAGTGTTCCCCTGCAAGAAATGCAGCAGCAATACAAGTTACTTTAAAATCTCCTGGTATGTGATAGAGACATGCCCTGGAACTTGACAATAGAACTGGACCATTTATACAGGCAACCAGAATAGTGAGGCTCAATGGGACAGGGATTGGAGACCACCTGGAAAACACATTGCATAGTATAATAGACTGGGCACTGGAAGCACAGCAACAGGGGGAATGTACAGCAACAAGAAAAGAAGGACTTCCTTCTGTCTTGTGGTCAGTAGGATCTTTTGCCTACTGCCTCAATTTCTGTGAGTTAGATGCAGCAGGAGACAGAGGAGGAGTATGAAAAGAAGGAGAGTTTGGGTGCTGGCAGTAAGGAAGAGGAGTATTGGGGTGCTGGGGTAAGGAGGAGGGTTGTGCTGCTAGCAGTGAGAAGGATAAAGGTTTGGTGTTGCTGGTGGCAAGGAGCAGGAAGAAATATGCCACAAAATGCCCTACTCTCAGTATGCAAGGTAAAGAAGCTATTTGCTGCTTTTCCTGATGGTGGTTGGATCCACCACACTGTAGGCATAAGTGAAGGGGGAAATCTTATGGGAAAAGGCTGGCCTCCACCCCACAAGGTGGATTTTATTGCACACTTGTTGCTGAAACAGGGAAAATTGACCTTTGTGTGCAAAACATCACTGTACATGTCTCCACAACAGTGAACATTTCCCCATCAGCCATTACATGTATTAAATCTGGTGTTTGGCTCCCCCCCACTGGTAGAGAAGCTGCAAGGGGAAAACCAACGTGCTGCCTTTTGTGTGCAGCATATCATCATGCACTTCTGTACAATAGTGGTGTGCTCCAGATCACTTACTCACTTTATCCCCACTTTGCCATAGCTGCCATTAAATGTATTAAATCTGGTCTCTGGCTCCACCACACTGGAGGCATAGCTGCAGGTAAAAATCAAAAGGCATTGGCTGGCTGTCCTCCCACAAGGTGGCCTTATTTCCATACTGGTTTCTTAGGCAAAGATGCCCTTAGTGTGCACCATGTATTGTATACTTGTGCCCAACAGTAGTGTACTATTTTGCCCATGCACAGTATTTAGGATCTTTTAGACAGCAGTTTCACAGTGAGACACTGGGCAGATTTAAAAATTTAAGATTTCAAAATTACAGTGTACTATTTCACAGAAAGTAAGCCATAAATTTTGTACTGACTACATGCACAGTTTTTAGGCATTTTTACTAGGTCAAATTTTCAATCAATCTAAGCTTGTGGGACTTCAGTCTTTTGATGCAAATGCAATATATTGACTTTTCTTTTAAATAGTTAAAAGGGTGATTTCAGCACAATCCTGTATGTTCTTTCGTGATTTCGTTGTGAAGTTTTGACTTTCGGAAAAAGTTTAAATTACATGTGAACTTTTCAATACACTCCTCCCCGCTTAGGGAACAAGCACGGCTTTGTGCTCCCATAAATCCAGATTTTCTGACATTGAAGAGAAAGGAAGGGAGTACTGACTACATACAATGCCTTCTGTCACATGCAATATAGGCAGAATTTTGGTACTCTTAAGCCCTCAGTTTTTTAGTGTTATTAAGCCCTCAGTTTTTTAAGCTCTTTTAGTAGCTAGTCTAATCACTATGTTCTAGTTTCCCTGGTGCCATGACAGCTGCCCCATGTTTCCTGTTTCAGGGTGGCTTTTTTCTCCTGTAGTGTCTAGAGTTGTGTCTTTCTATACTCCGTGCATTACTAGAAACACACAGCTCTGTAGGCTAGGATGGCAAGGCACTTCCCTGCGCTACCCTCCTCCCTCTCTTCTCCAAACTAACAGACTGGCTCAAGACTGTGCTGTCCTCTGTTATCTTAAACTGGAAGTTCAGGGAAGCAACATTAAAAAAAATTGTAAACTGCAAATGCCAGGGAAAGAGTTTTAACAAATAGTTTATTAGGGAATGTTTATTGTATTATGCCAAATGTGTTAAGCGAAAAAACACTGGGGGTTAGCTCTAAAAAAGTACAAGGAGTTTACAAAATGCATCTATGTAAAGGTCATGTGCAAACTTTACAATGGAACTTTCAGAAAATGCTAATTCAATTGCATATTTATATACTCTATCCAGTTTAGTTTTTTGAAGTTCATATCAATATGGATTGTATCATTTTAAAAATAGAACAGCATTGCTACTTAGTCAGCCTTCTATATGCTACTCATTCCAGGATAAAATATCAGATATGACAAAGTGAAAGGGTTTGGAAGAATAATGCTGAATTGGCGCTGACACTCAGCACCCTGAATGCTTCCAGTCATTACTTGACATTTCTAAGCTAAAAGAGGCTCTGCAAGGTATTATTATATTCAGTCCACAAACACTAGATTTTCTTCTAGTTTTACAAGCTTTACAAGCTTTGAATAATTGGGTTAATTTACTAAAGAAATGTCTACTTAGCTTAGTGAATATGATTCACTTCAATCATCCAACCATGTTCAAGAAAAAATCCTGTTTTTTTTGCATTTCCCTTGCTCGCGACTGGGTATTTTGAGTGAACATAACATTTGCTTAAAAAATTAGCAGCCTTTACTCCTAGAAAATCAAGAACTTGAAAAAGCAGAGACCATATTTAAACCTGGACCCTGCTTTTTCCAGTGAAGTAAACATATGCATCAAAATATGAGTAGAATAGGCTCTCTTAAATGGACTGAAAGGGCCTTGTATTGACAAAGGTACACTTTTTAGGAAAATGTGGAAGCTAACCCTTACTCTGTTATTAGCTTCAACAGGAAGCTGAAAGGAAATGTCCATGTGGCACTTCCAGAGTCCAAAAAATGAAACAGATCATTTTGTTTAATTGACCTCTATGCAATGTTACACATTATAATAAGGTCACATTGTATTTCATTTATGAGGCTGTCAGATGTTTATACTAAAATATTAAAACAGTATTATATTTATGGAATTATGCAAAATCTGTTTTTAACCACTTCACCCCCGGACCATTTAGCTGGCAAAAGACCAGAGCACTTTTTGCGATTCGGCACTGCGTCACTTTAACTGACAATTGCGTGGTCGTGCGACAAAAACAAAATTGATGTCCTTTTTTCCCCACAAATAGAGCTTTCTTTTGGTGCTATTTTGGGACCATTCACATTTATACAGCGGTCAGTGCGATTAAAAATGCATTGATTACTGTGTAAATGTGACTGGCAGTGAAGGGGTTAACCACTAGGGGCGCTGTAGGTGTTAATTGTGTCCTATGGAGTGATTATAACTGTGGGGGGGATCGGCTGTGTGTGAGACATAATTGATCACCGCTCACGATTACAGAGCTGTGATCAGTGTCCTTGTCCCTAGGCAGAACGGGAAATGCTTGTTTACATCAGCATTTCCCCATTCTTCCTCTCCGTGAGACGATCGCAGGTATCCCCATGGACATCGAGTCCGTGGGACCCGTGATCACACTCACGGAGCTCACGGTGCGCGCGTGCGCCGCAAGCTGATTCGTAAAGGGCAACGTAAAGGTATGTTAATATGCCTGTACGTGCCCTTCTGCTGACGTATATTGACATGAGCCGGTCGGCCAGCGGTTAAGGAGATTTTCACATTTTTCCACAAAACAACCAATTAATTCAAGTACGTTTATCCATGCTAGTTTGAAGAAGAGTGAGTACAACAATGTGCTAAATATATATATATATATATTTATTAACTAAAATTCAGTGTAAAATAATATCAGATATATTTGGTGATAATACAAAAAGATAATATATGCTTTCATATATCAAATATATGGGTAATACAGATGATAATACATTTTACCTTGGTTTAAAAGCAAAACTAATTCGTACTGCAGTTAGAATTCAATTAACTCCAAAACTGAACTACCGATATTGATTGGGCTAGTTAAGCATATGCTCAAACAACTTAAATTACCCAAAAGGTAAAAATAAAAACATTAATACTTTACCATAGCTTAAGACTCTTTTGTTTTGAGAAGTATCAACTGGATGTCCAAAGGACTTATTTGATCCTCATTACTACATCTCTGCACTCTGTTTTTCTCCTCTCGTCTTTCCATCTCAAAACTCAAGATCTTCTCCCCACTCCAAATTCTTTCCGCCTCGCATGTCACGTGTAACCCTCTCTATATCCCCCCTAGAATGTAGGTGTGGAAATGCCTTTCATGTCATGAGTGAAGTAAAACACACATCCTTTTCTGGATAACCCTTATAGGAAAGTTGTAGTTTCCTTTATTCACCATTGCCAAAAGGGGGCAGTATTGAATTAGAATTGACTTTATTTAATACTTGAATAACCTTTTGAATTTACAAAATATATATGAAAAATATACGATATAAAGGCCTTAGGAATTAATTCTTTTTAACCCCAAAAGTCCTGACAAGGCTAAGATAGCCATATATAGAGCATTATTGCTTCCAACAAATGTGACAGTTTCACTTGGGTGCATTTTGAGGGTAAAGCCTCATTTACATGTGTATTTGGGGGGGTGGTAAAAAGGTAAAAATAGGCAGCTGGTTATGCCCCCAACCACCCCCCTTAACCTAGCACAGTGGCTGGACAGTGTTTTAAAAATGCTGTCGCCCTGGTGGTTCGAAAATGTGGTGACACTGTACCTCCTTCTGTGTTCAGTTCAGTGAATGGGGCTGTGCCACAACCCAAACGCTAGGGTATTCCTATTCAAAAACCCCTGTTCAGCTGTCAAAAAAAAAACAGGCATTTAGGAGGTTGCAGTATCACCTCCTGAATGCCTGTTAGCCATTCCTGTACTGTTCTCTGAATAGCGGTTCACCACAGATTGCTTTTCAAAAACTGTTGCAGATGTAAAACAGGGGATCACAGCCTACTTGCTCACTATGGTAGCATATGAGCCTGTGATCAGTGTCAGGAACTGATGCCCATCAGCATCGGCACCATTGCTTTATCAAGAGTCCATATTTTTTGTTGTACCCTCTCTATGCACCCTTTCCCTCTCAAATAAAAAAAAATTGCTCATCAGCTTATTTCAGAGCAGCAAGTGTATGCAAGCCTTCCAGCCATAGAATTGCCGCCTCTGATGTTCTAAGCTTAAATTTTTGTGGGGGGAGGGATGGGGGTAGGGGTTAACATTTAAATTGAACCAAAATATATGTCAGCGAAAGCTGCTTGCAATAAGTATAGATATTCAAAGAACACCCTAACCTAACATAAATAAAAAATTGCAAAACATGTAGCAACATAGGGATATTACACTCATGCATAAAGAATGTGTCCATCTATGTAAAAGAAAAGAAAATGAGTATATAGAAACAAATAGTTATATAAATGTCCTGTGATATGAAGATCCGGAAAATATTCAAACAATCCTTCACCATAATAGTGGATTTGAGGTGGAGGCAACATAAGGCTCATCCACTATTGTGGTGAAGGATTGTCTTAATATTTTCATGATCTTCATATCACAAGATATTTATATCACTATTTGTTTCCATACACTCATTTTCTTTTACTTTACATAGATGGACATATACTTCATGCACATGTGTAATATCCTTATGCTGCTATATGTTTGGAAGCACTGCAATTTTTTATTTATGAGGGGTTAGCATTTATCTTCATCATAGAATGTTGATATAGAAACGGGAAGGTTGGGACTTTATATGAGGCATAAGACAAGGGAGTTGCTTGCCTCCATCCCTAAATTGCAAGACTAACTTTAAAAAAAAGAGGGTTGGGACTTTGTGTGAAGCATGCAGTTAAAAGGTTACAAATATGTCTGGCGAGTAAATTGTAATGGTAATAAAACCGCTATATCATAATACAATGTAAACAAAGAATTATTTTATATAATATAGAGTGTCTATATGGATCAAAAAAGTCGGGTATTACTATGTTACTATGCTATTATGCTATGATGCTTATATGTGTTACAATATGGAATTAATTTTATTCAATATAAAATAATTCTTTGTTCACATTGTATTATGATATTGCGGTTTTAATACTATTGCGATTGACATATTTGTACCTTTGAACTGCATGCTTCACACAAAGTCCCAGCCCTCTTTTCTTTTAAGTTTATCATAGAATGATCAATCTTTCTGAATTTAGTTTTCAGTTCCTAAGAGAAAGGTTTCAGATGTTATTGTCTGCGCTTTTATCTTTTGATTTTTCACATGTGATAACAACACTAGCTATGCCACTACTAGCCTATGATAGTGCATTGCATGCTTAGTTTTTCCAGGCTAGTCACTTGCCCTCTCTAAGATGTACCCAATAAACCTCAACTCTCTGGAGGGTAGAAGGACTGAGCAGAGGAGAATGAATAGTTAGAGAGACGGGAGTTGATTTACTAGAGGAATAGAGCTAGTTCACCTAGCAAAGTGAATGTTCACTTTGTAAAGTGTATGTTTGTGAATAAGGAGAAGCTGTGTTCGTTCTCATGTGCAAGAAAAAATGTAGTGTTTTTAATTTTCCTTACACACGACTAGGTATTCAAAAACACAGATTCACCTCATTAATTAACATTCTCTTTCCAAAGTGAACATTCACTTTGCTAAGAGAACAGCTTATTTTCTTGGTAATTTAATCCTACTGTATATTATTTTTTTGCATGCCATTATTTTGTATTTATTATATATTATTATAAAGAATGTGAAGGACATTGCAGCTCATCAGGGTAAGGAATGAAAGAGTAGTACAAAACATTTTGGAAGGCCACATGTGATTGCTTCCATATAACAAGATAAATGTTCATATTTGTCTTTGACATAGAATCTTTAATCATAGACAGGAAAACACTTGTCTGGCTCTAGTGTGCAGATTTTCTCCAAATCTGCACACCAATATGCTCATTTGAAAGGATATATATGCATGTTTATTGTGCTGCAATAGCAGATCTTTAGAAAGGAGAAAGGAAGGGGTAACAAATGCATAAAAACCACATCAGCAATACTGAACTCCTACAAGATCACAGCCATAGCGTTCTATATACTGCAAAAGAAAATGTGTGAGCACCAACTTTTCTTGTAGAAGCTTAATTTACATTAGTATAACAGCTTACAAAATGTGCTAGACAGACTTATTGATAGCTTTGCTTAACAGCAGCCAGTGTCCTCAGCACGGACACTCGTATCGATTTAAAGCCAGTCTAGTCTAGAGTTCATAGAGCTGAGCAACTAAAGTTCAAGGAGAGAACGTGGAGATTAATGTGTGAGGACACAGATATACATACCATGAGCAACCTTAAACTAACTTTCTCATCAATATATACAAAATATCAAAACACTTCTTGAGGCTTGAGTTAAATGCATGTAGTAAAATATAGTGCAGAAATGTTAACTTATTCGTAGGCCCTTTGACAATCAACTAACTATCTTATAGAGATAGACAAAAGATGTCGATTTGAAAATCTGAGTGGCAAAACAAAAAACATAAATATAAAATAAAGAGTGAGTATGGCGCCGTCCTAAAGTATTATTATCAAAGAAAAAACCTCCTTAGTGATTAACTGTGAACAAGGAGAAAATATTAAAGTTGCTTGTGCTATGTGTCATAGAAGGTGAAAAATAAAAAGTCAAAAAATAAAAATAAAATGAATTAATTAAAAGTATAACATATGTAATAACACGTGACATGCAGCGGTGATGGTAGTTACATAAACCTTAAAATAGTGTTATTGTAATCACACATAAATAATGTACTGAGTGATAATTAAACAATCCTTATAAATAGTATTATTGTAATCACTCTTTAATAATATACTGGTTAAACCAGCCGTGATTCGTGCTTAGTGCACCATAGGTGAAGTTCAACAGTCTATGTGAATTCCTTGGTGTTTCCCTTTAAGACAAGGCAGGCATATTCAACTCGCATCTGCTACTATTTTTATGGTGACCGGGTGCTTGTGTCTCGCGCTGTGATCGTGCAGACACTCACCAGCTTCCTTAACCCCTGCAGGGGTAACGTGCAGTCACAGTGTGTGCCACTGTGCGGCAGTCCTTGGCAGGTTCAGGATCGGGATACCATTTGAGCATGAAGGAAAGAGGAGATTCCCATAGTGTAAAACCATAAACACTTTTATTTACATCAGATGACAAGCTGGTACTCACATTGTAGTGGTTTCAAACAAGCAATGAAATGTCATCCGAGAAACGTCAGGTTCAAAGCCTGTGTTCGCTGGGAGATGGTGCAAGGCGTCAGAGTTAGGCCACGCCCTACGCGCGTTTTGTCAGAGGATGTCTACTTGAATATGCCTGCCTTGTCTTAAAGGGAAACACCAAAGGAATTCACATAGACTGTTGATCTTCACCTATGGTGCACTGAGCACGAATCACGGCTGGTTTAACCAGTATATTATTAAAGAGTAATTACAATAACACCATTTATAAGGATTGTTTAATTATCACTCAGTACATTATTTATGTGTGATTACAATAACACTATTTTAAGGTTTATGTAACTACCATCACCGCTGCATGTCACATGTTATTACATATGTTATACTTTTGATTAATTAATTTTATTTTTATTTTTTGACTTTTTATTTTTCACCTTCTATGATACATAGCACAAGCCACTTTAATATTTTCTCCTTGTTCACATTTAATCACTAAGGAGGTTTTTCTTTGATAATAATACTTTAGGACGGCGCCATATTCACTCTTTATTTTATATTTACTCTTCGCTCACTCCACTTCGGTGGAGACTGCGTGTGAGGGCAGCAGTCCAACACTTTGTCTTTTCTCAATTCCGTTGCGCGGATTCCCCATTTAATTTTTGCCAAAACAAAAAACATGAATAACCATTTCAGCTGAATCTTTATATTTATATTCTCTGCTGATATCTGTGAGGTAATATATGCATAGGTAATGTTACTTTACACCTGTTATAGTATTTTATTTTTGTGGATATATTGTTGCCACTAGTGTTCAGCATTTTGTGAGAATTCACTAATTTGAACCTTGCTTCTCTCTGTTCTAGCTGTCCTTTTTGTGTTTTGAAGTGATGGCGCAGATAAAATAAGAGACAGTCTGTGCTGTTGGTGACAGTTCATCAAAGCCCCAATACAACATGAAATTAGGGAACGGAAACTGAGACACCACTACATAGAGATCATTCACAGCCATGTTCCTGTGAATATCATATTTTTCTGTGAGCCTGGCATTACACTTGCTGTTGGATCAAAAGTGTGTTCAGGTCATGTGGGGTGAAATTACTGCAATAAGAAGCCACTTTAAGTGGCACGATTGGACCAGCATGCTGGACAATTGTTGTGCTGTGCAATAAAGTAAATTCCAGGTAAGAATGATTTTGCATAGTTACATTGATACTTGTTTAAAGCAGGGGTTCCACCCAAAAGTGGAAGTTCCGCTTTAAGGACTCCTCACCCCCCTTACATGCCATATTTGGAATGTAACTTTTTTTTTGGGGGGGGGGAGTGGGTACCTAGTTTTGACAGGTACCCAGCTTCTGCTTCCGCCCGGGCCACCTAGGCCACTCGAGCAAAAGTTCTCCTCTTCCCCTCTCTTCCTGCATTCTTATGGGACACGTCACAGGTCCCAGAAGATTGCGCGGCCATTGAGGGGAACAGCACCACTCATGCATGTACAGTGTTCACCTGGCTGTGAAGCCGCAAGCTGTCACAGCCGGGTGCCCACACTTGTGATGCCGGTGCCGGGTAGAGACGAGGGATAGAACTGAGAGTTCGGGCGGCCGCATCGCTGGATCGTAGGACAGGTGAGTGTGTGTTTATTAAAAGTCAGCAGCTACATTTTTTGTAGCTGCTGACTTTTATTAAACACAAAAATGGCTGGAACTCTACTTTGACACCTGACCAATCACTGTGGAAGCTGGAAGTCACTGTAGTCTGCACTACTAATACAGTGGCTGCTAGCTTCCAGGTTCTGTGCTGTCAATGCCCTGCCTCTGCACCTCATCCAATTAGAGAACACTTTGCATACATTGAGAAAATGCTAAGTATTACCCGAATGGTGCTCATAAATCGCCCTCATGTTTTCACTAAGTGGCAATCACTGTGGTAGTGTTACCTACTACAGTGATTTCCAGCTAGCATGGGTATTGGTCAGATATGGAACATGCATAGTTATATTGATCCAAGCTAGACAAATTTAACTATGCAAAAATAACCACTATTCCACTATTGAATGTGTGTCTTCATCTTCATGCTTTACCTAAGAAAGAGAAAAGTAATCATTTATATAAAAATCCTTTTGGAATTTTTGATTTTTCCCCCCAAGGCTGTTTGACCAGGGGACCTTCAGAGGTTTTTGATAGGTCCATGAAAATTCAGTATTTTTCAGTTCTGATTACTATAATCAGATGTAGCAATAATGATCTTGTGCAGAAGTATTTTTCTTTTTATTTAGCCACTTATCGGTCAGATTACCATTTCTATAAAAAGCCTGAGGCTAATCAATGGAACAACAGTTGATGCCTTATTTATTTCTCTGACACAGCATAGAGAAGTAAAATGACATCTCCTATATCCATTTTGACAGTCCACATTTTTGCAAGGTTTAACTGTAAAACAGACAGTTAGCAATTATAACTGTTGATAAATGAGAGAATCATGGATAAATTGAAGGGTACAGATATTTACCTTACCTTTATGTAATATTAGTACACATTAGTTACAACTAAAAGGATGTCACTGATTCTTATCTTTAACCTTTCAAAAAGAGTTTCTACAGTGGTGAAATTCTTTTGATCCCCTGCAGATTTTGTAAGTTTGCCCACTTAAAAAAAAATGAAGGGTCTATAATTGTTATCATAGGTGTATTTTTAAATGATAGACACAGAATATCAACCAAAAATCCAGAAAAAAGACATGATACAAATGTTATAAATTGAGTTGCAATTCAGCGAGTAAAATAAGTATTTGATCCCTTACCAACCAACAATAATTCTGGCTCCCACAAACTGGCTACAGTATGTGCTCATGGGTACACAGATTAGACCTGTCAATTTAGGAAGGTGCTCCTGACAGCTCGTTATGTGTAAGAAAGACACCTGTCTACAGAATATCTTTCTTCTATTCAAGCCTCACCACCGTGAGCAAGACCAAAGAGCTGTCAAAGGACATCAGGGACAAGATTATAGACCTGCAAGGCTGGAATGGGCTACAAGACCATCAGCAAGAAAGAAGCTTAGTGAGACGGAGACAACGGTTGGAGCGAACATATGCAAATGGAAAAAATACAAAATAACCATCAATCGCCATCAGTCTGGAACTCCATGCAAGATTTCACCTCATGGGGTAAGGATGATCATGAGAAAAGTGAGGGATCAGCCCAGAACTAGACGGAAGGAGCTTTTGAATGATCTCAAGGCATTTGGGACCACAGTCACCAAACTAACCATTGTTAACACAATACACTGCCATGGATTGAAATCCTGCAGCACCCGCAAGGTCCCCCTCCTTAGGAAGACACATGTACAGGCCCGTCTGAAGTTTGCCAATGAACATCTAAATGATTCAGAGAAGGATTGGGAGAAAATGCTGTGGTCGGAGGAGACCAAATTTAAGCTCTTTGGCATTAACCCAACTGACTGTGTTGACCTTAAGAACACTATCCCTACAGTCAAGCACGGAGGTGGACACATTACGCTTTGGGGCTGTTTCTCTGACAAAAGTACAGGCTGACATTGCCGCATTGAGGGGCCAATTGGCGGGGCCATGTATTGTAAAATCTTGGATGAGAACCTTCTTCCCTCAGCCAGCATACTGAAGATGGATCATGGATGGATCTTCTAGCATGCCAATGACCCAAAACTTACCGCCAAGGCAACAAAGGAGTGGCAAAAGAAGAAGCAGATTAACCTCCCTGGCAGTATGATTATGTCAGATTTTCACGTGTCAAATCGGTACTTTGTTTCGCATGGAAATTTGGCGTTTTATATTGTAGGCCTGTAGTTCTTAGGAATAGCTCACCTAAATCTGTCCAAACAAGAGTCTAGTAGACATCACGGGTATGGTAACGTTTGAAACACGAAATCATAAATGATAATATAATAAATAACTATAAATAAATATAACAAACAATAATATAATAATAATAACATTTATTCAATAATGTAATCAAATAAAAAACACTGAAATTTGCTCAGTTGCAGAGTTGTCGCTGTCATTACTTTCAGTGTTTGATGATGAATTTCCCCACGAATCACTATCGCTCAATTCTGCAAGTGATTCTAATTTACTATCGCTGTTTTCTAGCTGGTCTAAAACCACTTTTGACGTAAAGGGATGCTTTTTGTTTGCCATAAACATTCTCAAGTTTCCAGGCAGAAAGAACAGTATATATAATATAAAACTACATGCATAGCACTGGACAAAGCATTAGGGACAAAATGAATGTGAAATGATTTGATACAGTAATGTAATCTGTAAGATTACAGTGTACTGTATGTGTTTTGTTTTTTTGCACTTTTTGAATTTGGTGCCGGGCTCCATTCTCGTGCGTCACGATGCTCACAGGGAACGGAGCCCGGAACACAGTACATCAGGCGGAGGACACAGCCCGCGGACACAGCGGGAGGACATCGCAGGATCCTAGGGACAAGGTAAGTAACTTTCCCAGGATACTGCGATGCATTTTCTGAGTGTGGCTTGGGGTTACCACTTTTGGTAAGGAAAATTCACCCCGAGCCACACTCTGGATTACCGCCAGGGAGGTTAAGGTCATGGACTGGCCTAGCCAGTCTCCAGAGATTAATCCTACAGAAAATGTATAGAGGGAGCTGAAACGTCGGGTTGCCAAGTGACAGCCAAGAAACCTTAAAGATTTAGAGAAGATCTGTAAAGAAGATTGGACCAAAATCACTCCTGAGATGTGTGCAAACCTGATAACCAACTGCAAGAAACGTCTTACCTCTGTGCTTGCCAACAAGGGTTTTTCCACCAAGTAATAAGTCATGTTTTACTTGGGGATCAAATATTTATTTTACTCACTGAACTGTAACTCAATTTACAACCTTTGTATCATGTGTTTTTCTGGATTTTTTTTAAAATTATTTTTAACAGAGCCTATTGGGCATACCCAGGCTCAATTCCATAGCTAAATAACCCCCAAAAAACAGAAACAAAAGCACAATAAAAACAACCTAGCTAAAATCAAGGCACTCTAAACTATCGAAAAGTTGGTATGCTCTAACCGCCCGTGCAGGCGGAAAAATTAGGATTCTTATTGGCCTCTCTCCCTCTCAAACATCCTACAGAGCTAACTCGGGAATTTATGAAAATACGTACTCTCCCATATCTTATGTGACTATACATAATTACCTATAATAATTACCTATCCAAGTGTTAACTAGCCATCCGAAGAATCAGCATTAGTATAAGCGAATTCCACCTAAATGTTCCACACTTTATGAAATTTCTTGACACAACCTCTAGACACATAGGTGGTTTTGTTTAATGGCAGGGCTGAATTGACCAGACGTTTCCATAAGTTAATTAATGGTGCGAAGGATGATTTCCATCGCATGACAATGACCTTGCGTGCATAATAAGGTGGTATCCCCAAAAGAGTTCTAACTGCTCGGCTAGGAGCCAGTGGAACTACAAGCCCCAGCAAACATATTTCTACCCTCAATAGAATCTGAACCGTAATGTTTTTTTCTGGATTTTTGATTGCTATTCTGATGATAAAAATTATAGACCCTTACAAAAGGGTCTTACAAAATTTGCACTGGATCAAATAATTATTTTCCCCACTGTAAGTGTTTTTCAGTTTCACAAAATAAATGGCGTGCTGTCCCTCTAAGACAAAAAAAAACCAAAAAAACAAAACAAAACATGCGCAAATAAAAATAAATACATCCAACAAATCTATGTTAACAAGAAGCACCTAAAATTTTGGTATACCCATACAGAGGCTACTTGAAACATATAGCCATCAAACTTCCTAAAAACATGACATATGCTAAGATATAAATAAATGTCCTTAATAAAAAGTCCCTAAACATTACATTCAGTGTCAAAACAACAAAGATGTGCCCATTCCGTGCCTAACACTCTAGTAGAGCTGTGTACATTCTGTGCCAAGAAACCTTCCACAAGATACTTTTGACAACAGTGCTCCGGTGCTCAAACTGCCAATATACCAATATGTGCAATGCCTGCTCATCTTAAGGCTTGACCTAATATAATAGGTCCCTTGTGCTTTAGAAATTTATTAATGATATTTATTCATCCGGCTATTAAGGGCCATTTCATGCGGAGTCCCTTTAAGAAACCAGTCCTCCGTGCCTTCAATTCAGCTATAGCGCAAAAGAAGAACAACATCTCATAGTGCATAGTGTATAATCAGTTTAAAACACTTTTATTGCTGTAAAATGCACTCACAAATACAACCACATAAAGCAATATTCCCAATTCAGTCATGGAGTATCTCACCCCACTTCTTGTTTTTGCACCAACTGGAAATTACCTCACTGGCTCCACCCGCAGAAGTCCACATACTAGTCTTAATGAGTGTTTTTCAGGCATCCAGTGAAAATAAAGAGACATGGCTTCCATCTCAGTTGGTTCCAGGTTTTACTTATTATTTTCTGTTTAAGAAGGAGTGCATGTCTATTTGGGTATACCTGGATATCTAGTAAAAATATGTATTATTTCCTGTGGCCCCTGATTCCCTGATTGTCAGTATGGCAGTTCATTGTTAACAGAAGCTGTCCAAACCTCTTTAAGGACCTAATCACATGAAAGTGAAAACATTTGTGCGATGTACACACCAGGTGACTTGCAGTCAGGGGAGACAGGTGAGGCAAAGCCTCGCCTGCCATGAACATAAAAAAAAAAAAAAAAGATTGAGTTTTGAAGGTCATAGTTCGGTGACCTGAGGTCACAGGGACCCCAAATTTGTGGAGGGGGTGGGGGGCTGGTAGGTAGCCAAAGTCCTACCCTACCACTGGTGAAAATATGGGGCTCCTAGGACCTATGGTTCCAGAGATACGGGGCTCCTTGCGCAGCCTGTCAGAAGCTACATACAGCATGGCCAGTTTAACCACTTGCTTACTGGTCACTTAAACCCCCCTCCTATCCAGACCAATTTTCAGCTTTCAGCACTGACGTATTTTGAATGACAATTGCGCGGACATACAACACTGTACCCAAATGAAATTTTTATTATTTTTTCCCCACAAATAGAGCTTTCCTTTGGTGGTATTTGATCACCTTTGCGGTTTTTATTTTTTGTTAAAAAATGTAAAAAGACTGAATTAAAAAAAAAAATTATATTTTGTTATAAAATTTTAAAAAAGGGAATTTTTCTCCTTCATTGATGTACGCTGATGAGACGCTGATGATGGGCACCGATAGGTGGCAGTGATGGGCACTGATGGGTGGCAATAATAGGCACTGATCGGTTACACTGATAGGCAGCACTGCTAGGTGGCACTAATTGGCACCACTGGTGGGCACTGATAGGTGGCACTTGTGGGCATTGATAGGTGGCACTTGTAGGCATTGATAGGTGGCACTCATAGGCATTGATAGGTGGCACTGGTGGGCACTGTGGGTACTGTCAGGTGGCAATGGCAGGTGGCACTGGCAGGGGGTACTGGTGGCACATATGAAGCAGAATTGCCTCTTCCTCTTCGGGACTGATGTCCCTTGCTAATAAGCCGTTGATCGGCTTTTTTTTCTCCTCGCGCTGTCAGCGTGAGGAGAAAAAAAACGATCACAGAGCTTTTGTTTTGATCATGTGAACAGCTGTCATTGGCTGACAGCTGATCACGTGGTACGGGGCCGGGACCGGCCCCTTACTCGAATCGGTGATCACCCGAGCCTCAGCGACTCAGTGATCACAGCACGCAGGGTCGCGTGCACAGGGGAGGCCGTATAGAAATTCAGGTCCGCGCTGTAGCCGTCATTCGGCTATAGCGCGGATGTCAAGTGGTTAAATACAAGCTGGCACACTCTGCAGCAGACTGAGAGGATGAGCTCACAGTGCCTCTCAATTCTTGTCAGAGGCACTGAGCTTAATGGAGAGCTTGGACCCCTGGACCAATGGTAAAACACCAATGGCCCAAGCTGTCCAATAAAAATGCTGCAGTGGAGGCTCTCCTCTCACTGCAGTGTCATAGAAGGGGGCATGTGTCTAAAAGACATATGTTCTCTTCCAGCCCAGCCCTCTTAATTACAAGGAAAAAACATGGGTTTATTGGTATAAGATTTACCCATAATCCCATGTTTTTCTCACACAGTTAAGAGGGAGAATGAGAATCTTCTGCTGCTGAAAAGGCACTGTTTTAATCAAGCTGAATCATATATTATTATGCTATATATTATAACATAATAATGCATTATTTACATAGGCGTGCACACTGGGTGTGCCGGGTGTGCGTGGGCACACCCTAATGTGTGTCCTGAGATCTGCTGCAAGAGACTCTATAGCGCGCTGCCTATGAAACAGTTTCCCATTGAGCAGTCAGGGAGGCATGTAAGAGCCACTCAGTGCTTGAAACTGTAATGTAACGTCACTGGTTGCAGAGACCAGCTGTCAAAACTCGGCGCTGATGTTGGGGGTGGGCGGGACCAAACAGCTAGCCTATCAAACACAAGTCAATGGAAGATGGGTTGTGCGGCCGCTTTGTGTATGTGGCTCCGCCCCCTTTATATCAGCTATCAAACACAAGCCAATGATTGGGCTGCTTAAGAAAGGGGGCGGAGCCACATACACGGCGCTGCCCGCCCAACCCAGCCCACATCCCATTGACTTGTGTTTGATAGGCTAGCTGTTTGGTCCTGCCCACCCTTAACATCAGCGCCAAGTTTTGACAGCTGGTCTCTGCAAGCAGTGACATTACATTACAGTTTCACTCACTAAGCGGCTCTTACATGCCTCGCTGACTGCTCATTGTAAAACTCCCCCTCTCCTAGATCAGTGCCAATCGGTGCTGCCTATCAATACCCATCAGTGCCACCTGTCAGTGCCAACCAATGCCACGCATCAATGCAAATCAGTGCCACCTGTCAGTTCCAATAAGTACCAAACAGTGCCACCTGTCAGTGCCAATCAGTGCCCATCAGGCCCACCTGTCAGTGCCACCTGTCAGTGTCAATCAGTCCCAACCAATGCCACCTGTCAGTGACAATCAGTGCCACATGTCAGTGCCAATCAGTGCTGCCAATCAGTGCCAACCAATGCCACCTATCAGTGCCCATCAGGGTTTCCTATCAGTGCCCATCAATGCTTCCAATCAGTGCCACCTATTAGTGCTCAACAGTGCTGCCTATCAGTGCTGCCAATCAGTGCCAATCAGTGCTGCCAATCAGTGTCAATCAGTGCCCAACAGTGCTGCCAATGAGTGCCAATCAGTGCTGCCTATCAGTGCTGCCTATCAGTGCCAACCAATTCCATCAATCAGTGCCCATCAGTGCTGCCTAGCAGTGCCCATCTGTGCTGCCAATCAGTGTTGTCTATCATTGCCAACCAATGCCACCTATCAGTGGTGCCTATCAGTGCCAATTAGTGCTTCCAATCAGTGCCAATCAGTGATGCCTATTAGTGCTTCCAATCAGTGCTACCTATCAGTGCCAATCAGTGCCCATCAGTGCTGCCTACCAGTGCCCATCAGTGCTGCCAATCAGTGTTGCCTATCAGTGCCATCTATCAGTGCCCATCACTACTGCCAATCAGTATTGCCTATCAGTGCCATCTATCAGTGACAATCAGTTCCCATCAGTGCTGCCTATCGGTGCAGCCTATCCGTGCCCATCTGTGCTGCCAATCAGTGCTGCCTATCAGTGCCCATCGGTGCTGCCCATCAGTGCCAATCAGTGCTGACAATTAGTGCCAATCAGTGCCACCTATCAGTGCCACCAAACAATGTCTATCAGTGCCCATCAGTACTGCCAACCAGTGCCAATCAGTGCTGCCAACCAGTACCGCCTATCAGTGCCCATCAGTGCTGCCAATCAGTGCCCATCAGTGCTGCCAATCAGTGCTGCCTATCAGTGCCCATGAGTGCTGCCAATCAGTGTCACCTATCAGTGCAAATCAGTGCCCATCGGTGCTGCCAATCAGTGCTGGTTATCAGTTCTGCCTATCAGTGCCCATGAGTGCTGCCTATCAGTTTCCATCAGTGCACTGAGTGCAGGGATGGGGAGATGAACTCAGCAGCCAGGCACATTGTCCATGGAGGGGGCCGGCCTGGTGGGGCACAACTGAAATCAGTCTGTTTATTAATGCCACATGCCAATCTTTGGTATAATAGGTAATCACCACACTATTTTTTACAATAAACTACTGGAGGTAAAATAAAAAAGTGTCAGTAAAAGGCTCGCCGCTAAGCACTGTTGGGCCCCTTTCACGCTGTCAGACCGTTCAGGTCCGCCTGTCAGTTTTGACGGCGGACCTGAACAGGCGCTCCATGCTAGTCTATGGAGCGACGGATGTCAGTGGTGACATGTCTGCAGAAATCCAACCCAGTCTGATCCACTAAAATCAGACAGATGTCCCTACATTCGCATCCGCCCCTGGCGGATCGGATCAGGTGAGATCTGATGAAAACGGACATGAGTCCGTTTTCGTCCGATCTCTCCATAGGAAGCAACGGCGCTCCACAGGCACCTCCCCGGTCAGTGAGCAGAGAGGGACCTGTCATCCGCTGGCTCAGCGGAGATCAACGGAGAGATCTCCCGCTGAGCTGGCGGACAGAGGCGGACTCCGAGGCAACGGATCCGCCTTGTGAGAATGATGCCTTATGTGTTCCCATACCACAAAAAAAAGTGTAGCGCTAACTTACTGAGCTGGACATTTTGTAGATAGGCAACTCCTATTTTCATATTGATTAGTGGTTCCAAATTAATAATAACTACTGCAGTAGGGAACAGACACAAAAGATACACTCAGCATCTTTCCAAATAACTGTTCTGCTTTATTATGACGCAATTGAAGGTTTTTATACACATGATTAGGTAGGTATCACATTAATATTACAATTGTACATTTATGGTAACAAGGGGCGTTACATAGGCAGGCTGATTCTAGGGCTCGAAAGAATGCAAACATGTACTGAAAACATTATTAGTGCCGTGTGCACAGTGAGGGCAGTGTGCAATACATACAAAATAGAATACAATTATATACAGAACCTACAAATTTCCTTAACGCTTACTAATGAATAACTTAATTATAATGGCGGAACCTTATTATGTATGGAAATCTCAATAAACTTCAAGATTACCACAACACCGGTCTCTGTGATATGTAACATCACATATAATACACATCAAACTGAAAAAAAATAAATAAAAAAATAAACTTAACAGGGATGGTGGAAACCCCTCCTATAGATATTTGCCATACAGATTAACTTCAAGTGCAATAATTCCAGTGATTTGTGACTTCACATGTAATACACATCAAAATTAGAATAAAACATTTTTTTAAAACTTGGTAAGGATGGTGGAAACCCCTCTACAGATAATTGCAATACAAATTAACTTCAAGTGCAACAACTTTTTAGAGGTTCACACTATTATAGCACTTTGGAATTTTTATTTTTTAGATTGTTACACTCAATTTTATCTGTTTTAGTTACTATTATATTGTGAATTGTTGCACTTGAAGTTAATCTTCCACCACCCTTGCTAAGTCCATGTCTTTATGGACCTTGCTTTGTGCACTGGTGCGCAGTCATGTTGGAACAGGAAGGGGCCATCCCCAAACTGTTCTCACAAAGTTGGGAGCATGGAATTGTCCAATATGTCTTGGTATGCTGATGCCTTAAGAGTTTCCTTCACTGGAACTAAGGGGCCAAGCCCAACCCCTTATAAACAACGCCACACCATAATCCACAAAAAGGAGAGCCCGGAACAGCAGCATGCAATGCCTAGGTGCAGGGCGTGCATGACTTTGGGAGCAGTGGGGTTAACCAAGCTGGTAGGAGGGGTTGGAGTTAGCCGAGGGGGAGGTATTAAGGGAAGCCTTAAATTGGTAATCCCGCCCTGGGGGAGTAACAGAAGAGTGGAGGAAAGTTCAGAGCAGCATGGCAGAGATGGAGGAAATGATGGAGCAGCTGAAGGCAGAAGCGGCTGTGAGAGGGGCGGCCTGGCTACAGGAGACGATCGCGGAGGCCATCCAGAGAGCGGGGCCAGCTCCGAGCGGGGGTGAGATCAGCACCAGCAGGGCGCGGCGTTCACGGCCACCCGAGCGGTTCTCCCCTGAACAGCGGAGGACGGATCAGCGGCAGCCTAGGGGTCCGACCGGACTCCCGGTGGGCCCACCAGCGAAGCGAATGGCGGGAGGAGCAAGCGGAGGAGCGAGGGGGTCCTCAGCACAGCGGCCTGGAAGTGGAGAGGCCCGGGGAGCAGCGGTGCGGCCTAGAACCAGAGCGGAGGCGAGCGCAAGCCCCGCCCCCAGAAAAAGTATGGAGGAAGCACGGAGAGGAGCACATGGAGGGAGGCCTGGGCCTGCAGTTTCCGCGGCAGGGCATCACAGGAGGAGCGATCGGGGTCGGCCTGTTAGGGCAGCTAACCCGAACATCAGCAGGGCTGAGGCACAGTACGCCGGCCCGGGAAAAGCGAAGCAGAAGTCGGATGGCCGGGGAGATGCGCGGAGGCGGGGACAGCAAGGCCAAGCTCCGGCGGCAGCCACGGTGTCCAGGCCGGGTGGGCCCTCATCATCAGAAGAGGAGGTGGAGGAGCGCCATACAGCCCAAGAGTGGTCCGAGTCAGAGGAGGAGCCGAACCCGCCGTCCAGGAACACATCAGCGGTGGACACCAGAGGGTCGGCTGATGAGGTTACGCCTGTGCAGCCGGGTGAGTCACATTTTACACCATTTAATCGTGTTATACCTAGTACGGGGCCCAGTGGGGTAGGTACGAGCGGGGTTCATAGTGTAGAGGGAACGGAGGGAGGCAGGGAGTCCTCTGGTCTACTGGGTTTCTTGGCAGGTATAAAGGAGCTGGTGAAAAGATTTGAGACTCCCGCAGGACCGGTGGCATCTTGGATACCGCCGGTCGGGGGTGCTGGGGCATCAGGAATAGAGGCAGTGGGCACGGGAGCGGTGGCAGCACCCGTGGCGGTTGTACCGGTGAATGAGAGCACGCAAGGGATGGCAAAAACGGCGGCGGTGGTTGAGGCTGCGGGTAGGCAAGACATAACCAGGTTGGCTGACGCCGCAAAATGTGAGGTATATGTGTGCTATGAGGGACCGTTAGGGTCGCATTTGAAGCAGGAGGTGCGTGAGAAGTTGTGGAAAGGTGAGTACGTGGAAATTTTTTCGCTGCTACCGTTGGAGAAATTCAACCTGGATAGGGTGAAGCCAGATGACTCCAAAAAGGAGGATGAAGAGAAGAGGAGGTACCGCTTGATACCGAGAACGTTTGCCAACTGGTTGCAGGCGTTTGCGATTATGGCAAGCGTCATCGGGGAAAAGCAACCTGAGCATTGCTCGGCTCTTTTCTGTTACCAGGATGCGATTGGAGAAGCGTATAGGGTCTATGGGGGTACAGCATGGCTAAGGTACGATGAGCAGTTTCGGCAGCGGAGGGCAGTGCGGCCGGCATTACGGTGGGACCATAAGGACATCAGCTTATGGATGAGATTGATGACTACGGCGAGGGCCTCCAATCAGTTTTTTCAAGGGGGGACCGGCGGCCCTTCAGCACAGGGACAGTCGGTCGGAAACAAGAAGGGGTTGTGCTGGCAATACAACACAGGGAGCTGCAAGTTTGGCGCCAATTGTAAGTATAAACACGAGTGTTCAGGATGCGGGGGGTCTCACCCAGGATCTAGATGTTTTAAGCAGGGCAAGGGCCGTCCAGGAGAGGCTGCAAGCAAAAGGGAGGACCCCGGTGAGAGTGGAAAAGATGCGACCATTTCTAGGTAGGTATCCTGACAAGAAAGCTGCGCAATTGTTGGAGGAAGGTTTTTCGGTGGGTTTCAGGATCCCATGCTCATTAACGGTTATCCCCCCAGTGTCACGCAATTTAAAGTCTGCAATGCAACATCCGGAAGTAGTTAGGGAAAAACTGGGGAAGGAGGTTGCATTGGGGCGCATGGGCGGTCCATTCTCAGAGGCGCCATTTAAAGATTTGGTGGTTTCGCCTCTGGGAGTGGTTCCCAAAAAGGAACCGGGCAAATTCAGGCTTATTCACCACCTCTCCTTCCCTAGAGGGGGGTCCGTTAATGATGCCATAGATCAAGGGGAGTGTTCGGTGACTTACACTTCATTCGATGCGGCAGTGGGATGGGTACGGCGATATGGGAAAGGGGCCTTGATGGCTAAAGCGGATGTGGAATCCGCTTTTAGGCTGTTGCCGGTACACCCCGAGAGTTTTCGGTTATTGGGGTGTCATTGGGACAATGAATTCTATGTGGACCAATGCCTACCCATGGGTTGCTCGATATCGTGTGCGATATTTGAGCAATTCAGCTCATTTGTGGAATGGGTGGTACGAGAGGTGTCGGGGGTGAATTCTATAATTCATTACCTCGATGATTTTCTCTGTATGGGTCCGGCTTCTTCGCGCATCTGCGCTGTGCTCCTGGCCACACTGGAACACATTGCAGAAAAATTTGGCATTCCATTGGCTGCTGATAAAACGGAGGGACCTTGCACGGTCATCACGTTTTTGGGCATTGTCCTGGATTCGGAGGCGATGGAATGCAGGCTGCCGGACGATAAATTAGAAGACCTTAAAAGGGAAATAGCAGGGCTTTTGGGATTGCGTAAAGTACAGCTGCGGACGCTGCAATCGGTGCTGGGCAAGCTTAATTTTGCATGCCGCATATTACCCATGGGGAGGGTGTTCAGTCGCCGGCTGGCGGCTAGCACGAGTGGAATCAAATCGCCAAAACATTTTGTGCGTCTAACCGAAACGCACAGGGCAGATTTGAGGGTGTGGCATTCCTTTTTAGAGTCTTTTAATGGTAGGGCGTTTTGGATGTCGGGTCCAGTCAGCAATTTTGACTTGGAACTGTTCACGGACGCAGCGGGTTCCACGGGTTTTGGGGCATTTTTTCAGGGCCAGTGGAGCGCTGGGCCTTGGCCTCAGACCTGGGTTGAGGCAGGATTCACAAAGAATTTGGTGCTACTGGAATTATTTCCAGTAGTACTGGCAGTGGAACTATGGGGTGCATCATTCAGGGATCTGAAGGTGCGATTCCATGGCGACAATATGGGGGTAGTGCAGGTGATTAATAGGAGTACGGCGTCCTCGCCGCCAGTGATTAGGCTGCTGCGGCATTTGGTCTTGCGCTGTCTGCAACTAAATGTATTTGTGCATGCTGTACATTTACCGGGGGTTGAAAATGTCATCGCTGATGCGTTGTCTCGCTTCCAGTGGGACAGGTTCCGGGAGTTGGCGCCGGATGCGGAACAACAAGGGGTACCCTGTCCCGAATGGCTGTGGGAGATAGCATTTGCACCATAGCAGGATGGATAAAGAAGTCGGTGAGTAGGGCGACATGGGCAGCATACACGAAGGTATGGAAGGAATGGAGTGAGTTTGCAGATAGTGTGGGGGAGGATCCAGCTGGTCAGGACATGCGTTTGCTGGTACTGTACTATATAGCGAGAAAAATGGAGGAAGGTGTGTCCGCATCAATGATTAACAAGAGGGTAGCTGGTTTAGCGTTTCTTTTTAAGCTACAAGGTAGGCCAGATTGGACAAAGGATTTTTGGATAAGGCAGGCAATGAAGGGTTATAGGAAGTCGATTTCTCGACGAGATGCCAGGAGGCCAGTGACGTTTGAAATCCTGCAGGGGATAGTAAATCAGTTGTTTCAGGTGTGTACGTCCAGTTATGAAGTTGTGTTGTTTACGGCAGCCTTTTTATTGGCATTTTTTGGGGCATTTCGGATAGGGGAACTGGTCAGCCCTTCTAAAACCACACCAGGGGGGTTGATGTATCAAGAGATGTCATGGGGTGATGAGGGTTTGAAGTTGTGGTTACGGCGCTCAAAGACTGATCAACTAGGTAGGGGGAGAAGGGTTGAGGTGTATCCAATTGCGGGATCACTATTATGCCCAGTAACAGGGGTCAGGGAATTTTTGAAGGTCCGTCCTGCGGTAATGGGCCCCTTGTTGCTCCATAAGGGGGGTGAGTTCCTGTCTAGATTTCAGTTTGTAACGGTTTTTAATAAATGTATTAAGGGGTTGGGGCTGGCAGAGAAGGGTTTTTCGTCGCACTCCTTTAGGATTGGGGCCGCTACGGAGGCAGCCAGAAATGGTATGGACGTGGAAGCAGTTAAGCGAATTGGGAGGTGGGAATCTAATAGGTTCCGATCATACGTGCGCCCCCATATGGTGGTAAAATTGTAGTAGGTTATAGGGGCTTGCGGTTTTGGTAAAGGGGGGTAACAAGCAAATGTGGAACAAAACCGGGGCTCACGGTATGGTGTTTTTTCTTTTGTGTTCTTCTATTTTCAGGTGCAGTGCCGGGGATGGTATGGATAATGGGCCATTCCTATGTGGCTTGGGGGGCTCGGAGAGGGGACGCCCGCAAGGAGGGTAGGCAATTGGGTTTTAGCAAAAGGGAGGCCTGTGTTAAGTGGTTGGGGATCCCAGGCATGTTGTGGGGTAGATTGGTGCCGGAAGTGCATCGCTATGCACAAAGGGACAGTCCCCCGGACGTATTAGTCATCCATGTAGGAGGCAACGATTTGGGCTTAAGAGCCATGGTAGATATCCTGCGTGACATCAAGCTCGATGTAGAGCGGTTAAAGCAAGCCTTCCCTAACATGATCATTGTCTGGTCTGACATGGTGGCTAGGATGTCATGGAGAATGGCCAGGTCGGTAGAGGGTGTGAATAGGGCCCGTAAGAAAATAAATAGGGCGGTTAGTAAGTTTGTGGTAAATAATGGGGGTGTGGCGGTTAGGCACCTTGAGCTAGAGTTTGAGACATGGAGGTATCTGAGAGCGGATGGAGTGCACTTGAACGAAGTTGGTATAGACTTGTGGGCATTAGGCTTACAAGACGGCATACAGAGAGCACTCCGGGTGTGGAGGGGCACCCATGATTAAGGTGTTATTCCTGGGTGCTGTGGCGGGCGTTGGTCTGTGCAAAAGAAGGAAAATGACTAAAGTAAGAGTTGGTTTGGCAGAAAAAGTTGATATGGGTCCTTATGGTGGTTCCCGGTTAACGGAGGTTAGCCGGGAAGTGATAATGGGGCACTGCGGTCATTGGTTAGTCTCTGTGCCAGCTTGTCGGCTTGAGGCCTATGGTATATATTTGATGGGGCCGCAGTGCAAGTGTGTTATGGACATGTTTTGATTATTAAGAGATTGCGCAGACCAACGCTTGAGATATTCAGTTGCAGTTAATGTAAATATGTTTATATTTCTAATTAAAAGATTTATTTGTTTAAATAAAGTAGGCTGCTAAGGCCTTTTATTACTCCAATCTTGGTGTGGTCTTAGTTATTGGGGTAATGGGGTAAAAGATGGGGGTAAAAGGGTATGTTAAGCATATCTGTTATCCAACAGTCAAGGAGAGCCCGGAACAGCAGCATGCAATGCCTAGGTGCAGGGCGTGCATGACTTTGGGAGCAGTGGGGTTAACCAAGCTGGTAGGAGGGGTTGGAGTTAGCCGAGGGGGAGGTATTAAGGGAAGCCTTAAATTGGTAATCCCGCCCTGGGGGAGTAACAGAAGAGTGGAGGAAAGTTCCCGCCCACCCTCCCCTTTTATCGGTGAAGGGAATTTGCGTTTGGAGGATGGTGTTTTATTCTCTTACAGGTTGAAGACGAGGAGAGATCCTGGTAGAGCGGGCGTTGGTCTGTGCAAAAGAAGGAAAATGACTAAAGTAAGAGTTGGTTTGGCAGAAAAAGTTGATATGGGTCCTTATGGTGGTTCCCGGTTAACGGAGGTTAGCCGGGAAGTGATAATGGGGCACTGCGGTCATTGGTTAGTCTCTGTGCCAGCTTGTCGGCTTGAGGCCTATGGTATATATTTGATGGGGCCGCAGTGCAAGTGTGTTATGGACATGTTTTGATTATTAAGAGATTGCGCAGACCAACGCTTGAGATATTCAGTTGCAGTTAATGTAAATATGTTTATATTTCTAATTAAAAGATTTATTTGTTTAAATAAAGTAGGCTGCTAAGGCCTTTTATTACTCCAATCTTGGTGTGGTCTTAGTTATTGGGGTAATGGGGTAAAAGATGGGGGTAAAAGGGTATGTTAAGCATATCTGTTATCCAACAGTCATGATTTGGACCAGTGCACACAGCAAAGTCAATAAAGACATGGGTGAGCAAGTTTTAGGTGGGGGAACTTGACTGGACATTAAAGTGGAGACTGCGAGCCAGGCCTTCTCATCCAACATCAGTGCCTGACCTCTGCGCTTTGGAAGAATGGTCAAACATTCCCATAGACACACTCTTAGACCTTGTGGACATCCTTCCCAGAAGGGGTTGTAAAGGTAAAAAATGTTTCACCTTAATGCATTATATGCATTAAGGTGAAAAAACTTTTGACAATACCACCGCCCCCAGCCCCCCCGTTTTACTTACCTGACACCTCGGATCTCCACTGCTCGTTCCCGTCATCTCTATTGCAGCTCAGCCTGGTCGCTGATTGGCTGCAGTGGATGGATTGAAAGCAGCGCAGCCATTGGCTCGCGCTGCTGTCAATCACATCCGATAACGCGGCGCGCCGGGGGGCGGGGCCGAGTGATACAGTGAGCGGCTATGGCCGCCGGCTGTATCACGGGAGCGCGCCCGCAATAACTAACCACCATGCGAGGGAGCTCGCATTAAGGTGGTTAGTTCTTGCTGGGAGGAGCTGAAACAGCCGCCGAGGGACCCCAGAAGAGCAGGTTCGGGGCCACTCTGTGCAGAACGAGCTGCACAGTGAAGGTAAGTATGACATGTTAGTTATTTTTAAAAAAAAATAAAATTACCTTTACAACCCCTTTAAGCCACCTGCTTGAGTACAGTTTTTGAAAATATAGTAAATTACCAAAAAACAATATATAATAATTATTTGTATATTGCTTACTTATGGCAATTAACCCCTTGCCACCCAGGCCAATTCTGACACTTCTCTCCTACATGTAAAAATCATCATTTTTTTGCTTGAAAATTACTCAGAACCCCCAAACATTACAGTATATATATTTTTAGCAGACACCCTAGGGAATAAAATGGTGGTTCTTGCAACTTGTTATGTTACATGGTATTTGCACAGCAATTTTTCAAACGTTTTTATTTTTTGGAAAGTTTCATGAATAAAAAAAAAAAAAACAGATCCCAACCACGGCTCTACCTGTACAGAATTTGCATGTTCTCCCTGTGCCTGTGTGGGTTTCCTCTGGGTAACCCAGTTTCTTCCCACACTCCAAAGACATGCTGGTAGGTTAATTGGCTCCTGTTTAAACTGGTCTGCGTATGAATGTGTTAAAGACTTTAGATTGTAAGCTTCTTGAGGGTAGGGACTGATGTATAATATATGTAAAGTGCTACATAAATTGATGGTTCTATATAAGTACCTGTAATAAATAAACTATACACTGTTTTTTTTTTCCCATAGGCTAGGGGACTTGCAATGATTTAAAAAAAACAATGATGGTCAGACCAGTACAACCAGTTATCTGCAATAAAAAGACATGTATCCACTTTATGTAGGATGCTCCATAGATTCTTAACTACATTAATGTTGGCTAAGCAGATATTGTCAAATTTGTAAGGCTTCAGAACACCTCTAACTCTCAGATTTTGAGACATCCTCAGACAGAGTTAGCAGGGCCGGCACTACCATGAGGCCTTAGGGCGCCAGGATTGGAGGGGTGCGGTAAAATCTGAATCCCCAGCTAATTGCTGGGGATTCGGATTTTTACAGTGCTGCAGACATATGTTTTTTGTACACTCCCGGCCGCTCGCCATGTTCACTGGGCTCTGCTGTCCCACAAAATGCACCTTCTCCTAAGTAGACAAAAATCCTTGCATTGGCCATGAGAGTTAGATATGATTTACAGTATAAGGGGGAAAAATATACTGTACACGTGTCAAATCCCATAAATATATAATAATGTAAGACTGAACATTCAGATCATTTCAGAAGCCCAACTGTTTTTTTTAAAGACTTTACTCAAGCAGGAATGAATGTCTGACTCAATATTGCCATCATCTGTTAATGACTCAATCCAATAAAAAAGGCAGACAGGATGGAAACAGTCTAATTTCCTTTCTCTTAAAATGTGGTTCTACGTGAAAATAAAGCAATCTGTAATATTTTAGAAATCTTAAAATGTGTCTTTTAAAAAAAAATAGGTAAATAAAGCACAGCGTATATATTTTCTGTTTCTATGTGTAGTTTATGGTTCTTCGGTTTGTTAATTTATTGTGTTATTTGTATTGCACTAGAAAATTCTTCACTGCTCAACATGCCCAACCATTCTCATCAATCCCTACCCCCATAGAGTTTACAGTATAACAGGGTTGATTTAATAAAGGAACAGAGCTTGAAAATAAAGCAATCTGTAATATTTGAGAAATCTTAAAATGTGTCTTATAGTAAAATATACTGTATGTCATAGCTGGGAGCTGGATAGGCAAAATACAAACACTTTCAGGCAGGAAAAACTTCCAGGCACTGAATGCCTCTAATGCCCCGTACACACGGTCGGATTTTCCGACGGAAAATGTGTGATAGGACCTTGTTGTCGGAAATTCCGACCATGTGTGGGCTCCATCACACATTTTCCATCGGATTTACCGACACACAAAGTTTGAGAGCAGGATATAAAATTTTCCGACAACAGAATCAGAACGATCGGATTTTCCGACAACTTTGTGTGACCGTGTGTATGCAAGACAAGTTTGAGCCAACATCCGTCGGAAAAAATCCTAGGATTTTGTTGTCGGAATGTCCGAACAAAGTCCAACCGTGTGTACGGGGCATTATAGTGCTCAAACCAGAGTAGAGTCTGTGGGTCTTATTTACTAAAGGAATAAAGAATATCCACTTAAATCACCCATTCATTAAGCAAAAATGCTGTTTAATTTCCCTAAAACATGATAGATTAGCCAAATGCGCTAATTTAAGTCATCTTTAACTTTGCAAAGTGTACATACAATTTCCAGTTTGAACAGTCTGTAGTCTTTTGTGTGTCTCCCCATGTTTTTCTTTTCAAAACATACCAAGAGGTCATTTGCTTTCACCTAACTTATCCCTAGTTTGTGTGTACTGTTATATATTACTGTTGTAGAGACAATAGGGTTATCTTCATAAAGGAATAAAGACCGATAACTTAGCTTGGTAAATAAGGTAAGACAATGTTCACACCCAATCAATTATAAAAACAGGATATTTGCTTTTACATGATTGGACAAGTGAAGTAAACATACTTACCAAAAGTATTGGGACACTTGCCTTTACACGCACATGAACTTTAATGGCATCCCAGTCTTAGTCCGTAGGGTTCAATATTGAGTTGCCCCACCCTTTGCAGCTATAACAGCTTCAACTCTTCTGGCTGTCCACAAGGTTTAGGAGTGTGTCTATGGGAATGTTTGACCATTTCATGCTCCCAAATTTGTGGGAACAGTTTGAGATGGCTCCTTCCTGTTCCAACATGACTGCGCACCAGTGCATAAAGCAAGGTCCATAAAGACATACATGAGCGAATTTGGGGTGGAGGTACTTGACTGGCCCGCACAGAGTTCTGACCTCAACCCGATAGAACACCTTTGGGATAAATTAGAGCGGAGACTGCGATCTAGGCCTTCTTGTCCACATCAGTGCCTGACCTCACAAATGTGCCTCTGGAAGAATGCTCAAACATTTCCATAGACACACTCCTAAACCTTGTAGACAGCCTTCCCTAGAAGAGTGCAAAGGGTGGGCCAACTCAATACTGAACCCTACGGACTAAGACTGGGATGCCAATAAAGTTCATGCGCGTGTAAAGGCAGGCGTCCCAATACTTTTGGTAATATAGTGTAGCTTATTCGCTAACCAAAGTGAGCTTACACTGTGTGAGCAAGCTCTGTTCCTTTATTAAATCAACCCTGTTATACTGTAAACTCTATGGGGGTAGGGATTGTTGTGAATTGTTGGGTATGTTGAGTAGTGAAGAATTTTCTAGTGCAATACAAATAACACAATAAATTAACCAACCTGAAGAACCATAAACCACAAGTAGAAACAGAAAATATATACGCTGTGCTTTATTTATCTTTTTTTTTTGGAAATATGATTTAGGTAGCCAACATCAACTATATACTCTGCTTACTTATATTAACAATGAAGATTTCCTCTGTAACATTAGTAATGTTCATAATGGAGGATCTTTTATTAACAAACGTTCCTAGTTTGCATTTAGTGTTATCATCGGTTCTCACAAAAAATTATATTTTCTCAGAACTGGGTAAGTTCTCAACTCTACAAGATTGCAATGATATGAAATGTTTGATGTACTGCAGCAATATACTGAAGAAAGAAATTGGTGTCATCATAGTTTTATATTAAGAGTCTCTACAAAACTGGGAAGGGAACATTCATTTTAAAGTTTTCAGCAACTTCACAATCTATATATATATATATATATATATACATCTATACACAGTGCCTTGAAAAAGTTTTCACACCCCATGAAATTTTCCACATTTTGTCATGTTTACCATCAAAAACGTAAATGTATTTTATTAGGATTTTATGTGATAGACCAACACAAAGTGACACATAATTTTGAAGTGGAAGGAAAATGATAAATGGTTTTCAAATTTTTACAAATAAATCTTCCAACCCCTTTTTTGATTACAAATAAATGTGAAAAGTGTGACGTGCCTTTGTATTCAGCCCCCCTGAGTCAATATTTTGTAGAACCACCTTTCTCTGCAATTACAGTGGCAAGTCTTTTTGGGTATGTCTCTACCAGCTTTGCGCATCTAGAGGATGACATTTTTGCCCATTCTTCTTTGCAAAATAACTCAATGTCTGTCAGATTGGGTGGAGAGCGTCTGGGAACAGCAATTTTCAAGTCTTGCCACAGATTCGCAAATGGATTTAGGTATGGACTGTGACTGGGCCATTCTAACACATGAATATGCTTTAATCTAAACCATTCTATTGTAACTCTGACTGTATGTTTAGGGTTGTTGTCCTGCTGGAAGGTGAACCTCCGCCCCAGTCTCAAGTCTTTTGCAGACTCTAACAGGTTTTCTTCTAAGATTGCCCTGTATTTGGCTCCATCCATCTTCCCATCAACTCTAACCAGCTTCCCTGTCCCTGCTGCAGAAAAGCATCCCCACAACATGATGCTGCCACCACCAGGGGCGTTGTTAGGTCTACAAAAGATCTGGGGCTAGAGCCCATAGCAGCGTAGTAAAGAAAATCATACGCTTGGGCGGGCATACACATGTATGTACAGTAATATACGTGTGGGTGTATATATATCCCCAGAGAGCCCCCCGCTTACATCAGGGTCCCCAGAGAGCCCCCCCCCTTACATCACCTTACATCAGGGTCCCCTGAGAGCCTCCTCCTTACATCAGAGACCTCAGAGAGCCTCCCCCTTCCATGAGGGTACCAAGAGGGCCCCCCCACTTACATCAGGGTTCCCAGAGAGGCCCCCTTACATTAGGGTCCCTAGAGAGCCTAGGCCTTAAAATCAGGGTCCCAAGAGAGCCTCTCCCTTACATCAGGGTCCCCAGAGAGCCCCCCCCACTTACACAAGGGTCCCCAGAGAGCCTCCCCTCCCCTTGGGGACCCCTGCAGAGACTCGGGGCTATTGGCCTCCGATTCGGGGCTAAAGCCCCAAAAGCCACCCCCTAGCAACACCCCTGGCCACCACCATGTTTCACGGTGGGGATGGTGTGTTCAGGGCGATATGCACATGTTTGCTGTGTCCCCCACTTCTTATAGCTTTCTTTCAACAATGGTTTTCTTCTTGCCACTCTTCCATAAAGGCCAGATTTGTGGAGTGCATGACTAATAGTTTTCCTGTGGACAGATTCTCTCACCTGAGCTGTGATTCTCTGCAGCTCCTACAGAGTTACCATGGGCCTCTTGGCTGCTTCTCTGATTATTGCTCTCCTTGTCCTGTCTGTCATTTTAGGTGGGCGGCCATGTCTCGGTAGGTTTGCAGTTGTGTCATGCTCTTTCCATTTTTGGATGATGGATTGAACAGTGCTCCGTGAGATTTTCAAAGCTTGGGATATTTTTTAATAACCTAACCCTGCTTTAAATTTCTCCACAAATTTATCCTTGACCTGTCTTGTGTGTATCTTGGCCTTCACGATGTTGTTTGTTCACTAAGGTTCTCTAACAAACCTCTGAGGGCTTCACAGAACAGCTGTATTTATACTGAGATTAAATTACACACAGGTGAATGCTGTTTACTAATTAGATGACTTCTGAAGGAAATTGGTTCCACTAGATTTTAGTTAGGGTTATCAGAGTAAAGGGGGCTGAATACAAATGCACGCCACACTTTTCATATACCGTATTTATTTGTAAAAAAATTGGAAAACCATTTATCATTTTCCTTCCACTTAACAATTATGTGCCACTTTGTGTTGGTCTATCACATAAAATCCCAATAAAATACATTTACGTTTTTGGTTATAACATGACAAAGTGTGGAAAATTTCAAGGGTATGAATACTTTTTCAAGGCACTGTATATACATACATATATATATATATATATATATATATACACAGTATATTGCTCAGTAAAATAACTTGTAGGTTAATAAGCAATTATCTTCTCTAGAGCAGTGGTTCTCAACTCCTGTCCTCAGGGCCCACTAACAGGCTAGATTTTAAGTATTACCTTGTCGAGATGCAGACTAGAATACTGCAATCACTGAGCAGCAAATGCTATCACCTGTGTTGTATTTCAGTTATCTTGCAAACCTGACCTGTTAGTGGGTCCTGAGGACAGGAGTTGAGAACCACTGCTCTAGAGGAAGGTAAGCTTAATTGCTCAGTTCTTCCAAAAAAAAAAAATGGTATACAAGAGTAGCATATTTGTTAGCCATCAATTTCAATTCAATTATGTATGTATTTATTTTTCTTGTTTAACATTTTATTGAAGTTTTACAAGTTGTACAGAAAGAATAAGTATAACCTTCAATCATTAAAAGCCAGTAATACAGTGGTTCTCAACTCCAGGCCTCAGGACCCACCAACAGGCCAGGTTTGCAAGATAACTGAAATACATCACAGGTGATATCACTTGCTGCTCAGTGATTGCAGTATTCTAGTCTGCATCTCCCCAAGGTAATACTTAAAATCTGGCCTGTTGGTGGGTCCCGAGGACTGGAGTTGAGAACCACTGCAGTAATAGGTAGTGCATGGAAAGGTATAGGTGACAAGTTTGTAGTAAACTGGTGACTGCAGATATCGCAGGCCTTTCCAGGGGTTGAGGGTATGGTGCGGAGTATTGTCTAGCACCCTTAGGCACCCCAACTGGGAGCAAACTGCGCCATGAGGAGAAGACAATACGTTCAGTCATTGAGCACTTATTGGAACAAATGAAATGAAAGGAACAAAATATTTCCACAAAGAAGTGAGAGCCGGTACAGTGGGGACGGAAAGTATCAGACCGCCTTAAATTTTTCACTCTTTGTTATATTGCAGCCATTTGCTAAAATCATTTAAGTTCATTTTTTTCCTCATTAATGTACACACAGCACGGATACGGTTCAGGAGGGGGGGGGCGCACTCTCGTCCCCCCCTCTTTTCCTGTGGCCTGCCAAGTTGCATGCTCGGATAAGGGTCTGGTATGGATTTTTGGAGGGACCCCACGCCGTTTTTTTTTTTTTTTTTGGCGTGGGGTTCCCCTTAAAATCCATACCAGACCTAAAGGGTCTGGTATGGAATTTAGGGGGAACCCCACGTCATTTTTTTTTAAAATTTTGGCCGCGGTTCCCCTTAATATCCATACAAGACCTGAAGGGCCTGGTATGGAATTTAGGGGGACTCCCACATCATTTTTTTAAAAATTTTGGTTCGGGGTTCCCCTGTGGGGAATTCCCATGCCGTTTTTATCAATGAACTTCTATGTGTATTGTCGGCAATGCAATAGCCGCGAGTAGTTTTAAATGGGTTTTTTCCTTCGAAATGTCATTTTGCTGTCAGACTGTTCTAAACACGGGAAACATGCGCCCCTTTACAGGCATACTATAGACACCCCCCAGCTACGAAATTTAAAGGGATATTACACTTTTATTGTTTGACTTTAAGCATTATTAAAATCACTGCTCCTGAAAAAACGGCCGTTTTTAAAACTTTTTTTTGCATTGATCCATGTCCCCGGGGCAGGACCCAGGTCCCCAAACACTTTTTATGACAATAACTTGCATATAAGCCTTTAAAATTAGCACTTTTGATTATTCATGTTCGTGTCCCATAGACTTTAACGGTGTTCGCGTGTTCGAACAAACTTTTTTCCTGTTCGCATGTTCTGGTGCGAACCGAACAGGGGGGTGTTCAGCTCATCCCTAGTCCTAAGTATTCAGACCCTTTGCTCAGTATTTAGTAGAAGCACCCTTTTGATCTAATACAGCCAGGAGTCTTTTTGGGAAAGATGCAACAAGTTTTTCACTCCTGGATTTGGGGATCCTCTGCCATTCCTCCTTGCAGATCCTCTCCAGTTCTGTCAGGTTGGATGGTAAACGTTGGTGGACAGCCATTTTTAGGTCTCTCCAGAGATGCTCAATTGGGTTTAGGTCAGGGCTCTGGCTGGGCCATTCAAGACCAGTCACGGAGTTGTTGTGAAGGCACTCCATCGTTGTTTTAGCTGTGTGCTTAGGGTCATTGTCTTGTTGGAAGGTAAACCTTAGGCCCAGTCTGAGGTCCTGAGCACTCTGGAGAAGGTTTTCGTCCAGGATATCCCTGTACTTGGCCGCATTCATCTTTCCCTCGATTGCAACCAATCGTCCTGTCCCTGCAGCTGAAAAACACCCCCACAGCATGATGCTGCCACCACAATGCTTCACTGTTGGGACTGTATTGGACAGGTGATAAGCAGTGCCTGGTTTTCTCCACACATACCGTTTGAATTAAGGCCAAAAAGTTCTATCTTGGTCTCATCAGACCAGAGAATCTAATTTCTCACCATCTTGGAGTCCTTCAGGTGTTTTTTTTTAGCAAACTCCATGCGGGCTTTCATGTGTCTTGCACTGAGGAGAGGCTTCCATCAGGCCAATCTGCCATAAAGCCCAGACTGGTGGAGGGCTGCAGTGATGGTTGACTTTCTACAACTTTCTCGCATCTCCCTACTGCATCTTTGGAGCTCAGCCACAGTGATCTTTGGGTTCTTCTTTACCTCTCTCACCAAGGCCCTTCTCCCCCGATAGCTCAGTTTGGCCGGACGGCCAGCTCTAGGAAGGGTTCTGGTTGCCCCAAACGTCTTCCATTTAAGGATTATGGAGGCCACTGTGCTCTTAGGAACCTTAAGTGCAGCAGAAATTTTTTTTAACCTTGGCCAGATCTGTGCCTTGCCACAATTCTGTCTCTGAGCTCTTCAGGCAGTTCCTTTGACCTCATGATTCTCATTTGCTCTGACATGCACTGCGAGCTATAAGGTTTTATATAGACAGGTGTGTGGCTTTCCTAATCAAGTCCAATCAGTATAATCAAACACAGCTGGACTCAAATGAAGGTGTAGAACCAAGAGGGTATGAATACTTTCCATCCCCACTGTATAATGTAACATTATTTAACTTTCAAAAAACATCACAGAGGGACAAATAAGGGAAAGCAAAGAGGGTTGCCCTTATTAAGGTTACAACGAGGTGAGTGAGTATGATATGGGCTTAGAGCACATTAACTACAGGGGTGCAGAATTTGGGAGGAGGGGGAGAGGGGTTCAGCCTCGAACCTCAGTGTTATCCCCAATCATTATATTTCCGAGCAGGGGTGGCAGGCTGCAGGGAAGAAAAAAAAAGGGAAAAAAAGGGGGGTCAGAGAGAGAGTGGAGGGGGGAAGGGTAATGGGGTAGTGGAGAGAGGAGAGGGAAGGGAAGGGGAGGGGAAAGGATGGGGGTGTGTTGGCAGACCTCAAGAGTTAGGTGAAGAGAGCATGACATTAGGGCTATGGGCGTAACAGGGTTTCGTCAAACCCAGGAGTAAGAAATGGGTCACCCAAGGGTTCCAGAGTTTCTCGTATTTAGGAACTTTATCTAATACAGTTGCTTCAAATTTAGCATTGATTATTGCCTGGGTGATTCTATGCTTGGTTGAGAGTACACATAGGGAGGGGGATTTCTAGGCTTTTGCTATGGTCTGTTTGGCAGCTGTTGTGACGCATAGTAGTAGCTTAAATTGGCGATGGGTCAAGGCCTTGGGTTTGTTGTTCAGGAGGATCAGGTGTTAGGGATGTAGTAAACATGTGAAGGTGTGTTCCATCCATACTGCAGCCTTGGAAGCACTGTGGTGGGTATCGAGGAAGGAGGAGGAGCTACGTCCCGACGACACCGCGATCTGTACACCCGGAAGACACAGGTAGTTTTGTAGCCGGCCGGCGTTCCTGTATGCTTGTATATACAACTGATCTTGTAAGTGCAATCTATACTTCTTTATACAATAAAACCTTAGATTTGATGCTATGTGGAGCTTTTTATCTCTTTTATGGGGACATATCCTACTTACTATGGTGTGATTGGCGGAGAGAGTTCCGGGATTCGGATGATAACAAGTGACTGCTGTACAGATCCCTGGCTGGGGTTGCAGCCATCCGCCCTTTAGGTCTCCTATAACCCAGAGACCAACTTTTTCTGGTAAGAGGCAGCAGTTTTGAATGGTGGAGGTCTGCCTACGCACCTTAGTCACTGCAGCAAAGTTTTGGTTCTAATATTCACTCAGCACTTGGGGACACTCATCACTACGTTTTTGTGCTATAAAGTATGCACAAACTTTATTAATTACTGTTCCTGTATGGATATGGACTTTTGTTGGAATACATAAGCTTGGTATTATTATTACACTGTTTAAATATTTTTTTCTACACTGTATATGTTCTATTGTATTTGCACGGCTCTCTTAGACAGACATTTGTTACACTGTTGCACTTTGCCTTAGTGTTCTGAGGCATTCACTTGTTGCTCACATCTAATCACGTATTTTTGAATTCAATATTTTTATCTTTCTCTCCTTTTTTTTATGAACATAGAAAGCAATACCTGTGTTCTTTTTATTTTATTTAATTTTCATTGTGGTGTATACATACACCGAGTAGTATTTGCTCAGTGACCACTACTTATCTTCATAATCTTTCATGATGCTGTAGGCACCTGTTTGTTGCCACTCTCATTCTTTTTTCAGCGCGACTTTTTGAATTTTATTGGATTTTATGGTTTACTACTTTTAGTCGTAGCTCATCTTAATTTTATCTGTGTTAGCGCAGTATTTATTATATATTTTTCCAGAGTACACCCATGGCTCTTTTTCGTACGGTGTGAAAAATGCTGTAAATCAAAGCGGGATTCCGGCCAGCTAAAAAAAATTTTGAGGTCAGCAGCTACAAACACTGTAGCTGCTGACTTTAAATAAATAGACTTACCTGTCCCGAGCTTGCTGTGGGGGCACCCGAGCCGAGTCACTGCTCCCTGTGTCCATTCAGACACTGAGCCGTGACCCACCCCCTCTCTCTCCCGATTAACTGACTGACTTTAATTGACAGCAGCGGGAGCCAATCGCACCATGCTGCTGTCTTAGCCAGTGAGGAGGGGAGTCCCAGGCAGCTAATGTACTCCTACAACATCGCTGGATAAAGATGGGCTCACGTGAGTATTGGGGGGGGGGGCTGGGGGGCTGCTGCACACAGAAGGTTTTATATATTAATGCATAGAATGCTTTAGGATAAAAAAACTTCTGCCTTTACAATCCCTTTAAAATACCTCACATCCCAGGCCTTGAAGGAGATCACAGGGACCTAGGACTGACTGTGGTATGATGAGCAAAGAACCCCCCCACCCACCCCCTATTGTCATAGCTGCCATGCAATTTAGGCAATCTATTTTATTAAGAACTTTAGGAAGACCTAAAGTGAGGGGCAGTGATTTAACACACGGAGGTAGTATCAGATACAGAGCAGTGGTCAGATCACACCATCTCGAGGCAGGGCATGTCTACCCATTCTAACTCAGAGGTCGTGCTTCTGTAATAGTGTCACACATGGTTTTCACAGCTGGACCTCCAATTTTCTAATGTTTGCTGAAGGGTAAATTCTGTGTTGCCTCAAAGTTTGCGACCTGTTCTGGTGCTTTGGCATTGTAAAGGTGCAACACAATGTTTCCACAGCTGGGCCTTAGCTGCCAGATTTCTAATCAAGCTGCTTACATTCTTTCCAGCCACTGTACAACATTTGTGGCCACTGGCTCTCAAATAATATGCTATTTTTTATTTTAAAAAACTGCCTCATCTCTCGCTCTTATATTGACAACTAACCAAGCTGCTTTTAGATCTGTTGAGACTACTAATTCCACCAGTCATTTTAGGCCTATTACCTCTTTAAAAAAAACAGGCATCACAGCCAAAGCTACCTAAAAAAAGCATTTTTTCCCAGTTTAAATTATTCAGATTGGGCTGATGCTGCTGTATTTATGCCAAGTTAAATGTAAAAGTTTAAAAATCAATTACAAACCAATAATATGTGGTGTCAGAATACAGTGTATATGACACTATCCATTAAAATTGTACTGTTCTGTGATACCAAATACAGCTTAAAGACACCTCCCCAGCATGTAATTTAACTTTTTCACTGCCAGAGCCATTTTAAAATATTTTGGGGGGAAAATGTTAAAATGCACATATTAGATCCCAAGATTATTTAAATCTCCCAAAACATTACATATTTTCAGAAAGCAGAGACCCTAAAGAATAAAATACTGTTGGTGTTTTTTTATTAGGGCAACTGGTTATCAACCAATATTTTAGTAAAATAGCGCAGTAACCTGCACAAGTTTTCCATGCTAGATTACAGCACAGGTCTAAAAAAAATACAAAGTACACCAACATTCAAGTAAGAATCTTACAGCACTGGGGTCATCAGTTTGAATCCCAACCACAGTGCTTCATGCATTGTTTGCATGTTCTCCTTGTGCTTGTGTAGGTTTCTGCTGGGTACTTCAGTTTGCTACCACACACGAAAAACATTATCAAAAGGTTAACTAGTTCTTGTCTAAATTGTCCCTAGTGTACATATCCAATTAAGGACAGGGACTGATGTAAACTTACAATATATGTAAATTGTCTTTAATGCCTGTAATAAATAATATAAATACAAATTCACTTGTCTCTTGTATGTGAGCTAGTTTTGCTTAGTATGCTTTTCATTTTTAATATGTATGTTACCTGTATTGTGTTATATTTTGGTATGTAAAATAGTACATTATTAATATCAGAACATGGGTTGTAAACAGGCCCACAAATGATACTGTTATAGACAAATCAAGTTTTCCGTATATTCTTGGTCTCTGAACTATATTCCTTTTTCAAACTACATCCGTTGCATGACTTGCAATCTACCTTTAAAGTAATACCTTTCAAGAAAGTTTTATTTTCATATGTATAAATGGATCAAGAGCCTTGTAATATAAAGTAGGAACACATTAAAAGGAAGAATATAAAGGGCTTTATTCCTGACCCGACACATAAAAATAAGCTCACATCTAGCTAAAGGCTTTTCATTAATGAAATGATAGTGATGTGAATTGCTGAAGGCAGCTACTATCAAAGCCCCATGCAAATCCTCAAATACAATCTACAGACTATGTTTTGCAAGTGAGTACAATCCAGAACAGTATCAGGGGATTATTCTAATTCAAGAGGATTGAGCTTCATGCCACAGCAGGTACGGTGGATAGTGCAGAGGGATAGCTAAGGTCAGAAACAGCTGATTACATTTTATGAGTAGTATTTAGAGTAGAGGGATCTCATTTTTTTTTGTATTTTGAACATATTACCTGAATCTATGACATTTACCTGGGTATCAAGCACAGCACAGACTATTTAAGGTTTACCTATCCTAAAGTCTTAGGTAAATGTTTTATCCCCAAACAACCCCTCCTATCTTAAAACAATTATTTGAACATATATTCCCCTAAGCAGTTGTGTAAAGAAAAGAATATTACCAACTTGGATCTTATATAGGATCGCATGTAATGTCACTGATCGGTGAGGTATAATGTGATGTCAGAACAAAATAACATTACTCTTGTTAACATAGTTTGATTGATCTACGCCACTTGCCTTAGAATATCATCTTTTTCTTACCAGCACCATGGTATATTAGCACAATCAGCTTGTACATTTCCCTAGGGCACTGCCCATTTTTTTCTTCCACACAGTTTTTGCTCTCCAATTATACCACAAGGCTGCCGCTGGTCATTACTAAGCATTGCTTATCATGCCACAAACTGATTCCAGTTACTGATATCATAAGCCTATAGAACTTGCCTATTTATATTTCTTATAATGTTTTACAACATATTCAACATGTTGGAACATGTTGCTTAGCTCTACCTAGGGTAAGAAAAGTTGCTAATTGCTGTAGTTATACCATAGATCACAGATGAAAATGCTTAATATGGTATATAAAATACATTATATTATACCTGTATGCACTTGCTAGGAATCCATTCGAAAATCATAGGCATTGATATGGAGTTGCCTCTGCCCCACCCCCTTTTTCAACTATAATATCTAGTACTGATGTTGAAGACCTAGCGTGCAACTGGCATTCTAATTCATACCCAGTGTGTTCAATAGAGATCAGATCAAGGATTCCCAAAGGGAGCATACTTAGAAGGTGGCTAGAGTAAACCTAAATAATCTGCGACTGCATTGTTTAAGGTCCTTGTCCAGTAGGAGAAGCATCCAGGCAATCCTGCACCTTCACCAGGAGCCAGCAAGGCCCCAACTACCTTAAAGCGGGGGCCCTACCTGCAGAGAGAGAGTTCAAGCTACAGAAGATGGATTTCACATAAGATCCAGTCTGGTGAGTCCACTAAGCAGCTTTCTGTCTCAGAGAGGCACCTAGGCACCAAAGGACTTGTGAGTACAGTGCTGAGAGCAGGATCTGGGTAAATGCTGTTTGCTACAATGGGAAGAAGCAGTTTAAATGTTTTTATATTTCACAGAGAAGCTTCAAAGGTTAACATAAAAGGGAGCTTTGTTTAACTGTCCATCTACAGAATGAGCAGCTCATCAGTGCAGATATCTCAGCTTGTTTTCCTTGCCTCTTTTGATGTAAGGTGAGAATTGTAAAGTTGTGAACGTTGTTTCCTGGGAGCTAGGATGCAGCTGAAAGGCAGAAAAGGGGGGATTCCTGGACACAGACCACATAATGGTGATTTGTAAAGATAAACTTTTTTGTGGAGAACTTTCTTAATGATATACTTTGAACTTATGAGTTATGTAATCAGAAACTCCTTAGACATAAAGTATAATTAAAACTTGTCTATTTGCATGGGCCATAGGTTGCTGAAACGTTAGTGGTTATGTTAACTCCAAATATCTGATTAATCTGATTGGAGGTTGTGTGTAGTCAGGTAAATATAAAGACATTTATAGTTTGGTGTGATCAATGTTACATTATCTGATAAAATCACAATAATTAAAAACATTTCATAAAAAACAAAATAAAATTTATTTCAACAGCTAATTTTTGAAATGTTAAGATAAACAAAACATTACAATATTTAATTTCAGTGCAAACCACCTTGAAGTTTAATAAATTCACCTAGTTTCATAGAATATTTAAAAACGTACCCAGTTGTATGATTATCAAAAAGCTAAAGACTACCTAATTAAAGTGTAAGTTCACCTTTTTTTTCTCATCATGTTGATCCATTAAATTTAGGTATGTGCTCAAACCTGAAATCTGGGCAAACACAGATGAAACGCATACATATTTACTGTTTTACATACCAAAGTATTTATTATTCTGTTTAGCCTTCCTTGTGATCCAGGTACTCTTGCCAGATAGCACAGCTAGTTTGGTGACCTATGTTTTCTCAGCTGCAGTTAATTGCACAATAAATGAATATCAACACACCGATAAAGTCATCAATCTACTTTTTCCTTTCTCAATTTCTATCAGGAAGCTCTCATTGTTAGATTAAAAGCATTGAGCAAATGCAGTAATGCCTGACTGACTCACACTGTTGCCACCCAAGCCTAGGTCCTGCTATCCTTCATTTTTAAATAAATCTCTAGCAGGATTAAATGGAAATTCTCAATATCGGTCTAGAGTTCAGCTGTAATTACCAACATATCTCATGCTTAGGTTCTACTTACAATATTCTTTTATTTGTCATTACTGTATATAGATAGACATAATGCTGAAAAACAAAACCTTCCTGTATATGCTGCTTCACTTCTGAGGTTTATGTGATCTATACTGTGGTAGACTATGCAAGACTGGAAATTACAAATAGATTATCATGGTCCCAGAAGCCTTTTTTCTGTCAAAATAGGGGCTCCACAGTTTGTACTTGCTTTAATGGTATGCTAACATCATGTCTCCTGTAGTTTGTTGGTTTATACTCTACATACTCTGGAGTGCCTTATGTCCTGTTGTATTTGGGCATTTTTGTACCATTGTACATTGTATTATTGTATTACCTTCTTGGAAAACAATAAAAATTATTGAAAAAAATAAATAAAAGGAAAGAACGCTTATTCATTAAAATTGAGAAACTGGAAGAGACACAGCAAATAGATGTAACAATTTTATAAAGGTGAACTTACTCTTTAAGGTGCAAAAACAAGTTAATAGTTTATTTTTGGAAATGTACCCTGTTAGGAGACCTAAAACATAATAAATATAGATACCAAAACTGACCTTGCACAAGTCAAATGCTTCTTTTAAAAAGTTGTGAACTAAAAAAAATCATTTAAAATGCGTATCACGTAATATTTACAAATACAGTCAATATTAACATTTAAGTTCAACAGTGAGTCCCAACAGAAGCAAATGTGGACATTTCACGACGTATAGTGCTGAAAGGGGAAAGTTCCAGCTCTGTAGTATATTCATTGTCATTATCATCGCTTGTTGCAGTAGAGGACTTCTGAATGCATTCATCACAACAGCAACAACAGCATTCCATGAAAGCCCTACTGAAAGGCTTGCAAAGGCAAAACAGAAGGACCGGGGTAACACATGATTTAAAGAACAAAAGAAATTGACTAATCAGATGAAGGAGATCCAAAGTCTGCCTGGAGACCCCAGTGGACATATAAGCTGTTACAATGTTACATATATTTTCAGGAATTATGCAGAAACCATACAAAATTGTTAACGCTACTACAGTACAGTTCATTTGACCTTCAAGTTGAATTTGACGCTTATTTCCTCTAGTACAAGCTTTCTCGGCTCTCTTGATTTTCCTTGCTGTTACCAATGAGCATGTAATTGTGAAGAGAGTAGGCAAGCAGAAATAACAGCCGAAGTACCACCAAAGTCTTGCTCCATCATATGTGAGAGCTAAAACATAAATGGTATCGGGAAGATCGGTAGAAATTTTAACAACACAGCGCTCACTGAGAGTGTTGGCACTTAGTGCAGACTCATCCTTGGTCAGTTGGCGGAGAACAACCTCAGGCAGTGCTAGGAGGAGAGCACCCACCCATATAACAGCAAGCTTGGCAGTTGTTGACGTGCAGTTCTCAATCATTTCATAATACATTTGGACATTTGTGGCAGCACGGAAACGGTCAATGCAGAGGGCACACAGTGTGAATGTGGTAACTCCAAGGGAGGCTACCTGCAAAAGAAATGGACACAGTTGAGCCGAAACTGAAAAAGTGTAGTTAAATAAGACATACAGTTTTGAAAAAAGGAGGACATAATTATGAAATTCAATGAACAGCCAAGGCAGATTAAAATATAGGACTGGTCTTGTTGGCTGATGCTAAAGTTATAATAAAGAATTCAATAACCGGTAAAATGAGAAAACTCTACATATTGCAAATGACACACTACAAAACTCTTTCGATAATTTGTTCACATTTTGCTTTTATGTTTCTTGTGACTGTAAAGAAAGGTCAAACATAAAAGGAGAAGTAACCAAACAAAAATGACTTATATAAGTGTTATGGTGTGATGTTACAGTTGACTAGCCTCAAGGCTCTTCTACAACACCTTGGTCCAAGCTTATTTACAAAGTCCTACACAAAGTCAGGAGACATACTCAGACTCTGAAGAATAATTACATATGGAGTAATGAGAGCAAGTGTTGCAGTTACCCATGTCAACCAACCAAGTCATAATTTTTTAACCAAGAAATCTGATTAGTTGCTGAAACCCAAGTAAAGCTTTTCGCCTAGTGTTAATAAACAAACTGCAGTTAATGGACAGATAGCCAATATACTAGTAAACAGCCAGTCACTTTAAAAACTATTATATACATGAAATTATATTACATTATATCAGGCTACAGCTAAACAAGATTTCAGGCTTTTGCACGCAGCTGTACATTATGTTCATACAGAGTAAAACACGCCTGTTGTCATGGTGACAAGAGCCACAGTGTAATTATACCCGTTGACAAGTATTACAGAAAACACTGTACATGGCTATAAGCACATAACCATCAGCACTCCTGTTTACATGTGATTAGTCATAGTACAAATTACGTACTGTATTTTCTTTTAAGCTGTTACACAGCTGTGCTGGGCACACAGTAGCAATTGTTGGTGATTTACCGTATTTATCGGCGTATAACACGCACAGGGATATAACACGCACATTCATTTTAAGAGGGAAGTTTCAGGAAAAAATCTTACATTTTAAATAAGGAACTTTGAAGCAAAATAAGGGTTACTACCCATCTGCAGCCTCACCAGTGCCATCAATGCAGCCTGATCAATGCCCATGGGCAGCCTCACCATTGCCATCAATGCAGCCTGATCAATGCCCATCTGCAGCTTCACCATTGCCTTCAATGCAGTAGCCTCACCATTGCCATCAATGCAGCAGCCTCACCAATGCCTTCAATGCAGCAGCCTCACCATTGCCTCAGTGGTGCCTGATCGATGCCCATCTACAGCCTAGGGGGGACAGGGAGGGGGGTGGGTTGAGCACTGACAGATTACATACAGTGAGAATCTCCTATGATAGACAGAACAGTGGTCCAATGATGGCCCAGGAGACGGGACTTCCTATTACAGAGGTCGCCAAGTAAACAGGAGACTCTCACTGTATGTAATCTGACGATGCTCGTCCTGCCCCCCTCCCTGTCCCCTCCAAGGCAGCTAAAATTGAAGTATTGGCGTATAACACGCACATGCTATTTGCACCCAATTTTCATGGTGAAAAAGTGAGTGTTATACGCCAATAAATACAGTAATTCTTTGCCCATTTTTAACCACATAGCCATAATCTAAACGCTGCATTAAGTGTATCTAAACTTGGAACAAAAATGCAATATATTGTAGTTTACTATTCCTTATATCTAAATTATGCATTTGTTCCGTTTTTTCCAGACAATAAAAATTTGTTAGAACTACAGAACAGCACTGGATTTCTGGCAGGATCAATGGGAATTTTTTGCTCTTATCAACAAGTTTAACAAAAAAATACTTTAATGTTATATTTAAAAGATCAAAATTATGCAAATTAAAGAAAATGAACTGTTAAGGTTTAAATACACGTTAAGAAAATTCAAGAAGTATCATAACAGAAGAACACTTTTTTCACAAAAGTTGCTGAAAAAAGCTTTTTTTTTCAGCAACTTTTGTGAATGCAGTTACGATGGGAAGTGTTAAAATACACATAGCAGTGGAAATACCAGTGGCGGCTGGTGGTATATTTATTTTTGGGGAGGTGGCAAACAATCCCCCCCCCCTCCCCGAGCTCACCCTTTTTTGAAGCCTATTAGAGCTTCTGGCTCTAATTACGTGCTTCTAAAAGAAACAAAAAAAAACAGTATTGGAATCCATGCGTCCGCCCCCCCCCGCATGTAGATTAGGGGGGCTGTGCCCCTGCTCCCCATATAGACAGGTCGCCACTGGGAAATGCATATGTAAATTAGCACTTTCTAGAAGAAGCACTGTTGATAACTGCCCAACACCTCCCACCCCAGACCCTTCCTATTACCACATTACTGTGATGGGCAATCTCACTGACCAGTAGAATGATGTGGCATGTCAGCTCAACCCTCTCTTTTACCCTATATATATGTATATGTACAGGGGTGGGTGGCGCTGCTTATCACCAGGAGAGTCACCTCCAGTGATGACTAACGGTTTAAAAAGTGTAAGTGCTAATTGGACCACTGTGTGGTGTATGCTGGGATCGGATTATGTGTAATAATACGTGGCACTACCTATCCCCTGGAGAGTAACCTCCAAAGTGGCAATCTGCTAACTCCATGAGGTTACTAGTTAAACACAAGAGTGTTGTGTACTAGATTAGAATCACCCTGCTGGGCTAATGCACCAGGTGCAAAACTGCAGAGTGCCTATGTGAAAATATTTAGTAAGTCCTTATATATGCTTCAGAAAGTAAAAAAAAAAAAGTATATATAGATATATATATAGATACACTTTTTCTTCCTTTTATATTTTCTCTTATGTTGGGTTATATATGTTTTTACTTTCTGAAGTATATAAAAGGACCCACTAAATATTTTCACAAAGGCACGCACCTTTGCAGTTTTGCACCTGGTGCAATAGCCCAGCAGGGTGATTCTAATTTAGTACACAACACTCTCAGTAACCTCATGGGGTTAGCGTAATGCCATCGTTGGAGGTTACTCTCCAGGGGATAGGTAGTGCCACGTATTATTACACATGATCCAATCCCAGCATGCACCACACGGTGGTCCAATTAGCACTTGCACTTTTTAAACCATTAGTCATCACTGGAAGTCACTCTCCAGGTGATAGGCAGCGCCACCCACCCCTGTACATATACATATATTTTTTGGAACTTTACTAGTGGAGCCCCAGGGGAGGCAGCAGCCCAGCCTTACCTAAGAGCGGTATCCATCATTTATAAAAAAAACTCTCATTTACCCTGCCATGATGTACAAATCTCCCTTGATTTTTCTCATTCATCAGGGACCTAACACTCTTCATTAGTGTAAAATAGGGTAAATGTGTATTTTATTTGGTTGGTTGCCATTTTTAAAAGGTTGACAACATTTACTTATAGATACCCTACACTACTTTTTTGGTTCTATACTTTGGGTATAATTCTCTGTTCTTTGTGTACAAATTTGAGACAGTACTGCTTCATGTCTCCCGTGTACATGGTGTAATGTCCATATGTGTTCTTATGTTCTATGTAAGCATGCTAAACTGTAGTGTAACAGGATGCGTAATAAGCCGAACGATCAGACAGGGAATATCTATAACTTACAGTTTGCTAAACATGTGCAACGTTAGATTCACTGATGTATAACATATTCAGAATGGCAAAGAGCATGCAGAATAATACAAAACTGTTCATGAAAACTGCACAATCATGGACTGCTCATAGCAATGTCTTTGTGGATCATTCAGGGTAACGTGGCTGAATAGACGTGCATTGCATACTAGCACATTATGAGAAACTTACTTTAGAACGAAACCCCCCAGCACCGCAATGTCACTGCAATTACATCACAAGTTTAGGAGATATTCACAGTACCTACAAGTAATCCTTATTATAGGCTTACCTGTAGATACAAGTGGTGTAACAGAGTATCCTACCACTTTAATAACAACTGAGCGTCTAGCTGAGAATAACTATTGAAGTAAAACAGTTTATACCACAAAAAGCTACTTGCGCTTAAGAACAGCATCCTTCTAATTGAAGTCCAGGGTAGCTTTGATAACACAGGTAAACAGCTGCAACCTGTGTGCTATTTGGCTTCTACCTGAATGGCAGTAAAGGACCTCTCATCTTGCCTAGCTACCGCTGTCTCATCAGTTGTGGCCTCTTTCAACTGCTAAGGGAGGGAAGCAGAGAAGCTTAACTTCCCAGTGCACGTTCAGGAATCAACTGAGTTATGGGAAAAGGAGTACAGGGGCCTGTGCTGCATCTGAGCATGGTGAGTAAATGGGCATTCCACTACAGTACAGTATAGTCTCTTGTATCCCTCATTGTTCAGATCTGTTTCTATTTTATAATTGCTCATCACAACTTCCTTCGTTTGCTTAACATCTCTCTTTTTTTTTTTACTATGCGCATTCTCAATTCACTTTTCTAACGGAATCTGTAATCTGCGAATGATCAACAGAGGATAACTTCAAGTTTACTAAATAGGTGTATAGTAGGATTAAAAAAGCAAACAGGCACAGACAAATTATAAGGATGTACAGACATGACCTCCTCAAAGCAGTTTCTGTGGCTCAATTGGGGCACTAGAAGGCTGCACAGCCTCCATAAGGTTCTATAGAAAACACTAACTAGAAGAAAATTACTACTTCAATAATGAGTACAGTACACAAACAAATACTTGAGTTTATCCATACTCACAATGTCCCTCAAAGTGAAATCCAAGCTAGGTCTAGCAACACATGCAAACATGAGGTATCCGAGGGCTGGTAACATAGGTGAGACACAGGACCATGACACTTGAAGTGCAGTGCTGTGATAGCAATTGAAGTGCTCTCCACAGTGGTTGGGTCTTCCTTAGAAGCCGCATGCTTCCTCATCAAATACCCAGCCACCTCTTCCTCATCAATACTCCCTAAACATCCAAAGGTGGGAAATAAGAAAACCTTTATCCCCTGAGCATTTCCAGGAGTACAGTGGATTGTTGGAGACTAGTTAAAGAAGCCCATACCAGCCCCTGAGCATAGGGAGTGGAGGAGCACTCTACTACAGCATTGTATGTTAAGCCAGGCCCCTTAAACAATTTTGCAACACCCAGTTTTTGCCATAAAGTGTGCCACTTGTTATCATCCTAAAAACATTTCTTGCAGGTTGACATCTCTGGAAACTACTTATGAAAAGTATATGATTACGATGAATAAGTAATTACAATTAATAAGTTTATTTATTCATATCATGCAACTCTCTCCCACTGGTGTGAATGAAACAGAACATTTTGTATCAAAACATCCGGCAGAGGTCAGAAAGAAGAGACAAGCTTCTAGATTTACAACTCTTTCCCCTCACTTTGTCTTAGAATTTGGACAGGCAGTCTGATTTTTATGTAAAACTGACATATGGACACAAAGCAACCGACACCAGGGGAAATCTGATAAAATGCATTATGTATATCTGCCAGTGATTCTGAAACCTAAACAGATCAATATCCTGTGGCTTCACATCTCTGGTGGAAAAAATTGTCTTTAAGTACTCCACTTTTTAAATGACACAGCATTTTCACTAACAATTAATTTTCATAATCAGCACAGTAAATATTAACATGTTAATGAATGCGCTGTAAATTATTCTGCTACTAATGTGCGAGACAAAGACTACAAGTTTGCTCCACAGTAATCAGTTTTCTGTAGCGGCATTACTTATACAAGATGGGTCAAAAGAGTACTGTTATTTTTTTAACCACTTGAAGACTGGACTGTTTCATCAATACGTTTTTGTAAAATGCAGAACCAAAATGAAGATTTATTTGATGCATGTTAATGAAATGTCAATATTTATAACACACAGCATAGGCCTAGAATTACACCCCAAAACACATTCTGCTATGACCCCTGTGTATAAGGATAGAATATGTTGAATGATGAAGACACGTGACTCCCTGTGTCGAAGACGCGTAGGGGAGGGGCCAGGACGGAGCGATGAGCACAGAGCTGGGCTGAGGATTTCTGACACCCCGCAGCACGCCGTTTTAGCGCTGTTTCTGCTTGTATTGTTTGGTGCACAAGAGCACCTGTGAAATGTGAGTACCCCAGTGTGGAGATTGGGTTTTTTTTTACATGTTTTAATAAAGTGTCTGGCGATATTACACCATATAGTCCCTTCTTTTTTCTGGTTTGTTACTCGTGGAGCCTGAAAGAGCCTGCCTGGAGATCATCTGTTGTCCTATCATTGAGCCCAGGGCTGGCTTAATAGCGTGTATTGACGCAGCCAAACACTGTGTCACACGCTCCAAGGTGAGCGCAACTACTTTGGGGGTCACTGAGGCACATCACGACATGATCTGGGCACTGTGATTCAGCAATTGGATTTCTTTGTGAAACACTTTATGCACTTTAGTTCACTTTGAAACTTTTCACTGCACATTGCTGTGTGATACTATATTGGAAGAATTTTTCTACAGAAAAGGACAGTTATTGTCTCAAAGCATCACGTATCACTCATATGTTTATATATCACCTGTCACCCATACGATTTCATTGGAGTTTTGCATGTGATATTGATATGATATTTATTTAATGCACGTTTTTCATCTGTATTTTTCATTTATAATTTATTGAGCATCATAAATGTGGGTATAGTATATATATAGAGGTATGCAGAGTTTATTATTTGCACATTGCACTTTTGGATTTAATACGTAGGGCACTTTGGTGCACTTTCTTTATACATTGATCTTAGCAGGGTTGTTTTTTTAAGAATCAATAAGTGAGCATCATACTTATTTACATGCATAGCATGTTGCACTTTGGATTTAATATATGTGGCATCTAGTTAAAAAAATTTTTTTGGACATACGGAATTGATTTCGGATCTGAATCACATGCACATAGCATTTTTTGCATATGATACCAATTGGGTGAATATTCACATAGATACATACCTTAGCGCAACGCTATTATTTCTATTAATATGTATGTGGCCTTTTCACAATCAAACCACATAGAGGGAGACAAAATCCAAGGGGCAGTTCAAGTTTTCCAATTTTAAGCATTACATTTCCTGATTGCCTATCATATTTTTGGAGGCCCTGAAGCACCACAAAAGTGATTTTTGAAAGAAAACACCCCAAGGTATTTTCTAAGAGGCATAGTGAGTCTTTTGAAAACTTAAATTTTTTGACAAAAGTTTGCCATGGAAAACATGAAAAGAAAATGAATGAATTTTATTCAAAATATTTTAACACACAGCATGGGCATTGAGGCTCGCATTGAGGCGATTCGGTTCGCATTTGCAGCGCTTTACAAATCATTCATTGATTCATTCACAATTTCACCCCAAAACACATTCTGCTACTCCTCCCGAGTATGGGAGGACACGTTTGAGACTTTTTTCAATGTTTGGACTGATTATGTATCAGACATTTTCTCTCGTGTATCACAAAAATGAACCAATTGTATCTAAAACAGCATACTATAATGGTTGCCTCTGTATGAGTGTTCAGGGAATATAGCTTGGTACAGCCTCCCCTATAGCGGTTTCCATTCCTATATGCTAAGCAGGCCTTGCCTAGGGAGTACAAGAGTCTGAAGAAAGGAAGAACAGGAGCTTCTGTAGTACCAGGAGTGCAGTTGGCTGTGGGGGGTGGCTGGGACTGGTGTCTCGCAGTTACATAGTCAATGGGACATGCACATGGGTCAGTCCAGAAGGCAGGCAGAGACATGGTCAAACAAAGGATTTGTCCAGACAGCAGACAGAAACGTGGTAAAAAAAAAAAGGACAGGGTCAGTACAGGCAGCAGACAGAGGCAACACTGCAATGGTGTGGTGGTGATCAGGGACACCGTTACTTGCTGGTCTGCTAACTCTGGCACGACAGCAAGCAGAAACACTGTTGCTGGATTGCATGGGTCTGGTGACACTGGGACTGGTATGGATAGCTAATAGCTATCATGAACACTGTTGCTAACTGTACTGGTTTAGTGACACTGGGAATGGTGTGGCAGTGATCAGGAACAGTGATGCTGGCTTACACTGGTCTGGTGACATTGAGGACTAGTGTTGCAGCAATCAGAAATGCTGTTGCTGGCTTACACTGGTCTGGTGACATTGAGGACTAGTGTTGCAGCAATCAGAAATGCTGTTGCTGGCTTACACTGGTCTGGTGACATTGGGGACTAGTGTGGCAGCAATCAGAAATGCTGTTGCTGGCTTACACTGGTCTGGTGACATTGGGGACTAGTGTGGCAGCAATCAGAAATACTGTTGCTGGCTTACACTGGTCTGGTAAAGCTGGGACTGGAGTGGTGGTGATCAGGAACACTGTTGCTGGCATACACTGGTCTGGTGACACTGGGACAAGTGTGGCAGTGATCAGGAAAACTGTTGCCGGCTGCACTAGTGTGGCATGGCAGCAATTAGAAACACTGTTTCTAGCTACACTGGGCTGACTAGCTGAACTATTAGGGCTCATTCCTATGTGAAGTTGGGGCAGTAAAACCTTGTGGTTGAGCTGTAGTTTTACTGCCTCCCAAACACTACCCCCTTTAACTGCAGAGGTAGTGGCCGGGGGAGTATGAATGCAGTGGCTGCAATGCTTTGATGTGCAGCCATGGCAGGAATTATACCCCCTGTCACTTTCAGTGGGCATAATTCCCACCAATCTTGACCTGTTCAATTGAATAGAGGCACTTGTGTGGAATCGAATGGGTTAAAGCAAGCAGCAAGGAGGCGATATAACATCTCCTCACCACCTGTCAAATGTTCTCTGAAGAGCGATCCAAACATAGATTGTCCTTTAGAGAGCACCAAACATGTAAACAAGGCCTTATGGTGACATTGTTACTGGTGTGGTGGTGATTGGGGACACTGGTCTGGAAACATTGCACTGCTGTGGCAGTATGCAGAGACAATGGCTGTCTGCAATGATATACAGTGATCTCAGAGCAGCCAGCTATTGCACATGATCACCACCACAGCAGTACAATGTTACCATAGTGACACTGTTTTACATACTGTCACCAAAGCACTGAAGTATCACTATGGTGACATTGTACTGCTGTCTCTTTTGATCAGAGACATTGGCTACTGCACTGGCATACAGTGTCATCAGTGCAGCCCTCAATGTCTCTGATTGCAAGACAAAGCAGTACAATGTCAGCATACAATGAAAGGCAAAGGGGTCACAACAAAAATGCTAACAGTTCCAATGTATAACTAGGGGCACATGTAAGGGCATTGCATAGAGCAAACAAAACTAAATGTATTTCCCAGTAGACTTACTAGCTAGCAAGCAAAAAAAAAAAAAAACATTGTCTACCAGTTTGCATTCAAAACAAAGGTTTTAGTTGCACATCTGCAAATGCAGTATATGTAGAGGCTGCATTGCCTCATTACAGTCCTAACTCTACTCTATGAGAGCATATATATAGCGATGGATGAAGTAGGACAGGTATGCCTGGAGGCAGCCCATTCCTTCAAGTGCAGAGACACACGAGTAGCCCAGCAAGAGTACATTGGCAGCTGAAGGCATCCAATATGTCCTTGTGCCAATTCAATCACGCTAAACATAAATGGCAACCGCTTGCACTTATAACTAGCTTTTAGAGAAAGGTACACATACTGTAGAAGGTCTTTGCATAGTGCGAACAAAATAAACACACTTACCAGCTACTAGGAGAAGACCCCAACAGCAACTAATGCTCAAAGAGGTTCTAACCTTTTCCCGTTCTAGTAAAAAATATATTTATTACGATCTGTTTCCCCATTGGAAGGAATTTCCAGAATTTCTTGTCTATCTGAACCTGTCATTGGTACAGACCTTAAAGAGGAGTTCCAGCCTGTTAAAAAAATTAATAAATAAAAGCCAGCAGCTACAAATACTGTTGCTGCTGACTTTTAATATAAGGACACTTACCTGTCCAGGGATCCCGCAATGTCGGCACCTGAAGCCAACCCATCCATTGGCTTTGGGTGCAGGCGCTGGCATCCTTAATAAGGGAAACAGATAGTGAAGCCTCGCGGTTACACACTGTTTCCTACTGTGCATGCGCGAGTTGCGCTGCGCTTTCTGAATGGTTCTGTTGTCTGCTGGGACCTGTGTGTGTCTCCCAGATGGCAGCAGGGGTAAGGAGGAGGGGACGTAAATGATGATGGTCGCGGCAGCCTCTTAAATGGAAGTGGGAGCTCCTCCTCCCCCCGAAAGGTACCAAATGTGGCATCGGGGGGGGGGGGGGGTGCGAAGAAGTGGACCTTCCACTTTTTTGGTGGAGCTCCGCTTTAAGGGAAACAGGAACACAAAAATAGATAAACACCAGATAGAGATTGTAACCTTTCCCTTATATTCAAATCAAATCAAAATTGAGTTGGGCTTTAATGTATGCAATGTGCATAACTTACTCTGTAAATGGGCGTAACACCATTTTCCCATTGTACACACATGCCCAACTGCATTTCTTTTGTCCTAATCCTTAAATTTCAAACTCACCAGACAGAGGCTGTCTAATTGAAAACAATAGACGAACATACTCTAAAGCTACCAACAGACATGAAATGAGAGTCCCCTGACCCAGGCTTTGCTATAGCTACAGATCCTTTCCGGTGCAATGAGTTTTCCAATAATTGGGGGAAAAAATTAGGCAGATTAGAAATATTTCCCAAATTAAATGGTTTCCTCTGAGATAATTTTCTTCCCTTTCCGTCCTTACAAATGTATGTATCACTCTTCAGTGCTTGTTAAATCTACTGACCTGAGGGCTTTTCTGGATTGTTTGTGCACATTCATTAGCTTTTTCATTTGGATAGAAAACCTGATCATTTTTCCAATACCATGTGATCTAGGCTGCCTAGGCTGGGCACTCGGTAGTATTTTTTATTCATGGTTGTATAGAAGCACTTTTTTTACTTAAAAATACATCTTTACAAACAATTAGTAACTGGTATCTTATGTTCTTAGCTTCAGTACTACCCAATACAAAATCAGTGATCAGGCTGAAAGAGGGAAGGGCAGAACTCTGAGCCAATCAGGGTGCATCAGTGTGCTGCTGCTCCATCACTGTTTTTTCACTAAACACGTGGCCTCTGGACCAGGCTGCTTTGCTTAACTGCAGTTGAGAAAAGAGAGGGCTTAAGTGGGGTACTCACTATGAGAAAATTGGAAGAAAAATTCTGTATGAGGCACGAACATTCAATTTTCATATAGCGTGTACACAACTTTCGACATCCGAAACAAAAAATTCCGAAGGGTCAAACTCCAAAAATGTTCTTGTACGTGAACAGAACTAACGGTTTTCGCTTAATGTGTACTGTTTTCATATTGTTTTTGTACTAAAAAAGTGGATACAGAAGAGTGCACATGATCAGAAACAATGAACAACAAAAAAAGCCTCTGTCATTTGAGAATTTTCGTACAATTAGTACCATCCTTGGTTTCGACCTGCTATGAAACATCAAGAAAAACCGGATGATCGTTTACCTGATTTTGTTAATATGTGTACTGGGCTTTAGACCTTGCTTTACAGCCTGCAGGGGTTTCTTGATCGCAAGACAGGCAGAATGGGATTACAAATGCTTTAGCAGGTTAAATGGTTCACATATGTTTACAGCAACCGTTCACTTAGCTGTTTGGCTTGAATCCATCTTTAAAAAAAATACCATTTACTGTGCACTTAGCTTTTCAACCCCAGGTGTAGGGTAACACTCTCTACCTTCCTGGAACATTCATTGAGCACCCTTATTTTTTATTAAAGAAGCTCTCTATGGGAAATGCAGCTAATAATATTCATACAATTATGTGACCACCAGAATCATTTTGGAAGCTTCTTGTTGCCACCAACAAAATACAACCCCGCGCATCCAAACATCCAAAAAAAGAGCTCCTAGCCAAAATGACAAAAGACACCAACTTTTATTGTTCCTACAGTATCAGAAGAAAGATAGGGTGAAATGTAAAGGAAATCACTATGTACATTATTAGCCCTAGATGTTCATGTATACAAAGTCCTATGCTGTTCCATATTATCTTTTGTGGCATAAAAAAGTCTTTATAATGATTGATTAATGATTTATGATATAATGATTGATTTATTTGTTTGTCCAGTTTACTGCGCTGCATTATCACAACATTTGCATTCTGTTTAAATAATATTTTTTCAACAAACTAGGTGTTTATATATCCTGAAGTTAACAGTTTCTTTTACAACTGTGATTATTGTGTGGTTTTTCCACTCAATAGTAAAATGCATCTTTTACAATCAGACTGTTTCTGTTTAAAAAGGCAAAAGAATGCAGCTACTGATATTTAACTGGTGAGTGCTATTAGAGGATTAAATGGGAGGCGGACCTTTTAAATACTGTTTGGTTTTACGTGTAAAAGAGATCAGCTTGATGTAAAGCAATCTTTTAATGTGTGCTAATGCATCAAGACAAACGTAAGAGCTATAAGAAATTTCCAATGCCTACCTCCTCCTAAAAATGCTTACTTACTGGCTGTCTCTGGCATCAAGTCACTGAGCCAAAACAAGTACAAGCGAGTAAAGTCAGAATTCTTGATCTTGATTACTTACTTTAGGTTAGTGACTTAAAAAGTTTTGAAGCCACTGAATCAACATGATAGATAGGAAACTGGCATTTTCAAAAGGAATGTTAGTAATAGAAGCTTAAGTACCTCTACTAGCACAGGTTTTCTGGAACAGTTCTAAATTACAGTATACCGTATGTATACATGGGGGCAACCATATTTGCTCATAGTTGCCCCGTATTTACCTTGTGGAGAAAGGTAGGCCTGTGGATGTTGTTTATCTGAATTTTGCAAAAGAATTTGATACAGTGCCCCACAAACACTTAATCTACAAATTGAGGTCTATAGGCATGGGCTATAAGGTTTGTTCTTTGGTAGAAAACTGGCTACAGGGGCGTATCCAAAGGGTGGTGATAAATAAGGCATACTCAGAATGGTCTAGAGTGGTTAGTGGGGTACCCCAATGCTTTGTCCTGGGGCCATCTCTATTTACCTTATTTATACATGATATAGAGGATGGGATACATAGCCCAATCTCAGTGTTTACTGACAACACAAAAATATGTAGGGCAATAGCATCACAGCAGGATATAGAAACCTTACAAGTGGACCTGAATAAATTAATGGAGTGGGCAACTCGATGGCAAATAAGGTTTAACATTGAAAAATGTAAAGTAATGCACTTGGGGGTTAAAAATATAAACGCAAGTTACTCACTAGAGGAAGAACCTCTGGGGAAATCCAAAATGGCGAAGGATCTGGGCTTCCTAGCAGAAGACAGACTGAGCAATAGCATGTAATGTCAAGCTGCAGCAAGTAAAGTTGGCAGAATATTAGTATGTATTAAAAAAGGGATTTACTCCAGAAATAAAACTGTAATTCTCACACTTTATAAAACTTTGACTCGGCCACATCTAGAGTATTCCATCCAGTTCTGGTCATCAATCCTCAGGAAGGATGCGCTGGAACTGGAGAGAGTCCAGAGAAGGGCAACAAAATAATAAGGGGGCTGAAGGACCTCAATTATGAGGAATGACTACAAGAACTAAATTTATTCTCCCTGGAGAAGAGACGCTTGACAGAAGATATAATAGCAATATACAAATATCTCAACAGTGATTTCAGCATAGGGAGGAAACTATTCAGTCTCAGGAGTGTAAGAAGACACAAGGCCATGCAATGAGACGGGGGAGAAGTAGTTTAATCTTAAGCTGCGTAGGGGGTTTTTCACTGTCAGGGCATTAAGGTTGTGGAACTCTCTTCCACAATTAGTGGTGTCAGCAGGAAGTATTGATAGCTTTAAAAGACTCTAATGCCCCGTACACACGGTCGGACATTGATCGGACATTCCGACAACAAAATCCTAGGATTTTTTCCGACGGATGTTGGCTCAAACTTGTCTTGCATACACACGGTCACACAAAGTTGTCGAAAAATCCGATCATTCTGAACGCGGTGACGTAAAACACGTACGTCAGGACTATAAACGGGGCAGTAGCCAATAGCTTTCATCTCTTTATTTATTCTAAGCATGCGTGGCACTTTGTGCTTCGGATTTGTGTACACACGATCGGAATTTTGTTGTCGGAAAATTGTATATCCTGCTCTCAAACTTTGTGTGTCGGGAAATCCAATGGAAAATGTGTGATGGAGCCTACACACGGTCGGAATTTCCGACAACAAGGTCCTATCACACATTTTCCGTCGGAAAATCCGACCGTGTGTATGGGGCATTAGACATGCATCTTAGCGAACACAATATACAGGGATATGGGAAATGATTATCTACAGGAACACATATCCACACAGGTTGAACTGGATGGACTATTGTCTATGTTCAACCTTGCCAACTATGTAACTTTACAGCAGACTGAATAAAATAATATACAATTTGAAGTGTCTATTGACACGAAACACCCACATGGTACCAGGTTGTCTTTGTCTAGTGAACTTGTGGCTAGGTTATGGATAGTCAAGTATTTCCATGTTCTTAACAAGCAATAAACTAAACTATAACCAGTTCAGCTCTTTGGACATACTATGTACAGTACCTCCAAAGAGTGAACCTTTAATCACAAGCTGATGGACGCAGTAGCAGCCATCAGCTTGTGCAGGTTTTGTTTAGCCGGCCCCTGGCTTGGAAGTGAAAGTGATGCGGCAGCTCTATAGCTGCTGATTACTTTCACAGAGCCGGCGCCCCTTCTCCTGTAGTTCCCGGGCTCACCCGCTCTTACCAGAGCCCGAAAGCACAACCAATGGTTAGGGGAGGGAGTGTTGTGAGACCAAGGCAAAACAATGCCTAGATCTCACATGCAAACAATGAAACTGGAAGTGATGCTTTTTAATATAACACAGACATATCAGAAATATGAAATGTCGGGGTAACATACACTTTGAATCTTTGCTAGGAACATGTCAATAAAAACCTAGAAGAGAGTTTAATGCTTCCCTTTTTTATCCAAAAAAAAGGTTTGGATACACCTAAAAAAAATGCAATTTTTCCCTTTACTTTGTTCATATTTTTTCTCCCTGTGCTGTGCACATTCTATGGGCTCTTTGTATACACCGCTCCAAAGATGCTGTTAGCAGGACTTTTTTTAGCGTCCTGCCAGCGCACCGCTCCAGTGTGAAAGCCCTCGGGCTTTAACATTGGAGAGACAGCAGCGGCTCTTTCAGGGCGCTTTGCAGGCGCTATTTTTAACGCTGTAGTGCTTGCAAAGTGCCCTAGTGTGAAAGGGTTCTTAAAGTATTTTGTAGCTAATGACACTAGGGGGGGAATTTACTAAAAGTGGTGCACACAGAATCTGGTGCAGCTGTGCCTAGTAACCAATAAGCTTCTAACTTCAGCTTGTTCAATTAAGCTTTGACAATAGAACCTAGAAGCTGATTGGTTTCTTTGCACAGTTGCACCAGATTCTGTGTGCGTCAGTTTTAGTAAATCTCCCACCATGGTATATTGCGGCACATCCAGTGACCACTTTATTTTGTAATGGAAATAGTTCATTTGGGTTGGATTGCCCCAAACAATTTAAAATTAAACCTAGAAAGCTACTTTAAGGACATTTTCACACTACTTCGGGGGGGGGGGGGTGCTTGTTTGAGCACAGTATACGCGCAGATTTCATGCGGGTTCCTGCCTTCACTTTCAAAAAAAGCACCACAAACAGCTGATCTAATAGAAGTGTATAGGAAAGTACTGGGTAATCCACACAAAAACAATGCGCTGCAGGAAAACCGCACTGGAGCACTTTGCAAGGGGCCTTCATTCCTCTTGAAATTACATGTGTCTTTTTTGGATAAAATTGCTAGAATTGGTGTCCACCCTGTCCAGTTGTTTGTTGGTAAACTTCTGAATCCTGCCCATTCCCTCATCTCCACAGCATAGGGACTAACTTTTCTGTAGTGTACGATATGAACCAGAAGGACTCCATAAAATGGGAGTCAGCAATTCGTCGATTGCAGCCATCAATACAAACAGATACAAACAGGTCGCTGTTGAGTAAAGCCTGGTACACGTAAATTTTTTTTCATTCAACCCAGCAGGCTGAACAAAAAAAGGCTGGCATCGCTGTACTAACACATGCGATGTTAGTGTTGCAATCTCCCCGCTGTGCCTTTGTATTCTGACAGGAGGACTGTCCTCCTGCCAGAACACATTGATCATCCATTGGCTGTGATTGCTGATTGGAAGCTGGTTTTCCAGCATGTCCCTTCAACAAAAGCCATCTGTTAGACCGGCTTCTGTTGAAGAGACAGCTGTACATACTGACTGAATGTCAGCCAGTTTTTGTTGAACCAGCTGATATTCAACCAATGTGTACCTAGCCTTAGGCTTGGCTCACATCTCTGTATATCGGGAACACGCACAAAATCGTGTGCATTCTTGACACGCAGAGAAACGCGCTTCTCTTTAGCAGATGCACAGGGGTGTCATTTATTTCATAATGGTATCCCCAAGTATTGGCAAATCATGCATCAAAACACACGGTGATGCAGTGCCATGCAGTTCAATTTTTCAAAAGGCTTGGGAAACCAACATTTCTTAAGGGTAGGGCAGACTATTGAAATTAATGGTCTGCCCAAGATGCAGCATGCACTAGTATGAATCAAATCTTTAGGCCCAGAGTGCTCACAGACCAATTTAGTGTGTGGGCAGCAGTGAGGTGTGGCGGGGGGGGGGGGGGGGTTGGGTGGAGTGATGCACGTTTTTTTGCATCACACAGTTCCTTTTATTAAGTTTTATTTTATTTGAAGTACACAAAGTGAGACTTAATTTATGTCACCACACAGCAGCATGGTGCGTTGCGATTGCTGTGCGGTGCCATCCAGTGAGGTGCAATATTATGTAGTATATCTGCATATCATCTCACCTTGCTGCACCGCACATCAAGGTTCTGTTGTGGTGAGTACAGGGCACATAGAAAACAACTGTTATTGGTGACTGATGTTGTTCTTGATGTACAGAAAAAGTCAGTCCCTGCACTTACCTCTGCACTGTGCCTTACGTACTACTGACCTCTGCAGTGTTTGTTGCATTCCACTGACCCTGCACTCTGCATTACATACTACTGACCTCTGTATTGCTTACTCCTGACCCCTGAACTCTATGTTACATACTACTGACCTCTGCAGTACTCAGTTCTGACTAGGGATGAGCTGAACACCCCCTGGTTCGGACCAGAACATGCGAACAGGCAAAAAAATTTGAGAACACCATTAAAGTCTATGGGACAAGAACATGAAAGATCAAAAGTGCTAATTTTAAAGGCTTATATGCAATTTATTGCCATAAAAAGTGTATGGTGACCCGGGTACTGCCCCAGGGGACATGTATCAATGCAATATCAATAAAATCTCCTGTATCAGGAGCAGTGATTTTAAGAATGCTTAAAGTAAAACAATAAAAATGAAACATTCCTTTAAATATCGTGCCTGGGGGGTCCCCTTGGTCTGCCTGTAAAGTAGCGCATATGTGTTATGAGTTTTACAGTCCTGCAGCAAAATGACATTTCTAAAGGAAAACTTGCTCGTGGCTGTAATGTATTGCCGACTCCCGGTAATATAGATAAAAATCAAAGAAAAAAACGGTGTGTGTCCCCCCCCAGTCCATACCAGGTATGGATTTTAAGGGGAACTCCATGCCAAAATGTTAAAAAAAATTGGCGTGGGGGTCCCCCCAAAATCTATACCAGACCCTTATCTGAGCATGCAGCCTGGAGAACAGGATAGGGGGGGGCGAGCGAGCGGCCCCTCCTGAACCATACCAGGCCACATGTCCTCAACATGGGGAGGGTACTTTGGGGTCCAGGTAGTTGTGGGGGTCTACGGGTGGGGGGGCTTATCGGAATCTGGAAGCCCCCTTCAACAAGGGGGCCCCCAGATTCCTGCCCCCCTATGTAAATGTGGGTATCGGGTACATTGTACCCCTACCCATTCACCCCAAAAAATTGTCAAAAAGTAAAAAACACTAAAGACAGTTTGACAATTCCTTTATTAAAAAAGAAAAAAATAGTGTCCCACGATGTCCACCATTTTTCATTCACGCCACTGACGGACCCGAAATATAGAAAAAATAAAAGCTCCGCCTCGATGGGAGATGTCCCGCCGACTTCTGTCTTTTCGCAGTGACAGCTGTTATAAAGGCAAGGGCAGGGCCACCCTCTGACATAACCAGATGACCCCACTCCACTCTGATGGCACAACGATACGTTATCGGTTACGTCATTGAGGCAGAGATTTTTTTTTTCGGTCCGTCTGCGCCGTGATTGAAGAAGGATGGACATCGCGGGACACTTTTTTTTTTCTAATAAAGGAGTTGTCAAAAACTGTCTTGTGGCTTTTACTTTTTGATACATTCGAATGGGTAGGGGTACAATGTACCCCATACCCATTCACATGGGTTCTTCCATCTCTTGTTAAATTCCACAGCACTTGGTACTACCCCCCCAAGCTTTTTAAATCTTTCCTTTTAATGGGACCATGTTAGATTATTTCCTTAAAAAAAGTGTGCTGTGCGCTGGTGATCTTTAATCTCTTCAATGTTGTTCAAGTGGATCTCCACCTCTCCAAAGGTTGCCTACCCCTTTTCCAGTATACAGGTGTGGGGCCCACGCTAGTGAGATGAATCTTGTCTTTTGTCATGTTTACCATCGTCACTGACAGTGAAAGAAAATCTCACATTTTGACTGGCCACCAAACAGGAACAGAGGGTCTTTCAATGGAGACACTAGTTCTGGTGACTACCAATGATTTCTCTTACTTTTGAGGGATTTTCTCTCACTTCCTGTTTTGGCTATGGAACAGGAAATTAAATGAAATCTCCCAAATGGGGGAAAAAAACTTATTGGGGTTATAACCTTCCTTTACAATATCCAAAATAAAAAAAGTTGCCATCAGTTATACTTTAGGCAAATACGATACTGTAATTAAATGTTAGTGTTTACACACATTTTTCCCTGTAAAATCACAAAACTGGATTTAATGACCAAGGATAATTGACACAACAGGGAAGCTTGAATAACAGTACAACTAAATACAGTCCCTGTGAATTGCAAGTTTAAAGAAATAATTGAGGAGAGGACATTCTGAGTTTTGGTGACATCTAATTTTTTTATTTCATTAACCTTTCCAATCCAATTTTCATTTCCTCTCACAAATTCAATAACAGTAGAAATAAAGAAAAACAAATTCAGCCATGTTTAATATTTGCTTGAGTACATAAAAAAATCTGCTTTGCGTAATTCATATGCATTTTCCTTTATTTAGAGCTAACAAATGATTGATTACACTAACAAATTAATCTTTCTTCTATACCTAGGTTCGCCGTATTACATTATCTGGAAGTAATTCAGTTGTTTACAACTACAGATGATTTACTTCATTATCTGAGTGTATCTATGAGAGGGAGCGTGTGTTTACAGGGGTTTTTTTCTGCCCCCTTGTACCAAACATGCATTATAAAAAGTAATAATGCATTGGAGCTGAACTTTTGGAAAGGTGCAAGCTCCTTAAAATCAGCACCAAATGATTTTCCACATTGTAAATAGACAATAAAACTTGTTTTAAAACTGTTTTTTGCTACCACGACCTATGATTAGTATTTACCACTGTGATAGTATATAGTTTGCTTAAAATCAGTGTTAGAGGCTAGGTTTAGCTTAAAGTGTATGCCTGGGAAAAAATAAAAAACAAATATATAAAGTACCCCTGTGCAATAAATAATGCAACTAGAAAAATACCTGTTAATGCTGCCACAAATACAGTAAGCTGCTAACTTCCTGGTAAGCATTGAGAAAGCTGCACTAAAATCCCAAGTAATGTTTGCAGGCCTTACTGGACTACAGAATACTCCTTTATTTTATGGAGATAAGGAGGGAGAGGTATATTCTGTAGTGCAAACATCTTTGTCAACTGTCTTTTATGCTAATATTTTGGCTTCAGCAAAAACAGTAGCAATAACACATTTAGACTTTTATGTGACTCTTGTAACATGTTTGTTCTGGGTCAGTGTCGAAGTAGGGCTACATCCCCACAGCCAAGCAACTAGCATTAGAAGTAGAAGCTGAGCAATGGTAGCTCACAATTTTTTTCTGGACAGGTGTATTTGAAGGGTTGAGGAAGAACTTCACCTGACTATGGGAAACCCAACAATTCAGTAACTACTAGTATCATGATGTCCACCTTTGTCTTCTGTGTACCTAATTCTTCACAGGGCTTCTGATCCTCTGTGCTTCCATCTTGCTTTTGGGAGCTGGCTCTCATTTCCTGATCACTCACAATCAGCTCACTAATCCTCATGCTTAAGATTACAGACTGCCGAGATGTATGATGTGCAGTGGCGGCCCGTCCATAGAGGGTGCATGTATGCCGCCTACCCTAACCATGCGTTCGGCCCCCTGATCTACATATCAGTGGCACCAGACCATGGATTCCAATGCGTCGGGGTGTTTTTTTAAGCACCTGATTAGAGCCAGAGGCTCTAATAGGCTCCAACAAAGGGTGAGCTTGGAGCGCAGAGCATTGCACTCTAAGCCCAACCAGTTGTGTGACCATAATGAATGAGTTTTCGCTATTAACACACTAAAGTTCCTCCCCGCCAATCAGGAGGCACGTCTGTGAGACTTGTTTCCCGATTGGCCAAAGTGTTAGGTGATCCTTTTGGATGCCTAGCGATTTGGCGGAACACACACGGCGGAGGAAGCTAAAGAAGCGGACACTGAAGCCGTGGCGGCCACTGCCCGCAGTCCCGGAAAAGGACACCACAGCCCCGGCACAGGAGCGGGTAAGTGTTGGGCTAGACCGCCCACAGGGGGGGCTGTGCCATGCTGCCAGAGGGTGTTTGTTTGCCGCCCCCTCAGAAGAAGAACCCACCAGCTGACACTGGTGACGTGTATCTCAAGAGGCCGCGAATGGGGCGAGCCAAGGGTACATCATTCTAGCCTAGGTGAGGAATGAGGAAGTAGGAACAAAAAAGAATAACCCTGCAATTTTGTAACTGGCTGGGGGGCAGAAGGAAAATGATGCCAAGTGTTCTTTTCGGGTGAAGCTCCACTTTAAGCTTAGTATTTAGATTTACAGTCACAGTTGTCTTAAAGTTTTACAATGTAGTAAAAATTAGGAACAGTACAGATGCAATAAGATGTGTTTGTTGATAATTTGTGTAATATTTTCTAAAATGTCTACTCCAAAAACAAGCCTGCCCATTCTCAGATGACAAAAATTAATGTGTCAGCGAAGTGAGGAATCCCTGCCACCCCATTTACGTTTTTCAGACATCCTGATAACAAATTCAAGTTCACTGGAGATTTGGCTTTTTCAGCAGTAACACACATATGGCTTTGGAAACCCGTTGAACACCCTACCATAGAAACACGCTCTTTTAAAGGTCTAAGGCTAGTCATACAGTTAAAAAAAATATTTTATATTTCTAATAAGGTAAATAGCAATAGCATTACTTTTGTATTCTATAGCAGGCAATCATTGTGGGGAACCATGCTAAACTAATGGAAGTTAATTTATGAAAACCAGTATACACATTATTTCTCCTATTAAAAAGGATCCTACATGCTCGGTGCTAGTTTAGGTCTAAATTATCTTATTTTAGTCAGCTAGTTTGAGCTTAACCACTTAAGGACTACCCACTGCATATATACTGCGACAGGGCGGCCCTATTGCGCGAAATGACGTACTCGTAGGTCGTTTCGTGCACGAGCCACTCTGGGCGGGCGCCCGCTGCACAAAGCGGGAGCTGGTGCGCGGGTCCGGCGGACGCAATGTCCGCCAGCCACAAGCGATCGCTCCTCAGAGAGGCAGAACGGGGATCTGCCAGTATAAACAAAGCAGATCCCCGTTCTGACAGGAGAGTACAATTAGACTGTCTGTTCCTAGTGATCAGGAACAGCAATCTCTCTGTACTCCCAGGCAGTCCACTCCCCTGCACAGTTAGAAACACCTCCCTAGGACACACTGAACCCCTTGATCGCCCCCTAGTGTTAACTCCTTCTCTGCCACTGTCATTTATACACTGATCAGTGGCTATTTTTTTGCTGCAATGTCGAAGTCCCGTTAAAAATCGCTGATCACCGCCATTACTAGTAAAAAAATAATAATAATAAAAATGCCATAAATCTATCCCCTATTTTGTAGATGCAATAACTTTTGCGCAAACCGATCAATATACGCTTATTGCAATTTTTTTTACAATAATATGTAGAAGAATACATATTGGCCTAAACTGATGAAATTTTATTTATTTTTTTTTTAATTGGGGGATATTTATTATAACAAAAAGTTAAAAAAATATTTTTTTTTTCAAAATTGTCAGTCTTTTTTGTTTATAGCTCAAAAAATAAAAACCGCAGAGGTGATCAAATACCAGCAAAAGAAAGCTCTATTTGTGGGAAAAAAAGGACATCAGTTTTGCTTGGGTACAACGTCGCATGACCGCGCAATTGTCAGTTAAAGCAACGCAGTGCCATATTGCAAAAATGGCCTGGTCATTAAGGGGTAAATCCTTCTGGTCCTTAAGTGGTTAAAGAACATTTTTGCGTCACATCACTATATAATTACCATATTTGTTGGTAAATTCCTAAATGGTTTGGATTGTGTATTTTCCCACAAGCTTCTAAGCAAAGTGCTTTGTTCCTTGACATAGCACTATAAACAGAGTGCCTTTGTTCTAACTATTCATTACGACAATTCATTAATAAATGCACATCTTGACCACAAGTAAATGCTTCACTCGCATTATGTATAGGGCTCGTTAAACTAATTTTTATACAGCAATTCTGAACAGGCATAAATGGGTACTGTGCAGAAAAATGCATTTTTGGGCTTGTGAGAATGCCTTTGATGATAACATTTTGTCTATATTTATTTTAATGAGCTTTTTTCTCATGATGAAAACTTTGCAGGCAGTCTTAAACATTTTTAAAATGTAATGTGAGTACTGGGAATATATTTTAATAAAACCTAATAAATTCTATGAAAATTATTTTAAAACTATGTATTATTCCTTAACCACTTAAGCCCAGGACCATTTGGCTGCCCAAAGACCAGAGCACTTTTTGCGATCGGCACTGCGTCGCTTTAATTGACAATTGAGCAGTTGTGCAACGTGGCTCCCAAATAAAATTGATGTCCTTTTTTCCCAAAAATAGAGCTTTCTTTTGGTGATATTTGATCACCTGTGCGGTTTTTATTTTTTTAACTATAAACAAAAAAAATAGCGACAATTTTGAAAAAAAAATGCATTATTTTTTACTTTTTGCTATAATAAATATCCCCAAAAAATATATAAAAACATTTTTTTTTCTCAGTTTAGGCTGATACATATTCTTCTACATATTTTTGGTAAAAAAAAAATCGCAATAAGTATTTATTGGTTGGTTTGCGCAAAAGTTATAGCGTCTACAAAATAGGGGATAGTTTTATGGCATTTTTATTAATTTTATTATATATTTTTTTTTTTTACTAGTAATGGCGGCGATCAGCGATTTTTATCATGACTGCGACATTATGGCGGACAGATCGGACACTTTTGGCGTGATTTTGGGACCATTCACATTTATATAGCGATTAGTGCAATTAAAAATGCATTGATTACTGTGTAAATGACACTGGCAGTGAGGGGGTTAACCACTAGGTGGCGCTGTAGGGGTTAAGTGTGTCCTAGGGAGTGATTCTAACTGTGGGGGGGAAGGGCTGTGTGTGACACGACACTGATCACCGCTCCTGATTACAGGGAGCGGTGATCAGTGTCAGTGTCACTAGGCAGAACGGAGAAATGCTTGTTTACGTCAGCATTTCCCAGTTCTTCCTCTTCATGAGACGATCATGGGTATCCCCGTGGATATCGAGTCCGTGGGACCCGCAATCACACTCATGGAGGTTGCGGCCGGCGGCGGGCGTGCGCCTGCAAACCGCTTCTTAAAGGGCAAAGTACAGGTACGTTAAACTGCCTGTACAAGCCCTTCTGCCGACGTATATCGGTGTGAGCCGGTCGGCAAGCGGTTAAAGCTGAACTTCAGGAAAAAAAAAAATCTCTAATGATGTGTGTCCAATGTGTTGGGGATGCTGCTGTGTTATATAAAATGTATAGTTTCTTTCACCCTGTCGCTAGTGTAAGCGTCAAACTAACAGCATCGAAACTTGCAGTTCTGGCTCTCATACAGCGCATACAGCAAAGGACAGTAGATTGCACTCCACTTCATCTATTCTTAAAATATCTTGTATTGTTTTCAGAGAATACAAGGCCTTCTGTGATAGGACAAGGGGAGAGGAATGACCGGTGCATTTTGAAAAGAGTAAGGATGTAAGGAAAATGTTTGAAACCAGTGTCAGGATTTTCATCCTTACATTTTCCTCCAGTCCTGTACAAACAATGAGAAGCGAGAAGAAATTTCTCCAGAAGAAAGAAAATCCCCTCTTAGACAGTTGTCACTGGAACAAGTGTCCCCATTGGATGCTTTCCCCTCTAGCCCTGTTCTGGCGACAACTTTTTGAAAACAGTTTTGGGGTTTTACCTTAATTTTAGTCCCAGCGACAATGATAAATCAAGAGAGGGTAAAAAAGCGTGTTTTCGATACACTTTAAGGGTGTACTATAGTCATTTTTAAGCCTTGAAATGCATTTTTAGAGCACAGCCTGCATTTACAGGCTTCCATTTTGCAACCAAGCATCTTTAGTTTAGAAGTCCACCCCATTCACATTTTATGGTAGTCTGGTAATCTCAGAACCCTGTTTTTAATACAGAAGTGGTATTTGTAAAAACCCCACTGTAGGCTGTTTTTTGTCTTTCACATAAACAAATCCTAATGTAACACAGCGTGAGCACTAACTTTAAAGTAGATCCATCATCACAGCCACCACTCATAATACCCCGCCCTGGAAGTTTAAATAGTTGACTTCTACAATACACAGCGCTTTTGTACAGACCCACAGTTTGATGTACAAAAGTGCTGTGCATTGTAGAAATCAACTATTAGAACACATGTTGTGGTATATCCAGTAGAGATTTTTCTTTTTCTTTTTTCTCTGAGCGCTGGTGAATTTGGCTTATATATTTAAATTAGTTTAAATTAGTTAGTCACACATCATGCATAGAAAGGATGTTACACAGCACGGCTAACCGATCCATCCCTAAGTGAGAAGCCCTTTCAAATTTGTCTGCAGTGGGTTATATAGAGCTCATCTCAAGGAACATTAAGTGCACTTTGCGACTTTAGCACAGCTGCAATATTTTATTATCAGCAATAGCAACTAACTGAATGATTTCACCTGTTGCACAGAATTGCTCTTTATTAAGAGCAGGGATGCACACATAAAATTTTTTAACCATGTAGATTTAAACATAAATTGTTTTAACAGTCATTCCAATGACAGATAGTTTATTGGTTGTTATGGCTTAATACATTTTGCACATCATTAATTTTAGCAAGCTTTTAATGACCAAGATTAACTTTGTACTGTATGTAATTTATTGCATACGTTTATATAGTGCAGACAATTTATGTAATGCTGTATATATTGTACATTCACATCAGCCTCTGCCTTTAAGGCGATCAAAATCTAAGGTCCCTACCTCATATGCATACATACCCATACTAGGGCCAAAAAACATACCAGCATATCTTTGGAGTGTGGGAGGAAACCGGACTACTCAGAGAAAACCCACGGACGGACAGGGAGAACATGCAAACTCTATGCAGATAGTGTTCTGACCAGAATGTGAACTAGGGTCCCCATTGTTGCAAAGAAGTAATGTTAGCCACTAAGCCACTATGCTGCCTTTCCCACACCCTGTTTAGGATGATGGATCCATACTAAATAAAGTATAATAGAGTTTGAGAAGAACAGATGAGCCTTCTCTAACATTGGAGCAGCTCTCCTCCTTCGCAGTGATGATTGCATTTTTTTCTCCAACTAAAATGACCCATATAAAGACTCCAGGACCCTCTCCTATCTGCCTATATGAATCAGTCCTTCCATGTCACTGTAACTTTCATACTTATTCAAGAAGTGTTTGCCTCCGCAGAAAGGTATTTAAAAAATAGAATTAAAAAAAGACTAAAAAGTTAAATAATAACCTTGTTATGTAATTTAGGAAACATTACTTAAACTGAACACTAATGGGGACAGTTTTAATTGGTAAAGGATTTGTAAATTTGCAATTTTGTTCAGTGCTATTATCCAGAAACCCCTGCTAGACTGCACAGTTGGGTTCTACAGTCCTTTTTGTCATTCTAACACAGGTAGCTGATATAAGGAGATTTGGGTACTTTTGCCAGCTGTATGTAAAAATACATTTACAGCAACTTTGTCGGTGGGGTGTAGTGGGATTGTTTACTAAAAGTCTCTTGTAAAGGAGAAAAGTTTAAAGGTTAGTTCACCTTCCCCAAAAACTGCCTATGCAGGTAACGGGTGCCTGTGGATAGAACAAACTGTACAGCTTTGATTAAAAATTCTCTTCCTATAGTTGTAAACATTTTACGTGCCTCCTGAAGCCTGGCCAAAAGACTACCAAAGATGGCATCCCCCATCCTGTCTTACTGCCCTTCCACAGATTTATGTTTGGCTTTTTGTTTCATCTCAGACATCAGTTATTATACCCCCATGGCTTTTCTGCTAACGTACAGTAGATTTAACATAGCCAATATCATTCAGATACCGGTAATTATGTATGTCCTCTACTTGTTTCATCTGTAAGCCTGCATTCCCACCTGTGTAGCATGTGAATGTGTGTCATGCTTGTGGTGTCATCCATTGTCAAAGGTACCCCAAACGCGTAAGAAAATGCTCAGTTTTGAAAAAACACCCAGCAAAATGTGTAAAGCTCAGAAGATACTTGAGCTTTTTTGTCGTGCTTGTTCTGTGTGTATGTCGGACGTGCATGCTGGAAAACCAGCAGCCGACCGTCTCCTGATCAGTGCTCATTGCCATTGGCTGTGGAGTGTTCTGGTGGGGGGCTGTCCCCCTGTCAGAACACAACAGCTCAGCGGAGGAGAATGCTGGACTAACCTTACATGGTTAGTACAGCGGCTCTCAACCTGAGGGGTTGCACAAAACAAAAATGTAGTGTGTACCAGGCTTAATTTCTTGCCCTCCTGTCCTATCTCTGAGATACTGATTAACTATATCAAAAATAAAATAAGAAATATGTTTTTTGCCCTAATATCTACCTTAAATCACATTGCTGATTACATATTGTACTTGTTCACATGCCTATATACCGATATTCACAATTAAAACTGCAATTTGGTAACTTTTGGAAATGCCAGTAAAAACTTGGCTGTGCCAGTAAATTTTGGGTGTTGTGTCAGTAAATTTCAATCTGGTAGGTTGCAGGGGTGGATCCAAAGTCTGGTCACGGGAGGGGCACTGCCAGAAAATACGTTTTTTTGTGGGCAAGTTATCAGGCAATGGTTGGTGTTGGCGCTTCAATCATCATGGCACCATGGTTGATATGGTGTCGGGATGATTGAAGCGCATTATTTCTATTGGTATCTAAAATGAAATAGTTCTCACCATAATGCAGAATCAGTGGGAGCTCTGAGTGTGTCACTTGCCATGTCACCTGCCACATCACCTGCCTTCAGATGCGGATTGTCACTTGCCATGTCGCCTGCCACCCGATGTGGATTGTCACTTGCCACAAGTTGCGGATTATCTCTTGCCACGTCACCTGCCACAAGTTGCAGATTGTCACTTGCCTGTCACCAGAGGTGGATTGCCACTTGTCACGTCTCCTGCCACCAGATACTGATTGTCACTTGCCACGTCGCCTGCCACCAGATGCAGATTGTCACTTGCCATGTCACCTGCCACACGTTGCAGGTTGTCACTTGCCACAAGTTGCGGATTGTCACTTGCCACAAGTTGCAGATTTTCACTTGCCACGTCACCTGCCACATGTTGTGGATTGTCACTTGCTGTGTCACTTGCCAGCTACAAGGTGCGGATTGTCACTTGCTGTGTCCCAGAGTGAAGGCAGGCAGCAAATAGATGATATAATCTCTATGCTGCCCACGGCTGCACAATGAGGGCGGAACTGTGGTGATGCAGGGTGGGCGGTGAGAAATGATGTTATTTCTCTGCTCCCCCGCCCGCCAGCCCGCTAACTGGCCTGCTTGCCCGCTCACCTGCCAACTGGCCTGTTCGCCCGCTCACCTGCCGACCCGCTGTCTGGCCCGCCCGCTCACTCACCCGCCGGTCCGCTGATCGTCTGCCCACTCACCCGCCAGCCCGCTGGCTGGCCTGCCTGCTCACCCACCGGCCCGCCACTAATTTCTCAGGGGGGGCAACTGCCCTGTTGCCCCCCTGGATCTGCCCCTGGTAGGTTGCTGACACTGTTCTAATGTCTCAGAATTTCTTAAAAGCAGAATCCTGTGCTGTTTTTTTTCTAAGGTACATTTATGATTATAAAAGCAAAATAAAGTTGGTAAAGCTAAACTACGGTAAAACTAAAAATTGTCAGCAGGTAAGGTCTTTTGGTAGAAGAGATTTTATGTCTTTTCTGTCAAAAAAAACGTTTACGTACGTGCTAGCAATTTTTAAAAAACTGTACACTAACTGCAATATACCTACAGTACAGTGTACAGTCCAGGCATCTTACAAAAACCAGGAATGGTTTGGGTGCCAAGAGCATGTAAGGTCAGGGAGCATTTGTGGCAGTTACATCATTAGTGCCTGCCCAATGGGCAAAGCATGAGAAAGAGATGGACATGGCACTGATAGGGATGGAGTGGACCCCCCACTGGCCGCCCCTATTACCCTTTACTTCCACTTTAATCTGACAGGACACATTTCAGTGAAAGTGCATAAAACAGGACTATGACAACTGTGACAACGGTTACAATTAAGAACATCAAGTAACAAGTGAAGCCAGTAAGTGAATTGCTATGCTATCCAATAAACATCAAAACAATGGTAACAACAAAATATCTACTTGGGTTACATTGATCTGACTTTTGTAAAAATCCAATGCAACAAGGTTCAGTAGTCTGCCAACAGCTTCCCCCATGCTGAAATGTATGTGGGCAAGCCTACAGTGGACAACATCCTGGGTGCGGGTCAGGTCAACTAAAGCCAGACCTATCAGGTCACTATCTTGTGGTGCTTGCTATCATGGCCAATAATACTTTGTAAACTCATTAATCATATTACCCACACATAATCAGAGATATCGTGCAGTAACCAATGGCTGTATTAACTAAATCATGTGATTTAACACAAAGTTTTGGAATATCCACTTACATACTAACTTTGCGTTCAAGGCTATAGTTTACCCAGCCCAGCAGAAGTCATACTGAGGAAAGTATGCACATACAGTAGTGTAAAAAAAACATATTTCTGCATCAGGATAAATGTTGTAATACAATACAAACTTGAGTAGGGGTGCAATGATCAGACTCGGAACAAGATTGGAAGACCTAACTCAATATGGTGCCCATGCCGATTTGGAGTGTTTGCAGTGTTTTTCAATAAAACATGGTAAATCTGCTAATTATCCACTGGCAATTACCCAGAAATTGCAGCATTACAAAATAAAGTGGAAATCTGAGTCATCTTCGCCTGCTGTATAACATGGTGTTGTTCCTTCATGTGTGACAGATTTGCTTTAAGCATAGCTGTTCTTACTCATGCTTCTTGATCTGATAAATAGTTTTGAGCCTTGGGGTTATTTTGTTCCAACTTGTTTGTTCAATTAAACAGTTTAAACCAAATGTTTGAGAAATGAATTGTGCAGTGTGAAATATTTCAAGAAGATAGTGAAATGGAGTTTTCCAACTTTTGTAAAATGTGTATGTCTTATCACCTCAAAGTGGAAACTTTCCTGGCATCCTTTTTTTTTTACAACATTTTACAGTAATGAGTAGGGATAAATCTACCAATGCTGGTGTAATAATTCTACTCAGCAAACACTTGTAAACCTAAATTCACCACAAATGGACTTCAGTAACGACTATGCTTAGCAAATCAATCTCTGAGAAAAGGTTTGCAGAGCTCTACCTAGCCACACTGGTCAGCAAGTCTAACGATGAGACTACGTAATGGGGAAACCCATCATGCCCTTTTATATGGCAACTCGCAAAGTGTTTGAGGTCTGCTAAAACTACTTTAAAGTGAACCTAAACTCTGATATATGACATTTAGTTTGCTAAAGCACTGTGTAAACAATTTAAATATTTTTTTTTAAACATTATTCATAGCTCAATGCTGCCGATCTCCTCCAGCATCGTTTAGTCACTTCTTGTCTACATGCACTTGCTACAGCGTCAGCTGCACATAAGAGGCTCAGAAACGACTATCAGAAAAATAGGAAAGGATATTCAGCGCTGACAAATGTAAATAAAAATAAATGAAGGCGAACTGCAAGCTGACACTCAAGGTTTAACTCAAACAAAATACCTCAAATACACATTTAAAATAGAACACTGCTGCGCAATTCATAAAGGTCAATAATGCTATATAAAAATGCTAAATAAAATATCTGAGAGTCCCAAAATAAGTGCAAGTGACAACAGCACTAATCTCCAATAGGTGCAGTGAGAAACACACACTGACATGATGAGTCCAGTGACAGTGATCCCTACACCACAGGAAAAAGATGGCCTCTCACCTCATCAATTCGACCTGAGACAGGTCACATAGCAATAAACAGATCACAAGGCAGAGAAGGTCCCCACTCTGGATAATGTCCTCAAGTCCTCAAATCCACACTCAATAGCTTCAACCATATAAATGAAGCAGAGGAAAATGATCTAGTGCTCACTGTTTAAAATGATTTATTAATATAAAAGTGAAGAAACACACTTACATTCGGCCGCACTCAGACCCGAATGCCGGTGCAGAACATAACCAGCAAGATGGCCGAAGGTGACATCATACGTGACTCCTGACCCCTGTATGCGTTACGTCCGTGGGCGGAACTTCATCAGCCTTCAGATGTGGATTGATGGGCACTGATATGCAGCACTGATGGGCACCAATAGGCGGCACTAATATGCAGCACTAATAGGCGGCACTGATGGGCACCGACAGGCAGCTGTGATTGGCACTGACAGGCGGCTGTGATTGGCACTGACAGGCGGCTGTGATGGGCACTAACAGGCGGTACTGATTGGCACTGACAGGTGGCACTGATGGGCAGCACTGATGATGAGGTATTGATAAGTACTGACAGGTGTTACTACTGGGCAGTGATTGGCACTGTGGTGGGCAGTGATTGGCACTGTGGTGGGCACTGGCAGATTTTAACCTTGGAACATTGCTGGGCACTGGTTGGCAGGTGATTATCAGCACAGCCCCCTCAGATGTGCCAATCAATGTGCTGATCATCAGCACAGACCCCCCCCTCTGACAGGGAGAGCCGCCGATCGGGTCTGTCTGTGTCAGCGCGAACCGAGGAATGCCGTTTACCGGCACTTCCTGGTTCATGCGATGATCAGCTGTGATTGGTCACAGCTGATCACGTGGTAAGAAGTCTCTGACAGAGGCTTCTTATCATGATTGGAGATGCGGGGTGTCAGACTGACACACTGCACTCGTGATCGCCTCGCTGCGTGCCCCCACAGGCGCGCGCCAGCATGTTATCCTGCTGAATGTCATATAACTCCCAGTCAGGATAACAGAAACACTTCCCGGCCGTCAATATGCTATAGGCCGGGCGGGAAGTGTTTAAGATATCTACTCAAGAGCCCAGTATTTCGTTTTCGCAGGTTACCCTCCTGGATTCGATAACAACATTGGTTACCCTCCTGGATCCCCCCCCCCACTTCTTCCCACCATACCTGTAAGTCCTGGCCGGATGGAGGTGGAGGGGAAGAAGTTCCACTTTTATTCTATACGATCTCCTCAGAATGTCGTAACATGTCGCATTCTAACATGACAAGATATCTCTTGATGTAATGGTAACCTTAACTGTTATACAGCGATCCTGATCATACTTATCTCTATCTTGGAACTCTGTATTTTCTTATGATTGGAAAACTAAATAAAGTTTATTCAAAAAAAAAATCTACTCCTGTATAAGGCAATGGGGGTTATTTACTAAAGACAATCCACTTTGCAGTACAAGTACAAACTACAAGTGCAAAGTGTACTTGAAATTGCACTTGGTAGTGCAGTTGCTGTAGATCTGAGGGGGACATGCAAGGAAAATAAAAAACAGCATTTTAGCTTGCACATGATTGGATAATAAAATCAGCAGAGCTTCCCCTAATTTCAGATCTACCCCTCAGATTTACAGCGACTGCACTTCCAAGTGAACTTTCAGTGCAATTTCAAGTGCACTTTGCACTTGTAGTGCAAAGTGGATTTGCCTTTTGTAAATAACCCCCAATATCTCAATATCACTATGAAACGGTGGCTAAAGCTGATTTCACCTTGGTTGCTACAAGTGAAAACAGATCAGCACATGTACTGAAGAGCATAGATAGATTAAGCTGCATTAATATTTGCTTAAAATGAATACACGAGACATATCCTATCACCACTGCAGCAACAGAGAACGTGTTTAAGAAAACCGATACCTTTTTATCATTTTAAAAACATTCTAAGCCTATAAAACAAGTAGGAGATTAAATTAAAAAATCCCTGCTTGGTGCAGGTAGAAATGATAAAATTAAAACTTGCATTACCTAAATTTGGCTGAAAATAAACATCCTTGAGGAGGGATCTGCCCTCATGACTTACCTATAAAATGCAGAGGCTCAACCAGATTTTATTGCATCCAGAGCCATATAAATTTATGCCCAATTTGAAATACCTAGATACCCATTGCTCGGATGAAACTTGCATAATACAAAATGGCCCAGCAGTAGCTACCATTCAATTACTCCGGCCACAAGATTTTTCCTGACAGCAGAAGCCAATTTGACTAATATATGGAATAGTTTTCGGCAGAAATAGACATAGAAGCCTGATATCTGCGTATGGACTATAAGAAGACCACTAATTAATGTTGGTTCCATTTTCTCAATGTTGGTCCATTTATGGAGAGCACCCTACCATCATTATATTGATACTTACTTGGATATCAGTCACATGATGTGGAAAGTTCATTTGCATGGTAAACACATCTGCATGTATTCTTAGTCATTTTTCACCCATTCTTATTCTGTAACGTCTAGGCATCCAGAATTCTGGAGCAGGTATATATGTTATACCCGTAAAATTTGGCCAAATATATGAATAGAAGAACTCTAAAGGATGGTCTGCCTGCTGCAGGGAGAGTGGGGTCAGGAAGCCTAGTCTTCACATGTAGGGTTGAACTAAGCATACAAAAGCTTCTGTTTAGAGCACATACTTTTATGCACAAGAACATGCAGTTTACTGTATCTGTTTTCACATGGAAATCCCATGATTTGTACAGATTTGGCCATGACAGACACATACAGAATACAAATATATAGCTATGTATAAACTGAAAAGAACATTCACTGGAAGCAAATAAGCGCAGCAAGTCTGAGCCTGTGAAGAAACTGTAAAAAATGCACATTCCACCTTCATACGAGGAGCTGGGTGAAAAATCACTCTGTGTACATTATTACAGCTTATTAGAATTCTGAATGCCAATGTTCGCCATTTATATAATACAATCATAACAGGAACCTAAAATGTACAGGCCACTGCTGGCAATGCACATGATGGTTGACATTCAGTGACACTTCTTTTGTTTTCCAATCATGCATAATGTGAATGACAGTGGAGTACAGCCAGTAAACTGTGAACTTGGCAGAGCTACAGGGTGAATACCAAAAAACTGGCACTGTTCTAAAGCTGGTCACTTTTTAAATAAGGAACAAATATGCATAGCAAGTGAAAGCAGGCAAACAGCTTCAGGAGTCCATATTTAATTCCAAGGCGCAGACAAGATTTTGGCAGCCTTTTTTCCATGTATTTCTATAGCTGGATAATGTGCCTGCTATAACTTATCAAGTACAATTCTGTTTTATGTGATCAATAATAGTTATAATGGCAAGTGCATACATCGCAATAATTGACAGACAAAACATGCTTATAAAAGAGTACAATAGAATCTAAAATAAAATTACATATGTAGCGATTGCCACCCTAGATCAGAATTTGTCAATCTATTGCTTGTAGCTGCCAAAAAACTACAAGAAACAGAATATCATCCCAGTCTTTTTTTGGAATCATAGACTGCACTGGGACTTGTAGCTCCATGAGAGGATGATACACGTATACCATAGTTGAAGGACTTGCTGGGAGATGCAGTTCTACAACAGCATGCAAGCACCAAGTTTCCTGTTTTTGACTTTGATTGCTATAATTTAAGCATAAATATTACAATTACGACAAAGTAAGCATTTACCATAAGGTAAAATAAGAATTTACGGTTTCAAGCAAATACCAAGGCAAATATTTATAAAGGGTTGATCCACCTAAAAACCAAGTTTCAGTTAATTTATCTTGTCTGCAGGTTGAAGGATTTAATCACCCAACAGTTTATATCTCTCAAGTATTCAACTGGTGAGTTTCACGTCTTTCACGTGCGCCAGTGGTGGGATCTTTGTGCTTTTCGAGTCTGTACACCTGGACAGAAGTATGAAAACCTGTTTTTATTTTATTTTTTTGGCAGAAGAAGTGAGAGTCCAAGGTTAATGGGGACATAGCTAGTTAGTATGTCAGAAAAGCTTGTTCCTAAAGACTATAAGAAATATAGGAAACCAATTGGCTTAGCCTAACACTAAATATTACTTTTGGCCAGGTTGACCTCTCAACCCACATAGAGGTCAAGGAGGTAAATACACACTCAGAACGCCCACTGAATTGTAAATGACAAATGCCTAAAGGAGTCTGGATAATAACAAAGTATTTTCTTTTGAAATGTCAAACAACATGTGTTATAAAAGTCATAATTATTACCTCTATGTACGGTATGATCTTGCAAGACAGGTCTTCCAGTAGCCATTTTTTAGTAAGTTCGTGAAATATCACAAGTGGAAGGCAAAAAAAGATAATCAAAAAGTCCCAGAAGGCCAAATTTGCCAAAAGTGAATTGGATATACTTCTCATATAGTAATTGTGGCAGACTATACACATTACAGCCATATTGCCCATTATGCCAATTACAAAAATGATAATAGATAAACACATAACTGCATAGGCACCATATGAATCTTCTGTCAATGGATAAAATGGGTTCTTTATGTGTAATTTTTTATTGTTGGTTGTATTTTTTGGTACCAATGCTTGATTAACCTCCATGTTGTCAGAAAACACTTTAAGATCATTTGTAGCAAAGGGAATAGATCCGTTTAAGGACAAGGCATGCGGTTCTGTCTCTTTTCCTGCAACCGGACTTTGTAAAGTTTCGTTCCAGTCCGCATATAACTTTTTTTCATTGTTGGATTTACTGGAGTTTTCATTGCCTTTCTTCCATTGCCACTCATATGTTTCCCTTTTATTCCTAGCCTGCCTGTGAATCATAACCTGATCCTTGTTATTTTGTTGCTCAGTATACCTGGTTTCCATGGATGTGTTGTTCACCTTTCTATGCTCCGAGAAAAAGGTATCAGATTGCATATTTGGTGATGGAGTTCTGTCTGCTTCTTGCATGTCACTTGGCCAGTGTACCTTCTGTTCAGTCAATACAGGTTCCTTAGGTTTACTTAAGCTCCCATGTATAAATTGACAAATAAGGTTCCTAAAAAAACCTTCATGGGGAGAGTTCCAGTCAAAAGTTTGATTGGATGTCTTTCCTAAAGAAACTTTTTTAAAGTGGGAATATACACCATGGCACCATCTTGATCCATCTCCTTGCACAGTGTTTAGATCTTTCTGTAATTTTTGATTGCTCACTAATGTAGCTCCAAAGAACAAAAATATTGAGTAAAATGATAACTGCATGTTTCAAGTAGAACATTCAGTCAATAAAAAATAAAAAAAATTGCTCTTCCATGCATGTCACTTGATCCTGGTGCACTAGACAAAAGCAGCAAAAAGAGACAAGATTACAAATATGTTGCAAATGACACTTCTCTGGTTTTAAATTTCACCTTTCTTTGCAAGTATACTGCACCTTACACTATTAAATCATCATGGAAATTCACCTGCAGGTCAGGGCAGTGTCCTCAGCCTAGCATAGGTGTGCACACTGGTAGTAGAAAAGTTATAGTAAGCTATTGCTGCACATCCACATAAATATGAGGGCTCCACCCTTTTTGTGCCACAGTCTTTGTAAGAACTGTTAGCTTTACTCCGGCTGCTCATTTAAATTTTCTTTCTCTGCTTCATTGCAAATACACCGAGACATAGGTCTTTCTCTTCCCAATAATCACAAATGAAAATAATCCCTCCCCGGCTCACTGTAAACAGGTTGCAGGGATGTCATCGGATCAGATTAAAGGCTGGATGTTAAAAGACGGCCAGAAAAGGCTTTCGTGGCAAGAGAGACATGACGTTCCCATTGGATTTTCCTTTGTTTGAGTTGCAGAGAGGTGAGGAAACGATCAGGATCTTTTTTTTAGTTGTCAAGGTGCAGGAGGAGAAGGACCTTTGCCTCTGAAGCTGCTTGTCTCTGGTTGTACTGCTGCTGTCACTGCTGTGCATGGAGGAAAGTAGTGAAGAGCCCCGCCTGCAGGCTTTACAAGACCATTCTCTGCGCCTGTGTAGGGTTGTAAACGAGACAGCTTCTCTCCTCCCTTCTATACTGTATCTCTTTATCTAATGTCACTCTACACAATTATCACACCTTGCTATGTGCCCTCATAGGCGTCTGTCTGCAGCCATTTAGAACAACAGAGAGGGTGCTTAATAAGGGAAAAAAAAAAACTTGTTTTAGACCAGCTCCAATGTCTTCAGAATTTTCAGAACAAAGGAAAATACCCTTTACCTCGATATATTGTAGTGGAAATAGCAACAGCGGTGCCATTCTCTGTCTGGGCAAAGCATAGCTACTTCTCTTAGCACTAAGGCTGACACAAAGGCTGTGCAGGAGGAGGGGGAGAGGGTGGAGAGAGAATCAGCAGAAGCTGTTAATTCTGCAAGTAAGATCTAGAAGCAGCTGCTCGAATTCTTTCCTACCAGGGAAATAGAAATTCTCTGCAGTGGGGAACAAAATGATGCTACCTTTTTATTTAAAAAAAAATATGGTTGTAACAAATAAGGCATTTATCATTAAACCCAAACTGTTATGTTGTTCAGCTATGAGATACTACAGTATACTGTATATTTTTATATATATGTATATATATATATGTATATATATATATATATATATATATATATATATATATATATATATATATATATATATATATATATATATATCGCTAGCTAAGCAACATAGCAGTTTGGGTTAAATAGTTGCATAGTTACATAGTTAGTCTGATTGAGAAAAGTCAATCCAGTTCAACCAATAGAAGGGAAGAAATACAATCCTATATCCACAGTTGATCTAGATGTTATGTTCTTTATTTACTGCTTAAAATGAATTAATATACATTCTAAATCACGGCTAGGCAAAAAAAAAAAAAACAGTATGTGTTTATTGTTAAATGTCTTATTTGTTGCTGGGACGCCTGACTTTACATGCTCATGAACTTTAATGGCATCCCAGTCTTAGTCCTTAGGGTTCAATATTGAGTTGGCCCACCCTTTGCAGCTATAACAGTTTCAACTCTTCTGGGAAGGCTGTCCATAAGGTTTAGGAGTGTGTTTATGGGAATGTTTGACCATTCTTCCAGAAGCGCATTTGTGAGGACAGGCACTGATGTTGGATGCCTGGCTCACAGTGTCCACTCTAATTCTTACCAAAGGTGTTCTATCAGGTGCAGGCCAGTCAAGTTCCTCCACCCCAAATTCGCTCATCCATGTTTAAACATTCCCATAGATACACTACTACACTACCCTAGGGTGGGCCAACTCAATATTGAACCCTACAAACTAAGACTGGGATGCTATTGACTTTCATGTGCGTGTAAAGGCAGGGCTTCCAATACTTTTGGTAATATAGGGGGTTATTTACGAAAGGCAAATCCACTTTGCACTGCAAGTGCACTTGGAAGTGCAGTCACTGTAAATCCGAGGGGGACATGCAAGGAAAAAAAAAACAGCATTTTAGCTTGCACGTGATTGGATGATAAAATCACCAGAGCTTCCCCTCATTTCAGAACTACCCCTCAGATTTACAGCGACTGCACTTCCAAGTGCACTTGCAGTGCACTTGTAGTGCAAAGTGGATTTGCCTTTCGTAAATAACCCTCATAGTGTGTATATATTTATTTTAAAGCGGCAACGTTAAAAAGAAAAGAATAAAGTTAAAAAAACAGAGCCATGCATGTTCAAACTATTTCACATTAATTTATACAGTATATTTATTTCAGAACCTTCTTTTTTATTTTGCGCAAAAAAAAGAGAAAAAAGTTTATTCTGAAAACATTCGTTTTCTGACATGTACTGAGGAACATCATCTCCTTGTAGACCCGGATTAACAAGGAGTACAAGTGCTGACGTATGTTATTTAGTACAATGGTAAAAAAAGAATAAAAATCCTAACACACCAATTAACAAAGTTTGCTTTGAACTGCCTGAGGGTAAATGCATTCATTCCTTCTGCAAGCATTGTGCAACATGTATTTAATTCCTTGGTCAACAGGATCTGAACTTTAAAGCACACAGATGTAAATATCTTAAATATTTCTAAAATGTTTTATACCTGTAGCATGGGTCTCATTTATATATTCAAACATAATGCCTACTGTCAGTAAATACACACTCACATCAGAGAATGGTGATCCATTCAAGGAACAAAAAAGCCTCTAAAAACAAAACAAAAAAATCTATGAAAATCCCCTACAAATACAAGTAAATTTAAAGTATATGTCAGGGCAAAGCAAAAAACGTGCTGTACATTTGCTCATGTGTTATATAGTTAAAGACCCCGCAAGTACAGAAAAATACCCGTTGATATACCGGAACTGTATGTAGCTTCTAATTCCTGTTGGTGGTTGACAGTGCACAACATTTTTGTGGAATGAGTGCTATCAGCCCTGCCCAGTTGTCTTTTGCTGAACTGCTTAAACCCTCTCAGTATCTTCATCTCTACAAAATAGACACTAAGGGGTGTAGTAATAAAAAAAAGTAAAAAAGATTGCTGACCTATTTATCCTGTGAAACTGAATAAACATTAATTTTGTGTTAATGTGGGCACACTTGCATGTTACTATGATATTTTCGCTTCAAGTTTAATGTTATTCATTCATACACAATAGAGTGAATCAGGAAAACACTACATTATGTCCACTAGATAGAGCTGATCATTTTGGGAAATAAATACTTTACTAATTTACTATGATCAGTTCCATCTAGATCCCATAATATGGTATTTCCATAGGTGTGCACATCCTATTGCATTGGGGTGTGCACCCCTAAACTCAAACACACATTCCTGTGTGTGTATATGTACAGTATATATATACACACAAAACACAAACACTCTAAAAGTAAACAAACATTTTAAAACATGGACGGTGTCAGTAGGGCAGTGGATGGTGTCAGTCAGTAGAACAGTGGATGGTGTCAGTAGCACAGTGAACTTTGGGGAAATCTACACTGCACAGAGTGATTAGGCACACCCCACACACACCCTATGCACACCTTAGTATTTCCCCAAACCTTTTAATTTTTTATAAATTAATAACATTCAACCTGAAGAGAAAATAGCCCAATTAATTTCAATTTTGTCCCCCGATTGCCAATAAAAAAGGAAAGGATGGCTCTAAATTTCTTAAATGTAAAGGGAGAAGGTAATCCCAAAAGCCTCACATCCGTACACATCCGGGGATTGCATTGGGGGCGTGGCCTGGATGGAGCTGATAGGCTGAGGTTTCCACTCTGACACTACCACAAGACAGGACGGATGTGCGGCTTTAGGAATTACCTCCCCCCGTTCCCTTTGAGCTACAGCCGGAACTAGGACTAGCTCCATCCCTTGCCGGCACTCCCAGCAGCAGCTGCAAAATGACCACATACACCCCACATAGAGCCTGAGTGGCACACAAAGCTATATAGGTCACTCTAAATGTCTTACATGGTTAACAGGTATTTAACACAGATATAACAAAATTCTTTTGATGGTATATTTACCAGACCAAATGTTAGCAAACAACAGAAGTTCATTGATAGTGTGTACTTCCTTCCTTCCTGCCCTGGCCAGTTTTCAACTTTCAGTGCTCTTACACTTTGAATGACAATTACTCAGTCATGCGACATTGTACTCAAACAATTTTTTTTTTCATTTTTTTTTTTTTAGATAGAGCTTTCTTTTGGTGGTATTTAATTACCACAGTTTTTGTTCCATTTTTTGCAATATTAATTACTTAGTGGATTATCACATCAGGTGATTGGACACTGGCAAACCCTATTTACAAGGGGAGTTCCTCCCCTATATAACCCCTCCCATATGGAGAGTACCTCAATTTTTTCGCTAAAGATAAGAAGAAAGCTCTGTTTGATGGTCTCTGCGGGGGCTTAGGAGCTATACAACCGGATCCATACCTCGGGCCAATAAAAACACCTAAGATGGATGGTACTCAGGCCTTGTGAAAAAAGAAACAAGGTTTTGCCTGTAATGTGTGTCTTTGAGGACTGGGCTCTGGGATCCAGCGCTTTGGTGCACAAATTTAAGTTGCACGAAAAGTTTCTGGCAGAGTCTTCTACAGGTCCAGGGAAGAGTATCCTGTGAGTAGGAACCCAGAACCCTGAAGGTTGGCACAACGCTACCTGCCGTGATGGGTGAAGGTTGGATCTGTCTGTTCTCAGCAGTTCTTGCGGCGGGGATAAGGTAAGTGAAGACAAATCTAAAGTATACACATGATAGATTATCTTCTTTTGAGTAGTTTGCATGTCTTACCTGCTTTCCGCCACTAGAGGGAGTAAGAGACATACCTGGTGTATACTTACATGCCATCCAGGATACATGCTCAGTGAAGCTGGTCAGTGAAGCCGCTCACCTCCTCCGCTGCAGGCTCTGCCACATAAACTGAAAGAGGGGATCCCACGCAGTCTGGGGGTCCTGCGCAGTCCTCAGGTGGTCTCCTTTCTCCCCCCTCGCCCCCGGCCGCCGCCATAATGACCCGGAGCGCTTTTTACGGCGGCGAAGGAAGGGGGCGTGGTTGCTAGCGGCGTGCACGGCGCAATAGTGCGCAGGCACAAGGGTGGGTGTTTTATAATAGCCCAGGACGCCAGAGCCCTGTAAGCGGTGGGACACAGAGCATCTCGGAGGGTTCGGATCCAGGCATATCTAAGACACCTACTCAGCATCAGGTTGTGTAGACTAAGCTAATAATAATATTGTAAGACTAATGCCGCGTACACACGAGCTGACTTTTCGACAGGACTGGTCGGACTATCCAACGGACTTTCGGCGGACTTCCAACGGACTTTCCCAATGAACGGACTTGCCTACACACGATCACACCAAAGTCTGCCGGATTTGTACGTGATGACGTACGACCGGACTAAAATAAGGAAGTTGATAGCCTGTAGCCAATAGCTGCCCTAGCGTCAGTTTTCATCCGTCGGACTAGCATACAGACAAGCGGACTTTTCGATAGGAACTGGGTCCGGCGAAGTTCCGACGTAAAGATTTGAAACATGTTCCAAATCTAAAGTCCATCAGATTTTTGACTGAAAAAGTCCGCTGTAGGTCTGATGAAGCCCACACAGGGTCAAATTGTCCGTCGGACCAGTCCGGTCAAAAAGTCCGCTCGTGTGTACGCGGCATTAGGCACAACAGTGATTGCATTTATACTAGTACCTCTGCTTTTGTCAGCTTAGGACTATGTCTCCCTGTAAGAGGGCCTTAGGGGCAAAAGAGCCTAGATCTAAGGGTTCTATCCCCCCCTAAAGACTGGAGACAGCTGCACAGGATGAGCCATTGCCACTTTCAAGCTTGCAGCCTCTCCCAACATTGCAGCCCTGCATAGGTCTTTAAAGACGGTTGTATGCTTTTGCAGTGTGTGGTGTACAGGAGAAGTTAGCTGCTTAATCGCAGCATCCTCACAAGAAGGCAGAAATTGGGGTAGTTCCCCTTCCCCTGCCCTAAATCCTCAATCAAGAGGATCAACAATCTGATGATGAAAGATCACCATCAGGGGACAGGGAACAGGTGCAATCTGACGAGGCGGAGGTATCAGAGGCCTCACAAGCTCTGGAGTTGTAGCTGCAATCTTTTACAGAGATTCATGCTGCGTATAACTTACCCTCAGCGTAGCTGGCCAAAGCCTCTGACTCCTACTTGGGTTTTTTCTTAAATTCCCATAGGCTTCTTGTACCTTTTCCAAGTCCGTCTATTACTACAAAGAGGTGTAGAACCTCCACAAGGTCCTCATGCAGGTGCTTGCTTACAAACTAGCCAAACACACAACTGCTGAGATGCCTACGGCCACATCACCCTGAAAGCGCCTGATCTTGTCTGATCTCAGAGGCTAAGCAGGATGGATGGGAGACCGTCTGGGAATACCAGGTGCTGTACACGGTTCTGTGCACATTGTTGCTAACACAAACAGCTAAACGCATGAGTGTGGGAACGCACGTCAGCGGAGGATAACTTCCTTTTTATCAGTCCACATATTTGCATAAATTACCTGAGTATTGGAATGTAAAAGATGCATGTGGCATAACATGTAATACACATAGAAATACATGTTTTTTGTTTTGTTTGTGGTGGACTTACATAGTCGCATGAGAATGCTTGGTCGTTAAGTGATCATTTGCGCAGAAATGCCTAAAAATCGCAGAATGCCTAAAATTGCATAATTGCCTAAAAACGCATAAATGCCTGTTTGCTTAAAGATAAGGGGTCACACAAGAATGCTTGACCCCACAAGAGTCCTTGTTTGCTCAGGGATGCTTGCTCACACAGAAAGGCTTGTTTTCACAGAAATGCCTAAATCGCATAAGAATGCTTGGGCGCATAAAGTTGCGGGATCACACCAGTGTGTTCGACGTCACAAGAGTCTTTGATTACCCAAGAATACTTGTCCACGCAGAGAGGCTTGTTTTTATAGAAATGCCTAAAAATGCATAAAGATGCTTGATTGTATAAAGATGCGGAATCGCACAGGGGTGCTTGATCTCACAAGAGTCCTTGATTACTCAAGGATACTTGGTCACGTGGAAAAGCTCATTTTTTTTTCAGAAATGCTTAAAATCGCATAAAGATGCTTGATTGCATAAAAATGTTGGATCGCACAGGGGTGCTTGATCACACAAGAGTCCTTGGTCTCACAAGGGTACTTGTCCGCACAGTAGTGCTTATAATGCATAGAATGTTTGGTTGCCTAAAAGATGCTGAATCACATAAGAATGCATGATTGCCTAAGGTTGCATGATCACCTAGATTTGCATGGTTGCATAACGAGGCATGTTAATTTAGCCTCCTTAGTTATACAGGATTCCTTATGTTCACATATGTTCAATACGTGTCTGCCTGGTTACATGATGTATAATCTTGCATTACACATTCAGAGACGCATGGTTGCTTGCAAGGTGCCCGTTCCATGGCACATGTGCTATAGGTATGCGTGTGTACAGCGCACACGTTTTATGTTTTAAACATAATGTACAAAATTCATGCTTCCATGAAGGAACGCTTCTTTTGAGGCATATGGCGTTAACTCTTGCCACTTACACATATGGAGAATTGTTTGCATATGTGTTTTCAGAACTTGTCTGCATTTCACAGGGAAACAGTACCTCTTCTGGTTGGAAGGCTTGCCCTTGTGGTTTGCCACCATGCTCAAGTCTTTTATAAACTGCCAGGGCCCACCTCTAGCAGGTCTAAAGGGCAGGGTATAGCTGTAATGGCATACCAAGGCAGTCTGCTGCCGATAGAACAGTCGGCAGCATGGCTGGACCAGCATGGTCTTTATAGTCCCTATGGAGGCTAGAGTATTTGGGGACATAGCCCAAAGCAGGGTATCTTTTACCTGAATCAAAGGCCAAGACCATAAAGATTTGGCCCAAGTGGGCAAAGCAAGGGATAGACCTTCCATTTGCCTTTTGTATGAGGTTGTTCGGGAAGATGGTAGCCTCATTTAAGGCTGTTCCTTTCGCCCAGTTTTCACTTAACACATACATCATCATCATACAGCATACTGTCTGCTTGGAGCAAGAGGATCCAAGCCTTAGTTTTTCCCAGGCGCCTGACGTTAGAGGTACGTATGAGCCTCAGTTGGTGGTTGTTAGCCAAAAGTCTACAGGAAAATCCTTTATTCCAGTCACCAGGAAGGTGGTAACTATGGATACCAGCCTTATAGGCTGGGGTGTAGTCCTAGAAGAGCTTTCGCTCCAAAGAAAGTGGTCCAAACCGAAAGGTTCCTGCATGTCAATATTTTGGTGATTCAGTACATTTGGCTCTCGGGGCCTGGACTTACAGGTCACAAGGCTGTCCTGTCCGGATACAATCCGACAATGCTAAAGCAGTGACCCATATCAATCAAGCAGGCACTAGGAGTCAAATGCCCAGAGGGAGGTGAACCATTTTTGTTTGGACAGAGAGGCATGTTCCTTGCCTATCTGCAGCCTTCATTCCAAGGATGGAAAATTGGCAGGCGGATTATCTAAGCCGCCAGCAGCTGTGTCCAGGAGAATGGTCTCTACACCCCTCCATATTTCAGGCTATATGCCAGAAATGGGGTACCCCAGTTGTAGATCTTCTAGCCTCCAGGTTCAACATGAAGCTGGACGATTTTTTTTTTCAAAAACAAAGGGTCCACTAGCGTGCGGAACAGACGCATTGATAATTCCTTGGGATCAGTTCTCTCTGACCTAGGTGTTTTCTCCTATTCTGCTTCTTCCGTGTCTTCTTCACAGGATTGGGGTGGGGAAGTAACCGGTTATTTTGGTGGCTCCAGCTTGGTCCAGAAGGCCTTGGTATACAGGAAATAGGGATGAGCTTCGTGTTCGAGTCGAACCCATGTTCGACTCGAACATCGGCTGTTCGACCGTCCGTCGAATTGCGAACGATATGGGCCGTTCGCGCCTAATTCGTGTGGCGCGTCACGGCCCATAATTCACTGCGGCATCGCAGTGCATTGCTGGCTGATGATTGGCCGAGCATGCACTATGACCCGCATGCTTGGCCAATCACAGCGCCGTCAGTAGAGAGAGCTGAAATTGGCCAAAGCCAGGGTGGCTTTGGCCAATTATGGCTCAGGGGATTTAGTACACGCCCCACACTATATAAGGCCGCCTGCACGGCGGCCCTGTGTAGTGTGTGTTCCGGTGTGCTGAGAGATAGAGAGAGAGAGAGACAGTGTCATTTGATTTGAGTTAGATAGATTAGGCAGAACAGTCAGTCAGTTAGCTGCACTTACAGTGTATTGTGTATATATATGAGTCCCAGGTGTTGCATATATATATATACACTGTATTCAGTTTAGCTAGATCCGTTCCCGTTATCTTCTATTTAGACTATTTACATTTAGTGCAGTGCGTCCTGCTCACAGTGTTCAGCTAGATCTGTTCCTGTTATTTACATTTAGTGCAGTGCGTCCTGCTCACAGTGTTCAGCTAGATCCGTTCCTGCTATTTACATTTAGTGCAGTGCGTCCTGCTCACAGTGTTCAGCTAGATCCGTTCCTGCTATTTACATTTAGTGCAGTGCGTCCTGCTCACAGTGTTCAGCTAGATCCGTTCCTGCTATTTACATTTAGTGCAGTGCGTCCTGCTCACAGTGTTCAGCTAGATCCGTTCCTGCTATTTACATTTAGTGCAGTGCGTCCTGCTCACAGTGTTCAGCTAGATCCGTTCCTGCTATTTACATTTAGTGCAGTGCGTCCTGCTCACAGTGTTCAGCTAGATCCGTTCCTGCTATTTACATTTAGTGCAGTGCGTCCTGCTCACAGTGTTCAGCTAGATCCGTTCCTGTTATCTTCTAGACTATTTACATTTAGTGCAGTGCGTCCTGCTCACAGTGTTCAGCTAGATCCGTTCCTGCTATTTACATTTAGTGCAGTGCGTCCTGCTCACAGTGTTCAGCTAGATCCGTTCCTGCTATTTACATTTAGTGCAGTGCGTCCTGCTCACAGTGTTCAGCTAGATCCGTTCCTGCTATTTACATTTAGTGCAGTGCGTCCTGCTCACAGTGTTCAGCTAGATCCGTTCCTGCTATTTACATTTAGTGCAGTGCGTCCTGCTCACAGTGTTCAGCTAGATCCGTTCCTGCTATTTACATTTAGTGCAGTGCGTCCTGCTCACAGTGTTCAGCTAGATCCGTTCCTGCTATTTACATTTAGTGCAGTGCGTCCTGCTCACAGTGTTCAGCTAGATCCGTTCCTGCTATTTACATTTAGTGCAGTGCGTCCTGCTCACAGTGTTCAGCTAGATCCGTTCCTGTTATCTTCTAGACTATTTACATTTGGTGCAGTGCGTCCTGCTCACAGTGTTCAGCTAAATCCGTTCCTGTTATTTACATTTAGTGCAGTGCGTCCTGCTCACAGTGTTCAGCTAGATCCGTTCCTGCTATTTACATTTAGTGCAGTGCGTCCTGCTCACAGTGTTCAGCTAGATCCGTTCCTGCTATTTACATTTAGTGCAGTGCGTCCTGCTCACAGTGTTCAGCTAGATCCGTTCCTGCTATTTACATTTAGTGCAGTGCGTCCTGCTCACAGTGTTCAGCTAGATCCGTTCCTGTTATCTTCTAGACTATTTACATTTAGTGCAGTGCGTCCTGCTCACAGTGTTCAGCTAGATCCGTTCCTGTTATCTTCCTACTGACAGGCAGGCTTGTCTGGTTACAGTATATAAAGCTACCTGAAGAAAATTACAGGTGTTCTATTTGATCCTATTAGTACCACAGTCAGGCAGCTAGACTATTTACATTTAGTACAGTGCGTCCTGCTCACAGTGTTCAGCTAGATCCGTTCCTGTTATCTTCCTACTGACAGGCAGGCTTGTCTGGTTACAGTATATAAAGCTACCTGAAGAAAATTACAGGTGTTCTATTTGATCCTATTAGTACCACGGTCAGGCAGCTAGACTATTTACATTTAGTACAGTGCGTCCTGCTCACAGTGTTCAGCTAGATCCGTTCCTGTTATCTTCCTACTGACAGGCAGGCTTGTCTGGTTACAGTATATAAAGCTACCTGAAGAAAATTACAGGTGTTCTATTTGATCCTATTAATACCACGGTCAGGCAGCTAGACTATTTACATTTAGTACAGTGCGTCCTGCTCACAGTGTTCAGCTAGATCCGTTCCTGTTATCTTCCTACTGACAGGCAGGCTTGTCTGGTTACAGTATATAAAGCTACCTGAAGAAAATTACAGGTGTTCTATTTGATCCTATTAGTACCACGGTCAGGCAGCTAGACTATTTACATTTAGTACAGTGCGTCCTGCTCACAGTGTTCAGCTAGATCCGTTCCTGTTATCTTCCTACTGACAGGCAGGCTTGTCTGGTTACAGTATATAAAGCTACCTGAAGAAAATTACAGGTGTTCTATCCCAGCTTAGTGCAGCTACAGGCCATTAGTATGTCTGGAAGGCCAAGAAGGAGAGGCAGACAGTCACAAGCCAATAAGAGAGGGCAAGCAGGCTCTGTGTCTAGTGTTGGTCGTGGAGACGGTGCATCCTCATCAGCACGTGGCCATGGGACACGCTTGGCCTTTTTTTCGGCAGCTGGCCGTGTTGAGCCGCAACATGCGGAAGACTTGGTCGAGTGGATGACCAAGCCGTCCTCATCCTCCTCATCCTCTCTCACCCATGCCCAGGGTGCTTTGTCTGGCAAAGCAGCGGCCTCTTCCCTCAGCTCAATGTCATCAGTGACTCCTTCCCTAGCTCCACCATGTCCTCCTGAGGATTCCCTCGAACTGTTTGACCACAGTGTTGGGTACATGCTCCAGGAGGATGCCCAGCGTTTGGAAGGCTCTGATGATGATACTGAGCTCGATGAAGGCAGTAACATGAGCACGGACAGAGGGGGTGCCCAAGAAGGACAGCAATCTGGCAGTCATGCTCCCCCTGCTGCAGCATACTGCCAGGTTTGCTCCAGTGATGAGGAGGGAGGGGATGATGAGGTCACTGACTCAACATGGGTGCCTGATAGGAGAGAGGAGGAGGAGGAGGAGGAGGAGGAGGAGGCGGCACATCACCAACGAGGCAGGATGCCCTCCAGGGGCCAGCCTAAGGGCAGCACATTGACTGCATCACACCCCAAAGCTCCACATGTGCAGGGCGCTGCAGTCTCTGCGCGTTATTCAAAAAGTTCTTTGGTGTGGGCCTTTTTTGAGACGAGTGCATCAGATCGCACCGCTGCTATTTGCAACATATGTCTCAAGCGTATCTCGCGTGGCCAAAACATCTCCCGCTTGGGTACCACATGCTTGACCAGACATATGTTGACCTGCCATGCAGTTCGTTGGCAAGCGTATCTAAAAGACCCACACCAAAGAACAAAGAGGATCTCTCCTTGCTCCTCATCAGCTGAGATTTCCAACCCCACTAGACCTTCAGTCCTCTCTGAGACCTGCAGTGAGAGGAATGAAGGTGTAGAATTAGGTGTGTCACAGCCAAGTACTTGTGGGCAATCTGCTTTTGGTACACCAACGTCAGATTGTACCAGGCAAATTTCCCTGCCCCAGCTGCTGCACCGCCGAAAGAAGTTTGCTCCCAGCCATTCACATGCCCAGCGGTTGAATGCTAGCTTGGCAAAATTGCTAGCACTTCAACTGCTGCCTTTTCAGTTGGTAGACTCTGCCCCCTTCCGTGAGTTTGTGGAATGTGCGGTTCCTCAGTGGCAGGTACCCAAACGCCACTTTTTCTCACGGAAGGCGATTCTGGCTCTCTACCGGCATGTGGAAGGCAATGTCCATGCCTCGCTGGACAGGGCGGTCAGCGGTAAGGTGCATATTACCGCTGACTCATGGTCCAGCAGGCATGGACAGGGACGTTACCTAAGTTTCACGGCGCATTGGGTGACTCTGCTGGCAGCTGGGAAGGATGCAGGACAAGGTGCAGTAGTGTTGGAGGTTGTTCCGCCACCACGCCTCCAAAATTCTGATTGTGACACACCTCTCTCCTCCACCCCCTCCTCTTCTTCTTCCTCCATGGCCTCTTCCTCGGAACCAGCGGTGCTCCGTAGGCGTTCAAGGGGCTACGCAAGTACGCAGGCCAAAAGATGCCATGCGGTGCTTGAGCTGGTGTGCTTGGGGGACAGGAGCCACACTGGGGCAGAGGTTCTGTCAGCTCTGCAGGGGCAGGTTCAGAGGTGGTTGACGCCACGCCAACTTAAGGCAGGAATGGTGGTTTGCGACAATGGCACCAACCTCCTCTCTGCCCTCCAACAGGGACAAATGACCCATGTGCCCTGTTTGGCTCACGTCCTTAACTTGGTGGTGCAGCGGTTCTTGGGCAGGTACCCGGGCTTACAGGATGTCCTGAGGCAGGCCAGGAAAGTCTGTGTGCATTTCCGCCGGTCATATAATGCCAGTGCTCGGCTGACGGACCTCCAAAAGGAGTTTAACCTGCCCAAGAACCGCCTAATCTGTGACATGCCCACCAGGTGGAACTCAACGTTGGCCATGCTGCAGCGGCTGCACACGCAGCAGAGGGCCATCAATGAGTACCTGTGCGACTATGGCACCAGGACAGGGTCAGGGGAGCTTGGTTTTTTTTCCCCACGCCAGTGGGCCATGATCAGGGATGCATGCACTGTCCTGTCACCATTCGAGGAGGCCACGAGGATGGTGAGCACTGACAGTGCATGCATCAGTGACACTGTCCCCCTTGTCCACCTGTTGGAGCACACGCTGCATGGAATAATGGACAGGGCACTTGAGGCAGAACAGAGGCAGGAAGAGGAGGACTTCCTTAGCTCTCAAGGCCCCCTTTATCCAGACAGTGTTCCTGCGTGCCCGCCGATCACACAGGAAGAGGACGAGGAGGAGGAGGAGGAAGATTGTGTCAGTATGGAGGTGGAGTTTGGCACTCAGCATCAGCAGCAGTCTTTAAGGGATCAGTCCCAAGGAACACATGGACTTGTACGTGGCTGGGAGGAGGTGGCTGCGGACATTGTTGTCCTTAGTGACCCAGAGGACTCCGGACCGAATGCCTCAGCAAACCTACGCTGCATGGCCTCCCTGATCCTGCAAAGCCTGCGTAAGGATCCTCGTATTCGTGGTATCAAGGAGAAGGACCAATACTGGCTGGCAACCCTCCTTGATCCATGTTACAAGGGTAAGGTTGCGGACCTTATCTTGCCATCGCAGAGGGAGCAGAGGATGAAACATCTTCGGGAGGCCTTGCAGAAAGGTCTGTGCAACGCGTTCCCAGAGACTGGGAGGTTACAAACTCCTGTTTCTGGACAACGTGTTGCTGAGGCTTCAGTCAGTCAAAGAAGGAGCGGTGGAGAAGGTGGCCGTCTGACCGATGCGTTCAGACAATTTTTTGGTCCGCAGCCCCAAGGTATGATCGGTTCCAGCAACCATCGCCAGCGTCTGTTTTACATGGTGCAGGAATACCTAGGGGCAAGATCAGACTTGGACACCTTTCCCACCGAAAATCCTCTGGGTTACTGGGTCTTGAGGATGGATCACTGGCCAGAGCTTGCACAGTATGCAATTGAGCTACTGGCCTGTCCTGCATCCAGCGTTCTTTCGGAACGCACATTCAGTGCTGCTGGAGGCATGGTAACCGATCACAGGGTGCGTCTGTCCACCGACTCGGTCGATCGGCTGACCTTCATAAAAATGAATCAGTCTTGGATCACCACCAGCTACCAAGCACCTGATGCTGATGTAACCGAATATTTTTTTTTGAAATCTCAGATCCCTTCAAAGACTGCCTATGCTGATGCTGAGTGACTATCCCTGAGTAATTATCCTCTTCCTCCTCAATCATCACGCTGATAGCTTGTAAGAACATTTTTGGTTCTGGGCGCCACCACCAGTGCCTAAGGCACAATTTTTCAGCCCCTGTTTAACAGGGGCGTGTAATTACAATTTTTGATGTAATACTTTGCAGCAGGGCTCGTTCCTGCATTCCAACTAGAGTGTCTGTGAGGGGTTGCAGTGTTGTGGCACCAGCACCAGTGCCTAAGGCCCAATTTTTCTGCCCCTGTCTAACAGGGGCGTGTAATTACAATTTTTGATGCAATACTTTGCAGCAGGGCTCGTTCCTGCGTTCCAACTAGAGTGTCTGTGAGGGGTTGCAGTGTTGTGGCACCAGCACCAGTGCCTAAGGCCCAATTTTTCTGCCCCTGTCTAACAGGGGCGTGTAATTACAATTTTTGAAGCAATACTTTGCAGCAGGGCTCGTTCCTGCGTTCCAACTAGAGTGTCTGTGAGGGGTTGCAGTGTTGTGGCACCAGCACCAGTGCCTAAGGCCTAATTTTTCAGCTCCTGTTCAACAGGGGCATGTAATTACAATTCTTGATCTAATATTTCACAGCAGGGCCCTGTGAGGGCTTACAGTGTTGTGGCCACAGCAACACCTAAGGCCCAAATTTCTGCTGAGTATATAGGGCAGGACCCTACTTTCAAACATCTAACTTACAAACGACTCCTACTTGCAAACGGAAGGAGACAACAGGAAGTGAGATGAAATCTACCCCTAGGAAGGGAAATTCTCTCCTGTAAGAGTTAATATGGGAAAACAATTTCTCCTTTCCACTGATGCTTTCCAATCCTTGTTCCACAAAAAAACCCAAATTTTCAAAAAACATTTTTCATTGGGACAAAAAAGTGAGGTGAAATCTTCTGAAGAGGAGGAAAGACAGCAAAACAAATGTCACAGGGGTGATAACCCTTCCCTATGTTTTCCAAAAAGCTTAGAAAAGATTTTTTGGCTGGAGCTAAACACGTAAAAAATGTTCAAAATTACAAAGAGATTCTACTTAACAACAAACCTACAGTCCCTGTCTTGTTTGCACCGCCTGTATACTGCTGTTCAGAGTATATAGGGCCTGGTGGCCCCACACCTTTCCTTATTTTAATTTGGGTGCGGGGTTCCCCTTAATATCCATACAAGACCCAAAGGGCCTGGTAATGGACTGGGGGGTACCCATGCCGTTTGTCTCACTGATTTTCATCCATATTGCCATGACCCGACATGACATTAAACCCGCAAGCAGTTTTAAATGAGATTTTTTCCTTTAAAAATGACATTTGGTGCAGGGACTGTTCTAAACATGGGAAACACGCGTCACTTTACAGGCATCCTATAGACACCCCCCAGGTACGATATTTAAAGGAATATTTCACTTTTTTTTTTTTACTTTAAGCATCATTAAAATCACTGCTCCCGAAAAAACGGCCGTTTTTAAAAGTTTTTTTTGCATTGATACATGTCCCCTGGGGTAGGACCCGGGTCCCCAAACCCTTTTTAGGACAATACCATGCAAATTAGCCTTTAAAATGAGCACTTTTGATTTCGAACGTTCGAGTCCCATAGACGTCAATGGGGTTCTAACGTTCGTGCGAACTTTCGGTCCGTTCGCGGGTTCTGGTGCGAACCGAACCGGGGGGTGTTCAGCTCATCCCTAACAGGAAACGTAAAGATGGTGGTAGGAAGACTGTGGCTTCTTCCACTACGCCTAGACCTGCTCTCGCAGGGACTAGTGTTCCATCCTTCCTTACAGAATCTAAATTGGATGGTTTGACTGTTGATACCTACATCCTGAAAAGTCGTGGGCTTTCGGGTCCAGTTCTCTCTACTCTGGTTAATGCTAGGGGGCCGGCCTCCAGGCTCGTCTATCACAGAGCCTAGAAGGCGTATGTTTCCTGTCTTGAATCCAGGGGTTGGCATCCTTAAAAGTATGCCAGTGGCAGAAGTCTTGCCTTTCTACAGTTAGGGGTAGAAATGAAACTGGCCTTGAGCACATGAAGGGTCAGTTCTCGGCCTTATCAACTTTTTTTCAGAGGCCACTCGCCTCTCATTCCTTAGTCCGGGCTTTTTATCCAAGGGGTGTCACGTTTAAATCTGCCAGTTGAGTCTCCCTTGTGCCCGTGGGATTTAAATGGTCTGCTTTTACAAAAACAGCCTTCTGAACAAATACGCCATATTCCTTTGGTTCTTTTGACCAGAGGATCAAGTTTCTGGTTGTCATATCCTCTGCTAGGGGGGTATCAGAATTAACAGCTTTTTGCTGCCTAAGGTGGTATCAGGTTTTCATCTGAACCAAGATGTTGTCCTACCGTCCTTGTACGGGTCCGCATTCTGCGGAAGAAATGTTGTTACACTCTCATGAGGTAGTAAGAGCAGTCAAGGTCTATCTGAAAGCGATTGCTCTGATACAAAAAGCTGATGCTTTGTTTGTGCTGACGGAAGGTCCTAGAAGGGGCCAGGCAGCGTCAAAATCCACTATCTCTAAATAGATTTGGCAGGTATTGTTCAGGTTCATGGTTTCATTTAAGAGTGCACTCGATTAGAGCACTAAGTGCTTCATGGGTAGTGCTTCACCAGGCCTCCTTGGCTCAGATCTGCAAGGCTGCAACTTGGTCTTCCATTAATACATTCAACAAATTCTTTCGGGTGGATGTGAAAGGGCATGAGGATACCGCCTTCGGGCGCAGTGTGCTGCAGGCAGCAGTATAGGTCCTCACGTCCGATGGCGGTCTGCTTTTTGATCTGTGTCTCCCTCCCCTCAATTTGGGCATTGCTCTGGGACATCCCACTAAGTAATTAATAGGGCCTCTGTGTCCGTGATGTATGAACAAGAAAATAGGATTTTTTAATACAGCTTACCTGTAAAATCATTTTCTTGAAAGTACATCACGGGACACAGAACTCCTGCCCCTCTTCGGGATTTATGCATATATACGTTTGAAAACTTATTGCCTTGCTACAAAACTGAGGTACTTTCCATATGGGAGGGGTTATATAGGGGAGGAACTCGCCTTGTAATTAGGGTTTGCCAGTGTCCAATCACCTGATGGTGACTATCTAACCCACTAAGTAATTAATAGAGCCTCTGTGTCCCGTGATGTACTCAATAAAAGTATTTTTACAGGTAAGCTGTATTAAAAAATCCTATTTTTTTTGTTTGTATTATAAAACTTTTCAAATAGGTAAATTTTCTTCATAAATGTAGGCCAAAATGTATACTGCTAAAGGAAGTCCCCGAGTTACGAACACAATAGGGACTGTAGGTTTGTTCGTAAGTCGAAGTTGTTCGTAAGTCACAACACTGCATTTGTAAGTGTAACTTCCAGTCGGAACATTGCATACGTAATTGTAACTGCCGCCTGTGCATGGATGTGGGATGTTCCGGGCGCTTGTTATGTTATGTGGGGCTTAGTACGTCAGTGTGGGATGTGTCCGGAGGTGCTCGAAAAGTATCCAGGACCAGCGTGGAGCACAAGTGGCCGGCATTTGAGGCCGTTCGTAAGTAGGAGTCATTCGTAACACAGGTGTTCATAACTCAGGGACTGCCTGTACATATATTTGGTATAAATAACCCAAATCAGTGTATATTATTTAGTCTGTGTGAAAGTTATAGAGTCTACAAGCTATGCTACGTATCATTGAAAATTGATCTATTCTGATGTACTAACTGCCTATCTCATTTCTTGAGGCCCTAAAATGCCAGGATAGTACAAATACCCCCCAAATGACCCCTTTTTGGAGCGTAAACAGTCCAAGGAATTTAGTAAAAGGCATGGTGAGTTTTTTGAAGTTGTAATTTATTCCCACAATTCTTTGGAAAATGAAGACATTAAATATTTTTTTCACAAAATTGTCATATTTACAAGTTGTTTCTCACACACGGCATAGACATACTTGCAATTACACCGCAAAACACATTCTGCCACTCCTCCTGAGTAAAGGGATACCACATGTTTGAGACTTTTTCACAGCCTAGCCACATCCAAAGAGCACCTTCAGGCGTTCTACGGGCATAAATAACACATCCAATTTCCTGATTACTTATCACATTTTTGAAGGCCCTGGAGCACCAGAACAATGGGATGACCCATCAAATGACCACATTTTGAAAAGCAAACACCACAATGTATTTTCTATGATGCATAATGAGTCTTTTGAACATGTCATTTTTTTCCACAAGTTTTTGGAAAATGTGGAAAGAAAATGAAAATGTATTTTTTTTTTTAACACAAAGTTGTCAATCTATAAGATATTTCTAACACATAGCATGTACATACCAAGAATTACACCCCAAAATACATTCTGCTATTCCCCCTGATTATGGCAATACCACATGTGTGAGGCTTTTCCACGGCCTGACCACATAGAGACACTCAACATCCAAGGAACACCTTCAGGCAGTCTAAGGGCATAAATTACCTATCTATATTTCTACTTATCACAGTTTTGAAGGCCCTGGAGCACCAGGACAATAGAAATACCCAGAAAATGGTCACATAGGGGGAAATGGCAGGAAGTAAGAATTGCGTTTTTCGTACTTCATTAATATTGTAAGTCACCTATGTATAGGCCTGGTTGGAAAGGGCATTGGGGACAATAATGAATGCTGTCTCATCTAACTCCCCCTCTGGAGCATACCCAACATTTTTGTTTTGACGTTTTTGGCCTGTTTTTGTGCGAGGGACTTTATCTGTAAAATGGCATTCGTGGAGTCTGCGCACTGCATCTGAGCGAATGCTTTCTGGTGGGCCTTCCTGGTACACAAGGGCAGTGATGATTTCCTCCTGATATCTGGGAAAGGGTTCGGGTCTTTCAGTGGATTTACGGTACATAACACAGGAAATATACACATTCGGGTTTCTGGACTGTCCATTTCTTTCCGAGGATTTCCACAGAGGTGTCACTGTGGATTGAGGAAAGCATATACAACGGGTATAGAAAAGAATCGCCCCTTTAAAATAACAACATTTTATTGCTTTGTAGCCTGAAATAAAGACAAACACAGTATTTGTTGTATCCAGCTGTATTTACTTCTAGCATCCAAGTGAAAGATATAACATTATGTCCAAATTAAAAAAAAAAAATGTAAAAACCAGAATTACTGAGTTGGGAAAAGGATCCCCCTCTCCTAAAAAATACTTGTAAACTCAATCAGGTGTAGCTAATCACCTCCTCAATAGCACACAAAGCCATTTGACTTTCAACTGTGATCAGCTATGGTCTTTTTGATTAGCTCGGCATGAAAAGAGCTTTCCTGGAGCATTATAGTCCCTGGTAGTGCAACTGAAGAAAACAATCAACTATGAGTGGCAAGGCTGGTGAATACAAAACTACAAAGTGGGGAGTTCATGAGTTTGCAGATCAAAGAATTGTTGGCTGTGAAGTGGAGGGACAAACGTGACATATACAGTGGGTATAGAAAAGAATCACCCTTTTTAACCACTTCAATACAGTGCACTTACATCCCCTTCCTGCCCAGACCAATTTTCAGCTTTCAGCGCTCTCACAGTTTGAATGACAATTACTCAGTCATGTAACACTGTACCCATATGAAACTTGCGTCCTTTTTTTCACACAAATAGAGCTTTCTTTTGGTGGTATTTAACCACATGCCGACCGGGCCATACCCGAAAGACGGCTACAGCGCGGTCGGGTTATCCTGGGTGGACGTCCCTGGGAAACGAGAACTTCCGGGACCCGGCGCATCACTGTGAGCGGCCGTTAATGATGATGGAGCGATCACATGTAAACAAACCGGCGTCATGTACTCGGGAGTAATAGCAGAATGTGTTTTGGGGTGTAATTTGTGTTATGCATATGCGGTGTGTGAGAAATAACCTGCTAATATGACATTTTTGTGGAAAAAAAAAAGAAAAAAAAAATCTTGATTTTGCAAAGAATCGTGGGAAAAATGACAACTTCAAAAAACTCACCATGCCTCTTACTAAATACCTTGGAATGTCTTCTTTCCAAAAAGGGGTCATTTGGGGGGTATTTGTACTTTTCTGGCATGTTAGGGTCTCAAGAATATAGATAGGCCGTCAGTAATTCAGGTATGATCAATTTTCAGATATTGGCACCATAGCTTTTGGACTCTATAACTTTCACAAAGACCAAATAATTTACACCGATTTGTACTTATTTTTACCAAAGATATGTAGCAGTATAAATTGTGGCCAAAATTTACGAAGAAAAATTACTAAATTTGCTAAATTTTTTAACAGAAACAAAGAAAATAAAATTTTTTTACCGAATTTTCAGTCTTTTTTCTTTTATAGCGCAAAAAATAAAAAAACCCAACGGTGATTAAATACCACCAAAAGAAAGCTCTATTTGTGTGAAAAAAGGACAAAAATTTCATATGGGTACAGTGTTGCATGACTGAGTAATTGTCATTCAAAGTGTGACAGCACCGAAAGCTGAAAATTGGCCTGGTTAGGAAGGGGATTTAAGTGCCCAGTTGTCAAGTGGTTAATCACTAGTGGGTTTTTTATTTTTTGTGCTATAAATAAAAAATACATTTTGTGAAAAAAATGCCTTTTTCTTTGTTTCTGTCATAAAATTTTGCTAATTAGTAACTTTTCTTAATAAATTTTGGTCAAAATTTATACTGCTACATATCTTTGGTAAAAATAACCCAAATCAGTGTATATTATTTGGTCGTTGTGAAAGTTATAGAGTCTACACAGTATGGTGCCAATCACTGAAAATTTATCACATCTGATCAGGCCTTCAGTACATCAGGTGAATTTCATTTCTTCAGAAACTAACAAGTCAGGAAAGTACAAATACCCCCCAAATGACACCTTTTTAGAAAGTAGACATTCCAAGGTATTAAAGTGGAGTTCCATCCACTTTTACAACTCTTCAGCATCCCTCACTAAACTGTGCACTGTAAACAAATTGGATATTTTTTTATTTTTTTTCTCAGCACCTACTGTATATCTGCTGTATTCATTTTTCACTTCCTCCTCCCTGGCCGCGGCCCATCGCATCATTTCCTGTTTGCAATGCCTTCTGGGAAGGAGCAGCAACTTCCTCTGAAACTGCCGTTGCTATGGAAACCTGACCTGAAACCTATTACACTGCTTGTGCTGCACTGAGCATGTGCGAGATCTGCAAGGATGAGATCCAGGAAGAAATACAGGCTTCAGATGCCCACACTTAAGATGGCCACGGCCTACTGTAAGTTTATAAAATAACAAACTACTGCTATAAACTAATAAAACAGACCTTAGTTTACAGACTAACTTTACTAGAATACATTAAGCTTGTGTATTATAGGGGTATTTTTATTTAAAAAGTATAATTTCGCCCGGAACACCACTTTAAGTAAGTAGCATGGTGAGTTTTTTTTTAAGTTGTCATTTTTCCCCACAATTCTTTGCAAAATGAAGATTTTTAAATTTTTTTTTACAAAATTGTCATATTATCAGGTTATTTCTCACACACAGTATATGCATACAACAAATTACATCCCAAAATACATTCTGCTACTCTTCCCGAGTATGGCGATACCACATGTGTGAGACTTTTACACAGCGTGGCCACATACAAAGGCCTAACATTGAAGTAGCACCTTCAGGCGTTCTACGAGCATAAATGACACATCTCATTTCTCAACCACCTATTACAATTTTGAAGGCCTTGGAGCACCAGGACAATGGAATTGCCCACAAAATGACCCCATTTTGGAAAGCAAACATCCCAACGTATAATCTATGAGGCATAAAGAGTCTTTTGAACAGTTCATTTTTTTCCAGAAGTTTTTGGAAAATGTGGAAAAAAAAAATGAAAACGCATTTTTTTTTACACAAAGTTGTCAGTTTATAAGATATTTCTAACACATAGCATGTATATAGCAAAAATTACACCCCAAAATACATTCTGCTACTCTTCCCGAGTATGGCGATACCACATGTGTGAGACTTTTACACAGCCTGGCCATATACAGAGGCCCAACATTGAAGTAGTACCTTCAGGCATTCTAGGAGCATAAATTACACATCTCATTTCATTCCTACCTATCACACTTTTGAAGGTCCTGAAGCTCCAGGACAGTGGAATTACCCACAAAATGACCCCCTTTTGGAAAGAAAACACCCCAACGTATTTTCTATGAGGCATAGGCTGCAAATAGGTACTCGGGTACTCTGATGAGCTGGTGACAGGTACTCGGGTACTCTGATGGCCTGGTGACAAGTGCTCGGGTACTCTGATGGCCTGGTGACAGGTACTCGGGTACTCTGATGGCCTACAAATAGATACTCGGGTACTCTGATGGGCTGATGACTGGTATTCAGGTACTCTGATGGGCTGGTGACTGGTAATTGGGTACTTTGAAGGGCGGTGACACGTACTCAGGTACTCATATGGACTGTGACAGGTACTCAGGTACTCATATGGACTGTGACAGGTACTCAGGTACTCGGGTACTCAGATGAACTGTGACAGGTACTCGGGTACTCTGATGGAATGTGACAGGTACTCGGATAGACTGTGACAGGTACTCGGGTACTCAGATGGACTGTGACAGGTACTCATATGGACTGACAGGTACTCAGATGAACTGTGACAGGTACTATGATGGATGATGACGGGTCCTCTTTATTGGGGGGGCAATCAGTGTGAATGGTGTAAACTGTAAGCGGTAAGAGATGTTTCCGCAATCTCCTCCTCACACACGATCGGTGTGTGAGGAGGAGAACCTGGTAACATCTTGTTACCGCGGTTTGTTAACATTTAGTGATCGGCTGTAAAAGGATCACAGCAGATCATGTGGTAAACAGCCATCAGCCAATGGCTGTTTACCAGCGTCGGTGACGAGCAGTGTTCCCGGGAATGAGAATGAGAGCTGCGCTGTATGGCCGTCATATGACGGACGGCGGGCGGCAAGCAGTTAAATAATCACATTGTCCAAGGCACACAGTGATCACAGACACTTCCGATGCCCCCTGGTGTGTGTGGATAGCTCATTCTTGGGAGAACGTCCATGGACGCCCTCTCAGATCTGGACAGCCACGCTGTAGCTGTCTTTTGGTTATAGTGCGGTAGCGAAGTGGTTAATAAGTGGTGACTAGGAATTGCTGGTTTGAAACATAACATGTTTTCAGATATGATGTGCTCACCCCTTCATCTGCAGCAAAATATGCATTATTGCAGGCCCCAACGCCCTTTCTTCTCCTTTTTTTCCCTTTCCTTTTCTCTCCTCCATCTTTTGTTCTTCTACTTTCCTGGGCCCATTTGCGGAGGCCTCTGTTCATATGTTTCTCGCCTTCTCCTTTTGTAAGGTGGACTTGACTACTGCCCTATACCTATGAGTATCGTTCTGATGCTAGATTCACATTTCTTTGTGCAACATTCACCTTTACTGTTATGTTTGTATGCAAATTGGAATACTTTTTACTCTTAGTTCCAGTTATCTTCTCCTTCCTTGACATTTGCAGGAGATCATCCTGGAATATTTTGGATACATTGGATGTATTTATATACCTGTATGGGTTATGCTTTGTATTTGGCAAAAAAACTCAATAAAAACTTGAAAGTGAAACATAACAGGTTTTTGTGTTATGCCCCGTACACACGGTCGGACTTTGTTCGGACATTCCGACAACAAAATCCTAGGATTTTTTCCGACGGATGTTGGCTCAAACTTGTCTTGCATACACACGGTCACACAAAGTTGTCGGAAAATCCGATCGTTCTAAACGCGGTGACGTAAAACACGTACGTCGGGGCTATAAACGGGGCAGTGGCCAATAGCTTTCATCTCTTTATTTATTCTGAGCATGCGTGGCACTTTGTCCGTCGGATTTGTGTACACACGATCGGAATTTCCAACAACGGATTTTGCTGTCGGAAAATTTTATCTCCTGCTCTCCAACTTTGTGTGTCGGAAAATCCGATGGAAAATGTCCGATGGAGCCCACACACGGTCGGAATTTCCGACAACACGCTCCGATCGGACATTTTTCATCGGAAAATCCGACCGTGTGTACGGGGCATTAGGACTATATCCAAGAATACCTGCAAAATACCTGTTTAATGAATATTAGTGTTATGCCGTGTACACAAGAGCGGAATGTCCGACAGAAAAAGTCCGACGGAAGCTTTTCATCGTCTATTCCGATCGTGTGTATGCCTTATCGGACTTTTTTTTTAGAAAATTCTGACGGACCTAGAAATGGAACATGTTCTAAATATTTTGGACGGAACCAATTTCTATCGGGAAAACCGCTCGTCTGTATGCTGTTCCGACGGACCAAAAAACGACGCATGCTCTGAAGCAAGTACGAGACGGAAGCGATCCGTGTGGTAAAACTAGCGTTCGTATTGGAGATAGCACATTCCTCACGCTGCAAATTCTGTGATCTTTTAATGCAGCGCCTTCTTTTCGTCTTTATAATGCTAGAAGAATTAAATGGTTTTGCTGCTCATATTCACACAGAGTTGTCACAAACTGGTTTCTGGATTATTTCTCCTGATCTCATGAATAATATTGTATTTTTTAAAAGCCAGATCTCCATAATAATGTTTCCAATTTTTTTTTTTTATAGTCATCTTTTATTATTTTTTATTTCATCAAGATCTTTTTTTAGGATTATTTAAAAATTATTTTCTAGTGATCTCCATATTTTTTTTTTTTGTGTGTGTCAAGTTACCACTATAACATTATTATCTTTTTTTTGTTTGAACCTCAAAGAGGTTGGTTGGTGTCCCTTGTTAATTTGACATTGTCTTTTTGAAATGTACCTGCCTACTCACAAACAAACTGTCCTTTTTTCAATAAACGTGAAAAAAGTGTGGCGATAAGAAATGGTGTTGTTAGAGTAATTAACAGTGGTACCTAAAAATGAAGGTACTTAACCCTAAAGTGTGTACCAAAATTGGTGATGATTCTATCCAATGTGTAGAAAGACAATCAAGTCTATTCATATGGCAACATAAAAATGAACAAAAAAATATGGAAAAAAGGTTATAACTTAAATAAACAAATATGTAAACACATACAAACAGTGAAAAAGACGTGTCAGTATTAAGTGGGTCAATTTTTAGGGTGGAGTAACCTAACCCAAACACCGGCTCAAAAATGAGTCACAATAAGTAAATAGTGAAAAATTACAACAACGTGATGTGCATTGTCCCATAAATGACCTGCTCTTCAAAACGAGGCCTGCGTGCAAAAACATGGGTCCATAAAAATATGGGTCCATAAAAAATAATAAGTAGGTGTAACTATTAGAAGTCCATCGCTATGAAATCGGGTGATCCCAGATAGTTCCCCGACAGCTTGAGTATAAGCAGTCCTCATACAAACTCAATGGGAACCATTAGGAGTGTTCTTGCATGCAAATAGGTTCTTATCTTGATATGGAGACTTTCACCAGGAAATATATAAGAATAAAATGCCCTTACCAGACAAGGTGGACTCACAGGCCCTTGGCGGTGAGTCAAACGAGCATGTACCGCCAAGCGGTATAGTGTGGCAAACCGTATATGGATCCTGGACAGGGTCTCCTCAGGTGTCACCAAATGGCATGTCTCTGGGAAGGCTGGACTGGAAACAGATGTCTTCAGAATTTAACCTTGGTCATCAGTTTAGAAGATAGCTTTCTCAGCGACCAACCATATAAGACGCAAAAAATTAAAATAAAAAACTTCCACATGGTGTAAATCCTTATTAAAAACGTAATAACGTTTATTGGTATCAAGAGAAATAGTATCCGAAAGAATGTACAAATATGGGTGGTAAAAACTCGGCTCACGCAAGTACAAAAACGACAAAAGTACAAAAAGCTCTTGGCCTGGGATACTCAGACTACTTCTGTGTAGGAGAGCAAAAAGACAGAGTTTTCAGTCTATGATCACCTTTTAAAGTGAATGCTTAAATAAAGAATCGTGATGATATATGAGCAAATTGGAGGTCAGCGTCTGCATACCAATTAGAGCTGTGGAGGGGCTCCCATGCGTTTTCAGACATAGTTTAGTTACTGTGTCACACGCTTAGAGGTGAGCGCATATTCTGTTGGGGTTCACTGGAGAGCACTGACACTGAAGCATGCTTTATATCCCTGTATACACAATTTTGGATGAGCACGATGGATAACACTGATGATGGACATTATATCTATGCACTTTGAGTTCTGTCTTTTATGAACTTTTGCGTTTATGAACTTTATGGAACTTGTATGTCACTTTATTGGAGGAGTGAACACATTTTTTGATATTTTATGAGCACTTGGATTTGAGATTTTTTTTTGCATGTTTGCACTTTAATTATTTATCACAGATTAATAGCACACATGACTATTATATATTTTTATATTTTCATATGTTTATTTTTAATCGTATGCTTATATTTGCTTCTTGCACATTATTATTGATCCTTGGTTAGCGCAGACACAGTTTTTTTATTTACTTTTAGTCCATATAATAGGGAGCACAATCTGGTCCAGGACTCCCAGAGATCAGGACCAGCAGCAGATGACATGTATGTCCCCCGGCTGTGGTACTACACCAGCCTGCGTCTTCTGTCAGACCAGACTGATCCCAGGCAACTTTCTTCTCTTCGCTGCAACCTTTCCTCCACGCTTCCCTGCACCCTTCCTTGTAGGCTGTGGCTCTGGTGGTGGACCTGTGGCAGGAGGAGGAGGAGGATGGGCGAGCTCACATACATGGCTGTTGTCAGTCAGCTGGCCCCTCAACCCCTTCTGAAGGGCCTATGCAAAAAAAACCCTCACAGAGTAAGCATTGGCCCTACTCTAATTGTAGCAACCTGGTAACTAGATAGCAGCCATAGGCCTCTTCAGCATCAGGTTGGCTCTTGAGGACGTCGCTGGCTTCCCTAATGGGGCCCAGTGCTGCCTCCTCCGTCGTTGTCCCCTTCCTGGGTCTTTTGGTGGTAAGGCGGAGGGGAGGCACCTGGGATTGGGTGAGGCCACTGGGCCCGGCCACCTCCTGGCTGACACTGGGCCCGCCCACCTCCTGGCTGACACTGTGCTCGGCCTCCTCCTGGCTGACACTGGGCATGGCCACCTCCTGCCTGCCACTTTCCAGACCCTCGTCCTGGCTGAGCTCATCCTGTGTATAAAAAAGGGACATAGTTTTAATGTTTGGTTCATCAATCACACACAATTTTCAGCTCATGACTTGCAAATTCAATGTTAATAAATATAAAAGACTATCATTCTGACCCCAGAATTTTTCAAGCTGGTCACAAACATTTTTGGCCACTACTGTCAACTGATATGTATACATCATTTTTTTGATGAAATCATTAATTTGTAATCAATTATCACATCTAGTTAACATCATTAATATTAGGACAATAAATATGTATAAAAATAATATACCTGACTCCAACTGGGCACATCCACTTTTTCCAGGATGGAAGGCCTAGGTTGTTCCTCGTCAGCCTCTGCTGGGGTGGAGGGAAGGGTGGACGGAAGGGTCGAAAGAGATTCCCTGGCTTCAGTCTGGTCGTCCAGAAACCGCAGTTTGTTGAAGTACCACAGCTTGGGTACATACACATCATCTGCTGCTGCTCCTGATCTTAGGGAAGCCTGGATCTTATTGTGCTCCTTCTTATACATGTTCCTCAAGATCCCAATTTACTTTTCCAAGAACTGGATGGTTGCATCTGGGATCCGAGTCTTTACAAATTCCAGAAGTTTCTCCAGCGTTGCCTTCCTTACTTGTTTATTGTAATATAAACGGTGTTTGACCTCCCACATATTCCTCATCTCCCTGTACTTGTCAATGAAACTGGACATAAATTCAGGGTCCTTAAACTGATTCATTTTTTCTGTAAGACAAAACACAAGACAAAAACACTAATGTCAGCCTAAACTCTCATAATCATATCCCAATATAGGCCTCAATCTTTAAGCAGTATAGGCCACTGATGTTCCAAAGTAAAACATTTTTACCATTGTTATAGCACGTTCGTCCTCCTTCCTCAGCACACCGAACGTACGTACGACACACGCGTGTACTTTATATACACTGCACATGCGTCGCCCGCCCCTGGCTTTCTTTCTAGTGTATTTCCCGCCCCTTCTCGGCACGCAATAGAAGCAACATGGCGGAGATAGAGCAGGTGTCTGTTATTAGTAATTCCAGTAATGAGGAGAAAAGCCCAGAGCCAGAAACGTCACGATCCCGGAGGAGATTTAAAGCCTCAAATATGTCCTTTGTAGAGATGGTGGACATCTTGAGGAAGACTGATTATGATGGGAAGTATGGACCGTACCTAAACCCTAATGTGAGAAAGGCCAAGATCATGATTAAAGTTGTGAAGAGTCTGCAGAAGAATTTTGGGGTACGACAATCCAAGGAGCAATTGAGAAAACGCTGGTCAGACCTGAAACTAAGGGAGCTGGATGAGTAGAGAAGAATCCAGAAAGTGCTTTGAAAAAGTAAGTACTTGTCGTGTGTTCTTCTTATTATTATTATTACTTGCATGCTGCGCCATGTGATTTTCTTTACTGTAGGACATTTTAAAATGACAAGTTTCAAGTTATTGGGCACAGTAATCGTTCGTAGTAAACAACATTAGAAGTAAACATCTTTCGCTCATTAAATACAATGTTTTGGGCAGATACAGGTTAAATACATTTGGTCATGCCTAAATATCTGTGTGCTAAAGTATACCTTTTGTTTCCTTCTCATAGGGGAACAAAGACTCGGAGGACACCACTCAACAGAGGACACCAGGAACCCCCCACCTGACAAAGAAGGGGAACTCCAAAAAACACCACACCCTGAGGATCTGGAGGAAGGAGAGGTGGAGGAACTTGGAAAACTTGTCACCACAGCAGGTGATTGTCTGACACCCCAGCTTCAGGTAATATATGTATGCCTGCATATTTATAATACATGCTTTTCCAAAATTTTTAAGGTGATTTGCTGGTTGTGGAAGAGCAAGCTCAACATTTCACAAGTGACAGTGCACAAAGGCTAATCCAGGACATCATGACATGGAATCGTGAAATTGACATCATAAGAAATAAACTAAATTTTATGGAGCAACAAATGAAGAACATGATTGATGTGTTGGGGAGAATTTAAAAAATCTTCAAAAAGCAACCATTTTAATAATTGTTTTAAATAAACTATTTTTTTGTAATTAGTAAAAGCCAAATTTTGAAGATGCACACAGTGTGTCTACATGTGCTATCTGCCATCAGGGGAGATCAATGTATGCATTTGGTGGGTGCAACCCCTTCCTCTCAAAGTAGGTGAGAGGAAGTGGTTGCCCCCCCAAAACACGTCCATTGATCCCCCCATGATGGGAGACAGCACCTGTTGACATTAGGAATGGGATCAGGAGGGAAATACCCATTTTGAATCCCAATTTGTGTGCATCTTCAATATTTGGCTTTTACAGGGGTGACATCACCCCATCTGATGAAGGCAATATCAAGACACTTTGGACACTAGAATGTCTGATATTGCCTTCTGTTTTTTTCTACGTTGAACTTTGTAAGTTCCAGAGTTTTGTATGTTATGTTATTAAACATGCCTATTAGAACAAAAATAAAATTTTTTAAACAAAAAAACAACGAAAAAAAAAATTGTCAACCAAAATTTTTTTAACGCACATGTGTGAATGTGCACACAGTAAAAAATTTGATAATCAACAATGTGTGGCTTCTTCTTTCAATGCTCAATACCATTTTTTTAAGTAATTTTGTGTTTACAGTGACAATGGGCCTTATTTACTAAAGGAAAATCCACTTGGCACTACAATTAGCAAACATTTAATACATATAATGTGATGTTAAAGGAGAAAACTTACCTTAATATAGTCCTTCTGCAGGACCTGAATGATGGCAGAACAGGTCTCTGGGATAATGATCCCCAGAGCCTGGGGGGAGATGCCTGTCGAGAACTTGAGGTCCTGCAGGCTTTTCCCAGTCACCAAGTACCACAACATGGTGACTAGCCTCTGCTCCGGAGTGATGGCTTGCCACATGCAGGTATCCTGCCTGCTGATATAAGGGCTCAGCAAAGCCAACAGATGGTGAAAAACGGGGTCCGTCATCCTGAGAAAGTTCCTAAAATCATAAGGATTATTCTCATGGATCTCACGAAGCAAAGGCATGTGCGAGAATTGGTCACGCTGGAGCAACCAATTCTTGGTCCATGAACTCCTCCTCGCCCTGTTCATGGCCTGGGCTTGTGTCAAAGCTAGAACCCCAACACCAAGCCCCTGCACAGCACGAACTCTATGATGAGTACGTACAACATGGCTTCAAAACGGTCGGCTGGTCAGAACAAACTTAACAGAACGCACTGAAGAACAGCAAGGCCTGTGAAGAGCGAGCTGAAAATCAGCAACGAGCGGACAAGACCGCATTGAAAAACAGATATGAACTGAATACACGCACTGAAAAACAGATACAAACCCATAAGCACAAACTGAACAGCAGTTAAACGATCTGAAAAAGCACAAGTCTGAAAAGCGCGAATCGTCTCTAACCAAACTTCTACTAACACGAGATTAGCAGAAGGAGCCCAAAGGGTGGTGCGCTGGGTATTGAACTTCCCTTTTATAGTCCCGTTGTACGTGGTGTACATCACTGCGTTCTTGACGGTCGGACTTTGGTGTGATCTTGTGTACGCAAGACAGTTTCAGTGGAATTCCGTCGGAAAAACCTTCAGAGTTTATTCCGACGGGAAAACCGGTCGTTTGTACAGGGCATTAGAAGTTATCAGTAAAAGTATTGGATAAAAAGTGCAGCAAGTTACAGTAGGTGACCGCGATATTGTGTCAATCTCGCCGCTGTTATCGGCGAGATTTGACACCTGCGAGCCCCGTTGCGGGAGCCAGCGCCGAGCTGACTCGCTCATCAGGTACCTAAACCCTAATGTGAGAAAGGCCAAGATCATGATTAAAGTTGTGAAGAGTCTGCAGAAGAATTTTGGGGTACGACAATCCAAGGAGCAATTGAGAAAACGCTGGTCAGACCTGAAACTAAGGGAGCTGGATGAGTAGAGAAGAATCCAGAAAGTGCTTTGAAAAAGTAAGTACTTGTCGTGTGTTCTTCTTATTATTATTATTACTTGCATGCTGCGCCATGTGATTTTCTTTACTGTAGGACATTTTAAAATGACAAGTTTCAAGTTATTGGGCACAGTAATCGTTCGTAGTAAACAACATTAGAAGTAAACATCTTTCGCTCATTAAATACAATGTTTTGGGCAGATACAGGTTAAATACATTTGGTCATGCCTAAATATCTGTGTGCTAAAGTATACCTTTTGTTTCCTTCTCATAGGGGAACAAAGACTCGGAGGACACCACTCAACAGAGGACACCAGGAACCCCCCACCTGACAAAGAAGGGGAACTCCAAAAAACACCACACCCTGAGGATCTGGAGGAAGGAGAGGTGGAGGAACTTGGAAAACTTGTCACCACAGCAGGTGATTGTCTGACACCCCAGCTTCAGGTAATATATGTATGCCTGCATATTTATAATACATGCTTTTCCAAAATTTTTAAGGTGATTTGCTGGTTGTGGAAGAGCAAGCTCAACATTTCACAAGTGACAGTGCACAAAGGCTAATCCAGGACATCATGACATGGAATCGTGAAATTGACATCATAAGAAATAAACTAAATTTTATGGAGCAACAAATGAAGAACATGATTGATGTGTTGGGGAGAATTTAAAAAATCTTCAAAAAGCAACCATTTTAATAATTGTTTTAAATAAACTATTTTTTTGTAATTAGTAAAAGCCAAATTTTGAAGATGCACACAGTGTGTCTACATGTGCTATCTGCCATCAGGGGAGATCAATGTATGCATTTGGTGGGTGCAACCCCTTCCTCTCAAAGTAGGTGAGAGGAAGTGGTTGCCCCCCCAAAACACGTCCATTGATCCCCCCATGATGGGAGATAGCACATGTTGACATTAGGAATGGGATCAGGAGGGAAATACCCATTTTGAATCCCAATTTGTGTGCATCTTCAATATTTGGCTTTTACAGGGGTGACATCACCCCATCTGATGAAGGCAATATCAAGACACTTTGGACACTAGAATGTCTGATATTGCCTTCTGTTTTTTTCTACGTTGAACTTTGTAAGTTCCAGAGTTTTGTATGTTATGTTATTAAACATGCCTATTAGAACAAAAATAAAATTTTTTTAACAAAAAAACAACGAAAAAAAAAATTGTCAACCATAATTTTTTTAACGCACATGTGTGAATGTGCACACAGTAAAAAATTTGATAATCAACAATGTGTGGCTTCTTCTTTCAATGCTCAATACCATTTTTTTAAGTAATTTTGTGTTTACAGTGACAATGGGCCTTATTTACTAAAGGAAAATCCACTTGGCACTACAATTAGCAAACATTTAATACATATAATGTGATGTTAAAGGAGAAAACTTACCTTAATATAGTCCTTCTGCAGGACCTGAATGATGGCAGAACAGGTCTCTGGGATAATGATCCCCAGAGCCTGGGGGGAGATGCCTGTCGAGAACTTGAGGTCCTGCAGGCTTTTCCCAGTCACCAAGTACCACAACATGGTGACTAGCCTCTGCTCCGGAGTGATGGCTTGCCACATGCAGGTATCCTGCCTGCTGATATAATGGGTCAGCAAAGCCAACAGATGGTGAAAAACGGGGTCCGTCATCCTGAGAAAGTTCCTAAAATCATAAGGATTATTCTCACGGATCTCACGAAGCAAAGGCATGTGCGAGAATTGGTCACGCTGGAGCAACCAATTCTTGGTCCATGAACTCCTCCTCGCCCTGTTCATGGCCTGGGCTTGTGTCAAAGCTAGAACCCCAACACCAAGCCCCTGCACAGCACGAACTCTATGATGAGTACGTACAACATGGCTTCAAAACGGTCAGCTGGTCAGAACAAACTTAACAGAACGCACTGAAGAACAGCAAGGCCTGTGAAGAGCGAGCTGAAAATCAGCAACGAGCGGACAAGACCGCATTGAAAAACAGATATGAACTGAATACACGCACTGAAAAACAGATACAAACCCATAAGCACAAACTGAACAGCAGTTAAACGATCTGAAAAAGCACAAGTCTGAAAAGCGCGAATCGTCTCTAACCAAACTTCTACTAACACGAGATTAGCAGAAGGAGCCCAAAGGGTGGTGCGCTGGGTATTGAACTTCCCTTTTATAGTCCCGTTGTACGTGGTGTACGTCACTGCGTTCTTGACGGTCGGACTTTGGTGTGATCTTGTGTACGCAAGACAGTTTCAGTGGAATTCCGTCGGAAAAACCTTCAGAGTTTATTCCGACGGGAAAACCGGTCGTTTGTACAGGGCATTAGAAGTTATCAGTAAAAGTATTGGATAAAAAGTGCAGCAAGTTACAGTAGGTGACCGCGATATTGTGTCAATCTCGCCGCTGTTATCGGCGAGATTTGACACCTGCGAGCCCCGTTGCGGGAGCCAGCGCCGAGCTGGCTCGCTCATCGGGAAAGGAAAACTTTTCTTTTCCTTTCGCGATGAGCGACAGGCAGTGCTGACAGCTGTCTGGTATGACTCATGAGAGGGAACGTTGCATCAAATTTTAAATAAAAAACTGGTGTGGGTTCCCCCCCGGGGGCATACCAAGCCCTTAGGTCTGGTATGGATTGTAAGGGGAACCCCCCTATGCCGAAAAATCGGTGTGGGGTCCCCCCCAAAATCCATACCAGACCCTTACGCAGCCCAGCCGGTCAGGAAAGGGGGTGGGGACGAGCGCCACCCTCTCCTGGACCGTACCAGGCCGCACGCCCTCAACATGCGGGGTGGGCGCTTTGGGGAAGGGGGGGCACCCTGCGGGCCCCCCCACCCCAACGCACCCTTTAATAAGGGGGCCCCCAGATCCCGGCCCCCCACCCTATGTGAATGAGTATGGGGTACATGGTACCCCTACCCATTCACCTAGGGAAAAAAGTGTCCATAAAAAAACACACTACACAGGTTTTAAGAGTAATTTATTAGACAGCTCCGGGGGTCTTCTTCCAACTTCGGGGGTCTACCCTGTCGCCGAGAACCAGCGCGATGGGATCGCGCTGGAAACAGAATCTCGCGATCAGGTACTGTATGCCTCAAAAATGAAAAGGAGGTTCAAAATGAATTGGGGACCATTGTTTTTTAACAATGATTGTTAGGCCCCTTTCACACTTGTGCGACCTGAAAGTCACGTGATTTTGCCACGACTTGAAGCAATGCCTGTGTAATCTTGAGGTCTATGGGCTTCAAGTCGCATCAAAGCCGGACCAAAGTAGTGCAGGAACTACTTTGAAGTCGCACAGATACTGTATGAATGGTACTCATTGGAAATTATGGGGTACGACTTATCATGTGACTTTGCAGTCCCAAGTCGCAGGGCAAATCACACAAGTGTGAAGGGGGCCTTAGAACGTTTCCATGTTTAAATCAACTCAGTGGAGCATGAGAGTCTCCGAGATTCCCATATATTGGCATTCTGTAATGCCTAATGCAAACTCTGCTTGAGAGTGCATGCTGATTATACGTATGTTCACAGTCTCTGGCAGTCTACTGCAGCATCTGCAGCATCAGTCTGCAGTCTCTGACCATCGGTGTATTACACCCATAGTATTTTACTATATCCTGCTGCGTGTCTGTCCTCTCTGAGAATGAATATTGACTGCATTTTATGTCCTGGTGCCTATTGCCCCCCTCATTTCTTCTGTGTCACTAGGACAGGAAGTGAAAGCAACCCCCCTCCGTGAGGTCACACTAAAAGTCCTAAACTTGAATTATTATGTAAAAATCTACTGGACAGGTTTTTTCTGAAGTTGTAAATGCAGTCACATTGTAAAACAGGGTGCATTCTAATCACAGTACTGCATAAATGTGTGTACCTGCCCTAAGATCTAAAGGCTTGTTTAATCTAGTGAGTTTGAAAACACCAGACACAAGGTTTTTTTTAATTCTTCACAGTAATTGCAAAAGCGATAGATGTCTTTCCAAGTTAATAAATCCTACTATTATCATTCCAAGAACTCTGCATGTTTTCATAGCACATTGCCTCGTAAAAGCCCATTCAGGCTCATTCATTAAGACAAGGATGGCTTTAACATACAAAATAAAGTAAACCATAGCAACCAATCAAATCTCCTTTTAACAAATAAGAGTCACACCGCTTTGATTCGCAGCACTTTGCATATAGTTTTGGCTCACTGCACTGCCTTACCTAATTCTGAGTACAACATGTTGCTTGTAATATCTTGCATTTTAATTGCATTTTTACATAAGTTGAAACACACAAAAAAGATGAAAAAAAATGTGTCTGAATATAATTGATAGATATATATATATATATATATATATATATATATATATATATATATATACCAAAGAACTCTCACAGTATAATAATAAAGGCTTACGCCACCTTTTGCAACATGTTATGTTACAGATGTATTTGGGGCATAGCATGTAGCAAGTGCTCACCGCTTGGCAAAAGGAAGTGACGCAGCGAAAGTCACAACCAATCACTCGGCGGGAGTCTGGAGGGAGGCCGATGCTGCACTAAGTTATATGGGCATTTCTGGACTATATTGGCATTTCTGGGTTATATGGGCATTTTTGTTAAGTGCAGTTTATAATTTGCTTGTAAATAGGTTGTTGGCAATACATTTTTTAACTTTTAACATTTTGTGGAAGTCATTTCACTGTGAACAATGCATTCTCAACAGTGGTGTGGTGTTCTTTGGACTTTGTCACTGGATGATAACATCTTAAGGACTGCACTTTGCTGATTAATTACAGTGTTGCTTCATATTCATTTAATGTGAATGTGAGATATGTGATAACATGTAACATTTTGTTAAGCAAATCCTACCCCCCGCCCTCCCAGTATCAGTATGTAGGGGTTCCACAGCAGCTGTCACACTTTTGTAATCAGTGTAGCTGTGCAGGCTTTGCTCACAGTCGTGTCATTTCTTTACAGGAATCTGGGAATGAATAATCTACAAGCACTGTCTGCCACTGTGGCAGTTCTCAGTGGAATACAAGTGTGGTGATCAGTCTGCAGGAGTCTAGCATTGCACCCACGATCCACAGATCCTGGGTGCAATGCCTCGCAGGTCCCTGTTAAAAAAAATATATAAATGCACATTTTTTTTAAAGCAAAAATATATGCATTTCTTTTTTAAGGTGAATTTAAAGCGATTGCACAGGTCATTTAAAAACAAAACAAAAGAAACATGCCTATACTTACCTGCTTCGTGCAATGAAATGCCACAAACCTTCTCTTTTCAAGTCCCCCACCAACGCTCCTCACCCCTCCTCTCTGTCCACTGCCCCAACAGGAAGCTGCTTCCCGTGGGTGCACTCATGCGTTCTCGCTCCCGAGCCCCGCTGCTGTGGCCATTGACACAGACAGCAGGACTCGGTCCCGTCCCATCACTGACTTTGATTGACAGCAGTAGGAGCCAATGGCTCCCATTGCCCCAAAGCCAGTGAGACCCGAAAGTGAAGAGAGAGAAAAGCTGCAGATGTGCACTGCGCTGGATCGATTGAGGGCTCAGATAAGTAAAAAAAGGGGGGATGCTGATGCCTAAACATTCTTTATTTCAATGCAAGAAGGTAAAATATGTTTAGGCTTTAGGATCACTTTAATCTTTACATTTTGCGATAAACACTGATGAAATCAACATTTTTTTTTTTTTGCTTCATCACTACTTGGCCATGCACGGTTTATTTTGAAGAATAGTATAGGTATAGGTTCAGAGGTTGTTCAGAGTAGATCCTAGAGTATGTCAACACGTGCACCATCCACCGATCACTCCAACTCCACCTTGTGTGAACACACTCCCCTCAGGGGGTTCAACTCACCAGAGCGAAGTATAATACAAGCCTCCAAAGTAAGAAATATCCTGGGTCACATTAACATAGCACTTCTCCAGGTGATGGGTAGATGGAGGGGCTCCAAAGGAATAAAAACAAAGGAGCGCGCACATAGCGCATTTTCATTTATTAATAATACACTCCCACCACATCATAACTCCCCCATCACTAACTACATTCTGGACATAGGCAGTCAAAAAGCAGAAAGAGTGAGAATCACCGTGCACTGTACCGTAGGACCTCCGGTAGCCGTCTCAGCAATCAAGGAGTGGAATAAACTTCCTCGTTCCGGGTCTGCCACGATGAAGCGCACTCGTCACTTCCGGCGTCGTGTAAGTCACGCCCTGATGCATTTCGTCATATCCTGACTTCAACAGAGGGCGTGACTACACGACAGACATGCCGGGCTTAAATCGTACTGCCCCCAACTCCGTAGCCAATCACGGCCTCCAGAACGCAGATAGGTGCACGTCAGCGTAACTGAGGTGGACCCGAAACGAGGAAGTTTATTTAAAAAAATAAAGATTATTCAGGAGATCACGAGAAATAATAAAGAAATCAGTTTGTCAGAACTCTGTGTGAATATCATCAGCAAAACAACTTCATTATTCTAGCATTATGAAGAAGAAAATGAGCTGCATTAAAAGATTAAAACATTTGCAGCGTGAAGAATGTGCTATCTCCATTATGAACGCTAGTTTTACCAGACCGAGTGCTTCCGTCTCGTACTTGATTCAGAGCATGCGTGAAATTTTGTGCGTCGGAATTGTCTACACACGCTTGGAATTTACGTTGTCGAAAAATTTGAGATCCAGCTCTCAAACGTCTGTTGTCGGAAATTCTGACAGCAAATGTCCGATAGAGCCTACACACGGTCAGAGTTTTCGACAACAAGCTCGCATCGAACATTTGTTGTCGGAAATTCCGATCGTGTTTACGCGGCATAAGAGGGGATTACCCTGTAGTAGTTTGTAGAATTTTTCTTTTACTTCCTGTTGTGTCTCAAAAACAGGGAAGAAAGTGGTAATTCCCCATTTTGGATACAAACATCAGTGAAAATGGATTTTAACCACCCCTACTCACAAAAAATCTAAAAAAAAGAAAAAAAAAGTTGTGGCTTTAGATATACTTTAATGTTCATTATTGACCTTATCTAACAAAGAGTGCAAACAGAATTAATGATTTGCAAAGTTTAGTAACCAATTGCAACCAACTAGAAATCTACTGGTCAATATTTTCACAATTTTCATGACAGTTCTGCTTTAATTATTGCTGTGTTTGTCAGTATCTGCCATCTGTGTCCATCTGTCATAGTCTGGGTATGGCAGTGTTTGTGTGTGAATGAGACCTGATTCTTGCAGCGCTGTGCATATGTAGATATGTTTGGTGACCATTGTGTCCCTAAAATTTACATTCTCCCATATACTGTACAATCCTTATAAAATTAGGGAAAACATGTCTTTAAAGGGACCTTTGTCTTTTCAAATATGAATAAAATGCTTTTATATTAGGGTGGCCAATTTTGAGCATTGATTGTCATGATGAGATCAGAAAAAACAAATGAAATCTAGGGTTTAAACAACTAATCGATTAATCGACAACTAATCGATCAAAATAGTTGTCAACTATTTTGATCATCGATTAATCGGCCAGCGGATTAGTCAGCCTACATACAGAATGCATTATTTATTTAAATATCAAGAAATACGGTGCAGCACACATACAGCTCAGTATACCATCCATACATGTCAGTAAGTGCCTGAAAACATGTGAATGTGTGGGGAGCAATGCCTCATGGGACATGTAGTCCTGGGCAGGAAGTGAGTGGTTCTAAAGTCAGAAGTTTTTTACCCTGCTATAGGGACACAGTATATTACACATTGCAGCTTGCTATTAGGGCACTCTGAGGGCAGCAGGAGACAGAAGTGTCAGTGGGGGACCCCAGAAGAGGAGAGTCAGGGCTTACACTGAGCAGGCAAGTATAACATGTTTGTTATTTAAAAAAAGAATCACTTTAAAGACTGTGTGCAGGGAAGATCAGAATCTGAACCCAGAGAAGGAGGAGGCTGATAGACTGGAGGTAATAGAAGGCATTACAAATACATTTAAAGTGGACTTTTTCTAGCATTGTGCATTATATTTAAAATGATCATATCCATAAAAAAAAAAATAAAAAAAATCTCAGCTTTAATACTACCTAACATTCATATAGCTTCATGTCTGACTCCTAGTTACAATGTACATATATCCTACTTCTAGGTGTATGTGTGTGTGTGTGTATATATATATATATATATATATATATATAATGTAATATATATTATTACTTTCGCTGTTTCACAGTATAAATAAACCCCTTATAGTAGCGATTATCTGTTCTTTTTGTACTATAAAGGGACAATTTGAGTTTTTTTGACAGGTGATACAAAAAAAAGCATGCTGCTTCTACTAAACGTCTTAGGATTTTTTCAACGCAAAACGGTGCTTTTTTTGGTTCAATAGAATTTGCATTTTTTAATCTGCCCAACAACTAATTGGCCAAAAAAAGCATAAAAAATACAATACGCAAATCGCAGCAAAATCACGTGTGCAAAAAATGCAAAACGCACAGCAAAAAACACTGCCAAAATGGATCAAAAGCAAACTGCATAGGTGTGAACAGAGCCTTATGCTGGTCATACCACGTATCGATTTTCAGACTAGAATATTCATACGAAAAATCTTTGTACATTCGCTGAATGAAAGAATGTCATTCGAAAATTTCACTTGCTTTTAACATAAATTTTTTGAAATGAATGTATATTTCTGAATGAAAGCCAGCATATAATATATTAGTTCTGTCTGAAAATCGGCAAAACAGTCTTAATTGTTTTAGCTTTACATAAAAAATTTGATCTCTGAGTCTGATATTTACCAGATTCTATTAGTATATATAGTATACCGTATTTATCGGCGTATAACACGCACCGGCGTATAACACGCACCCCAATTTAGGAGGGAATTTTAAGGAAAAAAAAACTTTTAGGAGGGAATTTGAAGGGAAAAAAACTTACATTTAAATGCCCATCATTGCAGCCTTCTCAGTGCAGCCTTGCCCCAGTGCAGCCATGTCAGTGCAGCCATGTCAGTGCAGCCTTGCTAGTGCAGCCATGTCAGTGCAGCCTTGTCAGTGCAGCCTTGTCAGTGCAGCCTTCCCCAGTGTCCATTGCAGCCTTGCCCTAGTCCAGCCTTGCCCCAGTCCAGCCTTGCCCCAGTGCAGCCTTGCTGAAGCCTCTGAGCTTCAAAATCGCCGACCGCGATTTGAAAATGGCGCCGCCGGCGCTGAAATACACAGAGCCGGTCCTCGGCTCTTCTCGGCAGCTCTCGTTCACTTTCGGCTCCACTCAGACGGTGAGCGGAGCTATCCGAAACTAGCCCAGTATACTCAGCTAGGTTCGGGCGGCGCTCGAGTGAAACCGAAAGTGGCCAAGAAGAGCAGAGGACCGGCACTGTGTATTTCGGCGCCGGCGGCGGCATTTTCAAATCGCGGTCGGCGATTTTTTAGTTCTGACAGGTTAGGATCGCAGGGGATCGGCGTATAACACGCACCCGCGATTTTCCCCTGATTTTAAGGGGAAAAAAGTGCGTGTTATACGCCGATAAATACGGTATCTTTTTTGTCTGTTCTTCTCAGAGTGGATTAGAGATTTTGCTCCCTAACCATATAGTTGATTTATTTATATTTAGCACTGCATATAGATAGTTAAGAAAAAATTGCCTTTTTTTTTTTTTTAAACTTTACATATTAACTAAATTATACACCACACTTTTTTTAAGGTTATTATCCGATTAATCAATTAATCAAAACAATAATCGGCCAACTAATTGATTATTAAAATAATAATTAGTTGCAGCCCTAATGAAACCATAGCAGAGAAAAAATTTTTGGGATATTTGGAAGAAAATAAAATGGTGGGACATATACAGTCAGATCCATAAATATTGGGACATCGACACAACTCTATTCTTTTTGGCTCTACACACCACCACAATGGATTTGAAATGAAACGAACAAGATGTGCTTTAACTGCAGACTTTCAGCTTTAATTTGAGGGTATTTACATCCAAATCAGGTGAACGGTGTAGGAATTACAACAACTGTATACGTGCCTCCCACTTTTTAAGGGACCAAAAGTAATGGGACAATTGGCTACTCAGCTGTTCCATGGCCAGGTGTGTGTTATTCCCTCATTATCCCATTTACAAGGAGCAAATAAAAGGTCCAGAGTTGATTTCAAGTGTGCTATTTGCATTTGGAATCTGTTGCTGTCAACTCTCAATGTGAGATCCAAAGAGCTGAACTGGTTCTCTTGTATTTATTGATGATGTGACTGCTGACAAAAGCAGCAGGATGAATTCTGAAGTGTTTCGGGCAATATTATCTGCTCATATTCAGCAAAATGCTTCAGAACTCATTGGATGGCGCTTCACAGTGCAGATGGACAATGACCCCAAGCATACTGCGAAAGCAACCAAAGAGTTTTTTAAGGGAAAGAAGTGTAATGTTATGCAATGGCCAAATCAATCACCTGACCTGAATCCCATTGAGCATGCATTTCACTTGCTGAAGACAAAACTGAAGGGAAAATGCCCCAAGAACAAGCAGGAACTGAAGACAGTTGCAGTAGAGGCCTGGCAGAGCATCACCAGGGATGAAACCCAACGTCTGGTGATGTCTATGCGTTCCAGACTTCAGGCTGTAATTGATAGCAAAGGATTTGCAACCAAGTATTAAAAAGTGAAAGTTTGATGGATGATTGTTAATCTGTCCCATTACTTTTGGTCCCTTAAAAAGTGGGAGGCACATACTGTTGTAATTCCTACATCGTTCACCTGATTTGGATGTAAATACCCTCAAATCAAAACTGAAAGTCTGCAGTTAAAGCACATCTTGATCGTTTCATTTCAAATCCATTGTGGTGGTGTATAGAGCCAAAAAGATTAGAATTGTGTCGATGTCCCAATATTTATGGACCTGACTGTATAAACTATGGCTTTGGTATCTCCAATGCATAAAAGGAAACCTTGATGTTTCTCAGCAGTGGTTTTACGCTGCAATGTCTTCAGGCTCTAGAGCACAAGTGACAGCTGAGCTTGAAAAGCAGAGTTTTGAGATGATTGAAGTGGACACTGAAGAAGCCAGTGTATGTAGATTATACACCTGCAGCAACAGACAGCACTGGCTGAAACGGAAAATATCAAATATGTTTTGCTTAATGCAAGCAGTCACATACAGAGCATGCTGAAAGGCTTATGCGATTGGGGGAAGAGAAAACAAAGGGCAATGTGAAATTACAGAGATGATGAAAAAGAATAGTGTACAGTATGACATTATTTTCCTCACAGAAGGGAGTTTTCATAGCATGCTGCTTTTCATCTACTTGGCTATTATAACCATCATTTTCCATCTCTTTTCAATATCATGTTGCTATATGCTCTGTTTGTGTAATAACAAAGTTCACTACTTTACAAATACAAGCCCATTGACATGCCAAGGCCTCTACTTCTAAAGGATCAGTTGACCCAAAATTGTAGTTTGCTAGAGGATGGATACTAATGTGCAGAATCATTCTAAAAACTCTTTTAGGCCTTTTACCACCCCCACCCTCATGTCGTCTCACATTTCATTTAGTTAAGTAAAACAAAGTCAACGTGTATGTTGTAGATCAGGGGTACTGAATTAAAATTCAAGGAGGTCCGGTCGCCAAAATTTTCTTTGGGCTGAGGTCCGAATCTCAAGTCTGTGCTATGACTCAGAAAGATTGTAGTCACTGTATGTCTATCAAAACATGAGAAATGTACAATTCCCTAAGCATTTCAACAATATTTATTGTCAAGTTTCAGTTACAACATTAAACATGTGGACAGTTGGAACTAGGATAGCTTTACATTTGCTCTCGTCTTTGTATGGAAAACAAACGACTACTTTTAACAAAAACAATATGGAAACACATCAATAACTATTTAATAAAACATAAAAAGCACATCCATTTTTCAAGTAAAAGAAATAAGCACCTTCTGACTTAAACAACTAAAGGTGTCAATTTGAAAAAGTGCACAAATTATCCTCAGTTTTATTTAAATTTTCTTTACCACCCAAAAACCTTCCCTGTCTAGTGAGAAAAATGGGCTTTTGATTGTCCTGCCAGTAGTTTGAATCTTGGCCTAAATTGAGTTACTGCCATTCTCATGCACATATGTAGGTGCTCATTGGTGAGCCTGGAACGATACTTCTTTTTAATAATGTTCATAGTAGAGAAAGCTGACTCACAGCTGTACGTAGATCCAAACATGGTCAAGGTGTGTAGTGCTACCTTGATTAGACAAGGAAAATCGGTCTCAGGCACAGTCTGTAGCCAGAAGTTAGCCGGATCAGTTCCTCCAAAGTGCTCTCTTAGTGCAACATTTGTTTGCAGGTCAATTATCTCTGTCTGTAGAGATCCCTCATGTGCCCACTTGAAGGTCTGCATCACCTCCTTTGAAAACACTCTGACATCTTTAATGAGAAATGGACTGAGAATGAACAGGAGGATCTGCTGTCCAAAACTGAAGCTATCAAACCTTTTACTGAAGTTTCCAATGAGTTTATTTATGAAGTCAACAAAAGGAGAAACATCTCTCTTTCCTTGAATCTGTTCTTTCACCTTTGTGAAATGCAAGCACTCTCCTTGCAGATCTTCCTTGAACAAATCCAGTTTTCTCTGGAAGGAGCAGACAGCGGTCATCAAATCACAGATGGAATTGTTCTTGCCCTGGAGCTTTAAATTTAGTTCATTAAGGTGTGATGTTATGTCCACTAGGAAAGCGATATTATCCATTGTGCTCTCATCTTGTAAAAACAGTGAAAACTGTCTTGCTTTCTGACTTTTGAGTTGCACTAAGAAAGCCGCCACCTCTGTTCGAATGGACCAAAAGTGTTCCAATACATTGCCTTTACTTAGCCATCTAACATTGTTGTGAAGTAAAAGGTCATTTGCATTTGCCTCAACTTCTTTAAGAAACTCTCTTAGTAAACGATGTTGATGGGATGAGGATACCCTGGGGAAGTTGATGAGTTTCATCATTGTGTCCATGATTTCTGCAAACTTGTCTGATAGAATGGCACACAGGACAGTCTGGTGAATAATACAGTGGTAAGAAATAAGGTCAGGGTTATCCTCTTTCAGTCGTGCCACAGCTCCTCTCTTCTTTCCTACCATGGCAGGGGCACCATCTGTGGTAACTGAGACCACTTTTTTCAGATCGATCTTCATCTTTCTGAGAATCTCCTTAATGGCCTCATATATGTCTTGTCCTCTTGTGTGTGTCTCAAGTAGGGTTACACCTAACAGGTCCTCACAGAGTTCTTTTGTTTCTTTGTGAAAATATCTTACATACACCAAAAGCTGGGCATTATCAGTTATATCTGTTGATTCATCAATGGCTAAAGAAATGCATATTGCACTATGAATGGCTGCATCAAGTTGTCCCAATACATCCTCTATTAATATTTCAGTCTTTTTCGTTGCTGTTGATGCTGACAGTGGGATCTGGTTGATTTTTCCACACAGCTCATCTTTTTGTTTACCCTCAAGTAAAGTTTCAGCAACAGCATTCACACAATCCTTTACAAATGTACCATCGGTAAATAGTCTTTTGTGTTGCCCCAAAATCCATGCTACTTTAAGTGAACATTCATTTGCACGCTGCTGGGCTGTAAATGAATGTGAGAGGACTTTGGTGGATCTGTCACACTGGTCTTTCAGTTCCGTTATTTTACGTGCCCTCACCTCGGAATGCTGAGGATATGTTTGCGCAAACAAACTGTGTTTTGTTTCGTAGTGACGCTTTACATTGCTACTTTTTATTAACGCCACGGTTTCGCAACAAATGAGACAAACTGGTTTAACCTTTCCAAAGGAAGAATGAACATATATTGGTCTGTCCATTCATCTTTGAAGACTTGATTTTCAGTGTCTACCTTCCTTTTCTTGGCACAAGCCATGCTCTCTGTCGCTTTTGCTACGGTTTCCTTCACACACTTTGGTAATACTATGTAAATGTCCCCATTAGTTTCCCCCCCTTACATCAGTTGACCCTATTAGAGTAATTCATTACATTGGGTGCCCCATCAGACTACCCCCAAAAATCGGTTGCCAACGGCAGAGTACTCTCTTACATCGGGTATTCTTGTCAGAGTGCCCACTTACATCAGGTTTCTGCAATGGAAGGCTCCCTTAAAGCTGGTGTCTCCCATCAGTGTGCCCCCTTATATAATTTGTCGCCATCAGAGTGCCCCATTATATAAAAGGTGCCCCTTTACATAGGGTGTCCTCATCAGAGTGCCCCCTTGCATTAGGTGTCCCCATCACAGTGCCCCTTTACATCAGGTGTCCCCATCACAGTGCTCCATTACATCAGGTGTCTCCATCACAGTGCCCCTTTACATCAGGTGTCCCCATCACAGTACCCCTTTACATCAGGTGTCCCCATCACAGTGCCCCTTTACATCAGGTGTCTCCCATCAGTGTGCCCCCTTATATAATTTGTTGCCATCAGAGTGCCCCATTATATAAAAGGTGCCCCTTTACATAGGGTGTCCTCATCAGAGTGCCCCCTTGCATTAGGTGTCCCCATCACAGTGCCCCTTTACATCAGGTGTCTCAATCACAGTGCCCCTTTACATCAGGTGTCTCCATCACAGTGCCCCTTTACATCAGGTGTCCCCATCACAGTACTCCTTTACATCAGGTGTCCCCATCACAGTGCCCCTTTACATCAGGTGTCCCCATCACAGTGCCCCTTTACATCAGGTGTCCCCATCACAGCGCCCCTTTACATCAGGTGTGCCTATCACAGCGCCCCTTTACATCAGGTGTCCCCATCACAGCGCCCCTTTACATCAGGTGTCCCCATCACAGCGCTTCTTTACATCAGGTGTCCCCATCACAGTGCCCTATTACATCAGTTGTCCCCATCACAGTGCTCCATTACATCAGGTGTCCCCATCACAGCGCCCCTTTACATCAGGTGTCCCCATCACAGCACTTCTTTACATCATGTGTCCCCATCACAGTGCCCCTTTACATCAGGTGTCCCCATCACAGCGCCCCTTTACATCAGGTGTCCCCATCACAGTGCCCTTTTACATTAGGCATTCCCATCAGAGTGCCCTCTTACATGAGATGCCCCCATCAGAGTCCCCCTTCACATAAAATGTGCCCATCAGGGTGCACCTTAACATAAACAAGGGTCACGCTGATGGGCAAATTTTATGTAAAGGGTCACGCTGTTGAGCACATTTTATATTAAGTATATTAAGGGGCACTCTGATGGGCACAACAAAACGTGCCCCTTAAGAGTGCCCATAACATAAAATTTGCCCAGAGTGCCCCTTTGTTATAAAATGTACTCATCAGTGTTGTTCTTAAAATAAGATATGCCCATCAGAGTGCCCCTTAACATAAAATATGCCCATCAGCGTGCCCCTTAACATAAAATAAGGGTCATGCTGATGGGCACCTTTTATGTTAAGGGGCACTCTGATTGGCAAATTTTATTTTAGGGGCACACTGATGGGTATATTTTTAATGTACACACCGATAGGCATATTTTGTTGGGCACATTTTGTTGTACCCATTAGAGTGCCCCTTAACATAAATGGTGCCCATCAGCGTGACCTTTATTTTACGTTAAGGGGCATGCTGATGGGCAAATTTTATTTTAAGGGGCACGCTGATGGCTATATTTTTAATGTGTACACCGATGGGCATATTTTGTTAAGGGGCACGCTGATGGGCACAACAAAATGTGCCCATCAGTGTGCTCCTTACAAAAAAAGCCCAGCAGTGTGCATATTAAAAATATACCCATCAGTGTGCCCCTTATCAAAATATGCCCAACAGTGTGCACAATAAAAATATACCTATCACTAGAGTGAGCATGCGCGCGGGCACGGGAGCGGACATGTTCTGACCTGCTCCGCACGCCGCCGGCCTTTCACAGCTAAAACGAGCCGGAGGGAAGCCGTAAAACCCGCTGCCGGTCAGCGGATCAAGCGATGAATCGCAGAGGAGGGGGCACAGCTAGGAAAAAGCCCCCACAAGCAAGTTACTCGTTCCGTTCTGGGAACACAGCCGCACGGACCCCCCCATCCAAGATGGCGACCGGCAGGAGGACAGATACACACTCAGTAAAGCAGGTGAGCGGGGCCCAGAACACTCAATCCCCCCCTGCAAGAACCTCCTTTCAAACTACTGCGGCTGCAGACATGGATGGTGCACGGGACCCCTTCTCCTCCCAATCACAGGAAGACACGATAAGACCACAGAAGGGTGAGTCCCCACACTTCTCTCTTTCCCCCTCCCATACCTATCAGGGAGAGGGAATAGACGGTGCAATCTCCCCAGCGTCCTCCATGGAGAGGAATATGGCTGAAATAGCTGAACTAGCCCTAAGCCAAAACAGCACAGCAAGTGAACAGCCCCCCCCACCCCCAGCACCATACTCAGGAGATTCTGTCCTCCTTGCTCGCTTTTCAGCACTATTGCAACAAGAACTGACCAAAGCCTGTCAATCAATCACTGCCGAAATGAAGCATGACTTTAATGATATAGGAGAAAGGCTGGATCATATTGAATCTAAAATGGATGGCACAGTTCGGAGAGTTAACCAGAACTCAAGCATGATATCCTCACTGCAGGAGCAGTTAGATGAAGCCAACGCCAAAATCGAAGATCAAGAAAACAGATCCAGGCGCTACAACTTCCGCATACGCGGACTACCAGAAACAGTAACAGATTTGGAAGAAGCAGTGCATACATTAATGCAAGATTTGATTCCAGACATCACGCCACAGCATATGGAAATTGACAGAGTGCATAGAGCACTAACAGCCCCAAGACAAGATGGCCCCCCGAGGGATGTGATAGTCAATCCACACTTTTACAGAATAAAGGAGCAAATAATGACCGCAGCCCGCGGTAAGAATGAAATCAACCTCATGGGTCACCCAATACAGATTTTCGCGGACATTTCACAAATGACTATCCAAAAAAGACGGGCCCTGAAGCCGTTATTGGCACAGCTTACTAACCGCCAAATCAAGTATCGATGGTCATTCCCTTTTCGTCTGTCATTTACTTTTAAGGGAAAGACACATTCCTTTACCAACTTTCCGGATGGAGAAGACATCCTTATGGGCCTAGGCATAATCTCCAGAGAACCATCATCCCCAAAATCTCGATCAGAATTGGATCGCCCAGTCTCACCTATATGGGAACAACGTCGCCCACGATACTCCTCAAGAAAACGACACCCAGCAACAGGACCAGACGATTGACGAAACAGAACATCCTGATGATCACCTTTTCCCTTTCTGCTCCTGCAGTGACAAATACTATCACTGCACGGACCCCCCTGAGGGACTTGGAACTCATACGGTTGGCTACGTTTGAGCCAGTTCAATATGTCATCATGACATTAATGAGACTTCCTTATGTTTGGAGGAACATAGTCTCCTCCACTTATTGAGAGATTAGTTTAAAATTCCTCTATCAATATCTGCTAGTTTAAAATGCAGGCGTTATAAATTTTTTGCAATTGATTCCTCAGTTTTGATTGGTTGAGCTTAGTGAGTTTTCAGCTAATAAAGAATATTAGCCTATTAGTTTAGATAGGATTCCCTCCTTACAGGAACAATATTTTATACTGAAGGAGCCGGGGCGGAACCGCATGCCACTTTCTAGCAAGCTTGCCGTCACCGGTCGGGTGGCGATAACCTCGCTCCACTAGACGGAGATTATGATCTCCAGGACCTTGAATTATATGCCCTTAATTTTATATCAGATGCTTATGTACTTATTTTCTAGGGGGACGGGTGGACAGTGGTCCAGTTCATCTTACCCCAACAATGTTTTCTCATCTCCTCTCTCTTTTTCTTTTCTCCCTTTTCTCTCCCGGAGTGCACCCCGAGATCCGAATAATGATGAAGAATCATATCGAGACATCCTCAGGCGGACGGAGATGACAAACAACTACAATGGGCAAGTACAGACTGTCAAACCATAATGTTAAGTTCACTAGTACACACATCCCATACTCGCATTTTAACACATAATGTCCAAGGATTAAATTCCCCTAAAAAACGTGCCAAGGCCTTTTAAAATTACCACAACTTGAAAGTAGATTTCCTACTCCTCCAGGAGACACATTTCTCGCGCACTTCAGCTCCCCGTTACCTAAATTCTAGATATCCCACTTTTTACTTATCAAATGGTCCAGATAAAAAGAGAGGGGTGGCAATTTGTATCGCTAAGAGAGTACCATTTACCCCTAACATGGTCATTAAAGACAAGGAAGGGAGATATATCATGGTTGTGGGTACAGTTAATGAAAGTGCTCTCACACTTATATCATATTACGCGCCTAATACGGGTCAAGTAACATTTTTCGAAAATATGCTGAAAATTCTACTCCCGCATATACAAGGCAAAGTAATACTGGGAGGAGATGGTAATGTCTCCCTGGACCAAATTTTAGATAGGTCTAATGTATACAAACCCATTGTGAAACATATTCCCAAACAAGGCGTTAAACTAGCTCGGATGCTACATTCCCATGATCTAGTAGATGTATGGAGAGACTTTCATCCCACAACTAGAGATTTTACACATTACTCCCAAGTTCACAAAACATATTCCCGCATAGATCATTTATTCATACAATCCGCATTACTGCCGTCGATTATTTCCGCGGAAATAGTTCCCAACTCATGGTCAGACCACTCACCAGTTTTAATGTCACTATCCGACCTCTGGATGAGAACACAACCCTCAACCTGGCGGCTCAATGCTTCACTACTAAATGACCCCATAATATATGCTGAACTAGAGAAAGAACTCCGACAATATTTCATTGATAACCATCCTAGCGCCACTTCCCCCGGCATTAATTGGGCAGCACATAAAGCCACTATTCGTGGTAAGCTGATCCAACTAGCCTCTAGAAATAAGCGAAACAATATGCAGAAGATACAGCAACAGGAAGAAGAATTACATAAAATAGTCCAGGAACAAAAAGCTAACCCTCAACTAGATTTACGACATAAAATAGATATAGCACGGTCAGCACTAAATTATAGTCTCACAACCAAGGCTGAAAAATACCTCCGCTGGGCTAGACATCGCTTCTATACCAGGGGAGATAAACCTACGACCCTTTTAGCAAGAAAACTTACCCCCCGTCCATTCAACTCTGCCTTACCGAGAATTCGCACGAGAGAAGGGAAACATACCCAAAACCCCCAATTGATAACACAAGAATTCTCAAGGTTCTTCACCAAACTATATAACAAACCTAACCCATTTCCCAAAACCAGAGCAGACGAATTTTTCCATGATATTTCATTACCACAAGTTGCACGAGAACATATAGAGCTAATGGAAGCAGATTTCACTGAGGGGGAAATTTTAGCAGCTATTAAGTGTCTGAACCCCTCAAAAGCACCTGGCCCGGATGGCTTTACGGGCCACTATTATAGAAAATACGCAGCCATATTGACCCCGCACCTATGTTCATTTTTTAATGCAATAAGGAAAGGTGACACATTAGGTACATACGAAAATGAAGCCCTCATACAAGTAATCCCTAAACCGGGGAAGGATCATGGAGACCCGGCCAATTACCGCCCAATATCGCTAATTAACACAGATCTCAAATTGATGACTAAAGTGTTAGCGACCAGAATGAACACCTTCCTAGCTAATTACATTCACCCAGACCAGGTGGGCTTCGTCCCCGGCCGACAGGCCCCAGATCAAACCCGTCGGGCGATAGATATTATAGCTGCGCTTAATTCCAACTGGGACAATCTTGGAATACGGAAAGGCATGCTACTTTCATTAGATCTTTGTAAAGCGTTCGACTCGGTCACATGGGAATATATATATTACGTATTAAGGAAGTACGGATTCGGACCCCATTTCCTAACAACATTACAGACATTATATAATACACCTACAGCTAGAATTCAGATAAAAGGCTATAAATCACACACAATAAACATACACAGAGGAACAAGGCAGGGATGCCCTTTATCACCTATACTATTTATTTTAGCATTAGAACCCCTAGCGATCAAAATAAGATGCAATAAAGATGTAAGAGGCATACATTGCGGAAATGGCGAACAGAAATGTGCTCTGTTCGCCGATGATATCTTGATGTTCATCTCCTCTCCGATTACTTCTCTTCCCAACCTATTTCAAATCCTATGACGCTTTTCGGTGTTTTCGGGTCTTACCATCAATCATTCCAAATCTGAGGCCTTGAATCTCACGTTAGAACAGCAGACAGTCCAACAACTACAAACGTCATTCCAATTCAAATGGCAGAAAGATAAACTCCCATATCTAGGTATATTTCTAACCCCCACCTTACAGACCCTATATAAAGCCAACTGCCCTCCTCTGTATGGAAAGTTAACAACAGACTTATCAAGATGGGCTGTCAGCCCTCCATCATGGTTCGGCAGACTGTACTCCATAAAAATGAATCTTTTACCAAGATTGTTGTATCTGTTTAGGACTCTCCCGATTGCTATCAACAGATCTGATCTAGAGGTGTTTCAGAAAAAAATAATGAAGTTCATTTGGGGGAACACAAGACCTAGGGTGAACAAACTAACTCTCAATGCCCCCAAAATTAAAGGAGGCTTGGGAGCCCCTAATTTGATAAAATACTTTGAAGCAGCCCAATTGGCTCAATTAATTCGCTCTCACTCGGGAGCACCTGTACCGTCCTGGATGAAAATGGAATCAGCCCCTTTCCCCACAAAACCCATCAGCCACTTGATGTGGCTTAACATGAAAGACAGACCAACCTTTATGTGCCCCACACTATCCTTCTCAATGAGCCTGTGGGATAGATTAAAAAAACCTTTTGCTTTCCGCTCCATACATTCTCCCATGGCCCCCTTGGCGGGGAACCCAGATTTCACCCCAGGTCTTAATCCCCAAAGCCTATCATGGTGGACTAATAAAGACCTGATACGCATAGCCGATATGTGTGACCATAAAGGTATATTACCGAAACAAGCACTAATAGAAAAGTATCAATTACCTAACACAGAGTCTTATCGTTTTCTCCAGATAGTTCATTTCCTGAATACTCTACAGCGTAAGACTGACATTCTATCTTCCACCCCAATGGAATACCTATGCAAGTTTTATGATAAACACAAAGGCCACATATCACTAATCTATAGCATTCTGACTTCCAAAACGGGGAAATTACCCTACATGCTAAGGTGGGAACAAGATTTGGAGATAACGATGGAAACTGACAAATGGTATAAAATGGCACAGATGGCTTCAAAAGGCTATATTAATACATCCCTGATAGAAGCGAACTACAAAGTTATATTAAGGTGGTACATGGTCCCGGCAAGAATCGCGACATATATTGCCGACGCCTCTCCTCTGTGTTTCAGAGGATGCGGCAAAGAAGGTACAAAATACCACACTTGGTGGACCTGTCCTAAGGTCAAACGTTTCTGGATACGGATTTATAACTTCATATATTCACTGACCCAGGTTAACCTTACCAAATCCCCACAACAAGCTTTATTGGGAGATCAAGTAGAAGGAATACCTAGTCATACCAGGAAACTCATATCTTTTATATTTACAGCATCTAGAATAGCGGTGGCGGGAGCCTGGAGAAAGCCTCTGATTCCTTTTGAAATGGTTAAAGCAAAACTGACATGGATCATGATTAATGAACGCCTATCGGCAATTCTTTTAGATAAACAGAGGGCTTTCGACAGGATTTGGGAACCATGGTTGTCCTATTTATCAACAGGTTTTGAAAACTAACGGATCCTGTGAGGGATCCCTTGGGGTGCACTCCACCCGAACTTCTCCCTCTCTCTTCCACTTTCTCTCTATTATTCCTATCCCTTTTTCTTTTACTGCTCTACTTCTTTAATAATCTATGCAGGACCTCCTACCCAAGACGTTACCATGGGAGCAGAAATGAAAAATCTGACATATGAGTGACAAGGGGGGGTGGTGTGGGGCGGGGGCCCCCGGCCCACAGTAAAGACCCCAATTGGGGTGGGCGGTCGGGTCCCGGCGGCGCACTTCCCCTCCACATAATGCAATAAAGTGGGAAATAAGTGCTTGAACTGATGAAAAAATATAATAAGTAAAACATATACCCAAATGTATTATGTTAGGTATTTAGCCAGGATACACATGTAAGTTGGAAATATCTGACTGAGTGGGTACAGACGAATAGATGTTCCTGTGGTAAAAAGAAATAATGCATAATATGGAATGTTCATAGGAGTCCTGTAGACCATATAGGTCGAAATATGTAACCCCCCCCCCATTCTTTCTCCCCGCCCCCTTTTTCTTTTTTCCCATACAATTTTAAACTGTATGTGTTGTGCAATTTGTACATGTTATTCTATATATTTTTCAATAAAAATCATTGAAAGAGAAAATATACCTATGACTGATCACTAGTTAATGTGGCCCACATACCTTGAATGAAGGAGGACACTGAAATGTTGAACCGGCGTAAGCTGCAAGATATACCCTGCAAGGAGAGCCAGGACCCAGGAATCGAGAACCGTGGGCAGCAAGGGGGCGGGGCACGCATGTGACGCCACGCCCCTACTCGCAGCCTGTGGGTGTGAAGCCGTTTTCTTTCAACTCAGAGAGACGCGGTCAGGAGCAGGGGGCGGAGCACGCACACAGCGTCACTGGTTGCTGGGGAAACCAGCGGTCCCAGCAAACCAGTGATTGCTGACATTTACAACTACATTGGCAGCATGGCGGTCCGGGCAGAAGCGCCGCTCGGTTCCGGACTCGGACCGCGGGCGGCCATTTAATGACGGCTGTTGTAGATGAACACCCATTCTACTGGTTATGGAAGGTGTTCAGAGAGGGGAACAGAGGGGGCAGATACAATACATTTAGGCCTCCTGCACATGATACTCCTGTTTGAGCATCTACTTTTTTAGACTTTTTTTTTTCGCATTTGCATTTTCACACTCGTGCATTTTTCGCACAAATGCATGAAAACTTATTCTTGCGTTCTCGTTCTGCACAATATGTAAACAGAAATTTGCACACATTTGCACGCATGAGGCGTGAATTACTGACCAGAATAGCAGATTTTTCTATATTTTTTTAGTGAAGAATGCATGCCGCTTGTTTACATGACTGTGTGCATAGGCACATTAAAATGAATGGGCTGTATTTTAGCTCATTAAAAAAAATAAGCTGTACTGAGCTTTTTCAAGCTGCAGTGTGCAAGAGGCCTTAGAGATCTCAAGAGATATATAACTAGTTGGTTATATACAGTATAAAATTAGGTGGTGACAAGCAGGAGCATGAATTAGCTTCCAAATATTGAACTACAGTATTAAATATTCATTTTTTTGGAGAAGGAAACAGCCACATGTATACCAGCCCCCATTATATACCATAAACTGGGTTGATGTTATCTAAATAGACAGCTGACTCTGACTACATTTCCCACTATATGAGTGACATTTTACACTGGGATGCTCTGTGCTTACTCTAATCTTTATTCCCTTATAGAGATAACTAAATTACCATATTTGCTATTTAAAGCGGAAATCCAGACAAACCTTTTTTTTGGTTTTATATACTGTATAGGGTAAAGTGTTAAAACCTCTGTCAGTATTTGCAGAATTTTTCCCAGTTGGTGAAGATTTGTCAATTCCGGTCTCAGAGATGGTGGTGACAAAGACAGAAAGTGAGGGAAAATCCCTTCACCTAGACAACGGTACAAAACTGACAAAGGTTAAAGGATCACTAAAGATATATATATTTTTTTAAAATAACAAACATGTTATACTTACCTCCACTGTGCAGCTCGTTTTGCACAGGGTGGCCCCGAACCCGGTCTTTTGGGGTCCCTCGGCAGCTGTCTGGGCTCCCCCCCGCAAGGACTCAACACCTTCATGTGAGCTCCCTCGCATGGTGTTGAGTGCTTGTGGGCGCGCTCACTTGAGTGCTTGCGGCCATAGCTGCTCACTATATCACTCGGCCCCGACCCCCGGCGTCGCGTCATTGGATGTGATTGACAGCAGCACGAACCAATGGCTGCGCTGCCTTAAATCCATCCACTGTAACCAATCAACGGCCAGGCTGAGCGGCGAAGAGGATGTCGGGGACGAGCGTGGGACTTTAGAGCGGTCAGGTAAGTAAAACGGAGGGGCTGGGGGGCCCGATATTGTCGGATGTTTTTTCACCTAAATGCATAGAATGCATTTAGGTGAAAAAACTTTTACCATTACAACCCCTTTAAGCTCGATACACATGGGCCGATAATCGGCCGAAAATGATTGGTTCGGCAGTTACCGGTAGACTTTCGGCAAGTGTGTACATCTCCTAGTCTGACAGAAGCTAGTCTCACTATTACCTTCTGTCGAATGAGCATGCTGGAAAACCAGCAGGCGATTGGCATTCGATCAGTGCTGACCGATGTGTTGTGGCGGGGGCAGTCACCCTGCCAGAACACAACAGCACACCGGGGGAACCTCTGTACTAACATTGCATAGTTAGTAGAATTACCTACTCCTTTTTTTTCCATTCAACCCACTGGGTTTAACGAAAAAAAAAATAACTTAGCGTGTGTATCAGGCTTTAGTCTGGGCTGAAAGAAAACGTTAATACAAGTTTATACTAAGTTTGCATTTTTTAAGTTAAAGAAGTTTCAAAAATCAAACCGCATGAAACCCTGTAGGATGCCTTTCATTACAAAGAGTATAGAAGGTTGACTTTTTATTTTTTAGCAGCACATGTACTGCTGTATAAACAGACACGTACAATGATAAAGGATTGAAGATTTGAAGATACATACTAGAAAATATCATTTTCTCTAAAGACTCCTAGCCAGAGAAAAGGCAATGCTTCTCTTACCGTGCCGGTAAAAATCAGAAAGCAAAAACGGCAGCTTTAGGAGTATAGTAAGGTTGGTATAGCATTACAATCAGATAATTATGGTATTACATGACAAAAGATACCCTATATTACCAAAAGCCTGCCTTTGAAAACACACACACACACACACACACACAAACTTTAACCACTTAAGGACCAAGCCGTTTTTTGAGATTTGGTGTTTACAAGTTAAAATCAGTTTGTTTTTTTGCTAGAAAATTACTTAAAAACATAATGGAAATGCAGCGCTAATGTGATATACAAAATCCCCAGATTAACCCCCAGGGGTAAATATTGGGCTGATAGCTGTTCATGAATGAGAAGCTAGCATCCAGTGAATATAACATAAAGTGAAAAAAATCAATATACAGTGAATGTGATAAAGAAAATACATAAAATTTTTTGTGAAAGAGAAGCCAACAAACAGTCCGTGATAAACAAATTTATAAACCAAAATGCTCCTCTATAGAGTATAGTATAGTCCCATATGAGGGGAACATTAGAGTAATGCCTCTTCCACAGATGATAGGTGAAAATGCACAGGCTTCTCCATATGTCATTCACAGATATGCATATACAGTAAAGGAAGATTGGGTACGCTTACCGCAGAGATTGGACACACTTGCCATACGGCGGTGCGTAAAACAGGCATTTGGACCATTCAATCCAGCAGATCTTTCATAGAAGACAGATGGTATGATGGTGTATTTTAATGATCACATCCAGGACGGTGAAGGATAGATGATACACACCGGGAACTCCAATAGGCAGACGTGCCTAAGCTCTCAATAAATGACCAACTGGATGGACTGTATGGTAAAGATGGAAGTGAAAAACAGGCATAATAATGAATGCATAACGTCCAGCAGGATGCCTCCTGAGAGTAAAGACAGCTGCAGGTTGAAGTTCCGGCTGACTCCCCCGAGCCGCAGTCAGTCCTAGGGTCTACTACCTTAGCTGTGTACTCCTGACTCCTATGGAGTGCATCTGTCACCTGGTCTCAGGTGACCTGACAGTTTGACCAGCCATGGACTCAGCTGATCTGATTTCTTGAAACTTTTTCGGAATATCTTCGAGGAACCGGGTCGTGTCTCCTCAGCGGCAAGCGCTCTTTTACGCCTCCATCAAGAGTCCGCTTTTGTGGGACAGTGCGCTCTTCATTTTCGTACTTTGACTGCTGAGCTGAGCTGGAATAATGAGGCCCTAGTTGCAACCTTTTTACATGGCCTGTCAAATAGAGTAAAGGATGAATTAGCAGGAAGATCCCTCCCTGCTGATCTGAACGGTGTCATCACCTTGTGTAACCAGATCAATATTCGCTTTCAGGAGAGATCCCTGAAAAAAAAGACATCAGCACTCCCTGTTCTTTAGGCAGCCTGAGCTCCCTGTCCCTTCTCTTCGACCCGAGGAGCACCTCCTGCCTGCTGAGGAACCTATGCAGCTGGGCCGGACCAAGCTATCTCCCGAAGAACACGCTAGGCGCAGAACTCTGGGCCTGTGCCTCTACTGTTTAGTCAAAGGTAATTTTCGTGACACTTGTTCTCTTCGTCCGGAAAAACGCTCGGGGCTAAAACATCTGGAAAGTGGGGTATTAGACCCTGAAATATCACCTTCTCGTCTTCTCCTTTCTGTGTTCCTTCATGTCAGCGCTTCCTCTCGTTTAGTCTCGGCATATCTGGATTCTGGAGCCGCTGGCAATTTCATGGACTGGGAAACTACATCTTCCATGAGAGTTTGCCCCTCACAACACCATTGGTGGTCTTGGCGATTGATGGCACTGTTCTCCCAGGGGGCCCGATCTGCTCCACACCCTGCCTGTTAAGATGTCGATAGGGACACTCCACCAGGAGTGGATATCCTTCCTTGTCTTAACTAAGGCTTTATCTCCTATCATATTAGGTCTTCCTTGGTTACGGCTCCATTCTCCACACGTTGACTGGACTGCTGGACAGATACTGGCTTGGGGTTCCTTCTGTTCCTCCTCTTACCTACTCAACATTGCCTCAAAGGTGAAACTTCCTGTTGCCACCATCCCAGTATCTTCTGCTCTTCCCGCTGTATATAGCGATTTCTGGGATGTGTCCTGCAATAGTCGGACTGATACACTCTCTAGGTCATGTGGCACTCTGGATGAGGACCCCACCTATGAACCTGAGCAGATTATTCACTCCAGTTTGCATAACCACTTACCTTTGCCTGTCCCTAAACTCCCTTGGACACACACCCAGGTTAACTCATCCACCAGTTCCACAGTCGCTACGCCCTGCGATGCAATTGTGGTAGTCGCTGCACCTGGCGATGCTATTCAGTTGGCCTCTGCACCAGTTATGCCAGTCCAGCCTATGCCCAGTGAGCTTCCTGCTTCTTCTTATTCAGGACCTTCTATAACCTGGCCTCACCCTACTACTACTACGTCCATTCAAACCTGTTTAAGGGGCTCAATCCATCCTTTGGATAGACTGCCTCATTCGGCCAGGTCGGGTTTTCAATCTTTCTTTCTGGGCTCTCTGCATTCTGCTTGTGTTTCAGCTAACCAGCTTGACTCTTGTGACACGTCACCTTCTAATCAACCTGGCCTCAGGGACCCACTGACCTCTGCCCAGTCTGATGGTCCTGTGCTGGATGTCCAGCTCATCTTTAAGGGTCTGGGGGACCCTCCTCAGACTCCTGATGGTCTTCTCATGCCCTTACCCATTCCTAAGAAGCATTTAGTCCTCAATAAGTCCTCTCGTTCTCTTCCTACCTCGGTTTCGGTCTCTGAGGATAACCTAAAGTACAAGGTTAGTCAAGTTCTGGATTCCCGGCTCCGTAGAGGCATTTAGTACCTCGTACATTGGAGAGGGTTTGGTCCTGAGGAGAGGTCTTGGATCACTGCATCTGAGATCTTTGCACCTTGTCTGTTGAGGAGGTTTCATCTGGAGCTTCCCTTTAAGCCTCGGCCCAGGCGGGGAAGGGGGAGGCCTTGTAAGAGGGTGGGTACTGTCATGGTTATGCAGTAATGTGTGTCTGTCAGCTTACCTCTCTCCATGTGTTCCTTTAGAGGCCAGCCACTCTCACCTGACTACATATGTAATCTTCCCTCAGCATAGCTCCACCTCAGCCTCTAATTAGGAACACTATATTAACCTGTACATTGCAAGCCAACCTTGCTGATCAACCATTGTGTGTCAGCTTTCGTGTGTACTTGCTGTGTCTCCTACGTCTGATTCCAGTTAACGATCTAGTGATCTAGTAGACCTGCTTCCTGAACCTCCCAGGGTTCAATCTGCAGCAGTCAGTCCTAGGGTCCACTACCTTAGCGGTGCATTCCTGACTCCTACGGAGTGCATCTGTCACCTGGTCTCAGGTGACCTGACATGTCGGTCGTTGCAATACTTTATGTCACACCGTATTTACTCAGCGGTCTCACAAGAGCAATTTTTTTTGACAAAATACACTTTTTTAAATTAAAAAACAGGACAACAGTAAAGTTAGCCCAATTTTTTTTCTTTTATATTCTTCACATGTGTGATTTGAACACCGTTTTCATATGCAGGCGCGACTTACATATGCGTTCGCTTCTGCGTGTGAGCTCGGCGGGACGGGGCTCTTTAAAAACATTTTTTCTTATTTATTTTACTTTTTATTTTTACACTGTCTTTTTTTAAAAAAAAATTGGGTCATCCCCTGTAATAGAAAAAAAGCATCACAGGACCTCCTAAATGTGAGATCTGGGGTCAAAAAGACCTTGCTTTGTGCACTGTTCCAAATCATTTGGTGGAGGGGGAATTATTGTGTGAGGTTGGGCTTGGCCACTTAGTTCTAGTGAAGGGAACTCCTAAGGCATCAGTATACCAAGACATTTTGGACAATTTCATGCTCCCAATTTTTGGGGATGGCCCCTTCCTGTTTCAACATGACTGCGCACCAGTGCACAAAGCATGGTCCGTAAACACATGGATGAGCAAGTTTGGGGTAGAGGAACTTGACTGGCCTGCACAGCGTCCTGACCTCAACCCGATAGAACACCTTTGGGATGAATTAGAGCGCAGACTGCGAGGCAGTTCTTCTCGTCCACATCAGTGCCTGATCTCACAAATGTGCTTCTAGAAGAACGGTCAAACATTCCCATAGACACACTCCTAAAGCTTGTGGACAGCCTTACCAGAAGAGTTGAAGCTCTAGTAGCTGCAAAGGGTGGGCCAACTCAATATTAAACCCTACAGACTAAGACTGGGATGCCATTAAAGTTCACATGCGTGTAAAGGCAGGTATCCCAATACTTTGGTCATATAGTGTATGATTGTATGTGATATTATAGTGTATGATATAGTGTATGTGGGTAGCTTTTCTACTGCAAATGCAAATCAAAAACATTAACATATTAGGCATCATTCTCACAAGGCAGATCCGCTGCCTCGCAGTCCGCCTCTGTCCGCCAGCTCAGTGGGTGACCTCTCCGTTGATCTCTGCTGAGACAGCAGATGACAGGTCCCTCTCTGCTCACTGAGTGGGGAGGGGCTTGTCGAGCGCCGCTAGTTACTATGGAGAGATCGGACGAAAACAGACAGCATGCCCGTTTTCATCAGATCTCACCCGATCCGATCCGCCAGGGACAGATGCGAACGTGGGGGCATCCGTCTGATTTTAGCGGATCGGGTCGGATGTCAGCGGACATGTCACCGCTGACATCCATCGCTCCATAGACTAGCATGGAGCGCCCGTTCAGGTCCACGACAAAACTGACAGGCGGATCTGAACGACAGTCTGACAGTGTGAAAGGAGCCTTATATTGTTTTTCTCCAAATTTTTTTTGTTTTTTTTTTAGTTTTAACTTTAAGATGTATAATAAGATGTCAGTATACTTTCATTCTGTAGAATTATTTTAAAAAAATCTTAGCGGTAAATACATCTCTGATATAATACACAAATTCCTAAAGCATAGATATAATGAATCCCATTTTAAAAACTGATAATAAACACAAACTTTTTTGTATATTTCATAAAATTACATGTGTAAATGAATGTGTGCTATTTGGCATGGCCATAATTCCAGCTGGCAAAGTATTAAGTGACAACTGAATAATTGTTCTCATTGTCACAATAGAAAATAGACAATGAGTTTAAAATCAACATCCTCAAAAGATACGTCATTATCGCTGGATGAATGGTTTAGACAAAAGCTGCATTTATGGACCACAGGGAAACACATTACTGTAACAATAAATGTAAATGAAGTCTCCTTACACTGGAGACAGAGATAGCCCCACTTGTTCAGAGCAACAGGTTTCTCATTCTGAATGTGTGATTACTGCTTTCATCGATGCCAGCAATGATGGCATTAACCTTTTGAAGGAATACATTATTTGTAACATCAAAACATTAGTCTCGTTCCACAGTTTATCTTGTAATGACAGAATAGCCAGTTTGCCTGTGTAAAACTGTACAGGAACTCTATGAAGATCACTTTAATTATTTCTGGGTAAACAACATATTCTGACTTATGGTTGCCTTAGTTACGTTAAAATTCATGTTAGCTTGGACTAAAAAGCACTAAATATCAAAGGCAGTTTGGAATATGACCAGCTGTAATGAACCAACACTTTCTCAATGTGAGATACAGCAAGGAGCCTTCAGTGAGTGATGCAAAAACATGGGTTCGCAATAATAGCGGGATCAACCTTTGTAGTACAGGCAGGCCTATTATAAGGTGATTAAAGCAGAGCTCCACCCAAAAGGGGAATTTCGATTACCTGCCTCCTCCCCCCTCCGCTGCCACATTTGGCACCTTGGCTGCGGCCTCCTTCTCTCCGCCGCCAGGCCATTCACAAAGTGCAACATGCTTTGCGCAGAAGGGAACTGGCTGTGAAGCCACAAGGCTTCACTGCCGGCTTCCCTTAGCCGAGATATCGGCGGTAGCACCCGAGAGCCGATTAAAAAATCGGCTTGGGTGAGGACACCGCTGGATTTGTGGACAGGTAAGTGTTCTAATATTAAAGTCACCAGCTACAGTATTTGAAGCTGCTGACTTTTATTTTTTTCTGAAGGAGCCCAGAGCTCCGCTAAGCAGGTAGTTTGTGTATCCAGGTTTGATTTTTAATTTAGTGTATTTAACCACCTCAATACAGGGCACTTCCTGCCCAGGCCATTTTTCAGCTTTCAGCACTGTCACACTTTGAATGACAATTGCGCGGTCATGCTACACTGTAACCATGTGAAATTTTTATAATTTTCTTTACAAAAATAGAGCTTTCTTTTGGTGGTATTTAATCATTGCTGGGTTTTTTATTTTTTTTCCTAAAAAAAAAAAAAGGACAGACAATTTTGAAAAAAAAAAGTTTTTCTTAGTTTCTGTCAGTAAATTTTGTAAATAAGTAATTTTTCTCCTTCATTGATGGGCGCTGATGAGGCGGCACTGATAGGCTGCACTGATGAGGCTGCACTTATGGGCACTGATAGGCAGCACTGGTGGGCATGGATAGGCAGAACTGTTGGGCATTGAAGGGTGGCACTGATAGCCAGCACTGGCTGGCATCACTAATGGACACTGATTTCTGGCACTTGTTGGCAATGATTGCTGGCACTTGTGGGCAAAGGGGGGCACTGACTGCTGGCAGTGGTGGGCACACATTGCTGGCACTTCATTGTAATCAGGGCACTGATGATCAGTGCCCTGATTACATCCCTAGATGTCCTCTGTGAGGAGATGCTGCTGATCGGCTCTCCTCTCTTCACACTGTCAGTGTGAGGTGATGAGCACCGATTACCGGCATCTCTGTGTTTACATGTGACCGACTCTGATTGGACACAGCCGATCACATGGTTAAATAGCCGTGGCCCTTTACAGAGATTGGGGTCACGCCTGTCCTATGTCCTAGCAACAGGGCTGCTGCACATGTTGGAAATAATTTGTTTGGACCAGCCTTGTCCAAGCAAACAATGTAAAGCTCACTAAAACATGGAGGTTTTAAGATTTAAAATGTAGATTTAAGATCAAAAATATCTCACGGGGTTACCCTTGCAAGGGTTTCCAGAATCAGAACATAAATTCTCCAGCTTCCTAGATATCCAGACTTTGTAGACCCAGAGCCTGTCTTCGCACGGACTCTCCACTTTGTCTCAGTCAGCTTTGCGCCAAATTAAATGCCCATCTGGGCTGCATAGGCTCCTGCCTAATGACACATCGGGGGAGATTTAATAAAACCGGAGCACTCAGAATCATCTGGGGCAACTGTGCATGGCAGCCAATCATCTTCTAACTTCAGCTTGTCCAATTAAGCTTTGCCAATAAAACCTGAAAGCTGATTGATTTCTTTGCAGAGCTGCACCAGATTTTGCACGTTCGTGTTAGTAAATCCCCCCATTGTCTCCTAATAACTCTCAGGCCATGGCCTGGTAAGATCTGAACACTTCTTTTGAGTCCAGGGTAGACACTCTACGCACAAACGCTGCTCCTGCAGAAGCTTCTCTCCAGGGGAAAGGAGCCTTGAATCACAGATAGCTCCATTAATAAAGAGGTTGAACAGTACTATAAGTGTACAAAATATATACTGTAATCAAACAGTGAAACAAATCATTCAATGAAAGTAATTAGCCCATATGCCACAAGCAGATGAAATATGTAGTGTAAAAAAAAAAAGAGTTCAAATTCTTCTTAGGATAGTAATGCTCTCCACTGAATGCAATGCCACGTGGAAAAGTTGGAAAATCCACCATGCACACGTGCCTTTTACCGGATGGTGATGATCCCCAATTACAAAGATCAAACACACATATAGAAAAACCGACTCCTTCAGGTGTCTCCAAGCTAAGCCAATACGGTCCCGGCATGTAATGTTCACCAATATAGTAGCCTCAACCCTGAATCAAAACAGACTCAAACAGCTGTCATGAAAGGAAGGGAACATAGGGCGCACATAGCGGGAGTACTGCTAATGTACAATTATTGTTAAAAACTAAGAAAAGTACTCACATTATTCAAGTCAAAAATATGCAGTCGGGTAACACAAAACCTTGCTGACAGCTGGCATCAGCGGGGGTATGATGTCATCGATTCCTAGCCCCGCCCAACGCATTTCCCGTCACAGCCCGTTGTCAGGGGAACAGGAGTGTAAACATGCAATGCCAAAATAACGAATTTTATAGCACATTCACGATCCTGTTCCCCTGATGATGTGCTGTTATGCGAAACATGTTGGGCGGGGCTACGAACCTGTGACATGACATGCCCACCGATGCCGGCTGTCGGTGAGGTTTTTTGTTACCTGACTGCATATGTTTGACTTGAATAATGTGAGTACTTTTCTTTGTTTTTAACAATAAATGTACATTTTCAGTACTCACGCTATGTGAGTCCTATGTTCACTTCCTTCCATGATGGCTATTTGAGTCTGTTTGGATTTGGGGTTGAGGCTACTTTATTGTTGAACATTACATGCCGGGACCCAGTGAATGGTATTGGCTTAGCTTGGAGACACCTAAAGGGGTAGGTTGTTCTGTATGCATGTTTGATCTATGTAATTGGGGATTACAACCATCCAGTAAGATGCTTAAATTGCGGTGGAGGGCATGTGTGCATGAGGACTTTCCAACTTTTTCACGTGGCATTGCATTCAGTGGAGTGCATCACTATCCTGAGAAGAATTTGAACTCTCTTTTTATACTACATATTTCATCTGATTGTGGTATATGGACTAATTACTTTCACTGAATGATTTGTTTCACTGTTTAACTATACATTCTGTACACTCATAGTACTGTTCAACCTTTTTCTCAATAAGAAGTGCCCTATCCTTTGTGTTTATACAGTACCTTGAAAAAGTATTTATACTCCTTGAAATTTTCCACATTTTGCCATGTTACAGCCAAAAATGTAAACGCATTTTATTGGGATTTTATGTGATAGACCAACACAAAGTGGCACATAATTGTGAAGTGGAAGGAAATCGATAAATGGTTTTCAAAATTTTTTACATATAAATATCTGAAAAGTGTTGCACGCATTTGTATTAAGCCCCCTTTACACTGATACCCCTAACTAAAATCTAGTGGAACCAATTGCCTTCAGAAGTCACCGTATTAGTAAATAGAGTCCATCTGTGTATAATTTAATCCCAGAAAAAATACAGTTGTTCTGTGAAGCCCTCAGAGGTTTGTTAGAGAACATTAGTGATCATGAAGGCAGAGGAACACACCAGACAGATCAGGGATAAAGTTGTGGAGAAGTTTAAAGCAGGGTTAGGCTCTAACAAAATATCTCATGCTTTGAACATCTCATGGAGCACTGTTCAATCCATCATTCGAAAAAGGAGAGTATAGCACAACTGCAAACCTACCAAGACATCGCCGTCCACCTAAACTGACAGAACAGGCAAGGAGAGCATTAATCAGAGAAGCAGCTAAGAGGCCCATGGAAGCTCTGGAGGAGCTGCAGGGATCCAAAGCTTAGGAGGGAGAATCTGTCCACAGCTATTAGTCCTGCACTCCACAAACCTGGCCTTCATGGAAGAGTGACAAGAAGAAAGCCATTGTTGAAAGAAAGCCATAAGAAGTCCAGTTTGCATTTTTGCGAGAAGCCATGTAGGGGACACAGCAAACATGTGGAAGAAGGTGCTCTGGTCAGATAAGACCAAAATTGAGCTTTTTGGCCTAAAAGCAAATTGCTATTTGTGGCAGAAAACTAAGACTGCACATCACCCTGAACACACCATCCCCACCGTGAAATGTGGTGGAAGCATCATGTTGTGGGGATGCTTTTCTTCAGCAGGGACAGGAAAGCTAGTCAGAGTTGATGGGAAGATGGATGGAGCCAAAAACAGGGCAATCTTAGGAGAAGACCTGTTAGAGTCTGCAAAAGACTTGAGACTGGGGTGGAGGTTCACCTTCCAGCAGGACAACGAGCCTAAACATACAGCCAGAGCTACAATGGAATTGTTTAGATTAAAAGCATATTCATGTGTTAGAATGGCCCAGTCAAAGTCCAGACCTAAATCCAACTGAGAATCTGTGGCAAGAAAATTTCTGTTCACAGATTCTCTCCATTCAAACTGACAGAGAATAAGTATGTAAATGCCTGTTGCGCCTCTCTGTGTTGTCTTGGTGTTAATTACTTACAAATTGTATACATCAAAAAATGTATTACCACATATAAAGTGCATACAAGCAAATGAATCATAACCATACTTCATGCATGACATTGCAAATAAAAATGCTCAACTATTCCATAGTGGTGTATAAAGTCTTTACTTTTGTGCAATGAATAAACATTTTGTGAAAAAAGGTATGTGTTCATCCAGTGGCAGATAAAATCTTCCAATATGATCTTCTATGAGTTCTTGAAGTATGCCACAGTGATCTAGTGATTCTCACCACAGTTTCTATGCTCTCACCTCACGAGTTGGACCTGCTATAAGCGAAGTCTAATACCGCTTTCCCTTTTGGCAGGGGGTGCCTTAAATTTTGCTCCAACTTGGATAAAGTCTACCTATTTCCTCCCTGGGTTGCTTGCATATAGGAGGTGTGTGCTCACCCTGTAGTGCGCTCAAATGACAGAGGGTAGCGTAATTTGTTCAAACAATATGTTTTTATTAAAAGAAAAGCACTTACAAGTATAGTAAAATAATCAGCGTGTGTTAAAACCAGCGGGGCCGTGGCTCCCATGTCACTTTTGGTTGCGCCAATCAATCAATAACCCCGCCCCACAGGGTGATCTGGCCAGTAACACATCTTCTGTATTAGAGTTCCTCCACTCCGGACAAAGGAGCACAGAGGCACCTTTGGACAGTAGCATTGTTAATCTGGGGGGGGGTGTTACATGCACTAGCAGATTCAGATTTAAAATGAAGCCAAACTCCAGCTTCCGCTTAATAAGCAGTCACAGCAACTTTTTTTTCTATTTAGGGATAAAGGTTTTACATAAATAAAAGATGACCATTGTAAGCACCCTTGTCAGTGGTAAATGGTTTAAAATAAATGCAATCATTAAAAGAATTGGTAAGTTGCAATATAATAAATGTTTGCTTTTGGGTTTAATTCTGATTTAAAAGAGAAGCTCAAAAATAAGTCACATAGTTACCCTGGCAAAGGTTTTCAGCATCAGAATATACATTCTCCAGCCCCTTTGGCTATCCAGACTTTGTAGGTCCGCAGCCTATCTCTGCAAAAACTTACCACTGTCTCAGTCAGCTTTGCCTGAGCAAATTAGGAAAACCCTAATTCACAGATGCTGCTGGTCTGTAATAAAACGTTGGCATGGGGTTGGAGGCTTTATCCTTCCCAAGGCTCTTCACTGCCTCTGGACTCCAGAACCCTATCTGAGAGTTAGGCCATCCATAGATGGATTGAAATTCGGCCACTTCAGCAGGAACCGGCCGAGTTTCGATCTATCTATCTATGCGCAGGTTGGTTGATCTCTTTTAATCTATTGATGCAAAAACAGTTTTCTCCATTCTGAATAGACATTCTAGATTCCCACAACCTGAATCAGTGAGAGCCTGGGTGACCTTTACTCCTTTTTTTCACCGTGGCAGGGCACAGCACCGTCATACAAGGTTTCGCCGTAAAATTTTGTTTTTATCTAAAACCCTTATCCAGGATACATGTAATCCTCTGCTCACTAGTCCATCTCACTCCTCTCTTTCTGATCGCTGTAAAAAAAAAAGCGCCTCAGTCACGTGATATTCTAGCCCTGAGCCTTCTCCTCTTTTGTTTACTTCCTGCTGATAAACACATATAAAAATGCACAGGTGTGAACCAAGCCGAAAATAAAGGAAATACAATCACAGAAGTTTTTGAGAAGTAAACTGGAAAATGATGAGGTCATAAAAACATAGATATACACAAAGTCAAGGAATGTGAATGATGTATTTTACCGCAGAAAAGGAAGCTGCTATACAAAGAGAAAAAAAAAAGAATTGAATTAGACTTCACATAGGTGTACTGATCCATACATCCATGCAAAGGTAATATGTTCCTGGGAAATCTGGATTATATTACTTTCCATAGGAAATTATGAAACAGAAAAATCCTATAGGCCCTATTGTCAATGTTACAGAGGGAATCTTTTTTAAAATGTTTCTAATGTCAACTAAATTAAGTGTTTCTTTCATAATTTAAATAGGATATTTTAAAATGTGTCCACCCCTGAAGAAATACCATCTCTAGAATAATTTATTACCCATGCAAAGAGCAAGAATAAACTGTAACCCAAAACAGTCAGTTTTAATTTACCTACCCAAGCTACTCAGCCTAAATTTGAATTCTGACTTGTAGGCATGGGTAACAGATTTTAGTAGACAGCAAAAGAAAAGGTGAAAATAATGTTAGAGCACCTACTGCATACTGCAGTGAAATAGACACATTTTTAAGAGATGCGCATACATTTTTCATTAAATGACAACCGTTGCTAAAAACGCCCTTGAGGAAATTACCACACACAGATACAAGCTGGAAAAGACATGTTACTCAACACATATTATATAATGAGGCAATAAAAAAAGTCAACAAGATTTGTTTTCCTAACTGTACATATGTGGGTAATTGGAAGTGATAATTTTTTCGATGTCCATTGTGTTTTGATTATGTGATCAGCAGGCATTACTACAGACTTAAGACCTACAGCAACAGCACTGAATGTGCTGTGGCTTCTTGACTCCAAGGTTCAGAAATTATTTCTTTCACACCAAACCTCTCTGCTACCATTCATATTATACCCTAACCAGGGGCGTAACTAGAAATAGCAGGGCCCCATAGCAAAATGTTGTATGGGGCCCCCCTGCAAACAGCCCCCCCACAGCTGCCCTAGTGCCAATGCAGCGTGACCTGTGCCACATATAGCGTGACCTGTGCCCAATTGCCCGCTGTAATAGCTTTCATTTGAATTTCCTGTCTTCCCGGGGCTCATCGTCACATAGCCCCACCTCTTGGCCCGACGCCTTTGATGACGTCACATGTCCCGCATTGGATCGGCGTTCTGTCTATCAAAGGCACTGGGCCAAAAGGTGGAGCTATGTGACGTGAGCCCCGGGAACACTGGAAGTTCTAATGAAAGCTCTTACATCGTGCAATTCAGCTCTCTACTGATACAGACAGCTCGCCTCTTCCTTTTCTCTCTCTTCCCCTGGCTGGGAGACTGTGCCAACAGTGCTCTTATCCTCACTGGGCCCCACTCGGCTGCGGGCCCCATAGCGCCCGCATGGGTCGCTATGGTGGTAGTTACGCCCCTGACCCTAACCCCGCATTACTGTCCTGCACACCTGCAACACTTCCATTTCATGTATTCTGGATCATGAGCGTCTGATGTCTACTTAAAGGAGAAGTATGGTCAAAGCTCTTTTGGCCATACTTCTCCTGTGGGTCACAGGAGTACACTTAGTTCTGCACTCCTGTGACGTAGATTCAGCTGACAGCCAGCTAAAGCCGGCTGTTGGCTGACGACACAGTGCCAGACCAGGCTCTGCAGAGATCATGACAATAATGTTGGGATCTGCCCAGCTGTCTCAGCCTCTCAGCATGCCACTGAGAGCATGAGCCAGACGATTCCACCCCCCTCCACAGCCCGGCGCCCCAGTGAGCGCTTGAGGGACAGAGCACAGACTGGTGCTCAGAGCTGACCTGAGAACTGAGCGATCAGTGGTCCTTGGTACTTAGTTCTCTGTGTAGAGCTGGCGGGGGACAGCGGCAGCTATCTAGGCGAGTATATACATATATTTTTTTTTATTCCCGCACTTCTCATTTAAACTTGTACGTGCTTTATTGTACACTCACCAAGCAATTTTTTGGAAACATAATAATAATATGTTCCCTTTGTTCTTGGAACTAAAAGGCACAAATACTCAAATTAGTTCTCACAGACAACAGACATCTTCTCCTCACAGACATCTTCTCTCTGCGGTGTTCTCCCATTCGCGAGACTGCAGTCATCCCGAAACACTAGCAGTGTGCCAAAATGTGCATTGAGCTGCACATTCAGAGATTACGAACAGGCATGTCGTTACTGCAATAAAGTGCCTGTCTGTTTGCAAAAATACCAAAGCATTTAGTTCCACTTTAATTCTGCGTGGCATGGGCTCCGCATACATCCCTTTGTGATTCTGGTCCATGTTAACATGAGCACATTATGTCATTTTTTCAGATTTGTCACCTGCACAATCATGCTAAAAATCTCAAGGGTGTTCAGATCTGGTCCATCATCTGTGTGCCTCAGGGGAAAGTGAGATTCATCGGAAAAGGCTATATTTTTCCAGTTCAGCTGTCCATTTTTAGTGAGTCTCTGCCCACTGCAGCCTTAACTTTCTGTTCTTGTCAGCCAGGCCTGGAACTTGAGGTGGTCTTCTGCTGTTGTAGCTTATCTGCCTCAAGTATCAACATGTTGTGCATTCTGAGATGCTTTTCTGCTCACTACAGTTAAGAGTGATTATCAGTTACCATAACCTTTACGTCAGTTTTAACCTGGCCATTACCTTCTGATCTTGCTCTATCAACAAGGCAAGTGCATCCAGTACTGATGCTTATTGGAGTTCACCATTTACAGAAAAACCAAACCAGCACATCTGGCACTAGTAATCATGCCACAGTCAGGGCTTGTTCACACCAGCTGCTGCATTGTAACGCCACTGCCTGTGTGTGGTGCGGTCCTGCCAGACTAGCGCAGTGTTGATGCGCTGATACCGGTTGTCTTTTTTTTTTTTAAACTAACTTTCTTGAAATGTCACACACAGCGACTATTCAAAGAGTTCTATTAACCGGCGCACGGTGACCTGCGCTTCGCTGGAAAAAAGTACTGCAGATAGGACTTTCCATCAGCTCACACTGCCTGCACACCATTGCATCTCAGTTGTGTTAACCAGCCACAATGGAGACAGTCCCACAGCACCTGAATGGGCCCTCAAACTATACATGATCACATCTTTTCTTATTCTGGTGTGTGATGTGAACATTAACTGAAGATCCTGACCTGTATCTGCATGATTTTATGCATAGCACTGCTTTCACAAGATTAAGTTACTAGATAATTGCATGAAAAAGCAGGTGTACATATGTTCCATGAAAACTACTCAGTAAGTGTTGATTAGAAAAAAAAACAAAAAAAAAAACAGGATTTTTATACTTACCTGTAAAATTCCTTGGGAGTACATCAAAGCGACAGAGCAGCCATATTAATCCTTACTTATCTGGTTATGTGACCTACAGGTGATTGGACACTGACAAAACAATGCAGGAAATCCACCCCTTTATAACCCCTCCAATACAGTATGTACTCAGTTTTGTAGCAAGCCAGACATCCAACAAAGAAGAGGAGGTACCTCTATGTCTCCTGTGATGTACTCCAAGAAATGGATTCTATGTGCATGTACAAAAATCCAGTGTTCTTTATTGTACATCATGGGAGAAGCCATAATAATCCTTACTTAAAGATTTCCTAAAGCACTGCTAATGAGGGGTGGGAGACACAGCCACCACTGACAGTTAAGGAAGAAACAACACAACAGCCTACAGAACACAGCAACCAGGCAGTATCCTCAGCAGCTTATACATCTACTTGCAAAAACCTTGTAAAGGTGTAAACTGAAGACCGGGTTGCAGCCTTGCAGACCTAAACCACAGAAGCCTGATGGACAGCCCAGGAGGCACCAACATTCCTGGCTGAATGAGCCGTCACTGGAAAAGGTGTAGCCTTTCCTTTCAAGCCATAAGCTTGAGAAATAGGTTGACAAGTCCAAAAGGAAATAATTGACTCAGAAGCTGCTAGACTCCTCCTTGGGCCGTCAGGAAGGACAAAAAGCAAATATGACTGCAGTCAATTTCAAATACATCATCGTGACAAAAAAAATTAAGGCAAACACCTTCAGTGTGGTTCAGAAGGACAACTGAGATTGAAAAACCACCCTTTTTTGAGGTCCCATGGGGACAAAGGTGACCTGACTAGAGGCACCATGCACATGACACTTTGAACAATGGCAAGCACCAAAGAATGAGAAGTACTTTAAAATAGGGCTGCCAAAGCTGAAATCTGTCCCCTGATTGTGCCGAAGGTAAGTTTTAGATTAACTCCGGACTGAAGGAAAACCAAAATCTAGCGACGATTAAACTTTCCAGGATTTCCAGATCCTCCTTGAAGTAGCCTTCGTGTCTCTCAAGAGCGTGGGGTGACTGCATCAGACACCATCTATCCTTTAAGAACCTGGCTTCAATGTCCAAGCCGTTAAAGCTAAAGAAAGAAAAGAAGGATGGAAGATGCACAAGGACGAAACTTCTGCACCTGGAAAAACGTATTTAGATACTTGAGGTCCAGTATGAGCCGAACATCATTTGGCTTTGGCACTATGAACAGAGTTGAGTAGTACCCTTGAAACTTTTCCTCCTCTGGAAGTGGCACAATCACCCCTTGAAAAAGGTGACCAGGAGCCAGAAACAGCAATAACCTTTTTTGCAGATTCATATAAACATGTCATAGCATAAAATGCGAAGAGGGAAAGTCTTGGGATTCCATTTTGTAACCCTGATCAACTGTACAATGGCCCCTTTCTCTGCTACATCGAGGGAGACTTAAGCCTCGTACACACAATGAGACTATCCGACGAATAATCATCTTTTTTTTTTTTTTTTTGCATGCTAGTCTCATACCAAAAAAGAAGGTTACTTAACTTACAAAATTTCTCGTACAACAGAATACAACTTCGGAAGTGATGTAATGTGTTGTATTGTATTTCAATTTATTCTGTTGTTTCTGAGCATGCATGGTATCATACAAGAGAAATTTTCGTGTTTGTCCCTTCGGATAATTTTGCATGAAATGTTGTACTTAGCTCTCGAAAACAATCAGACTTTCGCTTCGAAAGCTGTATTTTTCGTTAGAATTTCTGATCGTGTGTTTTAGGCATTAGCGTCCAACTTTGTTGGTTTAAAGGACCATGACTTCTTACAGAACTGGCTATGAGTTTTTGTCCTGGAAGATGAAGCGTGCCAGCAAGGAAAGGACTGTCTCAGATACAGGAGAAGAAGTAGAGTGAACAGGCATCCTTTGGAGATAAAGAGGTAAAAGAGAACTCTTTCCTCATGAAATCTTATGAATATACTTAATCAAATCTGGCCCAAACAAACATTCCCCATGAAAGGGAAATCTTGCCAGCAATTTCTTGCAGGGTAATTCTGCATACCAGCATTTTAGCCAAAGCATTCTGTGCATATAGTATGTACCAACAAAAGTCCTAAGCGTGACATTTGCTGCATCAACAGTAAAACAAAAAGCTCGAGGGAAACTGGATAAACCTTCCCCCAGGTCTAACTCGCAGCCTGTGGGGTCCGTTCTCCTAGACAGTTGCTTAATTTTTCCCTTAAAGCTTTGGCAGATGCCAATAGCTGCTACTGCCGACTGCAAAGCAGCCCCAACCAAAGCAAAAGATGCCTTGAGCAACGTTTACGACTGTTTATCAGCTGGATCCATAAAGACTGGAATATCATTCACTGGGCACGCAAGACTCTTATTAAGCCAAGAGATTCCACTGAGGTCATAGTCTTATTATTGGTGATTTTTCCTTCATAGAGTATACCTGTGCAAACCTCTCTTCTGTCTGAATGAGTTCCACCCGCATACACCACTGGGTCTCGGTTACATTCTGACCCTGGGGTGCCTCAAAATCCTTAGATGGGACAACACCTCCCCCTCTTCTGATCCCGCATTGTATGCTTCCACTCATTCATTCCCTAACCCAGAGGGCTGAACGAAAAAAACCCCAAAACAACAGATCCCTGCATCAACGTAAGTGATGTTGATGCAGGGTTCCCCCCCCACCAGAATACACTGATCAGTGCTTGCAGCCACTAACTGCAAGTGCTTGTCAAAAGCTAATTTATTCAGTGGGATCGTTCAACAGAAGTCAGTCATTAGACTGGCTTTTATTGAACAGAGAAGAGTACACACATACCGAAAGTTGGCCGGTTCAGCTAGCTTAAAGACTATCGCAGTAATACAAACAAAATGCTTAAAGTAGAAATAGAAGCAACCCCTGTTGCGTTTTTGTTTGACATCTGTGTTCCCATTGGGGAGATTTTCCTTAATTTCCTGTTCCTTAGCCAAAACAGGAAGTGGGAGGAAATCCCCAATTGTCACCAGAACTAGTGTCCTCATTGGAAGAGATCCCCTCCAATCCTGTTCTGGTGACAACCCAAAATTTTTGATTTTCTTTCAGTTTCACTTATGGTAATGAAAAACAAGACAAAGAGAGAGGGTGAATCTCTCTAACAGAGGGCACAGACAGAAATACAAACCTGAGAGGGGTTCTAATACCTCTCCACTTTACCCAAAACTAAGAAAAAATATTTTGCCTTTAGTTATACTTAAAAATTTACCTGTAACCACTTGACCTCCGGAAGATTTACCCCTCGTCATGACCAGGCCATTTTTTGCAATATAGGACTGCATTACTTTAACTGAGTGTAAAAGAGGATGTAGGTGTGGCGCTGTTCTAATTAGGAAAAAGTGTATTGTAATAAAGCTGCTCTGTTACACCCTCTGCAGTCCTCCAGACCCAGGTGTAAATGGTGAGGAAATTGGTAAACAGAATACTAAAAGAATGTATAAATAATGAATTTTCAGCAGAAGGTATCTAAGTCAGTGTGTGTATACCCCCAGCAGGGTGCGATACCTTAAAACCAATATACAGATATGCTATCATCTAATGGCTACGTCCAAATCAGAAGGAGTAGTACATGGATAGATATCAGCATCAATGTGCATATACCCTCCGCAGGTATAATATTGTGTAAATAGTATTCAGGTGTGTTACCCCCTAATGTCCACATCTGAGCTTCAGATAGAGGAATTTATATGCATGAAGGGAACACCAATGAAGGCTTTCCTGTAATGGTGCTATATCCTCTGTATAAGACCAGTGCTGGTACTTAGGGTAAAGACTGATGTGCAAATGTGACACTACTTGATAATAAAGATGTGTATACCTAAAATTTAACTATTAATATAAGAAAGTGTGTCTAGGCTGTGTTACACCCTCTGGCAACCGTTTTACAAATTTGGTAACGGCAAACAGGAAGGGGAGAGTGGCAAACTACTAATGTTTTAAAACTGGTTGTGTTCTGGTATAAAGAAATGTGTCCAGGACGTGTTACACCCTCTGGCTGCCACTGTGCTGGATTGATGTTGGCAAACCAGTAGGAAAGAGTGTATTTAGTGAAATATAAATCCCCATGAACTGAAATGTATGCTAATCCCAATAGTGTGATTAGAATTTCATAAAATGAACCAAAAATAGTAGATAATACATTCTACAAAAAATTAATATAAAATATACTTTACAGTGAAAATAACTTAATAAAAGTGCATTTAACAAAAAGTGACTAGTGCTCAGAAAGTGTCCATCTAATGAGCTATACACATTAACAAAGTGACTTGTGCTCAAGAAAAAAGCCCAGTCCTTGTTGAGGAATGATGTTTTTGAAAAAACTTATTAAGGTGCTAGCTAGTGATGGTGCTCCTTATTCGTGCTCCTAATGTGCATGCACTCACCAAATAGCCTCACCCCCACAGGGGTACTGCGCGGTCACAGTATCTGCCACTGTGTAGTAATCATTGGCAGCCCTGGTCTGTGCTTTTAACGTTGTTAGCGACTTTTTATTTGTTCGTCACATGGAAGAGAAGGGATGCCCATAGTGTAAAACCGTTTTAAAATTGTTTGTTTATTAAATGAGAAGTGCACTCGCATTTTGTATGGATAATATAAGCATGAAAACATGAGTGAATGGATGCCATCAGAAACCTATTCTCGACTGACCGGAGGTGACGCAAGACGTTCGTAACCCCATCCTACGCGTTTCAGACGTCAACAGGAGCGTCCATCTTACTACACCTCCCGTCCTTAAGTAGCATGCGATGATCTCAATGCGATTGCGCACAATTTTAATAGCGGTGGCCATTTTTGTAGGGATAGTGAAGACCGAAGCCCATAATGTCCGAATGGATGTTAATATTGTGTTGAAATGTCAGAAATAGCGCCTGTGTATTAACCTGACGGCCTGCTTTGCTGCAATGAAGATTGAAGCTGAAGAATTGCGTGGTCATGCAGCGCTGTACTTAAATAAAATTGATGTCCTTTTTCCCCCACAAATAGAGCTTTCTTTTGGTGGTATTTGATCACCTCTGTGTTTTTTATTTTTTATGCTATAAACAAAGGACTGACAACTTTGAAAAAAAAAAAAATATATTTTTTACTTTCTGCTATAAACCTATCCATTAAAAAAACTGTAAAAATCTAATTTCTTTATAAATGTAGGTCAATATGTATTCTGCTAGTCATTTTTGGTAAAAAAAAAAAATCCCAATAAGCATACATTGATTGGTTTGCGCAAAAGTTATAGCATCTACATACTATGGGATATTTTAAATTATTTTTCTTTTACTAGTAATGGTGGCAACAAGTGACTTATAGCGGGACTGCAATATTGTGGCAGACATTCTAACACTAACTTGACCAGTGACACTAATACAGTGATCAGTGCTAAATATATGAAATGTCACTGTAGTAATGACACTGGTTTGGAAAGGGTTAACATCAGGGGCGATCAAAGGGATTACTGACTGCCTAACCAGTGTTTTATTATACTGTCTGAGGTGCTTTAACTAGGGGAAGAGATGGAATTTATTCCCTGCTTTGCGGGGCCACAAACTCCATCCCTTCCCCCCTGTCAGAATGGCTATCTGCCTTGTTTACATAGGCAGATCACAGTTCTGTCTCTCTGCCCAATGATCGAGGACATTGAGCACCCTGCACCCGCTGATCAGATTCCACTAAGTGTTATCACAGCAGAAGTGATCAGCCGCCCCCCTACCTGGAAGTGTCGGATCACATATATATACGTGATTTGGCGCACAGGTGTCGCCCAGTAGCAGTAAAACTTCTATAGGACGGCCCTAGAGTGGTTAAACCAAAATGCACATCTTAATGAATTGACTTTTTTGACACACTCTGACATATAAACACAATTGAATGAGAACAGAATACACTTCAATAGAAACTTTTATAAAAATTTAAATTTGTACATCAAAATTTTAAACACACATATTTGTACTTTTCTTCTTTTCATCCAAAACAGAAAAGTATCAAGCAATTAGCTCACATCCATATCTTCATCTAGCTGCCCTCCTTTTTCTGATCACAATGAATACTGTGCTGCACACAGGGCTTTCCATCTCCTTTAAACAGAGTCCAAGGTGCAAAGAATGTGTGATATCTACAGATGCTAGTTTGAGGATGAATGTGAACTTCTTTATGAAATCAGTGTATCAAAGATTTCATACAAATTTTGCTCTTCTCTTCCATCACAAGAGTGATATGATGTAATGCAGCAGTCCATCCATGGGTATTCACCTAACAAAAGGGATCGCATATAAACAATTAATATACCAATATATACACATTCACAGAAACACATACTTGTATATGATTGCTACTTAAAGGATAAATTCACTTTTCTGACCTAAAATACAAAGGGGGTTTCAAATGTACTGCTGAACAAAAAAGGGTATATCAGTTTATGATAAAATAACTCAAAGGGGAAAGTCATCTCTCAATCAACATTGACTATGTTTAAACTTCATGCTGCTAGCATAAGTAAAGGAATAGGAAACAATATCATATTTACTTGTTTTAAACTTTTTTTTTTTACCTTTCTGGTTGCCAGGCCCAGGCAAATTAGGCAAATGTCATGCATACCAAGAGTCTTAGATGAGGAGGGGTTTTCTCATCCAATCACACCCTCCGGCATGAATGTCTGAGCTAGGGGCAGATGGATTCCAGAAAGTAAATGCTACATCAATCATCTGCCCTTACTCAGGATGGCTGCAGCTAGGAATGCTAAAGGGGGGTTCAAAGTGATTTCTCAGCAAATGAAGCATGAAGACAAGGATGGATGAGGGAGTTTGCTTTGAATATTAAAAATAAAATAAATAGCATTTTTTGCTTGTGGTGCTCAGCTGCAGTGTAGTTCCGCTTTAATATAAATACTTTTAAGGACTGCTCCTTTTTGTAAAAAGCTGTTATAACAAACATTAAATTTGTATATAAATGCATTATACTTGTAAGGTGAATAACTTCTTACAGTTGAAATATCATAACTGTGCTACATGTTAAATAATGTTATGGGGGAGAATTAGTTTATATGTCAGAGAAACTAAGAGAAAAAAACAAACACATGTTTAGCTTTTTTTGTGGACTGTAGCATTTGTAATATATACACATACACACAGTAGCTCACAAAAGTGAGTACACCCCTCACATTTTTGTAAATATTTTATTCTATCTTTTCATGTGACAACACTGAAGAAATGACACTTCGCTGCATTGTAAAGTAGTGAGTGTACAGCTTGTATAACAGTGAACATTTGCTTTCTCCCCAAAATAACTCAACACACAGCCATTAATGTCGAAACCACTGGCAACAAAAGTGAGTACACCCCTAAGTGAAAATATCCAAATTGGGTCCAGTTGGCCATTTTCCCTTCCCAATTTCATGTGACATGTTAGTCTTACAAGGTCTCAGGTATGAATGAGGAGCAGGTGTGTTAAATTTGGTGTTATCGTTCTCACTCCCTCATACTGGTCACTGGAAGTTCAACATGGCACCTCATGGCAAAGAACTCTCTGAGGATCTGAAAAAAAGAATTGTTACTCTACAAAAAGATGGCCTAGGCTTATAAGAAGATTGCCAAGACAATGAAACTGATCTGCATCATGGTGGCCAAGACCATACAGCGGTTTAACAGGACAGGTTCCACTCAGAACAGGCCTCTCCATGGTCGACCAAAGAAGTTGAGTACACATGCTCAGAGTCATATCCAGAGGTTATCTTTGGGAAATAGACGTTTGAGTGCTGCCAGCAATGCTGCAGAGGTGGAAGGGGTTAGGGATCAGCCTGTCAATGCTCAGACCATACGCCACACACTGCATCAAATTGGGCTGCATGGCTGTCGTCCCAGAAGGAAGCCTCTTCTAAAAATGATGCACAAGAAAGCCCGCAAACAGTTTGCTGAAGACAAGCAGACTAAGGACATGGATTACTGGAATCATGTCCTGTGGTCTGATAAGACCAAGATAAACTTATTTGGTTCAGATGGTGTCAAGCGTGTGTGGTGGCGACCAGGTGAGGAGTACAAAGACAAGTTGGTCTTGCCTGCAGTCAAGCATGGTGGTGGGAGTGCCATGGTCTGGGGCTGCATGAGTGCTGCTGGCACTGGGGAGCGACAGTTCATTGAATGAACCACGAATGCCAACATGTACTTTGACATACTGAAGCAGAGCATTATCCCCTCCCTTCAGAGACTGGGTGACAGGGCAGTATTCCAGCATAACGACCTCAAACACACCTTCAAGATGACCATTGCCTTGCTAAAGAAGCTGAGGGTAAAGGTGATGGACTGGCCAAGCATGTCTCCAGACCTAAACCCTATTAAGCATCTGTGGGGCATCCTCAAATGAAAGGTGGAGGAGCGCAAGGTCTCTAACATCCACCAGCTCCGTGATGTCATCATGGAGGAATGGAACAGGACTCCAGTGGCAACTTGTGAAGCTCTGGTGAACTCCATGCCCAAGAGGGTTAAGGCAGTGCTGGAAAATAATGGTGGACACACAAAATATTGATACTTTGGTCCCATATGGGACATTTTCACTTAGGAGTGTACTCACTTTTGTTGCCAGTGATTTAGACAATAATGGCTGTGTGTTGTTATTGTGAGGGGACATCAAATTTATTTATTATTTATTTCAGGTACTAATATAGCGCTGTCAATTTATGCAGCGCTTTACATATACATTGTACATTCACATCAGTCCCTACCCTCAAGGAGCTTACACTCTAAGGTCCCTAATTCACATTCATACATACTAGGGACAATTTAGACAGGATCCAAATAACCTACCAGCATGTCTTTGGAGTGTGGGAGGAAACCGGAGTACCCGGAGGAAACCCATGCAGGCACAGGGAGAACATGCAAATTCCAGGCAGGTAGTGTCGTGGTTGGGATTCGAACCAGCAACCCTTCTTACTGCTAGGTGAAAGTGCTCCCCACTACACCACGGTGCCGCCCAATTTACACTGTTATACAAGCTGTAAACTCACTACTTTACATTGTAGCAAAGTGTCATTTCTTCTGTGTTGTCACATGAAAAGATAAAATAAAATATTTACAAAAAAGTGAGGGGTGTACTCACTTTTGTGAGATACTGTATATATACACACATCGATCAGCCATAACATTATGAACCACTCACAGGTAAAGGGAATATCTTGTTGTAATGGCATCTAAAAATTGGGAGGATATATTAGGCAGCAAGTGAACATGTTGTCCATGAAGTAGATGTGGTGAAAGCAGAAAAAAATGGGCATCACAGTTTGTTGTGTATGGGGCTGTGAAGCCCATGGTGACCCATGTCCACAGCCAAAAGCTTCTACAATGGTCACATGAACATCAGAACTGGACTACGGAGCAATGGAAGAAGGTGGCCTGGTCTGATGAACCCTTTTTTTTTACATCATGTGGATGGGTGGGTGCGTGTGCGTCACTTACCTGGGTAAGAGATGGCACCATAATGCGGTACAAGAAGGCAAGTTGGCAGAGGCAGCGTGATGCTTTGGGCAATGTTCTACTGGGAAACCTTGGGTCTTGCCATTCATGTGGATATTAAATTGGTGTCCATGCCTCAATGGGTCAGGGCTGTTTTAGCAAAAAGGGGCCATACTGAATATTAGGTGGGTGGTCATAATGTTATGGCTGATTGGTGTGTATATATTATTTATTATAAATGACAAATTAAAATAACAAGAACATACCCAAAGCCATAGCTCCGCTCAAGACTCATTCCTGTTATCATACATGGACAATCTGAGTGCTGGCTACTCTCTCTTCTCTGGCTCCTCTTGCTGTATTTATTGTCAGCAAAGTGACTTCACACAACATGTCTCCACCCGAAAAAAACAACCTTCCTTGATGTCCCCTATCCTTGTGAGGAACTCAGGAGTGATGAAACGTGTCAGACATGTTATATGCAGTCACTTTGCGGACAATAAATACATCAAGAGGTGCTAAGTTTGGGGTGTGGCTGATATTTTTTTTACATTTTTGACAAATTAAAATGGTGGCAGGTAAAAAGTCCCTTCCTTTTAGTTGACCTTGATATAAAGAATATTACATTACTTTTTCCTGCTTCTCAATTTATCATTTTTCATTATAAAAACAAATCTGTCCAATAATACATAGATTGCTCTTAAAAGAATAAACCTACTTTTATGACCTGTTCCACTAACTATAATATCAAGGGAGGATTTCTTAAATATGTAACGCTAAGAAAACTCAAATTGTGACAAAAGATCTTGATGCAAATAATTCCAATGTATGCCATTTTTACATTTCAAACATGGAGCACCTACTGGATCATATGCAACTACATCTGTAAGGAAAGACTGATCAACAGCTGCCAAAACTACCAGGTTGAAAAACCAATTCTCTCTGGGAATTTCACTATGGTAATAGATGCTGGAAGTGTGCAGCAACCGCACATTATCTTTACTTGTAGCAGTCTTTACTAATGGCCAACACTAGCTACAGGCTTATATAAAAAGCAGGTGCAAGAAGTCATGATAATGTACAAAATGAAGCAATCAATTCGTTTTGTAACTTAAAGTTTACATATTTTAAAAGATTTAATTCAGGAATGAAATTGTTACCTAGTTAAAAAGCAATGTATGAACATAATTAGGAAAAAATCTGAACAAAAAACAAACAAAAAAACTATGGTATCCATATAAATGACTGCTGTGTGAGATTTGGGATCAGGTCTTTAAGGCCAAACTGTAACTTGCTAACAAAAAACTCCATAAAAGATATAGATGTCCATTTATTAATTCCTTCAGATCTGCGCCATAGCCCAATGACGGCTACAGCGCGGTTCTGCTTTGCCGGGAGGGTGTCAATAGACGTCCTCCCCTTTGCAAGCTGGCCGCGCCCCCTGCAGGACACACGCGGCGCGCGCTGTGATCCCCCGAGTCAATGAGACTCGGGTGATCACAGATCCGAGTAAGGGGTCGATCCCGACCCCTTACCACGTGATCAGCTGTCAGCCAATGACAGCTGATCACATGATGTAAACAGAGGATCGGTAATCGTTTTATTTTTTCTTCTCACGCAGTCGATCACTGGCTCCTGTTGCAGGCACATCAGTCGCGTGCAGGGAGAGGAGAAGCCGCCTCATATGTGCCCACAGTGCCCACCAATCAGTGCCCACAAGTACATCAGTGCCACCTATCAATGCCCACGAGTGCCACCTATCAATGCCCACCAGTGGTGCCTCATCAGTGCCACCTAGCAGTGCTGCCTATCAGTGTCGCCTACCAGTGCTGATTAGTGCCCATTACTGCCAGCCATCAGTGCCCATCAGTGCAACTCATCAATGCCAGCTATCAGTGCCACCTATTAGTGCCCTTCAGTGCCACCTATCAATGCCCATCAGTGCCACCCATCAGTGCCACCTCATCATTGCCCACCAGTGCCGCCTATTAGTGCCCACCAGTGCCGCCTATTAGTGCCCACCAGTGCCGCCTATTAGTGGCCATCAGTGCCGCCTTATCAGTGCCCATCAGTGTCGCCTTATCAGTGCCCATCAGTGTCGCCTTATCAGTGCCCATCAATGCAGCCTATTGGTGCCCATCAATGCAGCCTATCGGTGCCCTTCAGTGTAGCCTCATCAGCGCCCATCAGTGTAGCCTTATCAGCGTACATCACCCAGAGATGATCAAATCCAACAAAAGAAAGCTCTATTTGTGGAAAAAAATGATAAAAACTTCATTTGGGTACAGTGTTGTATGACCACGCAATTGCAATTGTCATTCAAGGAGTGACAGCTCTAAAAGCTGAAAATTGGTCTGGGCAGGAGAGGGGTTTAGGTGCCCAGTAAGCAAGTGGTTAAGCAGCAGTAAATCACCGCTGATTAGATCGCTGACATTCTCAGCCTGGGTTCACATTTGTGTGATGAAGACACCGCATGTGATTTGCACACGAATCACACTTCATTCCTGTGTGGTACGATTTCAGCCATACATTTTGTTTGGCTAAAATCTCATCGCATCTGTACCAAAATGGTGCAGGATCCTTTTTTTCCCCGCAGCTGAATCGCATCGCATGGGTGTCTACACCCATGAGATGCAATTCTAGAAATCGCACTGTGTTTTGTGATCCGTTTCGGGGTGTCGTTGACACCTGCAGCAAATTGCATGGATGCCATGCGAGTGCGATGCGGGAAACGCACAGGATTTGCTGCGATTCCCGCATCACATAAGTGTGAACCAGGGCGGAGAGTAAACAGTTCTCTCCTCTGAGCCTTGGTTCACGGTTATGCGATGTGGGAGACGCAGCGAATCCTGCGTTTCTTGCATCGCAATCGCACAGAGTTTGTGCGATCTGCTGCACGTGTCTACACCCATGAGGTGCAATTCTAGAAATCGCACTGTGTTTTGTGATCCGTTTCGGGGTGTCATTGACACCTGCAGCAGATCGAATGGATGCCATGCAAGTGCGATGTGGGAAACGCACAGGATTTGCTGCGATGCGGGAAACGCAGCGAATCCTGTGTTTCTTGCATCGCAATCGCACAGAGTTTATGCGATCTGCTGCAGGAGTCAACCGCACCCTGAAACAGATTGCAGAACAAGTGCAATTGCCAGAATCGCATCGCATGGGTGGGAACACCCATGCAATGCGATTCAGGTGCGGGGAAAAAAAGGTTCTGCATCATTTTGGTAGGATGCGATTTTGAAATTGCACCGCACAGACATCGCATGTGATATGCACGGGGTTGTGGTGCAATTCATGTGAGAATCACATGCAGTGTCTACATCGCACAAATGTGAAGCCAGGCTGAGTGTCTCTAAAGGGGAACAGAGGTGATCTACAAATGCTTGGAACTGGAAATTCCGGCTGTAATCTTGCAAGATTAAAATAAAGTAACATTCACCTTATGAAAAACTTCCTCATAAAAATAAAATATTAAAGTTCCCCATTCACAATTAAAAACACTCCATAATGCAACATTATATATATTCATATTTAAACAATAATCAGACATTCTTTTTTTTAAATTATTAATGGTGTATAGTAAAATGGCTGAACCTGCATCTGTCATTCAGGTATACACTATTCATAAAATGTAAAAATAAATAGAAATAAATAAAATAAAATGCTAAAAATATTAATATTGAATAATACATCAAAATTAATTTTAATTAAATGAGATATCTCTGTATAAGAGGAAAAGAACAGTGCATGCATTATAGCTTGGGGGTTAAAAAATGTTTATATAAAATGTCACTATATCATTAAATATAGGTTTCAATGTTACTGTATATCAATAAATATAAAATATGATATCACATGGTCCTCACACAGGTGTACACAGTAGTTTGCCTGTTTGAACAAAGATAAAGATAGATAGATAGATAGCATATGGAAAACGGGAGACCCCCTAACGGGGCTTTACTGCAGCCAATATTATAATGTAATACAATTCAAAATAAGATGGATGGTCGAGAAGTTTTGTTGGTATAAAACAAATTTTACTTAGTGCATTCTGACATGTACAGGTCAGGAAATGAACTAGAATGTAAAATTGGTCAGGGAGCAATGTACAGTACAGTCAACCATGGGCAACAAAAGTAAAACAGCCTGAATTTTAAGTCGTGAGATACTGACGCGTTTCGACCCCAGTGGGTCATCTTCAGAGGATAGGTGGTTAACAACTGTAGGGATGTAAACATGCATCAAAAAATCTTTCAAAACAGAACAGAACAGAACCAAACAATATATTTATATATGCATGAACAAGTCCATATGTAACAACATTACCAGTCAAAAATGCTCTTAATGATTGTAGACGGCCAAGGTATGAGGGAGTTACCCTCTCATGTGTCTCCAATTTCCCAGGCAGTGGGCCAGTCCCCCTGGAGAGCAGACATCGCGCATGCATACCTTACGAGGAATCACACATTGAATAACCCCCAAATTTTGGAGGGGAGGAGGGGTGTGCACTGCACCTGCGAGGGGTAATAAAGGTACTAAATATAAATAAGAATTTCAAGTCAAGAAGTTTTGGGGTTAGGGGTTAAGGGGTTTAGCCCGAGGGGTTAAAACTTCTTGACTTAGAAATGGAACATGTTCTAAATATTTCCGACGGAACCAATTCTTATCAGAAAACTGCTCATCTGTATGCTGTTCCGACAGACCAAAAACGACGCATGCTCTGAAGCAAGTACGAGACGGAAGCTATTGGCTACTGGCTATTGAACTTCCTTTTTCTAGTCCAGTCGTATGTGTTGTACGTCACCTTGTTCTGGACGGTCGGACTTTGGTTTGACCGTGTGTAGGCAAGACCGCTTGAATGGAATTCCGTCGGAGAAACCTTCAGAGTTTATTCCGACGGCAAAACTGGTCGTGTGTACAGGGCATAAGTGTGGGATGTCTTGTTTTTCGCCCCCCCCCCCCCCAAATTATACAGCACCAGCCGCCACTGATTATATATATATATATACACAATATATATATATATATATATATATATATATATATATATATATTTTATGCAAAAGTTTTAGGCAGGTGTAAAGAAATGCTGTACAGAAAGAATGCTTTAAAAAAATATACATTTTATTTCTATATATCAATTAACAAAACACAAAACAGCAAACAAAATAAAAATCTAAATCAAATCAATATTTGATGTGACTACCCTTTGGCTTCAAACCAGCATCAATTCTTATACTTGCACACTGTAAGGCTGGCCATACATTACGCAATTTTCTTATTCAATTTCCTTTAGATTTATCATCAACTATGTAGTGCAAGAGCCTGCCTGACTGCATACAAATTGAAAGTGTTTAGGTTTGAGCTCATTACATAGTTTTGGTAAATCCAAAGGAAAATTGTAAAAGAAAATTGTAAAATGTATGGCTAGCCTAAAGCCTTGTACACACGGTCAGATTATTGGCTGAATTTTCGTCAGTTTTTTGTTGGATGCTAGTCTCAAATCGAAAGTGAAGAGGGTACTCAACAGCAGAAAATTTTCTGAGGACAGAATTCAACCTCAGAAGTGATGTAATGTGTTGAATTGTTTTGTATGTGTTCTTTTATTTCTGAGCATGCCTAGTCTTGCTCTTCAGATTTTTTTTTTGGCAGAAAACCATACTAATGAAATGAAAAATCGGACAGTGTGGTCACATCAGACAAATTTTCAAGCCTGCACATCCAGTTTTTGTCTGCAGAAAATCTGTAATCGGCTGTCAAAAGTAGCATACTAACGATCAGAAAATCGTCAGATCGTTCATCGGACGAAGTTTATCTTCCAATTTTCTGACCGTGTGTATGGGCCTTTAGGCACGGTTCACACCTATGCGAATTGGATGCAGCTTACACCACACCCAATTCACATGACATTTTAAAATACATTCATTTAAATGAGGCTGGTTCACAGATGTGCGTTGCATTCTCACTCCGCATTGCCCAAAAAAGTGTGCGTTTTCTGTGCATTGAGGTGCGAATTGCAAGCACATTATCTTCTATGGGAACACATCTGATTCGCAGATGCATTCCGTTGAGAACAAGATAAAATCCTGATGTAATCCTGACCTGATCCTGATCAAAAACTGATGTGAAACGCTGATCAACTGATTTTTCTCTTCGCAGGGAAACCGGTGCTTCAATTCGTACCACACATGTGTGAACCGGGCCTAAGGGATTTTATAGGATTAGAGTCAGGTGTATGATTAACAGAAACAGGTGTGTAGGAGGCTTAAAACTGGGTGAGGAACTGCCAGACTGCTACTAAGGTGAGGTTGTGGAAGACAGTTTTATGGCCCTTACACAATTAAAAAATCGTACGAAAAATACTGTTTTCGAAGCGATCATACCATAATCAGCTTTCGATAGCCGATCACAACAGTTCATCCCATTATTATCTGATGGGATAAGCATGAAAATTTTCTTGTGCGATACCACATTACGTACAATTTTCGTCCAATCAGTACAGTTGTCGTTCGAAAATACAATACAAAATACACTACAAAACATTACTTTACTTCCAAATTTTTATTCCATTGTACGAGAATATTCGGAACTTTAGTAAACTCTTCATTTTCGATATGAGACTAGCATGCAAAAAAAATGGACGATCATTCGTCCGAGAATCTCATTGTGTGTACCAGGCATTAGTCACAGGTCATAGACCATGGTAAGAATGAGCACAGCAACAAAACACAAGGTACTTATACTACATCAGCAAGATCTCTCCCAGGAAAAGATTTCAAAGCAGACTGGGATTTCAAGATGTGCTGTTCAAGCTCTTTTGAAGAAGCACAAAGAAATGGACAATGCTGGGGACCATAGACACAGTGGTTTGCCAAGGAAATGTAATGCAGCAGATGAAAGACGCATTATGCTTACTTTCCTTTGACATCAGAAAATGTCCAGAAGTGCTATCAGTAAAGAACTGGTGGAAACCAGTGGGTCCAGGTCCACCTGTCTGTCCAGAGATGTCTATCCTGAAGTAGACTTCATAGAAGAATTGCGGCCACAGTGCTTAAAGTGTTACTAAACCCACAACAGTCTGTATATGCAGTAAAGCATGCTTGTTAGATGTACTGTGGAACCTAAGGGGTTAATCCTGGGCATTGTGTAAAAAGGCTGTTAAATCCTGTCTTCTCTGACCCTCCCCTTCTTCCACAGTCCCCAATTCATGTCCTGATAGAACAGAGCCTTAGAGCACTCTACACATGCTCACTTTGGTGTGTATATTTTAGTGTGCATAGTCTGGGCACAGGTTCACTTTAACAAAGGGAAACTAGTTCACAAAAAGCAAAAGAAATTGTAACCTTGGACAACATGCACAGTGCATAAAATAAGCACTTACCTATTGATTTTCCTGGTGGGCACAGTGTGGTCATAATGTCATTAAGTTGTTCTTGTAAAATATTTACCATAAATATCTCAGAAGGAGAAATCTGAAAGAACTGTTCCTATAATTTCAGAAGACACAGCATATGTAAAAAATGCCTATAAATCAGAATATTTAGCATATTTAGCATATTTAGCATTAAAGCTACATTCATGATTTTGTTCAGGTCACCAATGTAAAAGGCAGAAAAACGCCTATAATCTGCCCCAAAGAAGCTCATGTTCTTTTTTGAACTTAGGGCGTTCAGGTAACAGATGTTAATCTGTGCTCAGATGTGAACAGGTGCCATTGAAATGAATGGGGTTTTGCTTGTTAGGCGTTTTTCAGTTTTTTCTGGTGTTTTGCAAGCAGTTTATGAGCTGAAAACGCTCAGGTGTGAATGCAGCCTAATGCCCCGTACACAAGGTCGGATTTTCCGACGGAAAATGTGTGATAGAACCTTGTTGTCGGAAATTCCGACCGTGTGTAGGCTCCATCACACATTTTCCATCAGATTTTCCGACACACAAAGTTTGAGAGCAGGCTATAAAATTTTCCGACAACAAAATCCGTTGTCGGAAATTCCGATCGTGTGTACACAAATCTGACGCACAAAGTGCCACGCATGTTTAGAATAAAGAGATGAAAGCTATTGGCTACTGCCCCGTTTATAGTCCCGACGTATGTGTTTTACGTCACCGCGTTCAGAATGATCGTTTTTTTCCGACAACTTTGTGTGACCGTGTGTATGCAAGACAAGTTTGAGTCAACATCCGTCGGAAAAAATCCTAGGATTTTGTTGTCGGAATGTTCGATCAATGTCCGACCGTGTGTATGGGGCATAAGAAACAATATTGACAAAAACAATGCAATCAATTTATTTATACCCATGTTTCATTTTTGCATGAAATCAATATGTTACAAATTAATATTCCTAACATTTCTTTAAAAGCACACTGGTTATTTTACAGGAAAGTACAGCACTGCCTGCGTGCTTTTTTGTCAGCTTGTGTGAGTTCACTAGTTAAGGCATGCTGCACTCAGGTCGAAGACAGGGTGTGGGGTTTGTGCTATTCAGATGTTTCTTTTTAGCACAGTAGCCCTACAGAAAAGCCTCACAAATAGAGGTCCATCTGTTGTCTGCAAATGGTAGATAAAAATTGTTTGTATGCATTAATACAACAAATGGCCACTGCCCTCACCTATAACTGGCCTTTGCAGCAAGGAGCACAAGGAAACGTAAACGCATGCAAAACAAAACCAAAGAAATTCCTAGCTCAACTTACCAACCAGCTTGCTAACCAACCAAATTATCTTGTCTAATAATATGCACTAAACACCTGTTTTTACCACATACTGTTAGACAGGACAATTCAATTGGTTAGCAGGTTGGTCAGTAAGTTGAGCCAGGAATTTCTTTGATTTTGTTTTGCAATAATTGTTTTAGACCTAGTGGTTAAGGAGGGCCACTGGCGGATCCACAGTGGATGTAGTCCACTGTTTGGCAAAATTCTTTACAAATGGGAACAAGACCTGTAAGCCTTTGTAGAGTGTAAAGGGCATGTTGGGGGGTTTTCCAAACCCCATTGAGGAAGACCATGAAGAGTAGATAAAACAAGAAGGTTTTTGCAGGCACAGGTGCTCTGAAAGACCTAATACTAGAGACAGTGGTCAGACCCTCCAGCTTCAGATTGGCAGGCGCCGCATCAATAGGAACATACTTCCTTTGTAATGAATGGCAAGAAGGAGCACAGATGTCAGCATCGAGTTTTCATTGTTGGCTTTCAGAATGCAAGTTCCTTGTCTTGCACCAAGCAAAATAAGCCCCTCAAAGGCATTGACAGGTTTTTACCTTCTTCCCAATTCAGCAGAGTAGATGAGGGAGAATCTGAATGATTGGAAAGGGGTAGATCAGGTTGAACTGATCCAACGTTGTCAGGAGAGTATCCACTGCAAAGGCCCAAGAGTTCCTGGACCTGGTAACAAACTTGCTCAGTTTGTTGTTGAATGGGTGACAGGAGACCCACATTTCGTGTTCAGCACCTGTTGTGAAGGGTTTGAAAGACTTCTGGATTGAGAGTCAATTCTCCAGGATCCAGATACGGATGGCTGAGAAAATCCCCCTGCCAATTTCCACACATGCGATGTGGACTGCAGGCAGGCCTGGAACGTGAAAGTTCTGTCCAAGGGAGGATCAATTCTGCTCCCCTTAAAGAAGCATGATTTATGGTGCTTCCTTGAGGAGCACAGCCATGGCAGTGTTTGACTGTATTCGTGTCGAATGTCATTGCAATAGAGCAGTCCAGAGTTGAAGGGATAACTGAATCACCCTTAGTTTCAGAATGTTGATTGAAAGGTGAGCCTCCTCTAGTGAACCAAGTCCCCTGCACCAAGAAGGTGTTCAGAACTGCTCCCCAAACCAACTGTCTGGCATCTCTCATGAGAACCACCAATGACTGCAGAGGAAAGGGTTTCCATAATTCCAGAACTGGACTGGAAATCCACCTTGGCAGGATGAGTTTGGCCTTGTGGTTCAGGTGCATTGTGCAGTCCATGGATTGAGTCAGTTTGTCCAACATGGTTAGAATGCTGAGTTGCAATAGCCTGAAGTGAAACTAGGCAAATGGCACCTCCTCTAAGGAGCTCGCCATAAGACCCAAGACCTTCATCCATGCAAGAACAAAGTGCTTCCTCTGGCCCCAAAGAACCCTGGCATGAAACAAAGATAAAGATGTTGGTCTAAAGGCAGAAACATTCTGGATGAATTTGTGTCCAGCCTCAGACCCAGATACTCCTATCTATGAGATGGAACCAGCAATTACTTTTGTAGGTTGAGGATCAAACTGAAGCTCTGCAGAACCTTTACTGTGTGTTGGATGATGGGGAGCACCGATCCTTTAAAAGCAGATCTTAGAGGTACCCCAAAACATGGTTCTCCTGAGAACAAAGAAAAGTCATTAATAGACCATTGACGGGCCAAAGAGAAGGTAGATAAACTGTTAATGCTGTTCGCCCACTGAAAAATGCCGGTAGCATTGAGGAGGTGGAAAATATGGGAATGTGCAGATTAAGTAGCCTGATTGTCGATTTAGACCAGAAAACCCAAAGGAGGAGGGATGCAATGATTGAACTTGCATTTTCCATGCAAAACATCTAAACATATAGAAACAAGTTTAGAGTTTTCAGATCCAGAATGAGTCAACTTTCTCAATTTAGTTTTGGAACCTTAAAGAAGTTTGAGTGGAGCCCTTGAAAGCATTCTGCTGGTGGTACAGGGATAAAGATCCCCTGGCTCAAAAGTTGTTGGGACAGTAGAAAACAGGTGTGACTGCCATGATGGATAAGGTGAAAACTTGCAGCCCCGGACCATTTGGCTGGCCAAAGACCACAGCACTTTTTGCGATTTAACTGACAATTACACGGTCATGCGACGTGACTCCCAAACAAAATCGACGTCCTTTTTTCCCCACAAATAGAGCTTTCTTTTGGTGGTATTTGATCACCTCCGCGGTTTTTATTTTTTTCGCTATAAACAAAAAAAGAGCAACAATTTTGAAAAAAACGCAATATTTTTTTACTTTTTGCTATAATAAATATCCCCAAAAGATACATATAAAATTTTTTCCCTCCTCAGTTTAGGCCGATACGTATTCGTCTACATATTTTTGGTAAAAAAAATAAAAAATAATCGCAATAAGCGTATATTGGTTTGTTTGCGCAAAAGTTATAGCGTCTACAAAATAGGGGATAGTTTTATGGCATTTTTATTAATAATTTTTTTTTACTAGTAATGGCGGAGATCAGTGATTTTTATCATGACTGCGACATTATGGCGGACACGTCGGACAATTTTAACACATTTTTGGGACCATTGGCATTAATACAGCGATCAGTGCGATTAAAAATGCATTGATTACTGTAAAAAATGTCACTGGCAGTGAAGGGATTAACACTAGGGGGCAGTGAAGGAGTTAATGTGTCTCCTAGGAAGTGTTCTACTGAATGGGGATGTGGACAGTGCAGGAAAACTAGCAGATCACCTGTTCATACTCTGTATGAACAGAGAATCTGTCAGTTCTCCCCTCAGAGAACCCGGAAACTGTGTATTTACACACACAGCTCCCGGTTCTCCGTGTGCCCCAAGCGATCGCGGGAGCCCGGTGGTGATCGAGACCACCGGGCAATCGCATTGGCTCCGTGGGCAAGCAGGGGGTGCGCACGCGCCCCTTAGTGGCCATCTATGGTACCGATGTACCATGACCGCGATTCGCCTGCCTGTGCCATTCTGCCACAGTAAAACTTTTAGTTTTAGACTTTGCTTTGTAAGAATGAGAAGAATTAAACCTTTTCTAACCTCAGGAGATAGCAGGCCTACCGGTAGAGAGACAAGTCTTTATCCTCTGGGGTGGGTGAATACCTTTACTCCTAGTGACCTTTTTGATGTACTTATCCAAAGAGGATTCAGAACCAGGGTAAAAACAAGTGCATCTCACTATCTCACAGGGGAGTTTAGCTGACCAGCATTTAAGTCAGAGAATCTTGTGTATATGTACAGTGGGGCAAAAAAGTATTTAGTCAGCCACCAATTGTGCAAGTTTTCCCACTTAAAAAGATGGGAGAGGCCTGTAATTGTCATCATAGGTATACCTCAACTATGAGAGACAAAATGTGGAAACAAATCCAGACAGACAATCACTTTGTCTGATTTTTGAAAGAATTTATTTGAAAATTATGGTGGAAAATAAGTATTTGGTCACCTACAAACAAGCAAGATTTCTGGCTCTCACAGACCTGTATCTTCTTCTTTAAGAGGCTCCTCTGTCCTCCACTCATTACCTGTATTAATGGCACCTGTTTGAACTTGTTATCAGTATAAAAGACACCTGTCCACAACCTCAAACACACTCCAAACTCCACTATGGTGAAGACCAAAGAGCTGTCGAAGGACACCAGAAACAAAATTGTAGACCTGCACCAGGCTGGGAATCTGCAATAGGCAAGCAGCTTGGTGTGAAGAAATCAACTGTGGGAGCAATAATTAGAAAATGGAAGACATACCACTGATAATCTCCCTCGATCTGGGGCTCCATGCAAGATCTCACCCGGTGGGGTCAAAATGATCACAAGAACGGTGAGCAAAAATCCCAGAACCACACAGGGGGACCTAATGAATGACCTGCAGAGAGCTGGGACCAACGTAACAAAGGCTACCATCAGTAACACACTACGCCGCCAGGGACTCAGATCCTGCAGTGCCAGACGTGTCCCCCTGCTTAAGCCAGTACATGTCCGGGCCCGTCTGAGGTTTGCTAGAGAGCATTTGGATGATCCAGAAGAGGATTGGGAGAATATCATATGGTCAGATGAAACCAAAGTAGAACTGTTTGGTAGAAGCACAACTCATCGTGTTTGGAGGAGAGAGAATGCTGAGTTGCAACCAAAGAACACTGTACCTACTGTGAAGCATGGGGGTGGCAACATCATGCTTTGGGGCTGTTTCTCTGCAAAGAGAACAGGATGACTGATCCGTGTACATGAAAGAATGAATGGGGCCATGTATCGTGAGATTTTGAGTGCAAACCTCCTCCCATCAGTAAGGGCATTGAAGATGAAATGTGGCTGGGTCTTTCAGCATGACAATGATCCCAAACACACTGCCCGGGCAACGAAGGAGTGGCTTCGTAAGAAGCATTTCAAGGTCCTGGAGTGGCCTAGCCAGTCCTCAGACCTCAACCCCATAGAAAACTTTTAGAGGGAGTTGAAAGTCCGTATTGCCCAGCGACAGCCTCAAAACATCACTGCTCTAGAGGAGGTCTGCATGGAGGAATGGGCCAACATACCAGCAACAGTGTGACAACCTTGTGAAGACTTACAGAAAAAGTTTGACCTCTGTCATTGCCAACAAAGGATATATAACAAAGTATTGAGATGAACTTTTGATATTGACAAAATACTTATGTTCCACCATAATTTGCAAATAAATTCTTTCCAAATCAGACAATCTGATTGTCTGGATTTGTTTCCACATTTTGTCTCTCATAGTTGAGGTATACCTATGATGACAATTACAGGCCTCTCTCATCTTTTTAAGTGGGAGAACTTGCACAATTGGTGGCTGACTAAATACTTTTTTGCCCCACTGTACATAGAGAAGGCTCATTCTAGAAAAAATGTGTCTGGCAAGCAATTCATGTAGTAGCGTAAGGCAGAAGGTAACATTTTCAGCTGGCTATGAACAAAGGGATCTGGCCCATATACTAAGCCCAGACAGCAAAAGTCTGACAAACACAGATACAACTTCAGTTTGCATGTCAAGGCTGGCACGGGCAAAAATAGCTTTAAGGAAGGTCTTTAACTTGTTATCTACTAGAACTTTAAACATAGTATTGTCCTCCATGGGACTGTAAGGGTCTTGTTGAGGTAATAAATTGCTAGATATAGCACAGGAACTGCCCACTTCCAAAGGAAACCATCCTCAACAGGTTAATGTTGAGGTAAGAGAAAAAATAAAAAAATAATTGCGCTTCAAAGTGTCTAAATTATGATAAAGAAAGCAGCGATGTCTAAATGTGACACAAACACATAACATGAACAAGGAAAAAATTAGATGACTCGCGCTGTGTAGATTGGTGAATGTGTGACCAGATTCACTGCACAAAAACACTAAATACAACCAGTATCAGTGAATGCATAAACCGTCTGTGTGACAATGTGTACGATCAGTGCAAATAAATAACAAAAAAATATAATAAAATATAAATCATCTGTGCAATGATATATCGCAATCAGTGCACACAAATCACAAAAATAAAGTCCAAACAAAATAAATATATTGAAAAAACTATTATAAAGGGTAAAAAATGTCCAAAAAAGAAGAAACCCGAGAAAAAGTGAATTAGCAATCACGGGTCCTTCAACCGCATGGAACCTCAAATGTGCAGGACCACCACCAACAGTAAGAGCCTGGCCGCTTACCAGAACCCCATGACCCCCCGTTACAGAGGGTCTAAAAGGGCTTTTTAAGACCCTAGTAGTCCGGACTTCCCAGGAGCAGTGATGGAACAGAGATGGAAATGGAAACTGGAAAGGGCGTCAGGTGCTTGGATGGAGATGGATGGGTCCACAGGAGGGGGGCTCAGCCCTCAGCATAGTGGTGTCATCATAGGAGAAAAGAAAGGGAGGGCTCCCAAAGTGTAAAATCAGATGGCAATTTATTGTAGAAAAAAGCGTAAACACTCACATATAAGTAAGACAATCAGCATCATCAAATAGAAGAACAGACTGTGGCACCGGCCGGATGACCACAGATAGCTCGTCCTGTTTAGAAATACAGCAAGAGTGCAACTTTATTTTTGTGATTTGTGTGCACTGATTGCGATATATCATTGCACAGATGATTTATATTTTATTATATTTTTTTGTTATTTATTTGCACTGATCGTACACATTGTCACACAGACGGTTTATGCATTCACTGATACTGGTTGTATTTAGTGTTTTTGTGCAGTGAATCTGGTCACACATTCACCAATCTACACAGCGCGAGTCATCTAATTTTTTCCTTGCTAATGTTGAGGTAAAACTTTTAGCCAGAGAAAAAAATCTTTGCATGCAGCCAGTCCCTTTTAGAGGACAGCCTCAAAAGAAGCATAAACAGGAAAGGTTATGGTGAGCTGACTCAAGTTGTTTCAACATTAAACAGAAGCATACAGCTTCAATCTGTGTGCCAATAGTCTCCTTAAATTTTAGAGAAATTACTATTGCAGTTGCCTCATCCTGAGCAGATGCCTCAGAGAGCAAGGATGCTTCCACAGCAGATGCCTCTTTCTCTGGTACTATATTCAAAGACTGAAATCAGAGGGGCACAGCTGTGACCCCTGTAGCTTAGGGCTTCAACAAGATTCTGACTATGAACTCTGATACTGTGGCAGAAAATTCATTTCATGACAAGCATTGGCCAGAAGGCCGGTTGAAGGAGCAGAAGTCGGCAAAAGAGTCACAATGGGGTTAGCCATGAGGAGGTGGTAACAGGGCCCTAAAATTATGTAATTTAACTCCTGATATAGCTAAATGTTGAGCCTGAGCTATTGCACCCATCTGACCCCTTGTCTTTCTGATTATTATCTGTAATGTGTGTAAACAAATTTCCTCAAAGGGGTACTCATCAATGCAGCAGTGGTGCAGGGGGCTGGGAATGCCTGTAGGCACCTGTAGGAAGCTGTAGCTTAGGATCAGCAAGCATAAACGGCTATTTATGTAGCTGCGGGGATGAGAACCAGGAGATATTGCTTGGCGGGTGTCATTAATCCAAAGAGTAGAAGGCAGGGTGTACATGCATAGTAACTTTCCGCAAATGTAAATGGGCACCCTGGGAGAATGATTAAAGAGCTTCCATCTTGGACTCACCAAATTCATTGGCAGGTATAACAGATTTAACCCTATCCTGGCTTTGTTACCCATGGTGGGCATAACCCTGCAGGGGTCTGCAGAGATATTCCTCTGCATCAGGCAAACCATGGCTATGGACTTGTGAAGCACCCTGCAGCTAATGCCACATGTTGTAAGGGCATGCCTACAACAGGATTCGGTGCAAAGCAACATTACAGGCTAGCCCTGCATCTTATAACAGGCAGAGTGCCCCATGGGTCTGCTGAGAAGTCCACTGATCCAGAAACTGCATAAAAAGTCACAGTGGCTATGGTCCAGCAGAGTGATGAAAGAATCATTATAGTTTGAATGAGAGAAAAAATGTCTATGTAAGAAGGTAAGCTTTTCTCAATAGACTATAGAGGTTCATGAGCTAAGAAAACTAGAAAAACACTGAGGCTAGCTTGAAGTGAAAGGCATTATATAGGGGGTAAAGGGAAAAGTGGTCATGGGGCTTTAAATGAGGCATGTCACAGAGTCAAAATAACATGAAGTAAATGGTATAGAAAGTTTATTACAATCAAAGAATAAATCTACATAATCGCAGAAAAACACAATACATGGTAAAGAATCACAAAAAGAAGTAATAAAAACCAGCTGACGTATAAGAAGCACATTGATATTGTATTGATGCATGATGGTATATGCACAATAATGATACAACCAAAAATAGGTATAAATTGCAGGAACCAGACTGTCTTGGTAATCTTGAAAAATCGCCATAGAACTCAACGCGTTTTGTGGAACATGTCCACCCATCAGGTGTACAGTATAAGGAATGTCTATAATAGTGAAAAAGCAGTCTGGTACTTACTAGTCAGCTGGAAATTAGCCCGGTTTCCGAAGGGAGGGAGAGAAAGGGGGTGACAGCAATGTCTGATCCTGAGCCGAGGCAGGAATGATCCATCCATATGAAAGGAACAGCCAGAGGGGCAGGTCAAAAAACGGCAGAAAAGTCCATGGAATAGTGAGATGCAGGGACAGCTCGCGTCCACACTAATCTAAAGATAAATATTATATATATATATACACACACACACACACACACATATACACACACACACATGATATAAAAAAGTAAAGATGTGTGTGTGTGTAAAAGTGTACAAGAACTATATCTAACAAAAAAAACCCAAAAAACAAACAAGTGTATAGGTGGGGTCACCTAGGATCCCAAGGTGAATGTTACAGGTGTGCTTCCATGGAATAGACTGCAGTTGCAATGCCTCTCAGGTGTAAAGAGGCATGTACTGACCTGCTCAGACTATATGCCTGAGATCAAGATACACTTGATTTATTTCCACTTCATGCACCTGCCCCTTCAAGGCATTTTTTCATGGTTGGTTTGTCCACATTTTGTGTTCATTGGCCAAAAGGCATAGCACTGGCGGGGCCCCGCCCTGCATCTTGGGCATATAGCCTGAGCAGGTCAGTACATGCCTCTTTAACACCTGAGAGGCATTGCAACTGCATTCTATTCCATGGAACCACACCTGTAAGATTCACTTTAGGATCCTAGGTGACCCTCACCTATACACTTAGCTTTTTTTTTTTTAAGATATAGTTTTTTGACACTTGCACATTTTTATATATACTTACACGTTGGTATATTTTACACACACACACACACACACACACACACACACACATATATATATACATTCATATTTTTACTTGTATATATCACACGTGTGTGTGTGTATGTATTTTTATATATATATATATATATATATATATATATATATATATATATATATATATATGTAAATATATTTATTTATCTTTAGATTAGTGTGGATGCAAGCTGTCCTTGCAACCCACTATTCAAAAAACTTTTCTGCTGTTTTCTGACCTGCCCCCCTGGCTGTTCCTTTGGTATGGATGGGTCATTCCTGCCTCAGCTCCGGAACAGACATTGCTGTCACCCCCTTTCTCTCCCTCCCTTCGGAAACCGGGCTAATTTCCAGCTGACTAGTAAGTACCAGACTGCTTTTTCACTATTACAGACATTTGTTATACTGTACTCCTGATGAGTGGACATGTCCCATGAAACGCGTTTTGTTCCATGGCGATTTTTCAATGATGCCAAGACAGTCTGGTTCTTGCAATTTATACCTATTTTTGGTTGTGTCATTATTGTGCATATACCATCATGCATCAATACAATATCTATTTATGTGTTCCAATATGTGCTTCTTATACGTCAGCTGGTTTTTATGACTTTTTTTGAGATTCATTGTGTTTTTCTGCAATTATGTAGATTTATTCTTGGATTGTAATAAACTTTCTATACCGTTTACTTCATGTTATTTTGACACCGTGACATGCCTTATTTAAAGTCCCATGACCACTGTTCCCTTTTACGTACAAAGTAATTTAGGGATGGAGGCATGTCACGGTGGCGATAATAGGTCACATCTCTTGCTATTTGATTATATAGGGGGAAGTCCCTGCAATCTTTTAGTCATTGCCCACCAGGTAACTGCAAATAATATTATTGATTGAACTAGATGGTCTTTTTTCAACTGTAAATTTCAAATGTAACTTTGTAAACCAGTTACAATGATTTAAAGAAGTCCAAGTCCTGTACGATCAGAAAAAGTTACTCTACCTATAATAATGCCATTTTTATTGTATGTGGAGATGAGATTGTTATATATCTCACTTTTATTGTGTATTTCTGTGTGAATTCCATACTATAACCATGGTACCCATCGTTATAAAGTGAATGGGCACGTATACAGTGAAAGATTTAGCCTAAAAGAGATTGGCATTATTAAAACAGCTGAAAAAAATAGAGAATAGCTTGCCATAGCAACCAATTATTTGATCAAATCTATTGTAACAACAGTTAAAACTGCTTACTGTTTTGACCCAGCATACTGGGTCAAAAAACAACCTGACAAGAGTTTTGAATCCTTACCTGCACTAGTCAAAAAAAATACAACAAAACAAAACAAAACAAACTATGGACTATACATACTGAACTATTTCTTAAAAAAAAAAAGCTGCGTAAGAAACAGCCACTAGAAAAAAAATGCTTGTTCAGGAACCCTTCAACCCTTGGAAATATTAACACAGAATACAAACACATCCTATAGCATCAACATCACTCCATTGCCTATTTAACAGAGCATATACTGTATACTTACAAATCATAAATCATTATACTTACTGCATGCCTCCACAAATAAGCATTAAGTGACCCAGTTTCATCCTCCAGTGTAAGGTTCATAAGAAATACATATGTCAAGGGTTCAATACCCAATGCTAAATCAACAAAATAGAAAAAATAATGTTTTAGTGGATGGCTTTATCATATTTTAATACATTTAGTTTGGTGGAAAACACTACTCCTCGTCTTTATTTTCAACGTTTTGTGTGGGTGATACAAGGTTTTACCCACTTGCAGGTCCCTATTGCTAAATGTGACCCTGGGGAGAGTAATCATTCTCTGTCCAACCTTGAAGCACATAAATTCTGTATTAAAGGGCAGACACTCCATAATTGTCAATTTAAAAAAAAAATACTTACCTTTAAGTGCTTTTTATACTACCCCCAGGTCTACAGAGCAAAGGGCTGTGGGTTGGGAGAAGCCACAGTATATAGCCGATTCCTGATTACAAATCCCAGGCTCCTCTTTTATCAAATCCTTCAGGGCTGCCTGTGAGGTGTGGTAGTGTCTACAGGACCTGGCAAGCATACCATGTGAATGCACAGTGCACTGTCCATATACGTGAGAGGTGGAGTGACAACACTACCACCCCATTAGCAGCCTGTGGATAGCGTACCGGGATCTCTTGCATCACTTTTCATTTTTGGGTTTAGCAACACCTTAATTGTCAGGGATCTGGTCACCTCCCATAGGATTTTTTCACAGAAAGCATATTGGAATGCACTGCAGCTCACTGCAGAGATCTGGCTGTCAAGGCTGGGAGAAGGTCTTAGCACATAGGTCTAAGTAAGCAATTAATATATATGGCATCAAACTCTGGAACAGTTAAACCCATTTCTACACTCCCGGACACTGCATATTGCAGCACAGAGCAAAAACTATTCTTTTAAGCAGCACCCTGCTCTTCTTTTGCTCTATGCTGGGTGTTAAAATATCAGTTCACCTTTACAGAAAGTCTGTAGGGTGACCTAAAATCAGACCCCCTCCCCATCCCCACAGGTCCCTGCTGTACTTGGCTCCTGCAATCCTCTCCACTGGTCTAGGTGTTTAAAATTTCTACTGCTTTCGCTACTCTCCATCCAGTGCTACCAGGACAGGCCAAACAGATTCTTATTGGAGAGAGCCGTCCAGTCCAAATTTCCCGGACCAGTGGAGCGGCTTGTGGGAACCCTGACAGATCAGAATTGTGGGAGGTAAGTACAGCGAGGACAGTAAAGGTGAACTAACACTTTAACCTCAGCATCTGCTCTTATTCTGAGGTAATGTACACAGTACGTTGGCACCTTCCCTGTTATGTATTCCGGGTATAATCCAATTTTTGATTCTGAAAACGACAGCAGATGGATTAGCATTTTAATGTGTCCATTATTATTTGAAACAACTCTTGCATTTAAAAAAAATACAAAAGTATAACAAATACAGTGTAAAAGAGGACTTTTTATACTTAACTATTCCTGGAATCTTTGTTCTTGTGCAGAAATTTAATATAAAAACACACAAATGCCCCGTACACACGAGCAGAATTTCCGTCGGAAAAACCTTGGATGGTTTTTCCGACGGAATCCCGCTCAAGCTTGGCTTGCATACACACGGTCACACAAAAGTTCTCTCAACTTTCGACCGTCAAGAACGCGGTGAGGTACAACACTACGACGAGCCGAGAAAATGAAGTTCAATGCTTCCGAGCATGCATCAAATTGTTTCCAAGCATGCATGGTTTTTTGCGCGTCGGAATTGCATACAGACGAACGGAATTTCCGTCAAGAACTTTTTCCATCAGAAAAATAGAGAACTGGCTCTCAATCTTTTGCTGGCGGAAATTCAAAGAGAAAAAGTTGGATGACGCATACACACGGTCGGAATATCCGACCAAAAGCTCCCATCACACTTTTTTTGACGGAAATTCTGACCGTGTGTATGCAGCATTACAGGTGTGTTTGCTCTCTGTGTCTCGAGACACATGCTGTAGTTCCATCTTCTAAGGCCCCTTTCACACGGGCGCCTCTGCTCAGCAGGGGATCTCTCCGCTGATTCCCACTGAGCAGGTATACGATTGGTCCGTGTATGCTCCGCTATACAGAGCAGAGTCAGTCCTGTTCTCCTCTATTGATTAATCAGATTGAAACGGACTTCCTGTCTGTTTTTATCCGATTCGCTGGACAGATGGGGAAAAGGACCACCATCCCTCTGTTTTTGCCAGAAAGGATCGGATCTGATGGCGGCGGGTGTCAGAGGAGATGGGTCTGCTAACAAATGCAGCTCCATAGAAGAGACTGGAAAACTGACAGGCAGACCTGATCGGACTGCCTGTGTGAAAGGGGCCTAAAGCTGGTGCACTGAACGCACAGATGTTCATCTGAACATTTATATGAAAATTACCATTCGTACATTTAATGACACGATGAATGTTGTTTGAAAGTACTTAAAAATAAATCTTTGCTTTTTCCATTTGATTTTTAAAATGAATGGACTTTCCTAAAAGAAAACCACATTCACTGCTAGAAATTAATTTGTTCGAGAAAAATTTTCCATCCTACTCCTTCAAATTTTTTCATTACTGCTTCGAAAACGAACTTTGATTTGACCCTTCTAAACGATTAGTAATTAAAAAGTCTTTAAAATGAAATATTTTTAACAAAAAATTGTGTCACTATGTTTTTTTAACTAACATAGGGGTTGGCATGAACCACACCACCAGATGGGGGACAGTTATCCAGCACACCCAAGAGAGAGTGCTACATGTAAAGATTCTGCTGGTAGCTCTGTCTAACAAGACAGTAACAATTACAAGAATGGTTGGAGAGACAGATGAGTATAACATCTTTTTTTGCATGGTATTTTTTCTTTCTTTTTTTTTTTTTTAAGGGTGACAGAATTGCTTTAAGGCAACAGTACATTGCCTGTGTTACTAAATAACTAACAAATTCATTGTATTTTAAATACAATGGCATCTAGTGAGAAAAAAAATATATCACACACACACACACTGTATATACCTATTAATATATACTATTAGCAATGTAGCCCTCTTTCGCTGAAATGTTTGGGCCATCTATTGTACTGGATGGTACATAGATGCAAATAACACAAACTAGATTACTCTGGTTATGACTAGTGAACAGTAAATAAACCAAGCATAAAAATAGGAAAACCTAAAAGAAGATACACATTTTAGAACCTAATATAAAACGACCAGCATGGTGGTTACAAATAACTTTTTATCAATGAAGAAATATAATAAATAACAAGAATAAATAAGAATACATACACAGCATTATTTTTGCCCATCAAACAATTGTTTTGTTAAAATGCAATCATTAACACATCTTTGATTGGTTTACCATACTCTACCTTTTGCTATTTCAGTAGCATTCCAGGATCCTTCATGGGTTAAAGAGCTAAGTGTTTCTATAGACTTCAGGCTTGAACAATTTCTGCACCTGAAAAAGTAAAGCAGAGTTAATTGAGCTGCTGGATAAAGATTGTCAAATTAGTATAGCACTGTGCCTGTGACGTCCGGCTTGTGCCGACAATTCCTTCCATGTGGTACATGCAAATTGGAGCATAAAAAAGAAATAGACATGAGCATGTGAGAAAAAGCCTGGAAAATTCTCTAAATTAAATCCCTAGGGCAAAAAAAATATCATTACGCACAGCAAAGTAAATTCCAAAGCTGTGATCATAATAGCTAAGCATAACTTTTTGTTGGACTATTAGGCCCATAGCCAGGGATGGATCATCATCACTGGAGTATGTAGGCCTGCAAATTTTGGCACCCTATGCAACATCTTTTTTTAGATACAGTCGACCCCCGAAATTTGCAGCGGTTATGTTCTTTGGGCACCCGCGAATTGTGAAAATTCACAAATTTTGGATGTGGTAAAAAAAAAAAAAAAGCCTATTAAATGCCTTGGGTGGCGCCTCTTCTTCAGGCGCTTCAGGGGGTGGGCGCGTTTGGGCGGCATCTCAGGGCTTTAAGAATAGAATTAAGAACACTTAGCGAAACACTCGAGATAGCTACATCCGGTGAACTGTTATGATGCTGAAATGCTAGGCTGGGAAAAAATCTGCAAATGATTGAGCCTAGCAACTCTGAACCATGACTTTTCGGGGGTCGACTGTATATCCTAGTTTAAAATATTATAATTATTATGATAATGTGCCAGTAATCCTTTATGAAATGAGTAGGCCTGCTAATGATGGAAACGTGTGAGGAATTCTTATACGGGTAAACTACTTTAGCTGTAGGCATGTGTGTACAGTATTTAATGGTAAATCTTTCCTGCCCATAGATCATGATTAGTAAAGATCACAAAAAGGAAATTAGATCCTCAGAATCTGAAATTCTGTATAGCCAGGCTTGTGATGCATGCAGCTATGCAATGCATAGTTGGTGGTAGCAAGGTTGGCGGAACTATTCACTATTGCAGTTTCTTGTGTTATCTGGCTGCTCAGTGAGATACAAAAGATATGCTGCCACAACAACCTGACTGAATGTTTCATGAAGCTGTTATGTTGCGCTGTTTCTCCTTGTACTTGCAGTTCACTCCTAGCCCGTACTATTCCCCACATATATTGTGTCAGTCAGTCTGTCAATCTGAATACCAAACAAATATCCCGTCTGCTTCGTGGCCCTTTCTTCTAAGACTGAGCACAATACACTGCACACAATAAAATGAGAAATATTAGGATTCATTATGTTTCAGTATATTTAAAGTCACCATACCCATAATGCCATCTGTTGCCTTGGACAAGAAATGGAGCTGAAAGATCTAATTCCAAATTGGCCTGGTTACATGTTACTGGGATTATGCTGTTAAACTCTCTTGATAGTTTGCAGAACTCCTTGAAAGTCCCACCTACAAATAAAGAAAGGTAGTATTTCAAAACTATATAAGAAGAGGTAGATGATACTTATCAGGACTTCTTAACACCAATGCATTGTGGGACATTTTACTACGTTACCATCATGCACAAAAAACAGTGCAGTGCGTTGGGAAGCCATTCATTTTGAATGGCACCCCAACACATGTAGACAGTACACCACAACACACTTGTGTTGTAGTACACGATCAACTGATGCAAATCATCTGTGCCTTGGGTGTGCGGCATTAAAAAAATTGTGCATATTCACTTTTATGCATGTTAGCAAGCCAATAAAAATAAATAGTCTGCCTATACCTAGGAGTCTTCTTGGGTGGAGGGCTAATAACTTGACAACTCTTTCAGCATTTCAGGATAACTCGACTTGCTAATTACTTTTGCCCACCTTCAACAACTTAGGAATATCCCATGGGAGGAAAACCTTTGTTATTTACAAATTAAAAACACTTCTATACTTTAACATTTTCACAATCCCTGTCCTCTTCTACTATACAGTGCATGCATAAATATGTCATTCCTTTAGGGGGAAAGGTTTAAACTCTGTTTTATATAACTTTCTGGTTGGCATTTTGTTTCTGGATAAACTGCTATAAATGCATACATGAGGGGACTGTAGGCTGCAGTTCTCAACGCAGGAATGGAATGACGTTATGTAATGTACATAAATGTACCAGATCCTTAAAGTGGTTGTAAAGGCAGAAGGTTTTTTATCTTAATGCATTCTATGCATGAAAAAAAAAAAGCCTTCTGGGTTTAGCAGCCACCTTCAGCCCCCCTAATACTTACCTGAGCCCCCTCGTGATCCAGCGATGTCCACTAGTGCCTCAGTCGTCTGGGACTCTCCCTCCTGATTGGCTGGGACACAGCAGTGGTGCCACTGGCTCTCGCTGCTGTCAATCAAACTCAGTTAACCAATGAGGAGAGAGAGGGGCCATGCCAAACCGCGGCTCCGTGTCTGAATGGATACACGGAGATGCGGCTCAGGCACTTAACAGGAGGGAGGGGCCAGAAGCTCCTGTCAGGGACCCGAGAAGAGGAGGATCTGGGCCGCCTTGTGCAAAACCAACTGCACGGGGCAGCCCTGATTCCGGGGATCCCATACCATGTAGAAAACATGTACTGTATCCATACGATCTGTGTAGCCAGACAATTGGCTATAGCTTTAAATTGGAAATCTTCCTCTATCCCCTTCTCACAAATTGACGCTAAAGTGGATTCTATAATACTAACAAAATAATCTTTCACACTATTCATGACTCTGTGCCGTGGGTTTTGGCTAAATGGGATATACGGTCATCTAATTGATATTTGGATTTGGATAGAATATTTGTGGAAACATAAATATGGTTGCCATTCTTTTAATAATTTGATTTTAGGACACTTCACAGATATCTGACTCATATTTATTCTTATATGTATAGGATGTATGATATGCTTTAGAACACTAACCTACTGCTATGAATGTATGTAGAATGTAAGTAGTGCTTCATCAAAACATTTCTATATATTTTCATTTGAAAACCTTTTTGAATTTAAATAGTAGTAAAAAAAAAATTCTGAAAAAAAAAAAAAAAAAAAAAAAAAAAAAAATTCTAGATATTTTTTTTATGCATGTTTTGGGCCAGCTTTTATTGTAAAATTTGAATAAAAGTAAGTTTTTGAGATTTTTATCTAATATTGAGCATATGTGTTGCTATTACAGGTATACTTAAAGTCCCCTTTATTATGTTTTTTGTATCGCTTGTCTACCTATTGGGGGTGATACCTCCTATGGTACTTTAGCTACATTTACACCAACATTCCACCTCTAATATTGACATTAAAAAAAATCTTTCATACTAGTCATGACTCTATGTCCCTGTTGTCTGCTAAATGGGATGTAAGGTCATCAAATCAATATTTGTATTTGGATGGAATATTTGTGGAAATGTAAAAAAGGTTGCCTTTTCTTTTTGTAATTTGATCTTAAGACACTTCACAGACGTCTGACTTAAATTTAGTCTTAAATGTATAGGATGTATAATATGCTTTAGAACACTACTCTGCCTCTATGAATACTATGTAGTGCTTCATCAAAATATCTTTTGTATGGTGATATATTCTGTTTTTTGATACCGCCAAATTAAAAGTTTGTAAACATAAAAGTGAATAGACTGCCTTACGCAAAGTGTGTTAACATGCAAATGAGCACTCACCTATTTTACGTGTATTCCTAGGGACAAGGATAATTTGGGTTTTAGCTTTTAATTACTATTTGCTATTCTGCGGTTAGTGAAATTATACTTCTTGCTTTGTAATACTTTTTTTTTCCAACATTGCTTTACAATGCAGTGCATTCTGCTGAATGGAACTGCTAGCCTTTACCTGAAACCAATAAGTGTAAGTCTTCATTTAAAGCAGGACCCAATACTGGGTGAAGACTACATGGAAATTATATTTTTCTTACACACGGTTTACTAAAACGAATAGCTTTTCACTTACATATTATTGAAGATTTGGCCTGGAGCATCCTTTTAGGATAACCTGTCATTACAGTAAATAAAATACAAGCATTCTAAAAGAAGAGATTTAATACTTACCTGGTGAGCAGTGTGTCAAATATTTGCATCTTGAAGAGCTACAAGTGCCACTAATATCTGAAACTTCTGGTGCCTTGGATGCCCGGTCCCCTGCTGTGGTTCCTCCCACCGACCACTACTGTGTCCAGTAGTAAAACCCTAAATAGAGTGTGTGTGTGCTTTTATTTTATTTTTGTATTGTAGTCAAAGGGTTGCGTTAACTGGGCTTGCATTTTCTTGCCACCAATAATATGATACATTTCTAATTTGTTTATGCTGCAGAGCTGCTATACACCCAGACTGCTATAAATACAGTTTAAAAGGGTCAGAAAACAGCACAAATAAACTTTTTGAAGCGGCTAGCTTCCTGGCTTTCTTCTGATACTGTGGCTTCACTAAGCATTGCTAAAAAGAACAAAAAGGCAGATTATAACTTCTGCTGCTAACAGCTGTGTGGTCGTTCCAAGTCTGTGATTTGGCAGTTCTAGTACCCACATTTTTGTTAAGTCAGGTTGACTTCAAAGTAGTTTACAAATTGACATCCAGTGCATATCAGGAGCAGAAGAAAGTCACCGTAACCTCAGAATCTTCTTCATTTATTTCAAAATGCTATAAAGCATAACAGATTTTGACAGGCCAAAAGAGTTCAAAAGAATCCAATGAAAGAACATGCACAATAGTCGTCACAGAATACTCAAAGTGGATCCTGTGAAAAGACAGTGACAAGATTTTGGAAGGGATTGCAACGACTACAGAAGCCATGCACATAACGAGGGACCGAAACAAAAGCAAAGTTGTACAGTGTCGGTACTGAGCAGAATGTCCTCTTTACTATGCAGCCGGCTGGCACAAGCACAAAGAGATAGGAATAAACACAGACCACACCTGATCTTCCATGCATCAAAATAACATCTGCTTTAGATCGAAAAATGTTCAAAAATAATAACACATCCTCTGACTTCATATTACTGATTGCAAACCTAGAGTAATACAGCATTTTACTACTATTTTACTACACTTTGATCAAAACTGAATATAAAGCTTTGAGGGATACGTGAAGCTAAACCCACCTTCTTCAGTTTTTAATGCAGGTGTACAGTAGCTGTGATGCCACAGTCCACTCCCTTTTGTTACTGGTCTGGGAATCCTTTTTGTTTTTCCAGGTTATAATGCAGGAGTGGTACTCCCAAAATCACTTAATGTTGGCTCCTTGCTTTTTCTTGCACACAGAAAAAGGCTGATGTATTATATCGTCAAAAACGTTCTCAAAGCCCCCCAGAGTCAGACATGCCCTGGAAAATGGAATCTGACCGGTGATACATCAAATAGAGGGGAGAAGGGAAGCTGCACAGCACTGACTTAGGAATCAGACATACAAACCCCAAATGTGAGTAGCTGTCAGGAATCTGGTTGTGGCATATTACATACAAATCAAATAAAAAGAGTGACATTTCTGATTTAAGCACAACTCCACTTGTCCTAGCTAGCAATACAAATATGGTTCTATTCTAAACGATTACACCTCACCATTTATTCCGTTTTTGATTCCTAAATTGACTACAACAGTTTCTGCTCTATACGGACTGATTGATCAGACATCCATCTATTTCAATATGAAGATCCTTTTGAATAGAAGACCAGTATATAATTAAATGTACGTATTGCATTGTTTGAACCTCATACAAGCACTCGTGTGAAAAGAGAGCTTTAACAAACCTGCTATAGTACATTTATTCACACCCTTCTATTAACCTGCAAAACAAGCAGTTTACCATTTCTAACTTCTGTACCTAAGCATCTAAAGAACTTTATTATGAAAATAAACAGTTTATAAATGAAGTCAGGGTGCCATCCAGTGGTGCGTATTATGAACTGCAACTCAATCTTACCTTCTACCATGATTAGGGATTCCTGTGGATTTTGTAGCATGTCATGTTTTTTAACAAAATGAATAGTCACTGTTCTGTTTTCTTGATTTCTCTTCCATTTAACAGACTGATACCAATATGCATTTTGAGCATCTGTGTCGGGACAGTTGGTGTAATTTCCTTGCAAAATATTGTCAAGCCTTTCTTCATCTGGGATATCTTGCCTAATAGAGAAAACATATTCATAGAATATACTACTGTTATTGTATGTAGATAGGACATTATAAGAAATGAAGGTGCAATAGCAAATTGATCAATGGTTTCAGAAAGTCAAGGTTTGGTAGGGAAAAAAGATGAGGATCTTTAAACAGACTGTCCAGACACAAGTCAGAGAAAATTTTTAAACTCATGCCGCGTACACACGGCCGGACTTGCCAACGGGCTAAACTCCGTCGGCATTTCCAACGGAAAGATTTAGAACATGTTCTATATCTGAGTCCATTGGAATTGCCGACAGAAAAAGTCCAATGGGGCATACACACGGTCGGAATGTCCGACCGAAAGCTCCCATCGGACTTTTTCTGTCGGGAAGTCCGGCCGTGTGTACGCGGCATCAGCCTATCTACATTTTCACTGATGTTGGTGTCCTAAAGCAGATCTAAACCCAAGCAGTAAAATCTGATATACTAAACATGTTAGTGTAACTCCAAAGGGTGTTTTTATTACTTTAAAACATGCAGCTTCCATTATAATAAAATCTGGTGGATCCCGCAATAAGGGCCCTTGATCAGGCACTTCCAGTGCTCCTGAGTTGTAAACTTGTCACACACACCCCTGATGGAGATCACAAGTGACATGCATTGTGCAGACAAATGTATCATCACTACTATCAGGAAACCAGTCTAAAACAGCGATCTGCAACAGATGCTGGAAAGAGTGTATGTAGACAGAAAAAAGTGGCTGAAGAAGGCTAGAGGAGATCAGCTACACTAAGAACTAAACAAGGTCAATTAGGAATTCAAATTGACCTTAGGGTATTATTGTTATGTGCATATTACTGGTATCAGTTACCTTATACGCATGGGTGGCCACAAATTTTATGCATACATAATTTGGTATTTTCTTTTACTGAAAATACCCGGAAGAAAAGACATCTTTCTAAAAGGTCAACCAAGGCCACCGCATGTTTGCCAAAGCAGTTCTCAACTATCATGTACCAGATTATTTTCCCATGTATGGGAATTTATTTTTTGACCCATTTCTGGAGACCACTGCATAAACAGGAGCTCATATGATTATGTACCGTTGAGGAACTTAAAATCACAAAATAAACAAAAAATAATTGGAATGTAACCTAACAAAAAAATCCGGAACTGAAAGCGGAGTTCCACACAAAAATGGAACTTCCGCTTTTCGGAACCCTCCCCACCTCCGGTGTCACATTTGGCACCTTTCAGGGGGGAGGGGGGTGCAGATACCTGTCTAAGACAGGTATTTGCACCCACTTCCGGCATAGACTCCCATGGGAGTCTATGCCTCTTCCTGTCCCTCCGCGCTGTCTCCTGGGAAACACACAGGTCCCAGGAGATAGCGGGGACCAGTTATGATGCGCAGCGCGACTCGCGCATGCGTAGTAGGGAACCGGGAAGTGGAGCCGCAACGCTTCACTTCCTGATTCCCTTACCTAGGATGGCGGCGGCAGCTGCCGAGAACCGAGCGGGTTCTCGGCGTCGGCTGCCGACATCGCTGGACCCTGGGACAGGTAAGTGACCATTTATTAAAAGTCAGCAGCTGCAGTATTTGTAGCTGCTGGCTTTTAATATTTTTTTTTTTAGGCGGTTTAGGTGGACACCCTCTTGAACTATGGATTTGCTGCTTATACAGGCGTTTGAGCTTTTTTTTTTTTATCAGCCTCTAAAAGCCCCTCTATGGTAGCCTATGTGTAGAGAAAGAAAACAAGAAAAAAAATATTCTGAATCAAATGGTGTCCTGAAATATTTACCAGTGCCCATGAAATGCAGCCTGACCAGTGCCAAAGAAATGCAGCCTGAACTGTGCCATAAATGCAGCCTGGCCATTGCCATAAATGCAGCCTGGCCATTGCCATAAATGCAGCCTGGCCATTGCCATAAATGCAGCCTGGCCATTGCCATAAATGCAGCCTGGCCATTGCCATAATTGCAGCCTGGCCATTGCCATAAATGCAGCCTGGCCATTGCCATAAACACAGTCTGACCATTGCCATAAGTGCATCCTGACCATTGCCATAAACACAGCCTTACTAGTGGCATTAAAACAGCCTTACCTGATGTCATTCCATCCTCCTGACAGAAGACAGAGCAGTTGAATGCAGCGGCGCCTAGCATATATTCGCTCCATAAGACACAGAGACGTTTTCCCCCATATTTCTGGGGGGAAAAAAGTGCGTCTTATGGTGTGGAAAATATGGTACTTATGTGCATTTGCATGTTAATACATTGTAATGGCTGAACATTCTGGCCAATAGAATGCATTACCTCCTGACACATGAACACACGTAAACGCGGAATGCAAAAACTTTGCTTTTTACTGCTGCTAAAGTCCTGTAGGAGGAAAGGATTCATAGAGAATACAGTGACAGGACACTGATAGGCTGCACTGGTGGGCACTGATGAGGTGACACTGAAGGACACTGATTGACAATGATAGGCTGCACTGGTGGGCACTGATGAGGTGGCATGGATAGACAATGATAGGCTGCATTAAGTTGGGGGGGTCGTCGCTGGCGCTAAGTGTCACCTCCCTGAAATTAGTTTTTTCAGGTTGGGATGTCTGCACAAAGGCTTAGCAAAATGTTTAAAGGAGAAGTACTGCCAAACAAGCTTTGGCTGTACTTCTCTTGTAGTTCACAGGAGTGCAGTTCGTTTTGCACTCCTGTGACCCGTTTTCAGCAGACAGCGAGCTGAAGCACACTGCCGGCTGACATCACTGAGCCAGTCCAGGCTCAGGAAAGACCGTGACAATATGGTCAGGATCTGCCCACATGCCTGGAACGGCACCCGGCTCAACCTCTCAGTGACCCGCTGAGAGCCTGAGCCGGGCACTTCCGCCCCTCCACAGCCCAGCGTTCCACTGACAGTCACCAGCTCTCTGCTCAGGGTGCTGTGAGAACCAAGTGATTGACTATGTTTGATCGCTCGGTTCTCAGTCTTAAAGCCAGCGGGGGACTGATGCTGCATTGCATTGTTTGAACTTCATACAAGCACTCGTGTGAAAACAGAGCTTTAACAAACCTGCTATAATACATTTATTCACACACTTCTATTAACCTGCATAACAAGCAGTTTAACATTTCTAATTTCTGTACCTAAGCATCTAAAGAACTTTATTATGAAAATAAACAGTTTATAAATTAAGTCAGAGTGCCATCCAGAGGTGCATATTATGAACTGCAACTCAATCTCGCCTTTCACCATGATTAGGGATTCCTGTGGATTTTGTAGCATGTCATGTTTTTTAATGAAATGAATAGTGGGATACAGTGAGTTTCCTAAAAATTCAGACATGCTGCTTTTCGCATTACACCTTATGTCAGTGCATCTCACAGCACCTCTATTCAATAAAGTAAAAAAAATAAACATTGCCATGCGTCATAACAATTCAGGCCACCATCCTTCACTGCTGTACACAAAGGACAGCAGCCGGTCAGGTTTAGTAAGTGTTCTTCCAGTAATACCCCTAGGCCCATTTTAAAACAGCTTATATAGCACTTCTAAGCTTACTGTTTTCTCTTTGCTGTTCTGTGTATAAATATGTACTTTTTAGAACCCACACTGCAGCATGTCAAGCTGCAATTTCTGGAGGTTTACTGGCTGGTAAAAGTCTTAGGCTGGATTCACACCAGTCGGGTGCGAATTCCAGCTCCATTCTCTGTGTTGTAGCTGCGGATGAGCTGAGCAGGGTGAGGTGTAGTGAGGAGGGTGAGAGAATACCTGTTTACAACGGAACTCAACTGCGAATCAGATGCGTTCCCATAGAACAGGGGTCTTCAAACTGCGGCCCTCCAGGTGTTCAGGAACCACAATTCCCATCATGCCTAGTCATGTCTGTGAATGTCAGAGTCAATGCCTCATGGGATGTGTTGTTCTGCAACAGCTGGAGGGCCGTAGTTTGAGGATCCCTGCCATAGAAGAATATGTGCCTGCAATTCGCACTGTACTGCCTAGAAAACGCACAAGTTTTTTGGGCAATGCGGAGTGCCAATGCTATGCAAATATGTGAACCTGACTGATTGAAAGTAATAGATTTTAAAATGTTCTGCAATTTGGATGCGGTGTAAGCCAGTTGATTGTATGTTAAAAAGCCACTGTGATTGGCTTTTTAGCCCGATCTGTGATCAGCTGTGCCCAAAGGGGTAGACGTCCCTGCCATGAGAACACACAGTGATGGCTGCTAGTGTCTATAGCTGCTGGCAATAAATCCAATATGCTGGTTGTATCAAAGTCGATCGATCAAATTGAGAACAATGGTACAACAGACACATATCAGGAACATGAAATGTTCAGGGGTAATATACGCTTTAATGTGTTTTTTTTTTTTTGCTAAATAAAGCTGCTATTAGAAGAACTTGCATGCTCTTGCTGTTTTTATAATTGAGCTTCATTCTCATACTTCCACCCCAGCCGCACTGTCCAACTCCATATATTGGGGTGCCCCTTATGCCTTCCAGGATCTACAGTCCCACCAGAGTCTCCACTATGTGTTCCTGTGTGGAACTACAACCTTACCTGCACTCGTTCCCAAACTGGACACAAAGCCATGCTGACTTTGGAGCCCTTTCAATCACCGCTGTGGAGGAGGAAGAGAGACATGGCTTTGGTTCTGTGTCCTCCTTGCTCTGCCTGTGTTTTGGGAGCTGGGAATGGATGAAAGTTAGTTTGTAGCTCTAAATAGGAGCACATGCAGGACTCCATAGGTCCGCAGACACAGGGGGGCCCACATACCTGGAGTTGTGTAGCAGGGTGCAGTATGATGAGGAAGCTCAGAGGAGATGTAAATTCCACTTTAACCAGCTGATTTAGCAACAAGATTTGACTTTATCCAGTTAAGCCCCTGTCACACCAGTGCGACTTGTCATGTGATTTGAAACCCTATTGTCCACATTGGAAGTGGTCATATTGGTGCAACTCCATTGGAGTCCCAACGATTTTGAAAGTAGGTTCCTGCACTACTTTTTGCAAGTTCAGGTGCGGCGTCCATAGACATCTGTGCACAAAGTCACACAGATGTCTTCCAAGTCACACCTGAAGTAGCACTGAAATGCTACTTTGAAATCGTGATACTTCAGGGCAAAGGCCAGCACACAAATATTTCCAGTCTAATGTGATCCTCTGTAGGAGTAAACATATTTCATTAAATCAGGGATCCCTAAATATCTCATTGTAATAACCCCACTTTGAAAATAGAGATAACCAAACTGGGAAGTAATCAGATTACCATCATATACAAAAGTAACAAAACATTCATTATGTCACTGCAAACATCAACATGATCCTGCATAGCTGCCATACAGTATGCATATACAGTGATGAAAAAAAGTATTTGATCCCCTGCTGAATTTGTATGTTTGCCCACTGACAAAGAAATGACCAGTCTAAAATTTTAATGGTAGGTTTATTTTAACAGTGAGAGACAGAACAACATAAATATCCAGAAAGACGCAGTTCAAAAAAGTTATAAGTTGATTTGCAGTTTAATGAGTAAAATAAGTATTTGACCCCTTCGCAAAAATTGGATTTTTATAACAGCTTACCTGTAAAATCCTTTTCTTGGAGTACATCAAGGGACACAGAGCACCATAGTAATCACTATGTGGATATATAGGCAACTTCATTTGATGGACACTGATATACCCAATACAGGAAGTTCACTCCCTATATAACCCATCCTTCTACCAGGAGTACCTCAGTTTTTGTAGCAAAGCAATATACCTAAACCCCAGAAAGATGGGAGGGACCTCTGTGTCCCGTGATGTACTCCAAGAAAAGCATTTTACAGGAAATCTGTTATAAAAATCCTATTTTCTTTATCGTGCATCATGGGACACAGAGCACCATAGTAATCACTATGTGGGATGTCCCATAGCAATGCTATTTGAGGGGAGGGAGACACAACCCGTAGGGCACCCCCATACTTGAGGACCTATACTGCTGCCTGCAGCACACTGCGCCCAAAGGCGATATTCTCATGCGTTCTTACATCCACCTGATAAAACTTGATAAAATACTATACAAATATAAAATACAAATATGTACTAAAGACCAAGTTGCAGTCTTACAGATCTGAGCCATGTAGGCCTGGTGACGCACTGCCCAAGAAGCACTAACCGCCCTGGTAGAGTGCGCTTTGACTTGAAAAGGTAGAATCTTACCCCTTAAATCATAAGCCTGAATTATAACTTGCCGAATCCACTTAGCAACAATGGATTTCGACGCTGCCTGTCCTTTCTTAGGACCTTCTGGCAGTATAAATAAGACATCAGTCTTCCGGATCTGAGCTGTCGTCTTTAAACAGACCTTGACTGCTCTCACCACATCAAGACAATGTAGTGACTTCTCTTGCCTGGAACATGGTTTTGAAAAAAACGATGGCAGGACAATATCTTGGTTCAGGTGAAAACCTGAAACCACTTCTGGCGGAAACCCTGGAGGAGGGCACAACACCACTCTGTCCTCGTGAATAATCAAGTATGGCTCTGTACAAGAAAGAGCAGCCAATTCCGAAACCCTCCTTGCTGAGAATATAGCAACTAAGAACACCAAATTCCTTGTCAGAAGGACTAAGGGAATATGCTGTATCAGTTCAAATGGCTGTTTTCGTAACACTGACAAAACTAAGTTCAAATCCCAAGGGTTCAAAGGTGATCTAATTTGCGGATTAAGCCGCATCACCCCTTGCATAAAGCCCTGGACTAAAGAATGTGTAGCAAGCGGTCTTTGAAATAAGACCGATAAAGCTGAGACTTGGCCCTTAATAGTACTCAAGGCCAACTTCATCTCTACCCCTAATTGTAGAAAGGCAAGAATTCTGCCTATGATATACCTCCGAGGGTCCCAACCCTTGGATTCACACCAGGAAACATAAGCCCTCCAGACTCTATAATATATAGTTCTGTTAACTGGCTTCCTTGCATTAATCAAGGTAGAGATAACTGACCCAGAAAGCCCACATTTCTTCAGAATGTGGGTTTCAATAGCCAAGACGTTCGTAAGGTAGGATGGAATATCGGCCCCTGTGAGAGTAGGTCTGGCCGTAGTGGAAAGGACCATGGATCCTCCACCGCCATCTTTATGATTTCTGCATACCAGGACCTTCTGGGCCACGCTGGGGCTACCAGAATTACTGGCTTTCTTTCCAGCTTGATCCTGCAAACAAGTTGTGGCAGCAACTGAATAGGGGGAAATGCATAAATCAGTGAGAACTGATCCCATGGGGTCACCAACGCATCTGTTCCGTATGCGAGTGGATCCCTCATCCTGGGCACAAAGTTGACCAACTTCGTGTTAAACCTGGACTTCAGAAGATCTACGTCCGGAGTCTTCCATTTCTGGCAAACAGCTCGAAAAATGTAGGGGTGAAGAGACCATTCCCCCGGGAGCAACTGCTGGCTACTCAAGAAGTCCGCCTGCCAATTCTCTACTCCCAGAATGAAAACTGCTGAAAGGCACGGAACATTCCTTTCTGCCCAAGTTAGGATATGGTTCATCTCCCTCTGTGTTGCAAGGCTCCTGGTGCCCCCTTGGTGATTGATGTAAGCCACAGCTGTGGCACTGTCGGATTGGATCCTGACAGGACAACCCCGTAACCTGAATGTCCAGGCCTTTAGAGCCAGACCTGTTGCTTGGATCTCTAGGATGTTGATGGGCAAGGTCCCTTCTGTCCTTGACCACTGTCCCTGGACAGTTATCTTTTCTAGCACTGCTCCCCAGCCTAAAAGGCTGGCATCTGTCGTTACCACCTTCCAGATAACTGGTCTGAAGTATTTTCCTTTCAGCATATTCTGGGTTAGTAACCATCAACTGAGGCTTTGGGACACCCTTAGGGACAGCCGCATTGTCAAGTCTAAAGCTTGAATCGTTTTGTTCCAAGCAGACAGGATACTGTTTTGCAACAGTCTCGAATGGAACTGGGCATAGGGAACCGCTTTGAATGAAGCCACCATCTTTCCTAACAACCTCATGCAAAGGCCAATGGAGGGATCTCCTTTCCACCTGACCATCTGCACTAGCTCCCTTATGGAGTTGATCTTTGTCTGAGGCAAGAACACCTTTTTCTGAGCTGTGTCTATGATCAGACCCAAGTACTCCAGCCTTTTTAGCGGTTTTAAGGAAGACTTTTCTAGGTTGAGAACCCAACCTAGAGTTTCCAGGTAACTGATTGCAATGCGCATGCTTTGCTCTAAACGAGCCACCGACTGGTCTAATAGCAATAGATCATCTAGGTACGCCAAGACTGTTATGCTCTGTGCCCTTATCCTGGCTAGAGGGACCAGAACTTTTGTAAACACCCAGGATGCTGTAGTTAGCCTGAAGGGCAAGGCTACAAATTGAAAATGCTGCTGTTCTACCTCGAACTGCAGAAACCTTTGGTGAGCTGGAAATATAGGGACATGCAGATATGCATCCCTGATATCGATAGACACTAGAAGTTCTCCTCCTTGAAGGATAGAAACCACTGACCTGATCGACTCCATGCGAAAAGAGCAGATGTTCAGGAACTGATTTAGATTCTTAAGATCTAGAATGGGTCTGACGTCTCCATTCGGTTTTGGTACCGTAAAGAGGTTTGAATAAAACCCCAAACCTTGCTCTTCTGTGGGGATTTGTATGATCACCCCCTGAACCAGTAATCGGTCTAGTGCCCGAAACAGAGATTGCCTTTTCCCTGGATCTTTGGGAACGTTTGACCTCAGAAAACGAGACAGTGGAAAGTCCCGAAATTCTGGTTTGTACCCTAGAGACACTGTGGAGATGACCCATCTGTCCTGAATTTCCTCTTACCAGACTTCTGAGTATTACAGAAGTCTTCCCCCAACTCTGGCGGGGGGGTGGCGCTTCATTATGAGGCTTTGGAATTCTGCTTTGCAGGTTTCCGCCCCAGGACCTGGGCCTGACCATGAGGCTTTTCTCTAGAGTCTGACGGCGGAGGCCGTCGCCACTGCCACTGGCTAAAGAGTATTTTTCCTCACTTGAAATCGTTTGGATGTATTTGTCCAAATCATCCCCAAATAGCCGATGATCCCCATGAAAAGGAAAACCAGTCAGGAGCTTTTTTGCATGGTGCTTCGGCTGACCAATTTTTTAACCACAGGATTCTATGCATGTGTACTAGCACAAGGCGGGACACCTGGTGAATGGAATCTTTAATGGCGTCTATGGCAAAACATAATGCTCTTGGTAGTTCAGCCAAATCCCGGGCTTGCTGTACAGGAACCTCTTTAAGGGCCTGTCTAAACTGGTCCTTTAGGGATTGACAGATGCCTATTGCAGTGACTGCAGGCTGAGTAACGGCATCTGGTAAAGAAAAAGAGGATTTTAACAGGAATTCCAACCTTTTATCTGTTGGACCCTTAAGCATTTGAGCATTGTCTACTGGACAAGTTAGGCTTTTATTCACACTGGAAATCACAGCGTCAACTGATGGTACATTCCATTTTTTGGTGAATTTCTCCCTCCATGGGATAGAGAACTGAGAATCTCTTTGGAGGGAGAAAATGCTTATCTGGGTGATCCCATTCAGCATAAATAAGCTGTTCTAGTAATGCATGGACAGGAAACGCATGCAAAGGCTGTGAAGGTTTTAAGGAACCCAAGGAAGAAACCAAACTTTCACCTGACTCTGTTAGGGGTAGCTTGAAAGTGTAACGAACCATCTCCGTAAGGGACTGTACCAGCAATTTCTCAGATTGCGAGGCTCAAAAAGGTTCATCCACCGTTGTTTCCTCTGCAGAGGAGTAATCGGTTTGTCTTTCCTCCTAATCGCCTGAGGGTAACACCTCATCCTCTACCCACTGTCCCCTTGAAAAGGGTCTAAGGTTTGGGAGGGGGATCTATCATGCTTCCTATCCTTTTGGATGGAGGATGCGATTAAATCTGCTAATCTTCCCTCTAGGCCCAGCAGGGCGGAGGAAAAGCATCTTCAGTCACGTATACAGGGGCTGAGATGTGAGAAGCATCTGCACCACCAATTTGTTCCAATGACTCACCCTGGCTTGCCATATCTGGTATTTCAAGACAGGATGACAGTGTGGAGGCACGACTGGAGTTCCAAGCACCTGGGGGTGAAATCTTTGGTACTTTTTTGGTCTTTGTGGTGTCTTTTTTGGCAGGCATAGTCCTAAGCACAAAAAGCAGAGGCACTATTTAAAACGCACTAATCGCTGAACATAGTCTGACAGTGTAATGCCGCTATATAAGTTCAGCCTAGCGCTGGGAAAAATGTTCTTTCCATATTAGGAATGCCTATTTGCAGCCCTTACGTGCCCCACCACTCCTTTGTCCCCAGTGTAGCCAGGCTTGCTTCTCCTCGCTATACAGCCGAGGAGAGACGGCTCCAGTTACTGTCTTATCCCTGCGCTTGCGCTGTGCGTCCTTGCGGACGCTACTTCCTACACACATGGCGCCATGTGTAGGCCCCCCCTCCGTCAGGCTGAGTAACGGCACCTGCCCCCCTTTCATTTGAAATTTCAAAAAACGTTCCCGCGTGGTCGCGGGTGGCCTTCGGGTCCGCAGACCCATCACCAGGGGGAGTAGGGGGGCAGCCTAATGACACCAAGCAGGAGAAAAAACTCTGGAGCCAAAAACCAGGACCTCCACACCCCCCACAAGAGGGGGGGTTGTAAGGGGGGGGTAACGATTGTTAATTCCATAACCCTCTTGTTAAGAGATGGTAGATCTCTTACTTCAAGAGGAATACCCACTGTGCAAGCTGCTGTGGCCACACACAGACTGATACTGAGCTGAAGTGAAGACAACAGATTAAGGTATGTGCATTTACTCCCTCTAGTGGAAAAGGCATGACATTTTTCCCTAAAGAAGAAAACCATAGGTGGACTTTTATAGTTCCTAGGCTTCTTCCCTTACCTTATCCCTGCCGCAGGATTCTGCTGAATTAAAAGACAGATTCAACCTTCACCCATCACGGCGGGCTGCGTTAGCAAACCTTCAAGGAGCGGGTCCCTTTTTATTGTGGTTCCACTCCCTTGGACCTGTAATAGCACCCCTCCAGGAAAAACATTGGGTAATGTAAGCATGACCAAAGCCCTGGGTCCCGGGGTCCAGCCCTGCAAGGAGAAGCGTTACAGGCAAACTTTTGTGCTTCGTATACGAGGCCCGGGTACCATCCTCCTTGGCCTTAGTGGCACTTTGGATGGATCCGGTCTGTGGAGGCTGTTTAAATCCAGCAAGGATCCCTCCTTGAGCTCCTCAGAGCACATCTTCACTCGTGACCAACACCTTAGACACTGGCAAAAAAACTGAGGTACTCCTGGTAGGAGGAGGGGTTATATAGGGAGTGAACTTCCTGTATTGGGTATACCAGTGTCCATCACCTGAAGCCTATATACCCACATAGTGATTACTATGGTGCTCTGTGTCCCATGATGTACGATAAAGAAACATGACTAAGTACTTGGTGGCAAAACCCTTGTTGGCAATCACAGAGGTCAGACGTTTTCCTTGTAGTTGGCCACCAGGTTTGCACACATCTCAGGAGAGATTTTGTCTGACTCCTCTTTGCAGATCCTCTCCAAGTCATTAAGGTTTTGAGGCGGACGTTTGGTAACTAGAACCTTCAGCTCCCGCCGCATATTTTCTATGGGATTAAGGTCTGGAAACTGGCTAGGCCATTCCAGGACCTTAATGTGCTTCTTCTTGAGTCACTCCTTTGTTACCTCGGCTGTGTGTTTTGGGTCATTGTCATGCTGGAATATCCATCCATGACCCATTTTCAAAGCCCTGGCTGAGGGAAGGAGGTTCTAACCCAAGATTTGACGGTACTTGGCTCTGTCCATCGGCCCCTTTGATGCAGTGAAGTTATCCTGTCCCCTTAGCAAAAAAACACCCCCAAAGCATAATGTTTCCACCTCTATGTTTGACAGTGGGGATGGTGTTCTTGAGGTCATAGGCAGCATTGCTCCTCCTCCAAACACAGTGAGTTAAGTTGATGCCAAAGAGCTTGATTTTGGTCTCATCTGCCCACAACACTTTCACCCAGTTCTCCTCTGAATCATTCAGATGTTCATTGGTAAACTTCAGACAGGCCTGTGCATGTGCTTTCTTGAGCAGGGGGACCTTGCGGGGGCTGCAGGATTTCAGTCCTTCACAGCGTAGTGTGTTACCAATTGTTTTCTTGGTGACTATGGTTCCAGCTGCCTTTGACAAGATTCTCTTGTGTAGTCTTGGGCTCCTCACCGTTAACATGATCATTCAAACTCCATGAGGTGAGATCTTGCATGGAGCTCAGACTGAGAAAGATTGACAGTTATTTTGTGTCTCTTCCATTTGCGAATAATTGCACCAACTGTTGTCACCCTCTCACCAAGCTGCTTGGCATTGGTCTTGTAGCCCATTCCAGCCTTGTGTAGATCTACAATCTTGACATCCTTGGACAGCTCTTTAGTCTTGGACATGGTGGAGGTATTGGAATCTGATTGATTGCTTCTGTGGACAGGTGTCTATTATACAAGTAACAAGCTGAGATTAGGAGCACTCCCTTTAAGCCTAGGGTCACACTGAATGCGGGTTTGAAATTGTGCGAGTTCAGCTGAACTCACACAATATCAAACCGGCAATTTAGTCCGACTTCAGAGAAGATTTGAGAGACATCTGTGCGGGTTCATGCACAGATGTCTACTAATATCGCTCCCGAAGTCTCCAAAAGTAGTGCAGAAACTACTTTTGGGAATCAGTGCGGCGCCGCAATGTCGGCGTTGCACCGTATCGGATGGTGCCGTTGCCGGCAATTGGCTCAGATTTGGCACGCATCAAATCGCATGTCAAATCTGCCCGGTGTGAACGAGGGCTAAGAGAGTGCTTCTAATCTTAGCTTGTATAGAAAACACTTGAGAGCCAGAAATCTTGCTGATTGATAAGGAATCAAATACTTATCTCATTCATTAAAATGCAAATCAATTTATAACTTTTTTGAGATAAGTTTTTTGAATTTTTGTTGTTATTCTGTCTTTTACTGTTAAAATAAACCTACCATTAAAATTATCGACTGATCATTTCTTTGTCAGTGGACAAATGTACAAAATCAGCAGCGGAATTAAATACTTTTTTTCCCTCACTGTCCATCTAGTGGACCTGGATCCAAAATAGAACTGCTTACTTGTATGTCTACCTTACATTTCTTTTCATAATGAAGGCAAAGCTTACAGTGCCTTGAAAAAGTATTCATACCCCTTAACATTTTCCATATTTTTGAAGTGGAAGGAAAATGATAAATGGTTTTCAAAATTTTTTACAAATAAATATCTGAAAAGTGTGGCATCTGTTTGTGTTCAGCCCCCTTTACCCTGATACTCCTAACTAAAATTTAGTATCAACCAATTGCCTTCAGAAGTCACCTAATTAGTAAATCTAGTCAATCTGTGTGTAATTTAATCTCAGCATGAATGCAGCTGTTCTGTGAAGCCCTCAGAGGTTTGTTAGAGAACCTTAGTGAACAAACAGCATCATAAAGTCCAAGGAAAACACCAGACAGGTCAGGGATAAAGTTGTGGAAAAGTTTACAGCAGGGTTAGGTTATAAAAAAATATCACAAGCTTCTATCATCTCATGGAGCACTGTTCAATCCACCATCCGAAAATGGAAAGAGCATGGCACAACTGCAAACCTACCAATTCATAGCCATCCACCAAAACTGACAGGCTGGGAAAGGAGAGCATTAATCAGAGAAGTAGCCAAGAGGCCCATGGTAACTCTAAAAGGAGTTGCAGAGATCCCCTGCTCAGGTGGGAGAATCTGTCCACAGGACAACTATTAGTCGTGTACTCCACAAATCTGGCCTTTATGGAAGAGTGGCAAGAAGAAAGCCATCGTTGAAAGAAATCCATAAGTCCCGTTTACAGTTTGTGAGAAGCCATGCGGGGGGCACAGCAAATGTGGAAAAAGGTGCTCTGGTCAGATTAGACCAAACTTGAACTTTTTGGCCTAAAAGCAAAACGCTATGTGTAGTGGAAATCTAACACTGCACATCACCCTGAACACACCCCCCATCGTGAAATTAGTGGCGGTAGCACCATGTTGTGTGGATGCTTTTCTTCAGCAGGGACAGGGAAGTTGGTCAGAGTTGATAGGAAGATGGATGGAGCCAAATACAGGGCAATCTTAGAAGAAAACTGGAGTCTGCAAAAGACTTGAGACTGGGGCAGAGGTTTACCTTCCAGCAGGACAATGACCCTAAACATACAGCCAGAGCTACAATGGAATGGTTTAGATCAAAGCATATTCATGTTTTAGAATGACCCAGTAAAACTCCAGACCTAAATCCAATTGAGAATCTGTGGCAATACTTGAAAAATTGCTGTTCACAGACGCTCTCCACCCAATCTGACAGAGCTTGAGCTATTTTGCAAAGAAGACTGGGCAAAAATGTCACTCTGTAGATGTGCAAAGCTGGTAGAGACATACCCAAAAAGACTTGCACCTGTAATTGCAGTGAAAGGTGGTTTTACAAATTATTGACTCAGGAGGGCTGAATACAAATGCACGCCACACTTTTTAAATATTTATCTGTAAAAAAATTTGAAAACTATTTATTATTTTCCTTCTACTTCACAATTATGTGCCACTTTGTGTTGGTCTATCAAATAAAATCCAAATAAAATACATTTATGTTTTTGGTTGTAACATGACAAAATGTGGACAATTTTAAGGGGTATGAATCATTTTTCAAAGCACTGTATCATTCAACATTAATTACCAGAAGCAATCTTGCACAAGGTAAATCAGTGTGAACCCTTCTCCTGATTTCCTTCAACTGAAGGTTTTAGATTTCTGCATGCAATTAGTGTGGCGGTTCCCGAAGGTATCCATCACCAAATACAGCAAGGGAACATAGCCATACTGTATATGTCATATCCTGGACACATCTCTGCTACATAGTTACATAGTAGGTGCGGTTGAAAAAAGACACAAGTCCAACCTATGTGTGTGATTATATGTCAGTATTACATTGTATATCCCTGTATGCTGTGGTTGTTCAGGTGCTTATCTAATAGTTTTTTGAAACTATCGATGCCCCCCGCTGAGACCACCGCCTGTGGAAGGGAATTCCACATCCTTGCCGCTCTTACAGTAAAGAACCCTCTATGTGGTTTAAGGTTAAACCTCTTTTCTTCTAATTTTAATGAGTGGCCATGTGTCTTGTTAAACTCCCTTCTGCGAAAAAGTTTTATCCCTACTGTGGGATCACCAGTACGGTATTTGTAAATTGAAATCATATCCCCTCTCAAGCGTCTCTTCTCCAGAGAGAATAAGTTCAGTGCTCGCAACCTTTCCTCATAACTAGTATCCTCCAGACCCTTTATTAGCTTTGTTGCCCTTCTTTGTACTCGCTCCATTTCCAGTACATCCTTCCTGAGGACTGGTGCCCAGAACTGGACAGCATACTCTAGGTGCGGCCGGACCAGAGTCTTGTGGAGCAGGAGAATTATTATTTTATCTCTGGAGTTGATCCCCTTTTTAATGTATGCCAATATTCTGTTTGCTTTGTTAGCAGCAGCCTGACATTGCATGCCATTGTTGAGCCTATTATCTACTAAGACCCCCAGGTCCTTTTCCATCCTAGATTCTCCCAGAGGATCTCCCCCCAGTGAGTAGATGCATTATTTTACATTTTTCTACATTAAACCTCATTTGCCATGTAGTTGCCCACCTCATTAATTTGTTCAGATCTTTTTGCAAGGTTTCTTAAAAACTAAACAGCAGATTTTATTAGCAGATTTTTTTAGAGAGGTGCAAAGCAAAACTGAGTAACCACATCAGTTTCACAACCATAGCAGCTAGAGCAGCTGATAGGTAAATTCAGCAGATCTCTGAGTTCTCTTCAGTTTGACAGCATACACATGTAGATATCGGCTTAGGCAGCTGTGTCCCAGTATTCAAACATCAAAGCTAAGACTAGCCATAGATGAGTTTGCATTTTTTTTGCTTGACCAGCAGGTTTAATGAAAAAAAATGACCCGATTCCCCCATCCAAACATTCAAGGTCTATGGGAGAATCCTACCGCCTATGTCTATGTGTTCTGACAACAGGGAGACTTTCCCACTATCAAAATACTCTTATCACCACTGTAGTCTATAGTCTGCAGCGCAGATGGAGCTGAAATTTTCCAAAAGGGCAGTTTCAATCCACGCATGGCCAATGTGGTTGAATAAAACTCTACCAAAAAGGAAAATAAAATAGGAAATATACGGTAGACATACAAGCAAGCAGGTTGCATTTGGACCCAGGTCCCCTAGATAGTATATGTCAGCCATGCAGGATCAATGTGATTTTAAATGTGTGTTGATGTTTGCAATTACATAAAAAATGTTTTGTTGCTTTTGTATATGGTGATAATCTGATTACTTCCCAGTTTGGTTATCATAATGAGATTTTAATGTCAGCTGGGAACTACTAATATGATAATTGAAGAATCTCAACACTCACTCCCCTCACTGCTTGTATATGTATTCAATTTAAACTGATCAGTCTTTTTCTATCTGGCAATACAGGTACAAACAGAGAGCAAAAAAAGATTTATTTGCAGGAAATTGTGTAGCTATTGTGCTATCATTGTCTCATTTATTTTCATAGGCTAATGTCAAAATCATTTATTCATATATTTGTAGCTATAAGATTTACTTTGTTACTTTTGCATTCAGTAGCAACCGAAAGCCTTTGTTCATAGTTCATGATGTGATGTAGATACAGAAATGTATTATTTGTTAAAAAATGCAGCCTAGAAGCAAAATCTTAAAACATTCACACAAGAAGAAAAAGACAGAGTGAATCACCATGGATACAAAATTATAGCGTGAATAGATTTATTTATGATTTGTTTCAAAGAGGTAATACCTCCTACATTTGCATCCCAATCTTTGAAGATACTTTGTATGTAGGTCAGAATGTATGAAATATACTTACAATGTACTGCATTTAGTGCAGTGAAGCTTAACAGACTGATAGAGGTGCTGAGGTTGAAAACTTCTCAGTCTCACTTTGACACGAAATTTCTGAGGAGGTTTAGTTTTAACAACCGTGCTGAGAGGAGTTGTAAGCCATTCCTGACGAGTTGGATGTACTGCAAAAACAATATCAAATGTATCCCGTGATGACATAAGTCAGAGTCAAAAGACAAAAAAAAAAAAAAGACTCTGTTGTGTTGACATTCTGTAGTCATATACTAGCAATCACTAAATCCCAGTAGCCAGAAAAGGAAAAAAAAGAACTTTCTTGGGCAACAAAAATAGGCCGACCCTTGTCTTTAACCACTTGAGCCCCTGGGACCTTTTCCTTATAAAACCCTTGAGCCCCAGAGCATTACGGCGAAAGCAACTTTGACATAATCAGTGCAGCCTCAGATATGTAACCCCAAAATATATATAGAGATTAACAATAATATATATAAATTAACCATCAGGGGAACAAAAAAAAATGATATATATTATATGTGTGAGATATAATGTGATGTAATATAACAAAATGGTAAAGCTCAATGTGGTGGTTTAGTATTTACTTTAGGACAGCTTTATTCCCCTTTACAGAAAAACCATAATCAGTTTGAAAAACTGTTAGTATAACATTCAGATAAGATAGAATCGGATTTGGCAAGAATACAAGTTAGCATGATAATGTTTTTTTTTTTTTTTTAAACATTGGTATTGCTATTGGTAAGAAATCCTGAATGACATTGCATTTGCTTATGTGAGTATCTGACACAGTAAATGCAAATATCATTCATATCAAGCAACTTCATTGGGAAGTCAGAACGGGGTAGAGATAGATAGATAGATAGATAGATAGATAGATAGATAGATAGATAGATAGATAGATAGATAGATAGATAGATAGATAGATAGATAGATAGATAGATAGACACACACACAGTGAGTATAGAAAATAATCACCCCCCCCCCCCTTAAAATAATCACATTTTGTTGCTTTGCAGCCTGTAATGAAGACAGACACTGGTTCTGTTTTATCCAGTCGTATTTACTTATATACAACTTAAAACATCCAAGTGAAAGCTATAACGCCAACAAATCAGAAACAAAAATGTAAAGAATTCAAAAACAGAATCACTGATTGGAAAGAGGATCATCCCCCTCCTAAAAATGATTTGCACACACAGCAAAAATGACCACACAGCAGTTAAAGGAGAAAATTGTTTTTTTTATAACAGCTTACCTGTAAAATCCTTTTCTTGGTAGTACATCATGGGACACAGAGCCACAGTAATAACTGTATGGGGTTATATGGCACCTTCAGGTGGTGGACACTGACACACCCTAAAGAGGAAGTTCAATTCCCCATATAACCCTTCCCCTTACCGGGAGTACCTCAGTTTCATAGCAAAGCAATACATGTGTAACCAGAAAGAGGGGAGGGACCTCTGGGTTCCATGATGTACTCCAAGAAAAGGATTTTGCAGGTAAGAGGTTATAAAAATCCTATTTTCTTTATCATACATCATGGGACACAGAGCCACAGTAATTACTGTATGGGATGTCCCAGAGCAATGCCACATAAGGGGAGGGGACACAAACAAAAGGAGGACCTATAGTAGGACCTATACTGCTGCCTGCACCACACTGCACCCAATGGCGATATCCTCATGCCTTCTTACATCCACCTGATAGAATCTGGTGAATGTATGGACTGAAGACCAGGTTGCGGCTTTGCAGATTTGAGCCATGGAGGCTTGGTGATGCACTGCCCACGAAGCACTAACAGCCCTGCTGGAGTGCCCTTTGACCTGAAAAAAGCTTGAATAATTAACTGCCGAATCCATTTGGGAATAGTAGATTTCTATGCTGCCTATCCTTTCCTAGGACCTTCAGGCAACACGAACAAAACATCTGTTTTTCGAATCTGAGCTGTCACCTTCAAATAGATCTTGACTGCTCTCACTACATCCAAAGAGTGTAGTGACCCTTCTTCCTTAGAACAGGGTTCTGGAAAAAATGAAGGTAAAACAATATCCTGGTTTAGGCAATACCACTCTATCCTTGTGAACAATTAAATATGGCTTTTTACAAGAAAGCCGCCAACTCCGATAACCTTCTTGCAAAAGAAATGGCTACCAGAAAAACTAGCTTCCTTTTCAAAAGGACCAAAGGAATATGTTGTATCGGCTCAAAAGGCTGTTTCTGTAATGCCGACAGAACTAAATTCAAGTCCCAAGGGTTCAGGGGTGCCCTAACCGGTGGATTAAGCCACGCTACCCCCTGTATAAAGCTTCAGATCAAAGAATGCGAAGCAAGCAGACGCTGAAACAATACTGATAAGGCCGAGACCTGGCCCTTGATAGTATTCAAGGCCAGTTCATTTCTAGCCCCATTTGCAGAAAGGCAAGAATTCTACCTATGACATACTTCCTAGGATGCCAACCCCTAGATTCACACCAAGAAACATATGCCTTCCAGACTCTATAATAAATGATTCTGGAAGTTGGCTTCCTTGCATTAATCAAGGTAGGTATCACTGAGCCTGAAAGCCCACGATTCCTTAGAATGTGGGTTTCAATAGCCAAACCGTTAAATTTAGCGTTTGTAAAGTAGGATGGAACACTGGTCCCTGCGATAGCAGGTCTGGACGTGGTGGTAGGGGCCATGGGGCCCCCCAAACAGCTTTTCACCGTGAAAAGGAAAACCAGCCAGGAGCTTCTTGCATGGCGCTTCGGCTGACCAACCCTTTAACCATAAGATTCTACGCATATGTACCAACCCAAGCGTAAGGCAAGAGGTTTGAAGAATAGAATCTCTGACTGCGTCAATTGCAAAGCACAAAGCTGCTGGTAGCTCAGTTAATTCCTGGGCCTTCTGTTCAGGACCTGTTTCAAGTGGTCTCTCAAGGATTGACATACCCCAATTGCCACCACTGCAGGCAAGCCACTGAACCTGCCAAGGAGAAAATGTTTTTTAACAGGAATTCCAATTTTTTATCAGTTGGATCCCTAGGCATTTGCGCATTGTCAACCGGACAAGTCAAACTTTTATTCACAGAGGATATAGCAGCGTCAATTCCTGGTATACTCAACATCTTAGTGAATTTTTCCTCCATAGGATAAAGTGTTGAAAACTTCTTAGGAGGAAAAGAGAACTTATCTGGGTGATTCCACTCAAAATACATAAGCTTTTCTAGTAATGAATGGACAGGAAAGGCACGCAAGGCTTGCGGGGGCTTTAGTGAACCCAAACAGGAAGTGGGCTCTTCAACGGACTCCGTTAAGGGTAGCTTAAATGTGGCGCGGACCATTTCAGTAAGAGAATGCACCAGCAACTTCTCAGTGTGTGAAGCTGAAGAAGATCCTTCCCCACTTGATTCCTCGGAAGAGGAATCATCAGCCTGTTCACGGTCCCCTGAGGGGGATTCATCTTCCCTCTCCCACAGTTCCTCCTTTTGGGGATCCTGGGTGGTAGAAGGGGACCTAATGCGTTTTCTTCCACTCTGTGAAGACGTGATTAAAGCCACTAATCTTTCCTATAAGCCACTCATAGCTGAGAAGAAAACCTGCTCAGTTATATAGACAGGGGCTGAAGTGTCGGAAGCAATTGCAGCCCCTGATGACTCACTCTGACCAGCCTCCTTAGTACGGGATGGTGTTGCAGAGGGAGGGTCTTTAGGATCTGAGGGCAACCCCTTTATGTTCTTGGCCTTTGCGGCTTTTGAACCACCTCCAGTGGTCATAGTGCCGAGCACAAATGCAGAGGTACCACCAAAAAATGCACCCACTGCTGAGCAATAGTCCAGCAACTGCCGCTGCTATTAAGCTCAGCCTGATGCTTAAAGTAAATGTGTCTGGGAATGCCTGTGTCACTCACTCACATGCCACCCATCCGCTCTGTGTCCCTCCTAGCTGTATGCACCTGAAAAAAGGTGCATTTTATAGCTATGCAGCCCGCGTTGTGGATGCTAATTCGCGCCAATGCCGCTAAGCCCCGCCCCCTTCCTCTGACCACCCATCGCCCCCCCAATCTATTTTAAAATAGAGTGTTCTCCCGCACGAGCGTGCTCCGATTCTGACCACATGGAGGAGGGCTGGGGGAGGAGGAGAGCTGCCCATGGGAACCACTGTAATGACGGCGGGAGTGGCGTGGCATACCGCCGTCTGATGCCATGCTCCCACTGCCTGGAGGAAGCTTTTCAGGTGGGAGGATATTCCTAGGAGGAGAAAACCCCCCTTTCCCATGACTTTATCTGGAGCCTGGACCAGAGGAAGCGTGCAGCTTGTACACAGAGGCGAGACTGACAAGCATAGAAAGGTACATGCTCTTGACAGGACACGGTGGTGACTATAGGTATAGCAACATTTCCTTTAAAGGAGGAAACCCACAAGAATTAGAAAAAATCCTTAGGAATCCCCCTTACCTTATCCAGCTGCAGGGTTCTGTGGTGACAGACCCAATCTTCACCTCTCACAGTGGGCTTCTTTTAAAAAATCTTCAGGGACTGGGGCCCCCTTTTTTATTGGGGGATCCACAGCCCTGGGCCTGTAAAAAGCACCTTGCCAGGAATATGGCTGAAAAAAACAAATACTGGATCCCGGGTCCAGCTCTCTAAAAAGAGAAGCGTTACAGGCAAAACCTTGTTTCTTCGGACACGAGGCCCGGGTACCATTCAATTTGGCCTAGAACAGACATTTTGAATGGATCCAGTTGCATGGTTTACCCCAGTAAGGAATATTCCAGCGGAGCTCAGCACAGCACATCTTTACTCGTGACCAACACCAAAGACACTGGGGTGTACTGAGGTACTCCCGGTAAGGGGAGCGTTTATGTGGGGAATTGAACTTCCTGTTTAGGGTGTGCCAGTGTTCACCACCTGAAGGTGCCATATAACTCCATACAGTTATTACTGTGGCTCTGTGTCCCATAATGTATGATAAAGAAAGGTGAATGTCCTTGCATGGCTTAGTCAGAGCCCAGACTTAGACCACATTGAAAATCTGTGGAATGAGTTGAAGACTGCAGTCCACAAACGGTCACCATCAAATTTAACTGAACATGAGCAGTTCTGCAAAAAAGAGTGGCTAAAGGCTGTAATTAAAGCAAAAGGTGGTCCAACAAAATACTGACATAAGGAGAGGGGGGGGGTGATCCTTTTTCCAACTCAATAATTCTGTTTGTTATATTGTTTTATTTTATTCTGACATTTTGGTGTTACATTTTTCACTTGGATGTTGCACTAGTAAATACAGCTGGATTAAAAAAAAAAAATTGTGTCTGTCTTCACTTCAGGCTGCAAAGCAACAAAATCTGATTATTTTAAAGAGCGTGATTCTTTTCTATATCCACTGTGTATATATATATATAATATTTTTTTTTTAAATGTTATACTTTTTGTATTTTCATGGGGGGTGTATATCTGGTCAGTGGAGACCTGATCTAGACAACTTATTTTATTTATTTTCTGCATTAAAAATGCATTGAAAGTAGGTTATATGGTTTCCAATGGCATAGTTCATACCAGTGCGGTCAGTTCCAGAAAAAAAGTAGAACATTCTGCATTGGAACACTGTAAAATGCATCATAAATGTACCAGAATGCACTGGAACGCATAAAAAAAACCACAGCAAAAACACACCAGAACTCAGTACAGTGAAAAAAAAAACAGAAAAAAAGCATCTAAAATGCATCCGGAAGCGCATCAAAAAAAGGCATGCAGAAATGGATCTGGAGTGCGTTTTTGTGATGTGAACCAGCCCTGAAAGCCACATATACTGCTAGAAATGTCTTTGTTCAAGAAAAAATTTCCACCCTGACCCTTCAAATTTTCTTATCACTACAGTCAAATGTCTATGTGACTCCAGTAAGGATTATATAATCAAAATGGTAAAAACTATTGAATCAAAAAGATTGTACTCTTAGGTCACTGCAATACTTCTAGTATTTTTGTGCTATTTCAAGGCCCTGACAAAGCGGGGTTTCCGCGAAATGCGTAGGCAACACTTTTTTGATCCATCGTACCAGGATTAGCACACCCTGGACCTAATTAACAATAATTGTATCTGTGTAACTATTATATGCTTTTAAACATATGCTAAATAAAGTTTAAATACATTTGTTTTAAATCAGTGGTATATATTCTTGTTTAGACCCTACATAGGTGCACACAAATTCCCAACCCATTCTACCTTTACTCTTGATTATACTTTCTATTTGGGATGGTACCTATGTAGGGCTATAATTACTTCACATCCACCCCACCCCTATGCAGTATGTGGGGAAGGCTTTGTTCCAAGGAGCAAAACTTAGTGAAGACAGAAAAATTTAGGTAACAAAAAGAGCAGGCTGCTTGAGCCTTTCTAAAATCATTTAAATAGACTGCCTAGGCAAAAACTGAAATAAAACAGTGGATACATCTATTTCTATGGTGTCACTTACTCAATTTAAAATATATCTATGACGGATCAGCTTTATTTTTTCCTTGTCAATTTTATTACTTTGCTTAATCTGAAATCTACTTTTATATGAGCCTTACCACAAGAGAGCTTTGAGCAGCTCATTTCAGATAACTACATAACCTGCTGTGTTGTAGGCTTTTCTCACTGTGATCTTCAAATCCATTAATGGTTTTATACCTGTCACAGAAAGCTGCTGGCATCTCTCCAGAGCATCAAAGGGTGGCGACTTCTGGCCTGTATACAGGATAAAAGAGCAAGGGAAAAAAAGAAAATATCTTAACATAATGTATGACTGCATCTCACCCAGCAGTTCTGTACTCAATTGTGACCACCGTGAACAACAATGCATACACTCAAAGATAAAAATTTGATACAGGTGGTAAAAACATGTAAATGTTGTACAGGAAAAAAAATAATCTGACATTTATCAGATTTACATGTATTACACGAAGTGAAAAGAACCAATTTATTTTTGCAGTGGAAAAATAGTGAAGCTGAGATATACTTGTTTGAGGAGATTATCTACTGCAATTTAGTTTTTTCTTTAACGTGGATCAGACACATGCAGATCTTCCCACAGATTACAAGGTTTGTTACATTTTATACAATGTGTGCCCAGTCTAAGGCTGGCCACAATGGTACAAATCATGTATGGGCAGGTTTAATGTACGATCAAGTTGGATACAACCAGCCTGTCAGATTCACTTGTGATTACTGCTACAGCCGCTAGCAATAATCATGGTCTTCTCCAGGTGGGGACTGCTTCCCCTGCATGCCCCTGTGCTGGGAGCAGACAACTGCTTGGCAGGAGGGATTCCCCTTTCAGCACTGTCGGTATTGATGGGGGAATTGTGCGACCCGTGGTTGCAGGAAAGAAATTAGCAACATCTATGGCCTGCTTTAGACTGCTTTCTTTTCACAGGGAAAGTGAAATTGAACACTAAGGCAGGCCATAGACGGTGCAAATTTCTTTCCTATAGACATCAATATAGACAGAGCTGACAGGGGAATCCCTCCTGCTGAGCAATTGTACCGAACTGGCCGAGATTCAAACCGTCTATGGCCGGCCTTAGTTGTAAAGATATTAAAGTGAGCCTGAAGCTCCTTGAGATCTGTGCTTCCGAATTCTCATCCTCTGTCACACCCTAGAGGGAACCTTTCGTAAAAAAAAAAAAAAAAACAGGTGACATCACCAATATGCAATAAACTCACAAGCCCTGAGCAGGGTGCAAAGTGTCTGAGCAAGGTAATTGCCACAGTGTCCATTTCCACTGATATGCAATAAAGTTCACTGAAACACTGGGTTCACAAAGGTGTGCAGCTGTTCTCCTGTACGGAAAGTAGACTAGAGGCAGGACATAACCAGTCCTAAAGATTGGCTGCCACATATCACTGGTTGAGTGCTTGGAACTATTCATAAGACATGCATGCAAAACCTTCCACAATATTATTTGGAGACTAAGCTGTATTGGCCAAAGGAACATTGAATTAATGGCCAGCATAAGCAAAGCAAGTGTCATTTTTATTATAAACTGTTTAACAGAAAACCTAAAAAGTAAAAGTGAACATTGGATATTATAGAAAATATTCACCTCTAGTGGTTTTTGTTTTCTGTTACATAATACTACCTGTGCACTCCCATCAACATATTTATGCTGGCATATCCTTTAGGCGTACAGCATGTGCAGTAACTAAAATCTTGGGTTATATTTATTATAAGTTCAAAAAGATCTAGTTATAAATACCAGAAAATGTTATTTGTTTTTATTTTATCACACTTTGCCTTATAGCACTGCTAAATGATTATGCGCTCCCTCCACTTCGATTGTGTCTATAATAAGAATATTTTCCAATCCCGTATCTGACAAATCTTCCACTCTATAGCTGCCATTAGATAAAAGGAATCATATTAGCTGTTGTGTATTACAAACAGTGCTTCTTAGCTCTGCTATAATTTCAAATATTCATATTCTTTAGATAGGGATATTTTTAATTATAGATAGGTTTAAAAGCATTATTTGCAATACACAACACTAGACAATACCGCAAAATTTGTACCCTTTTTATATTAGCTTGAAATAGAAAGTTGTGATGAAGTGCAAAAACATATCTGACAAGTAGAATTGTACGACAAGCATTAAAACCTAAAAAAAAAAAAAAAAATCTTACTTAATCGATTATCTGAAGTCAAATCCACTGAACATTTAGGTTCTTCATTTAGGTTCACAGTATTTAGGACTCTGAAAAATACAAAAGGTACTCTTGTTAGGTTACTTTTGACACAGGTTGGTACTATCGCAAAAAAAAAACAAAAAAAAAAAAAAACACACAGGATTTTGACCTTTGATTAAGAACTGAATCATGGCCTGCGTAGGAAATGAATTCTTAAAACCATACCAAAAATAATAATTTTCCAGCCTTTTAAATTTACAAAAATATATACCGGTAATTTGCAGAAATTTGTTACATGCAACATGTTTGAAGAGGATGCATTAACTTTTATCCACTAAATGAGTGTACAATAATTGAAAAAGGTTTCTTCCCTACTTTATTAATGTAAAAAAAAATAAAAATAAAAATAAGCCTTGCGTCATATAAATATATAGAGCAGCAGCCACTGAGATCCATTGAATATGGAATCTTACTATAAGAACTTCAGAAGTAAACAATTTTGGAGCAAGGCTAGATGAAAAAGAGGGCAGCAAATACGGAATTGTTACAACCAATGAAATCCTACATGGGGTAAATGGGATATTATTAGCTTTACCCAAAGAGCAAAAATGGGGATGACACATGTTAGACTGGGAACTGCTTTCAAGCATCTATTAGGCATTCCACAATGGGGAAACTAGGAAGAAAAGTGAGCACTAGGACGGAGGAGAAACAGCAAAAACTGATGTTTCTTAACCTTGTAGGTTAATAAGTGGTGCCTAATGAAAGACGGGCCTGAGGAGATTTAAACACAAGTGCAATTATCCTAAATGACTCCACTGAAAAAAGGAGTGGGAGAGGAAAAGGGGGTAGTTTACCCAAAAGAAGGCTCCAGTAAACATAAGCAAACCAATGTTTTAGGGTGTGGGATCCTAAATAATCCAGGAATATGTACATAGAGGTACAGAAAACCCAGAAGAAAGAAGAAAAGGAAAAGCAACTGAAGCAGATGCCTGGTTGTAGAAGCTGAAGGTTAAAGCTTGAGTACTCAAACTGAGAGGAAGAAACGCTCAAGAGATCCAACAGGATGAGAAAACAATAACACCCTGGTAAAAATGAAGGTGTACCTTCAAACAGAAGGTTAATGGTTTTGAGATGTGTAGTTTGAGTGGGAAGCAGACTTATTGCCTACAAGGTAATACAGCTGTAGTGGATGAAATCTGGGGTTCTTACAACCCATTTAAAGATCCCCTGCAATAAAGTAGGTGCAAGACAAGGTCCAGCAGGAATCAGGAATGCCACTGTCAAGTGTGTGATACCCTCCCTCAAGGAGTAAGTGAATAAGACCTTCTTTAAATGTATCCTTAACATCCCGAGCACAAAGCCAATATGCTTTACACATATTGGCCAACATCACTGCCATGCAACAAACTTGTATGCTTCTAAGAGGGCATCACAACTAAAGTAGTGCCCAACACATTTCATCTGCTTGTTGAAGAACATAGGGATTCTGCCTTGTGTTGTAGGGCTGCCCTTTAAAGGATAGGATCGAATCCATTGTGACATGGTTTCACAAATCAAAGTCACCACCAACAGAGGAAAAAGTGTTATTTCAGTTAAGTCAAACTGAGATCTAAAAAGGGAGTCCAACTGTCTATCAATGAAATCTCCAACGGTAGAGATGCATCAACCTATGTCTGTTCACGTGGAGAACTGGAGTGTTCACAGAAAGAAAACACCAATTTTCAATACAAACTCTATCAAAGGGAGAAAATGTAATCAACATCATCTGGAGGAAGCCATGATTGCATGGGTTTTTCCCAATGTTTCAAGTACTGAGTGCATGAGGAAGGTCTTTGCAGCAGCTCAAGCTCTAAAAGACCCTATACCTGGTATAATAGGTTGATCTTTTAGATCCCTTAAAGAGCCAGAGTGTGCTGCATCAATCAGATTAGGAACAAGGACATATCTGTTCAAATACACAGTGTTATTAAAGGTTCCTCGGGCGCTCTAAGAGATAAAAGCCCAGGAAGGTCAGAGGTAGACTTTGCCAGAGAACATTTAAGCTTTTACGAGCATACTACCCATTAATTGTACACAGACTGAAAAAATTCAGAAGTGGAGATAACATGCCTGGAAAAAGTACAGGTCTTAGGGTCTGGCAGCAGAGCTATAGAAGCTAAAGAGGAGGACAACTGTACAGAAATAGGGGTCCCTGGATCCAAGTTACAAGCCTTGATTCCTCCTGGGGATCCAGGTGAATCGTCACCAGAAACAATAGTAGGAGTACAGCACCTGTTGTAGCAGCACTAAGGTCATCTAAGTGTCATTTGAAAGACAAGTTGCACTGCATATTGGTAAGGCCCAAAGTGAAGAATGGCCTCACGTACTCACAAACACAAGCAGTTGGTAATCATGAGGGTCAGAGTTGTCACTGTCAAGTCACAGTAGGCAGGCAGTGAAACATTATATGCTTAGAAGCAGCAGTAGCAGCAATAGGAAGGTGCTGCTTCCTCAGCGGAAGGGTGGGAAAGAAGCGTAGGATTATATCAGCTCTGAGTTCCCTCAGGCAAGACTGTTACCTAAAAAGGGCATGACATTTAAAAGTTCACAACTGTGAGATAACTACTCTTACTGCAGCTTGACTGGTCACACTCATTAAGGTGGAGAGAAATCCATTGATTTAACTGTTTCCTGAAACCTTTACAATCAAGGAATGCGATGAATAACCATCACAGTTGCATGTGCACTCAACCGAACCGTCATGCCATCGAATGGCTAGTGTCATAACTGATCACATGTGCAGCACCATGGCAACTGCAGATTGAACAGAGGCTAACATGGTAGATTTCTTGGCTATAAAAGATCAGAAGTGAAATGAGTTGTGATAGACTGGGCCATGGCAAAAGACTGCACCTGGTATGATCAGGTTCGAAGACAAGTTGCTATAGCAGTAGCGGGACTACCACCAGAAAGCAGTCACCCTGGTGAATGACGCGGGCTCACGTGAGGTGCAAAGTCCAAGGACAAACCGGTGTTCACCAGAGCTCCTGATGGTGGAGATGGATTTGGCTGCGTGTTAGTATCAGGTCACGGACCTCAGGATTGCCCCACCAGGAGGTGAGCAAGCCGGTGTCCAGAAATGGATAAGCAGGCAAGGATCAAACAGAAGTGTAGTCGGTAAAACAAGCCAAAGGTCGGTAACGAGTAGATGCAAGTTGGGATCGGGCAGAAGCGTATTTGTGGAACAAGCCAAGGGTCGATAACGAGTGGTAGCGCAATATTGATGGCAGCAGGGAAGATGAGAGCGAGATACAGAAAGTACAGAGACATGGCTTAAATCAGAAAGTTCATAGGAGGAGCAGAGTTCAGCATTAGTTAAGGCACAAGGCAGGGTTGTCCAATGGATTGGACAGGGCGCTGTCCAGCATCTCAGGTAACTCAGCAAAAAGAGTTATTGCCGGACGCAGCAAAGGTTCAAGTCCCAGGTTCAAGTCCAGGTCCTAAGAGTACCACAGCTCTAAAAATAGAGGTTACTGATACAATACATGAAGCATAGAAGTTCCATAAATAAGTTCCATAAAGCAGAGTCCATTGCCAAAAGATCACATAACAGGCTTTGTTAACCACATCAGGAGACTAATTTAACGCATAAAATAGCAGAGTTCACGGCACACCAGAGGCTGTGCCATGGCTCTAGATAGAGCCTTGCGGCTAACTAAGACAATGCACTAAGGTCTGTAAAGTGCCATAACGCAGAGCCCAGTATACGAAGGTTACATTTCAGGCTAGCCCTGAAATTGCCTAACACTATTGCTGAGAATCTGGATAACTGCTGTATAGAGATTCATTCAAACAGCATAATAAACATGTTGATTAATGAGAAAAAACATCTGGGGAGTATGGAGCATGTTGCTAGAAAATATGTTTTTCTCAGCAGAGCTTGCTGGAGGCGGGTTATACAGGGGGCAGATTAATGTTTGTTAGATCCCTTTCACACCGGGGAGTTTTTCAGTCTCTAAAGGGCTAAACATAGCTCCTGTAAAGCGCCTGAAAAAAGCCTCCCCTGCAGTCCCAGTGTGAAAGCCCAAGTGCTTTCACACTGGGGCTCTGCACTGGCAGGATGTTAAAAAAAGTCCTGTGAGCAGCATCTTTGGGGTGTATACACCCCTCCTTGGCCGCCCCTGCCCATTGAAATGAATGGGCACCGCTGGTGAAGAGCCTGCGAAGTGCTACATGGGTGCATTTAACCCTTTCTTTGGCCGCTAGCGGGGGTTAAAATGAGCCAGATTTGGCCAAGGAGATCATTTTATTGTTGTTTATGGAACTGTAGGGCAATTTGGTGATTCACAGTAAAATAAAAACGTTTAAGGTCACATAATTCTGAAGGCAGATCATTCTTTATCTACCAATGAAGGTAATATAATTTTATTATAGATACATTATATACAAAAAAAAAAAAAAATTCATTCAGTAGTTTGATCATTCCAATGGGGACAAATTAAGTACTATACAGTATTTTGTCCAATAGTTAGCAATCCATAAGGACTATATATGGTGTCAATTTATGTTTAACCACATGCCGACCAGCTGCCGCAGTTGTACTGCGGCAGAATGGCACAGCTGGGCGACATGACGTTATGTAATGTCTTTTCTCTCTGTGGCCACAAGGGGGCGCACACGCGCCCCCCAAGCCCATGCAAGTGTCCAGCGGTCTCAAACACCGCCGGGCTCCCATGATCGCCACTGAGACATGGAGAACCCGGAACACAGTTTCCGGTTCTCTGCGGGGAGAAGTGACAGATCGTCTGTTCATACAGAGTATGAACAGCGATCTGTTATCTTCCCTGCCCAGTCCCCATACCGCTTCAGTTAGAACACAAACTAGGACACACTTAACCTCTTCACTGCCTCCTAGTGTTAAGCCCTTCACTGCCAGTGACATTTTTACGGTAATCAATACATTTTTAATCGCACTGATCGCTGTATTAATGCCAATGGTCCCAATAATGTGTCAGAATTGTCCGACGTGTCCGCCATAATGTCAAAGTCACAATAAAAATCGCAGATCACCGCCATTACTAGTAAAAAAAAAAAAATTAATAATAAAAATGCCATAAAACTATCCCCTATTTTGTAGACGCTATAACTTTTGCGCAAACCAATCAATATACGCTTATTGCGTTTTTTTTTACCAAAAATATGTAGAATACATATTTCGGCCTAAATTGAGGAAAAAAATTGTTTTTTTTATATATTTTTGGGGGATATTTATTATAGCAAAAAATCAAAAATAATGCGTTTTTTCCAAAATTGGGGCTTTTTTTTTGTTTATAGCGCAAAAAATAAAAACCGCAGAGGTGATCAAATACCACCAAAAGAAAGCTTTATTTGTGCTATTTGACGTTTGCACGACCGTGCAAACGTCAGTTAAAGCGACGCAGTGCCAAATCGCAAAAAGTGCTCTGGTCAGGAAGGAGGGTGGCAACTTCCGGGGCTGAAGTGATTAAATATGTCCTACTAGTCAAGCTTTGTGACCATCACTCACTTTAATTTTCTCTCTCTCTAGAAATTGAGCTCAAAAGAAACGGCATCTTCCATATTGCAATCTTTAAAGTGGTTGTAAATCTCTGACATGAAATATGAACAGAGCATATCCTTCTATAATGTGTACTTGTCTCAATTCAAAGCACTGAGTGTGATTTCTGTCTGTTGCCTCATTGCTCTGCTATGTGCATGATTTATTTCTTGCGCACACAGGTTGTGCTGACCCGGAGAGATCAATGGGGCGAGGGAGGAGTCCTCCAGCACACAACCTGTGACTGACAGCCTCAGCTGCACATGCTTTACTAAGAGATTGTGCAGAAGGGAGTGTATCTCTTCCTTCCAATCAGATCTCAGATTACACTAATTTCTTTTCTCTGAGCTGTGCAGTGTGTGATCACATGTGGTCATATTCTGGCCTCCGTGCCTATGGAAGCTCAGAACTGCTGTGTAAATTCTGGACTTTGAACTGGTGTAGAGGAAAGAGGACTACAGATAAACAGGTAGAGTTTTTGATTAATCTTTGTGTATCACCAGAGGCCAATCACTTTGATGGGTATATGTAAGCGTTCACAACCACTTTAACAGAAGAGCTTTTGTCCTGGATTAAATGCAAGAGAATATGCCACATAAAATGAGGTAGTATTTATACAGACATACTTTTGCAGTTCTTGTACATCTATGTCATTTTCAGGGAGAATGGTTATGCCTCGTCCATACAATGTCCCTCCATGCAGGTGAAATTCCAGATATGAATTTTGAGCTTGATTTTCATTACAGGTGTTATGTAACTTTGCATGCAAATTTTGAATTACAATGTAACTTCCAACCTGCATGTGAGTGGAAAAATGTAATGCGTGTTACATGAGAAAAACAGTAAGTAAAAAAAAATAAAAAAATAAAATGAAATCATTATACTGACCACAATTTGTTGGGGGGGGGGATTAACAGAATTACAAGGATAAATGTATTAGTGCTTCAAATCATAAGTGTAGCAGTAAAGAAAGGTCCTTTTCTCCCTACCTCTTACATCTATCCATGGCATCTGGATTCTTTTTTCTCATTGTATCTATATGAGCTGGGATACAAGTCTCTACTTGCATGAGCAATGATACTGTACAGTGCATGTGGAAAGTAAACACAGCGCTTCACTTTTTCCACATTTTGTTATGTTACTGCCTTATTCCAAAATGGATTCAATTCATTATTTTCCTCAATATTCTACAAACAATACATCATAATGACAATGTGAAACAAGTTTGTTTGAAATCTTTGCAAATTTATTAAAAAAAAAAAAAAATCACATGTACATACAGTATCTCACAAAAGTGAGTACACCCCTCACATTTTTGTAAATGATTTATTATATCTTATCATATGACAACACTGAAGAAATGGTACTTTGATATAATGTAAAGTAGTGCATGTACAGCTTGTATAACAGTGTAAATTTGCTGTCCCCTCAAAATAACTCAACACACAGCCATTAATTTCTAAACCGCTGGCAACAAAAGTGAGTTCACAACTAAGTGAAAATGTCCAAATTGGGCCCAATTAGCCATTTTCTCTCCTTGGTGTCATGTGACTCATTAGTGTTATAAGGTCTCAGGTGTGAATGGGGAGCAGGTGTGTTAAATTGGGTGCTATCGCTCTCACTCTCTCATACTGGTCACTGGAAGTTCAACATCGCTACTCCAAGGCCAAGATCATACAGCGGTTTATCAGTACAGGTTCCACTCTGTACAGGCCTCGCCATGGTCGACCAAAGAAGTTTAGTGCACATGCTCAGCATCATATCCAGAGGTTGTCTTTGGGAAATAGACGTACGAGTGCTGCCAGCATTGCTGCAGAGGTTGAAGGGGTGGGGGGTCAGCCTGTCAGTGCTCAGACCATACGCCACACACTGCATCAAATTGGTCGGCATGGCTGTCGTCCCAGAAGAAAGCCTCTTCTAAAGATGATGCACAAGAAAGCCTGCAAACAGTTTGCTGAAGACAAGCAGACTAAGGACATGGATTACTGGAACGATGTCCTGTGGTCCGATGAGACCAAGATAAACTTATTTGGTTCAGATGGTGTCAAGCGTGTGTGGCAGCAACCAGGTGAGGAGTACAAAGACAAGTGTGTCTTGCCTACAGTCAAGCGTGGTGGTGGGAGTGTTATGGTCTAGGCCTGCATGAGTGCTGCCGGCACTGGGGAGCTACAGTTCATTGAGGGAACCATGAGTGCCAACATGTACTGTGACATACTGAAACAGAGCATGAGCCCCTCCCTTCGGAGACTGGGCCACAGGGCAGTATTCCAACATGATAACGACCCCAAACACACCTCCAAGACCACCACTCCCTTGCTAAAGAAGATGAGGGCAAAGATGATGGACTGGCCAAGCATGTCTCCAGACCTAAACCATATTGAGCATCTGTGGGGCATCCTCAAATGGAAGGTGGAGGGAGTGCAAGGTCTCTAACATCCACCAGTTCCGTGATGTCGTCATGGAGGAGTGGAAGAGCACTCCAATGGCAACCTGGCGAAGCTCTGGTGAACTCCATACCCAAGAGGGTTAAAGCAGTGCTGGAAAATAATGGTGGCCACACAAAATATTGAGACTTTGGGCCAAATTTGGACATTTTCTCTTAGGGGTGTACTCGCTTTTGTTTCCAGCGGTTTAGACATTAATGGCTGTGTGTTGAGTTATTTTGAGGCAACTGCAAATTTACACTGTTATACAAACTGTACACTCACTACTTTACATCGGAGCAATATGTCATTTCTTCAGTGTTGGAACATGAAAAGATATAATAAAATATTTATAAAAATGTAAGGGGTGTACTCACTTTTGTGAGATACTGTAAGTATTCACAGCCTTTGTCATGACACTCAAAATTGAGTTCAGGTGCATCCGGTTTCCACTGATCATCCTTGAGATGTTTCTACAACTTCACTGGAGTCCACCTGAGGTAAATTCAGTTGATTGGACATGATTTGGAAAGGCACACAACTGTTTATATATGGTCCCACAATTAATAGCGCATGTCAGAGCATAAACCCAGCCATGAAGTCCAAGGAATTGTCTGTAGACCTCTGAGACAGGATTGTATCGAAGCACAGATCTGGGGAGGGATACAGAAACATTTCTGCATCATTTAAGGTCCCAAGTGATCGGGTCTCAGCCTCTCAATGAGGCCTTTGAGAGCCTGAGCCAGCTGCTCCCATGAACTCCACAGCCCAGTGCTCCAGTAAGCCCGGGGAGGCAGAGCAGAGAGCTGTGACTGATAGTAACCAGCTCTCTGCTCACGGAGCTCTGAGAACCAGCGGTGTTTGATTGCTTGGTTCTCAGTCATAGAGCTGGTGGGGGACCGATGCTGCATCCACCTAGGTAAGTATGATTCCAACAAAAACATTCCCATACTTCTCTTTTAAGCAGTAATAACTCTGGTGCTTCGGATTATCAAGACAAAAAGGTTTCTCAAAACTGCCCAGTAAAAACAATGTTATATAATTAGACACATCCCTGATACAATTTCAATACGTAAACCCTGATCTATATCTATGGCAGTAAAGCACCCCTTGTCAACACCAATGACAGTCTACAGGTCCCCTTATAATTGAGAATGACTAGAGACAGAATGCAGTCTCTTGCAGCAGTCTTCTGAGAAGTTGTATAATACTAAAATTATTAAAAAATTAAAACTGAGCAGACTTAATAGTGATATTTACTAAATTATTTTGATATTCTCTAAATGATGTTACTTGCTGTAAATAATCTGCAAAAAAAAAAAAAAAAAGCAGATACTAATAGAAAGGTCATAAAGCATAAATAAGCAATAAAACCTGTCTGTGAAGTGTAAAAATAAAAACATGCATCTGATATTGCACTGCTAAAGCGAGGGCCCATTTCACTGTCCTTTTTAACCTGTAACTATGGACAATAAAGCTGAATAGGTCACCTTTATTTAGAGTTGTGCTCATAAGTTTACATACCCTGGCAGAATTTATGATTTCTTGGCCATTTTTCAGAGAATATGAATGATAACACAAAAACCTTTCTTTTAATCATGGCTAGTGTTTGGCTGAAGCCATTTATTATCAATCAACTGTGTTTACTCTCTTTAAATCATAATGGCAACAGAAACTACCCAAATGACCCTGATCAAAAGTTTACATACACCAGTTCTTAATACCGTGTATTGCCCCTTAAACATCAATGAGAGCTTGAGGTCTTTTGTGGTATTTGTGGATGAGGCTCTTTATCTTCTCAAATGCTAAAGCTGCCCATTCCTCTTGGCAAAAACCCTCCAGTTCCTGTAAATTCTTGGCCTGTCTTACATGAACTGCACGTTTGAGATCTCCCCAGAGTGGCTCAATGATATTGAGGTCAGGAGACTGAGATGGCCACTCCAGAACCTTCACTTTATTCTGCTGTAGCCAATGACAGGTGGACTTGGCCTTGTGTTTTGAATCATTGTCATGTTGGAATGTCCAAGTACGTCCCATGCGCAACTTCCTGGCTGATGAATGCAAATGTTCCTCCAGTATTTTTTGATAACATACTGCATTCATCTTGCCATCAATTTTTACCAATTTTCCTGTGCCTTTGTAGCTCACACATCCCCAAAACATCAGCGATCCACCTCTGTGTTTCACAGTAGGAATGGTGTACCTTTCATCATAGGCCTTGTTGACTCCTCTCCAAATCTAGTGTTTATGGTTGTGGCCAAAAAGCAAAATTTTGGTCTCATCACTCCAAATGACTTTGTGCCAGAAGGTTTGAGGCTTGTAAGCGGGATACTTTGTGGCATTTGCGTAGTAGGCTTTCTTCTGGCGACTCGACCATGCATCCCATCTTTCTTCAAGTGACTCCTTATTGTGCATCTTGAAACAGCCACACTCTGCCGTTACTGCTTCATCATGTCATCCGGTGACGTCATAAGGGGCAGGGTCACATCACCTGGTGCCCGTGCCCCATGCCTATACAAGTCGTTGCGCACTGCGCACCCGGCATTACAGCGGGAGAGAGCGTTGTGTCAACATCGGAAGAGAAGGAGGGAAAAAGACGACGGAGAAGCAATAGAGCAGGCAAAAGAGCAGAAGATAGCGGAGGAGCCCGGCAGAAGACACCGGAGAGCGAACTGGGGACCGGGAGAAGAGGCTGGAGAGCGGGAGAAGAGGCCGGAGAGAGCAGAGAAGTCGGAAGAGACCCCCCCAAGTCAGAAGAGACCCCCGGAGCTGCCTAATAAATGACTTTAAAAACCGGTCTAGTGTGTTTTTTTTTATTGACACTTCCCCCCCCCAGGTGAATGGGTAGGGGTACGATGTACCCCATACTCATTCACATAGGGCGGGGGGCTGGGACCTGGGGCCCCCTTATTAAAGGGGGCTCCTGGATTCCCATAAGCCCCCCGCCCGCAGCCCCCCACCCCAAAGCACCTTGTCCCCATGTTGATGAGGACAAGGGCCTCTTCCGACAACCCTGGCCGTTGGTTGTCGGAAGAGGCCCTTGTCCTCATCAACATGGGGACAAGGTGCTTTGGGGTGGGGGGCTGCGGTGTTCCCCCCTGCCCCAAAGCACCCACCCCCCATGTTGAGGGCATGCGGCCTGGTACGGTTCAGGAGGCAGGGAGAGGTGCTCACCCGTCCCCTCCCCCTTTCCTGACCGGCCAAGCTGCGTGCTCAGATAAGGGTCTGGCATGGATTTTGTGGGGACCCCCACGCTGTTTTTTCGGCGTAAGGGGATCCCCTTAAAATCCATACCAGACCGAAGGACCTGGTATGCTCTTGGAGGGGGAACCCATGCCGTTTTTTTATTTACAATTTGGCGTGGAGTTCCCCCTCAAGATTCATACCAAACATAGTGCCTGGTATTTGCGGGGATCCAAGCGTCTCAGACTTCAAGTCGCAGGGCAAAGTCGGATCCAAAGTAGGACGAGTGTAGTGTCGCACCAGTATGAACCCGGCCTGAAACACTTACGGACCGCCCTCTGTCACTATACGTCGGCTGTTTGAAGAGGGGTATCGTTGTTATGGCAGCAGCTAACTACCATAACTCCAGTATCCTCTTCTTCAGCAGACGGTCCACTTAAAATAGATAAAAGTGGTCTCTGCAGCGGACTCACCGCAAGATCACTTTTATTGATGGCAGGAAAGGGGCCCCCCTCCCACTGCACTCAGGTGCCCTCCGCCGCTTACCGGAGCCATCCACAGTGGCGGAGGCGAACGTTTTCGCTCCCGTGTGTGCTATGGAGTTGAGTGAGGGGAAGATGGCCCCCACACATCTCCATACCATTGTAGGGCGGAAGCAATGTCAAAACGTCACTTCTGCCCCTAGCTCTTAAAGAGACATTTTTTATTTATTTTTTTTCACTTTTTTAAATTTTTTTCAAACGCCATTTTATTTTTTTATTTTTTTTTTATTGCATTTCAGTGTAAATATGAGATCTGAGGTCTTTTTGATCCCAGATCTCATATTTAAGAGGTCCTGCCATGCTTTATTCTATTACAAGGGATGTTTACATTTCTTGTAATTGAAAAATAAATTGTGTCACTTTTATTCCTAAGAACAGTGTAAAAATAAAAAGGTAACATAAGAAAAAAAAAAAAAAAGAAATTTTAAACGTGCCCCGTCCCACAGAGCTCGCATATGAAAACAGTGTTAAAACCACACATGAAATATTGCCGCAATCGCTAGAGCGAGAGCAATAATTCTAGCCCTAAACCTCCTTTGTAACTCAAAACATGCAACCTGTAGAATTTTTTAAACATCACCTATGGAGATTTTTAAAGGTAAAAGTTGTTCGCTATTCCACGAGCGGGTGCAATTTTGAAGCGTGACATGTTGGGTATCAATTTACTTGGCGTAACATTATCTTTCACGATATAAAAAAAAATACAGTGTGACCATTTTATTCTCTAGGGTGTTAGAAATTTATATATATATATATATATATATATATATATATATATATATATATATATATATATATATATATATATATATATATATATATATATATATATAATTTTTTGTTCCTAACTATATATATATATATATATATATATATATATATATATATATATATATATATATATATATATATATATATATATATATATATATATAAATATATAAAAAATGTTTGGGGGTTCTATCTAATTTTCTAGCAAAAAAAACTGTTTTTAACTTGTAAACACCAAATCTCAAAACGATGCTCGGGGCTGAAGTGGTTAATAGCTATTCAAACCCCATTTGTGTAAACTTGTGTGCATTTTATTATTAGGCCAAAATCACCAGGTTATGTAAACTTTTGGGTCATTGACTTCAGGGTCATTTGGATAGTTTCTGCTGCCATTATGATTTAAAAAGAGTAAACACAGTTGACTGATAATAAATATAACACTAACCATGAGTGAAAGAAAAGTTTTTGTGTTATCTATCATATTCTCTGAAAAATGGCCAAGAAATCATAAATTCTGCCAGGGTATGTAAACTTATGAGCACAACTGTACATGTCACAGTTATAAAAATGGCTTTAGCTCATTACTTCTACCAGGCAAGATGTGGTAATGTTCAATTATTCGGTTTGTAAATATGAAAATTAAAAATTCCTACAGACCAGTATATTCATGTTAAGTGGAAGTTGAGCCACATAGGGGCAGCATTATCTCACTAGACTGGAGAATGAAGACTAAACCTCCAGGCGAACATTTTCTTAGAGAAATTCACTATTAACTGCTTCTTATTACCTGATCTTTTTTGTATACAAAGAAAGAAGTAGGGCACAATCTGTAGATCTTATACCGAAACGCAAGTCAACCCTTTTTTAAATTCTCAATGTGGTTTAGAATGGATAAAATCTTTGTTTTTATTAGCTTTTATTTCTCTATATAGGTTTTTATTAGTCTACAGTGGAAAGATTTACCCTCAATTATTGTCATTGTAAACACGGAAAATTGAAGGAGTTTGCCTCATGGGGACACAGACCACAAAGAAATCATAATTAAAAGAGTTATAAAACAAAAGCTTTGGGCATCTGTAAACTAAAAATACAGAAGATGCCACCCAGTCATACATGTGGTATAAACCACTTGTTACCGGAGTCAAGTTAGATAGATGAACTATATATCTTTTTGATGTGGTACTTACTAGAGGTCGACCGATATGGGTTTTTCTCTGGTCGATGCCGATATTTAGAAATCGCGGTGACCGATGCCCGATATGTGATGCCGATTTTTTTGGGCCGATATATTAGGCGTTTTTTTTTTTTTTCCCTTCATCTCATAAAATCTAACAGTTAGACCCCTTTCACACTGGGGAGTTTTTCAGGCGCTTTTGGGCTAAAAATAGCACCTGTAAAGTGCCTGTAAAACGGCTCCCCTGCAGTCTCAGTGTAAAAGCCCGAGTGCTTTCACACTGAGGCGATCCGCTGGCAGGATGTTAAAAGAAGTCCTGCAAGCAGCATCTTTGGAGCGGTGTATACCATCACTCCTGCCCATTGAAATGAATGCGCACCGCTGCCGAAGCGCCTGCAAAGCGTTTCAGCAGCAGCGCTTCAGGGGCGCATTTAACCCCTTCCTCGGCTGCTAGCTGGGTTAAAAGCGCCCCGCTAGCAGCCGAATAGCGCCGCTAAAATGACGGTAAAGCGCTGCTAAAACTAGCAGTGTTTTACCATCAACGCATGCCCGCTCCAGTGTGAGAGCAACCTTAAGTGATACAGAAAATTTTTTACATTTAAACATTTATTAAACAAAACAAACCTCCAATCAGTTCACTTGTATGTAGAATTTAGATAAAAAAAATAAATAAACTATATCTTAAATATTAAATACACAAACAGGTAATCAAAACTTTTGGACGAAAAAAAATGGGCTAACTTTACCGCTTAGTTTTTTTTTTAATTTTTAGTGTAGTATTTGTTCAAAAAAAATTGCGTTTGAAAGACCGCTGCGCAAATACCGTGTGACATAAGATATTGCGACAACTGCTATTTTATTCCCTAGGGTCTATGCTAAAAAAAAAAAAAAAAAAAAATAATATATATATATATATATATATATATATATATATATATATATAATGTTTGGGGGTTCTAAGTGATTTTCTAGCAGAAAATACAGGATTTTTACTTGTAAGCAACACTTGTCAGAAAAGATTTAGTCTTTAAATGGTTAAACTGAGAGCTTCTACACACAGAGTTCAGTTCATTCATAAGTGTAAACATTGTATCTCTTCAGGTTCTTTTTATCAGACTTGGCAGGCTGCCCAGAGGAGGAGAGAAGTCACTTCACAGAAAATTTCAGGCAACTTGTATTGACTTCTATTACAGAAATCATTTGCAAGTCGCGCTGAAGTTATATCGGCCTTTTTTATCAGCACAATCGGCCGATGCCGATTAATTAAAACACACCAAATATCGGCCGATATAAACCAGTCATTGGAGTAATAGCGTACTCAAAATATATATAGTATCTAACTCCTGATCAGGCAATAATAGGGATTTGCCCCTTATATATGGTAACAAACACAGTTGTGCTCATAAGTTTACATTGATTTCTTGGTCATTTTTCAGAGAATATGAACATCAGCGATGCACCTCCGTGTTTCACAGTAGGAATGGTGTACCTTTCATCATAGGCCTTGTTGACTCCTCTCCAAATGTAGCGTTTATGGTTGTGGCCAAAAAGCTCAATTTTGGTCTCATAACGCCAAATGACTTTGTGCCAGAAGTTTGATTGAGGCTTGTCTCTGTGCTGTTTGCCGTATTGTAAGCGGGATACTTTGTGGCATTTGCGTAGCAATGGCTTTCTTCTGGCGACTCAACCATGCAGCCCATCTTGCTTCAAGTGCCTCCATATTGTGCATTATATCCTTTGACAATTCTTTTGCTTTCCCCATGACTCAGAATCCAGAAACGTCAGTGCAGCAGTGGATGAAAGATGCAAGGGTCTGTCATGAGTCCAGAAGCTCATTGACCTTTTACACACACACACACACTAAATTACAAGCAAACAGATCACAGGTGAGAATGGTTACCTTTGATAGTCATTCAAACACCTTTGTGTCAACTTGTGTGCATGTTATCAGACCAAAATCAGCAGGTTATGTAAACTTTTGATCAGGGTCTTTTGGGTACTTTCTGTTGTGATTATGATTTAAAAAGAGTAAACACAGTTGATTGATAATAAATGGCTTCAGCCAAACACTAACCATGAGTGAATGAAAAGTTCTTGTGTTATCCATATTCTCTGAAAAATGGCCAAGAAATCGTAAATTCTGCCAGGGTATGTACACTTATGGGCACAACTGTATATGATCTGAAAATAGTGATGTGGAATCTGGGCTTTACTCAAATTGAACTTGAATATGGTGAGTGGGAACTTATAACTGTAATCGCATAAGGTCACCAAGGTGAATCCAGTACACTGGACCATCAGGCTATTATTCAGCAAATTCATATCAAAAGAACAAGGGATCTGCTGAGCTTGAAAGATCTTGCAGTATGTAGTACTCAAACTTACAAACTCTCTTAGGCCTCATACACACGGACGTTTTAAAAAAGCACCTGTAAAGCTATTACCGACGCTAGGAAAAAAGCAACGTTAAAAACGCGATTTTATTTGCGTTTTGCATTGGCGTCAATGCACGTTTAGCCATGCTAGCTTTCAGCCACGTTTCTCTGCCTCTATTCAAAATCAATGGTTCCCTATGGGAGCCCACTGATTTGAATACAAGTCGCACCAGAAGTCAGATCAAGATGATCCGACTTGCGGTGTGACTTGTGTGCTGAGAATCTTGAAGGCAAACCCCGCCAAAATGTAAAAAAAAAAAAAAAATTGCATGAGGTTCCCCCTCCCAAGGCTCTTATGGATCTTAAGGGGAACCCCCATACTAAAAAGAATTGTGTGAGGGTCCCTCCCAAGATCCATACCAGACCCTTATCCGCGCACGCAGCCTGGCAGGTCAGGCGGGGGGTGAGTGAGCACCCCCCCCTCCTGGACCATACCAGGCCACATGCCCTCAACATGGGGGGTGGCTGCTTTGGGGCAGGGGGGCTCTGTGCCCCCACCCCAAGCACCTTACCCCCATGTTAATGAGGCCAAGGGCCTCTTCCCGACAACCCTTGCCGTTGGTTTCAGGGTCTGCGGGCGAGGGATTATTGGAATCTGGAAGCTCCCGAGGTGAATGAGTATGGGGTACATTGTACCCCTACCCAGTCACCTAAAAAAGTGTAAAAAATAAACACACTACACAGGTTTTAAAAGGATTTTATTAAGACAGCTCCGGCTCTTGTCCCTCTTCTGGTGACGTCTTCTCTCTCTGCCGGTCCTTCTCCCCTCTCCGGTTCTTCTCCTCTCTGCGCTGTCTTCTCTCTCTTTTGCCGGTTCTTCTCCCACTGCTCTTCTCCCGATGTTGGCGACGCGATCTCCCGATGTAATGCTGGATTTGACGTGTGCAAGGACTTATATTGGCATGGGGCGGGGCCACCTGATGACGTAATTTGGATGCCACGCCCGGCCACGGTAATGTCATAAGGGGCGTGGCCTCCAAATTAATGGCCCCGCCCCATGCCAATATAAGTAATTGCACACGGCGGACCCAGCATTACACCGGGAGATGGTGTCGATTCAACATCGGAAGAGCAGTGGGAGAAGACCCAGCAAAAGAGCGAGAAGACCCGGCAAAAGAGCGAGAAAACAGCGGAGAGAGGAGAAGAAGGACCGGTAGAGGGAGAAGACATCGCCAGAAGAGAGAGAAGAGCCGGAGCTGCCTTAATAAAATACTTTAAAAACCTGTGTAGTGTGTTTATTTTTGACACTTTTTTTTTTTTTTTTCAGGTGAATGGGTGGGGTACGATGTACCCCATACTCATTTACCTAGGGTGGGGGGCCAGGATCTGGGGGCCCCCAGATTCCAATAAGCCCCCGCGGCAGACCCCGAAACCAAGGGCAAGGGTTGTCGGAAAGGGGCCCTTGTCCTCATCAGCATGGGGACAAGGTGCTTTGGGGCCCCCCCTGCCTCAAAGCACTCACCCCCCATGTTGAGGGCATGTGGCCTGGTATGGTCCAGGAGGGGAGGGGGTGCTCGCTCACTCCCCCTTTGCCCGACCTGCCAGGCTGCGTGCTCGGATAAGGGTCTGGTATGGATCTTGGGGGGGACCCCTACACCATTTTTTTTGGTGTGGGGGTTCCCCTTAAGATTCATAGCAGACTGAAGGATCTGGTATCGTCTTGGGGGGGAACCTCACACAATTTTTTTTTTTTACATTTTGGCGGGGTTCTTCTTCAAGATTCTCAGCACACAAGTCGCACTGCAAGTCGGATCATCTTGATCCGATTTCTGATGCGACTTCTATTCATATCAATGGGCTCCCATAGGAAACCACTGATTTTGAATAGAGGCAGAGAAACACCGGATGAGGTTTAACGCTGTGTATACAGCGTTAAGCCTTGTTAAACGTGTTTAACACCTTTTATCGACGTCTGCCATTTTTACAGCTCTAGCACTGGAGCCTCAGAACGCGCTGGTCCTGGTTTTTATTTGAAGCCTAAAAACGCCAATGCCTTTTACAGCTCAAAATCATCATGATGTGTATGAGGTCATTGAATAACATAGAGTGGTGTTTTTAAGCTGCAAAAAAAAAAAAAAGCTCAAAAACGCCGCTGTAAAAACGTCCATGTGTATGAGGCTTTAGGAGTAAAAAAAGCAAAAGCAAAAAATATCATGTGTGTAGTGTATCACAAATAATTGTGGTAGATTGAGGATCATCAATAATAGCCTGTGTATAAGTCAAGGGATTGCATTGTACACGTACATGTAAACGTGTAAAATATACATATCTATACAGACTGAAAAATCGTCTGCTTCCTCTGTTTTCAGTACAAGCAAAGGCAAGGGTACCTATTCACAAGCACGAGGGCAAATAAAGAAATGCACATTAAATCGTAAACTGAGAGAGAGTGCAGAAAACTCATTGGCATGATAAAGAATATTTAAAAAAAAAAAAAAATGATATCCTCCAGAGAATGGTTGTTCTCCAGAGAATGTCAGCTAATGATCCGTGGTAAGCAGATGGTAAACATAAAATAGCTGTATATGAATCACTGGAAAGCGGGTATAGCAGTGCACTTTATTATGAGCTGGCAAAGTATTTGCTGAATGGTGTCACTAATTGTTGATTGTTCAAACTGTAGCAGACGTGGCATTCATATCCATGTACAGGTGAGAATAACTTCTGGAACTATTGCCAGCAGGGACTTGAGCAGAAGCTATATTATGTCACCATAAGTGAATAAGAAGTTTTCAGTCTGTTAAAATGTCTGCTTGTCAACAGAATTTAAAGGAGTACATCGCCCAATAAATGTGGTAACTGTTTTGAGGTTCACATTGAATTTCCAGAGATTATACGGAGAAGATTGTGCATGAAACTCTCTTCATTGGCTAAGAAACGCCTGATAGATAGAAGCATAGAAAAGTAATGCGATATCTCCAGACATGAGGCATCTCGGAATCAAACCGTGGCTCACAGTAAGATACCACGTCTACCACACGGTCATCAACAATATTTGTTTACCTGTATTCTCCTTAGGCATCACCTTGTAAATTTTGTAGTTTGCCTACATCTCGACTCCAATAGCCCAGGAGTTGTGCTTTTGACTTTTTGTGGTACAAGTGTTTTATCTTCTTTGGGAATGTTTCCATCAGCTTTTAAAACACTTCTTTTTCTCTCTTTTTTTTTCTTTTTTAACCACCTAAGGACTGGAAGGATTTACCCACTTCCTGACCAGGCCATTTTTTGCGATACGGCACTGCATCGCTTTAACTGACAATTGCGCAGTCGTGCAATGTTGTACCTAAACAAAATTTATCCTTTTTTCCCCCAGAAATTGAGCTTTCTTTTGGTGGTATTTGATCACCTCTGCATTTTTCATAAGTATTGATCAGTTTAAGCCGATATGTATTCTACATATTTTTGGTAAAAAAAAATAAAAAAATAAAAATTGCAATAGGCGTATATTGATTGGTTTATGCAAAAGTTATCGCATTTACAAACTTTGGGGGCTTTATTTATTTTTTGTTTGGTTGTTGTACTGGTAATGGCGGCGATCAGTGTTTTTTAGCGGGACTGTGACATTGCGGCAGACAAATCTGACCTCAAATTACACTTTTTGTGTAATTGACAGTGACATTATTACATTGATCAGTACTATAAAAATGCACTGATCAATGTATAAATTACACTGGCAAAGAAGGGGTAAACACCAGGGGTCGATCAAGGGGTTAACTGTGTTCCCTCAGCGTGTTTTAACTGTAGGGGGATGGGCTGCCAGTGACATGACAGATCGCTGTTCCTGATCACTGGGAACAGAAGGTCTCTAACATGTCCCCTGTCAGAACAGGGATCCACCTTGTTTACGTAGGCAGATACCCGTTCTGCCTCTGTACACCGCGATTGTGGGTCGCTGGCGGACATAGAGTCCGCCGGGCCCGTGGGCGCGTTCCCGCAGCAGCAAGCGCGCGTCCGCTATATCACTTAAACGAGCTGACGTACAATGATGTCGATTCGCTGTATCTTGCCACAGTACAAGTGTGACGGGTGGTCGGGAAGCAGTTGAACATAATTTTTTCCTTCCTTCAGCCTGCTAGATAACGGGCGTAATTGTTTACAGGTATTATATACCTATATGTTCAACTCATAATAAGCTCGCTCACATTGGAATTGTGAACAAAGTGGAAATTGATCAAGTGGAGACTAAAACTGGGGTCACACGGGAGACATTGTTCAAAAAAAAAAAAAAAAAAGTCCGACATTCGGCCTGTGTGTATGTTGATCTATCCGACAGAAGCTGGCCGAGCATGCTGGAAAACCAGCAGTCGACCGACTACCGATCAGCGCTCTCTCAGCCAATGGCAGAGAACGCTGTTCAGAGTCTTCTGTTGTGTCAGAACACAACAGCTCAGCAGGTGAGATCACTGGACTAACTTTGCATAGTGAGTACAGCGGCTCCGACCGGAGCGGACAGTTTTAAAGTGTGTACCCAGATTTAAATAGGAGTCAGGCCAAAAGGAATCTTCAGCCTGAAGTATCAGTTTAAACTTCTTGCAAGTAGTATTAATACTATTACTGGGATAATAGACGTTAGCAAGGTTGTAGGGTTTGCTCAGTGCACAGAATGGCACAGACTTTATTGTTGCATTAACACTCGATTACAACCATTTTTATTTTACTCTTAGGATTTTAACTTTGCACTACTATATATTATAAGAATTCTACGTGAATAAATATTTGCTTTTAGCAGTGTATATTTGTGTTTGGTTCATTCCTTGAGTGGCAGCACCTTTTTAAAGTCTAGTTTCTTTTTTGTTTCTGGTATACAGGTAGTAATATGGGTTAATGTAGTTAGAGTGAGAGGTAGGGTCTCACAAGAAAAGAAGGCAGGTCCTGTGCTTGAGCATCCAAACAAATTTGCCAGGTTGGGTGAAGATGTGGCAGCCATAGATGTAACTGCTACCCCTAACAGTCAGGAGAACAGCCCATCTAGGGGTGGTGGCAATTTAGGAATGCCTACACAGTTAGTGGTAATAGGGGATTCTATAATCAGAAGGACTAATAGAATCATTTTTTGCCATGATAGCATCAACTGAATGGTTTGCGGTCTCCCTGGTGCCATGGTTCAGCATGTGGTTGACCGAGTAAACAAATACTGGGAGGGACTGAGCACGACCCAGCTATCATGGTCCATGTTGGAACCAATAACAGAATACAAGGAAAGTGGAGAATTTTAAAGATCAATTTGCAGGTTGAAGGGAAGGATCTCTAGAATAATGTCTGTGCCATGTGCAAGACAGGAAATCAGGGGGAGCTTAGAGAACTTAAGGCATGGCTAAAGACCTAGTGTAAGATGGAAAGACTTTGGTTTCTAGACCATTGGACTAACTTTTCATTGGGGGTACAACACACATATATATATATATCAGGGCTCGACAAATCCCAGGCGCCAGGTCGCATTTGCGACTAGAATTAGCGACCTGGCGCCTGGAGCGGCACAGCTGGGGGTATCCTGTCTTTGTGCGGACTCCGACCCCCCCCCGTGCGATCGCGTCAGGCCGCCGGCCGGTAATTGAGGCCCCGGCTTTGCGGCCTTCTTCGGTAGTTCTGGAGTCCTTCTGATATCTGGCGCCATCTTGTGGTGGCCGTTGGTATTGCAACCAGCAATGCTAATGCAATGCTAATGCAATGCTAATGCGAAATACCTGCCTGTTTTCACTGCCCATCTCCTTCCAAAAGTGGAAAAGAGAAGGAAGTGAATGTGAGGATAGCCTTTTTTTTTTTTTCGTAATAAATTTTTATTTTTATGTATTTATATTTATATAAAAACTGTTTATTTTTTTCCTAATTAAAATTAATTTATTATCTCCCTGCTTGGCCCCTTTCACATGAGCTGTCTGATCAGGTTCGCCTGTCAGTTTTTCAGGCGGACCTGATCGGACCCTTAGAGCCCTTTCACACCGAGCCGCAGGGGGCGTCGGCGGTAAAGCGGCGCTATTTTTAGCGCCGCTTTACCGTCGTTTTAGTGACGCTATTCGGGCCTCTAGCGGGGCGGTCTTTTTCTGTGTAAATTTAAGATTAGTTATTTTTTATAGAGGTTTATGGGAAGGCTGGGAGGAGCATTTAAATTAGGATTGAGGGGGGTGGGAGAATTAGAATATAATGGGGCAAACAACTCAAACGGGGCTACGGTAGGTCATGAGGAGTCAACCACTGGCAATTATAGTACTATTTGTACTACAAAAAAAATCATATGCAAAACTCAAGTGCAAAATGCAATAATGGGTTAGAGTGTTGGAAACGCTATTGCATAACGAGAACTAGGATTTAATTGGTATTGCTGAATCTTGACTTCACTCTTCATACGATTGGGCTATTAATATTCCTGGCTATGCGCTCTTTCAGAGAGGCAGGGTAAGACAAAAAGGTGGCAGTGTCTGTCTCTATGTGAGACATGATCTCAAAGTGGATGTGAAAGAGGACCTTCTTGATGGAGATTGTGATGGTGTTGAAGCATTATGGGTGAAGCTGCATATGGGTGTGCATACTTTAAAGTATGGTTTAGATTAAGTAAGGCTAAGATTTTCTACAGGCCACCCAGTGTTAATAAAGGGGTGGAGACTCAGCTCCCTGCACAGATAAGGGCTGCAAGGACTGGGGCAGTAATAATAATGCGAGATTTTACCTACCCTTAAATAATTGATCCAGATAATGGCACTGCTGAAAGAGTAAAAGAGCAGAAACTATTATTATTTACAGATGCTGTGATATTACCACACAGACTTTTTTATAAGAAAAAAAGTTTGAGTGGCCCGGGGACGCGCGGTAGTATATCAGAGTTGTACACTCTGCGGATCAGGGTTCTAAACTCTCATCTGGTTCTAGTGGTCGCCCATGGTGCACAAGGAGTTTTAAATACTTCCCTGGTGGAGGCGAATTACAAGGTATTGTCACAATGGTACCTCGTACCTGCATGATTAGTAAAAATCTACCTGGATGCCTCACACCCCGTTTCAGGGGTTGCGACCGGGAAGGAAGCATGCTCCACGTTTGGTGGACATGCCCAAAAGTAAAACAGTACTGGGCAAGAATATTCAACTTGGTATATTCAGTGACTGGATTGAATATTCCTAAAAATGTTAAGATGGCACTATTTTCTGATCTATCGAGTGAGTTACCTAAAAATCTTATGACTCTAACCTTCTTTATCTTTCTGGCAGCTAAGATTACCATAGCAAGAGCATGGGAAAATCCTGTGATAAACCTAGCATTAGTGAAAAAGCAAAATCTGATGGATCAGGAAAAAATAAAAATGGGCTAGCATCTTTCATGACCAACAACATCGCTTTGAAAAGCTCTGGAATCCCTGGATCAGATACCTTCAGTCCATAGTTACTAATTTTGACCTGGACTTTTTTTCTATATGTTTAAGAGTGGGCTTCAAGGTTGCCTTTAACCTGGCCCACACATGGAAATGTGGTGTTCTTTGGATTGGCATAGGCAAATTTGGTCCAACCACGTAGAATTTATTTTGCAGGACTTTCCTCTCTCTCTTCCCCAGCCACCCCCTTTTTTTCTTCTTTTTTGCTTAAGAACTACATATGGTTACTATGCCTATAGTTTATAGATCATCTTGACCGTTACAACTAGAATATGTTGATTTTGATATTTTCCTCTGTAATACTATTGTTTATGATATACTTGTACTCATAAACAATAGTATTATGTTGTACTTGTATTTTTTTTTAAATCCTGACTCTATTTGCGAGCTTTGTTTCAAGCCTCTGGGGTGTGCAGTACCACATGTGGGTGCTGGTGACGTTCGAAGAACACTCAGAGACACACAGAGACACTTGGAAACCGAGAGTCTCCAAGTGTCTGAGTGGTCTGGGACACCCGCGCACCTCTGGCCACATGCAGTACTGCATACACCAGCAGTGGCACTGGAACGCATTATCTGAGTTTCCATTGATTCCTATGGGGAAGTCCGCTTTAAAATACGAATGCTTTGGATTACAAGCATGCGTAGCTTATAGTCTCAAACTGTGCAGAGCTTATTACTAATGTTCAAAGAAAGGAACATATGGATAGCAGTGGCCATAACACAATTTACATGTAAGCTGTAAAAACAAGCACATACTGGAAAGATAAAAAAACAGTTTAAGAGAGCAAAATTTCCAAGGCTGAGGACTGCTCTTCAAGAATTGAACCAGAAGGGAATACTGTCATCGGAGAACAAAGAACAGAAATGAAGGAATGCGATCATCATTTAAAAGTTACAGAGAACGAATCAGAATATGTAAAAAGGAAATCAAGGCTACAAAAATTCAAAGTGAACAACAGGTTGCAAAAAAGAGTAGGACAGACCACCCAAAAATTCTTCAAATGTATTATTAGTAAAAAGGTCAGGTCTGAGCATGTAAGCCCTCTAACAAGATAAGTTAGAGTTGGTAACTATGGACAAAGAGAAAGGACATTTATTAACCACTTGCCGACCGCTGCACGTACTTATACTTCGGCAGAATGGCAAGGCTGGGCAAATGGGCGTACCTGTACGTCCCTTTGAATTTGCCGCCGTGTCATCGCTCCCGCCGCGAGCTCCGTGAGTAGGATCGTGGGTCCCGTGGACTCAATGTCCGCGGGGATAGCTGCGATCGTCTCACGGAGAGCAAGAACAGGGAGATGCGAATGTAAACAAGCATCTCCTCATTCTGCCTAGTGACACTGTCAATGGTCATAGCTCCCTGTGATCGGAAGCTATGATCAGAGATGTGTCACACACAGCCCCTCCCCCCCCAGTTAGAACACATCCCTAGGACACACTTAACACCTCCCTAGCCCCCTAGTGGTTAACCCCTTCACTGCCCGTGTCATTTTTACAGTAATCAGTGCAATTTTATAGCACCGATCGCTGTAAAAATGACAATGGTCCCAAAAAAATGTGTCAAAATTGTCCAATGTGTCCGCCATAATGATAAAAATCGCAGATCGCCGCCATTACTAGTGAAAAAAAAAAAAATTAATAAAAATGCCATAAACTATCCCCTATTTTGTAGACGCTATAATTTTTGCGCAAACCAATCAATAAACGCTTATTGTGATTTTACCAAAAATATGTAGAATACGCATCGGTCTAAACTGAGGGAAAAAAATGTGTTTTTTATATATATTTTTGGGGGGTATTTATTATAGCAAAAAGTAAAAAATAATGTGTTTTTTTCAAAATTGACGCTCTATTTTTGTTTATAGCGCAAAAAATAAAAACCGCAGAGGTGATCAAATACCACCAAAAGAAAGCTCTATTTGTGGGAAAAAAAGGACGTCAATTTTGTTTGGGAACCATGTCACACAACCACGCAATTGTCAGTTAAAGCGATGCAGTGCCGAATTGCATAAAGTGCTTTGGTCTTTGGACAGCAAAATGGTCCGGGGCTTAAATGGTTAAATACCTTCTTCAGCTCTGTGTATACAAAGAAAAATTGGGGACCTCAAGTCCATAATGGGGATAGTACTGAGATAGCCCCAAAAGAACCACAATGGCTGAAAACTGATATGATCCAGAGATATTCAGACAAAATAAAGGCAATTAAAACAGGTGGCTTATACTCCTGTGTCCTCAAATAGTTGAGCTGTGTTATTTCAAAGCCATTGTTTCTAATTAGGCCAACATCTTATAAAGTAAGCAAAAATTGAGACAAATGAGTGCCTGTGGATATAGTATACTTCGATTTTGCCAAAGCATTTGATACAGTTCTCCACACATGGCTAACGTGCTAATTAAAGTTCACAGGCTTAGAAAACTCAGTATATAAAACGGATAGAAAACTGGTTAAAAGATTGTATTTAGAGAGTAGTGAGTAATGATTCATACTTCTAAATGATGAGTTTGGAGTTAAAAGAACCATTTTACTGTTTGCAAATGACAGCAAGCTACAGTATATAGTGGAATAATGTCCTTAAAGGATGTCTCCAACTTACTAACTGCCTTTAATGCACTGTTTAATTGGGAAACTATATGGCAAATGAGGTTTGGTATATTGTTGCTAAAGTTAAGTTATGCACTTGGGGGCTAAAAACATGAATGCATTATACAATCTAGGGATGACAATGGTAGAGAAGTACCTGGGTGTTCTGGTAGATCATAGACTTAATAGCATGCACTACCAAGCTGCAGTTTTTAAAGCTATCAAAATATTCTCTTGTATTAAAAGAAGGCATAGATTCCAGAGAGAAAGAGAGAGACATAATTTTGCCCCTGTACAAATCGTTACCAAGACCTCATCTGGAATATGCAATTCTATTTTGAGCACGAGTTTACAAAAAGGATAATTGGAGAACTAGAGAATGTACAGAGAAGGGCAACCAAACGGATGCAAGGCATTAAATAGTTCAGCTATGAGGAAAGATTAGCTGAAATTAATTTATTCTCTCTGGAGAATATGTAATTAAGGCTGGCCCATACAGGGTCGAATTTCAAAAGAATCTGCTTTTGAAAATCAGAAATTTTGTGCGCAACAGGATATTAACATTTACAGGTAATAACACCAGAGATTGTTGAGCCAGGGAACATCTATCTGCCTTCAGAAGGATCAGGAAGAACATTTTGTTAGCCCAAATTGGACCATGCTTTACAGTGTTTTTTTGCCTTCTCAAGTGTGGGTATAGGATTGTCTATATGGGGATTTTCTAATTTATTTTTTCTTTTGGTTAAACAAGATGGACATGTGCTTTTATTTAAGCTATGTAACCATGTAATAGCAAGGGGTTTATACCATATGTGGCTGGGTGGTGTTTTTAAATTTTTTTATTAATGTAGCCAATTGGCTAAATAAATACGAACAAGCCACACTATGGAGTCCTACAAAGTTCAAAAACACTTTAACCTGTAATTAGGTGGGGGAGCTATTCCACTAGAGAACACCAAAAACGACTCAAAAATACAAAATGGATAATGCTCAACCCCTACCCATGTGTGTTAATAAGGATACTAAAAGTTCAGGTGCTTACTTGTATATCCTAAAATCATGACATCCCCACAACGGAGGGAGAAAAGGATAGGAAAGAGATGAACATGAGAGTACTCCCATTCAATATACAAAAATCGACCTTTATTGCACAATTATAAAATACACATATATCACAAGACAAATTAAAACTTGTGCCAGCTAACCTGCTCCTATTGTTATGGTCTTTTATGTCACAATGAGACTTCTATATTCTAAGGGTCTGTTAAATCAACATTCATGTCAATCACACACTCAAAATTATAATGGGTGGCCACCCATTTGGCATGTATTGATTGTGTTGATAGGGTATGATATATAGCAGCCCATTAACACATGGTCTCCACCTCATACAGGCTCTTCAAAGGTGTAGCATATCATATATTTCATTGTGTATGTTATTTTGTTACAACCCAGATGTTGGATCAAAATTCCACATTCAATGTTAGTACAATTGGATAAAGGCAAAAACTATGCGTTATGCAACTTGTTAGTTGATATTCTCCATATGCATAGATATTCACAAAGGCAAGTCTCTCAAAAAGTGCATTGGTACTTATTATTCATGCTGCAGGTGGAGTTATCATTTGTCAGTCCTCATTGAATAGAGCCATAAACGCCAAGGGGCCACTGGAAAGGGCCATCAACTTTAGGCCTGTAGAGCCATAGTTTTCAAATGGGGCAGGTAGCTGGACACACACAAAGCCTGACCGGTTTCGCCGTGTGTCCCAGCTGCTTCAGAGGCGGCTACATGTGAAAAGGGCCCATTTCCTGTTTATATTGAGAAAATTCCCAGCAAAATGGCCGAATTTGGCTAAATATACTATTTTGTCAAATAAAGATTTTTGTATCCACAGCATACTGTGCTTGTATTTTGGATTTGGAGATACTGAAGTTTTTATTTGATAGCTCACCTTGCGGTATGGCACAGTTGGGCAAATCTTAGGACTGGATGGACAGAAACATATTCCCCTTTTACAGGTAAAACAGCTATCATATATTTCATCTGTGTATTTAGCAGCTTGCCTGGAGTTATACTTTAAAATCAATTCCACTGTCATGAATGAATCATTTTACACGGCAGCTAAGCACAGTATGACACCTTTTTATTGTGTTAACTAATAAAGGGGTGCAATAGTGCCGTAAAATGATAATGGCAAGGGTATTGACACCTGAACACTTCTATACTTGTTACATTATTCTGTTTGCTGTTTATATAAAACAAAAAAAAAAAAAACAGACAGACATACATTATGCCCATGTTTAACATAAGAGGCACTTTCCACATATAAAAAGCAAAATACAGTGATGGCCAAAAAATATTGACACCCCTGCATTTCTGTCAGATATTGCACCACTTTGCCTAGAAAATTGTTGCAATTACAAATATTAGGCATTCTCATGTTTATTTCTTTATTTTGTATTGGGATGACACAAAGAAGTGGAGAACCAAAAAGCCAAATTGCACATATTCCATGCAAAACTCTAAAAATGGATTGGACAAAATTGCCACCTTCTCAAAATTGTAGGAAATAATTGCATTCCAAGTATGTGCTGATCCTGTAATTTGTAAACTCACCTGTATCAATTAACAGGTGCTGACAACATACAAATCACACTGGGCAACCAGTTAAAATGGTGAAAAATGTACTCAACCTTTCTATTCTGTGTCTGTGTGCCACAAAGAGCATGGAGAAAAGAAAGAACAGAAAAATATTGACTGAATATTTGAGAACAAAAATTGTGGGAAAACATGGACAATCTTAAGGTTACAAGTCCATCTCCAGAGATCTTAACATTCCTGTGTCCACTGTGCGCAACATTGTCAAGAAGTTTACAGCCCATGGTACTGTAGCTAATCTCCCTGGACGTGGACGAAAGAGAAAAATTGATCGAGGAGTTTAAAAAAAAATTACCCGAGAAAGCCAAAATCATTTTTGGAGAATGTGCTGTGGACAGACGAAACAAAATTTTAGATTTTTGGTAAAGCCCATCATTTTATTGTTTTCGGAAAAAGAAATGAGGCCTTTAACCGCTTGCTGACCAGCGCATGCCGATGTACGTTGGCAGAATGGTGCTGGATTATTTTGTAGATGCTATAAATTTTGCACAAACCAATCAATATAAGCTTTTTGGGATTTTTTTTTACCAAAAATATGTAGAAGAATACATATCGGCCTAAACTGAGGGATTTTTTTTTATATATATACTTTTGGGGGATATTTATTATAGCAAATAGTAAAAAATATTGCGTTTTTTTCAAAATTGTCGCTTTATTTGTTTATAGCGCAAAAAATAAAAAAACGCAGAGGCAATCAAATACCACCCAAGAAAGCTCTACTTGTGGGAAAGAAAGGACGTCAATTTTGTTTGAGTACAACTTCACATGACCGCGCAATTGTCAGTTAAAGGGACGCAGTTCCGAATCGCAAAAAGTGCTCTGGTCAGGAAGGGGGTAAAATCCTTCGGGGTTAAAGTGGTTAAAGAAAAGAATACAGTCTCTACAGTCAAACATGGTGGAGTTTCACTGATGTTTTGGGTTGCTTTGCTGCTTCTGGCACTGGATGTCTTGAATGTTGGCATAGCATTATGAAATCTGAAGACTACCAAAAAAATTCTGGGGTGCATTATAGGGCCCAGTGTCAAAGTTGGGACCCCGTCAGGGGTCATGGTTCTTACAGCAGGACAATGACCCAAAGCACATGTCAAAAAGCACTCAGAAATAGTTTAAGACAAAGCACTGGAGAGTACTGAACTGGTCAGCAATGAGAACAGATCTAAATCCCATATAGCACCTGAGGAGAGATCCTAAAAAGCAGTTTCTAAAAGGAACCCTTCCAATCTGAGAGACCTGGAGCAGTTGCCAAAAGAAGAATGGTCCAAGATTCCAGTAGAGTTGAGGTGTAAGAAACTCATTGATGGTAACAGGAAGCGATTGGTTTCAGTTATTTTTTCCAAGGGGTGTGCTACCAAATATTAAATTGAGGGTGGCAATAATTTTGTCCAGTTCATTTTTGGAGTTTTGCGTGGAATGTGTCAGATTTGGCTTGTTGTTTCTCCGCCTTTTTGTGTCATCCCAATATAAAATAAAGAAATAAACACGAGAATACCTAAACATTTGTAATTGTAACAATTTTCTGGGCGAAGTGGTGCATTATCTGACAGAAATGCAGGGGTGCCAATATTTTTAGCCATGACTATTTTGCTTAAAGTGTAAAGAGACAAGGCATAAACTAATAAAAAACTTACAATAGGATGCTTTTGTACATAAAGTGTATTGCAAAATCTAAGTGTTACCTTAAGGGACTTTGCAGCTTCCACGTGGTTATCATAAACCAACACATCTACAGTAAGATGCTGATGATGACTTAAAAAATCAGCATCCCCTTCAAGAGCTTCTTCTTCAACACAAACTTTCCATGTGGGCAAAACACATTTGCTGCCATCCCATACCTGTAAAATAAAGTTGTTGAAACCAAATTCACTCACATGAAAGCTGCAGTCAAAACTGGGGACAGTAGTTTCCAAGACAGAAGGAATGTGAAAATCTCCACAAAGAAGCCTCAGAGAGTATTTAAACAATTAAAAGGGACTCCCCCCCAATAAATAATTAAAAAAAAAAAAACAGTAATAAAACCCATGACTAAGGCTATACTATAATTCATTGTGGAGATTATTTATGAAACTTTAAACTTTTTTTCTCATACTTACAATGAAAAAGATAAAATAAATGGCTAGTTGATAAAAACCCTTCCATTTACCTTGAATGACAAGTGATACTTGCATTTTTAGTCATGTGTGTTAAGAAGAAAAATCATAGGCAGAAATTGCTCTATGGTTGCTTTATCTCATAAATCATACTATTTTTGGATTATTTTACCTAAAAGAGTAACACCATTCAAAATTGCATTTGAAAGCACAATATTTGCAGCATGTAATGCTGCAAAACGGTTATTTTTTTCCGACAGAAATCCATTTTGCATTGTTACTGCTAACTGCAAAATTGTAAAAGAGCTCATCCAAAATAATTTGTTTTCTGTAATAGTCACATTTAAACCAAACCTGTAATGGCATGAAAAAACAGACGGTCTTGCAGGACATTTTGTTTCACCGCTTTCATCTGTATTGCAGCACATATGGTATCAAAGATCACCCACTGCGCTAAGATCTCACATCAGAAGCCATAAAATATACAGAAAAAGTATGCATAACATATTGCGGCACGAGACAGACTCTGTTGTAGCATACTAGGCAAGAAAAACCTCTGAAGTTAACACTACTGAAGAAGCCTGTATTCACCAGCTTACATTTCTACAGTTACATGGCTGAACACCACTGTCCATTGGTCATCTGCATATTGCTTGTTTTGTGGGATTCTTTTCTGGATTATTAAAGCTGAACTCCAACAATTTAGCCTCTTTGTTAGATTACTATGGATTAGGTCAAACAAGGTGCATCAATACAATTACTGCTATACTTCAGGCTTTCTGATGCTGGATCTTCTGGTCTCAGCTCAAGCACCTGCAAAGTCACAAGCAGTCACTGTGGCTGGCCCTCCCTGCCTCCTGTCAATCACAGAGCACTTTGTATGTGAACCCATTCACAAAATACAAAGACTTCTGTAAACAGCAGTGGGGAGTGGAGAGCAGAAGTGCTGTGTATGAGAAGACAGCATCTCTCCTATCAGAGTGCCAGGAGTGTAACGAAAGCTATACTGCCGACTCTCAGTAAAAAGAAGTTGTAAATAACAGAGGAAAGTCCATGAAGTGGCATGCACTTAAACCATAGTAAACGTTTAAAAAGAAGGGTGCAGGAATGACTAGAAATTAGTAAAAGTTTATTGGATAAGAAGTATAGCACACTTATATCTGAGAACGCATGCTCTGATCATCAGCCAGGGAAAGCAGGGAGACTCACTAGCGGTGCAGCTATCAGATGCCAGGACCAGTTATCAGTGAGCTAAAGGTGCTGTCAGCTAAGCAGAGAGTGACTTCAGTGGTACATGCAGAGTAAGCATAGGAGCATGTTGTGAATCAAAACAAAAAGACATCAACAAGTTTCCAGGACAAGACCCTCTTTTTCATTTTCAATACATACTTTCAATATATTTTTATTAAAAAAATAATGAGGTAGGAAACGTGGCATGTAGAGCTGCACAATTAATCGTTAAAAAATCGTGATCTCGATTCACCCCCTCTGACGATCTATATTGCCAATTCTTTCATATAACAAGTGGAGAGACAATCTGCTCACTCAGCTGTCAAAAGAAAACATCCAGGCAGTCTGCCAAGTTTAGAATATGAAACGTTGTAACTAACCTTCCTTCCTGTATCAAAGGGATACACTTGTTTGTAAAAAAAAAAAAAGCCTGGGCAGTCTGCCAAGTTTTCAACATAAATGCAGGAAGTTTAACCACTTAAAGTCTAAATCTTTTTATGACACTTCTTTCTTAGGTTAAAATCAATATTTTTTGCTAGAAAATTACTTGTATCCCCCAAACATTATATATATTTTAACAGAGACCCTAGGGAATAAAATGGCAATTGCTGCAATATTTTATGCCACACTGTATTTGCCCAGCAGTATTCCAAACCCAATTTTTGGGGAAAAAATACACTTCAATGGATAAAACAAAAACGTTGTCAGGATCGTGAGAGAATGAGTGAGTGATCTATCTTTTAAGCAAGAGAATCGTGAGTGATCTATCTTCTAAGCAAAAAAATCGTGATTCTCATTTTAGCCAGAATCTTGCAGCTCTAGTGGCATGGCAAGAAAACTTTTTTTAAATAACCAAGATGATGTTAGGCAGCTTTAAAGCCATTTTTAATATGGCTTTTACCAGTGGTCCTACTGAGCCTTAAAGAGGAAGTAAACTCTCCTACTCTGATGCTTCTTTTCATTTAGTCAATTATAATAAGTAATTTTTAAACTATAGCCACTGTAATCCAGCCCAAATCGCATATTACTTACTGTTTAAAGAAACTTGAAAAAACTTGTTTCCAGGGGTAAGGCAGCGCCATCTTAAGTATTGTTTTCTAAGTCCACAGTAGAGTGCATTTCCGCCCTTACATTGAGCACTTCCTGTACTGTTAACCAAGCCTCCTTCTCAATCCAACGTTTCTATGGCTTCTTTGCTCGTAGCTGACTTGTTTTATTTCATAGTACTTACTTGTGCCGATTGTCTAGTGTTTGCCTATGTCAGTCTTATCAGCTTCAGCTAATAGTGATTATGATAGTGATTATTAACAGTGATTATGCAGTCTCGTGGGATTTCAGTGTTGTGCCATAGGAAGACTTGATAATAAACAGACGAGCACACAGAGTGTGCCGTAAATCAGGGGAGATATGGCCATGCTCAGTGACGTCATTCTAAAGAACAAAAAGGATTACAACATTACTAAGCAAGTAAGGAGATATCTACAAGCAGTGTTCATTAGGGTTTTTTTATGCTGATTTACATGGGACAAAGTTGTGGGGTAGAGTTTACAACCACTTTAAAGTCTGCCAAGTACTGTTACGGTTTGGTGCTAATTTGCCCAGTCACACAGGTTGTATAGGTTCTGGTGTATATATCCCCTTTGGAAGACTTGTAAAAGAGGGCATTGCCCTGAAAACGCAATGTCATCTCATGCTTTTGACACAGCATTCTCTGCTTAGCGGAGAGCTTCTTTATCGCCCTGATAACTAGTCCTGGTTGAAGATCTAGTTACCAGAGCATGAGTTTTCAGATGTAAGTGCGCTATACGTTTTATCTAATAAACCAATTTCTAATCATTTCTGAATCCCTTTTCTTGACCCTTTACATGAGGGTGCCAGCCTCCTCCATGCTGGGGTAAGGAGCAGTAGAAACTTTAAACTTGTGATGGATTTTATTCACTATGGATTTCCTCATTATGGTTCTAAAGACATTTCAATTGGGCTAAGGTCATGCAATATGTGCCATTATCTCGCTAATCATCCACTTTTGTGTTCATGTGTGCTGACACTCTTATTATATTTAAACTTAACCTCATAGTAAACCAGCAGATTTTACAAAGTGGTTGAATGCTTGTTTTTTTTTAAATTACACCAACAGGTTGTACAATAAGGTTAGTAGTGTTGAACACGAATCATAACTGCCAACAATTTAAAGTTTAAATCCAGCCAACACTTTTGGGGAAATGTAGAACCCAGACACATTATTGCTGTCTTTGCCCACATTTTTTGTACTGATGACAGGGAAAGTGAGGAGAATCTTGACATACAATACAGAACACAGGACTGGTATTCACAGACCCTGGGTTAATGCTGCTACCTATTGGTGAATGGACACTGATCACTCTATTTTTTTTTTTAGCAGGCAATAAGGAGCAATCAGGACAAAAAGGGGTTGATTTACTAAAGGTAAATAGACTCTGCACTTTGCAAAGTGCAGTTGCACTCTGCAAGTGTAGTTACTCCAGAGCTTAGTAAATGAGGTAAAGCCTCATTTGCAAAGAATAACCAATCACGTGCAAGGAAGAAAAAGCGAAAGAAATTGAATTTTCCTTGCTCCTGACTGGATGATGGTAATTTACTAAGCTCTGGAGCACCTGCGTTTGCAAAGTGCACAGTCTATTTGCCTTTAGTAAACCAACCCTATAATACAGGGGACTTGTTTCTTGTACTGTACTCCAAAATAAAGGGGAGAGAAGAAGAGTTCTAGGGACTTTGGGGAAGCCCAGACCTGGTGAGGTTACGTATTTCCATCCCTACGGGACTTTAAATGAAATCATGACCTGGCAAGGTCATATATTTCCATCCTGACAAGTCAAAAACAAAGGAATTGGGGAAAGTGGGACTTTAAATGAAGCACTTGGTAGCACATAGATAGTTGAGCTGAACAAGGGAACTTTATTTTGTGTACATTGTTGGTAATCATACATATAATGTTAATATCAAAGAATTGGGTAGGCATTGGGGTACATATAATTAACCATAACCTGGCAATACACATGTCTCAAATGCGATCATTGGTACAAGTTCAGACAAGATAGGAATAAAATGGTACATATGATGATACAAAACCATGAATAAAACCATAACAAAATTCCCAAAGTTCAACCTGGATTGGGTTGGATACAATTATAGTTAGGAGGGAATGCCTGCAGCATTTAGCTCTACGCATTTCGTGGCTAATCCGCCACTCGTCAGGAGCATGCGTGTGATGATCTATAGTGGGAATGATAAGGAAAACAATCAGTCAATAATGATGGGGTGGGGTAGGGCCCCAATCAGCATCGAAGTGCGTACCTACCAGTTGAGGCCATCGGTTACCAGTACAATGACAGGGCACCAAGAGCAGCAGGCGACATTCCCTACCGGGGGCCGTGGTGGACAGCCCAGCAGGGGCAACCAAGCAGGCAGCGATCAGGGCGGGCACGGGACCCACCCCACATCTCTCCATAAAGAGTACCTGTCACATAGATTCCTATTACAAGGGATGTTTACATTCCTTGTAATAGGAATAAAAGTAAAAAAAAAAAAAGTTAAAAAAAGTGTAAAAATAAAAAAAATTAAGTAAAAAAAAAATTAAAAAAATTAAAAACGCTCCTGTCCCCGGTAGCTCGCGCTCAGAAGCGAACGCACACGTAAGTCCCGCCCACATATGTAAACGCCGCGTGTGTTAGGGCGTGTGCAACAATTCTAGCACTAGACCTCCTCTGTAACTCTAAACTGGTAACGTGTAAAAAATTTTAAAGCGTCGCCTATGGAGATTTTTTAAGTAATGAAGTTTGGCGCCATTCCATGATTGTGCGCAATTTTAAAGCGTGAAATGTTAGGTATCTGTTTACTCGGCGTAACATCATATTTCACATTATACAAAAAAAGTGGGCTAACTTTACTGTTTTGTTATTTTTTAATTCATGAAACCGTTTTTTTTCCAAAAAAAAAGGCGTTTGAAAAATTATTGTGCAAATACCGTGTGAGATAAAAAGTTGCAATGACCGCTATTTTATTCCCTAGGGTGTCTGCTAAAAACATATATAATGTTTGGGGGTTCTGAGTAATTTTCTAGCAAAAAAAAGGATGATTTTTACATGAAGGAGAGAAGTGCCAGAATAGGCCCGGTATTGAAGCGGTTAAGGAAATGTAGAAGCTGAAGGAGTAGATTTATGATTTTCCCCCAGTCACCCACATTGAATTTGTCAAGGGCTTCCCCAAAGAAACCTTCGCCATCAAAAGGCATACATAAAAGCATGTTCAGCAGACCAAGCTTTTAGGCACAAAATCCTGTGCATGTGCAGGGAGATAACAGAGATTCTTGAGACTTGTGGAATGACATTTGCAAGAGAATCAACACAAAACAACTGGGCTGCAGGCAACAGTTGTATTTGGTCCAAGAGAGCAGGGTCTTCAAAAACAGCTTCCTGGTTTCTGTTCATGATTCTTGACTGGTTAGCGATAGTCTAGCAAAAAACTATGGCAGCAATTGACGGCTGCAGGTCAGAACCTGCAAGAGCAAATAAGGCCTTTAAAAAAGGGATTCAAAATGCCTATTAACAGAATGGAAGGGACATCCCTATTAGAACTGTAGGGTGTTTAACCACTTCAGCCCCGGAAGAATTTACCCCCTTCCTGACCAGAGTACTTTGCGATTCTGCACTGCGTCGCTTTAACTGACAATTGCGCGGTCGTACGACGTTGTACCCAAACAAAATTGACGTCCTTTTTTCCACAAATAGAGCTTTCTTTTGGTGGCATTTGATCGCCTTTTATTTTTTGCGCTATAAACAAAAAAAGAGCAACAATTTTGAAAAAAAAAACACATTATTTTTTACTTTTTGCTATAATAAATATCCCCAAAAAATATATGAAAAAACTATTTTTTTCCTCAGTTTAGGCCGATATGTATTCTTCTACATATTTTAGGTGAAAAAAAAAAAAAAAAAAATCGCAATAAGTGTATATTGATTGATTTGCGCAAAAGTTCTAGCATCTACAAAATAGGGGATAGATTTATAGCATTTTTATTATTACTTTTTTTTTACTAGTAATGGCGACGATCTGCAATTTTTATTGTGACTGAAACATTATAGCGGACACATTGGACAATTTTGACACATTTTTTAGACCACTGGCATTAAAAGCAATCAATGCTATAAAATTGCATTGGTTACTGTAAAAATGTCACTGGCAGTGAAGGGGGTTAACACTAGTGTGCCCGCCATAATATGCCCGTGGACTCGATGTCCGCTGGTAACCCAAGATCGTGGCACGGAGAGACAGAACGGGGAGATGCCTATGTAAACAAGGCATTTCCCTGTTCTGCCTAGCAACATGATAGGGATCTACTGCTCCAAGTGATCGGGAGCAGTGATCTCTGTCATGTTCTAGTGAGCCCATCCCCCCCTACAGTTAGAACATGCTGAGGAAACACAGTTAACTCCTTGATCGTCTCCTAGCGTTTAACCCCTTCCCTGCCAGTGACATTTTTACAGCATTTTTATAGCACTGATCGCTGTATAAGTGCCAATGGTCCCAAAATAGTGTCAAAAGTGTCCGATCTGTCCACTGCAATGTCGCAGTCATGATAAAAATCGCAGATCACCACCATTACAATAAATATGCCATAAATCTATCCCCTCTTTTGTAGACAGGATAACTTTTGCGCAAACCAATCAATATACGCTTATTGCGTTTTTTTTCCCCAAAAATATGTAGAAGAATACATATTGGCCTAAACTGTGGAAGAGTTGGGGATATTTATTATAGCAAAAAGTCAAAAATATTGCTTTTTTCAAAATTGTTGCTTTTTATTGTTTATAGTGCAAAAAAAACCCCCCAAAAAACGCAGAGGTGATCAAATACCACCAAAAGAAAGCTCTATTTGTGGGAAAAAAGAACGTCAACTTTGTTTGGGTACAACGGTGCACGACTATGCAATTGTCAGTTAAAGCGACGCAGTGCCGTATCACAAAAAAGGGCTTGGTCAGGAAGGGGGTAAATCCTTTCCGGGGCTGAAGTGGTTAATGAGAACAGAAATGTCAGGATCAAATACAGGATTAGATCATTTCTTTTTAAAATCATTTTCCATAGGATAAATATCAGCAAAAAGCTTAGGAGGAATAACATTTCTTTCAAGACCAGTCCTCATAAATTGCACAGCCAATGTGTGTGTATAGATAACTTTTTAGACTAAGCCAGTCTCTTAGCACCCATAGGGGTCTGTTGTGGCTGTTGATAATCAAGAGCTGTTAGATAAAGACTAGTGCGCACTGCACCGGTAATTATATCACCAGTGGAAAGCATTTGGTGTGGAGCCATAGCCTGTACCTCATAAGCTTCAGAGGAATGAAAATGTTCCACTGTTTTTAATACAAAATCAATGTTATCAATATTTTCCTCCATATCTTCGAGTAAAGGAAGTTCTGTTTCCTGAACAGAGTCAGGGGGAAAAGAGGACCCGAAGTGGCCTCTGGAAACTGAATTTTTGAACAGTTGAAAGTTTTCCAAAGGATTCAGACATAGTGGCAGAGAAATCTACTTTTGTCTGACAGGTCACATGGTGCGTGCTGATAGAGAGCCAAAGTCAGATGAGGGGTGCGGTGTCATCATAGGACATTACCCTGGAAACAGGGAAGAGCTATTACCATGACCATTGTTCTGCGTTTCCTGTAGGCCATCTGTGTAATGGATGCCATTTTGCCCTTTTGTCTCAGTTTCCTTTCTCCTGTAATAGGACATTGCTATGAGGGGTCCTCACCATTTATAAATGTGTATCTTAGATACATAATTAGTCTGGTTGAAAAAAGACCAAGTCCATCTAGTTCAACCAATAAAAGGAAAAAAAATAAAAATTATACAATCCTATATACACAATCTTATACCTACAGTTGATTCAGAGGAAGGCAAAAAAACAGCAAAGCATGATTCAATTTGCTCTAGCAGGGGGAAAAAAAAATCTTCCCGATCCCCCAAAGAAGAAAGTGCTATAACCCAGGTGCTGAATGAGTTCCAGTGGCTACGTCTCTATAGAAGATGGCCACGGGAATACAGCTATGTATGGTCTGTGTTCTCGGTGGAACTGGCAGAAAGAAACATGTCATATAGGAAGCGTGACACAGTTACCTCATCCAGATAGGTGGGAAAAAATCAATTTAAAAATGCTTGCTGAGAAACCATTAGATACAAAATGGCAAGGGGGAACCATAATAAAGTGAAGAACACCCCATTATGTGCGATGTCCTGTGGATAGTGCTGTTTAAAGTCAGGAAATGGATTCCATATAGGGAAACACTGTCTTATTTTATTCAAAACTCTAGGCCTATGTAAAGAGAATTATTGTCAAAGCTTTTAGAGCCATATTTCTCTTGTGGGTCACTGAAGTTTACTTACTTGTGCTCTTCTGTGTCCCAGAATCAGCCAACGGTGGGAATTTCCACTGTCGGTTGATGTCGCAGAGTCACTCTACCTATGGCAGGATCCTGACCATTTTGTCAGGATCTACCCAGTTGCCTGACTGGCAGCTGGCTTTGGCTCTCAACACATGGCTGAAAGACAAAGTCAGCTGTGCCCACCCCTCTCCAGTCTGGCGCTCCAGTGAGTGCTGGAGGGGCAGAGCAGAAACCGATGACAGACAGTCATCACTCTGCTCAGAGCTGACTGAGAACTGAGCAATCAGCGGTCATATGATCACTCAGTTCTAGGGCTTAGAGCCAGCAGGGGACAGCTATAGCACGGAGGGGAGTATGTATGTATGTATGTATGTGTTTTTTGTGAACCTAAAACTTCTACTTTAAAAAGGTCCAGACTTCACTTGACATAATGGGCAAATCTTAGGAAACCATAAAATGGACCATGCCCTTGGACCTGTATAGCACTCTGAGGCTAATTTCAGATGTTGAACTTTGTGCCAAAGTGAGTACCTAACACAGGATTCAGTGCCCAAAGCAAACATCAAAGGCTGGCCCCACACAGTGAGATCCATATACAATCCCTGAAATACACAACAAGGGTAACTGATCTCAAAGTTGCTAGATGGCGCAAGGCAATAAGCAGTTAAATGTTGATAGAAGATTCAGATGAAAAAATCCAATGGCTTAAAGAAGGAAAAACACTTCTCCCAAGGAGAACAGGTCCATCACCTAAAGGCACTTGCAAAAAACTGGAGCCTCATGGGAGTGGGTGGGGTAATATGGGTACACTCTAGAGATGGCTCCAGCAAAAGTTTCTGGCAGTGTCCATCCAACTGAAGGTAGCAGAATATAACCCATGGCCTATAAATACTATCCCTGTGTCATGTATTATACGATTAAGAGAAATTTCACACTCCTCACCAGAAAAGGGGTAGGTTGGAGCTAAACAGTTGATCTGTAATAGTTAAATTGCACTGCTAAAATCGCTACTGATTAACTGCTAAGCATAAACAGGTGGATCACCCGGTTCCCCATTGTGTAAGCTATACAAGGAACATGAAGTATCATGCTGTAGCAATCAATCATACTCAACTGGAGTGCTATCATGAAAAATAGTTGCTACTACACGCAACATGGGTAGCACAGACAATATGGAGTAATTGAATCTGTATTTCTAATGGTTGATCACAAATCTTAGATTTGATTGAGCTAATTAAAATAACCTATGTAGCTCTAGCCTAAGACAGACCATTTCTTCCAATGAGGACACTTGTTTCAGTGATGTCAAAAGGTGGTACAGTAAGTGCCCTACATACAAACGTTCAACCTTCAAAGATGCGAACATGTATTTGCATGTCCTATCATTTAAAGCTGGGTACATACACTTTTTTTTCATTCAACCCAGCTGGCTGAACTAAAAAAACAGACAGATCGCCATACTTACACGTGCCAAGTGGGTGCAATCCCCCCTGCTGTGCTATTGTGTTCTGACAGGGGGACTCCCCCCACCAGAACACACTGATCTTTGTTGGACTTACTAACAAGTTGGACTTGCAAACAAGCTTTTTCCTTAAATTTGTGAGGATCTCCATACACTTCCTTTCAAAATGACTTGGAAAGACTAAACCATAACTGAACTTTATGGTCATAGCCATAAATGCTAAGTTTAGAGATGTGTCAAAAAGGCTTATAAAAGGGAAATATACCTTCCCTACTGTGAAGGATGAGTTTTGGGGGTGCAAGAGTTACAGTGACACGGGAAAATTAAGTAAAAATTGATGACAAGAGGAATACAGCATATTATCACAAAATAAATGAGGAAATGTGCATTTATCAGCCTGGAAACTGCACAACTGGACCTTCAAAATGACTTAGGCAGGCCATACATGGTCGAATTCTGAACAAATTTTCTTTTCAAAACCAGAAATTTTGTGCATTTTGTGATCCAATGGTGCCACCATTGATTTTCAAAATTCGACCAACCAAGCCTTCAATTTCACCTCATGTTGCTACAGAAAAGGATTTTCTTGTCTGAGAATCTTCTTTTCTTTCCGGGAATTTTCTTTTCTTGCACTAATGTGTATTCCTTTTTCAATTATATTTCTCACACGATTCTCCCATCATTGATTAGAAAATCTTTTGTTTTTCAAAAAATTTCCAACATGTACGATCACTTAAATTTGATAGCCGTACGAAAATCAGTCGTTGCTGTGTCCCACTAATGGTGCGAAATTCGAACGAAAATTCTTTGAAAAGAAAAAGCCTCATACACACGATCCGATTGTTGGCAGGGGATTGTCTGATGACAGACTATTGGCCTAAAATCAGACCGTTAGTACGCTCCTTCAGGCAATTGTTGTCCAACTTTCGGCTAACAAATGTTGGATGGCAGGCTAGTAAATATTTGGCAGACAACGGTCTGTTATCTGATTCTCGTATCGTCTGTACACAGGTCCGTCACACAAAAGTCGAAAGTACAAACACGCATGATCGGAAGCAAGGAACGAGCCGCAAACGGTCGGTCTTGTAAACTAGCATTCGTAAAAGGAGAATTAACATTTGTGACGCGGCAAATTATGAAATGTCGAAATGCAGCGCACATTCTCTTCTTCTTTAATGGAATAATAATGAAGCTGCTTTGCTGGTGATACTGAAGGAGGTATGGCAAAGGTATTTTCAAAGGCATTTTTTTTCCTAGTGATATCAAGAATAATATTATTATGCTTGTTGTTTTATTCTTTGGGCAAGTTACCACAACACCATTATCACGTAGTTTTTAAGATAAAAAAAAAAAAAAAAAAAAAACACTATGTTGGTGTCCCTTGTTAATTTTACATTGTATTTTTTAATATGTAACTGCCTACTCCCAAACTGTCATTTGAAGTAAAACACATAGCCAAGTATTATTTTACACAATTTTTTTATTGTGCATCAAATAAATAATGCAAATTAAATTAGAGATGCTGTCATAGAAATACAAAGTACTTAACCAAAAAGTGCATTCTATGCATACAAAAATACAGAAAATATAAAAAAAAATCATTAGTCCAAACCAAACAAAAAAAAAAAAAAGGAAATTAGTAATTAATGAAGGGGTGAATATCCCCAGTCCAGCGGCCTTGTTGGGGGTCTTGTGGCTGGTATTGCTGCTGACCACCATGCTGCTGTGGTGGGTGGGATGGCTGTGGGGGATGTGGGGCAACAAAACCACACAGGAGTGTGTTTTCTGAAATTTGGCCCCTCACCCCTTTGTTGAGGAGCTGCAGGATGAGTTCCTCATACCTGCTCCTTTGCTCATCTCCCTTAATTTATTGGCCGTCACCACGGCAAATCCCTCAGCCTCATCTGGGTCTGCCCGGATGGCAGTAGTGGCATAGCTGAGGAAGGCAACTGTGGCCTTCTCCAGATTCCTGCTCTTCCTGGCCCTTTTAGCAGGAGGGCATAGGGGAGGGATCTGGGACTCCGGTCTGGCTGCTGACCGCTGGCTCCTCCAGCCTGACACTTTCCTGTGTATGAAAATGAGACATAATTCTTTTTTAGGGTTTGGTCATCAATCACACACAATTTTGACCTACTCACTGTTGAAAATTTAATGTGGACAAATAGAAAAGACCACCATTCTGACCCCAGCATTTTTAATTCTTGTTCAAATAATTTTTGGTCACTACTGTCTATTGACATAGAAACCACTTTGTTAAGGCAGAAATATTTTAATAATAACGTCTAGTTAACATCATTGTATTTTTGGATACAAATATGTTCAACAATGCTATACCTGGGTCAAGCTGGGCTCCTCCACATGTTCCTGTGCAGCAGAATCTGGTTGAAACTCAGGAGCTGTGGCCTCAGCAGATGGCGAAGCGAGTGTAGACAGTGATGGCCTGGGTTCTGTCTGGTCAGTCAAAAACCGCAGGCTGTTATAATACCACAACCTGGGGACATATATGTCATCTGCTGCTGCTCCAGATCTCTGTGAGTCCATGACCTTGTTGAGCTCTTTTTTAAAAGTACTCCTCAGGTTTGATATTTTTGTCTTGACATAGCTGATGTCTGCCCTGGTATACTCTGGTTTTACCAATTTGAGTAGTTTCTCCAAACGCCTTCCCTGAATATTTTATTGGAGTAGTTTCTACTCTTGACCTTCCAGAGACAGGGCGGCTGCCGGTACAGATCAATAAATTGAGGTAAAAAATCAGGTGCAGTAAATTTATCCATCATGATAAATGATATGATGCCTGCAAGACAGAACACAAGATAAACCATAATGTCTGGGTTAACTCATAAGCTGGTTCCAATACAGGCCTCAATCTAAGCAGTATAGGCCACTAACCACCTATGCCCCAATTTCCAATTGTACCTTCGTTTTATGGCTCCTTTCTGCGTTGGCGATCGTTTGTCCTCCACTCCAAGATCGTTCCTACGGCCGTTCCATTGACTGTGTGCTCTGGATTTATATACACTGCACATGCGTGAAACTCCGCTCTCAGTGCGTCATGACGCTGGAGCGTGACCATCTTTCTTCTGCATGCGACGCACACGGTGATACATTCGGGAGGGACAACATGGTGGATTTGGCGGATTATAGGCAGCCCCGCACTGGTAGAGCTCATAAGAGGCACAAAGCAACCCCATGAGCAAGGGTGAGATGGTGGAGATGGTGTGCATCCTAGAGAAGCACGATTACGACTGCAAGCTGTGCAATGAGGAGATGCCCAACAGTCAAAAGGACATCATTTTGGAGAAGGTAATCGCCGTTTTGCAGAGTGATTTTTCGGTGGAATGATCAAAGGACTAAATCTGATCTCAAACACCATGAACAAGACCAGATGGAGTACATACATCAGATCATAAAAAAAGTAAGCAATATTTGGATCTAACCAATATGTATATGTGTAAATTAACTGTCTGTGTATGTTCCTTTCTCCAATTATATATATAAGGTTTTCTAAAATCTTTGCATGACTTGGTATTCTAAAGATTAAGGTAAATATAAAGCAGACATGAACATTCTTATTTGGTCATGTTTTTGGACATTTCTTTATTTTTGTAGCAAATTTTTTTATCTTCTTTCAACAGGGAGGCACCAAAAAAGGAGACTCCAGCTAAGCCACCACAAGGGATGAAGGGAGGCTACCCTCGCTCGGGCCCCAATAGGGGAGGCAACAAGGCCATCTTCCCCCCAAAAAACGGTAAGTGACAGCTTCAAACACACTCATTTAGCCACCGACAGGGGTGCTTTTAGGTGGGCCAAAGGCCATGGGCTTAGGGCAAAACTTAAGGGGTAAAGAACACTTTCTGGTTGCTGCATGCCTCATCAGTGCCCATTAATGCAGCCTTGCTAGTGAAGACATGGGTAGAGGAGAGGCCCCGGGGATCACAGTCACACAGAGTCACGCCTGCTAGGATGATCATCATATATCCCCTTTCCCATAGGATACATGAGGGGTGGGGGGCAACCGCTTTGCTTTTTTAAATGTTGGCACTTGTCCAGTGGTTGCCCTCTGTAAAATTACATCACCATCCCTTTTCTATGCATTTTACACAGAAAAACAACAAGAGTGCAGCATGGTGGAGTCCACAAGTCAGGAGCAAACATTGACATCAGACCTAGTGCAAGGTTGGTTAACTAATGTAGCAAAATGGATGCTAGAAACAGATGGGACTTGGTGTGGCTTAAAAAATGGTGTATTGTTTCTTTTTAGAGGAAAGAGAGTGTAGTGAGCTCACCCAGGATGTTTGTTTGGAGGCATGGGATCTGACTCCTGGACCCAGCACAGACCTTGCCATTGTGGACATCAAATCCCCTGACGCGAGTCACACTGAGGGCCAAAGTGACCCAGAAGAGGAAGAAAGTATTCGGGAGCCTCTTGTTTGTGCAAGTATTGCTGGAATCTGGCTTCAAATGTGTATACATGTCGAGTGTTTAGATGTCCAAACAAAACACCCACTCCATACATTAGCAAAGTATGTAGTGCATTAACATTAGCATGGAGAAGGAAGAGGTGGAAGGAGCTGGCAGTCTTGCTAGGTACCCGAGTTTTGGAAACCCAGGCACCAGGGCCAAGATTACAGGAGTAGTTGCAGTGTGTACATTCCTAGTAGTGTAGGTGTCTGACGGGCAAGCAGGTTGCATGCAACAATAGACTGGGTAGGTAAGTATTTACTGAATTTGACCATAATGCACTATGTAGGGCCTAAGCCACTTGACTATCGTTCCCTTAATACTTTTTACTCTTCTTACTAGGTCATGATCTTCCATGATGCACTATTGGCAGAATGAGTGCAGGTATGTTGCATTGTTTGAAGGATCTGGAGCAAATCAAGGAGGCTGCTACTGCTTTACAGCGAAGAATCAGATTTTGTGGACATGCTTGTCTCCTGTTTGACCTTTTAATATTTACCATGTTTTTCGGACTTTGAAATGTGAATGTTTAGGGACAGAACTCTTCTAGGTGCACCACCAGGTCATGTTTTCTGTATTTTCCTCAGTCTAAAAACGATTGTGCGAATTACTAACAGTGAACATGGCAACATCACCTGTGCCAAATTGTACAAGTATAGAAAACATGACCTGGGTGTGCATCTTGAGGAGGAGAGTTGGGAAACACTGCCCTAACTAATGTTAATTGTAATGTTTCTGTGTTTATAAGAATATAAAACCCAAAATTTGAAGGTGCCCTCAAATTGTGCCTTACCATTCTTATTTCCCTCATGATCCCATGCCTAAAATGTGTGCATTTCCATACATTTAGTTTGCAAAAAGCCTCAAAACACACAGTGTGTCAACATGTGCTATCGATCACCACTGGGTATCAATGGATGCGTTTTGGGGGTGCAACCCCTTCCTCATACTTAAAGAAGCTCAGAGGAAGGGGTTGCACCCCCGAAACACCTCTTTTGATACCCCGTGACGGGAGATAGCACATGTTGACACACTGTGTGTTTTGTGAGTTTAGAAAAAAAGATGTTTGTAACTATACACATTTGCGGCATGGGATCATAAGGGAAATTTTATTGTTATGCCTCTATGCGTACATGGCTTCAAATTTTGGCTTTTAGAGGGGTGAGATCACCCGATATGAGGAAGGCAACATCCACAGTCTTGGGATACTAATGTCTCATTTGGCCTTCACTTTACCAAAATCGAACTTTGTAAGTTCCTGAGTTTTTGATGTGTATCTAATGTTTTAGAACATGCCTGATTAGCCCCAAAAAAGGAGAAATAATGCAAAACATACATGTTATACACCAAGATGTTGGTTTGTTTTAAAACCTTAAAACGCACATGTGAATGTGCTTTGAGTGAAATGTTTTTTTACTAAACAATGTGTGACTTATTATTTCATTGCTCAATACCAGTGTATTTGTTAAGTTGTTTTAGTTACAGTAACAATGTGCTCTTAAATGTGGCCAACTCCTGCAATTTTCAGTCCTCAAAAAAATTATAAGAGTTGAAAAGGCATAATGTTTTTGAACGTCATGCATTAGATCAATTAAGAACAAAAACATTGTGTGTGTGTGTAGCAGACCCACAGCACACCATAATAGTTAGCTGAAAAAGGTATTGTCACCTCATGTAGCAAATAAGGTACATTTGCACTATTGGAGCAAGTGGCCAAAATAAAGCCCATTTGTGAACTTATTAGACATATAAGAAACAGAGACAACAGTAGTTCAAATGAAATATGAGTTTATGATCTCAAAATTATATTAGGCATAATCAGCTACAATTTGCTGCCAAGCCACTGCCCCTCTACCCACACAATAATCAAGGTATTTCTGCCGTAAATCTCTGGCAATTTTTGAGGACAATCCAGCACGGGCATTTTCAATAGGTGTCAGCAAGCACACAGACGGCCGAACTGCAGCCTTTTCAGCTGGGCCTGCCACTGCAGGGTCCAAGTCACTTGGGAGTGAGGCAAGGCAGCTGGTAGCATTCCTCCTAAAAAAATATCTAAAATACAACAGCACAGGACCACATGGTTGATCTTGTAGAGCACCAGGTTTATGAGAGTCAAAAACAGCCTGAAAGACTTGATAGGAGACCAAAGGCACTCTCGACCACCCTTCTGGCATGAGAGAGTCTGTAATTGAATATTCTCTGCTCTGGGGTGTGGTTCCTCATAGGAAACAGCTTCATTAGATGTTCCCCCAGAGCAAAGGCCTCATCTGCAACAAAAACAAAAAATTGAGGCCCTCAACATTCTCCTCAGCAGGTGGCAAGTTTAAGGTGCCATTCTGGAGCCGCTTGTAGAACTCTGTTTGCATAATAACTCCTCCATCAGAGTTGCGGCCGTTCTTCCCAACATCCAGATACAAAAACTCATAGTTGGCAGACACTACAACTAGCATGTCTATGCTGCAAAAGTCCTTATAATTCAAATAATATGAGCCAGAGTTGGGTGGTGGGACAATCTGGACATGCTTGCCATCAATAGTACCACCACAGTTAGGAAAATCCCACTGATGGTGGAACTGGGCTGCAACGTCCTGCTATTGCTGTGGGTTGGAAGGAAACTGTGGATAAAAAAAAGAAATGACTTTCTGCAAATAACATTGCAAGCAGATTTGACAAAAACATGCTTAGCCAGCATAAGGATAAAACTTAAATGAATATTTAAAGACAAAGGTGTAAGGTCAACTTATCTGATTCATCTCTCCCTCTGGTGGCCCATTAGCAAAATTTTAGGGTGGGGGGAGGTATTGGGTAGATGTTTTGGACAGATAACCCTCTCTACTTCCATAAGAGCTGTTTGCATAAATAATCTGTGATACTTTAGCCAACCCTTCCTTACTTACACTATTGGCAGCCCAGTGGACAGGTAAGAAATGTCAATTTAAAAATCTGGACACATATTGTCCAAATTGCAGCACATTTTGACATTATAAAAATACCCATCTATATATAAGGAGATACAAACTTTCTATGTTACAATTTGTAGGTAATCAGGCAGGCCCTTGCACTACATTGAATTTATACAGAAATTTTAACACAAAAGAGGGATAGTGTGCATGGGTTTTGCAAAGTCAGCAGATAGAGTATTTGTATCTGTTGACTTCCAAATGAGTTTGGGCCCCAAAAAATGGTCTCTTGCACTTGTGTACAATAACATTTGTACACATTTTAGGAGTTGTTTAGGGTAAGCCCCAAAATGTAGCTGACAAAAAACATTGTTAAGTTACTAGGGTAGGTGTCTATGGGCCCAGGATAGCATGCTGGAAAGGTTAGTTATGGAAAATATGCATGTAGGCCAAAAAAGAACAGGAAAAGCTTACAGCATGCACGAGGACATTCACAGCATATTACAATATTAATAATTATGTAATCAACAAATTAATACAATATATTAAAAAACATTAATACATAGAATGTGATCTTAAATGGTAAAAACTTACCCTTATATAGTTATTCTGCAGTACTTGAATAATGGCTGAGCAGGTCTCTGGAATAATGAGTCCCAGAGCCTGGGGGGGAAATCCAAATGGTAAACTTGAGGTCCTGGAGACCTCTCCCCATCGCCAAGTACCGCAAGGTGGCTATGAGCCTTTGATCTGGAGTGATGGCAAGCCTCATGCATGTGTCCTGCTTCTTAAAATAGGGGGTCAACAATGGCAAGAGTTGGTGAAAGCAGGGGTCCGTCATCTGGAGAGAATTCCGAAAATCGTCCGGATTATTCTCCTGGAACTCTCGCAGCAATGGCATATGACATAATTTGTCACGATTAAGCAACCAATTTTTGGTCCAAGGACTCCTCCTCCTCCTGTTCCTGGACTGGACTTGGGTCAAAGCAATAACTCCAAGCCCAATAACAGCACATTCTCTCCTCCGATTCCGCAACATGGCTGGTTGACAAAGGGCCGTTCAGAAACAAACTGAAAAGCACGAACTAAAAAGCGTGAATTAACACTCACTAAACTTCTACTAACATGAAATTAGCAGAAGGAAACCAAAAGGGTGGCGTTGAGAAATTAACTTCCTCTTTGTAGTCTCGTAGTACGTCCAATACGTCACTATGTTCATGTTTGTTGGCCGACAATTATGTGCAGTTAGTATACATGACAAGTTCCTGGCATACTCCCTTTGGACAAAAATCAGACGCTTGGTTGGCCAACAATTAGATCATGTGTACGAGGCTTAAGACTTTCAAAAATAAAAAAGTTCTCCAAGTAACAGAAAAGCAACTAGATAGAGTTTCAGACCAAGGGAAAACAAAAACGGTTAGATACATCCATTGTGTTTGTTAAACATATATAATCCAAGTATTAAATAGTGGTGCCGGCTTTTTAATAGATTTTTTTTTCTCTTTACTAAAAAAAAAACAAAAACACATGTATAGGATATAGAAATAATTTCATAATAGACAACCATGTGGTAGAGTCGAAGGATCAGCATAAAACTGTCTTTGGGCTGAACACTATAGTGGTGTTGCGTACAATAATGACAAAAATGTATCCAATGTAGAGAGCTCCCCCGGGAGTCATTCACCTCTCCAAGTCATTTTGAAAGGAAGTGTGTGGAGATCTTCACAAATTAAGGTCCATGTCTACACTTTTTCTAATGACACACACCTACTCTTCTACTCGTCAAAACATGTAAGCATTCATTTTATCTACTCCTGTGCAAGAAATAAAGATATCCACACGGATGTTAGAGTTGCCAGCTACTACTTTTGCTTCATACTGTCTTTGGGGAAATTTGCCTCTGAAACTAAAAGACAATGTGAGTTATTTACTAAATGCAAAATCTAGTGCAGTTCTGCATAGAAACCAATCAGCTTTCAGATTTTATTGCCAAAGCTTAATTCAACAAACTGAAGCCGATTGGCTTCCATGCACACCTGCACAAGATTCTGAGTGTACCAGTTTTAGTAAATCAACACCAATGTGTTGTACACATGCATAATTAAAAAACTCTAAAAACCCCTAATGTGGACAATTTAGGCACATATATCGTAAAAGGAGAGTATTGTAGTAAAAAAGTCTTATTTATTTAAACACATCATAAAAAAGGTTTTTACATATAGAACATGGAATGTATACATTTGGAATGTTATCACCATACATAACACGTGACAAATATGATCCTCTTGCACCCAACGCGTTTTGGAGTATATAGATCTCCTTCTTCAGGATTATGTAGAAGAGGAAAAAATAGGTCTATAAAATAATGGTAAAAGTAGTAAGTATAACAAAGAAAAAACATTCAAAAAGGTACAGTATTATAGTTATAACTCAATAATATACAAAAGTTGAACCTATAAAAGGTACACTTACATGTGTTAGGGTGATATACCAGATGAACATTCCATCACTTATTAAAACCACAAGAAAGGAACGTGCTCTGTCATTCTCTTCCTCAGTGTCTCAATCACAAGAAATTGTGTTGGCGCTGCACCATGTAGTTTGTTTGAAAAGATTATTAAACACCCACCTATCCCTCCGTGTTCCCTACAGAGATTGGCCAGAGGAACTCACTGAAGTCAAAAGTGGACGTGTCCTGGAAGTAAGGACAAAGTAATACTAGAGTATAACATGAACTGTATCATGTTGCTAGAATATCATAGTAATAGAGCTACATATCAGTACGAATGTATATTCATACATATGTCCTAGAGTTTTGTTGTACCTGAATATTTCAGCTGAAGCAAGAGCCAAACGCCAAGGCCAAGCAGCTCATGGATGTGAGAGTAAACTGAAAAAACAGTGTATATGTAACAATAAGTTAGTTCAACAGTTCTTTGGGGAACACGGAGGGATATGTGGGTGTTTAATAATCTTTTCAAACAAACTACATGGTGCAGCGCCAACACCACTTCTTGTGATTGAGACACTGAGGCAGAGAATGACAGAGCACATTCCTTTCTTGTGTTTTTAATTGTTAAGTGATGGAATGTTCATCTGGGATTTACCCTAACACACAAGTGTACCTTATAGGTTCATTTTTTGTATATTGAGTTATAACTAGAATACTGTACATTTGAATGTTATTTTTTGTTATACTTACTTCCTTTACCATGTTATAGAACTATTTTTCCTCTTCTACATACCCCTAAAGAAGGAGATCTATATAATCTGAAATGCATTGGGTAGAAGAGTATTATATTTGTCATATGTTATGTATGGTGATAACATTCCAAATATATACATTCCATGTCCTATATGTAAAAACCCTTTTTATGATGTGTTTAAATAAATAAGACTTTTTTTACTACAATACTCTCCTTTACGATATATGTGCCTAAAAAATCCACATTAGGGGTTTTATAGAGTTTTTTGTCTATATATTGGATGTGGCACGCTAAACACAGATAGAATTACTGGTTCCCCATTTCTACACATGTATAATGGGAAAAACACATGCAAACACAAGTGCATGCTTCACTTTACCTTAAGAAGATAGCATGCTTTATCCAACGCTGCTTTCCCAACTAGATGGCAGATTAAATTAAAATACTGTTCAGGCTTTATGTCTGAAAGCTTTAGTCTTAAGTTAGAAAAGGTCTGTTGCCCCATTTGCCAGATTCTTAAAGATTCTACAATTTTGTGGTCTTCTTCAGTGAAGCTGTAAGTTTTGCTGGATGTTCTTGGCAATGGTGGAGCTCCCGCTGTGCCTTCAAAAACTAGAGCTGAAAATCCATTACTGCTGATGCCTAAAAATTCACTGTTGAATTGTGTGATCTAAGGAAGAAAAGGAGGGAAACATCTTCTACTGCTTGACAAATCAAAGCACATGTTTATCAAATATAATACCAAATGTAAATATGGTACAATAAACAATAGTCAAAAAAGATTCAAAATAACAGCCTCACAAATCTTAAATGGCCTGGAGCTTGGCGATCTCTCGTTCTGAGCCCTGCTATAGCCGCCTTAATGGATCCAGGACTTAGAAATCCCCACAGCTTAATCTCCAAAACGTACCCAGTCAGGAAGTACATTTAGGAGCAGCCTAATTGGTCGGCACCCTCACGAGGGCGGCGCCAACCAATCAAATCCCTCTCTTGTTCTATTCATACAATGAAAAAAAAAAAAAAAAAAGTTTTGCATTTAGTTAAATTTTAAACATAAAGCTTCTAAAAAATGTTTTTTCTAACACAGCGGGACTCTCCGCCTACAGATCACACTGATCAGAGGCTGCAGCCACTCCACTGATTGATAAAAGTTTTCCAGCATGCCCGTTTAACTTCTGTTAAACTGGGAAGGCCACATATGAAATGAAAATTGGGCTGGTCTCTGTTAAACTGGCCAAATTTCAATCTATGGCACTAGCTAGTTTACTCTTCATTTAACAGAAAGTAAGAACAGTTTTTATCAAAATTGTTGTTATATTAAATTGGAAGATTTCCCTATTCATGTTCTGGTGACAACTAAAGTTATAATTTCCATCCCACAGTCACGGTGACTATTGTCACCAGAGCAAATTGTCAGAGTGAACCTCAGGAACACAGACAGCAATAACTTGACAGGGGTTCTAACCTTTTCCTACTCTACCCAAAATTTGAAAGAACAAACATTTGGCTTTGGATACTGTATACTTAGCTCTTTCACATCTGTTCATTATTGTCAAAAGTTTGTTTTCTTCACTTTATACTGCTAATCAGTTAGTCTGCCACAGAGATATTGTTTTATAGCCTCAATGATCATATGGAAAACAGCCTTCCTCACTGGTGACCGCTGCCAGAATGATCACTGAAGCTAAAAAGAAGAATCAATTTGGCAGATAGAACTAGCAATTAGCATAAAAAGGAGAAAAGAAAAACTATTACTTATACTACAGTCAGCAGATACTGAAACGTTAAAGAGTAACTCTACTTTGTGGAGAAAAAAACAAAACACTCCCCTCTGGGTGATCTACGGTGCTCAGCATAAATAAGTACAGCACAACAGATTTGTTAGAAAACCTTTGGGGCCCCAAAGTCGGTTCAGAAAATGTCATTCTCAAGTGCTTGACATTTTTCGAACCAAATTTGGGGCCCCGTATCTCAAGGGCACCCCCAGATTTGGATATGTTGTAGTGCTAGTTCCACTGGGTTTGCACACCAAATTTGGGGTTCCTAGCACCAAGCGGCCCTGAGATACGGGGCCCCAAATTCGGTTCGGAAAATTTCAAGCACTTTTCTGCAGCAGAGAATGACATTTTCCAAACCCCATATCTTGGGGCGGCTTGGTGCTAGGAACCCTAGCTTTCGATATGTTGTAGTGCTAGTTCCACTGGGATTGCACACCTAGCACCAAGTGGTCCCGAGATACGGGCCCCAAAGTTGGTTCAGAAAATGTCATTCTTTGCACCAGAAAATGGCTTAACTCGAGTATAAGCCGAGGGGGGCACTTTCAGCACAAACAAAAGGTGCTGAAAAACTCAGCTTATACCCGAGTATATAACCAGACCAATTTTCAGCTTTCGGTGCTCTCACATTTTGAATGAATTTTGAATTAGTAATTTTTCTTCATAAATTTTGGCCAAAATTTATACTGCTACATATCTTTGGTAAAAATAACCCAAATTGGTGTATATTATTTCTGAAAGTTATAGAGTCCACAAGCTATGGTGCCAATCTCTGAAAATTGATCACACTTGATGTACTGATGGCCCCTCTCATTTCTTGAGACCCTAACAAGCCAGGAAAGTGCAAATACCCCCCAAATGACCCCTTTTTAGAAAGGAGACATTCCAAGGTATTTAAAAAGGGGCATGGTGAGTTTTTTTAGTTGTCATTTTTTTCCACAATTCTTTGCAAAATCAAGATTTTTTTTCTCCACAAAATTGTCAAATTAGCGGGTTATTTCTCACACACAGCATATGCATACCACAAATTACACCCCAAAACACATTCTGCTATTCCTCCCGAGTATGGCGATACCATATGTGTGAAACTTTTACACAGCGTGGCCACATACAGAGGCCCAAGATGCAGGGAGTACCATCAGGCGTTCTTGGAGCATAAATTACACATCAAATTTCCTGACTACCTCTTAAACTTTTGAAGGCCCTGGAGAACCAGGACAATGGAAACGCCCCAAAAATGACCCCCATTTTGGAAAGTAAACACCCCAATGTATAATCTATGAGGCATAATGAGTCTTTTGAACGTGCCATTTTTTTCTACAAATTTTTGGAAAATGCAGAAAGAAAATGAAAACGCATTTTTTTTTAACACAAAGTAGTCCATTTATACAATATTTCTAACACATAGCATGTACATACCAAAAATGACACCCCAAAATAGATTCTCCTGCTCCTCCTGAGTACAGCAATACCACATGTGGGAGACTTCCACAGCCTGGCCACATACAAAGGCCGAGTACGGCTGGGTATGGTGAGCATGGCTGGGCACGGCTGGGAACGGCTGAGTATTGCTGAGTATGGCTGAGCACAGCTCGGTATGGCTGAGCATGGCTGGGTACAGCTCGGTATGGCTGGGTACGGCTCGGTATGGCTGAGTATGGCTGGGTATGGCTGGGTACGGCTGAGTATGGCTGGGTACGGCTGACTATGGCTGGGTACGGCTGAGTATCGTCGAGTATGGCTGGGTACGGCTGAGTATCGCCGAGTATGGCTGAGCATGGCTGGGTATCGCCGAGTATGGCTGAGCATGGCTGGGTACAGCTCGGTACGGCTGAGAATGGCTGGGTAGGCTGAGTATGGCTGAATATGGCTGGGGGTGGATGGGATGGGCTGAGCATGGATGAGTATTGCTGAGTATGGATGGCTGAGAATGGATGGGTGGATAAGTATGACAGAGGGATGACTGAGCATGGATGGATGAGCATGAATGGCGGGATGGCTGAGTGTGGATGGCGGGATGGATGAGCGTGGATGGCGGGATGGCTGAGCGTGGATGGCGGGATGGATGAGCGTGGATGGCGGGATGGATGAGCGTGGATTGCTGAGCCTGGATGGTGGGATGGCTGAGTGTGGATGGCGGGATGGATGAGCGTGGATGGTGAGATGGGTGAGCGTGGATGGCTTATACAGAGGGATGGATGGACGAGTGCTGGATTTGTCACTGAGCAGCGCTGTGGGCACTACGCATCCAGCTTACAGTGCTGCTGCATCCGATCTCTCCCCTCTCACTGGACGGAGAGGGGAGAGAGGAACCAGATATCACGCCAGTTTGTTTACATGTGATCGCGCCGTCATTAACGGCTGTCAGAGGCCATTTACCATGAACCCGCCGGGTCCCCTGGACTAGGCGGTCATGGATGCTCCTGTGTGCGCGCCCCAGGGTAGTAGTAGTACGCCCTTCCAGAGTTATGGAACCGCCCTGTAACCGTCATTCGGCTATGGGCTGGTTGTTAAGTGGTTAAACAGGTGACCAGACAGTTATTTATAAAAGGGTGTTGCTTAACCACTTTAATACCAGGCACTTTCGTCCTTACCTGCCCAGGACAATTTTGAGCTTTCAGCGCTGTCGCACTTTGACTGACAATTGCGCGGTCATACAACACTGTACCCAAACTAAATTTTTATCACTTTCTACCCACACATAGAGCTTCTTTTGGTGGTATTTGATCACCTCTGCAGTTTTTATTTTTTGCTAAACTAAAAAAGACCAACATTTTTGGAAAAAAAAAAAGGTTTTTCTTCGTTTCTGTTATAAAATTTTGTTTTCTCCTTCAATAACGGGCACTGATGAGTCGGCACTGATGAGGTGGCACTAATGAGTTGGCACTGATAAGATGGCACTGATGAGGAGGCACTGATATGTAGAATTGATGGGCACTGATAGGCGGCACTGATGGGCACCGGTAGGTGGCACTGATATGCAGCACTGATGAGCACTGACAGGCGGCACTGATAGGTGGCATTGATGGGCAATGACCGGCGGCACTGATTGGCACTGACAGGTGGCATTGATGGACAGCACTGATTGGGCAGGTACTGACAGCTTTTACCGCTGGGCACTGATTGGCACTGTGATGGACACTGATTGGCACTATGGTGGGCACTGATTGGTACTTTATTGGGCACTGGCAGAGGGTTATGATGGGGCACTGACTGGGCACCGTTTGGCAGCTTATTGGTACATTTGATGGGGGCTGTGCTGATAATCAGTGTGCTGATTATCAGTACAGACTCCCCCTCTGAAAGGGAGAGCCGCCGATCGGCTCTCCCTGTCAGCGCGAACCGAGGAATGCTGTTTACCAGCACTTACTGGTTCTCGCGTTGATCAGCTGTGATTGGTCACAGCTGATAACGTGTTAAGAAGCCTCTGTTGGAGGCTTCTTATCACGATCGGAGATGTCTCGCGTTCGCCGAGCTGCGCACCCCCACGGGCGCGCGCCAGCATGTTATCCTGCTGGACAGCATATGACACCCAGTCAGGATAACAGAACCACTTCAGAACTAACAGAACCGGCCGTCAATCTGTTATAGGCCAGGCGGGAAGTGGTTAAAGAAAACTCCTTCCCGTTTCATGCTGTCAGCAACGACACCACATGGAAGAAAAATGTCACAAGGCCTGAGAAAGACATAATTTATTTATACAAGAAAGGTGAAGGCTATAAGAAGATTAGCAAAGCTTTACTTATCAGTCAGAATACTGTAGCAAAGGTGATACAAAAATTTAACACAGATGGAACTGTAAGCAAACCACAGAGACGTCCAGGCCATCCACGGAAGTTAACACCTTGACAGGAGCGTCTTCTGATGAGAAGGGTTGAAGAAAATTGCCATGCAAGTTCACTGCAGTTAGCTAAAGACGTAGAAAGCCAAACTGGGGTGACTGTTTTCCGTGACACAATATGGCATACACTGCAGATGAATGGCATGCATGGATGACATCCACAAGGGAAGCCTCTCCTAAAGCCCATGCACAAAAAAGCCAGCCATGAAATTTTTTCTGGGAAAATCAGTAAGCTAATCACACAAGCAGGAAATTACATTTCTGGGGGGCGCTCTGTAAACAGAACACCTCCATGTAGTCATATCGCATTTTACAGAACATTACAGAGCTGCAGATTGAAAAGGAAAGAAAGGAATTTTTAATACCATTCAATTACAATATGACTTTTGTCACAATTGTATACGCTATATAAAATTTTTTTTTATTTTCTAATTTTTTTGTGAAGTGAAGTTACCCTTTAACATTAAATGTAATTGTGCTGAATATTTTTCTACTGTTTCTATTACAAGTTGCAGCAATATAAATATAAAAAAAAAAAAAAAAGAATTAAAACAAAAACAGTAGCATCATAAAGTCATAAAATATTACATTAGGTCATTCACTGAATGGAACAATTACAAAATTATTTTCAGTTAGCTTTTTTTTTAACTCTAACTAAACCTAAACAAAACAACTGGCCACAAAAGACTGCAGACACTAGGAAAAAATTATTCTATGGAAAATAATCAAACAGCAATAAATAATGCATGATCCTGTAAAACCCCATTTAGTATAGATTCTTCTATTTTCAGTGCAGGATGAAAATCCAGGATGGATGAAAACCCTCTAACACTTCTGGTCATACTATTTATTGCTGAACTTTTCATGGTAATATACACAGAGTACATAGCTCACCATCTGACATTGCTGCATAATATTAAATATAATATGTAGCAGCTTACCAATCATTAGATGTTGTGCGTGCATTTGTTTTATTTTATTAGGCTTTTTTACCCCCTTCCTGACCAGGCTATTTTTGCGACACGGTATTGCATCGCTTTAACTGACAATTGCGCAGTTGTGCGATGTTGTACCTAAACAAAATTCGTCCTTTTTTTCTCCAGAAATGGAGCTTTCTTTTGGTGTAATTTGATCACCTCTGCTTTTTTTTTTTTTTTTTTTTTGCACTATAAACAAAAAAAGGGAGGTAGTTTGAAACAAAAACAATTTTTTTTTTTTTTACTTTCTGCTATATATATATTTTTTTTTATTAAAAAATGTATTCATCAGTTTAGGCCGATATGTATTCTTCTACATATTTTTTGGTTAAAATAAAAATTCACAATTGGCATATATTGATTGGTTTGTGCAAAAGTCATAGCGTCTACAAAATAGGGGATAGATTTATGGCATTTTAATTATTATTTTTTTACTAGTGATGGCGGCAATCTGCGAAAATTAGCGGGACTGTGACATTGCGGCAGACAGATCGGACACTTTTGTCACTTTTTTGGGACCAGTGACATTTATACAGCGATCAGTGCTATAAATAGCCACTGATTACTGTGTAAATGTCACTGGCAGGGAAGGGGTTAACAGTAGGGGCGATCAAGGGGTTAAAGTGGTGTTCCGGCCGAAATTATACTTTTTAAATAAAAATACCCCAATAATATACAATGTATACAATATTAATGTATTCTAGTAAAGTTAGTCTGTAAACTAAGGTCTGTTTTGTTGGTTTATAGCAGTAGTTTGTTATTTTATAAACTGACAGCAGGCCGTGGCCATCTTAAGTGTGGGCATCTGAAGCCAGACTGTATTTCTTCCTGGATCTCATCCTTGCAGATCTCGCACATGCCCAGTGCAGCACAAGCAGTGTAATAGGTTTCAGGTCAGGTTTCCATAGCAACGGCAGTTTCAGAGGAAGTTGCCGCCCCTTCCTAGAAGGCATTGCAAACAGGAAATGATGAGATGGGCCGCGGCCAGGGAGGAGGAAGTGAAACATGAATACAGCAGATATACAGTAGGTGCTGAGAAAAAAAATATCTAATTTGTTTACAGTGCACAGTTTAGTGAGGGATGCTGAAGAGTTGTAAAAGTGGGTGGAACTCCACTTTAAATGTGTCCCCTTGGTGTGTTCTAACTGTAGGGGGGGAGGGACGTGCTTACTGGAACATGACAGAGATCACTTTTCCCGATCACTGGGAACAGTAGATCCCGGTCATGTCACCCGTCAGAACAGGGAATTGCTTTGTTTACAAAGGCAGCTCCCCGTTCTGCCTCTGTAATAGGCAATCACGAGACATCGATTTTGCCTGACCCACGGGCACGTTCCAGCAGTGTGCTGCCACCATACAGCTACGGCTATTAGCCGACATCCCTGCCACTGTCAAATGGATTGTCTAATCCTTGTAACTGCAAGAGAGCTTCTCTGTTGAAAAAAATACAGACTTAATGGGTGCAAAGAAAATAGAAGATAGAAACCCTAAAAAGTGTAATGCAGCCATTACATCTAAGAATTGGTAAGCTGCAATATAATAAATGTTTGGTTTTGTATGCAATACTGCTTTAAAAGGGAAACTAATAGTTGTCAATATTATTTGAACTTTCTTATTGAAAGCCTGATTTATTTATTTTTTCACGTTTATTTTTTATGACACATTTACATTACAAAAACATTTACTAGGGGCTGCTTCCATAACAGTTTTATTCCCAAAGCACTCTACTCTTTGCCAGCCAAATTTTTTTATCTTACTTTTAGGCCCCTCTCAGTTGGAGCAGAATCCGTATAATTTTTTTCACACAAAAAGCTTTGTTTTGGTGGAATTTATTCACCACTGGGTTTAAATTTTTTATTATTTAAAATAGAATAAAGACAGACAAAAATCCCCCAGAAGTAACGGCTGAAAAAAATCGAGTAGTTCATCGGGCCTGCCAGCTTTGTTTTTTTTTAATACATGTTCTATAAGTTTTTTTGTTAACTTTTTTGTCAGAGTATAGATCTATAATATATATATTTTCAGCATGGCACAAACAAAGTAAATAATACATCATAATCCCTCATGTACAGGGTAAACCATAGCATAAATTGGAATCTAGGAGAGGGTAAAACCATTGAAAATTCTTGATGTGTGTTGGATGCATCAGGGTGAGCTTGACGCGTTTCAAGGACTTCTATCCACTCATCAGGAGCCAAACGCATCGATGTTCTGTAAAGGGATAACTGAACCACCCAAGGGTTAAGTCCTAGCTTGTACACCTTTAGTATGAGATCATTATGCTAAAAATCAAGATATGCTATGTCAACAGCACCACCCTGATCCAAAACATTGGTAATATAGTAAAAAAATTCTAAAACAAACAAAAAAAGAAAAAAAAAAAAAAAGACAAATTCTCATAAATTGAGGCCAAAATGTAAAAAAAAATCCCAAAAAGTGTATATTAAAGCGGAGTTCCACACAAAAATGGAACTTACGCTTTTCGGAACCCTCCCCCCCTCCGGTGTAATATTTGGCACCTTTCAGGGGGAAGGGGGTGCAGATACCTGTCTAAGACAGGTATTTGCACCCACTTCCAGCATAGACTCCCATGGGAGTCTATGCCTCTTCCTGTCCCTCCACGCTGTCTCCTGGGAAACACACAAGTCCCAGGAGATAGCGGGGACCAGTTACGACACGCAGCGCGACTCGCGCATGCGCAGTAGGTAACCGGGAAGTGAAGCCGCAACGCTTCACTTCCTGATTCCCTCACCTAGGATGGCGGCGGCAGCTGCCGAGAGTTGAGCGATTAATCGGCGTCGGCTGCCGACATCGCTGGACCCTGGGACAGGTAAGTGGCCATGTATTAAAAGTCAGCAGCTGCAGTATTTGTAGCTGCTGGCTTTTAATATTTTTTTTTGGGTGGACTCCCTCTTTAATTGGTTTGTGTGAAAGTTATAGCATCTACAAACTATGGTATATATACCTAAATTTATGTAGCTATAGACGCTATACTGTAATGGCGATGATCACTGACATAGTGGGACTGTGATTGGGTGGTAGGCAATCTGGCGCTAACAGACACAGACATCGCTAGTGACACTAATACAGTGGTCATGCTAATACTGACACTATATTAATGGCACTGGCTGGGAAATGATTAACATCTAGGGGCAATCAAGGGGTTAACTGTGTGTCTAACAATGTGTAATGTGTACTGCTTATACAAACTTATACTTATACTATCTGGCTGTTTTTTCTCCCTGCTTTTCAGGGCGAAGAAACAGCCAGATCACTGTTCCTATGCGCAGAGAGTTCTGTGTGTGATTGGACACAGTTGATCAGCTAAGTTCAGCCAAAATTATTGAATCCGTTGCCAAACGGGCAAAACGTCCAATCACAGCATGGGTTGGCAGAGGGCACATGCATGCACACCGCTGAACCAGGAAGAAAGAGCCGACCTACAGGTACGTGATTGTGCCTGCACCTGCTGCCTGCTCACATTATTTTTACTGTGAGCGGTCAGCAGGTGGTTAAAAAGAAAAAGTGTTTTTGTAGATAAAAAGGATAAACTTCATTAAGTTGTGCTCTTTAGAATGACACTAAAATTATGATTTTGGTACAAAGAGAGTTGCAAGGGTATTTACAAATTAACATTTTATTTTTTACTTGTCAGGTTGCTATAAGTGACATCATTTGCAATAAGAAGCTTATCCTTTTGATCTGCAGAAGAATGAAACAAAGTAGATACAAAAGTAACAATGTTACTCTGTATCTCTCTATTTTGTGTATGAACTGTGTTGATAAACACTGAGACCTGGTTCACACTAGTGTGATTTATGTGAACTTAGGTTGCACAGAATCGCATGACAATGGAAAACACATTGATTTCAATGGAGCGCGTTAACGTCAATGTAATGAAACTGCAATGTGATGTTGGGGTGCTATGCATGATTTTGTGCCCCATAGACTTGAATGGAGATGCACCATATGTACATGCGTTTTTGGTGTGTTTTTGCCTGCAATTTGTGTTGGTTGTTAAGGAGCTGACGCCTGCTAGTCATTGAGCCCTTCTTTAACAGCAGGGATGACTCATTGTCTGTTAAGGAGCTGGCACCCGTCGGTGTCCTAACAACTGGTCACTCATCTCTGCTGTCAGCCAGGGATTCCCAGCTGACAGCAGAATGTAAATAAATGAGCTGTCAGTAAGAGTAAAAAAAAAAAAAAAAAAAAAACACCGTGGAGGTTCCCCCACAACCCATACTAGGCCATTGGGGTCTGGTATGGATTTTAAAGGAAGACCTCACAAAAAAAAAAAAAAAAATGGCGTGAGCCCGCTCCCCCCCAAAAAATAATCCATACCAGACCCTTATCAAAACATGCAGCCTGACTCTATATTAATGAGGACAAGGGTCTCTTTCCCACAACCCTGGCCTGGTGGTTGAGGGGGTGACTTATCGAGATCTGGAGCCCCCCTGATCCCAAACCCCCATGTGAATGAGTATGGGGTAGTATACAGTACCCCTACTCATTCAACAAAACAAGTCATATGTAAATAAAAGCATATAGAGACATGACCAAAAAGCACTATAGCACTGACACTGTGCCTATCCTATAGTAATAAAATGTCATATACCAGGTAAAAAAAAAAAAAAAAAAGTATTGAAAGATACTTATTCCCAGAGGTATAGGAATAAAAATGTAAATTGGTAGAAAATGGCTGACACTGTGGTGCTGGCAGGGCTGCTTTCATATGTGGGCTGGAAATCCACAATCTGTAAAATAGGAAGGGAAGGTAAGAAAGCGCCAGACTGGTATAGTGTAGCACAATTTATTCAGTAAAATACCATATAAAACAAATGGAACTCACAACAGGGTGAGTGTGAGGGTGAGAGAGAGGATGACAGTCCACAGTGGATAGTAATGAGCTGGGTGGAGTCCTTGGTGGAGAAGAAAGCCGGCTGTGGTGGGGAGCAAGATGAGCCTGGAGTCCGTGCAGGGAGACCGACATCAGGCTGCCCTGTGTGGCCGTGATGGTATATCCAGAAATCGGATGTCCGCCCAAAGATGATGTGTCCAGCTGAAGTAGTGAGAGGAGCTGTCAGTCCAACAGCTGTGTGAGCCAATCGGGACACGTTTCGGAAGCCTCGTTCATCAGCCTCGCTGACAAAACTATACCATCACAGCCACACAGGGCAGCCCGATGCCGGTCTCCCTGCACGGACTCCAGGCTCATCTTGCTCCCCACCACAGCCAGATTTCTTCTGCACGGACTCCAGGCTCATCTTGCTCTCCACCACAGCCGGATTTTTTCTCCACCAAGGACTACCACACAGCTCCCAGCTCATTGCTATCCACTGCGGACTGTCATCCTCTCTCTCCCCCTCACCCGCTTGTAAGTTCCATTTGTTTTATATGGTATTTCCCCTATTAAATTGTGCTACACTATGCCGGTTTGGCGCTTTCTTCCCTTCCCTTCCCTTCCAATTTTGTAAATAAAAGCACAACACAAGTTTTTAGCAAGTCCCTTATTAAATGAGGGCAGAAAGAATGGGTGTACTACATATGCCTGTGTACTCTGATAAATTTGACCATTATTATTATTATTATACAGGATTTATATAGCTCCAACAGTTTGCGCAGCGCTTTACAACATGAGGGCATACAGTACACTTACAATATAAATCAATACAGGAGGGATCAGAGGGCCCTGCTCATTAGAGCTTACAATCTAGAAGGGAGGGTCAAGTAGAAACAAACGGTAATAATTGTGGGGGGTGAGCTGATGGAAAAATTAAAATACAGTTGTTAGGTGTGGCTAGGGTAGGCTTCTCTGAAGAGAAGGGTTTTCAGGGATTGTCTAAAAGCTAACAAAAGTAGGAGATAAGCAGACAGATTGGGGTAGGGTATTCCATAGGATAGGAGAGGCTTTGGAAAAGTCCTGGAGGCGAGCATGGGAGGAGGGGACGAGGGAGCTAGAGAGCAGGAGGTCTTGAGAGGAACGAAGAGAACAAGTAGGTTAGTATTTAGAGATTAAGCTAGTGATGTAGCTAGGGGCTAAATTGTGGATGGCTTTGTACGTAGTTGTTAGTATTTTGAATTTAATTATTTGGCCGAGCAAGAGCCAGTGGAGGGATTGACAGAGAGGAGTGGCAGGCACAGAGCGATTGGTAAGGTGGATGAGTCTGGCAGCGCCATTCATGATGAATTGAAGAGGTGATAGGCTATAAGCGGTAGAGGTATGCCAATGAAAAGGGAGTTGCAGGAGTCGAGGCGAGAGATGACCAGCGAGTGAATTAATAGCTTTGTTGTGTCATTGGTTAGAAAGGGGCGTATTTTGGAGATGTTGCGGAGGTTGAGGCGGCAGGATTTGGACAGTGATTGGATGTGTTGCATGAAGGAGAGTTCAGAGTCCAGGACTACACCTAGAACCTTGGCATGTGGGGATGGGCTTATAGTTGTGCCATCGATTTTGACAGAGCGATCCGGGGAAGGGGCATATGGGGGAGGAAAAATTATAAGTTTGGTTTTGGATAGATTGAGTTTGAGGAAGTGGTGTGACATCCAGACTGACCATAAAAAATAATGTATACAAAAACAATATACATTATCTTTCACTGCTGAAAATCCATATGAGTATGAGTTAAACAAGGATGAGGGTGTCTCTCCTCTCTGACTCATTGTTCTGCATGTATGTTTGTGCCACATGGGCATGGCTATCAGGAAATCAAATGTCATCACCGATTCACTAGATAGCAGTAAAGTCAGTTTGATAAAGTGTCGCAGTTACTGCCCCTAGCGTGTAATCTTCTGGTTCTAAGTGGCAAACTATTTGTATGCAGTATTTTACAGTTTCCAAGCTAAAAAGAAACAAAGAAAAGAAAATGAAATATCTGAACATATGGACAACACTTTCAAAAAGCACTATAAGCAGGATCTCAGTCACTGCTGATGTCTTGGTTTGAAAAGATTGGTAAGGGAATTTTTTTTTAAATAAAACCCTATACTTCATTCTAAATCCTATGAAAATCCAAAGTCAAAGCCCAATACATACTTAAATTCAAAATCAGTTATCCATGGCACATACCTGTGAAGAATGGTAATATACAGTAGCAGGTGTGAACACTGCTAGACTACATCTCCCAGAGAACACAGAAACACCTACTTCCATGAAGTTTCCCTCAGCCTTAAAGGGGAGCTTTAGTTAGAGAATTCAGTCTGCTAGTTAACTTCAGGTTGGCCTCTTTTGCAGGTATAGCTATGTAAAACATAAAAAATAAGCGCCTACACTGTTTATAATCCAGTAATACACTGTCTCACCCTGCTCTGAACCCACTCAGAGCCACTACAGGCTAATCTGCTGAGAGCCTAAAGACTTTCTGCTGTTCAAGGGCCCTGTGCTTCAGCAAAATGGTGGCCTCCAGCAAGAAGAAACAGGAGCAAAAATGAAGGCAATTTACAGCCCACACTAATTGTGGTAGCATAATTATTAATGAGGAATGCATGTTTCTTGCTAAAGAACATTATTTTTTATCAAAGAGTTATGGGTAAAGTTCTACTTTAAGACATGTAAACCACTTACAAAGCAATGTTGCTGTTTGAATGTTATAAAAGGGTATCAAAGCTGCTATAAAGTGAAACATACATTTAAAGTCAAACAAAAAACATACCTTTATTCTGTGAAATCTTACAATATCACCAATTGAGTAAATTTTTGGTAGCGTGTCTTGATTTCCACTGAAAAATGTGCACGTAAGCTTGGCATTGGATTGATCCATGATGGTAACAGTAGAACAATAATCTGAAAACAAAAATATTTGCAAAATATAATTAATAAATATTGCTTTAGTTCTGACAAAGACAATGGGGCTCATTAGACAGCTGCCAACATTTCGCTAATTTCACACACAGTGGACTTTTTCTGCAGGCCACTGAAGGGACAAAGGATTTTCTAGTGGCAATAGGGATTCATTACAAACAAAACAAAAGCTAGAGTTTAAAGAAGAATTCCAGGTATAGATATTTTACATTTCTCCAGCTTGGACCAATGTAACCAAGTATACACCATACCTGGCCACATTGTCCTGGAAGCTAGAAATCACTGAAGTAGACACTGCTATTCCAGTGATCTACATTTGCTTCTGGGCCTCCTGCCAAGCAGCTGCCTTGTTGCATCGTGAACACAGTAGGTCAGCCATTCCTCACCACCTCCAGCAAGTATAACTGGAGACACTGTTGATCCCATAGAATTGCCATGTATCTGTCCGCAGAAGTTATTTTTGTAGTTGTGTTGAGACAAAGGTCCAGCAAAAAAAATATTTGGGTCTGGGTAGAGTTCTGTTCAACTGTTAAGAGTCTTATCTTATTTCAGATGTTTCCTTACAGCCTCAATAGCCTCTGCAGTTGGTATACAAGCGAAAAGTGATGTGACATCAAAAGGACACAATTGCCTCATTTGCCTCTAGCATCCACGGACTTTGTGGACAAATAATACCTAGCAATGTTTTGTGTTATACTATATATATATATATATATATATATATATATATATATATATATATATATATATATATATATATATATATATATATATATATATATATATATATATATTTTTTTTTTTTTTTTTTTTTTTAAGCGCCCAGCATTAGATACATTTTACATGTTAAAGAGAATCTGTTATTTTGCCCATTTAGGGAAAGATACCAAAAATTTTAAAAATGCTCTCCTGCGCTGTGAAGGGATCCTATGGTAAGTAACTGATACAAAGCACAGAACTGTCTGCATTCGGGCCTTGCACCCGGGTGGCTGTATCCGTGCAGCTGCTGTATCCCAATTGAAATGCATGGGACTGCTTGCATGGGAATTCACTTGGGCATCCCTATGTGGGCAAACAAAGCCCTTGCACGGTTGTATGCCATCTGTCCCTGATGCTAATTAAAAAGAAACAAACCTGCTGATGGTGGCTTGCATGTGGATTTTGTGAACATAAGTGGAATTTTGAACTAAAGTGGAGCGTTAATAACCAGGAGTTGAAAACAGTTAAGACAGGAGTCTTCTAACCTGTAAGTAACATCTTAAACTTCCTTTAAGTAATTGCATTGTAACTGGGAAATGAGTGCTAGCATGGTTGAAGGTTTTGCTCAGTGCACAGTGTGCCACATGTATGGAAAAATCTGTGCAACAACTCGAGGATGAATACCGCTGTGACAGATGTGAGCAGGTTGCCCTTCTGGAAGCTCGCATTAGAGATCTGGAGGAGCAAGTTGCAACACTGGGCAGAAAGGACAACCTTGAAAGGGTTTCTCTGCACGCTGGGCAGGTGGTCAGTAGGGTTGATGTGGAGGGTGGAGGGGCAAGTCAGGATTAAGGATGGGCTCGGCGTGTTCGCACACTCCACGTGCAGAGCCCGCCAGGAAGTCGGCATGGCGCTGCGCTAATCACAGGCAGTGAGACATTTTCCCGATGTGCGGCTGCAGAGATCGGGAAATGTCTCACTGCCTTTGATTAGCGCAGCACCGTGCCATCTTCCTGGCGGGCATCCTTAAGATTATCAGATAGGACAATGGGTTAATGTAGTTAGAGGGAGTGGAAGGGGCTCGCAGAAAAGGAATGCCGAACCTGTATTTGGGCATCAAAACAAATTTGCCAAGTTGGGTGAAGATGTAGAGGTGGCAAACACAGAGGTGGCAGCCCTAGATGTCACTGCTACCCCTAACAGCCGGGAGAGCAGCCCATCTAATAAAGGTGGTGAGGGGAGTGCAGGTAGGCCTAGACAGTTGGTGGTAATAGGGGATTCTATAATCAGAAGGACTGATAGAATAATTTGTCACCAGGATCGCCTCAACCGGATGGTTTGCTGTGTCCCTGGTGCTAGGGTTCGGCATGTGGTGGACCGGGTGGATAAATTACTGGGAGGGGCTGGGAATGACCCAGCTGTTTTGGTCCACGTTGGAACCAATGACAGTATACATGGAAGGTGGAGGCTCCTTAAGAATCAATTTAAAGAACTAGGCTACAAGCTGAAGGGAAGGACCTCCAAGGTGATATTCTCTCAAATATTGCCTGTGCCATGGGCAACACAGGAAAGGCAGGGTGTGATTGGAGAGCTGAATGCATGACTAAAGACCTGGTGTAGGGAGGAGGGATTTGGGTTTCTAGAGCACTGGGCTGACTTTTCATTGGGGTGCAACCTATATGCTAAAGATGGTTTGCACTTAAATGGAAGGGGGTCTGCTTTGCTGGGGGAGAGGTTTATGTGAAGGCTGGAAGAGTATTTAAACTAGGATTGAGGGGGGAGGGTGAACTAGAATTACATCGGGCAGACAGGTCAGTTAGGAGTCAGACGTTAATGGAGGGTGTAATGGGGATAGATGGGGGGAGGGTTATGGCAGGTGACAAGAAAGTTCCCATGTTGCAAACAGCCATTGAAAACTATAGTGCCATTTGTACTACTAAAAATGATATGAAAGACACCAGAGCAAAATGTAATAATGCACTAAAGTGTTTGTTCACCAATGCCGGAAGTCTGCCAAGCAAAATAGGTGAGTTGGAAGCTCTGGTGCATGAGAGCTATGATGTAATCGGTATTGCTGAAACTTGGCTTCAATCCTCAGATGACTGGGCTATTCATTTTCCTGGCTGTGCACTCTTTTGGAGAGGGTAAAAAGGAAAGGTGGCGGGGTCTGTCTCTATGTGAGAAGTGATCTCAAAGCAAGTGTGAAAGAGGACCTGGTTGATGGAGAGTGTGATGAGTCTGAAGCATTATGAGTGGAACTGCATATAGATGTGCATAGTTCAAAGTTAATCATTGGAGTTTGTTATAGACCACCCAATGTTAACGAGGAGGTGGAGACTCAGCTCCTTGCACAGATGGAAAGGGCTGCAAGGGCTGGGACGGTGATAGTAATGGGGGATTTTAACTACCCAGAAATTGACTGGAGTAATGGCACTGCTGGGACAGTTAAAGGGCAAAAATGTATAAACCTATTACAGGACAATTTTATGGTCCAGTTTATTGAGACCCCAACTAGGAATGAAGCTCTGTTGGATCTGGTAATCTCAAACCATGCAGAGCTTATTACTAATGTTCAGATAAAGGAACACCTGGGTAGCAATGATCATAACATGATTTCATTTGATGTTAGCTGTAAACAAGAAATACATACAGGAAAGATAAAAACACTTAACTTCAAGAGAGCAAATTGTCCAAGGATGAGGGCTGCTCTCCAGGACTTAGACTGGGAGGGAATATTGGCATCGATAAACACAGAACAGAAATGGGAATTCTTCAAAAAGACTGTTTGGGACCTCACTGCAAAGTATATTCCCATGGGAAATAAGTTTAAAAGGCTAAAAATAAAACCTATGTGGCTCACAGTCAAAGTTAAAAAAGCTATAAATAATAAGAAAAGATCTTTCAAAAAAAATATAAAAATGAAGGAACACTAGTGTTGTTTAAATGTTAGAAAGAATTTAACAGAATATGTAAAAAGGAAATCAAGGATGCAAAAATGCAAAACAAAACGACAGATTGCAAAAGATAGTAGGACAAACCCCCAAAAATTCTTCAAATATATTAAGAGTAAAAAGGTCAGGTCTGAGCATGTAGGCCATTTACAAAATAATCTAGAGTGGGTGACTGGGGAAGGCTAATTTATTAAATACTTTCTTCAGCTCTGTGTATACAAAAGAGCATGGGGGAGCTCATGTACATAATGGGGTGGTAGTGACACAGCCCCGAATGATCCACAATGGCTCAAAAGTGATATGGTCCAGAAATATTTAGACAGAATAAAGGTGGATAAAGCACCTGGACCTGATGGCATCCACCCACGGATCCTAAAAGATTTGAGCTCTGTAATTTCACAGCCATTGTATCTAATTTTTAGGGACTCATTAATGACGGGAATAGTACCACTGGATTGGCGCAGGGCGAACGTGGTGCCTATATTTAAAAAGGGATCAAAGTCTTTACCAAGTAACTATAGACCTGTTAGTTTAACTTCCATAGTCGGGAAGATACTGGAGCGTTTAATAAAAGACCACATAGACGAGTTCTTGCTGGAAAAAAAACATTTTAAGCAACAGACAGCATGGATTCATGAAAGACAGAAGTTGTCAGACAAACCTGATTTCTTTTTATGAAGAGGTAAGTAAAACCTTGGACAGAGGGGTGGCTGTGGACGTGGCATACTTGGATTTTGCAAAAGCGTTCGATACAGTTCTGCACACACGGCTCGTGTGTTAAGTAAAATCTACAGGCCTGGAAATATCAGTTTGTAAATGGATAGAAAACTGGCTAAAAGACAGAATTCAGAGAGTAGCGGTTAATGATTCATACTGTGAATGGTCTAAGGTTATCAGTGGTGTACCCCAAGGTTCAGTGTTGGGACCCTTACTTTTTAATATCTTTATAAATGATATTGGGTCTGGTATCAAAAGTAACATTTCTGTCTTTGCAGATGACAACAAGCTATGCAGTGGAATAACGTCTTTACAGGATGTCTCCAGATTACAAGCCGACCTCAATGCACTGTCTAATTGGGCAGCTATGTGGAAGATGAGGTTTAATGTTGAGAAATGTAAAGTTATGCACTTGGGGGCAAAGAATATGCATGCATCATACATGCTAGTGGGAGTACAACTGGAGGAATCTGTAGTGGAGAAGGATCTGGGGGTTTTGGTAGATCATAAGCTCAATAATAACATGCAACGCCAAGCTGCGGTTTCCAAAGCAAGCAAAGTCCTTACTTGTATTAAGAGAGGTATGGACTCCAGAGAGAGAGATATAATTTTGTCCCTGTTCAAATCATTAGTAAGACCTCATCTGGAATATGCAGTTCAGTTTTGGGCACTAGTTCTCAAAAAGGATATCGGGGAGTTGGAGAAAGTGCAGAGAAGGGCAACCAAACTGAAAAGAGGCATGGAGGAGCTCAGCTATGAGGAAAGATTAGAGGAATTTAATTTATTCACTCTTGAGAAGAGGAGAATAAGGGGTGATATAATCAACATGTTCAAATATATAAAGGGTCCATATAGGGGACTTGGGGTTGAGTTATTCTCTTTACAATCAACACAGAGGACACGGGGACACTCTTTACTTCTAGAGGAAAAGAGATTTCATCTCCAAATATGGAAAGGTTTCTTCACTGTAAGAGCTGTGAAAATGTGGAATAGACTCCCGCCAGAGGTGTTTCTAGCCAGCTCAGATTGCTTTAAGAAAGGCCTGGATACTTTCCTAAATGTACATAATATAACTGGATACTAACATTTATAGGTAAAAGTTGATCCAGGGAAAATCCGATTGCATCTTGGGGGATCAGGAAGGAATTTTTTCCCCTGCTGTAGCTAATTGGAGCATGCTCTGCTGGGGCCTTTTGCCTTCCTCTGGATCAACTGTGGGTATGAATTGGGTATATGGGATTGTATGATATTTTTTATTTTATTTTATTTTTTTGGTTGAACTGGATGGACTTGTGTCTTTTTTCAACCTGACTAACTATGTAACTATGTAAACCAAATTTAAAGTAATATTAAAAGTAAATGTCATTATTAAAATAAAAAACATGATATACTTATCTGCTCTGTGCAACAATATTGCACAGAGTGGTGCATTACCTCTTCTTTGTTTGTCTCCCACTGGTGTTTCCCTCTCCTCCTGTCTTCCAAGTGCCCCCACACCAAGCCACGTGCTCCCAATCCAGGCTGTGTGCATTCATAGATACACACAGCGCAGCTCAGCCACATCCCTTGCTCTCCCCTCTCAAGATTTGACTGACAGCAGCAGGAGCCTATGGAGCCCAATTCTATTGCACAGTGGAGGTAAGTATATACATGTTTGTTTAAAAAATAAAAAATCCTTTACAACCACTTTAATGCAGGGACTGTGTTAGGATAAAAACACCTATACTTTAGAAACAACTTTAAAAGTTGACACTAAGCAATATTCCTCAAAAATAATCTATACACATTCACCACTCAATAAACCTGTCATCTATTTTTCCTAGAGCACACTGTGTCAGCCTATGCAATGCATGGGTTGGCTCCACCCTGTGACCATGGGTTGGCTCCACCCTGTGACCCCATAGGGCAACCCCCTGAGAAGAGATGAAGGCGTAGGATTTCCACTACCTAGCGTTCCTGTTTTGTCCTCTCTCTGGGACAGCTAATAGAAGCTTCATCCATCAATAACAGTTATGGTTCCCATCCTGGTTGAGCCTCTCCAGAGATGGTAGACTCGCAAATCCTTCATTTGGGAGTGCAATTATGCTGGGGTGTGATATTGCAGCCTAAATGGTTGCTGACCTTGCCTAATGGGCGTACTGCAGACCAGGTGTTCATGGTATCCAGGCTCTCCCCTATGCTTGAATTAGTTCCTATGTGTGCTCGGCTGTGGCAGTATATGTATGAGTGTCTGACATCACTTCTCGTCACCTAGAACTGTAAGTAACGCTGCTAGAAAACGGAGGTCATCCTCCAGTTGTTAGTCCCACCTTCTGTGCCCGAAAGAGACAGCTAGAGGCAAGTAGGAATGGTAGTTTAGCTAGGGGGGACTGTGTTCTACTTTCAGGTGACGGCAGGTCTGTGGATACCTGGGACATTGTGTCAGGCAGGGTCATCTTACCTTGTGCCCCTTCTTGGTACTATAAGTGTGTCCACACCAGAGACCAAGGCACCCACAAAGGGCCACGAGGCATTCCTTCACAAGACAGAGCAAAGTTGCTGGACTTGCGGTTCTCCAACCATGACTTCTCCAATGGTCTGTGAAGGCTGTTTTAAAGATGCAGCTATAGGTGAGCAGGCAGAGTCAATAATGGTGAAGGGGTATATTTGCCAGGCAGTGGCAGAGAATGTTCAAGAGGTTTCAAGGAAATCTTCAAGTGCAAAACCTAGGACTTTGCAAGCAGTCCAGGACCCTGTGTCCTCTCCTGAGTTAGGGCAGGTGGAGGTGGACTGCTCTTCGGAGTCCGAGCATCCTCCACAAGCTGGATCAGCCTCCTCAAAAGGTTAGGAAGCATTTTCACAATCTGAAGAAAGCTCTACCTACTTTTCCGATTATGTTTGAGGTTAAGGAGTTGATTGAAGAGTAAGAATGAGCTCCAGCGCGTTCGCACAGCCCACGTGCAGAGGCTGCCAGGAAGTCAGCACTTCCTGGCGCGGCTGCGGAGATCAGGAAATGTCTCACTACCTGTGATTGGCGCAGTGCCGACTTCCTGGCGGGCTCTGCACGTGGACTGTGCGAACACGTCGGAGCTCATCCTTATTGAAGAGGAATGGGCAAAGCCAGATAAAAAGGTTAATCTGCAGAAAAAGTTAGCTAAGCTCTATTCTTTTTCCCAGAGGAATCAGAAGCATGGGATAATGGGCCAGGAGTTGATGCCGCATTGCACACTTGCTTGTCACGTTATACAAAAAAGGTGTCCACTGCCCCCCTATAACTGGCCATTGCAGGAAGCAGCATTGGAAGGCAACATATGATATAAACAAGACCAAGGATAAATCCAAGGAAAGATCCAAGCTTAATCACCGACCAGCCCACTGACAACCGAATCAACCTATCTAACAGTATGCGTTAAAACAGGGGTCTAGTCTGCACACGTTTGCAAATACATGCGTAAGCCACAGAGCCTCGGCACCCTGGTATCTGCTTGTCATGTTACCTTGCCCCTGGATGCCTCCATAACCTTTAGGGGTGTCAAGGATAGAAGGCTAGATATGGGGTTAAAGAGGATCCATCTGGCAGCTGGTATTGCATGTAGGCTGGCAGTAGCTTTGACCTCTGTGAACAGAGTCATGAGGGCTTGGGCAGCTTCTGGAGTTGCGCCACGTAATCAGGAAGCAGGCCTGTCATCATTGGAGAAGCAGAAGTGAGCTTATTTTGTGGCCAAGGCAGCGGAGGACCTGGTCTGGTTGTCTTCTAGGATAACGGTGCAGTTGGTGGCAGCCAAATGGCTGAAACATTGGATAGCAGATTCTGCTTCTAAACAGGAGCTCTGCTTGGTACCCTATATAGTAAAGATTCTTTTTTGGCAAGGCTATCCCTCTTTTACAGGATCTGGATGGAGCACATTCAGGATTCTTGGGTGATTTTGGTAGAGAAGAGGGAAGTGGAGTTGTTGGATGCCTCACCCTGAAGACCATTTCATCAAGACTCATACCTGGTGCACCACTACTTTTAGAATACATACTTGAATAGAATGTTTTCTTTTTAAGCCTGAGTTTAATGTCACTTTATTTCGGAAAAAGGGGAAGCTCCACTGTTTCTCCTCCTCCTCTGTCATATTTGGCACCTTCATTTTTTTTTTTTTGGGTTCATCTAGTTTTGACAGGTACCTTCTGCCACTGCTGCTCAGAGAAGTTCTTCTAACACCTGCCCGCCCTCAGTCTTCAGGGACATGTCACAGGTCCAAGAAGACTGCCAGATCATTCAGAGCCCATTCACACAGGGACGACTTGTCAGGCGACCTAGTCGCCTGACAAGTCGCCTCCCGTTCTGAACAATGGAACCGTTCTAATCGGAGCGACGCAAGTCGCTCTGACTTAGAAAAAGGTTCCTGTACGACTTTGGGGGCGACTTGCATAGACTTCTATACAGAAGTCGTTTTGCAAGTCGCCGCGGAAGTCGTTTGCAGGTCACCTCGCTGAGGCGACCTGCAAGTCGTGTTGCCCCTGTGTGAATGGGGTCTTACAAGGCACAGCAAGCCTCGTGCATGCGCAGTGGATAGCCTACTTTGAAGCCACAAGCAGTCACAAGCAGCCCAAAGTTAACATGCCAGCACCGGGTATCGAAGACCAGTGAAGAAATTGGCCGGATGAGGACAGCGCTGGATCACTGGATAGATGAGTGTCTGTTTATAATGAAAAGTCAGCAGCTACAGTTTTTGTGGCTGCTGACTTTTCATTTTATAAAGGTGGTCGGGGGACTACTTTAAGCTCCTGTTGTGCTGTGAGAAGCCCTCCCGATCTATCAGTCATTGCACACAATAGAAGTGTATGTCCTGCTGAGCCTTTATAGGTCAATGAGCACATACCTGTCCCTTTGCTGCGATAAGGCACTTTAAAAAACTTCACCACTCCATACAGGTTAACCACCGTTCCTTCCTTTATCTGGTCCAGCTTGGTATAAACGTACTTCTGTGCAGAGCCCTAAAAAAACAAATATGTGCAATTAGTAGAAAGCGGCTTCCACATAATGTGCATTCAGTACCTTTCCGCTACCTACACTCATCATTGTACAGACACAGCACAGCCTGTACACCGCTCTGCTCTGTTCTGCCTGATCTCCCCGCCGCTACACTCAGAGCGGAGGTGACGTCAGGTGGGCGGTGACGTGCTGTGTTTACGGAAGTGAATTGCAGAATGAGATAGGAGTGAGAACGGGAGGGGGGATTGTTGTCTTGCGCTGTGCTGTGTAATGCAATGTGAGAGGAGCGCTGTCATACGGCTTGATGCGGAATACAATGTATGCAACATGTGCCCGATCTCTGCAGAGTGTACGAGGACAGAGGCAGGTGTAGGAGGTTGTGCAGGGTGCCAAAGGAAATAAGTAGTGATGTGATGGATTGAGGAGGCATGCATGGCAATTGTCAAGGGTAATGGCATAGCTCCCGACTGTCCCTGATTTGGCACAAAGTCCCTCTTTCCTCATCTGTCCCTCATTTTGGTCTGATCCATATAGTTGTATATAAAATGTCTTTCAAAAAGTTTTTCACAGTGCTTTCATCCGAATCCACTTGTGGGTTTAACTAATCCTTCTCTTTTTTTATTTTTTTTTTTTATTGTAAATCTTCTTTAACCACTTCAGCCCCGGAAGGATTTACCCCCTTCCTGACCAGAGCACTTTTTACAATTCGGCACTGCGTCGCTTTAACTGCTAATTGCGCGGTCATGCAATGCTCTACCCAAACGAAATTTGCGTCCTTTTCTTCCCACAAATAGAGCTTTCTTTTGATGATATTTGATCACCTCTGCCGTTTTTATTTTTTGCGCTATAAACGGAAAAAGACTGAAAATTTTGAAAAAAAATGATATTTTCTACTTTTTGTTATAAAAAAAATCCAATAAACTAAATTTTAGTCATACATTTAGGCCAAAATGTATTCGGCCACATGTCTTTGGTAACAAAAATGTCAATAAGCGTATATTTATTGGTTTGCGCAAAAGTTATAGCGTCTACAAACTAGGGTACATTTTCTGGAATTTACACAGCTTTTAGTTTATGACTGCCTATGTCATTTCTTGAGGTGCTAAAATGGCAGGGCAGTACAAAACCCCCCCAAATGACCCCATTTTGGAAAGTAGACACCCCAAGGAAATTGCTGAGAGGCATGTTGAGCCCATTGAATATTTATTTTTTTTGTCCCAAGTGATTGAATAATGACAAAAAAAAAAAAAAAATTTACAAAAAGTTGTCACTAAATGATATATTGCTCACACAGGCCATGGGCATATGTGGAATTGCACCCCAAAATACATTCAGCTGCTTCTCCTGAGTACGGGGATACCACATGTGTGGCACTTTTTGGGAGCCTAGCCGCGTACGGGGCCCCGAAAACCCAGCACCACCTTCAGGATTTCTAAAGGCATACATTTTTGATTTTACTCCTCACTACCTATCACAGTTTTGAAGGCCATAAAATGCCAAGATGGCACAAACCCCCCCAAATGACCCCATTTTGGAAAGTAGACACCCCAAGCTATTTGCTGAGAGGCATGGTGAGTATTTTGCAGCTCTCATTTGTTTTTGAAAATGAAGAAAGACCAGAAAAAAACATTTTTTTTTTCTTTTTTCAATTTTCAAAACTTTGTGACAAAAAGTGAGGTCTGCAAAATACTCACTATACCTCTCAGCAAATAGCTTGGGGTGTCTACTTTCCAAAATGGGGTAATTTGGGGGGGGGGTTTGTGCCACCTGGGCATTCCATGGCCTCCGAAACTGTGATAGGCAGTGAAGAGTGAAATCAAAAATTTACGGCCTTAGAAAGCCTGAAGGCGGTGCTTGGTTTTCGGGGTCCCGTGCGCGGCTAGGCTCCCAAAAAGTCCCACACATGTGGTATCCCCATACTCAGGAGAAGCAGCAGAATGTATTTTGGGGTGTAATTTCACATATCCCCATGGCATGTTTGAGCAATATAACATTTAGTGACAACTTTGTGCAAAAAAAAAAAAAAAAATTTGTCTCTTTCCCGCAACTTGTGTCACAATATAAAATATTCCATGGACTCGACATGCCTCTCAGCAAATAGCTTGGGGTGTCTACTTTCCAAAATGGGGTCATTTGGGGGGGGGTTTGAACTGTCCTGGCATTTTATGCACAACATTTAGAAGCTTATGTCACACATCACCCACTCTTCTAACCACTTGAAGACAAAGCCCTTTCTGACACTTTTTGATTACATGAAAAAATTATTTTTTTTTTGCAAGAAAATTACTTTGAACCCCCAAACATTATATATTATTTTAAAGCAAATGCCCTACAGATTAAAATGGTGGGTGTTTCATTTTTTTTTTCACACAGTATTTGCGCAGCGATTTTCAAACGCATTTTTTGTGGAAAAAACACACTTTTTTAAATTTTAATGCACTAAAACGCACTATATTGCCCAAATGTTTGATGAAATAAAAAAGATGATCTTAGGCCGAGTACATGGATACCAAACATGACATGCTTTAAAATTGCGCACAAACGTGCAGTGGCAACAAAATTAATACATTTTTAAAAGCCTTTAAAAGCCTTTACAGGTTACCACTTTAGATTTACAGAGGAGGTCTACTGCTAAAATTACTGCCCTCGATCTGACCTTCGCGGTGATACCTCACATGCATGGTGCAATTGCTGTTTACATTTGACGCCAGACCGCAGCTTGCGTTCGCCTTTGCGCGAGAGCAGGGGGGACAGGGGTGCTTTTTATTTATTTATTTTTTTTCTTTATTATTTTTTTGCTTTTTTATCTTATTTTTAAACTGTTCCTTTCATTTTTTTTTTTAAATCATTTTTATTGTTATCTCAGGGAATGTAAATATCCCCTATGATAGCAATAGGTAGTGACAGGTACTCTTTTTTGAAAAAATTGGGGTCTATTAGACCCTAGATCTCTCCTCTGCCCTCAAAGCATCTGACCACACCAAGATCGGTGTGATAAAATGCTTCCCCAATTTCCCAATGGCGCTATTTACATCCGGCGAAATCTAAGTCATAAAATGCTCGTAGCTTCCGGTTTCTTAGGCCATAGAGATGTTTGGAGCCACTCTGGTCTCTGATCAGCTCTATGGTCAGCTGGCTGAATCACCAGCTGCATTCTCAGGTTCCCTGTTGAGACAGGAGAGCCAGAGAAAAACACGGAAGACGGTGGGGGGGGGGGCATTCCCTCCCACTGCTTGTAAAAGCAGTCTAGAGGCTAATTAGCCGCTAGGATTGCTTTTACATGAAAGCCGACCGCTGGCTAAAAAGAATGATACCAAGATGATACCTAAACCTGCAGGCATCATTCTGGTATAACCACTCAAAGTCGTGAATGGCGTACCTGAAGACAAAAAAATGGTTAACAATAAAGCACAGTAAACGGTAAAGTATAAAAAATTGCATACCTGAAAAGCAAACATGATAAAACATAATAACAATAAAACATTGCAGAATAGAATACAGTAAAAAAGAGCAGAACAATAGAGAGAGAATAGAGAGAGAGAGAACAATAAAACGACAACTATTTTTTTTTATTTTTGTTTGTGTTTTTTTTTTTTTTTTACACTTTTTTTTTGTAACTGTAACTTTTATAACTGTAACCGGTTCCAGGTTCGGGTCTCTCAAAATGTGATGGCATCTTGGGAGACCCTGTGAAAGTGTGCCTAGTCTGTGCAATGCTGTACCCTACGCTAATACTCAACTAGTGCATGGTAGCGTTCAAAACATTCACCAATGCAAAGACCAGGATTGTCAGGACAGGAGGGACAATAATAGTGGGCGTCACGTCTATATCCGCGCTTGCTGCAGACACAACATCTTTTTTGGGGGGGTTCGTTGGGTAGGGGTACTCGGGAGGATATATAAATGCCTCTCATGCAGCCGACTGCATTTGGTTGGGGATGTGAATGGGGGAAGTACGGGCGCTGCAGAAGCGGTGGGTTCCCAATTAGGATTGGCGAATGCAGCAGGAAGGGCACTATGGGCACGACGGGCCTGTGTTTGTCTTTTTGGTGGCAGCGGGACACTACTTGTGCTTGCCACCTCACCAGCTTGAACTGCACTTATGGGACTCGCCACGTCACCAAGTGTTACTGCAGTGCTGGTTTGACTACGACCGGGGTGTACGCCGCTGGTGCTTGCCAGTTCACCAAAACGCTACAAAAAAAAGTGACAGTGATCGATCGATACTGCACTTGGGTGGGCTGGACTGGGCTGGGCCGGGCGGAGAGGCAAAACGCAGGTGCTGGCAGGTATCTGGGCTGATTCCGCTAACACTGCGTTTTTGGGAACCCTAAACTGCTGGGGACGCTAGTATAGATCTGATCGGATCAGATATTGATGCGTTCAGATACTATACCACTAAGGGAGGTGTACGGTGCATGTACGGTGCGTGCGTGGGTGTTCGCGGTACTGGCGCTAATCTGACGCTGCCTAGGGCGACGCATATCACCGCCGGGCGATCAGGAGGCTAAACCTTTATTCGGTAATAAACGGCGGGTGCCCTGACACTATAAAAAATAAACGAACTAACCAGCGTCACCCGTAACGGTTATACCGTGCTCAGTGGTGAAAGGGTTAACTAGGGGGCCATCAAGGGGTTAAAACATTTATTAGATAGTATATGGGGGTCCCTGTCGCTATAAAACACTGACGGCGAACCTAAATATTTACGTCCCTAACTAGCGTCACCAGCGACACTAATACAGCGATCAGAAAAATGATCGCTTAGCGACACTGGCGACAGGGGGTGATCAAGGGGTTAAAACTTTATTAGGGGGGGTAAGGGGGGTACCCTAGACCTACAGGGGGCTAAACCTTTATTCGGTAATAAACGGCGGGTGCCCTGACACTATAAAAAATAAACGAACTAACCAGCGTCACCCGTAACGGTTATACGGTGATCAGTGGTGAAAGGGTTAACTAGGGGGCAATCAAGAGGTTAAAACATTTATTAGGTAGTATATGGGGGTCCCTGTCGCTATAAAACACTGACGGCGAACCTAAATATTTACGTCCCTAACTAGCGTCACCAGCGACACTAATACAGCGATCAGAAAAATGATCGCTTAGCGACACTGGTGAGGGGGGGTGATCAAGGGGTTAAAACTTTATTAGGGGGGTAAGGGGGGTACCCTAGACCTACAGGGGGGTAACACTCACTGTCCTACCACTGCTAACTGTCACAAACTGACACTATGCAGTAATCAGGAAAAAAAAAAAAAACCTGCTTGGTGTCAGTTTGTGACGGGGGGGGGTTATCGGGGGGGGATCGGGGGTGTAATGTATGCCTGGCATGTTCTACTGTGTGTGTGTGTGTTGGTGCACTTACATGTCATCTCTCCTCGGCGCTGGAACGGAAACTGGCCAGCCGAGGAGAGATGACATCACATCCTCTGCCTCTGTGTACTATACAGAGGCAGGGGATGTTTCTCATTGGCTGGGAGCGATCGTGAGGGGGGGGCCACGATCGGATGGCCTCCCCCTCGTCTCTCATCGCTCCCAACCAAATGCCGACCGCAGCTGGCACCGGGGGGGGACCCCCCGCCCGCGGGAAGGCAATCACGTACCAGGTACGTGATTTTGCCTGCCCGTGCCGCTCTGCTCACGTATATAGGCGTGAGGCGGTCGGCAAGTGGTTAACCACTTCAATACAGGGCATTTTCACCCCGTTCCTACCCAGGCCAATTTTCAGCACTATCGCACTTTGAATGACAATTGCGTGGTCATACAACACTGTACCCAAATGAAATTTTTCTCATTTTTTTCCCCACAAATAGAGCTTTCTTTTGGTGGTATTTGATCACCTCTGTGGTTTTAATTTCTTGCGCTATAAACAAAAGAAGAGTGACAAGTTTGAAAAAAAAACACAATATTTTTTACTTTTTGCTCTAATATCCCAATTTAAAACAAAAAACAAATTTTTCCTCAGTTTAGGCCGATATGTATTCTACATATTTTTGGTAAAAAAAAAAAAAAAATCGCAATAAGTTATAGTGTCTACAAAATAGGGGATAAATTTATGGCATTTTTATCATTATATTTTTTTACTAATAATGGCGGCGATCTGCGATTTTTATCCTGACTGTGACATTGCGGCGGACATTTTTGACACTATTTTGGGACCATTTACATTTATACAGCGATCAGTGCTATAAAATGCACTGATTACTGTATAAATGTCACTGGCAAGGAAGGGGTTAACACTAGGGGGCAATCAAGGGGTTAAATGTGTTACCTAGGGAGTGATTCTAACTGTAGGGGGAGGGGACTCACAAGGAGACCGATCAGTGTTCCTCTGTACTGGGAACACACGATCGGTCTCCTCTCCCCAGACAGGACGTGGATCTGTGTGTGTTTACACACACAGATCCACAACCCTGCTCTGTTACTGGCAATCTCGGGTGCCCGGCGGACATCGTGGCTGCATTCTATCACAGCACACCCTCCCGATTGATGCGACACGCGCCCCCTAGATGGCCAGGAAGCCGAGAACATCATGTGATGCACGCCTAGGATGGGAAATCCCTCCTGCAGACGTCATTTGACTATGGGCGGGAAGGAAGTGGTTAAGCAGAGGCCCTAGAGAATAAAATGGTGGGTGTTGCAATTTTTTATGTCATATGGTTTTTGTGCAGTGGTTTTCAAATGCAATATTTTTTGGAAAAAATGCACATTAACTGCTTAAGGACTAGCCGCTGCAGTTGCCCTGCGGCAATGTGGCTGCTTCCTGCGAATCGCTGTCATTGTATGTTGGCTCATACACAGCGATTTGTGGGCAAGCGCGCCCACTGCCCAGGGGGGTAGCCAATCAGTGGGTGACTCAATGTCCTCCGGCTACCCACGATCGTTCCTCGCAGTGACAGAACGGGCATCTGCCTGTGTAAATAAGGCAAATCTCTGTTCTGACAGGGGAGATCACGCAGATCCTGTCTTTCTGCTGTGCAGGAAGACGGATCTGTGTATTTCCCCAGTCACACATACAGTTAGTAAACACACTGAGGGAACACATTTAACTCCTTGATCACCCCTGATGTTAACCCCTTCCCTGTGAGTGTCATTAGTACAATACCAGTGCATATTTTTAGCAGTAATCACTGTAATAATGTCACTGATTCCCAAAAAAGTGTCAGGTGTCTGATCTGTCCGCCTCAATGTCGCAGTCCCGCTAAAAATCACTGATCACCGCCATTACTAGTAAAAAATAAATAAATAATAATAAATGCCATAAATCTATCGTCTAATTTGTAGACGTGATTACTTTTGCGCAAACCAATCAATATACGCTTATTGCATTTCTTTTTTTGTTTTTTTACCAAAAATATGTAGAAGAATACATATTCGCCTAAACTGATGAAGAAATTAGTTTTTTTTTTACTTTTTTGGGGGCGGATATTTATTATAGCAAAAAGTAAAAAATATTGTTTTTTTTTTTTTTTTCAAAATTGTCGCTCTTTTTTTGTTTATAGCGCAAAAAATAAAAACCGCAGAGGTGATCAGATACCACTAAAAGAAAGTTCTATTTGTGGGGAAAAAGGGCATCAATTGTGTTAGAGTACAACAACTGCGAAATTGTCAGGTAAAGCATCACAGTGCCATATCACAAAAAATGGCCTTTTCATTAAGTGGGTAAAATCTTCCGGTCCTTAAGTGGTTAATGAATTAAAAAACGAACAAACAGCCCAATTTTTTTGTAGAATGTAAAAGATGATATTACACTGAGTAAATAGATACCTAACGTGTCATGCTTTAAAATTTGGTGCGCTAATGGGATGGCAACAAACGACGGTACTTTAAATTATCAATAGGTCACATTTTAAAAGCCTTTGCGGGTAACCAGTTTAGATTTACACAGGAGGTCTGGTGCTAGAATTATTGCTCTCACTCTGACATTCACAGTGATACCTTACACGTGTGGTACAATCCGTGCGGGACCGACATGAGCGTTCGCCACTGAGTGTGAGTCAAGTCAAGGAGAGTCACGTCTTGTAGGTACTGGGAGGTCTCCATTGGTTGTAGAGGGAGGGGGAAGGTGTCCAGGAAGATCTGTTTATGGTAGTATTGTAGCGATGAATGGTGACCATTTAAGTCAAAATCGAGGTGTCAGGCCGTGTCTGGATAAGCTTGCATCTAGCTCCTCTTTGTCCAGCAGAGATGTTATGTCTAATTTGATGTCTTGAACTGTCGGTGGGATGGAGGAGGACCACTTTTTAAATATAGCACATCTAACTGATTTAAAATAGGTTGACAGCCATGCTTTGTTGCGTGAGGGGACGTTGGTTGGGTGGTCAATCGATTTGTGATGAGGGTTTCTAGGTATCCAAAGAGTAAAGGGAAAATGTCTTTAGTTGGCATACGACCGGTGACCATTGAAGCAAAGTTCTTAACTTGGTTCAAGAAGGAGGAGATATGAGGGCATAACCAGAGTCTGTGGAGAAATGTTGGTCTTTCCTGGCCACAGAGGGCATTGTCGCTTGGGTGTTTGTAGGATTGAGGCCAGGAAAGGAATATATGCGTGATACATTATTTTGAACTGTTGTTCTTTGCAGAACTCGTTGGTGACATATGCACAGGTGGAGCTGTAACCAGTTATGATGCAATTTACAGCTTCAGGGGAGTTGAGGTCAGAGTTCCAAGATACAACAGAGGTTGCTTGCAGGGGTTTGCTGAGGCCTATGTTCAAAGGTTTGTAAATGTCTGATATCTTGAAACATTGTTGTTCCAGAAGGGTGTCCAGAATAGAAGGGCTGGTATCCAGTTGGAGTTTGTTTGGGCATAGGCTGGCAGCATGTTGAACAGCTTGATGGATGGCCAGAAAATGGCATTGTGGCAAATCAAAGAGGTCCAGAGTTTGTGAGACCGGTCTGGGTTTGCTTGTGGTGGGGTCAAGGAGTTGAGCGAAGTATAGTAGTATGCGATGGGTCCAGGCTTTCAAGGTCAAGTAAGACATAGTGGGGGAGAAGGAAGGATTTCCATGGATTGGGAGGTGTTGAGAGACCCATGGGGATAAGTTCAGTTTCCGTCTGACTTCATGCCATGCTTTTAGCATGTCTCAAATTAGCAGATTTTGTTGAAGATGTGGGGGGGGGAGCACAACTTGTAGTGGAGAAGGGCAGTAAGGGGTTGCCATTTGGGCTTCTAGGTCGAAGTTGGAGTCTCTGGAGGTTTGCAAAATCCAGTCTAGACATATTCCTAAAAGGCAGGATAAATTATACACTATAAGATTGGGGAGGTTAGCTCCCCCTTCCTCTTCGGGAGAAAGAGTTTGTGCAATGAAATACGGGGGCGTCGTCTCTGACAGAGAAATTTGGATAAAGTTCTTTGTAAAGTTTGAACATCTTTGTGGCGTAGTAGGGGTATGGTTTATAGGGGGTACAATAGTCTGGCGAAACTGACCATTTTAAAGAACGGAGAGCGAGATGGGGAGGTCCATCCATGTCTCCAGCTTCTTTACCATCCTAGATTTTACCGGGATGAAGTTAAGATTGTAGAGGGATGATGGAGTTTTACCAATTTTTATCCCTAGATAAGAGAAGTGGTGTTTTGCTACAGGAAAAATAGAGGAGATGGCCCATGGAGGGATTTTGTGGTGAAATAGAGGAAGGATCTCGCTTTTGGCAAAGTTTATTCTTTGGGGCCTGAATATCCCCTAAACCTAGTGAAAATGTCTTGGATGAGAGGCATGTGGGCGGCAGGGTCGGATGTGAAGATGAGGATCTCATCTGCAAACAGACCTAGGCGGAGTTCCTGTTGTCTTATTTGCATTCCGTGTAGGGAGGGGTGGTGTAGAAGATGTCAAGACAGTGGTTCTAAGTCTAGATTGAAAAGGTGTGGGGAGAGGGGATATCCTTGCCTGGTGCCTTTATGTAGTTTGATAGTTTTTGAGATGAGGCCAGCGGCTACAACTTACAACTTAGCTGTAGGTGCGGCATATATAGAGGCGATTAGGTGAAGGAAGGGTCCAGAGAAGCCAAAATGTTGCAGAACCGATGACAACCAGGGAAAGCCAACATTGTTGAAGGCTTTCTCTGCGTCAATGGAGATTGTGGCTACGTCTTTGTTGATGTTTGTCCTGGTGTGTTTGAGAACCATAAGAACTTTTCGGATATTAGATGACGCAGAGCAACCTTGGGTGAAGCCTGTCTGAGCTGGGTGAATTAGGGTGGGCATAATTTTGGCTAGTCTGTTGGCGATGATCGTGGATAGGATTTTACAATCTATGTTGAGGAGGGAAATCAGCTTGTAGGAACTAGGTCTTTCCCTTTCTTGGCAATCAGCTTTATATGGGCCTGGTATCCAGAAGGGCTGTAGTCTCCACCCTGGAGAATTGCCTGATAAGCCTTTGCCAGGGTCAGGACCACTGTTTGTGCTGTTAGCTTGTAGAATTCTGGGGTGTATCCGTCTGTGCCCGGGGCTTTCCCATTCGTGAGGGAGGAGATCGTCTTGTGGATTTCGGTCTCAGTGATCGGAGAGTTTAGTTGAGAGAGGAGAGTGGGGTCGATTTGAGGGAGGTTGACCTTCTTTAAGAAGTCCTGTGCGTCATGCGTATCAGTGGAGTCTGGGCTATACCGAAAGGTGTAATATTGTTCAAGGATGGTACTGATATCATTGGGGGGAGGAACATGTGTTACCCTGAGTGTCTTTTAGTGAGGTTATGTGGGTGGGAACATGGGCACCCTTGCACAGCCTTGATAGCATTTTCCTGGGCTTATTGCCAAATTTGTGGTATTGTAGATCAGAGTGTGATTTAGAGATGCGTTCCTAGGCGTTGGCCCACATATCAAAGTTTGATTTGGCTTCCCAACCAGAGTTGCGGTGCGTGGGGGTATTGTTTTGCAATAGCTGTGCCTGGGTGAATCGCAAACGGTCGCTGGCTTCACAAAAGATTTTGAGGTCCTTTTATGTGTGGTGGTGAAGGCTATGATCCTACCTCGCAACATGGCTTTGCCCCGTCCAAGAATAGGTTGAGGCCAGGGCAGTGGGGAGCATTAGATTCATTCGTAAATCAACCAAGTCTCATGTAAAGTTTTCTGGAGATCTGGATTTCGGCCAGGAAGTGGGGAAAGTGCCATGTCCTTGAGGTGGGTGGAGAGCCGAAGTCACGTATAAGCAACAAAATAGGGGCATGAGCTGAAATAGCGATTTAGTGGAGGAGTGTTTCTGAGGTGTTGGTTAGTAGAGTGGAATTGCATAATAGGTAGTCAATTCTGGACAAGGTGTGGTGGGGTGGATAGTAAAAAGAATATTCCCTGCCTTCTGGATGAGCTAAATACCATGAGTCACTAAGTTGGAGGGCCACTGCAAAGGATGGTAAAGTTGTTGTGATTTGAGGATGTGGTTGAAGAATAGGTGTTTCCCTACATCTATCTTCCTGTATGTCCATAACGGTGTTGAAATCACCTCCTATTAGGAGGGGAAACTGCAGGTAGGGAGCAAGGTGTGCGGTGACTGCCTAGAAAAAGGACTTGGTAGGGGAATTTGGGGTATAGACATTAGTCACTATAAGGTCTTTGTTAGATATACGAAGGTGAACGGTTAAAAGACGCCCTTCCTCATCGTGAGTAGAGGATACAATGTCGCAAGGGAGGTTTTTGTGTATGAGAATAAGGACACCTGCTTTGCTTTTTACAGAGGCTGAGCTAAGAGTTTAGCCAACCCAGAGCTTGCGCATTCTCCAGATATCAGCCGAAGGGAGATGAGTCTCCTGGAGAAGCGCAATGTCTGTTTTCAATCTCTTTAAGTGGTGGAGTATCGCCATGCATTTGTGGGGGGATCGGAGCCCTTTGACATTCAATGAAATGATGTTCGTTGTGTCAAAAGGGTTAGAGATTAAGTCAAAGTGAAGTGCTTGGTGTCAAACAATGGAGCTGTGGAGTATTTGCTAGTTCAGTGGTCAGGGATGGAGGTGGGGGAGAAGGGGGCTGGGGGGGTCCGTGCGAACCTGGGGAGGGCTATAGAAAGAGTAGGTGTGGAGAGACAGCTGTGGATTGGAGTGTAACCAAATTCAAAATCTTATCACAGTTTAGGGGAAGCCTTGACTTCGCTTTTTTCCACACATAACAATCTCCAATGGACAGCGTTACCGGAGAGGGGGACATGATCAATATGCCAGTTTGTGTCCACCAGGTAGTTGTGTCATGGAGGGTGACAGGTGTATGAGGGTCACTGACAGGTTTGGATCAGTGCATATTGAGACCGGGGCCGCACATCTCCGGAAGGCTGCAACAGATGGCATTAGAACAACAGCAGTTATCATATGGGGCGTACACACGGTCGGACTTTTCGTCTACAAAAGTCCAACGGACGCCGACGGACTAAAGCTGGCTGGTAATCCGATCGTGTGTGGGCTTCCCCGGACTTTCAGCGGACTTTTTCAGCCTCAAATCCGACGGACTTTAGATTTGAAACATGCTTCAAATCTTTACGTCGTAACTACGACGGACCCCAAAATCCGCTCGTCTGTGTGCTAGTCCGACGGACAAAAACCCACGCTAGGGCAGCTATTGGCTACTGGCTATCAACTTCCTTATTTTAGTCCGGTGTACGTCATCACGTACGAATCCGTCGGACTTTTGTGTGGTCGTGTGTAGGCAAGTCTGTTCGTTAGAAAGTCTGCCGCAAGTCCGCCGAAAGTCCGCCGAAAGTCTGTCGGACAGGCTGTCGGACTTTTGTAGATGAAAAGTCCGACCGTGTGTACGGGGCATAACAGTAACAAATAAGAACAGTTATCCTGAACAGTCAGACAGAGGTTTTCAGCATGGAGATCCTAGGAGGCTAGAAGGAGGGATCTTAAATGATTTTAAGATGGCAACTCTGTCTGAGTAGTTTAGGTATCTTACAATTATCAGGCGTGGGGAGACCGAGGTATGGTCCAAGCGAACTACAACCCCAATTCCAAAAAAGTTGTCACACGGTGCAAACTCTACATAGAAACAGAATGCAATGATTTGCAAATCTCAGAAACCCTTATTTTATTCACAATAGAAAACATATCAAATGTTTAAACTGAAAAAATGTACAATTTTAAGAGAGAAATAAGGTAATTTTGCAACTCATCTCAAAAAAGTTGGGACAGGGCCATGTTTACCAACTCTCTGTAAATGTCTGGGAACCGAGGAGACCAATTGCTGGAGTTTTGGGAGAGGAATGTTGTCCCTTTCTTGTCTGGCTACTTAAGCACCCAGACTCTTCTACTACGAAGCCATGCTGTTGTCATAGATGCAGGGTGTGATTTAGCATTGTCCTGCTGAAATATGCAAGGACATAATCTGGATGGAAATATATGCTGCTGTAAATCCTGGATATATCTTTCAGCCTTGATGATACCTTTCAAGATGTGCAATCTGTCCATTCCACATGAAGTAATGCACCCCCGTACCATCAGAGATGCAGGCTTTTGAACTGGGCGCTGATAATAAGCTGGAAGGTCCTTCTCCTCTTTAGTCTGGAGGACATGGCGCTCATGGTTTCCAAACAATATGTAAAATTTCAATCTGTCTGACCACAGAACAGTTTTATGCTTTGCAGCAGACCATTTTAAATGAGCTTTGGCCCAGAAAATTACAGCAGCATTTCTGGATCATGTTCAGATATGGCTTCTTCTTTGCGTGATAGAGCTTTAACTTACATTTTTGGATGCCATGGTGAACTGTGTTCACAGACAGTGGTTTTTGGTAGTTTTCCTGAGCTCATGCAGTGAAGTCCATCATAGAATCATGCCTGTGCCATCTGATAATGCAGTGCTATCTGAGGGCCTGAAGATCACGGGCATCCAATAATGCAATTTGGCCTTGCCCCTTGTGCACAGAGATTTCTCCAGATTCTCTCTTTTATGATATACAGTAATGTACTGTAGATGATTATATAGTTAAAGTCTTTGCAATTTCATGTTGAGGAGCATTATTCTGAAACTGTTCAACAATTTTTAGATGCAGCTTTTCACAGTTTGGCAAACCTCTGAGACTGAGACACTCTAAGATACCGTCATGTTACTTATCTGCTGCCAATTAACCTTATTTGTTGCAAAATGTTCTTGTAGCGCCTCGTTGTTAGTACCACTTACTTTGACAGCTTTTTGTTGCCCTGCCCCAACTTTTTTAAAACGTGTTGCTGCCATCAATCTCAAAATTACCTTATTTTTTTCTTAACCACTTAAGGAGGACTAGCCTCGTTTTGGATTTTAGGTGTTTACATGTTTCAAACAAGTTTTTTTGCTAGAAAATTACTTAGAACCCCCAAACATTATATATTGTTTTTTTTTCTAACACCCTAGAGAATAAAATGGCGGTCAATGCAGTACTTTTTTTTTGCACCGTATTTGCACAGTGGTCTTATAAGCGCACTTTTTTTGGAAAAAAATCACTTTTTAGAATAAAAAAATAAGACAACAGTAAAGTTAGCCAAATTTTTTTTAATATTGTGAAATATAATGTTACAACAAGTAAATTGATACCCAATATGTCACGCTTCAAAATTGCGCCCGCTCGTGGAATGGCGTCAAACTTTTACCCTTAAAAATCTCCATAGGCGGCGTTTAAAAAATTCTACAGGTTGCATGTTTTACAGAGGAGGTCTAGGGCTAGAATTTCGCTCTACCGGTTGCGGCGATACCTCACATGTGTGGTTTGACCACCATTTTCATATGTGGGTGCTACTCACGTATGCGTTCGCTTCTGCGCGTGAGCTCGTCGGGACGGGGCGCTTTAAGCATTTTTTTTTGTTTTCTTATTTATTTTACTTTATTTAATTTATTTTTTCACTGTTTTTTGGATCACTTTTATTCCTATTACAAGGAATGTAAACATCCCTTGTAATAGAAAAAAGCATGACAGGTCCTCTTAAATATGAGCTCTGGGGTCAAAAAGTCCTCAGATCTCATATTGGACTTAAATGCAAAAAAAAAAAATAGAAAAATGTCAATTGAAAAAATGACAACAAAAAAATATGCCTTTAAGATGTATGGACGGAGCTGACGTTATGACGTCGCTTCCGCCCTCCTATGGTATGGAGATGGGTGGGGGCCATCTTCCCCTCACTCGTCTCCATACCACAGACGTGACAGGTCCCGATCGCCTCCGCCGCTACCGACAGCTCCAGTAAGCGGCGGAGGGTGCGAGAGAGCGGCGGGAGGGGGGTGGCACCTCTCCCACCGCCGATAACGGTGATCTCGCAGCGAATCCGCTGCAGAGACCACCATTACCATAAACAGAACCGCCGACCCTAAGGATGGATACCTCAGTTGTGGCAGCAGCTGTTGCTGTTACCGAGATATCCACCTTCAAAGAAATGACGTATATATACAGTGGCCAGTCGGTTAAAATGGTACATTCTCTTTAAATATTTGATATGTTTTCTATGTTGTGAAAAAATATGGGTTTATGAGATTTGCAAATCATTGCATTCAGTTTTATCTGATTTACATAGCATCCCAACTTTTTTGAAATTGACGTTGTATTTAAAGCGGAAAAAACTCTCCTATCGTTTTCAGCCAAAAAAGCTGCCATCTTGGCCTATGTTTGATCTTCAACTGCCATGATGCTGCACATGTGATCAGTTATGATACCAGCCATTTCATGGTTTGACAGTTTGGTTGAGAGCACAAGCAATGTGACAGTTACAGTGCCTTGAAAAAGTATTCATACCCCTTGAAATTCTCCACATTTTGTCATATTACAACCAAAAATGTAAATGTATTTTATTGGGATTTTATGTGATAGACCAACATAAAGTGGCACATAATTGTGTAGTGGAAGGAACATTATAAATGGTTTTCAAAATGTTTTACAATTAAATGTCTGGAAAGTGTGGCATGCATTTGTATTCAGCCCTCCAGAGTCAATACTTGGTAGAACCACTGTGCGCTGCAATTATAACTGCAAGTCTTTTTGGTTATGTCTCTACTAGCTTAGCAGATGTAGAGAGTGACTTTTTTTGCCCATTCTTCTTTGCGAAATAGCTCAAGTTCTGTCAGATTGGATGGAGAGCGTCTGTGAACAGCAATTTTAAAGTCATGCCACAGATTCCCCATTGGATTTAGGTCTGGACTTGGACTGGGCCATTCTCACACATTAATATGCTTTGATCTAAACCATTCAATTGTAGCTCTGGCTGTATGTTTAGGGTCGTTGTCTTGTTCGAAGGTGAACCTCCGCCCTAGTCTCAAGATTTTTGCAGACTCTCAAAAGGTTTTCTTCTAAGATTGCCCTGTACTTCGCTCCATCCATCTTCCCAATAACTCTGACTAGCTTGCCTGTGTCTGCTGAAGAAAAGCATCCCCACAACATGATGTTGTCACCACCATGTTTCACGGTGGGAATGGTGTATTCAGGGCAATGTGTAGTGTTGGGGCTAGTTTACACTTGCTTCAAAACATGGCTTCGGACATGCTTTGTTAAAGCTCTCTGAATGCCAGTCAAAGCTCCTGTCACTAAATAAAACGGTTAGCTTACAGTCCTGTTTTCCCCCCTCCTTTTGCTTGGTGCTCCAGTGGGCTTCGATGAGGCTTCGGTGGAGCTTTGGTGGAGCTTCGATGAGCCTTTGGTGGGGCTTTGATGAGGCTTTTTTGAGACTTCGTAGGGCTTCGATGAGGCTTTGGTGGGGCTTTAGTGGGGCTTCAAGTGAGCTTTGCCATAGACTTCTCTGGAGGCTTTGAAGACGCTTTAAAGCACAGCTAAAGCGACATGGGGTATAATTTTTGAAGCAAAGCCTAAGCAAAGCAAAACAAAAGCAAGGTGTAAACAGGACTGTAAGCTAACCATTTTATTTAGTGACAGGAGCTTTGACCAACGTTCAGAGAGCTTTAACAAAGCATGTCTGAAACCTTGTTTTGAAGCAAGTGTAAAATAGCCCTTAATGTGTGTTGAAGCCGAAGCAAGTGTAAATGAGCCCTTAGTGTTCTGCCACACATAGCATTTTGCTTTTAGGCCAAGAAGTTCAATTTTGGTCTCATCTGACCAGAGCACCTTCTTCCACATGTTTGCTGTGTCCCCCACATGGCTTCTCGCAAACTGCAAACGGGAATTCTTATACCTTTCTTTCAACAATGGCTTTCTTCATGCCACTCTTCCATAAAGGGCAGATTTGTGGAGTGCATGACCAATAGTTGTCCTGTGGACAGATTCTCCCACCTGGGCTGTGGATCTCAGCAGCTCCTCCAGCGTTAACATGGGCCTCTTGGCTGCTTCTCTGATTAATGCTCTCCTTGGCTGGCCTGTCAGTTTAGGTGGACAGCCATGTCTTGGCAGTTTTGCAGTTGTGCCATACTCTTTCCATTTTTGGATGATGGATTGAACAGTGCTCCGTGAGATGTTCCAAGGTTGGCATGCTTTTTCATAACCTAACCCCACTTTAAACTTCTCCACAACTTTATCCCTGACCTGTCTTTTGTGTTCCTAGGCCACGGTGATGCTGTTTGTTCACAAGGGTTCTCTAACAAACCTCTGAGGGCTTCACAGTACAGCTGTATTTATACTGAGAATAAATTACACACTGAATTTACTAATTAGGTGACTTCTAAAGGCAATTTGTTCCACTAGTTTTTAGTTAGGGGTATCAGAGGAAAGGGGGCTGAATACAAATGCACACTACACTTTTCAAATATTTATTTGTAAAAAAATTTTAAAAACATTTATCATTTACCTTCCACTTAACAATTATGTGCCACTTTGTGTTGGTTTATCACATAAAATCCCAATAAAATATATTTACCCCCTATCTGTGAGGGATACATTGGGTAGAGTGGAGATCGTGAAAGGGAGAAATTGAACAGCTGAGTCCTGAGAGAAAGAAAAGACGTTTGGGGAGTAAAAATAAAGAGTTCATTTGAGTTTTTCTGACTTAGGTGAGCAGTTTAAATAGCTGGTGGTGGTTTGCCCAAGCAATAAGAATTATTGGGTGAATCGCAAACGGTCGCTGGCTTCACAAAAGATTTTGAGGTCCTTTTATGTGTGGTGGTGAAGGCTATGATCCTACCTCGCAACATGGCTTTGCCCCGTCCAAGAATAGGTTGAGGCCAGGGCAGTGGGGAGCATTAGATTCATTCGTAAATCAACCAAGTCTCATGTAAAGTTTTCTGGAGATCTGGATTTCGGGCCAGGAAGAGGGGAAAGTGCCATGTCCTTGAGGGGGGTGGAGAGCCGAAGTCACGTATAAGCAACAAAATAGGGGCATGAGCTGAAATAGCGATTTAGTGGAGGAGTGTTTCTGAGGTGTTGGTTAGTAGAGTGGATTTGCATAATAGGTAGTCAATTCTGGACAAGGTGTGGTGGGGTGGATAGTAAAAAGAATATTCCCTGCCTTCTGGATGAGCTATATACCATGAGTCACTAAGTTGGAGGGCCACTGCAAAGGATGGTAAAGTTGTTGTGATTTGAGGATGTGGTTGAAGAATAGGTTTTTCCCTACATCTATCTTCCTGTATGTCCATAACGGTGTTGAAATCACTAGTTTTTAGTTAGGGGTATCAGAGGAAAGGGGGCTGAATACAAATGCACACTACACTTTTCAAATATTTATTTGTAAAAAAATGTAAAAAACATTTATCATTTACCTTCCACTTAACAATTATGTGCCACTTTGTGTTGGTTTATCACATAAAATCCCAATAAAATATATTTACCCCCTATCTGTGAGGGATACATTGGGTAGAGTGGAGATCGTGAAAGGGAGAAATTGAACAGCTGAGTCCTAAGAGAAAGAAAAGACGTTTGGGGAGTAAAAATAAAGAGTTCATTTGAGTTTTTCTGACTTAGGTGAGCAGTTTAAATAGCTGGTGGTGGTTTGCCCAAGCAATAAGAATTATTGAGAAGCACGGTGATATAATAATAACACTGGAGCACTACAATCAAGATTGATACTGATTTATGGGAAATTTATTATGAATTTTTTATGAATTGGAATTTTATTGCATGTATACATAGCACTAAGTATAGCATTGAATTATCACTGTAGTAGCACTGCACTGTGTGTGTCTATGTGCGTCTTTTGGTACACATTCACATATATTTATATATACTACTGTATCTAGTCAGGACCAATGAAGCATCTGTGCTCCCCAAATCTCTTTCTGAGAGGTTAAATTGTACAAACAACATAGAGCAGTCCACAGGGAGAGGATAAACAGTAGACTACAAAGTCTCAGGAACAATTATAAAAATTGTCTAGTTTGTAGGCTTTTCCTTTTGCTGAAAAGTCTTTCTTTCCATGTTTAAGATGACTACATTACCAAAGCTAATAGACTTTTGTCAGAAGCATCTACATATTTAAAACTTACCAAAGGTCCCATGGCTAAATATGTGAAAGAAGCAGAATTATTGGTTAAAAATGCCTTGGACAGCAGGGTTATCAACAAACTGGAAGCATCTTTTTTTTGTAAGGAATTCTACAGAATCACTTCCCCAAAATTCATAAAAGTCAACAGTGCCCTCCAGGCAGGCCAGTCGTTGCTGCAATGGACAGTATCACTACAGGCTTTTCACAGTATATAGATCAATTAATCCAACCTTTAGTCCAAATCTACTATACCTATATCTACCCAACCATGCTTAATACCTGTAGTGGGGATGTACGAATGCCATAAGGCCTTGTGCAAGACATGCCACTTTGTCAGACAAGGATAAAAAGGAAAGAAAAAACCTAAAAAATTGTCAATTTTTATAATTGTTCCTCAGACTTTGTAGTTTACTGTTTATCCTGCCCCTGTGGACTGCTCTATATTGGTCATACAATTCGACAACTCAGAAAGAGATTTGGCACAGACGCTTTATTGAAGAAGGCAAGGATAAACATAGTATTAGAGGTCGACCGATATGGGTTTTTCTCTGGCCGATGCCGATAGAAATTGCGGTGGCCGATGGCCGATATGTGATGCCGATTTTTTTGGGCCGATATATTAGGCCGATTTTTTTGGGCCGATATATTAGGCTGATTTTTTTTTTTCCCTTCATCTCATAAAATCTAACAGTTAGACCCCTTTCACACTGGGGCGTTTTTCAGGTGCTTTTGGGCTAAAAATAGCGCCTGTAAAGTGCCTGTAAAACGGCTCCCCTGCAGTCTCAGTATGAAAGCCCGAGTGCTTTCACACTGAGGCGATACGATGGCAGGATGTTAAAAAAAAGTCCTGCAAGTGGCATCTTTGGAGCGGTGTATACCTCTCCTCCACCACTCCTGCCCATTGAAATGAATGCTCACCACTGCCGAAGCGCCTGCAAAGCGTTTCGGCAGCGGCGCTTCAGGGGCGCATTTAACCCCTTCCTCGGCTGCTAGCTAGGTTATAAGCGCCCTGTTAGTAGCCGAATAGCGCTGCTAAAATGACGGTAAAGCGCTGCTGAAACTAGCAGCGTTTTACCGTCAACGCATGCCTGCTCCAGTGTAAGTGCAACCTTAAGTGATACAGAAAATTTTTTACATTTAAACATTTATTAAACAAAACAAACTTCCAATCAGTTCACTTGTATGTAGAATTTAGATAAAAAAATAAATAAATAAAAACTATATCTTAAATATTAAATACACAAAAACAGGTAATCAAAACTTTTGGATAAAACAAAAATGGGCTAACTTTACTGCTTAGTTTTTTTTTTATTTATTAGTGTATTTTTTCAAAAAATATTGCATTTGAAAGACCGCTGCGCAAATACCGTGTGACATAAAATATTGCAACAACCGCTATTTTATTCCCTAGGGTCTCTGCTAAAAAAATATATATATATAATGTTTGGGGGTTCTAAGTGATTTTCTAGCAGAAAATACAGGATTTTTACTCGTAAGCAACAAGTGTCAGAAAAGATTTAGTCTTTAAATGGTTAAACTGAGAGCTTCTACACACAGAGTTCAGTTCATTCGTGTAAATATTGTATCCTTCAGGTTCTTTTTATCAGATTTGGCAGGCTGCCCAGAGGAGGGGAGAAGTGCTTCACAGAAGTTTTCAGGCAACTTGTATTGACTTCTATTACAGAAGTCATTTGCAAGTCCGCTGATATCGACCTTTTTTATCAGCACAATCGGCCGATGCCGATTAAGTAAAAAACACCAAATATCGACCGATATATCGGTCGACCTCTACATAGTATCTCTCAACATTTTCTAGAATTTCATAACAAATCAACCTTAGGCCTACTGGTTTGGGTTATTGAACAAGTGTCCAAACTCCTCCCTGAAGCTGAATGTTACAAAAAAATTATGTGCGAGGGAAACCTTTTGAATACATACCCTAGGTACCCTTTCACCTGGGCGTCTTAATGAAGAAATTGAGATTGCCACAATAGTGTAATAACCTAGGCTCTATTTTTTCCATTTGTTATTATTTTCATCCTGGTGAGATTAAATGTCAGTAACTTATTGGTTTATTAGTTGTCACATCTATTCTTAAAGAGGTTGTAAAGTCTTGTTTTTTTTAAAGAAAAAATAACAAACATGTTATACTTACCTCCTTTGTGCAAGGGTTTTGCACAGAGTGGCACCCCTAGCTCCTCATCTTCTCGAGTGCCCCACGGAGAGTCGCATTCCTTGGGGGGCACTCGTTTGGGTGTGTTCCTGAGTCCTGCTACTGCGTCTATTGACATGGACAGCAGGCCCCGCCCCCGGCTCCCATGTCACTGGATTTGATTGACAGTAGCAGGAGCCAATGGCTCCTGCTGCTATGAATCTATCCAATGAGGACCCGAGACAGCGGCTGGAGCTGCTGTGCTCATCCCCCTCGCTGGAACGCTCAGGTTCAGGTAAGTAAAAGGGGGGTCTGGGGGGGGCTGCTGCACTACAGAAGGGTTTTCATCTTAATGCATAGAATGCATTAAGGTGAAAAACCTCAAAGGGGTTTTACGTGATAAGGCTATAATATATTACGTGATAGTTACTGATCATTTTGTGGGGCGATATGACATATGGAGTGGGGTGGGGTGGGGTGATTGGTCTTAATATTCAGTAAGTATGCTTTATTGGTGATCCTAGCAATTGTCTTTAGCATACATGTATATAATGGTTTTTGTATAAACAGTAAATAAGAGATTATGTTTTAAATCATTCATTTTCTTTATTCTAACCCTTCCTTTTGTTTGTTTTTATCTCCTCCCATTTTCATATTCATATCTGGATAATATTCATCCCAGTATAACCTCAAATGGCCCATGTTCTAATGCCCTGCCCTGAAAATGAGGGGTTCTGTTGAAACCAAACCAAGGTCAGGTAGACCAGCTAAAATTGCAGCCACAACTGCCAGGAAAATTGTTCGGGATGCAAAGAAAAACCCACAAATAACTTCAGGTAAAATACAGAACTCTCTAAAAACATGTGGTATGACTGTTTCAAGGTGCACAATAAGGAGGCACTTGAGGAAAGATGAGCTGCATGGTCGAGTCGCCAGAAGAAAGCCATTACTACGCAAATTCCACAAAGTATCCCGCTCACAATACGCCAAACAGCACAGAGACAAGCCTCAAACTTTCTGGCACAAAGTCAATTGGAGTGATGAGACCAAAATGTAGCTTTTTGGCCACAACCATAAACGCTACATTTGGAGAGGAGTCAAAAAGGCCTATGATGAAAAGTACGGAGGTGGATTAGTGATGTTTTGGGGATATGTGAGCTACAAAGGCACCATGAAATTTGGTCAAAATTGTTTTCAAGATTAATGCAGTATATGTTATCAAAAAATACTGGAGGAACATTTGCATTCATCAACCAGGAAGCTGCGCATGGGACATACTTGGACATTCCAACATGACAATGATCCAAAACACAAGGCCAAGTCGACCTACCATTGGCTACAGGAGAATAAAGTGAAGGTTCTGGAGTGGCCGTCTCCTGACCTCAATATCATTTAGCCACTCTGAGGAGATCTCAAACGTTCAGTTCATGCAAGACAGCCCAAGAATTTACAGGAACTGGAGGCTTTTTGCCAAGAGTAATGGGCAGCTTTACCATCTAAAGGAAATAAAGGGCCTCATTCACAAATATCACAAAAGACTTCAAGCTGTCATTGATGGTAAAGGGGGCAATACACGGTAGTAAGAACTGGGGTTTGTAAACTTTTGATCCGGGTCATTTGGGTAGTTTCTGTTGCCATTATGATTTAAAAAGAGTAAACACAGTTGGTTGATAATAAATGGCTTCAGCCAAACACTAACCATGAGTGAAAGAAAAGTTTTTGTGTTACCATTCATATTCTCTAAAAAATGGCCAAGAAAGCATATATTCTGCCAGGGTATGTAACCTTATGAGCACATCTGTATATTTATTTTTTTATATTTATCTATATCCATATATACCTTCTATGTTTGTAGCTGTCATGGATTTGTGTTTTTAATAATATGCTTAGTTTTCTTTATGCATTTTTACTTGCTATGGTTGTATATTTATTACTATTTGTAGAGTTGTTACATGGCCCTTTTTAATGTGATCACTTTTTGGCATGCCCACATCGCTTTATAAAGCCACACTTGTATCCTGTGCGATTAGCTTGACAAAGGAGTGCGACTGCCATTACATCCGCAGTCTGCATGTTCGGAATTGCATTGCTATTGGTCCAGTGACGTCATGACGCCTCATGCCACGCTCTACGAGTGCCTCAGCCCTCGTTCTGGGATTCCTTCCATCACATGGCCAACTTCCTGAAATCGGATGTTGAACTACATTGGCTTGAGATACTTTTCAGGTGTGCTTTCTTTAAAGTGGCTCCATGTCAGTTGCCAACTGTTTCATTCAAATAAATGTACCTTTACGTCTTCACTTAGAGGCACCTCTACTTTTCCTCTTTATATCTTACATTGGAACCCGCTTCAGGTCCCACATTGAGGCTGCCATTGGTGAAAGACTTTTATCCCTATTGCCTTGGAATGACATTTTATTTTCTACAGCTAGTATTTGTACATTTCAAACTTTACATATATATCTGGGAGCATCTGCTTCCCTCCAGAACATCGAATATTATCGGATTATGCATGTGTTTGCTTATAGATCACTAGTTCTGCACCTTGTCCTTGTTGCTAATTCATACCCTAGTTTTAGTGACCCAAAACTGGAGACTGTGTGTGTCGGTTACCTGCATTACACTCCTTTAAGAACTTCAGACTAGGCAGAAGGCAAAGTTTGAAACCTTTACTTAGAGAAAGGTGCAAACGTGACAGAGTCCACATGCACAAAACACAGTTCTTTCCCTACATCACTAATCCCTAACTTAAGCTTGTGTGCTGCCCTGGCATACCATGGTAGAGTCCATGCTGGTGTCTTTAGAACAACTGCAAGTCCCAGCAATCCCCCTACATGTGTAAGGCTCCAGGATACAGGGCTGTAGCAGCTTTATTAGAATCAGGACAGAAGCTGTCAGGAACCAGTGTGACCAGAAATGTGCGGACTGCCACAGAGATCATTCAGGCACAAATATCATGTAAAAGAATATAATTTATTTTAAGAGATAAGTGAATAAATGTAAATGCACCTCCAACATACCAAACTATGTAAAATAAACCAGATAACCAAACAAGTAGTGACACACGATGAACAAATGCCTAAACTAAGTATATACAGCAAGTAGGGATATCAAAATCATAATTGTAGCAGAGTCAGGGTCATAGACAGGAGATCAAGCAGAGGGAGCAGTTAGGCAGACAGGACAGGGAAGGGGTAAAAGGAAATGGAGAGAGCAGGTGGGAAGGGATCAGGCTGCAGGGCAGGGGTCCAGGAAGAGGAAAAGGAAACAGGATGCAGGGTACAGCATACAGGATCACTGGGACGCAGGTCAGGGGCACATGGACAGACAGGACTAGAATATACTTCCGGCGACGAGCATCAGGTGATCACTAATGATATGAGCTTCTGGCTGCTGGGAGACACCCGCTGGTGGATGCTGGAACTGCAGCCTATGGATCTGGGAGCCACAGTGACACCAGCAGGTGAGCCCTTTCCTGACAGTACCCCCCCCCAATGAGTGGCCTCAGGAGGCTCCAAACAGCCATAGGTGAACCAATCTATAAAAGTGTCAGAAACCATGAACCAGACTCAGACAGAAGTACAGTAAAATCACACTTGTTTATTAATAAAAATAAAAAGGTAAATAGAGTAAGCGTAGTCAAAGCATAGCCAGAGTCCAGTAACCGGATCGGGTAGTCAGCCAAGCCAGAGTTCAGTAACCAGATCGGGTAATCAGCCAAGCCAGAGTTCAGTAACCAGATCGGGTAATCATCCAGGCCAAAGGTCAGGAATCCAAGTAGAGAAACAGCAAGCAGGATAAGGATCCAGAAGGGATGTCAGCAAAGCCAGTCTTTAACCACTTCCCTACCCGGCTATTGTCAAATGACGTCCACAGATGGGATCTCCCATCCTGGGTGGACGTCATATGACGGCCTGGGCTTCCTGGCCGCCTAGGGGGCGTGCGCCCCCGCCGCGTTGCTCGGGACCCGGTGCGTGTGCCCAGCGGCCGCGATGTCCACCGGGCACCCGCGATTGGTCATTAACCGGGCCGAACCTTCGATCTGAGTGTGTAAACACACAGATCCATGTCCTGTCAGTTGAGAGGAGACCGATCTGTGTTCCCAGTACAGCGGAACACTGATCGGTCTCCTCCACTTGTACGTCCCCGCCCCCTACAGTTAGAATCATTCCCTAGGAAACATATTTAACCCCTTGTCTCCCCCTAGTGGTTAACCCCTTCACTGCCTGTCACATTTACACAGTAATCAATGCAATTTTATAGCATTGATCGCTGTATAAATGTGAATGGTCCCAAAAATGTGTCAAAAGTGTCCGATGTGTCCGCCATAATGTCGCAGTCACGAAAAAAATCGCGATTGCCGCTATTACTAGTAAAAAAAATAAATAAATATATTTTTTTTAAAATGCCATAAATCTATCCCGTATTTTGTAGACGCTATAACTTTTGCCCAAACCAATCAATATACGCTTATTGCGATTTTTTTTTACCAAAAATATGTAGAAGAATACGTATCGGCCGAAACTGAGGAAAAAATTTGTTTTTTAAAAAAAAAATTGGGATAGTTATTATAGCAAAAAGTAAAAAATATTGTGTTTTTTTCAAAATTGTCGCTCTTCTTTTGTTTATAGTGCAAAAAATAAAAACCGCAGAGGTGATCAAATACCACCAAAAGAAAGCTCTATTTGTGGGGAAAAAAAGGACGTCAATTTTTTTTGGGTACAACATCGCACAACCGCGCAATTGTCGTTTAAAGTCCGACAGCTCTGAAAACTAAAAATTGGCCTGGGAAGTAAGGGGGTGAAAATGCCCTGTATTGAACCGGTTAAACAGGAACGCAGGAGATGGTTTCTTGTGATGTGACCAAGGCGAAGGCAGGAATGAAGTGAGCTGGAGATCTTTAAGTAGGTGGGACTGATGAGCAGATCCACAACAGCTGGTTAACTGTGGAGAGAGATAAGAGCTGGCAATTAGCCGACAGCTGAGCAGCCAGCTCAGAGAAAGAAGGGCTGAGCCAGCCCTGACAGTATCCACCTCCTCAATGACCCTTCCCCCTCGGAGGACCACTGGGCTTGAGGGGAAAATGTCTATGGAAACCACGGAGTAGGGCAGGAGCATGTACGTCCGAGGATGTGACCCAGGAGCGTTCCTCCGGATCGTACCCCTTCCAATGCACCAGGTACAGTATGCACCCACGGAACCTATGGAAGTCAACAATGGATTGTACCTCATACTCCTCATGGTTCTCAACCTGTATAGTGAAAGGTAAGTGGAAATACTGCGCCAACTGTGATAGAAAGCAGCCAACACAACAATTAGACCAATTGTGAAACAGAAACTGTGGTGCTAAGTGTTGTCTGTTACTGTACAAACACCTGACCAGAATGAAATTCTGGGAGTAAACTGAACAATAAAAATTTTAATGGGACACTCAGATAAACGAGTGTGAAAAGGACTGTAATGCCCCGTACACACGGTCCGATTTTCCGATGGACAATGTCCGATCGGAGCGTGTTGTCGGAAATTCCGACCGTGTGTGGGCGCCATCGGACATTTTCCATCGGATTTTCCGACACACAAAGTTGGACAGCAGGAGATAAAATTTTCCGACAACAAAATCCGATCGCGTCAATTCCGACCGTGTGTGGCCTGTTCCGACGCACAAAGTGCCACGCATGCTCAGAAGAAATTCCGACACGGGACAGCTCGTTCTGGTAAACTTAGCGTTCGTAATGGATAAAGCACTTTCGTCACGCTGCAATGTAAAAAATGGTTTAATACAGCGCACTCTCTTCTTCTTTATAATGTGACAAGAATTAAGTCGTTTTGATGCTCATATTCACACACACTTCTCACAAACTTTTTTCGTTACTATTTATCGGGATTCCCTCAATATATTTTGATTTCTCACATCTGACAACATATTTTTTTTTTTTTTACTTTAATGTAGAATCTTTTTTTGTGTTTCTCTTTTTATTTTTATTTTTTTTGGTGATTTTGATTTGTACTCCCGAAAATGTTTGTGTGTTTTTTGTGACAAGTTCCCACAACACCATTGATATGTTGTTCTATTTAATCTGTAGGAGGAGATTGTTTGGTGTTGTTGTCCCTTGTTAATTTCACATTGTACTTTAGAAATGTACCTGAATACTCACCAACAAACTGTCCTTTTTGGATGAAAACACACACAGGAGAGTAGAATTTACCTAAAAATATTTTATTAACCTCCCTGGCGGTTTTCCCGAGTGTGGCTCGGGGTTAAAATTCAGGACCATTAGCGGTAACCCCGAGCCACACTCGGGATTGCATTGCAGGATCCTGGTGCCTCCTTACTTACCTTGTCCCTGGGATCCTGCGATGTCCCCCGCAGTGTCCGTGGGCTCCGTCCTCTGCCCGAAGCCTCTCTGTGCCAGGCTCCGTTCCCTGCGAGCGTCGCGACGCACGGGGGCGGAGCCTGGCGGCAAATTCAAAAAAATGTAAAAATCATAACACATACAGTACTGTAATCTTACAGATTACAGTACTGTATGAAATCATTTCACATCCCATTTGTCCCCAGTGCTCTGGCACATGCCCTGCATGCAGTTTTATATTGCATATACTGTTCTTTCTGCCTGGAAACTGGAGATTGTCCATAGCAACCAAAAAGTGTCCCTTTACGTCAAAAATGGCTTTAGACCAGCTAGAAAACAGCGATAGTAAATTAGAACACTTGCAGAATTGAGCGATAGTGAATCGTGTGGAAATTTATTTTATTACTATTTATTTTTATTTTTTTTAATTATTATTTTTTTTTTATTATATTATAATTTATGTTTTTGTGTTTCAAACTTTATCATACCCGGGATATCTACTAGACTCTTGTTTGGACGGATTTAATGTGTTATTGTTAAGAATTACAGACCTACAATATAAAACGCCAAATTTCAATGCAAAATAATTGTACCGCTTTCAGCACCTAAAATCAGAAAGAATCATACCGCCAGGGAGGTTAAGGGGTCACAACTATAAACAAAGAGGGAGGCAACGCTGGAGAAACTGCAGAAGTGGGCGAAGCCTTGTACCCCCAGGGCAGACATCAATTATTTAAAAGCAAAATTGGTGGCCTGAGGAGTCCATATCTAAGGGAGGGCAGTCTGGTCCAAAAGTCCCAGAGATCCGGAAAGCAGCAGATGACATCTGTGTCCCCAGGCTGTGGTCATACGAGAGACTGCATCTTCTGTCAGACCAGACTGAACCCAGGGTCATCACTCTCAGGTCTTCTTTCCACTCTTCCTTACAGGCTTTGGCTGTGGTGGTGGAGTTGTGGCAGCAGGAGGAGGAGGAGGATGGTCCATCTCAATGACATCCGTCTTGGGTGTCAGTTCCCCACTCTCCCTCTTACGAAGGACTTTATAAATCAGGTCCTCAGAAATCTTGCGTTGGCCCTCCTGCATGCCCTGCAATTTGGTGGCAGCCATGCAGGCAAAGGCCTCTTCAGGACTGGGGAAGGCTCTGAGGGACGCCGAAGCCTCCTGGATCAGCCTGTACGCTGAATCCTGCACAGGACTGGGAGTGGCCTTCCTGGCCCTTTTATATGGCAGGCGGAGGGGAGGGACCTGAGGCTCAGTCAGGCTGCGACTTGTCCCTGGCTTCTCTTGGCTGACACTTAGCCCCGCCTCCTCCTGGCTGCCACTAATCCCCGCCTCCTCCTGACTGCCACATTCCACAGCCTCCTCCTGGCTGAGGTCTTCCTGTGTATGAAAAAGGGACATAGTTTTAGTATTGTTTTCATCAATCACACACAATTTTCACCTCCTGACTGCTGCAAATTCAATGTTAACAAATATAACAGACTATCCTTCTGAGCCCAGCATTTTGCATTCTTGTCCCAATTTTGGGTGCCCACTACTGTGTATTGATATGTAAAACACTTTCAAGCAGCAATTAGTGATCAATAATAACATCTAGTAAACATCATTTCTTTATTGCCCAGAAATCTGTAGAAGAATGCTATACCTGGCTCCAGCTGGGCTCCTCCACTTCTTCCTGGCTGGAAGGCCCAGGTTGGACATCAGAAGCCTCAGCTGGTGTGGAAGGAAGCGTGGAAGGAAGAGTGGAGAGGGATTCCCTGACTTCAGTGTGGTCTGACAGAAATCGCAGTCTCTCATAGTACCACAGCCTGGGGACATAAATGTCATCTGCTGCAGCTCCGGACCTCTGGGAATCTGTGACCTTCTTGCGCTCCCTAAGATAAGTGCTCCTCAGGCCACCAATTTTAGCTTTTAAATAAGGGATGGTTGCTGTGGGGACCACCGGCTTCACCAACTCCAGCAGTTTCTCCAGCGCTGCCTGCCTCTTCTGTTTGTGATTATAGTGGGGGTGTCTGACCTGCCACAGACAGGGCAGCTCCCTGTACTTGTCAATAAACAGGGGCAGGAAATTGTGGTCGTTGAACCCATCCATTTTCTCTGCAAGACACAACACAAGACAAACCCTAATGTCAGGCCAAACTCCCCTAATCTTGTTACAATATAGGCTTCAATTTCGAAGCAGTATAGGCCCAAGTTTAGATCCTACCTTCGTTAGCACGATCGGCGTCTCCGATGCTCCTTCCTCCGCTCACAGATCGTACGTAAGACGCGCGCGTTACGATTTATACACACTGCGCATGCGTATAACTCCGCCCGCCCCTGACGTTCTTTCTATTCTATTCCCCGCCCCTTTTTGTTCGGCGCAGTGGAGGAAGAGCACATGGCGGATAGACAGCAGGATCGTGCTAATTACAGCAACGAGGAGGAGGAGGAGGAGGAAAGGCCGGAGCCTGAAACGTCCCGATCCAGAAGGAGATTAAAGGACTCAAATATGTCCTTTGGGGAGATGTTGGAGATGGTGGACATCCTGAAGAAGGCCGACTATGATGGAAAGTATGGACCTTACCCCAACCACAATGTCCGAAAGGCCAAGATCATGGCGAAAGTGGTCAGGAGTCTGCACCGGAAATTCGGGGTACGGCGATCGAAAGATCAGCTCAGGAAGCGGTGGTCGGACCTGAAATTACGAGAACATGAGCAGTACAGAAAGATCCGGAGAGTGCTGCAAAAAAGTAAGTAGTTGTGCTGTGTTCCTATTGTTCTTGTGTTTATTATGTTCGTGCTGCTCCATGTGCTTTTAGGAACTGTTGTACAGTTTAAAATGGCAACTTTCATGTTCATGGGCACATTATTCGTTCGGATCACACATTTTTTTTTCGGACTATAAAATACCATTGTTTAGCCCATATGCATTTGGCCACCATTTTGAGGCCCTATACTTGTCTTCAAAGAATTGGGTTGTGTAGATGGCTTTGTTAGTAGAATGAAATGCAAACTAGATTGTGTGTAAGGAGAGGACACTGAGCAGCTGTTTTCACATCTGGACACTGGAGCACTAGTGTGGGACCCCAGAACACCCTTTTTATTAGGGGGGCCACACAGGTGCTCCAGTGTATACTATAGGGGGGTCTCCATCTGTGAAGCTTGTACCAAACAGGTAAAGTATTGCAGGTTGACAAAGGACACTAAAAAAGCTACATCTTGGAACTCGGCTAAAATAGACAATTGTACCCCACTTCCAAGCAACGTTTCATCTTTAGAGATCTGCCATCAAATATCTGTGTGCTAAGTATACCATTTTTGTTTTACATAGGGGAGAAAAGACTCGGAGGACACCCCTCATCCGAGGAGACCAGAGCCCCCTCTGGAAGAAGGGGAAATACCAACACAAGCTGAGCAGGAGGAAGAAGACGTGGTGGAAGTAGTCACTACAACAGGTGAGTGTCTGCGACCACAGGCTCAGATAAGAGATGGATGGCGGCATTTTTTTTAGACCTAATTTATTTTGGGGTTCCTCTCTTTTTAGGTGATCGTGAGGTTGTGGATGAAGATCCTTTCACATCCGAAAGTGCCCAGATCCTGATCGGGGAGATCATGGGGTGTAATTTACAATTGGAAAACATCAAGCAAAACATCAATGATGTTATTCCAAAATATAAAAACATCATTGATGTTTTGGGGCGAGTTTAAAGCCCCTCAAAATCACTTTCTTCTTTTGTCTGCTACAATGTGCGAAATGTTTTTGTGATTTTTCCCAAAGCCAAATTTGGAGGATGCACACAGTGTGCCAACATGTGCTATCTGCCATCACGGGAGATCAATGGACGCGTTTTATGGGTGCAACCCCTTCCTCAATAATAAAGTAACGGTGAGGAAGGGCTTTCTCCCCAAAAACACGTCCCTTCATCCCCCATGATGGCAGATAGCACATGTTGACATTGGGAAATTTGTGTGCATCTTCCAAATTTGGCTTTTCCAGGGGTGATTTCCCCCCATCTGAACGCAATATCAAACACACTTCCTAAATACTCATGTCTGATATTGCCTTCAAGTTCTACCAAATGTGAACTTTGTAAGATCAAGATTTGTGTCTTTCTTGTGGGTTTTACACAGGCCTGTTTTCTATAAAATGCACATTTTGATTTTGGATAATGACACCATAAAAATTGTTATACAACAAACATGTTGGTTTGTCAGAAAAACCTTTGGTAAATGCACATGTGATTGTGCAGGTATTAAAAAGATTGTTCATCAAGAATGTGTGGATTATTGTCTCAACGCTACAACACTTTTGGGGTGATGTAATTGTTGTTTGATGAGAAAATGGGGGTAATTTTCTAAGGGCAAATCCACTTTGCACTACAAGTGCAGTTTCAGTGCAGTTGCAAGTGCACTCGTAGTGAAAAGTGTCTTTGCATTTAGGAAATTACCCCCATTTTCTCATCAAACACCAACAGTGCTTTGTATAAGGTTACACAATCACGACATTTTCTGGACTCCACACATTTCTGTCAGGGTCAGCTCAAACAAACACAAGCAGTAAATGGCCACAAAGAAGAGCCTGGGGGGAGATGCCTGTCGAGAACTTGAGGTCCTGCAGGCTTCTCCCTGTCGCCAAATACCGCAGGGTAGCGACCAACCTCTGCTCCGGAGTGATGGCTTGCCTCATGCAGGTATCCTGCCTGCTGATATAGGGGGTCAGCGAAGCCAACAAACGGTGAAATACGGGGTCCGTCATCCTGAGAAAGTTCCTGAAATCATCAGGATTATTCTCACGGATCTCACGGAGCAAAGGCATGTGACAGAACTGGTCATGCTGAAGCAACCAATTCTTGGTCCATGAACTCCTCCTCACCCTGTTCATGGACTGGACTTGTGTCAAGGTCAGGACCCCAACACCAAGCCCCCGCACAGCACGAACTGTACGAGGAGTACGCATACGAAACATGGTTAGAAAACGGTCGGCTGCTCAGAACGAAGTAACAGAACGCACTGAAGAACAGCAAGGCCTGTGAAGAGCGACCTGAAAAACAGCAACGAGCGGACAAGATCGCACAGTAAACTCCGATACGAACTGACTGCACGCACTGAAGAGCAAATACAAACCCACAAGCACAAACTGAACGGCAGAAAAAGGTCTGAAAGCCACGAGTCTGAAAAAGCGCGAATCGTCTCTCACCAAACTTTTACTAACACGAGATTAGCAAAGGAGCCCAAAGGGTGCCGCGCTTGGTTCTGAACCGGCCTTTTCTAGTCTCGTCGTACGTGGTGTACGTGACCGCATGGTTGTCGATCGGAAATTCCGACAACTTTGTGCGACCGTGTGTAGGCAAAACAAGTTTGAGCCAACATCCGTCGGAAAAAATCCGAGGATTTTGTTGTCGGAATGTCCGAACAAAGTCCGACTGTGTGTACGGGGCATAAGGGTGAGGACGTGGCACCGAGGTGGTAAAGCGGTTGCAGACCAACGGTTTCAATAAGGAGACATGAAACACATTTGAGATGCGCATACTAGGAGGAAGGTTCAACGTGTAAGCCACTGGGTTAATCCTGCGAAGGATACGGAAAGGCCCAATAAACCGAGGTGCAAACTTCAGTGAGGGAACACTAAGTCGGAGGTTGCGAGATGACAGCCAGACCCTGTCCCCAACCTGATAGGAAGGCGCAGGCAGGCGTCTGCGGTCAGCATGAAGTCTGTACCTATCATTAGCATGACGCAAAGCCTCCTGGTCTTGTGCCCAAGTGGAACAAAGACCACGGAGATGCTCCTCTAGCACAGGAATACTCTGCGGAACAAACGAGTCGGCAACATGGAAGGTTGGAGACCATAATTTGCCATAAACCGAGACAATCGGGAAGCAGAATTCAAGGCACTGTTTTGAGCAAACTCTGCCCATGGTAATAGGTCTGACCAGTTGTTGTGATGGTCAGAAATATAGCAACGTAGGAATTGCTCCAAGGAGTGATTGGCTCATTCTGCGGCCCCATTAGACTGCGGCTGATACGCAGAGGAGAAAGCAAGCTGAATTCCCAGCTGTGCACAAAAGGCTCACCAGAACCGGGACACAAACTGACTACCCCTGTCCGAGACAATCACCTTGGGTAGCCCATGTAAGCGAAAGATCTCCCGAGCAAAAATGGAAGCCAGTTCCTTAGTGGGCAACTTCTTAAGTGGAATACAATGACACATCTTTTAGAACCAGTCAACCAACATAAGGATAACTGTGTTGCCTTGGGAGTTGGGCAACTCCACAATGAAATCCATAGATAGGTGGGTCCAGGGCCTCTCTCCATTGGGTATGGGTTGTAGGAGGCCCACTGGAAGGTGTCGTGGAGTCTTACTCTGAGCACACACGGAACAGACAGCTACGAAGGCAGTTACATCAGCACGTATACTAGGCCACCAGAAGTGTTGGCCCAAACGAGTTGATTCTCACCAGGGTGGCCAGCTACCTAGGGAGAATGGGAGAATGTCTGGAGCACGGCAGTACAGAGACACTCTGGGACAAAGCAGCGGTCACAAAGTTTCTCAGGAGGAGCATCAACCTAAGCAGCAAGAATTTTGTCACCCAAAGGAGAACTAAGACTGGTGCGAACCGTAGCCACAATATGATCAGGAGGAATCATAGGAACCGGAACCGACACCAACTTGGAAGTGGAGGAAAATTGTCGTGACAAGGCGTCAGCCCTTACATTCTTAGTACCGGGTAAGAATGAGACAATGTAATTGAAACTTGACAAGAAAATAGCCCATCGCGCCCTTCTGGGAGAGAGGCATTTAGCCTCAGTCAAGAATGTGAGATTCTTATGGTCAGTTAGAATGAGAACTGGCACAGTGGTACCTTCGTACCGTCTGTCACCAATCTCGTAATTGCACTTAGCAGGTGACAATTTCTTGGAAAAGTAGCCACAAGGATGCATAGCACTCTCAGAGGTAGGACGTTGAGACAGAAGGGCACCAACACCAGTCTCAGAAGTATCAACATCAAGGATAAAAGGTAACGTAGGATTAGGATGTGCCAACACAGGAGCAGAAACAAAGGCAGCCTTGAGACTTTCAAAGGCCTTAATGAACTCCGGAGACCAACCCTGTGGGTTATATCAGTCAGGGATTTGACCAGTTACGAATAAACTTATGATAATAGTTGGCAAAACCCAGGAAACGCTGCAGAGGACGTAACCCCACGGGTCGAGGCCTCTGTATGACTGCCGAAAGTTTTGCTGGGTCCATCGAAAAACCAGCAGTGGAAATGACATGCCCAGGAATTTAACCTGTTCCCGATGGAACTCACACTTCTCCAGTTTACAATAGAGATTGTTCTCTCTTCATTTCTGAAGCACACGACAGACATCTGTGTGGTGGCTCTCCAGGGACTTGGAAAATATGAGGATATCATCGAGATAAACCACCACACATAACTGCAGCAAATCTCAGAGGACATCTTTAATAAATTCCTGGAAAACTGCCGGGGCGTTACAAAGGCCAAAAGGCATTACTCATAATGGCCTGTTCCGGTTTTAAACGCAGTTTTCCACTCGTCGCCCTCCTTAATCCTCACGAGATTGTAAGCCCCTCTCAGATCAAGCTTAGTGAAAACCGTTGCTCCCTTGAGGGGGTCAAATAACTCTGTAATCAACAAGATCAGGTAGGGATTCTTAATCGTGAAACGATTGAGACACTGATAATCAATACAAAGTCTCAGTTCACCGCTCCTCTTCTTCACAAAGAAGAAACCAGCACCAGCAGGAGACGAGGGTTTGTGAATGAAACCCAGAGAAAGGGCGTCTGCAACATACTCCTCCATGGCTTTATCCTCCAAGACTGACAAAGGTAAACCCGGCCACGACGGGGAGTGGCACCAGGGTGAAGGTCAATTGGGCAATCATACGGCCGGTGTGGAGGGAAACTACCGGCTTGACCTTTGTCAAAGTCATCACTAAAATCACGGTACTCCTCTGGCAGGGAGGAGTGTGAAGAGGTACACAGGACCTTGGCTACCTTGGGGAAGCATGTTTCACTGCATTGTGGTGAACAGGAGAGAACCTCAGCACAGAGCCAATCAAAAGATGGGTTGTGCCTCTGTAACCAAGGATAACCAATAACCAGCAAAAACTTAGGAGAGGAAATCACTTGGAATTGAATTATCTCATGGTGAATAACCCCTACGGCCATGGACAATGGAACCGTCTCATGAGTCACATGGGCAGGCTGTAGAGGTCTCCCGTCAAGAGCCTCAATGGCAAGTGGAGTGTCACGCAGCTGCAGTGGAATCTAGTACTTTGATACAAAAGCAGCATCAATGAACAGGCCTGCAGCCCCAGAGTCGATTAGAGTCTGTATCTCAATAAACCACTTAGCCCAAGAAAGCATGACCGAAACCAGGGGCTTATCCTTCTGGATAACTGGGGATGACAGAAAACCATCTAAGGTCTGTCCATGACAGGACCTCAAGGTTCATGTGTTCCCAGGACGGGTAGGACAAGACTTCAAAAAGTGACCTGCCTGGCCACAATAAAGCCACAATCTCTCCCTCCTCCTAAAGGCTCTCTCATCCGCAGAGAGACGCGTGAAGCCCAAGTGCAAGGGTTCATCTTCATGGACCGACTCTGTACCAGTAGGCATGGGAGGTGAGTGAGGCACGGGTGGGACTGCAAATCTCGGAGGCAAACGTACAGAAGGGGTTCCGCAAGCACTCCTTAAAAGAAAGTCTTTCTCTGAGTCTGGAGTCAATGAGGATGGCAAACGAGATCAAGCTCTCCAGCTCAGTGGGTATATCTCGGGCTGCTATCACATCCTTGATGGAATCCGAGAGACCATGAGAAAAAGCAGCCACGAGGGCCTCATTGTTCCAAGCAACCTCTGCTGCCAGAGTACGGAACTCAATGGCGTAGTTGGCAACAGTTCTCGTACTCTGTTTGATGGACCTGAGGCACATGGCAGCAGAAGTGGAGCATGCAGGAACGTCAAATACCCTTTTAAAGGAGGCCACAAACTCAGGGTAACTCAAGACAACAGGTTTTTGCGTTTTCTCTATAGAGGGTTAGCCCAGGCCAAGGCTCTCTCAGAAAGAAAAGATATCACAAACCCTACTTTGCTTCTGTCCGTGGAAAATGCCTGGGGCAGCATCTCAACTTTGTTGGGAAACCCTCTGCATTGAACTGGATTGCCCCCAAATCGCTGGGGAAGCGGGGCGGAACCAGACATACCTCTTATAGAGGTAATACTCAAGGCGGGTGCCTGCACAGAGACTGGCACAGCATCAGGGACAGCCTACAACTCAGGTTGTACCAGAGCAGCCACAGTTGGGGATTCCAGATGAGCCGTGCGACTCAGGAGCGTTTGTAACGCCATGGCAAACTGATCCATGTGGTGATCTTGCTCATCCAATCTGGAAAAAATATTACCAACAAGTGGATTGACTGTATCTTCTGAGTTCATGGCCTTCGCCTACTGTCAGAAACCATGAACCAGACCGAGACAGAAGTACAGTAAAATCACACTTGTTTATTAATAAAAATAAAAAGGTAAATAGAGTAAGCATAGTCAAAGCATAGCCAAAGTCCAGTAACCGGATCGGGTAGTCAGCCAAGCCAGAGTTCAGTAACCAGATCAGGTAATCAGCCAAGCCAGAGTTCAGTAACCAGATCAGGTAATCAGCCAGGCCAGAGGTCAGGGATCCAAGTAGAGGAACAGCAAGCAGGATAAGGAGCCAGAAGGGATGTCAGCAAAGCCAGTCTTTAAACAGGAACGTAGGAGATGGTTTCTTGTGATGTGACCAAGACAAAGGTAGGAATGAAGTGAGCTGGAGATCTTTAAGTAGGCGGGACTGACGAGCAGATCCACAACAGCTGGTTAACTGTGGAGAGAGATGAGAGCTGGCAATTAGCCTACAGCTGAGCGTCCAGCTCAGAGAAGGAAGGGCTGAGCCAGCCCCGACAAAAAGACAGTCTTCTGTTACATAAGTCCAGAGCAAAAGTTCTTCATAGGCTGAAAAAGTGATGGGTTTCAAACGAGATGCCGTACAGCCAAGATCCATCAATAGGTAAAAAGTCCCACTGCCCGGGTCAGGTGACTGGGTGGGTACCCCACTGCTGGGGTCAAGCGACTGGCTGGATGTCCTGCTGGCCCGATTCTCTGAGATGTACAGCATTTGACACTCCAAGTCCCTCAAAACAGCAGATACCCTAATGCTGGGATCCCACGAGTTATGTGCAAACTTGGCCCTGGGGTCATGTGACAATACCGGAACCCAGACACCAAAGTGTCTCGTCATAACCTTGTAGCTTGCCTGGTTTCCAGGACTTGCATCACACATCAAAAGCCACCTAGGTCTCTCCGAGGCACTGGTTACCTGGCCCGGGTCCCCTAGTACACCTGGAGCTGTGGTAGTCGAATCCGGATCATGGCAAGGCACAGATCATACTCTGCCATTCCCCGGGAGCTTACGAGGGCCGTGAAGGCAAATGCAGCTACCAGTTACCAAAGGTATGTCCGGACCGCCAGGCTTTGGCGTCATAGGAGCAACACACTGCCAGAGGGACTCGACCGAGGCAACCGTCAAACGAATCTCAGGCCAAGCAGGTAACCCATATAAGGCACGTGGGGATTCAGAGATATCAGACCCATTAGCAGGTTTGACACTTAGCTTTTGCACAACAATCCAACTGAGCAGCTGGCATAGGGTCAGTAGAACAGGGCTGTGTAGTAGGGAGAAGATAATTAAGATCATCAAAGGTAGACTTGTGTAAAAGAATTAAATTTATTTTAAGAGATAAGTGAATAACAAATGTATAAACGCACCTTCAACAAACCAAACTGTGTAAAATAAACCTGATAACCAAACAAATAGTGACGCTTGATGAACAACTGCCTAAACTAAGTATGTACAGCAAGTAGGGAATGTAAAATCATAATCGTAGCAGAGCCAGGGTCATAAACAGGAGATCAAGAAGAGGGAGCAGGAAGGCAGACAGGACAGGGGAAGGGTAACAGGAGATGGAGAATGCAGGTGGGAAGGGAACAGGCTGCAGGGCAGGGGTCCAGGAACAGGAAACAGGATGCAGAGTACAGTATCACTGGAGACGCAGGTCAGGGGCACATGGAGACAAAAACACCAAGGCAACAAGAGAAGGACAGACAGGACTTAAATATACTTCCTACAATAAGCATCAGGTGATGACTAATGATATGAGCTTCTGGCTACTGGGAGACACCCACTGGTGGACGCTGCAAATGCAGCCTATGGATCTGGGAGCCACAGTGCCACCAGCAAGTGAGCCCTTTCCTGACAGAAGCTCTCTCCCACACTTTGCTGTCTGTCTGTGTCTTTCCATGCAGCAGGGTGTGTCTTGTGGGACTACAGGTCTCAGCAGCCCCTGGCACGTTGGCAGACTTCTCTCTGCAAGCAATCACCAATGATGACAGAAGAAGGAAAAGGTGACTGAAGAAGAGACGAGCAGAGCCCTTTCAGGCAGATGGTGCTGGAGTATGATCTTATATAGTAGCTAACATCCTGTCTTCTTCCCATGTGGCTGGACTTCTCTGGGCAGAGTTCCCCCCTATTTTGTATGCACAGGAAGGAGCAGCAGTCTGGCAAACACAGAGACCCAGGAAATAATTAACCCTCTCCTTCCCTACCAGGCAGTAGCTGACTGGCACTTACCAACCAGCTTATAGGCACGTTTAGCGCTTAAGCGTTAATTCATTTCAATGGCCGGAATAAATTGTTATTCTGGCCAAGAAAATAAATTAACTTCCAAGTGTTTGACATTCCTAAATGCATTAAACTGCTACTGACATAGCAGATCTTTTTCCTGGCAGTGTTTTTCCAATGTACTCATGGCTAGGAAATAAAGGGTCAAGTTCCAGCAATTTTAGCTTTCAGAAGGGCGGACCATTGTAGCCACTTGTTTGGCCAGGCCGGCTCACTCTCCTGTTGTACTAAAATTTATGTGTGTACCCAGCTATATTTTTTGAGAGGATAACATGAGGGTCTTTGGTTTTTCTGTATTGTAAGCACATTTTGATGAGCTAAAACAATGGCGTTAGAACGCCTCTCACATCACTTCCGGTCCGCGACTCACTCCGGCTATGCCCTACTTGTTACATCACATGACTTCATCAGGGGACCCTGATAAGGCCCCTGATGAAGTCATGTGATGTGACGCAATGCGCAGGGCATGGCTTGAGTGAGTCGAAGACCGGAAGTGATGTGAGAGGCTAATGCCGTTGTTTTATCGCATTGCGTTTTTTAACTGCTTTTGATGTAAGCTTTCATTTGTCTTTAATAAACCATTGCTTGTTTAATACATTTTACACTATGGAAGGCATTTTATTTATTCAATTTCTATATGTGAACTGGAGCCCTTAGCAACATTAAGAGCCTGGAGCCTGGAGGTTGGATATCGTCAGTACCTATATGTGTCCTTGAGGCTGATTATTCACTGCAGAGGGGAGAGTTCTGTGAGCACTGAGCAGTTGTGTGAAGGCACGGGAATATATTTTTTGTTGGTGGAAGTTCAACTAAAGAGGACTTTGTTTATTCATTCACTGACACTTGGACACTCATTTTATTTGTATTATTGCACTTAATAATACACACTGTGACACTACAGGAACTGCTCAGATCACTTTCCCTTTTCAATTGTTACTACGTGTATTGTGAACACTATAGATTTGGCAGCAATTTCTCACCATTCATTTGTTTTATCACCTTTCATATATCATTTACTAATTTACCTGGTAGCGTGGGGGATTACTCATTCAGTTTTCAAATTTTATTCATAGCCATTTTGGGCCCCTGCTTTAACTACTTCTCTATAGGCAAATGAAGGACGGGCAGCGGCTTTGTTATCCTGAGTGGACGTCACATGATGTCCTCTCAGGAAGCGCTGATTGCTTATAACATTTTCTTTTGGGGGGCATTTCTACTGTCCTGGCATTTTAGGGCCATCATTTTCAGTTTGTGGACTCTATAAGCTTCACACAGACTAAATAAGATACACTGATTTGGGTTATTTTCACCAAAAAAATGCAGCAGATTACATTTTGGGCTAAATTTATGAAGAACAATTATTTATTTGCAAAATTTTATAACAGAAACAAAGAAAAGGGTTTTAAATGTTCAGTTTTTTTTTTAGTTTATTTAGCAAAAGAAACCCAGTGGTGATTAAATACCACCAAAAGAAAGCTCTATTTTCGTGAATAAAATTTTAAAAAATCTAGTTTGGGTACACTGTTGCATTAATGCGCAATTGTCATTCAAAGTATGACAGCACTAAAAGCTGAAAATTGGCCTGGGCAAGAAGGGAGTAAAAGTGTCCGGTATTGAAGTAGTTAAAGTATAACTAAAGAAACATTTTTTTTTTGCAGTTTTAGTTAGAGAAGGGGGTATTAGAACACCTGTCATTTTTTTTATTGCTGCCTGTGTTCCTATTAGAGATTCACCCTCTCTATGTGTCCTGTTTATTGTTATCATTGAAAATAAAAGTGAAAGAAAATGGGTTGTCCCCAGAAAAGGAATAAAGGGGAAATTTTCCAATGGGGATACTAGTTTTGGTGACCCTGGTGACATCCAACGATTCTCTCACTTTGGAGTGGCTTGCTATTACTTCCTGTTTTGGTTATGGGACAGGTAGTAAAGGGAAATCTCCTCAATGGGACACAGATGGCAAAACAATCTGACAAGAGTTACTATATCACCCTCCCTTACTCTATACAAAAAAAGTATTGCGTTTAGTTCTACTTTAAAGTGGTTGTAAACTTCTGAAATGAAAAATGAACAAAGCATATCCTGTCCTCAGTCCAAAGCACTTAGTGTTCAAGCACTCAGCTGTTTACTTCCTCTGCTATCTGCAGAAATCACTTCTGACACTTCTGGTTATGAAGACTCCAAAGGTTTCAGGGAGATGTGGGAGGGCAGTGATTGACAGCCTAAGTTGTGCATGTTTCCATTAGGAGACTGTATAAAGGGTATTATGTCCTTTCCCTTCACTCAGGTCTTAGATTACACCTGGCTCCTTGCTCTATGCTGTGCAGTGTGTGACATCAGATCCCCGCTGCCTGCCTTCTGATGATCAAAAATGCTCTGTAAATTGTATAATTTGAACGACTGTGGATAATAGATGGTTGCAGATAGACATTTACAAATCATGTTGGGGGATTTGTTTAATCTCTGTGTATAACCTGAAGATAGTCACGTCAGTGCATATACAGTGGGGACGGAAAGTATTCAGACCCCCTTCAATTTTTCACTCTTTGTTATATTGCAGCCATTTGCTAAAATCATTTAGGTTCATTTTTTTCCTCATTAATGTACACACAGCACCCCATATTGACAGAAAAACACAGAATTGTTGACATTTTTGCAGATTTATTAAAAAAGAAAAACTGAAATATCACATGGTCCTAAGTATTCAGACCCTTTGCTGTGACACTCATATATTTAACTCAGGTACTGTCCATTTCTTCTGATCATCCTTGAGATGGTTCTACACCTTCATTTGAGTCCAGCTGTGTTTGATTATACTGATTGGACTTGATTAGGAAAGCCACACACCTGTCTATATAAGACCTTACAGCTCACAGTGCATGTCAGAGCAAATGAAAATCATGAGGTCAAAGGAACTGCCTGAAGAGCTCAGGGACAGAATTGTGGCAAGGCACAGATCTGGCCAAGGTTACAAAAAATTTCTGCTGCACTTAAGGTTCCTAAGAGCACAGTGGCCTCCATAATCCTTAAGGAAGATGGAAGATGTTTGGGACGACCAGAACCCTTCCTAGAGCTGGCCAACATGGTGAGACATAAGATTCTTTAGTCTGATGAGACAAAGATAGAACTTTTTGGCCTTAATTCTAAGCGGTATGTGTAGAGAAAAGCAGGCACTGCTCATCACCTGTCCAATACAGTCTTAACAGTGAAGCATGGTGGTGGCAGTATCATGCCGTGGGGGTGTTTTTCAGCTGCAGGGACAGAACGACTGTTTGCAATTGAGGGAAAGATGAATGTGGCCAAGTACAGGGATATCCTAAACCTTCTCCAGAGTACTCAGGACCTCAGACTGAGCCGAAGGTTTACCTTCCAACAAGAAAATAACCCTAAGCACACAGCTAAAATAACGAAGGAGTGGCTTCACAACAACTCTGTGACTGTTCTTGAATGGCCCAGCCAGAGCCCTGACTTAAACCCAGTTGAGCATCTCTGGAGAGACCTAAAAATGGCTGTCCACCAGCCTTTACCATCCAACCTGACAGAACTGGAGAGGATCTGCAAGGAGGAATGGCAGAGGATCCCCAAATCTAGGTGTGAAAAACTTGCTGCATCTTTCCCAAAAAGACTCATGGCTGTATTAGATCAAAAGGGTGCTTCTACTAAATAATGAGCAACGGGTCTAAATACTTAGGACCATGTGATATTTCAGTTTTTCTTTTTTAATAAATCTGCAAAAATGTCAACAATTCTGTTTTCTTCTGTCAATACAGGGTGCTGTGTGTACATTAATGAGGAAAAAAAAATGAACTTAAATGATTTTAGCAAATGGCTGCAATATAGCAAAGAGTGAAAAATTTAAGGGGGTCTGAATACTTTCCGTCCCCACTGTATGTAAGGGTTTACAACCACTCTATGTAAACTTGCGCTGTACAGATGTAGCAGAATCTCTAACCTTGTCCAGTCTAAAGAGAACCTTTGAGGCCACAGACCGCTGACATCCTTCAATATGTAGTGGGTTTGAGGCATAGTGGGTGCAAAGATGGTGAAAGTCATTGGGCGCCAGACACTTCTTGGATGCAAAAGAGGTTTTATTTCTTTTAACAGTCCTTATATTTTGCAAGGGAAAGAGGGTTTGGGCCAGGACACCCTTATGTGGTTGCAATTTCAATAGGTAGACTCCGAGACTTCAATAGGAAGACAGCCGTACAGGTAAAGGCCCCAGCCAGGTGGCACTTCTGCACGTGCAGGTTTGCTGTCTCCTATGGCAACAGTGTTAACAGTTCCTAACACAAAGTTCAACAGTTCTCTCAGTTTCACTACAATGTCCTCTTGTAGCTCTTCAGACCCTTGAGCTCCTAGTTTCTCACTGGACTCTGATTCACTGACTTATTTTGAGAAATGTACATAGGCTAAAATTACTGACCTGTTGAAAATGCTAGTTGTTTGGCTTTCTTTAGTTCTAGTACTTTGAGTGAATGACCCATTATAAACATGTAGAAATGAAAGTTACAGCTCCTGATCATGTTCCAGCTCAGTGTCTCAGAAACTGCAGAACACAACTTCTGTATAACAACCAGGCCACCTGCATTTTCAGAAATAGCAGTCAGCAATGACACCTTATTTATTTCTCTCAGAGCAGGTTTCTAAGAATGCATATATTTCAAGCCAATGTGGGCTATTTAAATGAAACAGCATGCAGTTATTAGGAAGTTCCTACAACAGTAGGAGCCCTTGCAAAAGCTTTTATCTATGGATAGCCTGTTTCAAAAGTGAGTTAGAATGCTGTGGATTGGAAGAGGTTGGTCCCAAAACAGTAGGTGTCTGTGCATAATACGAGTGTGAATTATTTCAATGCAACTACAGTGTACTTGGTTACAATAAAAAGTAATTTAGAATATAGCTGTTTGGAGTATGCAAGGCTTAACACTGTGGGTATCCATGAATAAGCAAGCACTTGGTTTTTGAGGTTCCCATAGCCACTATGTTTTAACTATTTTCAGTAAACATTACCAAGCTATCTATTGACTGATGACTGCATTCAACCCATTGTATTCTAGCGGAAATAAGCTAGAATGTGAATAGTGAGGTGCATGCAAAGCTAATTACTTTTCTCTTCCTTCTTTCTCTTAGGATAATAATCTGATAATCTTACAACTCTTTTAAAATGGGCCTATATGTGGGAAATACATATAACTGAAAAATTATACAAGAGCTGTGCGCTTATTTCTCTGCGCACAAAGCCCACCAGGCCCTAAAATATAACTTTTATTTTACCCTCAATAAAACTAGCAAACAAAGAAAAACTTTTAAGGTTCCTACAGGTACATGCAGATAGTAGAGGAGCAATAGGATAGAAAATAAGCTGCCCAAAATGAAACTTCAAGTTAAAAAATGGACATAACTGCCCTTATCATGGACATAACTGCCCTTATCACTGCTAGAGAGCCATCGGCCATTTGTATCGGTCTGACCCTCTTGACAATAGGTCCTGGTGTGTCGATCTTCAGAACAGCGCATCTGTGCCCTTGTCAAAAGCCGTTTTTGATAGCTCGTTTGTGAGTATACTTCTTGCTGTTTTTATGATGTAATAAAGCTTATCAGTGGTAATGCACTAGGTCGGTGCGCCCTCCTTCTTTTCTTGTTTCTTTTTAGTTTATGAATACCCATTGTTCAAAGGAGGGCTGCAAGACGTCAGGCATTTCCTCACTAAGGTGGTCGCACCACATATATAGTCACTGGACACCTGAGCGCAAGAGAGATTTCTACTGTTTTTCTACCCCAGTTGCATCATGACATCATGAACATCCCTTGTAGTACCACTAGTTCACCACTGGAGACATAATTACTCCATCTCCAAACCAGCCCACCAATTTGTGCTAATTTCATTGAAGGTACAATAAAAGTTATATTTTAGGGCCTCGTGGGCTTTTTTGTGCAGACAGTTAAGCATTCAGCTCTCGGTGTGATTTTTCAGTTTCTCTTAGGATAATTATATTATGTGAAATGTTAGCCATATTTTTGGTTTAACAATGAGCAGTGGTAATGTTTTTCTTTTTTTCCTGTCAATGTATGGACTGATCTTGAATAAGCATGTGTTCACAAGCTATGGTTTTTAATATGTTCCAAGTGGTCAGATAAGTCTTAGTTAAACCATCTTCAAATAAAACAGTATGAACTGAAAAGGTTAAGGTACATCTGTGCTGCAGTGTAGAATAAAGTATTATCAGATGATAATGCGTTTTAGATCTCTGTACTCTGTAAAAAAAAAAAGCCTGAAAGACTTGCTTTAATCCCTGTAATTTCATGTATTTGACAGCACAGAAGCTTTAAATTACTTTAATAGCTTTAAACACCCCAAACTGGTTACTCTTTTACTGTGAACTAAAGCTACTGTATATTATTTATATTTTATATCACTTTACTTTTAGTTTCTTAAAGAGAACTGCCTTCCCAGAGTGAGTATAGTTTTAAAGCCAGCTGCGGTATACATTGTGTTTTTAGTTGTAATATGGGAATTGTGTGAAGCAATTCATGCCTTGTGTAAAATACATCCTGGAACTGTAGGGGGAAAAACATGCAGCCATCTAGTGTCATAAAAACAGTTTTTTCACTATGGATTAAAGCAAAACTGTACTCATCTTCAGTCCAGAGATGTGGCGTCTCAGATCTCCCCGCTGGTTGCTGACACCTTCGGGCGGCTGGCTTCCGGGTCTCGATCCCCACGCTTTCATTGGCTGAGCCGAGATGACCTCACTCCCATGCATGCACTGGAGTTTAGCCGGCTTTTGACATTTCCAAATTTGCACAATGAGCTGCACATGCACAGGTCACTGTACAGGGATGGACAGCCAGGTAAGTAACTTTAATGCAGAAGAGACAAAGCATGTCTCTTCTGCATTAAAACCCCTGCCTGTTTGCCCATTTTTCATTTTTTCCACTTTCAGGGTTTACACTTGCCCACACAGAAAGCGCAGCATTGTATGTGCTGGCAGCAGTCCATTTTGCATTGCAGAGCCTGGCAGCAGGGGGGCAGCATGGTGAACATTTTATCACATCACACAGCTCCCTTTTTTTGAGTGAACTGCACAAAGTGACACTTCATACATGTCACTGCAGAGCTGCACAGTGCACTGCGCTTGCTGTGCGGCGACAGGAAGGGCCATCCAGAATCCAGAGAGGTGCAAAATTATCCACTTCGCATCTAGGCCAAATCTCCCCTACATGTAAAATTAATAATTTTTTTGCTAGAAAATTACATAGAACCCCCAAAGATTATATATGCTTTTTAGCAAAGACCCTAGAGAATACAATGGCGGTCATTGCAACTTTTTATCTTGCATGGTATTTGCGCAGCAATTTTTTTAACACTTTTTTGGGAAAAAAAACCATGCTTAAAAAAAAAAAAAACCATTAAAGTTAGCCCAATTTTTTTTGCATAATGTGAAAGATGATGTTACGCTGAGTAAATGGATACCTAACATGTCATGCTTCAAAATTGCACACGCTCGTGGAATGGCGCCAAACTTCGGTACTTAAAAACTCCCATAGGCGACGCTTTAAAATTTTGTTGCTGGTTACATGTTTTGAGTTACAGAGGAGGTCTAGGGCTAGAATTGTTGCTCTCGCTCTAACGTTCGCGGCGATACCTCATGTGTGATTTGAACACCGTTTTCATATGTGGGCGGGATTTACGTATACGTCTGCGTGTGAGCACACGGGGACAGGGGCGCTTTAAATTTTTTCTTATTTTTTCTTGTTAATTTTACTTTTCTTTTTTAAGTTTGACACTTTCAAAAAAAATTTTTTTTGATCACTTTTATTCCTATTACAAGGAATGTAAACATCCCACATCTCACCTCTAGACTGGGAAGCCTGAAATAAAAAAATAAAATAAACAATCTCGGCTTCCCAGCCAAGGCGGCGCCATTTGTTTGAATGCAGAGGCCGGGCGTGACATCATAACATCGCACCTGGCCTCCGAACGATCATAGAGACCCCGACGACTAACTGGTCCGCCACCTCTATGATACACTTCCTGTATTAGAGTGCCCCCACTCTGGATGAAGGAGCAACGGAGACGCCTGTAGACAGCAGCATTGTCAGTCTTGGGGGGAGGGCTGTGTTTGAGGTGGAGGGGGGAGGGTACTAGCAGATGTAAATGTAGTAAAAAATTGAAGTCAAACTCCAGCTAACACTTTTTAAGCAGTTACAGCAACAGTTTTTTTTTTCATTTGGGATAAAGGTTCCACATAAATAAATAAAAGCTGAGCATTTTAAGCACCTCTGCCATTGTTATTGGTTTGTCTCAAGCTGCAGGACAACTTGTTCTGTTGAAAAGCAACAGACTTACTGGCCCGATCACAAAGTAAAAAAAAAAGACTAAAAAAGCTGCAGTATATAAAAGTGGTTGGAAAACCGCAAGGTTTTTCACCTTAAAGCGGAGTTCCACCCAAGTATGGAACTTCCACTTTAAGCACTCCTCGCCCCCTTACATGTCACATTTGGCATGTAATTTTTTTTTTTGGGGGGGGGGGGTGGTACCTGTCCCACTTCTTTCTTCCATCGCTTGGCCGCCTGGGCGACTCCTCCTCGCCCCTAGGCGGCCTCTCCCTCTCTGCATCCTTCTGGGACATGCCACAGGTCCCAGAAGACTGCCTGGCCACTGGGAGAGCGCAGAGAGACTCGCGCATTCACAGTGCGCACCTGGCTGTGAAGCCACAAGCTGTCACAGCTGGGTGCCCACACTTGCAATGATGGCGCTGCGGAGGGAAAGAGAGAGGAGCGAGGCTTCAGGCGGCCGCATTGCTGGACCATTAGACAGATGAGTAATGCCTTGTGCACGCAGTCGGACATTGATCGGACATTCCGACAACAAAATCCATGGATTTTTTCCAGCGGATGTTGGCTTAAACCTGTCTTGCATACACACGGTCACACAAAGTTGTCAGAAAATCTGATCCTTCTGAATGCGGAGACGTAAAACACGTACGTCGGGACTATAAACGGGGCAGTAGCCAATGGCTTTCGTCTCTTAATTTATTCAGAGCATGCATGGCACTTTGTGCGTCGGATTTGTGTACACACGATCGGAATTTCCGATGAGGAACATTTGTTTTGGTGACCCTAGTGACAGCCAGGAATTCCCTCACTTTGGAGAGATTTCCTTTCACTTCCTGTTTTGGCTATTGGACAGGAAGTAAAGGAAAATTTCCCCAACAGGACTCAGATGGGAAAAAAAACTGACAGGGGTTATAACTGTCCCTTAGTCTACCCAAAATGAAAAAAGTTTTTCATTTAGTTCTACTTAATACTGGATAATCATTTGTTGTTCTCCATACACATAAAGGTGGATATTGAAGCAAGTCTCTTAAATAGTATATAAGTACTTTTCAATTCTCCAGCGGATAATATCCTCTCATATCAGTCATCACTTGTTAGTCATCACTGGATAAATGTGTGGAAGCCAGGGGGCCTTTAGATAGGACAAATAGTTCCAGATCGCCAGTGCCAAAGCCATCATAGGAGCAGGTGGCTGGTCAAGACAAATACAGCCTAACTGGTTTGGCTGGGTATCCCAGTTGATTCAGAGGCTATTACTTATTCACAGGGCTTACTTCCTGTTTTTGTTTTGGGAGTGCCCAGCAAAATGGCAGAAAATGGCACCACTGTGCATGCGCAATGCGCCATGATGTCACGATGCACGCAGCACGGTGACGTCATCAATGTCCACCATCTTAGATCATGGAACAGCAAGGGAATACAATTAGAGTAGGTTATACATTCTAGAAGCCCTAAATCTGAAAGCTCACCACTAGATGCCGCCAAAGCCATATACAGTTGTGCTCATAAGTTTACATACCCTGGCAGAAATTTGGCTATTTTGGCTATTGGATAGGAAGTAAAGGAAAATTTCCCAAGCAGGACACAGATGGCAAAAAAAACTGAGAGGGGTTATAACTGTCCCTTAGTCTACCCAAAATGAAAAAAGTTTTTCACTTAGTTCTACTTTAAGACGTGTACAGTTAGCTGTCTTTTGCTGTTGTTGCAAGTCCTGTACAATAAAAGTTATATTATGTAATTTTTAAAACTTTTTCAGGCTTTGAGTATGTTTGTTTTGGTTATGTAAAATACATATAACCCAATAAACATTCAGCTCATGACACACGTGTAATGTAGTGTACTCCAAGCAATGTGTCACAGATCTACAGCTTTGCTGCTGATCTGTCACTTCTACTCCCAAAGACATATCATTTTTTGGGATAATAAACGGGGTATACCACCACATCCTAAAAATACTACATATACTTATTTCTGAGTGAACCCATAAAACTCAAAAAGAACTGGACTTTAAAGGTGGGTGGTCTCCCAAAGAAACATTTAAAGAACCATAAAATCAAATAGCTTTATTTTAATAGGGATTTAAAATGGGACAGATACGTCCCTCAATTTGAAAGTGGTAGATAGCTTGATAGATTCAGATTGATATTTTAATATAAACCCCAGAACTAGTAAGAATACACATGATAAGTTTCCAACACTTGCAGATGTTGGTACGAAATATAACACTACTCCATTCTGGTCCAGTGAAATGTTGGTACAGATCAGCAGAATATATGCAGAACCAGTATCAACATTTTTTGCCCACAGAGGGGTTCTTAAAGGGAACAGTGGTCACTGGACCAAATTAAGTGTTATATTTGGTACCAATATCTGCAAGTATTGGAAAATTATGACATGTGTATTCTTATTATTTTTGGAGTTAATATTCAATGATCAATCTGGATACATTAGGCTACCACTTTTACATTGAGGGACGTATCTGTCCATTTTAAATGCTTATTAAATAGACCTGTTTAAGTGTTTCTTTAAAAGAGACCATCCACCTTTAAAATCCTGTTTCTTTTTAGCTTTTTAGGTTCGCTAGAAATACAGTAAGTATGTTCTGTTCCCAAAGACCAGCTGTCCGACTGGTACGCGTAGTTTGATTGCTTTATTACTAATACAACACTCTACAGAGTCCTACAAGGTTAAAAAACATGAATCCCTATAATTTGGTGGAGGAGCTATTCCACTAGTAAAGCCAAAAAACACCACTCAAAATAGTGTGGATAATGCTCAACCCCTCCTTCTACAAAATAAAAATATATAAGAAAATATGTCAAGAATTCTGAAATCGGGTCAATAACCCACAATCTTATATCTCCAGAGGAAAGGGGGAGAAGGACAAATGTGAGCATGAGAGTACTCCCATTAATAGCATTTTATGGACATGGAGAAATATGCTTATTTTGCATAGCAGGGGTAATGCAAAGTAATTCAAATGTAAACCCGTGCATGCAATATAAGTATATAAGTACAGTTGTGCTCATAAGTTTACATACCCTTGCAGAATTTATGATTTCCTGGCCATTTTTCAGAGAATATGAATGATAACACAAAAACTTTTCTTTCACTCATGGTTAGTGTTTGGCTGACGCCATTTATTATCAGTCAACTGTCTTTACTCTTTTTAAAACGTAATCACAACAGAAACTACCCAAATGACCCTAATCAATAGTTTAATCAAAGTTTACCCTGGTAATTTTAGCCTGATAACATGCACAAAAGTTGACACAATGGGGTTTGAATGGTTATTAAAGGTTGCCATCCTCACCTGTGATCTGTTTGCTTGTAATTATTGTGTGTGTGTGTATAAAAGGTCAATGAGTTTCTGGACTCCTGACAGACCCTTGCATCTATTATCCAGTGCTGCACTGACGTTTCTGGATTCAGAGTCATGGGGAAAGCAAAAGAATTGTCAAAGGATCTGTGGGAAAAGGTAGTTGAACTGTATAAAACAAGAAAGGTATATAAAAAGATATCAGAGGAATTGAGAATGCCAATTAGCAGTGTTCAAACTCTAATAAAGAATTAGAAATGAGGGGTTCTTTTGAAACCAAACCCCGTTCAGGTAGACCAACTGAAATTTCAGCCACAACTGCCAGGAAAATTAGTCGGGATGCAAAGAAAAATCCACAAATAACTTCAGGTGGAATACAGGACTCTCTGAAAACGTGTGGTGTAGCTGTTTCAAGATGCGCAACTAAGGAGGCACTTGAAGAAAGATGGCTGCATGGTCGAGTTGCCAGAAGAAAAGCCATTACTGCGCAAATGCCACAAAGTATCCCGCTTACAATATGCCAAATGGCACAGAGACAAGCCTCAAACCTTCTAGCACAAAGTCATTTGGAGTGATAAGACCAAAATTTTGCTTTTTGGCCACAACCATAAACGCTTCATTTGGAGAGGAGTCAACAAGGCCTATGATGAAAGGTACACCATTCCTACTATGAAACACGGAGGTGGATCGCTGATGTTTTGGGGATGTGTGAGCTACAAAGGCACAAGAAATTTGGTCAAAATTGATGGAAAGATGAATGCAGTGTTATCAAAAAATACTGGAGGAACATTTGCATTCATCAGCCAGGAAGCTGCGCATGGGAAGTACTTAGACATTCCAAAATGCTAATGATCCAAAGTCAACCTGTCATTGGCTACAGCAGAATAAAGTTCTGGAGTGGCCATCTCAGTCTCCTGACCTCAATATCATTGAGCCACTTTACAGGAACTGGAGGCTTTTTTCCAAAAGGAATGGGCAGCTTTACCATCTGAGAAGATAAAGATCCACAAATGCCACAAAATACTTCAAGCTGTCATTGATGTTAAAGGGGGTGTCATGTACCTGGTCAGAGGCTGAAGTGCTGAGAGGGCTTCCTTTGTGGCTAAGTGCAGAGTGCCCCCTAAAGGTAGTACAGGGAGTGCTATATAAAGCAGGGGTTGCCAGCTGCAACAGGCTGAAGTAATGAAGATATGTCCGCTGGAAGGTGGCTGACAAGAAGGGTGGACTGCTGGGCAGGAGTCCCTCAGGAGTATAAAGACATCACGTGACAAGCACAAAGAAACTCTTCTGTAAGGACAAACCGGTACTGAAGGTATAAATCTTTATTCAATTAACTATCCAAAGTTTAAACATATACATCTAAATCAAATGTCAAACAACAACCCTTATTCCCAGAACACATTAAAAAGACCTAATGTCTGAAGGAAATATTGGTGGCCACCAATTTGCAGATAAACCTCATCGACCTCTCATACTCACATCCACATACACCATTCAATCAGAGTCGCTCGTCAATTCTGTCTGGATACTAAGTGTTCTCATCCGATGATTATGGGATTTGTCAGTGAAAGTGATGCACGTGCTGGATCATCATAGGCAGTCCCGATCATGGATGATTTATTCACTATTAAAGCAGTCTCATGAAAGATTTAAAGTGCAGGTGTGGTGAAACAATTCCAAATGAATTCCGTGAAATTAGCTTAAGACAATTGCGGCTTTAAGTACAACCAAATGTCAGTGATCTGATCAATTCAATAATAGCCAGCAGTGGGGTAACGCAGCATGTAAAGAGTAGCATCTATGTAATATATTGGAGATAAATCTGATTTTAACGTAGGCTGGAGCAGACCAGGGAGCATCACATCATGTCAAGTGTCAGCGGGATCAGCGTACAGATATCGGCATTTAAAAAGGATCTTAGCGAACTGTAGACCGCTGTCACTGAAGCTGGACAGGGGGATCCCTTTTGCTGGTTTCGATGTAATCATCCACAATTTGCGATGTCAATCTTCATCAGCTCAGGAGTACCAGATGAGACTTGGTGTCATAAACAGGTGTGACCAGAACCGTGTGATCTGTGACAGAGGACACCAAAACGTAGATAAGTGAAAATATAATAATTTATTAAAGTAAGTGAATAATATAGTACAACCACTTCCAATATGACACAGTGCAATAACCAACCAACAGACAGAGACCCACAAATAACAACAGACAGATAAGTACAATAAATTGGAAATACCAGGATCATAAACAATAGCCAGGCCAGGGTCATACACAGCAGATCAGCAGATGGACAGAGGATGTTCCAGAGACATAAACGTAAGCCAGGCCAAGGTCAAACACAGGGAGATCAGCAGATGGGGTAAGGAACACAGGACAGGGAGAGGATGGATGGATCAGACTGCAGGCAGGGATGCAAGGTAACAGGTGGGACAGGATAGGGATTGGGACAGGGAGAGAGGATCAGATACACGGGTCACAGGTTCAGGGCACAGGAACAGGTTCAGAATCAGGATAAGGTCACAAGCTAGCAGGTCAGGAAGAAACCAAGGCAAACATGTGATTGCTTGCCAGGTATTTATAGGCCTGTGATTGGCCTCAAGTGACGCCTGATTGTAGGGGGTACTGTCTGCTCCAAACTGCCAGGAGAGACCTGCTGGTGGACCTCAGTACTGCATGCCAAATGACAGATATTACCAGGGGATGGAACATTTGCTGACAGTACCCCCCCTCAAAGGAGCGGCCTCCGGACGCTCCAACTGGTTGTAATTGTTCATAGCCTATGACATCAAGCAGAACAACAGATGGGGGTACCCCAGGCTGGACAACAGGCACTTCAGGCTGGGCATCAGGCACATCAGGGCAGACAGCGGCACATCAGGGCAGACAGCGGGCTTAGGGTCGTTGAGCTGGGCAGCAGATTCCCGGTCGTCGAGCTGGGCAGCAGGCTCTGGGTCATCAAGATGGGCAGCAGGCTCCGGGTCGTCGAGATGGGCAGCAGGCTCTGGAACATTAGGCCGAAAAGCGAGCACCGCAAGGGCAGGCTGGATCACAGGCACCGGCTCAGCAAGCTGGGTAACGGGCCCCGGCCAAGTGGGCTGGGTAACGATCCCCGGCTCAGCGAGCTGGACACCGGGCACTGGTCCGGCAAGCCGAATAACGGGTACTGGCTTAACAGGCTGAGTGATGGACTCTGGTTTAGCAGACTGGATAACGGGCACCGGTTCAGCAGACCAAGTAACGGGCACCGGTTCATCAGGCTGAGACACGGGCACCGAAACTTCAGGCTGAGACACGGGCACCGAAACTTCAGGCTGAGACACGGGCACCGAAATTTCAGGCTGAGACACGGGCACCGAAACTTCAGGCTGAGACATGGGCACCGAAACTTCAGGCTGAGATACTAATTTCAAGATATCAGGCTGAAAGGCAGGCAAAGAGACACCAGGCTGGAAAGCAAGCACCAAGACATCAGGCTGGAAGGTGGGCACATTAGACCGGGAAGCGGGCACATCAGACTGGAACGCGTGCACATCCGACTGGAACGCAGTCTCATCGGACTGGACAGTGGGTACTGAGACATCAGACCAGGCAGCAGGTACTGGAACTTCAGACTGGGCAGCAGACACAGGCACTGGCACATCAGGCTGAACAGCAGGTACTGGCACAACAGGCTGAACAACAAGTACATCGGACTGGGCAGTAGTCACTGGAGCATCAGACTGGAACATGGACACTGGGATGTCAGGCTGAGCAGCAGGCACTGGGACCTCAAACTGGACAGCAGGCACAGGCATTGGTACTACAGGTTGAGTAGCAGACACTGTCACATCAAGCTGGGCAGCAGACAGGAGCACATCAGGCTGGGCAGCGGACAGGAGCACATCAGGCTGGGCAGCAGGCAGGAGCACATCAGGCTGGGCAGTGGACAGGAGCACATCAGGCTGGGCAGCAGACAGTGGCACATCAGGCTGGGCAGCAGACGGTGGCACATCAGGCTGGGCAGCAGACGGTGCCACATCAGGCTGGGCAGCAGACGGTGCCACATCAGGCTGGGCAGCAGACGGTGGCACATCAGGCTGGGCAGCAGACGGTGGCACATTAGGCTGGTCAACAGACAGGAGCACATCAGGCTGGGCAGCGGACAGGAGCACATCAGGCTGGGCAACAGACAGGAGCACATCAGGCTGGGCAGCGGACAGGAGCACATCAGGCTGGGCAGCAGACAGTGGCACATCAGACTGGGAGCAGACAGTGCCACATCAGGCTGGGCAGCAGACGGTGGCACATCAGGCTGGGCAGCAGACGGTGGCACATCAGGCTGGGCAGCGGACAGGAACACATCAGGCTGGGCAGCGGACAGAAACACATCGGGCTGGGCAGCTGAAAGGAACACACCAGGCTGGGCAGCGGACAGGAACACATCAGGCTGGGCAGCGGACAGGAACACATCAGGCTGGGGAGCGGACAGGAACACATCAGGCTGGGCAGCGGACAGGAACACATCAGGCTGGGGAGCGGACAGGAACACATCAGGCTGGGCAGCGGACAGGAACACATCAGGCTGGGCAGCGGACAGGAACACATCAGGCTGGGACACTGGCTGGATAGCAGGCAGAGATTTGGCAGAATCAGATGGGTTATCAGGTTCAGCTGGCATGCAAGCAGACTGGAGCAGGTTGGTTGGTGTGGAGGCAGGTTGGGTTACTGGCAGGATCGTGTGGGTTGGAAAGAACTTCCGTTTCTTCTTTGGCTTAACTGCTGGAGATCTGTAGGTGACTGCAGGACTGTAGATAGGAGGTGAGGCGTACTGAAGAGAATGACTGGGATATGAGGAAGAGGAAGTTCTTGTGGGGAAGTTGTAGATAGCAGAGAAGAGGCAGGCAGGTTAAAGGCAGGATAAATGCAGCGGGCAGAGACAGGGTATTGATATTTGGTGGGAAGCAGGGTATATCGGGCTGAAACCGAGGTTGCCATGGGTGAAGGGGGAAAAAGATTCTTGGGAAGACAGGTGTCTAAAAGCAGGTCCGGGTTGTGAAGAGCTGACCGAGGCTGGAAATAATAAGTCTGACCATGCCTGTAGTACAGGTTGAACAAAAGTGGGTTCACATACTGCCTGTCTAACCAGGGACTGCACCGAATCTATACAATCCATTAGCACCTGTTTAGGACAAGCTGAATAATGCTCCAGAAAATATACAGCATAATCCTCCAACAGCCATACCAGAGACTCCACCTGATCACTACTGAAGGGGGGAGAAAAATCGTCACTTCCTTTAGGACTGCTAGACAAGGCTAGCTCAGCACACACCTGTATCAGGGGCTGAACGTTTTTAAACAGTAATCTACCCTGATCAACCAGAGAATGGGCCAGACGGATACACTCCAGGAGCTGATCCCTGGCCCTCTCTTTCAATACCAGACAACAGTAATTGTTATCCTCCAACACCAGTGAGGCAAGGAGAACAACGGTTTCTGATTGCATTTTAGTAGCAGTAACAGCACTACAATGGTTCCTCTGCACAGTCACTTCTGGTCAGAGATGGCCTTGGGTTACTGTCGTGAACAGGTGTGACCAGAACCGTGTGATCTGTGACAGAGGACACCAAAACGTATATAAGTGAAAATATAATAATTTATTAAAGTAAGTGAATAATATAGTACAACCACCTCCAATATGACACAGTGCAATAACCAACCAACAGACAGAGACCCACAAATAACAACAGACAGATAAGTACAATAAATTGGAAATACCAGGATCATAAACAATAGCCAGGCCAGGGCCATACACAGCAGATCAGCAGATGGACAGGGGATGTTCCAGAGACATAAACGTAAGCCAGGCCAAGGTCATACACAGGGAGATCAGCAGATGGGGTAAGGAACACAGGACAGGGAGAGGATGGATGGATCAGACTGCAGGCAGGGATGCAAGGTAACAATTGGGACAGGATAGGGATCGGGACAGGGAGACAGGATCAGATACACGGGTCACAGGTTCAGGGCACAGGAACAGGTTCAGAATCAGAATCAGGATCAGGTCAGGTCAGAAGCTAGCAGGTCAGGGCGCAAGGAAGAAACCAAGGCAAACATGTGATTGCTTGCCGGGTATTTATAGGCCTGTGATTGGTCAAGTAACACCTGATTGTAGGAGGTGCTGTCTGCTCCACACTGCCAGGATCCATCCGCTGGTGGACGCCAGTACTGCGGCCCAAAGATGACATAACATCAGCAGGGAAAAGCTCTCCTGACAGTTCCAAACTGCCAGGAGACACCTGCTGGTGGACCTTAGTACTGCATGCCAAATGACAGATATTACCAGCGGATGGAACATTTCCTGACACTTGGCAGCAGGAAGAGCCAGGAGCAGAGTCAGGAGCCAGGCCAGAAGTCATCCACAGAGGATCAGCCAGGGGTAAGCCGGGGTCATACACGGATCAGCAGGCACTGGAACAAGCCAAGGGTCAAAGCCAGGAAATAGAGGTAAGACAGGTCAAAGGCAAGCCGGGTCGGTAACAGGAAATCCAATGATAGCAGGAACAAGAACTCAGGAATACACAGGGAAGCTGAAGATCATCCAGCAGTTAATAGTTGCTGCTGCAGGCTTTAAATAGGCCACTGGGGGCCAGAGTCTATCTATCATGGAGGAGATACCTAACACAGGCATCCAGCACAGGGTAAACAGATCAGTGGGCTACACTAAAGGAATCGGGCACAAAAGTAAGTGAAAAATATATATTTATTAAAGATAAAGACACATGTGCAAAACCAATCAACAGCAAACCATAAGCAAGCAAAGAAATACAAAGAATACACATCAACCCAAAACACCTAGTCTAACTAACTAACTAATATATATACACAAGGTAAGGGAACAAATATACATCAACAAGGCTGGGACGAGAGACAAGGGGAACAGGAGGCCAGATAAAGGGAGCAGAAGCAAGGGGGAGCTGGAAGCAGGAATCAGGGGACAAGTCTCAGGAACAGGGTACAGGACCCAAGCAATAACACTGATCCTGACAGTTCCCCCCAAGGAATGGCCTCCGGACACTTCAATCTGACCTGGCAGTGCATGTAGGTGCGGAAAAGTCACAAAAAGTCTCCCCTGTGACTGCGGACTTCTATGCGCTCCTCTGGCCAGAGTCTCTTAACCTACTGGGACCCAAGTCCGGCAATGGAACATGCCCCCCCACCAGGGTCTGGAAGTTTGGATCTGGAAATGAAAACAGGCAGGGCAACGTGCATGAACCTATTGGAGGCAGACAACACAAGAGCATCACAGTCAGGCTGAAAATCAAGCAGGGGAAAATCAGTGGCAAGCTGAGCACCAGGAACTGGTTTAGCAGGTGCCATGTCAGCAGGCTGGGCAAAGGGCACTGGATCATAAGGCTGGGCAGCTGGCTCCGGGTCATCAGGCTGGGCAGCGAGCTCCGGATCATCAGGCTGGGCACAGGCTCCGGATCATCAGGCTGGGCACAGGCTCTGGGTCATCAGGCTGGGCAGCAGGCTCTGGGTCTTTAGGCTGGGCAGCAGGCTCTGGGTCATCAGGCTGGGCAGCAGGCTCTGAGTCATCAGGCTGGGCAGCAGGCTCCGGGTCATCAGGCTGGGCAGCAGGTTCAGGGTCATCAGGCTGGGCAGCAGGCTCCGGGTCATCGAGCTGGGCAGCAGGCTCTGGGTCATCGAGCTGGGCAGCAGACAGGAACACATCAGGCTGGACAATAGACAGGAACACAACAGGCTGGGCAGCAGACAGAGGCTCATCAGGCTGGGCAGCAGACAGTGGCACATCAGGCTGGGCAGCAGACAGTGGCACATCAGGCTGGGCAGCAGACAGAGGCTCATCAGGCTGGGAAGCAGACAGAGGCTCATCAGGCTGGGCAGCAGACAGGAACACATCAGGCACTTCAGGCTGGGCAGCAGACAGAGGCTCATCAGGCTGGGCAACAGACAGGAACACATCAGGCTGATCATCAGGCACTTCAGGCTGGGCATCAGGCACTTTAGGCTGGGACACCGGATTTTCAGGCGGGTACACAGACACCGGAACTTCAAGCGGGGACACAGACACCGGAACTTCAAGCGGGGACACAGACACCGGAACTTCAAGTGGGGACACAGACACCAGAACTTCAAGCGGAGACACAGACACCGGAAATTCAAGCGGGGACACAGGCACCGGAACTTCAAGCGGAGACACAGGCACCAGAACTTCAAGCGGGGACACAGGCACCGGAACTTCAGGCTGGAAGGCTGGCACCAAGACATCAGACTGGAAGGCAGGCACCAAGACATCAGACTGGAAGGCAGGCACCGGGACATCAGACTGGAAGGCAGGCACCAAGACAGCAGACTGGAAGGTAGGCACCGGGACATCAGACTGGAAGGCAGGCACCGGGACATAAGACTGGAAGGCAGGCACCGGGACAGCAAACTCGAAAGCAGGCACCGCGACATCAGACTGGAAGGCAGGCACCGGGACATCAGACTGGAAGGCAGGCACTGGGACATCAGACTGGAAGGCAGGCACCGGGACATCAGACTGGAAAGAAGGCACCGGGACCTCGGACTGGAAAGCAAGCACGGGACATCAGACTGGAAAGCAGGCACCGCAACATCAGACTGGAAAGCAGGTACCGTGACATCAGACTGGAAGGCAGGCACCGGGACTTCAGACTGGAAAGCAGGCACTAGAACGTCAGATTGGACAGCGGACACTGGAACATCAGACTGAACAGCGGGCACCAAAACATCAGACTAAACAGCGGGTACTAGAACATCAGACTGAACAGCGGGCACTGGAACATCAGACTGAACAGCGGGCACTGGAACATCAGACTAAACAGCGGGCACTGGAACATCAGACTGAACAGCAAGCAGTGGAACATTAGACTAAACAGCGGGCACTGGAACATCAGACTGAACAGCGGGCAGTGGAACATTAGACTAAACAGTGGGCACTGGAACATTAGACTGATCAGTGGGCAGTGGAACATCAGACTAAACAGTGGGCACTGGAACATTAGACTGATCAGCGGGCAGTGGACATCAGACTGAACAGTGGGTACTGGAACATCAGATTGAATAGCCGCACTGGAACATCAGACTGAACAGCGGGCACTGGAACATCAGACTGAACAGCGGGCACTGGAACATCAGACTGAACAGCGGGCACTCGGACATCGGACTGAACAGCAGGCACTGGAACATCAGACTGGACAACGGGCACATCAGACAGAACCGCGGGCACTGGAACATCAGACTGGACAACAGGCAGAGACACTGGCACAACAGGCTGAACAGCAGGCATCAGAACATCAGGCTGGAGTGGATTAACTGGTGTGGAGGCAGGTTGGATTACTGGCAGGATCATGTGGATTGGAAAGAACTTCTGTTTCTTTTTTGGCTTAGTCACCACAGCTTTGTAGGTAACTGCAGGGCTGTAAGAAAAGGATGGAACTGGGTAAAAAGAAGGGCTGGAATGAGGTAGAGACAAGGGAACAGTGGCTGGAGGAGGTTTTTGTGGGATTGTTACAGGTGGAAGGGAAGAGGCAGGTGGATTAAAGGCAGGAAAAGTGCAGCAAGTAAAACAGGGTACTGGTACTTCATTGGTAGCAGGGTGTATTGGTCGGCAACTGTGGTTGTTGGGTGTAACGGAGAAGAAGACATCCCAGCAGGCTGGTATCTAGACACAGAAATGGGTGGTAGGGAACTGACAGAGGCTGAGTACAACAAGCTTGACCAGGCCTGTAATAATGATTGCACAAAATCAGGTTTGCACACTGCTTGTCTGACCAGAGACTGCACTGAATCAATACATTTTGCAAGCACCTGTTCAGGACAAGCTGAGTACTGCTCAAAGAAAATGGCTGAGTGATCTTCTAACAACCACACCAAAGACTCTACCGGAGCTGCACTAAAAGGGGGTGTATAGTCATCACCTTCACTAGAGACATCAGACAGGACCAACTCTGTACAGATCCGAATCAATGGCTGCACGTCCTCAAACAGAAAACTGCCCTGATCAACAAAAACATGAGCAAAACAAATGCATTCCAATAACTGCTCTCTAGTGTACTCACCTAATATCTGATAACAAAAATCTCTGTCATCTGTTGCCATGAGCGAAAGATACAGAATATCTTCCAGATGCATTTTTTCAGAAATAGCAAGTGCCCCAACCCAATTCTCAAGTGCAGCCGATCTGTATTGGCTCCAGTATTCTGTCATGGAGGAGATGCCTAACACAGGCATCCAGCACAGTGTAAACAGATCAGTGGGCTGCACTAAAGGAATCAGGCACAAAAGTAAGTGAAAAATATATATTTATTAAAGATAAAAACACACGTGCAAAACCAACAGCAAACCATAAGCAAGTAAAGAAATACAAAGAATACACAGCAACCCAAAACACCTAATCTAACTAACTAACTAATATATATACAAGGAAAGGGAACACATATACATCAACAAGGTAGGGACGAGAGACAAGGGGAACAGGAGGCCAGATAAAGGGAGCAGAAGCAAGGGGAAGCTGGAAGCAGGAATCAGGGGACAAGTCTCAGGAACAGGGTACAGGTAATAGAGTCCAGGACAGGGCAGGAAGCGGATCAGGAACAGGTTTCAGGCAACGGATCAGGTCAGGCAGGGACAAGGCTTGCAGAGGGAATACTGAAGCCCTGAGCCTCAGTGAAGGACAGGCTTATATACTCCCAGCAGTTCCACATCAGGTGCAGCTTGATCATTAGAATGTCCATCTGCAGGTGACCCAAGCAATAACACTGATCTTCACACTATCACGTATTGCGTGCGCTTCAGTGTACGAGCATGTGCACTGGCGAGTATATCTTCCTGACCGTTATTGCCCGTATGCACATTAGCATTGGGAATTTGCTTTTGTCAATCTGCGATTCTGCTGGCCATTGATAGATATGCCAGTTCTTCTGCGGATTGTTCTCTGACAGGGGGCAATACATAGTATTAGGAACTGGGGTATGTAAACTTTTGATCAGGGTCATTTGGGTAGTTTCTGTTTATGATTATGATTTAAAAAGAGTAAACACAGTTGATTGATAATAAATTGCTTCAGCCAAATGCTAACCATGAATGAAAGAAAAGTTTTTGTGTTATCATTCATATTCTCTGAAAAATGGCCAAGAAATCATAAATTCTGCAAGGGTACGCAAACTTATGAGCACAACTGTACTTATATACTTATATTCCATGCACGGGTTTACATTTGAATTACTTTGCATTACCCCTGCTATCCAAAATAAGCATATTTCCCCATGTCCATAAAATGCTATTAATGCTCACATTTGTCCTCTTCCCCTTTCCTCTGTGGGTTATTGACCCGATTTCAGAATTCTTGACATATTTTCTTATATATTTTTATTTTGTAGAAGGAGGGGTTGAGCATTATGCACACTATTTTAAGTGGTGTTTTTTGGCTTTACTAGTGGAATAGCTCCTCCACCAAATTATAGGGATTCATGTTTTTCAGCCTTGTAGGACTCTGTAGAGTGTTGTATTAGTAATAAAGCAATCAAACTACACGTACCAGTCGGACAGCTGGTCTTTGGGAATAGAACATACTTACTGTATTTCTAGTGAACCTAAAAAGCTAAAAAAAACAGGATTTTAAAGATGGATGGTCTCCTTTAAAAAAACACTTAAACAAACATATTAAAATCCAATAGGTTTATTTAATAAGCATTTAAAATGGACAGATACATCCCTCAATGTAAAAGTGGTACATAGTAATGTAATGTATCCAGATTTATCATTGAACATTAACTCAAAAAATAATAGGAACACACATCTCATAAGTTTCCAACACTTGCAGATATTGGTACCAAATATAACACTTAATTTGGTCCACTGTTCCCTTTAAGAACCCCTCTGTGGGCAAAAAATGTTGATACTGGCTCTGCATATTTTCTACTGATCTGTACCAACATTTCACTGGACCAGATTGAGGTAGTTTTATATTTCTTACCAATATCTGCAAGTGTTGGAAACTTATCACGTGTATTCTTACTAGTTCTGGGGTTTATATTTAATTATCAACCTGAATCTATCAAGCTATCCACCACTTATAAATTGAGGTATGTATCCGTCCCATTTTAAATCCCTATTGAAATAAAGCTATTTAATTTTATGGTTGTTTAAATGTTTCTTTAGGAGACCACCCACCTTTAAAGTCCAGTTCTTTTTGCGTTTTCCAGGTTCACTCAGAAATAAGTATATGTAGTATTTTTTAGGATGTGGTGGTATACCCCGTTTATTATCCCAAAAAATGATATGTCTTTGGGAACAGAAGGGACAGATCAGCAACAAAGCTGCAGATTTGTGACACATTGCTTGGAGTACACTACGTTACACGTGTGTCATGAGCTGAATGGCTCACTGTTTATTGGGTTATATGTATTTTACATAACCAAAACAAACATACTCAAAGCCTGAAAAAGTTTTAAAAATTACATAATATAACTTTTAATGTACAGGACTTGCAACAACAGCAAAAGACAGCTAACTGTACACGTCTTAAAGTAGAACTAAATGAAAAACTTTTTTCATTTTGGGTAGACTAAGGGACAGTTATAACCCCTCTCAGTTTTTTTTTGCCATCTGTGTCCTGCTTGGGAAATTTTCCTTTACTTCCTGTCCAATAGCCAAAATAGCAACATTTCTGACAGGGTATGTAAACTTATGAGCACAACTGTATATGGCATCTAGTGGTGAGCTTTCAGATTTAAGGCTTCTAGAATGTATAACCTACTCTAATTGTATTCCCTTGCTGTTCCATGATCTAAGATGGTGGACATTGATGATGTCACCGCGCTGCGTGCATCGTGACGTCATGGCGCATTGCGCATGCACAGTGGCACCATTTTCTGCCATTTTGCTGGGCACTTCCAAAACAAAAACAGGAAGTAAGCCCTGTGAATAAGTAATAGCCTCTGAATCAACTGGGATACCCGGCCAAACCAGTTAGGCTGTATTTGTCTTGACCAGCCACCTGCTCCTATGATGGCTTTGGCACTGGCGATCTGGAACTGATTGTCCTATCTAAAGGTCCCCTGGCTTCCACACATTTATCCAGTGATGACTAACAAGTGATGACTGATATGAGAGGATATTATCCGCTGCAGAATTGAAAAGTACTTATATACTATTTAGGAGACTTGCTTTAATATCCACCTTTATGTGTATGGAGAACAACAAATGATTATCCACTTTGTATGGAGCTCTGTTTTCATTTGGTCAAGGCTGCTGTGTGGGACTGCTGTCTAATGATTGTGCTGATATAGAGCAGCACACACAATGAAATATATGTGAATATACAATGTGCCATAGTGTTAAAGAGTCCATGTAGCTTGCAGAACATGCTTCGATTGGCTGCTTTTCACAGTGTACAAATTCCTATGAGGGAAGGGCAACACTATGATGTGACAGTTTCACCTTTTTATATATACTGTATAACTTCCTCTGGACAAGGAACTACTGTGAAGTACTTTGATTTAAATCTGTGCAAGGGAGACAAGGAGCCATTACATATCCTGATTTGGTTAAACTCCTAATCAGTTATTTATCTCCTCTGGACCACAGGTGTTTTCCATATAGCTCTCTGATTACCACTTGGATTTCCTGACCGGTTCATCAAAGCATTTGCTTGCGTTGCATCTTCCCACAGTGGTATTAAACAATTCTTGTTCCCAATGTTCTGTGATCACTCACATATATAAATCCCATACACAACCATACAAGCCAGACAGATCAATTTCTTTCATAATAAGTTCTCTTAAAGAGCCATTCCTACAATATATATATAGATTGTCGGTGATGGCTTTTTCCCCGAAAATAAGCCCTACCCTGAAAATAAGATCTACAAGGACTTTAACTAGGGCTTATTTGGGGGGTAGGGCTTTTATTGCAGCCATCACCGACAATCAAGCTAGGTCTTATTTTCAGGGAAACAGGGTATATATATATATATATATATATATATATATATGGAACTCTAAAGGAACTTTCCTTTTCATCTTCATGCAGGTGATTATTACTCCCCATTTCTTTGATGGACTTTTTTCAGTTAATATACAGTATCTCACGTAAGTGAGTACACCCCTCACATTTTTGTAAATATTTTATTGTATCTTTTCATGTGACAACACTGAAGCAATGACACTTTGAATAATGTAAAGTAGTGAGTGTACAGCTTCTATAATAGTGTAAATTTGCTGTCCCCTCAAAATAACTCAACACACAGCCATTAATGTCTAAACCGCTGGCAACAAAAGTGAGTACACCCCTAAGTGAAAATGTCCAAATTGGGCCCAATTAGCCATTTTCCCTCCCCGGTGTCATGTGACTCGTTAGTGTTACAGGGTCTCAGGTGTGAATGTGGAGCAGGTGTGTTAAATTTGGTGTTATCACTCTCACTCTCTCATACTGGTCACTGGAAGTTCAACATGGCACCATATGGCAAAGAACTCTCTGAGGATCTGAAAAAAAGAATTGTTGCTCTACATAAAGATGGCCTAGGCTATAAGAAGATTGCCAAGACCCTGCATCTGAGCTGCAGCACGGTGGCCAAGACCATACAGCGGTTTAACAGGACAGGTTCCACTCAGAACAGGCCTCGCCATGGTCGACCAATGAAGTTGAGTGCACATGCTCAGTGTCATATCCAGAGGTTGTCTTTGTGAAATAGACGTATGAGTGCTGCCAGCATTGCTGCAGAGGTTGAAGGGGTGGGGGGTTAGCCTGTCAGTGCTCAGACCATACGCTGCACACAGCATCAAATTGGTCTGCATGGCTGTCATCCCGGATCTAAAGATGATGCACAAGAAAGCCCAAAAACAGTTTGCTAAAGACAAGCAGGCTAAGGACATGGAATACTGGAACCATGTCCTGTGGTCTGATGAGACCAAGATAAACTTATTTGGTTCAGATGATATCAAGCGTGTGTGGTGGCAACCAGGTGAGGAATACAAAGACAAGTGTGCCTTGCCTACAGTCAAGCATGGTGGTGGGAGTTTCATGGTCTGGGGCTGCATGAGTGCTGCTGGCACTGGGGAGCTACATTTCATTGAGAGAACCATGAGTGCCAACATGTACTGTGACATACTGAAGCAGAGCATGATCCCCTTCCTTCAGAGACTGGGCCACAGGGCAGTATTCCAACATGATAACAACCCCAAACACACCTCCAAGATGACCACTGCCTGTCAGGGAAATAGGGTTTCCAGGCATCAAAGCCGTGTTCCTGCGCACATGCGCGGCAGAACGGCGTTCCGGCACATGGGCATTCGCGGTTCAGCAATCCGGTGCACGCACATGCGCACTAGCGCACATCCCACATGACCCTTGGGCTGCCTATAAAAAGGACTCTGGCACACAGGATCTTTGCTGGTTTGTCTTCAGCTTCCTGTGTATCTCTGCTTCCTGATTGTTGCCTGATTACCTGCTTTTGACCTGGATTGACCTCGACTACTCTGCTTGTATCCTGAACCTGACCCTTGGCTTGTTAAATGGATTCCGCCCTTCTCCAGTGTTTGACTCTCTGCCTGTGACCCGGACCTGTCTACTGTCCTTGAACCTTTGCCTGTATCCTGGACTTCTCTTGTTTCTACCTGCCACAACACCTCAGGCTGGGTTTAGATATTCTAACCTGTGTGTTTGACCCTCAGCCTGGTTCTGGACTTTCTCTTGTACCTGCTCTGGTGATACTCCACTTGCTGGTCGCTGCACAGTTACTCCTCTCTGACAAGGACTTCACGCCAGCAACCACCTGTTTCCTGGGTAGCTTGTGCCTCTTTGTGCATTCACTCCCTGTCACACCTCCAGGGGGTGGACTGCGCTTAGTCGCAAGGGTGAACCGCTCTCGGCATTTCGGCCTTGGTGAGTACCTCTTCTGATACTGCCTTGCTAAAGAAGCTGAGGGTAAAGATGATGGACTGGCCAAGCATGTCTCCAGACCTAAACCCTATTGAGCATCTGTAGGGCGTCCTCAAATGGAAAGTGGAGGAGCGCATGGTCTCTAACATCCACCAGCTCCAAGGAGTGGAAGAGGACCCCAGTGGCAACCTGTGAAGCTCTGGTGAACTCCATGCCCAAGAGGGTTAAGGCAGTGCTGGAAAATAATGGTGGCCACACAAAATATTGACACTTTGGGCCCAATTTGGACATTTTCACTTAGGGGTATACTCACTTTTGTTGCCAGCGCTTTAGACATTAATGGCTGTGTGTTGAGTTATTTTGAGGGGACAGAAAATTTACACTGTTATACAAGCTGTACACTCGCTACTTTACATTGTAGCAAAGTGTCATTTATTCAGTGTTGTCACATGAAAAGATAGAATAAAATATTTACAGAAATTTGAGGGGTGTACAGGGGATAGGAGTAGGCAGGCTGAAAATGTTTTAATGTGTTGTGTGATATGTGTTTTTTACATATTTTTGCAATAAAACTCAAACTTTTGTACATTATTGGGAGTACTCTCATGCTCATATTTGTTCTCACCCCCTTTCCTCTGGAGATATGATAAGATTGTGGGTTACCGTATATACTCGAGTATAAGTCGAGGCCCCTAATTTACCACAAAAAACTGGGAAAAATTTATTGACCCGAGTATAAGACGAGGGTGAGAAATGCAGAGGGTCAACAATGCCCATCTGCAGCTGCATGCCTCCCTGTGTCCTGTGCAGCCTACCTGTACCCTGTGCATGTGTCCTGTACATGTATGTGTGTCCTGTACATGTGTGTCCTGTACATGTGTGTCCTGTACATGTGTGTCCTGTGTCCTGTACATGTCCTGTGTGCATGTGTCCTGTGTGCATGTGCAGCCTACCTGTGTCCTGCGCAGCCTCCCTGTGGCGATCTCCATCCTCCCTGTGGCGATCTCCATCCTCAAACGGCGGCCGGCGTGTGATGATAGTGTTCGGCGGCCATTCCACAGTTCAAAAGCCGCGCCTCCTCCTTGTCTGTGATAGACTGACCGCTGACTGCCTATCACGGACATTCTCTCATTCTCATACCACGGACGAGGATGAGAGAATGTCCGTGATAGGCTGTACACTGACAGCTATTCAGCCTATCACAGACGAGCAGGAGGCGCAGCTTTTGAAAGCTGCAATAGCCGCCGAACGCTATCATCACACGCCAGCCGTCGTCTGCCTGCATGACACGCTGATCATGCAGACAGACGGTGGTGACTCGAGTATAAGTCGAAGGGACTCTTTCAGCCCAAAAAAAAGGGCTGAAAAATTCGACTTATACTCGAGTATATACGGTATTTATATTTTCTGATATATTTTTATTTTGTAGAAGGAGGGGTTGAGCATTATCCATACTATTTTGAGTGGTGTTTTTTGGTTTTCCATTGCTTTAACAAGCAAGGTTCTGCTGTTACCTTTTATCCCGTAGGGCTTGTGTTCATGACTACTGTTTACCTACTGTTGACTCAGTTAGCTACATGCCCTGTCCAGCCAGACCAGCTACCTTTACAATATACCCCTTTGCTGCCACCGAAGTACAATATGTCAAATGTCTGTGGCAGTGGGGGCTTTTACACACACAGGAGTGCGTGTATTTTTCATAATCCGAATGTGGACTTTCTGATAAAAGCAATTAGGTGGCTGTGCAGCCACCCGATGGGTTTCACTTACCCTCAGAAGTGTGTGCCCAAAAAAGCCTACCCCTCATGGAATCTGTGCTCCATTTACTTCAAGGGAGGATAGATGAGACCCCAATGTCTTAATAAAGAGGACTTTTTACAAGGATAGTATATGACATAGGGGACTTTTGGTCTTCTACCTGATATAAAGTTTTAAGGAAAATATAGTGTGCACACACATTTCAGCATGAGCACACCTGTTGGGGTGCCTGCATTCAAAAATGTTGCTTGCTCCACACATGTTAATTATTACTGTACACATCAGAGTGGGAGCAATAATTCTAGGGCCATTATTTACAGTTAGGTGTTGACCTGTAGAAGCTTGTAAAATGTCCCCTATGGAAAATATAGATTACCGAAGGTTATCATCATTTTTTGGGCATGCACAATATCCTTGTCTTTTGTAGTTGACCAAAAAATTGGGTAATATATTGCATTTGTGTGCCCCAAAAAGGAACTTTGGTGTAAATTTTTTATTGAAATTGTGGGCTTGATAAACAGTGACATAAAAGTTGGAGCTACCACTATTTAATTCTCCAGGGTCTATTCTTTCAGAAGATATAATATTTTAGGGTTTTAAGCAATCTTTGGGTCAAAAAAACACAAAAATGTCTCTGGAAGTGAAAAAGGTTAAATGTTTAAATGTGAAATCTCTGCGCTGGTCTAAATGATGAAGCAACTGCTACTCAAGACCAGGAATAAAGTCCAAAAAATGTATTAATATATATGGAGCACTATTTCCTATGCAAAACCATATAAAATGTGACAATTTATTGTATCATTTATATTATGATCATTGTGCATAGGATAATACTTGATGCAAATGTGCTTCAATATAATGAAAATGAATAAAGTGATTGATGTATAAACCACAGTATAAAAACAGTATTAAAAAAAGTGTGAAATGCATAAACATTCAATAAACTTAATATAAATAATAAGTGCCTTTTGTGACTGCTGCCTGGAGAGACTTGATCAGCCTATGCCAAATCAAAGCAGGACATGTCTTTTGGCTGGTCATGCAGACGGCCTTCAATGATGCCAGCCTGACAAGTGCCACTTCCTACATCTGAGGCGTGGAGTTCTGTGCACAACTCCATGACTGGGCAAAGGAGAAGTTGACGGATCAGACCACCACAATCCAAGATATTACCCAAGATAAAGGGGAGTCTGTGAAGAAGTATCATGCTAGACTCATAAAGGCACACACACACACATGTTATCAACTGCTTTTGTTTCAGGGCTCAGAGAGGATATCAGAAAAGGCCTGATGGTGGCCTGCCCTGAATACCATTCAATGAAAATGTCTGATTTATTGTTGGTGACCAGAGGTATAGAAAATCAAAAAGGTAAAAAAACAACGCCCCTCATGGTAACCCATGACGAAGATCCCGCCTACACTAGTCCACCACCACTGCCCAATACCAGGGAAAGGATCACCTGTTACAACTGTGGGAAACGGGGTCACTTTAGAAAAGAATGCAGAGCCCCAAGATGTCCCAGACGAAAAACCTACCACTTTCCTCATTGACAGGGGTGCAGAGCCTCAAAGCCCAAATTGCAGTGGTGCTCAACACCTGTCATTTTCCTTGGACACTGTTTGTCTCATGGGACAAGACACCCCACTGAAGACAGGGTGCAAGTAATCTCTGATATCCCACTGCCACAAGGCCAGAAATCCCTTCATGCCTTCCTTGGACTAATTTCCTAGTGCGGAGCATGGATTCCAGAAGCCTTCCTACTGATGCTCTGCAATCAGACCCCTTCCAGATGTCTCCTGAAGAAATATCTAAAGTTTGAGGCCCTTAGGTGCGCCACCTCCGGCGCTAGGGCTTCCAGCCTACGACAAAATGCTCAAGCTCTTTGTATCCAAACGTCTGGGACATGCTGCAGGTGTACTCACCCAATCACACGGCATCGGCCTACGCCCCATAGGATATTATTCCTGTCGGCTGGATGCGGTAGGAAGAGGAGGCCTATTGTGTCTGCGAGCTGGCTTTGCTGCACAAACCTTGCTTGACAAAACTTTGAACTTGGTCCTCGGACACTGCCTCGTTCTGCTTGCTCCCCATGACGTTGTTGCCATATTCAACCAAGATCCAGCCGAAACACTTGTCCACTACCAGACACTTGAGACTCCTGTGTTCCCTCCTACTGGACAGCATTACTCTATTAAGTTGTCAAACACTGAACCCTACCACCCTTCTTCCACTTCTTGAGGGGGGAAAGGAGGAGGAGGAGTAGAGTCTTGACTTGTCACCCCATGACTGCATCGAACTAATACGGTTGGAAACCACGCATCTTCCCCCTGTGAGTGAAATACCCCTGCAGGATTCAGAATTCAGACCTAACAATTTATGTTTGCTGAAGAACGTGGCAAATACCGCACAGGACACGCGGTCACCACTGAAAACACTGTTCTACAAGCTGAAGCCTTACCACCGGTGATGTCTGCACAGGAGGCAGAGCTGTAAGCACTTACTACAGCATTTAAATGGGCAGAGGGAAAAAGAGCCAACATTCATATGGACTCAAGATTTGCTTTCAGCATTGCCCATGATTATGGTGTTATCTAGGACAGAGAATTCCTCACTGCTGCAGGAACACCTGTGAAAAGTTGATGGATGCCTTGCTTCTCCCAACCCAAGTGACTATTCTGAGTAAAGCACACGACAAACTGAACTCAAAGGAAGCTCGAGGCAATCATCTAGCCAATTCAGCTGCCAAACAGAGCTGGTGGTCCACGGGAAGTGGACAGCAGGGTGGTAGAAGAAGACAACCCTGTGCTTACCTTACAGACTCTCCCAGTGGACAGAGTTTATCTAAAAGAACTACAGGAAACAACAAGTCTGGATAAGAAGGAAAGCTGGAAACGGAGAGGAGCAACTCTCAGAAATGGACTATTCGAGTGCAACAAAAGCCTTGTCTACCCAGGAGTATGTACCCAGCCGTGGTGCAATGGGCACATGGAGCTGCCCACTTGACAAAGACTTTTATGAACTCTCTTATCAACAAGTGTTGCACCAAGAGTTACTCCACTGAATGACAACTTCTGCAGATAATGCATTATTTGCACCAAATGTAACCCAGGACGCACAGAAAAAACACAAAAGAAGCACCTGGCAAAAGCCCTATACCCCATTCCAGAGGATGCAAATTGATCATTCTCAAGTGCCAAGAAGTGGCAGATTCGAAAACGCCCTAGTGGAAGTGGTCACGACTGCCAGGACCACAGATAAGAAACTACTAAGTGAGATAGTATGTAGATTTGGGGTCCCAGAGGTGATATTGAGAGATCAGGGACCAGCCTTAACAGCAACCCTTACAAAAGAGATTTAGGCAGCACTGGGGGTTCAGTTGGCACTACACACCCCATACCACCCTCAAAGTAGCGGGAAGGTAGAAAGGAAGAATGGAACACTAAAAAACAGGATGTTAAAGATGGCCCAAGAGACTAACATGAGTTGGCCAGACATTTTGCCCATTGCCCTGTTCAGTGTCAGACACACCCCCAGGGGAAACATGCCCTATCCCCTTATGAAATTTTGTTTGATTCAGCTCCCAGACTTGGTTGTTACTTTCCACAACAGTTACAATTGCAGTCTGATGTGTTGACTAATTATGTAACCACATTATCACGAGAATTAACCTGAATGCATGTCCAGGTGTTTTCTTCCATTTCAGATCCTGAATTAGATACAGGAACACACCAACTACTGTCTGGAGATCCTTGAGCCAAGATATGATGATCCATTCCAAGTTTTGCTGACCACAGCCACCTCAGTCAAGTTGGCCAGGAAGAACACCTGAATGCACGCTTATCACTGCAGGAGAGCGTGTTTTCGGGTGCTGCATATCCTTTTTCAGTTTGATCTAGAGGGAATCTGGACCAGTGAATGTGCCCTTGCAAAGGTCATTATGCCCCCCCCCCCCATATCCTAACTAAAGATACCCCTGATACATACACTGACCCAGCACACAGTCAGAGGAGGAAGCGAGCAGCTCTCTCCGGAAGCTTTGACCCTCATGTGTACATAGATGCCATAGGGGTTACAAGGGGGATCCCTGATGAATTTAAAGCCAGGGACCAGGTAAAAGCTGGTTTTGAGTCTTTGATCCCCATAACAACTGTCAACAAGAATGTAGATTGGATTAACTACATGTCATGGTTATGCAGTAGAGTTTGTCGATCAGCATACCTGTCTCCATGTGTTCATCTCTAGAGACCAGCTGACTGCTTTTGTAACCTCTCCTCTAAGCATGGCTCCACCCCAGGCCCTATCAGGGAACCCTATATTAACATGTGCACTGCACACCAGCAGTGCTGATCAACCATTGTGTGTTAGCCTCTATGTGTACTTGCTGTGTTTCCTACATCTGATTTCTGTTACCGACTTTGGTGTGTACTCTGTTGTCCTTGTCTGCTTGTGGCCCCGACTTTGGCTTGTCCCTTACTTTCCTTGTTATTCCAGCCTGCTGCCTCCTTCCTCTTCTCCTGTAGTCTACCGTGAGCATGAGCTGTGAGACCCTGGGGGCCGCGACCTGGAGCCAGACTGCAGTGCAGTCCATCCTTACCATTAAAGGCTCTGGTGAACACCTGCTGGCTCTTAGACTCCGCGCCCTGGGAAATCTATGCTCTAGCTCCCAGTGGGATCTGTGTCAGTGATCCAGTAGACCTGCTTCCTGAACCTCCCAGGGTTCAATCCACAGCAGTCAGCCGTAGGGTCCACTACCTTGCGGTGCACTCCTGATCCCAGTGGTGTGCATCTGTCAACCAGCCTCTAGGTGACCTGACACTACACATATTATAACCAACAGAGATTTGTAAATTACACTAAAGATGCCCTCCAGGGAATTGCTGACCAGTTATCCCCCACTTCCTACATAACATTCCAGGACCGGATGGCCTTAAACATGGTGCTAGCTGGGAAAGGAGGTGTTTTGTAAAATCATAGGAAAAAACGGGAACCTGTTGTACATACATTCCTGATAATACTGGCCCAAATGGTAAGGTTACTTAAGCTATAAAGAAATTAAAAGATCTGTCATTGGAGTTGAAGAACTCAGGTATCACAGACCCATGGGATCAATACTTTAGCTGGATGAGTGGGTGGCAGAAGGTGCTCGCCCAGATACGGGTAACGGTATTAATAATCCTGGTTCTTTTAGCCCTGATTGTATGCTGTATTCTACCTTTCGTAAAAAGTTAATGAGCAAGGCTGTAGACAATAGCACACCTACATTTCTCCACCAAGAAGAAGAGGACCCCCCTTATGATGGAAGATGACAAACCCTTCACTCCTCTACAGTCACTCCCTGTCCATAATCTCACAATCCTATAGGGTTATAGGGATAGATAGCACCTGACTGCACCTCTCCAGCTGTATTGAGGAGGGAAGTGAACAGTTGCTGCCCAATTCTATATACAGCCTAAAAGAGTTGCTGAGGAGAAGGGCCAGGCCAAAGTAGGACCTTTAGTATTAGGGACAGAAAAGAGAAAATAGTCATTTTAGGGGGGACTGTGAAGGAGATGTAGATAATAATGATAATAATCTGAAAATGTCTATTTTCTTATGTGCATACATATTTTTCTCCTTACTCATTATATAAGTATACAGATTAGCTCTGTTCCTATATTTTCTCAAGATGGCGAGTACCCCCTACATCCCACACATCAGAAGAACGCGGAACTGAAGATAAAACCAAGGACAGCCAAACCTAGTTATGAAGATTCTCCATCTTCTTTTCTATCTTAACCAATGAGATGTACCTATTAGACTAACATAGCAATGACGTATTTTTGTGTATAAAACATTAGCACCGCCTTGAATAAATTAGAAGTGTAAAAAGTAATGGTGCTGAGCGTGTCTCAGAGTGCTTACTTTTATATGCATGCATAGCCACACTTTCTAATTAGAGACAGCAGCAGATAACCTTGGGCTTGATTGGAGCTCTTAATCATTTCCATAACAGTATCACTGAAATGTGTGCCAGTAATGCTTCCGGGGATAGCGTGGCACCTCGGCCCAACGCATTATATACCTTTGTCATCTGATTACCCAGTATCAAAAAAAAAACTCTTATAATATTGTATGGAGAATCCATCAGGACCTGGTGCTTTCCCGGGTTTCACAGTTTTTAACGCCTTATTAAGCTCTTCGGTGGAGATGGGCATTTTCAAGTTATGACGATCTAATGATGATATCCGAGGGAGCCGTGCTGAGGAAAGGTATTCCTCCATTGTGGTAAGAGGTGAGGGTACTGGGTTCAGATTATATAGAGAGGAATAATATTCTCCAAACCTCTGCACTATTCCCTTTGGTAGTGATATTAACTGTCCATTTCCCCCTTTTATTTGAGGTATGTATGTTGTCTTACCTCTTTCTTTAAGTTTCCCAGCCAATATCTTGCTGCATGTATCTCCCAGTTCATATGTTGTTTTTCTGCCTAGCTGTATCTTTGCCTTAGCTTTATATCGAAGGATGTCCGTGATCTGCCGCCTCAAATGCATCAATTCTCTCCCCACAGCGGGTGCCTGTGACCTCCTATGTTGAGATTCCAAGACCTGTATTTCCTCTAATAGCTTTTTTATCTGTTTTTCTCGTTCTTTCTTACGCTTGTATCCATGTTTGATCAAAATCCCCCGGATCACGGCTTTATGAGCCTCCCATACCATGCCCGGGTCACTCCCCGGTGTGTCATTTATTTGAAAGTATACCATAATTTCTTTAGCTACATCCTCCCTAATCTCGGGATCTTGTAGCAGGCTCTCATTTAAGCACCATCGCCACTCCGGGGAGGGAGCCGTCTACCCTAGGGTCCAGCGGGATATTGAAATCCCCTCCCAGAATCAACTTTCCCTCCGCGAACTCTGCTAATTCTGACAAAACCTTCCCCAGGAAGGAGTCTTGATGTATGCTCAGTACATATACAGTGGCTAACGTCACTTTAGTGCCTCCGATATGGCCCTTCAGAAAAAGATACCAACCATTTTTGTCTGAATATTTACCCGTAAGTGACCACCACACCCGATTAGAGATCAATATTGATATTCCTTTAGATTTTGCTTTTTGATTCGTTGCGTGGTAAGTGCAAGGAAAGAATCTGTTGTAAGAAAGGGAGTCCTCCTGTTTTAAAGTGTGTTTCTTGCACAAATGCTACATCTGTGCTGGAGCTTTTCAAATCATTAAGGAGCATCCTTCTTTTTTCTGGGACATTAAGTCCTTTAGCATTTAAGGAGGTCACTTTCACCCCTTCCATTTCTCACTGTGAAGTTGAGGGGAAACGAGGAGAAAAAAAAAAAAAAAAGAAAATCCCTCCCCCCACCCCTATAACTAATCCCCCCTCTAAATCCCTAAGGAAATAGGCCCACCTCTAAACCTCTAACCTCTATTTCCTGTGGGCCCTGACCTATATGGGGGATTGGTCTGAGTTGGATGTAAGGCTCAGCTTCCATCCCCATCCCCCCAACCATCCGTATCCCCTAATATCATATTTTACTTCTTCATCTGCCTTGTCTATTTTTTTTTTTCCCCACTATTTCCTCTCCCTCACCTTCCCCCCACTTATTTTCAGTCATCTGGCCCCATTGTCCATTGATTCCTTTATTTATTATAGACAGGGTAGCCAGAGAGAGCACCCTACAGGTAATCCGGGGGGAAGAAGCAAGAGATGGAAAACAGAGAGAGAGGAAAGGGAGAGGAGGGGAAGGAAGAGAAAGAGAAATCCCTCTCTCTGATGTTCTGTCTCCTATTCCCAATCCCCTAACCACTCCCTTCCTCCTCCCCCCCACCCCCCCCTTCCAGCATCCCCTAGGTTCCCATCTCACCTTATTACTGCCCACCCCTTCTACTCCCTTCCCCCTCCGTCTCTATATACAATGGACCCTTCCTCCACCTTTCCCCTCGTTAATATCTTTATCACACCTCTTGGTTTTCAGATATTCAAAATTCCAATATTTCCAGTATCATAGCCTATTTATATCAACCCCCTTCAGGCTACCCTCCCCCCCTCCCATCCCAAATGGGAGGGGGGGAGGGGTCTCACCTCCTTAGACCTGTTCCGGGAAAAAAAAATTATAGTAGGGGGTGGGGAGAAGTCCCCGCCTCCTAGTGAAAAAATTCATTCCTTAGTGACATTTCTGTGACATAATTCCGATCAATATATTAGTGCAGTATATGAGAGGAAAGAAAAAAACATCCTCATTTTCTAATAGCTTAGATCAGCTCTTTTGTGACATTATTCAGTATTTTTGTGAGATAAAGAAAAAAAGACCCATGACAATCTTTCCTATTTAATTAGGTCAGATTCAATATGTCTGTGACCCCTACAAATGCACATAATCCAAAACACTTAAAATAAATAAATAATTTTACATAAAACCACAAATAAGTGTCATTATTCCAACTTCAGTTCCATGTGATAATATCATCAACTAATTCCCCACATTCCCAAAAAAAAAAAAAGAAAAGGGGTGAACCCCCTAAGAAAAAAAAAAAAAAACCCAAAATAAGAGGCGGCCCAGGTCTATTTACTACACCCCTTCGGCTATGTCCTGGTAACTCACTCAAGAGATGAGAGATAAAACAAAAAAAAAAGATGAAACAAACTGCGAGGGGGGGGACGGCAAAGGGAGAGAAACTCTGGGTAGAAGGTAGTCTACCTCCCCCCACTTTTCACCTCTCCTGTTTCCCCTGTTAAGGGGCAACCTCGTCCCTTCCCTTCCCCTGTGTTAATACATCATCCCCCCTCGGGGGAGGCCTCTCTGTTCTTATTGACCCTGGGGTGGGTTGTAGCATATTTGGGATCACCATATTCTCCACCCCCAGAAAAATAAACAGGTCTGGGAGGTCAGCGGGGTGTTTCAGCTTAAATGATGATGAGTCCCTTTTTACAGTGAGATAGGGTAGCCCCATCAATATGAACCCCCTATGCTCTTAATTCTGTCCAATAGGGGGCGTAACATTGCTCTTCACTGTAAAGTAGCTTGTGATAAGTCTGGTAATATTTTTACTGAAAACCCCTCATATGTAATTTCTCCTGCTTCCCATGACTTATGGCTAATCAGTTCTTTATGAACATAGCGGTGGAAACAGCATATAACATCTCGGGGTCTGCTTAAGTCTGTCGAGCGGGGTCCTAAGGATCTGTGTATCCTCTCAATTTCTAGGATCTGAGGGGGTAAGGGTGACCAGCTGATGACATATAGCTATAATCGTGGGCTGTAAGTCCACATTCCCTATTGCCTCCGGTACCCCCCTGAACCTCAAGTTCTTACGCCTACTGCGGTCTTCCAGTTCTTCCACACGGAGCTGCAGTGGGGGGGGGGGCATAACAAGATTGTACTATCTGTACCTGCTCCAGTTGTTTTACCCGATTCTCTAGGGAAGCCAGTGTGGTACTTTCCTTTTCAAACTTATCAGTCAGCCGCTGTACCTCCATCTGAACCACCTTTAACTCTCTACTGTGTGCTTCCTCCAGGCGTGCGATCATCTTCTCTATGTCTGCTCGTGTCGGCAGGGCTTGCAGGAGCGCTCTTAGATCCATATCGCCGAGTCTTGGAGCTGTAACCTCCAACGGTTGTACATCCATGTTGCCTGGCACTCCCTCCTCTGTTTCCAGCCTCTCTGAAGGTGCCGTACGGGTGTTCTCCCCGAGCTGTTTCGGGCGTCTGTCTTTCAAAATCTGCGCCTCCCTGTCTCTCCGCCGTTCGGCTCCGGGACACCGCCGCCCGTGTTCCCGGAAAGTATTGCTGGATCTCAGGCTGCACAGGTGTCCGCTGGAGCTTGTTATCTCTCCTCCTCATAACGGGTTAGGTGTCGGGGCTTAATAGCTCCACTTGCTTGGGTTACCTGCTGCATTAATGGCTGTAAAAAGCAGTCAAACAGCCGGACGGTCTGGGAGATGGACAGAGCTTCTGTAAGCGTGTGTCTCTACTCCATCTTCCTCAGGCCACTCCCCGTCCCTGCTCCATCACGCCCCAAAGGGTTGATATTTAATCTCCACCCCTCTTTCGAACCACGTGGTGATTATGTATTCTGCTGTTCTGACTGAGTGATTTGTTATGACTAAAGTCCACTCGGGCTGAAACACATCAACATCTCTTGTGCATAGGATGTTTGATGTGCTAAGTATGTAAACATGCAAGAATAAAGAAAAAAATGTATTGGATAATACAAGTCGAGTCAACTCAGCTTCACCTCACCCCTTCCCGCCACGTGCAAAGTGAAAATCCTATATGCCTTTAGTAAATCAATCCCCATGAGTTCATTGGGAGCAAGCCAATCAAGTAACTGCTACTACAAATCCAATTGCCAGGGGTTGTGTAGTTTATACAGTATCTAGGATGACCTGATTCAAGGTCACTCTAATGATCTGAGAAACTTTCACTCAAAATATCTCTATTTAAAGCAAGTATGCAAAAGATCCTCTAAAGCAGCATAAAACAACAGTGATGCACTTTGATGTGATGCACAAATCCCAGATACAAAATTATTGAACCTGTTGTAAGGGGAGAAGTATCTATCTATAGAATTTCCTTGGTTTTCTCTGAGATGTAAACTTTCCATGAGAAATTTTTTCTTGATCAGACAGAACAACACATTTCTGAGGTTCCTCTTGTAGAATTCCAGGATTCCAGGATAGGGTAAATGAATGGTGTCATGACTGGAAACAGATTTGCTTTCCCCTTTCTGTTTCACGTCGTTCTGTTCTTAAAATCCCAGGAGAATAATCCAGTGCCATTTTAGGCTGGATTCACACCTATGCATTTTTAGTGCTTTTTGCATTTTGCAGATTTGCACTACAGAATGTGTTCCATAGGAAACCTTGTTAAATGGACTGTGGTGCAAATCTGCAAAATGCAAAAAGCACTAAAAATGCATAGGTGTGAATCCAGCCTTAGACTCTATGTGGTTGATTTACTAAAACGAGTGTACAAAATCTGGTGCAGCTCTGCATAGAAACCATTCAGCTTCCGTTTGTTTTTATGTCAAAGCTTAATTGAACAAGCTGAGGTTAGAAGATGATTAGCTACCATGCACAGCTGCACCAAATTTTGCACTTTCCAGTTTTAGTAACTCAACCACTATGTGACCATAAAAATATTGGTTTATTCTATCAGTATTTAACAGCAATTAGCAGCATTTTCTGTGAAGTAATTCATGCAGAAGCATAATGTTTACATTCACTTCCATAGTGTGCCCCTATGAAGGATCTGCAAAAACTCTTGGGTGTAGTGCTGGACCCTGGATGTCACTGACAGCAGATTGTTCCAGCGCTAGTTCCAGAGTGTGTGTGGGGAGATGTTGGGGTGGCAACTGGAACCACTGGTACAAGAGAATTTGTGGGATTTTCAAGGTGCAAGTACAGTATGATACAGTGATCTCAAAAATGTAGTATAAAATTATTTTATTAAACAGAGATAAAAATACGTCTAAAAACAATTATAGCAAGTACACAAAACATGATTCTTATGGATACAGCTCTTTAGATGGACTTCCCAACATGTTTCACTCACATCCTGGGCTTCCTCAGGGTATGCTGTACACTTGAGGTAGAAGCCTTCCCTGTCTTTAAGAGCAGTATATACTATAATCAGTAACAATTCAGGGGATCTGCATCCGTCACAGAAAGCCAAGAACTACAAGTGACCATAGAGGGCATTCAAGGACCAGAAACAATGTTTGCAAGAAAGCTCAACAACCAGCGACATAGACTCTCCAACGCAGGGTACTTGTGTCTAGGACTGGTGTCCCACAGTGGCATATGTGTCCCTGTTCTTCCAACGGCTGCTATATATAATCAGTGGAGCAGTGGACAGTGTCAGTAGGGATGAGATTGATGTCAGTAGTTTATTTTTATTATTTTTAGCATAACTTTTTTAAACAATTTTTCTATTTTTTACAATTTTATTTAATAATTTATTATTATTATTATTATTATTATTATTATTATTATTATTATTTTTAAATATACATTTTTTAAGAGCTCCATTGGGGGGCTTTGGTTTGATATCAGAGGTTTAAACAGACCCCTGATATCTCACTTTTAAGACAGAGATTCCCCAGTCCCTTCTTCTGCAGCCAAACAGCAGCACAGCATGATTAGGTTGTGCCCAGGCACACCTGGCACACCCTGTGGGCACGCCTATGTCCACAGCTTTTGGTACTGGCTGCCAGTAATGACTCCAAAGCCACTAATGTCACATCTGTTTCAGTAGAGTAGATCTGCATGATGGCCATGTGATCTAGGTTCCACACCTTAAGAAACATTATTATCTGTATGTGATTCTAAATCTAGATTCATCAGATGTTTCATATTTTCATTTCTGGCATACCTTTTTAGGTGTGCTGTAACAGAGTACAGGGAAGAACAGAAATTATACTTGTTGGTAATTCTTTTCCCATGAGGTCTCCATGAGAGAGCATATCAGTGAGGAAGAATTTGAAATGTAGCTTTTTCTTTCCGTCTTTGAATGTGAACGAAACCTCTCCCGTGTGTGCTGCCATGGGAACAAACTTAATAGAGTAATTTCCTTTTCTTATTTTTCTGGCATTGGCATATAAAACTAAGCATCAAAAAACTATATCTAACTATGTTAAACAACTTTAGCCACCATATACTAGCATATGATTAGCTCAGCGGATAAATGCTTTTCTAACAATTTGGGGATTGTAATGTCCAGTACAGCTCCTGAAGTGCCCTTAGTTCCTTAATCCTCTTTTTGAATTAAACTTAATTTCACTTTCTAAATTCAGTTGCTGAAACTTTTAAGTTATTTATTATTGAAAATGACCTGTGTAAAAGATTACATTAAAGATCTTGGATAAAAAATATACAATATTAAAGTCAATAAATAAAAAGATCGAATATATTTTTTCACTACTTACTCTTGGTTCACACCTATGCGTTTTTTAGCGTGTTTTGCAGAAACAAACTACAGTCCATTTATCATGGTTTCCTATGGGACTAGTTCACATCTGTGCATTTTGAGCCGGTGCATATTTTGGAAAGGGTCAGACTTTTTTCCTGCAACAGATTGCCTTTTGCGTGTAATAGATTTCAAAGGACCCGTTCCAAAATTGCAAGTGTTGTGTCTTTGATGTGTTTTGTGGGGTTTTTTTGGGCTAATAGGAAAGTATGACCGTTCTGTTCATGGAGTGTGACTTTAATGCGACTTTGTTTAATGTGACTTTGATACGACTTTACACAGTTTGGCACTCAAGTTGCATAAAGGTCGCATCAAAGTAATGCAGGAAACTGTGTGTCCAAAGTCGCATGTTAAGGGCTAGGGTTATGGTTAAAGGCTAGGGTAAAATTATATAGTTAGGGTTAGGGTTAAGGGTTAAATGGTAAAGTTAGAGTTAGGGTTAGCGTTAAAGTGATTGTAAAGTCTTTTTTTCAATAAAAATAGCAAACATGTTATACTTACCTGCTCTGTTGCAGTGGTTTTGCACAGAGCAGCCCGGATCCTCCACTTCTCGGGATCCTCTTCTGTGCTCCTGGCCCCTCCCTCCTATTGAGTGCCCCCACAGCAAGCAGCTTGCTATGGGGGCACCCGAGCCGAGTCACAGCTCCCTGTGTCCATTAAGACACAAAACTGCGGACACAAAAACAGTGCAGCCTATCAGTGCCCATAAGTGCAGCCTCATCAGCGCACATCAGTGAAGGAGAAACTGAGAAAACTTTTATTTTTCAAAATTTTTGGTCTTTTTTCCGTATTTTTAGCCAAAAAATAGTGATTAAATATCACCAAAAGAAAGCTCTATCTGTCTCAAGAAAATAATACAAATTTTGCTTGGGTACAGCTTTGCATGATGGCGCAATTTTCATTCAAAGTGCAATATCACTGAAAACTAAATATAGATCTGGGCAGAAAAGGGGTAATGGGCCCAGTAGGCAAGTGGTTAAGGAATTTAAAGCTTTCTAGCAGTGGGTTGATAGTGTATATACTGCAAGAAAACACCCACTATTACCTTCTGCAATCACTTGGTGCCACCTGCAAGTGAATAAGAGAACAAAGCCCATAGTAACGTACCTCTGCCCAGCTGATTATTGGCCTAATTGACTACTTTGCCTTTCTATCGGTCAACAAATGCAATGGTCAGCCTCACTGGGCAATAGGAAGATGCAGTTTAGGGGTAAATGAGCTTGAATAGGCAGATCAGAGATTTTGTGCACTCTGTATGGACCTGCAGCCACCCTAAGATGTATAGTGAACCCACAGGTTTATTTCAAGTGATTTAAACATAAACACATTGTGGTTGATTACCAAGATTTATTCTAATACACCATTTGTACAGATTTTAGCTATGCAAGCCTGAAGTTGTTTTTCATTACCACTACTGTAGATGTTAAAGTTACTGCAAAATGGCTTGTGCAGTAAAACAGCTAAATTAGTATTATGCTAGAACAGTAATCTAAAAATCTGAATTGGGCAGAAATTTTCAGCATATCAAATGTAAGTAATTTCTGGCTGGTTTATTGTGAAGACAGCAACTCCTGATTGACTGACTGACTTTAGTTGACAGCAGCGGGAGCCAATGGCGCCACTGCTGTGTCTCAGCCAATCAGGAGGGAGAGTCTCAGATGGCTGAGTGGACATTGCTGGGACAGAGATAGGGCTCCCGTAAGTATTAGGGCGGCTGCTGCACACTGAAGGCTTTTTATCTTAATACATAGAATGCATTGAGATAAAAAAAAACTTCTGACTTTACAACCCCTTTAAGGGCTAGGGTTGCATGATAGGGTCAGAGTTAGGTTTAGGGTTAGAGTTGGGGTTAGGGTTAGCGGTAATTGTTAGGGTTAGGGTAACGGGAATTGTTAGGATTAGAACACTAACCCTAACAATTACTGCTCACTAGGGATGGGCGAACGGTTCGGCCCGAGCATAATTTCGGACCGAACTTTCATTGTTCAGACGTTCTAAGAACAGCTAAACAAACTGGATGTTTGACCGTTTGTTCGCCCCCCCGAACCGACCACAATGCATTGTGGCGTTGAACAGTGCATTGCAAGTCCTGATTGGCTGAAGCAGTGAAAGCTTCAGCCAATCAGGGCACAGAGCACTGTCAGAGTCATGATTGGACACTGTCCAAATGACTTTATCCAATCATGGCTCATTCCCACCCCACAGTATAAAAGTATTCTTTCAATGGCAGCCATTTTCAGTGTGATTTTGGTGTGGAGAGAGATAGAACAGGGCTCTGTTCAGTACTATTAGTTAGTGTACTATACTGTGCTATTTTGCTTCAATTGTCAGTGTAGAATATTAGTTTAGTGTCAGTCTAGGGATAGTGTGAGTGTAGTGAGGAGGACAATCATTCAGTTTTTCATAGCGTGCAGCTAGAGTAAGGACAGCTCAGATAGTTTCAGTGTAGTGCAGTGAGACCATGTCAGTAATCTTGACATTAGTATATAGCTAGGGTAGAGACAGTTCAGATAGCTTCAGTGTTGTGACAATTAAACACCGTCTATTTGAGTGCGTTACTGTAGTTTAACACCATATCGTATTGAGTGCGTTACTACCAGTTTAATGCCATATAGTTTTGCATGCATCACCGCCAGTTTAACGCCATAATGTATTGCATGTGTTACTCCCAGTTTAACACCATATAGTTTTGTTCGTTACTGCCAGTTTAACGCCACATAATTTTGCGTGCGTTACTGCCAGTTTAACGCCATATAGTTTTGGGTGCGTTACTGCCAATTTAACGCCATATAGTTTTGTGTGCGTTACTGCCAGTTTAACGCCATATAGTTTTGCGTGCGTTACTGCCAGTTTAACGCCATATTGTTTTGTGTGCATTACTGCCTGTTTAACGCCATATAGTTTTGCATGCGTTACTGCCAATTTACCGCCATATCGTTTTGCGTGCGTTACTGGCAGTTTAATGCCATATAGTTTTGCGTGCATTACTGCCAGTTTAACACCATATTGTGTTGTGTGCGTGACCGCCTGTTTAACGCCATATAGTTTTGCATGTGTTACTGCCAGTTTAACGTCATATAGTTCTGTGTGCGTTACTACCTGTTTAACGCCATATAGTTTTGTGTTCTACTGCCAGTTTAACGCGATTTACTTCTGTGTGCGTTACTGCCAGTTTAACGCCATATAGTTCTGTGCATCACTGTACGTTTGGCGTATTATATTGCAGTATATTATATTGTATCCGTGGAGTGTGTCTGTGTAGTGTGAATACTCAAATTAAAGGGCACCAAACATCTCTTTACATCGATTAAAGTGCATCTACGTACATAATTCAACTTCTCCTTTACATTTGCTTATAAGCACCACCCCCTCCCTCCCAATAATGTCTGGGAGAACAAAAAGGAGAGGCAGACGTTCCCTTGGCACTGTAAGGGGGCCAGCAACAAATGTGTTCACAGGCAAAGGTGGACATGGTGGTCAGTCCTCAGGCAGGGCATCATTTCCTCTGTTTAGTGAGTTTGCCCATGCTATCCAGCCACAACATGCAGAGGAGGTGGTAGACTGACTTACTAAACCTTATCCTCTGTCACACAACCAGAGACAAGTGTGCAGTCCCCTGCAGTTGCCAGAGTGGATAAACCTGCCTCCTTGTCCACATCTATTCCTGCCATAGCCCTAACATCAGCCATTGAGGAGTCAGCTGAGTTATTTGACCACAGCGTCAGCCACTTGCTCCTTGATGGTGCCCAGCCATTACTGGATTCAGATGCTGGTTCTGAGGTTGAGGATGACAGGAACATGAGCCTAGAGAGAGGGAGGAACACTGGTAGACAAATTGGCATTCATGTTCCCCAAGCTGCAGCGTATTGTCAAGTTGTCTCCAGTGGTAATAATGAAGATGGAGGAGATAGAGATGATGAAGGATGCAACTTGGTTGCCAGATAGAGCAGAGGAGGAAACTGAAGGTGAGGCGGCACAACCCCAAGGAGGTCGGCATCAAGAAAGAGTAGAGAGCAGCCACCCTGTTCCATCACATTCTGCAGCTTCTATCTCCCGGCCCACTCCCCACAGCTCAGCTGTCTGGGCCTTTTTCAGCACATCTGCAGCAGATCGCACTGTTGCTATCTGCAAACTGTGTCACAGGCACATCAAACGTGGCAAAACACCAACCATTTGGGTACCACATGCCTAACAAGGCATTTAACGTCCAACCACTCAGCCCGTTAGCAAGAGCACCTAAAAGCCACACAAAAGGGGCCCAAATCTGTCCCTCCTCCTTCTCCTCCTTACCCACTTCAGTCTGCCCCTGCGATACCGAGTCATTACCTTTCAGCAGCCTCCACTGACAGGGATGATGGTATAGCACTGGGTGTCCAAGGTCCTAGCAGCTCATCTACCAGCAGCATACCACCAGCTGTAGACTGTAGCCGGCAAATTGCTCTGCCCCATCTTCTGCAGCGGAAAAAAAAAAATACAGTCCCTGCCACCCACATTCTTGCTTTCATCAAGATTATTTCTATAGCGTTATGGTGGGAAGGCGCCACCAACACCCAAAGACCAATTTTAACACACCCGTTACTTCTATCCAAAGTCAAAGTGACACCAGAATGTATCCAATAAATCTCTTGTTCCCAGTGCATTACATTGTGGCCTCATCATACACACTGGCACCCCAACTGTTGCTGAGCAAAATAAAGATAGCTTGCAGGAAAAATGTCATTTTTTTGGCTTTATAAATTCAATTATTGCTGCAGCAGATTCTGGACATGGTACAGATCTGCCACTTTACAGTTAGACTAAGGGGACCCCCCTGGCACTATATTGGAAGTCATTTTTCATTTTTAGACTTTCACTTTAAAAAAAAAAAAAAAAAATCACTGCTCATTTAAACATGACGTTTTTCACAAACTTTTTTTTTTTTTTGATCCATGTCCCCCAGGGCAGAACCTGGACCCCTATAACCATTGTATGCATAATTATTTGCATTTAAGCCTTCAAAATGGACACTTTTGATATTTAACGTTCGGGTCCCATTGACTTTAATGGGGTTCGGGGTTCAGGCCCGAATGTTCGCGGTGTTCGGAAGTTCTGGTCCAAACCGAACAGGGGTCCTTTCGGCCCATCCCTACTGCTCACCCTAACTCTAACCCTAATCCTTACTCTAATGCCCCGTACACACGGTTGGATTTTCCAAAGGAAAATGTCCGATCGGAGCGTGTTGTCGGAAATTCCGACCATGTGTTGGCTCCATCGGACATTTTCCATCGGATTTTCCGACACACAAAGTTGGAGAGCAGGAGATAAAATTTTCCGACAACAAAATCCGATCGCGTCAATTCCGACCGTGTGTGGCCTGTTCCGACGCACAAAGTGCCACGCATGCTCAGAAGAAATTCCGAGACGGGACAGCTCGTTCTGGTAAACTTAGCGTTCGCAATGGATACAGCACTTTCGTCACGCTGCAATGTTAAAAATGGTTTAATACAGCGCACTCTCTTCTTCTTTATAATGTGACAAGAATTAAGCAGTTTTGCTGCTCATATTCACACACACTTCTCACAAACTTTTATTTGTGTTTTTTTTAGTGGGATTCCCTGAATATATTGTTATTAGTTGTCACATCTGACAGTTTTATATTAATTTTTTTTTTTTTTTTTGGATTTTCAGCCTTTTTTTTTCTTTAATGTTTGGATTTTTTCCAAGGCTGATCTTTATTCAATGTTATTTTTATTTTTACTCCAGAATATTTTTGGGTGTGTTTTGTGTGTCAAGTTACCCCAACACCATTGATATCTTTTATTATTTAATCTCAAGGAGATTGTTTGATGTTGGTGTCCCTTGTTCATTTCACATTGTATATTTGAAATGTACCTGAATCCTCGCAAACAAACTGTCATTTTTGAAGTAAAACACATAGGAGAGTATAATTCAAAACAAAAATCCTTTATTAAGGGATCAGAACCAAACAAAGAGGAAGGCAACACTGGATCAACAGGAGAAATTAGTGAAGCCTGAGACCCCCACGGCAGACATCAATTCTTCAACATCAAAATTGGTGGCCTGAGGAGTCCATATGTAAGGGAGGGCAGTCTGGTCCAGAATTCGCAGAGATCCGGATAGCAGCAGATGACATGTGTGTCCCCAGGCTGTGGTACCACAAGAGGCTGCATTTTTTGGCCGACCAGACTGAACCCAGGGCAATCACTGTCTGGTCTTCCTTCCACGCTTCCTTCCGGGCTGTGGCTGTGCAGTTGGAGATGTGGCAGGAGGAGGAGTAGGACCTGGAGGAGGAGGAGGACTGGGAGGACCTGGAGGAGGACTGGGGGGACCTGGGCGAGAGGGAGGAGGAGGAGGAGGACCTGCAGGAGGAGGAGGAGGACCATCCCAAAGGTGTGTCTGAGGTGTCATTTGGCCCCTCATACCTTTCTCAAGAGCCTCCAATATGAGGACCTCACACATGACTTGTTGGCCCTCCTCCATCCTCTGCATTTTATATGCAATGAAGGCAGCAATGTTCTCCTCCATGGTGTGGGGTGCTCCCAGGACCTCTGTAGCCCTCCAAAAGAATCCTATAGCAGCCTCCTCTAGGGCACTCCTCCTACTGCCACTTTCTCTTTCCAGGGGGAGTGGAGGGACCTGCAGATCAGCCAGCCGGCTCGGCCCGGCCACCTCCTGGCTGTGACTTCCCTGTGTATGAAAAAGGGACATGGTTTTAGTTTTTGCATCATCAATCACAATCCTAAATTAGTACTCCCAACTAACATCTAGTTAACACCATTGATTGGACAAGCAGAAATATTTAGAGCAATGCTATACCTGGCTCAATCTGGGCTCCTCCACATGTGGCCTGGAAGGCCCAGGTTGGGCGTCAGAAGCCTCAGCCAGGGGGGAAGGAAGCGTGGAAGGAAGACTGGAGAGGGATGGCCTGAGTTCAGTCTGGCCTGCCAGAAAATGCAGCCTGTCGTAGTACAACATCCTGGGGACATAGATGTCATCTGCTGCTCCGGATCTCTGTGAATCCAGGACTTTCTTGCGCTCCCTCAGATATGTGCTCCTCAGGCAACCAATTAATATCTTTAAATAAGTGATGTCTGCCGTGGGGATCACCTGCTTCACAATTTCACACAATTGCACCAGTGCTGCCTTCCTCTTTGCTTGGTTCTTGAAATGGAGGTGGTTAATCTCCCACAGACAGGGCAGCTCCCTTAGCATCTCTAGGAATACTGACATGAAGTCATTATCTTTGAGTAGCATATCCATGTTCACTGCAAGACACAACACAAGACAAAGCCTAATGTCAGACAAAACTCTCCTAATCTTGTTACAATATAGGCCTCAATCTAGAAGCAGTATAGGCACAAGTTTGTCTCTTACCTTCCTTCTTACGATCGGCGCGTCCAATGCTCCTTCCTCCGCTCATAGATCGTACGTAATACGCACGCGTGTTACGCTTTATACACACCGCGCATGCGTGTAACTCCGCCCGCCCCTGACGTTCTTTCTAGTCTATTCCCCACCCCTTTTCGTTCGGCGCAGTGGGTGAAGAACATGATGGCGGAGTTAGAGCAGATGTGTGCTAATTATAGCAACGAGGAGGAGGAAAGCCCGGATCCGGACACGTCCCGATCCAGAAGGAGACGTTTTAAGGCCACGAATATGTCCTTTGGGGAGATGTTGGAGATGGTCGACATCACGAGGAAGTCCGACTATGATGGGAAGTATGGGCCTTACCCCAACCCCAACATCAGAAAGGCCAAGATCATGGTGAAAGTGATCAAAAGCCTTCACAGGAATTTCGGGGTACGAAGATCTAAAGATCAGCTCAGGAAGCGGTGGTCGGACCTGAAGTTGAGCCTAGCAGAGCAGACATGCATTGTTAGAGCTCCACACCGCTGAGGAGAGAAGAGAAGGACAAAGCGGAGCCTGCAGGCTCAAAAGGTATCCATTTGAACCTTTTTGCCCCAGGGAACAAACTGTGAAAGTTTTGGCAGGAAATATGGTACTGGGAGGAAACCGTGGCAGAAATAAAAATCACCTCACAAAGAGCTCACAGGCACTCACTGCAGCTGAAGCAGCTCCAGACACCTCACAAGATACAGCATCAGGGCGCTCTCACAAACAGAAAATGTCACAGCAAGACTCTCCATTTGAGTCAGATACAGAACAAATTCTCTCACAAACTTCTCCACAAGCCTCCTCAGCATCCCCAGTAATATTATTACAATTTGAAAAGATGCTTCATAAGGCTTTAAAACAAACCTCAGACCAAATAACAAACAGCCTAACCAAAGAAATAAGAGAGCTGGGAAACCGCACCGCAGCCTTAGAAATAAAAATGGATGAAATTGAAATTACAACCCAAGAAAATATAACAGAATTGGAACAATTAAAAGAAGAGAATTTAATACTTCAAACTAAGCTCGAAGATTACGAAAATAGAGCCAGACGTTCAAACTTGCGCATAAGGGGAATACCTGAAACTTTGACAGACCTGCAATCTACTATTACTGCTCTATTACAAGAACTAAAGCCAGATATCCCTATTGAACGTTTAGAACTGGACAGAGTACACAGAGCCCTCACAACCAAAAAGAAAGATGGACCCCCACGTGATATAATCACAAAATTTCATTATTACAGAATGAAAGAACAAATACTAATTGCTGCAAGAGAAAAAAAGGAACTTAATTTTCAAGGACACAATTATCAAATTTTTGCTGACCTATCCCAACTTACTGTTACTAAAAGACGATCCATGAAACCCCAACTAATGGAACTGCAACGCCACAACATTATGTATCAATGGGGCTTCCCCTTTTCAGTCAGATTTAACTACCAAGGTACAATTTACAGAAGCAGATCAGCAGATGAACTACAACAAACCCTTTTAAAATTAAATCTGACAGAACCCACAAGCAGCAACTCTCCCACACGCAGAAGAATTACATCATCTTCACCTTCAGGCAGCACCCAGAAAATTTCAGAACAAAATGGGAATCATCATTCTCACAAAAGAGGCCGTTATGCCACATCATCCATGGACCAAGAAGATTCAATGGACTGACATCCTAATTCCTGATATCTCTTCATTTATTATACTAAGAGATGGTTCTCTATAAAAAACCTATATTTATAACTGAATGTAACTGCATTCTGATAGTCACACACTGTGTGGGATCATTACATTCCAGTTATATTTCTTATTACTTCTGATTCATATAGCCTTAGAATATATAAGTGAAATAAGGAAATTCATGTTCAGTTATATATTATCAGGTAATAACAATAGATTTATTACTTTTTAGGACAAATATGTTCAATAATCCAGAAGTAATGGAAGCTTTTTCTTTCTTTTCTTAAAACAAATATATTATTACCTAGTAATAGTTCCTAGAATTATGTTTTTGTTTATTTTAATCTGAAGCAATACAACCTCAATTTTATGAGTTAACATATCTAAACAGTTACATATGAATAAAATATGTTATTGTTTACTCTAAAAGGGTTAAAATCCCAAAATAATTCAAACTATCTTCATCAATACCAAAGTTATTAACAGTACCTTTCTAACTGAATTATTTAGCCTAGGGCAAGACTAACCATATACAACCACCCTGGAATAAATAATTTCAACAAAAACTATATTCTGCACTCCAATTAATGAAACATCATTTTGATGTCTTTTGACATAGCACTTCTCTCCTGTAAGCGGAAGATCCGTGTTCCCCCATTAGCCCTCCTCATTCTCCCAACCATATTATGTGGGAGTGTGACGAAGGCACTTATTCCCCTGAGAGAGATATTTATTCTCTTTCACGGGTAAATTGTGATTACTTGCAAAAAATAATTTATACAATGTATCATCTAATCTCATATGTTTTTTGTTTACTCTTTACTCCAGAATTCACTGGTTTCTTTTCTATCTATTCATCTCTTCAGTCCACACAGGTTGATCTGCGCAGTCAGCTCTGCATAACAAAAAGTAAGTCAAAACTATTTGATCTATTGCCATGGCACCACTGAATATACTTTCCCTGAATGTTTAGGGAATAAATGTCCCTCAGAAAAGGATCAAAGCCTTCCGTACTTTCCATAACAAGAAGGCTCACATAGTATGCCTCCAAGAAACACACTTCACCAAAGATTCTACTCCAAAATATATTTCTCCTTTTTATTAACAAATTTACACGGCTTCTGCCTGTACCAAGCAAAGGGGAACTCTAATTGCATTTCACCGATCCACACCATTCACCTTATCATCAGAAATTAAAGACCCAGAAGGTAGATACCTGATACTCATGGGTTATATAATGGATACAGCAATCACGGTGATTTCCTACTACGCTCCTAACAAACAACCTACACTATTCCTCTCACATATATTACAAGTGATTAATACACACAAAATAGGAACAGTGATAATGTGTGGGCATTCGAACCAGGTCCTCCTCCCATTTCTAGATAAATCACCTTTTACACCATCCAAAATAACCTCTAGATTACCTTTTTCTCAACTTCTTTCCAAATACAATCTGGTAGATTCATGGAGAGAAAGTAACCCAATGAAAAAGAAATTCACTTATTTCTCGCACCCTCATCAAACTTTCACCAGAATAGATCATATTTTTCTAACAATAGGAATGATACCAGAAATTATTGCATCAGATATAATTCCGATTCCGTGGTCTGACCATAATGCAGTATACACTACTATAGCCTCAGCCATACCAAAAGCGCATGACCCAACGTGGTAAATACCAGATATAATGCTCAAACACCCACTACATCAGATGGCCATTGAACAAGCTTTAAAGGAATACATATCAATTAATAATACAACAGACATCTCCCCAATAACACTGTGGGAAGCTCATAAGCCTGTCTTGCTTGGTACAATACAAAGACAAATGGCACTATTTAAACGGGAACGCAAAAATCTAGAAAAAAAACTAGAACTCAATTTTAATGCAGCCTACATATCATTTCAAGATAATCCATCTCAGAGTACAAAATCTCATCTGGAAAAATCTAGATTGGAATACGATCTATTTCTCACTGAGTCAGTTGATAAATCACTCAAACGCTCCAAACACAATTTCTACATGAATACAAACAAACCAGGTACATATTTGGCTCGGGCATTAAATTCAACCAACAAATCTTTCAAACCAATACGTTTGAAATTATCAAAAAATGTTTACACTTGTAATCCAGTTAAAATAGTCCATAAATTTCACTCACATCTCGCAATTTTATACAAGACAAACAATGAATTTAATCCTACAGAGGCTGAATCCTTCTTCTCAAACATAACCTTACCCGAGTTATCTCAGAATCAAAAAAGCAGTTTGGATGAGCCTATAACTATAGATGAAGTTGCTAACGCCATAAAAGACCTAAAACTTAACAAAAGACCAGGCCCAGACGGCTACTCGGCTTTATACTATAAAACATTCTCAGAAATACTCTCTCCCATTCTCACTGAAACTTTTAACAAACTTCTAGATGGACATTCTTTTCGGCAAGAAACACTAATGGCAATTGTTTGTATGATCCCAAAACCCCTTTCTGATGATACTTCCTGTGTGAATTATCGGCCTATCTCTCTGTTAAACCTCAATATTAAATTATTAGCAAAAATAATAGCAAAACGTCTCAATAGCATTATAGGAAAATTAATACATAGAGATCAAGTAGGCTTCATGCCAAATAGACAGGCAGGCGATAATATACGCAGGGCAGTGTTATTGACACATAGTGCTAAAAAACGGAAAATCCCTTTATGTTTTCTATCTCTCGATATTAAGAGGGCATTTGACACAGTATCCTGGCAATATATGCAATATTCATTACAAAAATGGGGTTTTGGACCCCACTTTTTAACATGGATCAAAGCATTATATAATAAACCCAAAGCCTATATAAAATATGCTGGATACAAATCTGAAGCCTTTAATATCGAAAGAGGTATCCGACAGGGTTGCCCATTATCTCCCTTATTATTTGCCCTTATACTCGAATCCATGGCCCAATACATCAGAACAAACCAAACTATAACTGGCATTGAAGTAGGAGGTATTACACACAAATTATGTATATTTGCAGACGATATATTACTTTTTCTATCATCACCACAGGTCTCTGGTCCTAACTTAATACCAGCTCTTGATGGATTTGCAGCCCTATCCGGCCTTATGATTAATCCTAAGAAATGCCTAGTGCTTAATATTTCACTCACAAACATGGAATTGATCCCGGCTAGGGCTGCACTCCCATTCACATGGGCAGAAAAATCAATCCCATATCTTGGAATTCATTTAACAGCATCTCATTCTGACTTATTCTCAACCAATTATCCTCCTGTATTAAGACAGATCACAAATCTAATAAAACAATGGTCGCAACTTCCTTTATCCTGGATAGGGAAGATTAATGCAATCAAAATGACTATTCTACCCAAATTGCTTTATCTATTCAGAGTCCTCCCTATTCCAATTCCTTCCTATTTTTTGAGAATAGTACAAAAAAGAGCAACTTCGTTTATATGGGGCTCTTCTAAACCACGTATACCTATACACACACTACATCTTCCCAAAAATAAAGGAGGCCTGGGATACCCTAATTTTACTAACTACTACAGAGCAGCACATTTGGCCAGTCTGTCCAAATACCATGCAAAACAGGAAATGCCATTATGGGTATTTATAGAGGCTTCAGAAAATGACCCTCTATTAATATCAAATTTATTATGGCTTGATCCTAAAGACCGCTTTAAAATTCATAATCCCATAACTAAACACTTCTTATCTCTCTGGGATAAACTAAAAACCAAATATCAGTTACAATCTCCACACAATCCTCTCCTTTCTTTTATCAGAAATCCGGCCTTTTATCCGGCATGGATCTACCCAAATTCTTTTAAAGCTTGGACAACATCAGGCATTCAGACACTAAATGACTTCATAGCATCTAAATCATTCCTTTCATTCCCATCGCTTAGAGAAAAATATGATCTACCAAACTCTGAGATATTTAGATATCTCCAAATCAAAAATTTCTATACACCATTCCTAAAGGGGGGGTACACCATTATCCCAATTATCCATTTTTGAATCAATCTGTACAAAAGATCCATTTGCTAAAGGTACAATTTCATCACTTTATAATCAATTATATGGAGTAGCAAATCTTAATAGACCCTCTTACGTTCAGAGGTGGGAGGAGGACCTGGGACGAACTTTAGAAGACACGGACTGGTCTAACATATGGCTCACATCTAAGTCATCTTCACCCAACATCTTAGCACTGGAGACAAATTATAAAGTCCTAACTCGCTGGTACCTTGTACCCGCTAGAGTGGCAAAATATTCACCTAATACCTCAGCTCTTTGTTTTCGAGGATGCCCAGAAATAGGCACATATTTACACATATGGTGGACGTGCCCAGTAATCCAAACCTTCTGGAAGGAAGTCTTCGTGATTGCATCTAAAATATTTAAAAAAATAATACAACCAGATCCATATTTAACTTTACTTAATCTAAAACCGGAATGGTTAACACTCTCTCAATTCAAACTTATGATCCAACTAATAACGGCTGCAAAACAAACAGTGGCCAAGGCATGGAAATCTCCTACATTGGTACTAGCAGAAACAATTCACAGAATGAATAATACAATGTCCCATGCTAAGATGGCAGCCATCGATCAAAATCAAATTCCAAAATTTGAAAAACTTTGGCATCCTTGGATAAAACAACAGTTCCTGTCAAACTTCAATGACTCTGTCCTGTTGCCATGGTAACAGATTAAATGACTTACAGAGACACCCATTCTAAGGCTTCAAAGAGAACTAAAAAGAATAATAAACTGACGAGCGGGACAACCTTGTGGACCATACCTCTACCTTTCAACCCTTTTTCTTCTTTCTCTTTCCTTTTCTCCACCTTATGATTAAAGCTCATTATCAGAATTTATTTAACCTATATACACTCTACTTGTAAACAATATGTATAGTAGGTATAAATCATTTACATACCTACAAAAGTAACTAAGGAAATGATATATATCTTTAATTTAGGTTTACGTGAACCCAATGTTTAATATTTGATATTTCATGATATTTACCTATATAAACCCTACTGTAAAACAATGAGCTTACTTTATAGATCCTTGTAAACTTACTTTATGTATCTTTATAACATTGTATACTCAATAAACTTCTTTTGACAAGAAAAAAAAAACAAAACACTAAAGTTAGCCCATTTTTTTTTTATAATGTGAAAGATGATATTAAAGATTATATTATGCCGAGTAAATAGATACCTAACATGTATCTAACATGGAATGGCGACAAACTATGGTACTTAACCTTTTGTCGCCCACGCTATAGCCGAAAGACGGCTGCAGCGCGGGCCTAAATTGCCGAGAGGGAATCCATGCATGTCCTCTCGTGCATGTGATGCCTGCATGCTTCCTGCGGGGTGTGCACGGCACGCTCTGTGGTCAGTGAGTCCATGAGATTCATTTGATCACAGATCGGAGTAAGGGGCAGATCCTAGCCCCTTACCACGTGATCAACTGTCAGTCAATTAAAACACAAACAGAAGCAGGTACTTGGCTTTTTTTCCCCTCATGCTGACAGCGTGAAGAGAAAAAAAAGTGGATTATCATCTTGTGTAAACGGGACATCGGTCCCACACACACCAGACCCACTGCTGCTAAGCAGTGCCCACCAGTGCCACCTACCAGTGCTCATCAGTGCTGTCAATCAATGCCACTTATCAGTGCTACCTATCAGTGTCACCTACCAGTGCCTATCAGTGCCGCCCTTAGTGCCTATCAGTGCAGCCTCATCAGCGCACATCAATGAAGGAGCAACATTTTTGCAAAATTTTATAACAAACTATGAATACTTGTTTTTTTTTTTCAAAATTTTCAGTCTTTTTTTGTTTGTTTAGCAAAAAATTAAAAACCCAGTGGTGATTAAATACCACCAAAACAAAACTCTTATTGTGTAAAAAAAAAAAAATGAGAAAAACGTCATATGGTTACAGTGTAGCATAACCACAAAATTGTCATTCAAAGTACGACAGTGCTAAAAGATGAAAATTGGCCTGGGGAGGAAGGGAGTTTAAGTGGCCAGTAAGCAAGTGGTTAAAAATCTCCAAAATGTTTTAATGGTTACATGTTTGGAGTTATAGAGAAGATCTTGTGCTAGAATTCTTGCTCTTGCTCTAACGATCGTGGTGATACCTCACATGTGTGGTTTGAACACTGTTTACATTTGTGGGGGCGACTTACATATGTGTTCGCTTCTGCGCAGGAGCATGGAGGGATAGGGCAATTTTTTTCTTATTATTTGTTTAATTTTTAATTTAATTTTTTTACACTGTCCCTTAACATTTTTTTTATCACTTTTATTGCTGTCACAAGGAATCTAAACATCTCTTGTGACAGTAATAGGCAGTGACAGGTCCTCTTTATGGAGGGATCTGGGGTCTATAAGACCCCAAGGCGGCGGCGGGAGGGAAGCACGCCCCCTCACGCTGCTTGTGACAGCCAAGCAGCTGATTAGCCGCATCGGTTATTACAAGAAAGCCAATCGTCGGCTCTAAAAACGGTACTGGGGTGATGCCTGCAGCTTCAGGCATCACCCCGGTACAGCCCCTTGAAGCTGAAGGCTGCATATTTGTGCTATGTCGGCGTGAAGGGGTTAATGAGCCAAGTGATGCTGCTGTTTGTTGTCAAAAAAGGGGACCCATGGAATGTCCTTCGCCTCCTAGCCATGTATAAATATAAAACAACTCTAAAAAGCCACATGATGTATGAGAGATGGAGCTGTGGCCATAGAAAAATTTGTAAAGGGAAGGAGTTATGCCCCGTACACACGGTCGGATTTTCCGACGGAAAATGTGCGATCGGAGTGTGTTGTCGGAAATTCCGACTGTGTGTGGGCTCCATCGGACTTTTTCCATCGGATTATCCGACACACAAAGTTTGAAAGCAGGCTATAAAATTTTCCGACAACAAAATCCGATCGCGTCAATTCCGACCGTGTGTGGACAATTCCGACGCACAAAGTGCCACACATGTTTAGAAGAAATTCCAAGACGGAACAGCTCGGTCTGGTAAAATTAGCGTTTGGAATAGATAGAGCACTTTCGTCACGCTGCAATGTTTAAAATTGTTTAATACAGGGCACTCTCTTCTTCTTTATAATGCAGGAAGAACAAAGTAGTTTGCTGCTGATATTCACACAGAGTTCTCACAAACTTCTTTCTTTCTTATTTATCGTGATTCCCTCAATATATTAGGATTTGTCACATCTGACCAAAAATCTATATCATTTTTTTTGTGTTTTTTTTGTTTTTTTCAAGCCTGATGTGATTTTTTTTAGGTTTGTATTTTTTTCAAGGCTGATCTTGTTTTTTTTTTTTTTAAGTTATTTAACATCCAGAATATTTTTGTGTATGTTTTGTGTGTCAAGTTACCACAACACCATTATTATCTTGTATTATTAATCTCAAGGAGATTGGTGTCTCTTGTTAATTTCACATTGTATTTTTGAAATGTACCTGCCTCCTTACAAACTGTCCTTTTTGAAGGAAAACACACATAGGCGAGTCTAATTGAAACCAAAAAACCTTTATTAAGGGCTCATAACCAAACAAAGAGGGAGGCAACGCTGGAGAAACGCTGAGGGGTCCATATATAAGGGAGTGCAGTCTGGTCCAGAAGTCCCAGAGATCCTGAAAGCAGCAGATGACATCTGTGTCCCCAGGCTGTGGTCATACAAGAGGCTGCATCTTTTGCCAGACCAGACTGAACCCAGGGTCATCACTCTCTGGTCTTTTCCTTCCACGCTGTGGCTGTGGTGGTGGTGGAGTTGTGGCAGGAGGAGGAGGAGGAGAAAGATGGTCCAACTCACTCACGTGGGTATTGGGTGTGATTTTGCCCCTCACCCCCTTAGTTAAGACTTTATAAAGAAGGTCCTCACACAGCTGGCGTTGGCCCTCCTGCATGCCCTGCAGTTTGGTGGTAGCCATGAAGGCAAAGGCCTCTTCAGGAGTGGGGGTGGCTCTGAGGGAAGCAAAAGCCTCCTGAATGAGCCTGAGAGCTGAATCCTGCATGTGACTCCCCTTCCTGGGTCTTTTGGTTGGAAGGCGGAGGGGAGGGACCTGCGATTCGGTCAGGCTCTTACTGGTCCCAAGATTCTCCTGGCTGCCACTTAGCCCCGCCTCCTCCTGGCTGCCACTAACCCCCGCCTCCTGCTGGCTGCCCCATTCCACAGCCTCCTCCTGCGTGCCACATTCCAGAGCCTTGTCCTGGCTGAGGTCTTCCTGTGTATGAAAAAGGGACATAGTTTTAGTTTTTTCTTCAGCAATCACACACAATTTTCATCTCATGACTGTTGCAAATTGAATGTTAACAAATATAAAAGACTATCATTCTGAGCCCAGCATTTTTCATTCTTGTCCCAATTATTTTTGCCCACTACTGTCTATTGATATGTAAAACACTTTAAATTAGCAATTAGTGATCAATAATAACATCTAGTAAACATCATTTATTTATTGATAAGAAATCTGTCGAATAATGCTATACCTGGCTCAAGCTGGGCTCCTCAACTTCTTCCTGGCTGGAAGTCCCAGGTTGGACATCGGAAGCCTCAGCTTGGGTGGAAGGAAGAGTGGAAGGAAGGGTTGAGAGGGATTCCCTGACTTCAGTCTGGTCTGACAGAAATCGCAATCTCTTATAGTACCACAGCCTGGGGACATAAATGTCATCTGCTGCAGCTCCAGATCTCTGGGAATCCGTGACCTTCTTGCGCTCCCTAAGATAAGTGCTCCTCAGGCCACCAATTTTGGCTTTTAAATAGGGGATGGTTGCTGTGGGGACCACTGGCGTCACCAACTCCAGCAGTTTCGCTGCCTGCCTCTTTTGTTTATGAATATAATGCGGGTCTTTGACCTGCCACAGACAGGGCAGCTCCCTGTATTTGTCTATGAACAGGGGGAGTAAGTTGTGGTCATTGAAGCCATCCATTTTATCTGCAAGACACAACACAAGACAAACCCTAATGTCAGGCAAAACTCTCTTAATCTTGTTACAATAAAGGCCTCAATCTAGAAGCAGTATAGGCCCAAGTTTAGATCTTACCTTCGTTATCATGATCGGCGCCTCTGATACTCCTTCCTCCGCTCACAGATCTATGTACTACACATGCGTGTTATGCTTTATACACACTGCGCATGCGTGAAACTCTGCCCGCCCCTGACGTTCTTTCTATTCTATTCCCCGCCCCTTCTCGTTCGGCGCAATGGGGGAAGAGCACATGCGGGTGCGTGCTAATTACAGCAACAAGGAGGAGGGGGAGGAAAGCCCGGAGCCTTAAACGTCACGATCCAGAAGGAGACAATTTAAGGCATCAAATATTTCCTCTGGGGAGATGTTGGAGATGGTCGACATCCTGAAGAAGGCCGGCTATGACGGGAAGTATGAACCTTACCCCAACCCCAATGTCAGAAAGGCCAAGATCATGGCGAAAGTGGTCAAGAGTCTGCACCGGAATTTCGGGGTACGAAGATCGAAAGATCAGCTCAGGAAACGGTGGTCGGATCTCAAATTAAGAGAGCACGAGCAGTACAGAAAGATCCGGAGAGTGCTGCAGAAAAGTAAGTAGTTGTCCTGTGTTCCTATTCTTTATGTTTATTACGTTCGTGCTGCTCCATGTGCTTTTCTTAACTGTTATCCAGTTTAAAATGGCAACTTTCATGATCATGGGCACATTATTCGTTCGAAGAAAACATTGTTCGTTCGGCCTAGAAAACACCATTGTTTTGGCCATATGCATTTGCCCACATTTTTTATGGCCTACTTGTCTGAAAATAATTTGGTTGTGTAGATGAGTTTGTAACGAGAATGAAATACTAACTAGATTCTGTGTAAGGAGAGGACACTCAGCAGTTTTCACATCTGGACTCTGGAGCACTAGTGTTGGACACAAGAACACCCTTTTTATTAGGGGGCCCACACAGGTGCTCCAGTGTATACTATAGGGGTGTCTCCATCTGTGAAGCTTGTACAAAACAGGTAAAGTATTGAAGCTTGACAAAGGACAATAAAAATTCTATATTTTGGAACTCTGCCAAAATAGACAATTGTACCCCACTTCCAAGCAATGTTTCATATTCCTATTTCTGCCATCAAATATCTGTGTGCTAAGTATACCTATTTGTTGTTACATAGGGGAGAAAAGACTCGGAGGACACCCCTCATCCGAGGAGACAACAGACCCCCTACCTCTGGATAAAGGGGAAATCTACCCAAGCCAAGCAGAGCAGGAGGAGGAAGACGTGGTGGAAATTGTCACCACAACAGGTGAGTGTCTGCGACCACAGGCTCAGGTAAGAGATGGATGGCGGCATATTTATTATACATGGTGTGTTTTTGTTTCTATCTTTTTAGGTGATCGTGATGTTGTGGATCCAGGGCATTTCACCTCGGAAAGTGCACAGATCCTGATCGGGGAGATTATGGGGTGTAGTAGGGAATTTTCAAAACATCCTGAAAAACATCAATGATGTTCAACAAAAAATGAAGAACATCATTGATGTTTTAGGGAGAGTTTAAAACCCCTCCAAATCCCTTGGGTTTTTTGTGTGTTAAAAATTTTTACCATTTTTTGCGAAAAGCCAAATTTTGAAGATGCACACAGTGTGTCAACATGTGCTATCTGCCATCACAGGAGATCAATGGACGCGTTTTGGGGGTGAAACCCCTTCCTCAATAATAAAGTAGCTGTGAGGAAGGGGTTGCACCCCAAAAACACGTCCCTTGATCCCTCATGATGGCAGCTAGCACATGTTGACATTCGGCAATTTGTGTGCATCTTCAAAATTTGGCTTTTCCTGGGGTGACTTTACCCCATCTGAACGCAATATCAAACACAGTTTGTAAATACTCATGTCTGATATTGCCTTCAAGTTCTACCAAATGTGAACTTTGTAAATTCAAGATTTGTGTCTTTCTTGTTGGTTTTAAACATGCCTGTTTTATCTTAAATGGACATTTCTACTTTTTCTAATGTGACCCCAAAAATTGTTATACAAAAAACATGTTGGTTTGTTTTAAAAACCTTTTCTAAATGCACATGTGATTGTGCTGGTATTAAAAAGATTGTTAATCAAGAATGTGTGGATTATTGTCTCAACGCTCAAACACATTTGTGGTGCTCTAATTGGTGTTTTTTGTGGCAATGGGTGTTATTTCCTAAGGGCAAATCTACTTTGCACTGCAAGTGCAGTTTCAAGTGCACTTGTAGTGCAAAGTGTCTTTGCCTTTAGTAAATAACACCCAACAGTGCTTTGTAAGGTTACACAATCACGCCATTTTCAGGACTCACCACATTTCTGTGAGGGTCAGCTAAAATAAACACAAACAGTAAATGTCACCAAAGATTTGAGTAGTTATTTTTTTTTATTTGAAAAAGGTTTCAGACATTGTCTGGCATATTGATAGCCCCCCTACCCGCAAAGTATTCAAGGTATCTTAGCCAGACATCACGGGCACTCAGGGGGGGCAAGCCAGGACGGCCACTTTCAAGCGCCGTCAGGGTTGCTTCATTTGGAACTCCGGCCTCAGGCCCAACTGAGCCAGCATAGTTGGCAGAATGTTGCCGTAAAAAGTTGTGTAGAACACAGCACGCCAGGATAATATGATTCAGTTTATACTCTGCCATGTGTATGGGTGGAAGAAATAGGCGGAACCGGCTGGCCATGATTCCAAACGTGTTCTCCACCACTCTTCTGGCTCTGGCCAGCCGGTAATTAAAAACCCTCTGGTCCGTGGTGAGGGTCCTCATCAGGAATGGCCGCATAAGATGGTCCCCCAGCGCAAATGCTTCATCCGCAACGAAGACAAATGGGAGTCCTTCCACATTGTTTTCTGGAGGTGGCAAGTCCAAGCTGCCTTTCTGGAGACGCCTGTAGAACTTCGTCTGGGCGATGACTCCACCATCGGACATCCGGCCATTCTTCCCCACGTCCACATACAGGAACTCGTAAGTAGCCGACACCACCGCCAACATCACAATACTATTGAACCCCTTATAATTATAATAGTATGACCCCGAGTTGGGTGGTGGGACGATGTGGACATGTTTCCCATCAATTGCCCCTCCGCAGTTAGGAAAGTCCCACTGCTGGGAAAAGTGGGAGGCCACAGTCTGCCATTCCTGTGGCGTGGAAGGAAACTCTGAAGTCAAACAACAACAAAAAAATTGTCATTTTGCACATAAACAGGGAAAGCAGATTAGACACAAACATTCTTGGCCAACATCAAGATAACATTAATTTGAGGGAGTTTTTAAAGACCAAAGTCTAAGGTACACCTATCAGATCCCCACCCCTCTCATGGGCCATTTTTAACATTTTAGGGGGGGGAGCTCTTGGACAGGTAACCCTCTCCACTTCATTAAGAGATGAATGCCTAAATAATTGGTATTACTTTGGCTAGACCCTCCTTAGTTACACTATTGGCAGCCCACTGGACAGGTAAGAAGTGTCATAATACAAAGATATAAATACACATTGTACACATTTGAGCACATTTGGAAATTCTACTATTACCTATCAAGATAAAAACAGTACCATTTGAAAGTATACAGGCAGGCCCTTGCACTACATGTTTTGGGGAATTCATCCATAAATATGACCACTAAAGAGATGGGTATAGTGTCTATGGGTTTGGCAAAGTCAGCAGATAGATGATTACGGATAGATAGAGAATTGGTATCAACTGACTAAACAGGTGGGGGGAGGGAGGGTTCCAAATGATTTGGGGACCCCCCAAAAAAAGCCTCTGGCACTCTGCCTGAATTTAAAGCACAAATCACATTTTAAAACATTTTAGGGGGTTTTTAGGGTAAAGCACTACTATGGAGCTGATAAAATACATACAAGTGACTACATGAGGTGAATATAAGGCCAGGAGGCCATGCTGGGGAGGTAAGTGAAGGCAAATATGTATGAAGGAGAAAAAAAAATAATTACATAAAAATCCAGCATGCTCCAATCATGGTAATTTGGGAATGAGGAAAAAAAAACAATATATTATCAAACATTAAATAAAATGTCATGTTAAAGGATAAATCTTACCTTAATATACTCCTTCTACAGGACCTGGATGATGGCAGAACAGGTCTCTGGGATAATGATCCCCAGAGCCTGGGAGGAGATGCCTGTCGAGAACTTCAAGTCCTGCAGGCTTCTCCCCATCGTCAAGTACCGCAGGGTGGCGACTAGCCTCTGCTCCGGAGTGATGGCTTGCCTCATGCAGGTATCCTGCCTGCTGATATAGGGGGTCAGCAAAGCCAACAAACTGTGAAATACGGGGTCCGTCATCTGGAGAAAGTTCCTGAAATCATCAGGATTATTCTCACGGATCTCACGGAGCAAAGGCATGGGACAGAACTGGTCACGCTGAAGCAACCAATTCTTGGTCCATGAACTCCTCCCCACCCTGTTCATGGACTGGACTTGTGTCAAGGTCAGGACCCCAACACCAAGCCCCCACACAGCACAAACTCTACGAGGAGTTTGTATACGCAACATGGCTAGAAAACGGTTGGCTGCTCAGAACGAAGTAACAGAACGCACTGAAGAACAGCAAGGCCTGGGAAGTAATGTACGAACAAGAACACAATGACAAGAGTCACGCGTAACTGGCTGCACGCACTGAAGAGCAGATGCAAACCCACAAGCACAAACTGAACAGCAGAAAATGATCTGAAAACCACGAGTCTGAAAAAGCGCGAATCGTCTCTCACCAAACTTTTACTAACACGAGATTAGCAAAAGGAGCCCAAAGGGTGCCGCACTTGGTTCGGACCTGCCCTTTTCTAGCCTCGTCGTACGTGGTGTCATCACCGTGTTCTTGGTGATCGGAAATTCCGACAACTGTGTGCGACCGTGTGTATGCAAAACAAGTTCGAGCCAAGTTCGAGCCAACATCCGTCGGAAAAAATCCATGGATTTTGTTGTCGGAATGTCCGATCAATGTCCGATCGTGTGTACGGGGCATTAGTAAGATGACCACCCCCAGAAATATTTCTGCACCCCGGCGTCTGTGACCCTTGGATCGGCCCTGGCTGTCACAAAATAACAGCTTGCAATATGGCAGATTCCACTGCTGACTTGTTTTTGAAAGAGAAAACTCTGGGAATGTCATACTAATTCTTGCTCAACTACTTACTTACCTGTAACGAGTATGCAGGATTTGCTGATTGCATAATGTTTCTGGGTCAATGACTGACTGTGTAGTGAAGCAAGGATAAGCTCAACACTGGAGCTTGCACCTTTAAAGACAAATCCGTTGTAGCAGCTTCTATGAATTGATTCTGGCAGATTTCTTTAAAAGAAACCTGTCAGGAAAGAAATATAGGAGCTGCCATTGCTAAAGTGTTTTTGATGGTGGATGCTTCTGATCATTAGAAATCAATAACAATACATACAGTTGTACATAAATGTTAAACACTTTAAACAGACATTGGGATTTTGTACAATGCTTATTAAGAAGTGATAGATGTGTGTTTGTGTGTTTTTTATTGAACGTATGTGAATGATTTTATCTTTTAATATGTAGTATAATTTAACTAGGAACACATTGGCAGTTTTTATTAGCATGTTAGCTATAAAATTACAATGCATCATTAAGCATAAATATCATGGTAATTATGCCTATAAAATAGGCGTATTTATAAATGACATTACCTGGCAGACAACCAGGCAAAACCTATAGAGCTCCTGAATGTTAGACCATATGTGAATCCATGTTTTCATTGAAAAATTATCAGCTGTGAACAAACAGCTCCAACTGTTATAGAAACATAAAACAACTCAACCAAAAAAGAGAAAAATGGCTTGTACTGTACCAACTGTGTTACCAAGTTTTAAATAGAGTTACTAATTCCTATCATCTTTGAAATAACACAGGCGTTTATTTAAAGCAGCTAGCTATAATAGTTTTAAACAGCCTAGAGCTGTGCTGGGGCTTCGTTTGATAATCTGATTTTATACTGCTTTACATGACTGCTTGTTTGCTATAAAACACATTGTTAAATAGAAAATTAGTTTGTGTAATGCATGGTTACGCATGCATTCTGTAACAAGCATGTGTATTAAAACAAGCCTTGTCCTCAGGGGAAATTAAATACAATTTAAAGAGAAATTATAATAGCTTTGAGTACATTTTATTTTAGGTTTCTTGATGTTTTATATATTTTTATCTATTCGTATAACATCTTTATTTTGCAAGTACACATATAAAACAGGGTACATGACACAAAAAACACATAAAAGAAGTGATCATATTGGACTGTCTAGTGGTTGTGGGAGACTGACTAGGAGGACAGAAGCCAGTTATGGACAGGCACAGAAGACATAGCCTTGGCATTGCTATACACACACTACATATATAATAGTTTGTATTGTTGATTACCTTAAGCAGTTTACCACATTTAAAATTTTAGATATACAGCAGTGGTGGCTGGTGCTCAAAATTTTTTTTGGGGGCGCAAACAAACTGAAAAATTCTGAAAAAAAACCCCATCAATTGCAGCCTCACTGTACCATCAATTGCAGCCACTGTGCCATCAAACACAGCCACTGTGCCCAGCAATTGCCGCCACTGTGTCATCAAACGCAGCCACTGTGTCCATCAAACAGAGCCACTGTGCCATCAAACACAGCCACTGTGCCCATCAATTGCCGCCACTGTGCCATCAAATGCAGCCACTGTGCCCATCAAACGCAGCCACTGTGCCATCAAAGGCAGCCACTGTGCCATCAAACGCAGCCACTGTGTCATCAAACGCAGCCACTGTGCCCATCAAAAGCAGCCACTGTGCCCATCAATTACCGCCACTGTGCTATCAAACGCAGCCACTGTGCCCATAAAACTCAGCCACTGTGCCAAACGCAGCCACTGTGCCCATCAAACGCAGCCACTGTGCCATCAAAGGCAGCCCATCAATTGCCACCACTGTGCCCATCAAACCCAGCCACTGTACCATCAAACGCAGCTACTGTGCCATCAAACGCAGCCACTGTGCCCATCAATTGCCGCCACTGTACAATCAAACGCAGCCACTGTGCCCATCAATTGCCGCCACTGTGCAATCAAACGCAGCCACTGTGCCTAGCAAACTCAGCCACTGTGCCATCAAACGCAGCTACTGTGCCCATCAATTGCCGCCACTGTGCTCATCAAATGCAGCCACTGTCACCATCAAACGCAGCCACTGTGCCATCAAACACAGCCACTGCACCATCAAACGCAGCCACTGCGCCATCAAATGCAGCCACTGCGCCATCAAATGCAGCCACTGTGCCCATGAAATGCAGCCACTGTGCCCATCAATTACCGCCACTGTGCTATCAAACGCAGCCACTGTGCCCATCAAACTCAGCCACTGCGCCATCAAACGCAGCCACTGTGCCCATCAAACGCAGCCACTGTGCCCATCAAATGCAGCCACTGTGCCCATCAATTACCGCCACTGTGCTATCAAACGCAGCCACTGTGCCCATCAAACTCAGCCACTGTGCCATCAAACGCAGCCACTGTGCCATCAAACGCAGCCACTGTGCCATCAAACGCAGCCACTGTGCCCATCAATTGATGCCACTGTGACATCAAACGCAGCCACTGTGCCCATCAAACTCAGCCATTGTGCCGTCAAACGCAGCCACTGTGCCATATCAAATGCTCCCACTGTGCCCCATCAAACACAGCCACTGTGCCATATCAAATGCTGCCAAGGTGCCCCCCGCCTGTCGTCTGCACTTACCCTGTCTTGGTGGGACAGCTCCTCAATGTCTTCTCCCGTCCTCTCTTCCCGTCCCCTGCTATGATTGGAAGCCTGGCGTCCAACCACAGTGCTTGTCGTTTCAGCCAATCAGATGACGATTAACAGATCCAAACACCTGATTGTCGGAGAGGTGCTTAAAAAAAAAAAAAACCTGCCGCTGCAATGCATGAATCTATCTATTGGTGCTAGAGGGGGTGACAGGAGAGAGGCCACTGATATACAGTACTGAGCAAAAGTTTTAGACAGGTGTGAAACAATGCTGAAATAAGCAGAATTGTGTCTACTGAACTGTAACACTTATTTTTGGAAAATACAGGAATTACAAAAAAAAAGAAATAAGCAGAAGAGAAATCCAAATCAAATCAATATGTGCTGTGACCACCCTTTGCCATCAAAACAGCATCAATTTTTCAATTCTTCTACATACACTTGCACACAGTTTTTAAAGGAACTTGGCAGGTAGGTTGTTCCAAACAGCTTGGAAGAGTAACCACAGGTCTTCTGTGGATGTAGGCTGCCTCAAATCCTTCTGTCCCTTCATGTAATCCCAGACAGACATGATAATATTGAGATCAAGGCCCTGTGTGGGCCAAACCATTACTTCCAAGACTCCTTGTTCTTCTTTATGCTGAAGATAGTTCTTAACCACTTCCCGACCGGCGCACGCCGATGTACATCAGCAGAATGGCACGGCTGGGCAAATGGAATTACAGGTACATCCATTTGAATTTCCCGCTGTGCCATTGCGTGCGCGCTGCCGCCGTGAGTCGGGTCCTGTGGACTCGATCGCCGCAGGGATACCCGCGATCGCCTCACGGAAAGGAGGAATGGGGAGATGCTGATGTAAACAGCATCTCCCTGTTCTGCCTAGTGACAAGTGTCACTGATCACAGCTCCCTGTCATCGGGAGCAGTGATCAGCGTAGTGACACACACAGCCCCTCCCCCTACAGTTAAAATCACTCCCCTAGGACACACTTAACCTGTCCCCGCCCCCTAGTGGTTAACCCCTTCACTGCCAGTGTAATTTACACAGTAATCAGTGCATTTTTAATCGCACTGATCGCTGCATAAATGACAATGGTCCCAAAAATGTGTAAAAAATGTCCGACATGTCCGCCATAACGTCGCAGTCACAATAAAAATCGCTGATCATCGCCATTACTAGTAAAAAAAAAATTATTAATAAAAATGCCAAAAAAATATCCCCTATTTTGTAAACGCTATAACTTTTGCGCAAGCCAATCAATAAACGCTTATTGCGATATTTTTTTACCAAAAACATGTAAAAGAATACGATCGGCCTAAACTGAGGAAAAAAAATGGGTTTTTTTATATATTTTTGTGGGATATTTATTATAGCAAAATGTCAAAAATAATGTGTTTTTTTCTAAATTGTCGCTCTTATTTTGTTTGTAGCACAAAAAATAAAAATCGCAGAGGTGATCAAATACCACCAAAAGAAAACTCTATTTGTGGGAAAAAAAGTACGTCAATTTTGTTTGAGAGCCACGTCGCATAACTGCGCAATTGTCAGTTAAACCGACGCAGTGCCGAATCGCAAAAAGTGCTCTGGTCCGGAAGGGGGTAAAACCTTCCGGAGCTGAAGCTGTTAAAGTGGAGGTCCACCACAAAAAATAAATTGCACCAAAAAATCCCTAAAAAAATTGGAGGAAAATTTTTTTTTTTAACTCACCTGAAATGGCTGTTGCTAGGCAGTCTTCCTAATCTGCCTTTTCCTACGCCGCGGTGTAAGGCTCCACTGCCTGTTTCCCTTAGTTAGGATGGCGGCGCCGGGACCCGAGAGCCGAGGGATGGGTCGGCCTCGGGCGGCCAACATCGCGGGCACCCAGGACAGGTGTGCTTATTTAAAACAAGCACTGTAGCTGCTGACTTTAAATTTTTTTTTTCCTGGCCAGAACCCCCCTTTAATGACATTGGCTGTATGTTTGGGGTCATTTCCTTGCTGAATAAATTTGAGGCCAATCACACACCTCCCTGATGGTATGGCATGATGGATAAGTATATGGCTGTATTTCTCAGCTTCAAGGACACCATTGATCCTGACTAAATCTCCAACTGAAAAATGCAGCCCCAAACTTGCTGGGAACCCTCACCTGTTTCCTGTAGACACTCATTATTGTACCGCTCTCCAGCCCTTCATGGACAAACTGCCTCCTGCTACAGCCAAATATTTCAAATTTTGATTTATTAGTCCATAGAACCCGCTGCCATTTTTCTGCATCCCAGTTCCTATATTTTCATGCATAGTCGCTTAGTCTTGTTTCCATGTCCTGTGCAGGAACACATAGAACCTGGGGTGCAGAAAAATGGCAACAGGTGCTCTGGACTAATGAGCCAAAATTTGAAATATTTGGCTGTAGCAAAAGGCACTTTGTTCATGAAGGTCTGGAGAGCAGTTTGGGACAATGATCCCATACATACAGTTAATGTCATTATGAACTGTCTTCAGCATAAAGAAGAACACTGAGTCCTGGAAGTGACGGTTTGGCCAAACAGAGCCCTGATTTCAACATTATGGAGTCTGCCTAGGATTACATAAAGAGACAAAAGGATTTGGGGCAGCCTATATCCACAGAAGATATGTGGTTAATTCTCCAAGATGTTTGGAATAACCTACCAGATGAGTTCCTTCAAACACTGCAAGTGTACCTAGAAGAATTTAAGAATTGAGGCTGTTTTGAAGGCAAAGGGTAGTCACACCAAATATTGATTTGATTTGGATTCCTCTTCTGTTCCTCTTCTGTTCATCTACTTTCATTTTGTTAATTGATAAAAAAATAAACTATTAACACTTCTATTTCTGAAAGCATTCTTAATCACTTGCTGCCCGCCCCCCATCAAATGATGGAGGGACAGTGTGGCTCCTGTTCTGGGTGGACATCATATGACAGCGCCCCAGAATGGCCGCTCTCACGCGCCTGTGAGGGTGTGGTGGCAATGGTGGCTGTGCTATGTTCCTAGGACATGGCTCTTTAACCATGTAATTGGCTGTGTCCAATCACGGCCGGTCGCATATAAATGTGGAAGTGACATTAATTGGCTCTCCTCGCCTCACACTGAGTGTGTGACGAGGAGTGCCGATCCGCGGTATCTCCTTGCAGGGAAGACCAGGGCAGGTAATCAGGGCACTGCTCATCAGTGCCCTGATTACAGGAAAGCCCCAGCAGTGCCCATTAGTGCCACCAATCAGTCCCCATCAATGCTGCCCATCAATGGCTCCAATTAATGCCCATCAGCCGCCCAACAGCATCACCCATCAGTGCCCATCAATGCAGCCTATCCATACTGCCTATCAGTGCCCACCAGTGCCACCTATCAGTACCCACCAATGCCACCTATCAGTGCCCATCAATGCCACATATCAGTGTCGCATATCAGTGCCCATCAGTGCTGCATATTAGTGCCCCCTCATCAGTGCCACCTCATCAGTGCAGCCTATCAGTGCCCATCAGCGCACATCAGCGAAGGAGAAAAATTACTTTTTTTACAAACCTTACTGACAGAAACTAAGAAAAACCTTTTTTTGTTCAAAATTTTGGATATTTTTTTTTTTTTTTGTAAAAAATAAAAAAACCAACAGTAATTAACCACTTGCTTACAGGGCACTTAAACCCCCCCTCCTATCCAGACCAATTTTCAGCTTTCAGCGCTGACGCACTTTGAATGACAATTGCGCGATCATACAACACTGTACTCAAATTAAATTTTTATCATTTTTTCACCACAAATAGAGTGTTCTTTTGGTGGTATTTGATCACCTCTGCGGTTTTTATTTTTTATTAAAAAAATGTAAAAAGACTGAATTTAAAAAAAAACTAATTTTTTTTTTTAATATTTTGTTATAAAATTTTAAAGAGGGTAATTTATCTCCTTCATTGATGTACGCTGATGAGGCGGCACTGGTGGGCACTGATGGGTGGCAGTGATGGGCACTGATGGGTGGCAGTGATGGGCACTGATCTGGTACATTGATAGGCAACACTGCTAGGTGGCACTGATTGGCACCACTGATGGGCATTGATAGGTGACACTTGTGGGCATTGATAGGTGGCACTTGTAGGCATTGATAGTTGGCTCTCATGGGCATTGATACGTGCCACTGGTGGGCACTGTGGGCACTGTCAGGTGGCAATGTCAGGTGGCACTGGCAGGGGGTACTGGTGGCACATTTGAGGCATTATTGCCTCCTCCTCTTCGGGACCGATGTCCCTGGCTAATGAGTCGGCGATCTGCTTTTTTTTCTCCTCGCACTGTCAGCGCGAGGAGAAAAAAAAAACGATCACAGAGCTTTTGTTTTGATCATGTGATCAGCTGTCATTGGCTGACAGCTGATCAAATGTTAAGGGGCCGGTCTCAGTGACTCGGTGATCACATCGCGCTCGGTGCGCGCCCTGCAGGGCGCGCGCAAGGCACGTGCACAGGGGAGGTCGTCATATGACGGCCTCCCGGGAATGAAGGTCCGCGCTGTAGCCATCATTTGGCTATAGCGCGGATATCAAGCGGTTAAATACCACCAAAAGAAAGTTCTATTTGTGTGAAGAAAATGATTAAAACAGTTGTATGGCTGAACTCGCATTGGATTTGCAAAAAAAGGGTGCTGGGACTTTCCTGAACAGTTTGCACTGCAATCTGCAAACCGATCTGGAGGTGTCATTAACATTGTATTGACACCCGCAGCGGTTCGCAGAGGGCAGTGTGAACTGCCTGCAGGGGGGATGTGATGCGGGAAATGGCGCTGGAATCGCACTGGTTCTCACATCACTACAGTGTGAACCTAGGCTTAGGGTTTCAGATGCATGCCCCTGCCCGCCTACTTCCCTGTGATTTGACACAGTGGGAGTCTGTCAGCAGATCCCAGCCAATGATTCATGGCCGGGACCTACTGACTGGATGTGTCCAATCACAGCCCAGAGCCCTGTGTTGACAATCAACACAGGGCTCTGTACAGAGGGAATGTTCGCTTGCAAAGCAGGGAAAATAAACAAATCAGTCTATGGTAAACATCAGTACACAGTACACACATTGTTAGGCACATAATTAACCCCTTGGATGCCCCTAGATATTAACCCCCTCTCAGCCATTGTCATTAGTACAGTGTCGATGCATATTATAGCACTGATCGGTGTATAAGGCTACATTCCGGACCTAGGCATTCCAGGGGTTCTTTTGGGCAACAGGCATCCCCCAATTTTGTCGCGATTTGTTTGGGGACAATTGCCAAAAAAAAATCACACTGCGATTAGGGTGCCATTGAAGGTAATGGGATCGCAAGCATGTCTGTGCATCGATTTGGGAATTGCAGGCAGATTTACAGCGATTCCGCCCGCGATCCGGAATGCCTAGATGTGAACTGAGCCTTAGTGTCACTGGGTCCCACTATAAGTCCCACTATAAGTTGCTCCTTCTTTACAATCGGGGGGGCGCAGTTTGCCATCTTCGCCTAGGCACCGGATGACCTTGTCCCGGCATTGCCTGTTTTATGCAAAATGATGCACTGGGAAATAATCAAATTGGGTCTCTCTTCACTTGAAATACTTCTAGCCTCCAGACATAACGTGCTTCACAGGCAATAGAATACTCTTTCATGTGTTTCTACATTTTTTATTTAACCACTTGCCGCCCACCATATAGCAGAATGACGACGGCAAAGTGGTTTCAATATCCTGACTGGGCGTCATATGACGTCCTCAGGATATTGGGCCGCTTCACGACCCCGGGGGCGCTCATTGCGGCGATTGTTGTTGCGGGGTGTCAGTCTGACACGCCACAACACCAATCTAGGTAAAGAGTCTAGGTAAAGATCAGCCGTGTCCAATCACGGCTGATCACGATGTAAATAGGAAGAGCCGGTGATCGGCTTTTCCTCACTCGCGTCTGACAGACGTGAGTAGAGGAGAGCCGATCGGCTGCTCTCCTGAGGGGGGGGCTGTGCTGATTGTTTATCAGCACAGCCCCCCTCGGATCCCACCCAGGACCACCAGGGAAGCCGCCCAGGACCACCAGGGAAAACATCCACACTGGACCACAAGGTATGCCCCCTAGACCCCCAGGGAAATACTAATCTGTGCCCAGGCAGCTGCCAGTCAGTGCCCACTCACAATGCCTACCACTGCCAGTGCCAACAGGGATGCCTATCAGTGCCTCATATTAGTGCTGCCTATCAGTGCCCATCAGTGCCATCCATAAGAACCCATCTTTGCAGCCTTTCAGTGCCCATCAGTGTCGCCTATCAGTGCCCATCAGTGCCCACCAGTGCCACCCATGAGTGCCCATCAGTGCCGCATATCAGTGCCCATCGTTAGTGTCCACTCATTGGTGCCACCTCATCGGTGCTGCCTTATCAGTGCCTGTCAGTGCTGCCTTATCAGTGAAAGAGGAAACTTACTTATTTACAACATTTTTTAACAGAAACAAAAGCAAAACTTTTATTTTTTTCAAAATTTTCGGTCTTTTTTTATTTGTTTTGCAAAAAATAAAAACCGCAGAGATGATCAAATACCACCAAAAGAAAGCTCTATTTGTGGGAACAAAATTATAAAAATTTAGTTTGGGTACAGTGTTGTATGACCGCGCAATTGTCATTCAAACTGCAACAGCGCTGAAAGCTAAAAATTGGTCTGGGCAGGAAGGTGTATAAGTGCACTGTATTGAAGTGGTTAAATAAGGTTTTAATCGTACAGACCTGAGTTCAAAATTCTTATAATATTGTGCTTGCAATACTACACCATTAGAGTTTTTACTTCATGAGATACAAGGAAAGGAGTTATGGAGAGTTTATTGAAGGACAATTAGAAATGGTGTAAAAGTTGGTGAAGGGACAGATATCCAGTTGCTAAAGTAATATTTAAAAGGCACCATATATTTTCCAATTATTTAGACGTCACATGAACCCAATGAAAGGAAGTAATCCGGCACACAGGTATTGTTAAAACCAGTCAGCAATAAAAAGTCTATAAAAACAATGGTGAAACAATCAAAAAAACAGTCTCTGATCTGTGTGGAACGAGATATACTGGAGGGGATGCACGGTACCACCTGAGTTGTGACAGACCCTATGTAGTCAATGAGAGAAAGGAACAAAGGGAAGGAAGTGCCAGCTAAGTGTAGTAACTAGTACTCTGTAAAAACGTTAATAACAATGAATAAAAAACACTCACAACAGGTATACGATACAAAGGCTCATCTGGTGCAGAGTATATGGGTGTATATTCCTCCTAAATCCAATCTGCAGGACCGCTGTGAGATGTTCCAGGTGCTGGGGGGAGGGAGTTTGCCCTCTCAGGAGCCTGGAGGAGCCCCAGGAAGCCAAGCTAACCAGCGTGGAATGTACACCAGAAGTGACGTCACTGGAAAGATGAAGGACCAGAGGAGAATACAAGGCTATGTGCTAAGACCTCTAGCTCCTTCTACAGGCCCAACTATGGAGTGAATCCACAGTCGAGAATGTGGTGAAATTAATGTAGAAAAAGGTAGAGTGTTTATATACTACAACTAAAATGGACTGTAACTATATATTCTTTTTTTTAATTTATATTTTGTTTATTATTTGCATATTTTGTGTGGTGAAGGTGGTGGCTATTAATCAGGGGTCCCTAAACTTTTTGAAAAAAGGCCAGTTAACTCTCTGTCACGCTGTTTGGGGACCAGACTTTAGAAATTGGAAGTAAAAAAAAAGTCATAATGTTGGTGGTAAGTAGGATTAAAAAATTCCCTTATGTGAGTGGGAGTATTAAATAACCATTCATCTGTGGTCAGTGGGAGTTAAAAATGCCACTGCATCAGTGGTCAGTGGGAGTAATATATGCCCTACATCAGTAATCAGTGTAAGGGAAACATGACCTAGAGTAAGTGGTCAGTGCGCGTCAAAACATGCCTTTGCATCAATGGTCAATGGGAGTAAAAAATATCATATCAGTGGACAGTGGAAGTAACAAATGCCCTAAACTCAGTGGTTAATGTCCCTATTCTAGTGGTCAGTGGAAATAAAACATTTTCCTGTGTGTGTGGGAGTAAGAAATCCCCCTGAGCCATTGACCAGTGTGAGTGAAAAATACCTCTGCCTCAGTGGTCAGTGGGAGTAAAATATGCCCTCTTTTCAGTGGTAGTAATAAATGCCACAGTGTCAGGGAAAATAAAAAATGCATCGGTGGTCATTAGGAGTAAAAAAATGCCGGAGTGGCTACAGTGTGAAGGTAGCCTTAGAAAATCACAATGTGAACTCATGCGACCTCACAATTCCTTTGTGTTGCAGGGTTTTCAAATTTTCAAATTCTGTTTTATGTTTCTATTATTCCCTATTATTTGACATTACGTTTCATTTTGATGTGAGATACGAATATGTAACATTTCATTTACAATGCTTATCTCCTTTTCATTTCTGTTTTCTCTCTTTTGATTGCTGATATAACAGCTGGAAAGTCAATTTACTAAGTAACAAAAACAGAATTTTATGTAACAAGACGTTTATTGTGTTAATGTTTGGAAACAGGACTTCTGATTGGGAAAAGCTTTGTAAATTTTTTTTTTTCTTTCCTGAAACCAAGATAATAAATGTTTAATGTATTCTAAAGTGACATAACCTTTTCTAACTTGCCTGTTCTGAGTCTAATGTTTGCTGACAGTCTATTTTGTCAATTAGTTTTTAAAAGTCTGTTTCTTTCATTTTTATTTGTGCACCATAAAGGTTGATCTGCCTGGCATCTAATTTATAAATTAAATGTTTGAGTGCCTACTGAGCTGATAAATGTAAAAATAGCAAACTGTGAAAACTGTTTTCTTAAACTCGACCCATGCTTAAACATTAACATAAAGCTCTGTTAACAGTCTTGTTGAAATTGAAAAATAAGTAAAGTCTATTTTACAGAGGCATTAAATTGCAGATGCTAGTTTGGAGACCATCATAAACCAAACCTTTGCAAAATATTTCCAAAAGCTTAAAAGAAGAACTATAAAAAAATTCAGCATGGTACATTCCCCAGTGAATTCCATTCACATAGCACTTGTCCCCATCTGTACAGGGGTTGCTGAGCTGCGTTGTTGGATAGCTAGCCCCATCCTCTGCCTGTAATCGTTCACAACAGAAGTTGACAGTTTACTCTCTTTAGTCCCCTGAATAGCAGGTTGCAGCTCCAGACTGTGTGTATTAAAGGTAAGTCTTGGCTCTAACTGCCCCCATGGGAACGCCCATATTTTTAGGCTTCAGGATGGCTGGAGCTACAGTCAGCAATGACAGAAAATATAAAAAGGTATTTTATTTAACTTCCAGTGCTTGGATTTTAATGGGGGACAAATTTGTCAACAGGGACCACAGGGAATGAGCAAGTTTTTTCTCTTCAGGTAATAGTTTTCCTTTAAGCAGTGTTCTTGGAGCTGTTTAAGCAAAACCCTAGCCAAAATAAATTAATGTTGTTTTTGCAAACCAATATTGCCCAAAGAAAGCCTAGTTTGTCCCCTACAACAATGTATTCCCGAATAACTAGCGAAAATGTAAAATGTTACTCTGGTCCATAAGGGATATAAAAGGTATGAGAGCTGAATTAGTTAAAATATTTAAAATGTTTTTGTCAAATTTCGTTATTAGCAGAATTTGTTTGGTGACAGACTGATGTTTTTAAGGCTTGTGTTCTTCTTGGTGTAAATTGCAATGCTAATGTGTAAAGGTTAATTTTTTTTTAAAGTTTATAATTAAAAAATTAGGGAGCTTTTATAAACAGTATTGGACCAAAAAATTCTATTTGGTCATTTTGTTGGTGTGTATTTAACACGGATAAGAAATGGGTGAGACCTCGTGAGCTGCCAAAAAACTATAAACTACCGTGAACTAAAAACTGAAAAAGCTGCCTGCACTTCCCACACTTCCCCACAATGTGAAAAAACAAATGTATATAAATGTGCCACGCTACTCCTAACCAACAATCAATACAACCGAAGCTGTAAAGTAATCTGGATGATATGTGTAACATAAAACAGTGAATTACAAAATAATCCAATCATAATATTAAGTGCCCGTAAAATAATAATCCAATCATAATTTAAAGTGCTCGTGCTCTGTGAATCACACACAGTCCATATGGATATAAATATAATCAACACAGTGTGCACTCCTCCCCCTTCAGTTGTACCCTCACCTTAAGGGCTTAGAAAATAAGCCAAAAGATGTTTTCAGCAGATATCCTGGACCATCCTTCTATCTCCTATAAGTATACTGGCTGCTGTGTGCTGGTACTCCTCCCTGGTCACCTCCTGCTCCTAATAATAGCCCAGCTTTAAGAGGATACCAGTTTTCTCCTGGTCACTTCCAATAAGCCTCCTTGCATATGCCACATAGGAAGAATAATAGAGGCATACAATAGTGTGATACCATCTAAAACACGTCAGACAATCAGGCTCCTCCTACTGGTTTCGTCACAAATCTCATGACTTCCTCTGCGACTTCCCTGACTGATTGTCTGACGTGTGGGAAGCAGGAAGTGATCTGGAGAGGAGGCAGAGGATAGACTGAACGCTGAGAAACCGGGGCTGCAGATCCGGGATTCAGGTGACCCTATCCCCCCCTCACCACCACAGCATTACAGCACTTTAGAAGCATTCTGTTACTATGTAAATGTGACTTGTATGAACTTTGAACGTTTTTTAAGATTAAACATTTTTTAGACGGCGGGGCTTTCACACTGGAGTGAATGAAGCAGCTGTTTTAGGGCGGTTTGCAGGCGCTATTTTTAATGCTATAAGAAGTGATGAACTTTACTGTCGAGGGTACCAGGTTACAACCCTCAAAAACACCTGTATAGATGGCAGGTGTACAGGAATAGAACCAGGGCATGGTCACAATCAACAGACAATATCAGATACAGCAACAGGCAAAAGATCATGATGGGTGGTCAGCAAGCATAGTCAGATATAAGCTGAAACTGATAAATGGAGTAACAGGAACACAGGAAATAATGGGACTAGGAAATGCACATAATTTTCAGGCAACATGTCAGGAAAGGTCTGCTGGGAGTAGCAGTTCCACACAAGTGGGCGCGCTTGCAGGTGCCTATGCGCGCACGCTTGTGCGTGGGCGCGGGAGTGCACGAACGCAAGATTATCGGCGCCAGGCGCGCTATTTAAACTCTGCTGTGATGGTGAAACCCTGCTGTCTGATCTACAGCATTCCCTGAGAGTACTCTGTGTATCATGACCTGTTCCTGTGATATCCTGGCTTTCCTTGGACTGTCCTCGCATCTGTCTTATCCTCTGGCTCATCTGTACCTGCCTGTTACCAACCCGGCTTGTCCTGTGACTCTCCTTTAGCCTCCTGCATCTGCTCTAGTCCTGCTAAGCTTGTGTATGACCCGGTCTGCCTGACCTTCCTGTGTTCCAATCCCTGGGACCATCTTCCTGTATCCTGTGAGTGTCTCCTGATACCTGCCTTCTCCAGCTTCCTGTCTGCTGCATCCAGTTTATCTCAGCACTATCTGAAGCTCCAGACCAGCTGGCCAGCTGTTGATCCTGCCAGGCACTTGTGCTACCTTGTACTCCATTGCTTCATGTTCACTCTACCAGGGGCCACGAGTCAGGGATGTAAGAGAGGCCTCCCTCTGCATATCGGGCTCATCCACCAGGTACGTGACACAACAGATGTTGGTCTAAACACAAATAAATATTTAATTTGATTGACAGACTGGATGGAGACTTATCCTGATGGTTGTAAAAAAAAACAGCAGACAAGTTCCAGTGACATCTATACTTTCCAGTCTTGGACGAAATCATATTGTAGAAAGGAAGGAGAAACACCATGCTAAAAGCTACATTGTTTGTATGTATTTTTTTTCACAAATATTCTTTTGTTTTTAAAATTACTCTTTATGCTGCGCTGATCCTCTTCCCCAAAATATTTTCGCCTATAAATCAAGATCCGCTTCCCCAAACTTTAATTGATGGAGAATGCTCCTTTAGGACAGCAAGAACATTCTGCTCCTCTTGGTGTGGGATTCTCTTTGTCTAGCTAGAGGGAATGTGGGAAGATCTGGTGCATGTACTCAGTTGTACTGTTTTGTCTTTATATGATGCTTTCTTTCATAAATATATGAAAAGAAATAAATTGCTGCCAGCAAAAAAATAGAAAATGTGGCTTTTTAAAAACACACATTCAGCCTGTTATGACTGTGGGCAGTGCATGGGGAGTAGTTGTAAAGAGGCTGCAGGACACATCAGCAGAATTAAAGTGTGAAAATTCTTCCTTCTCCAACCCCCAAATTCCTAAACTATACAGCATTTTTCTCCCTAAAGGACATTCACAAAGGGTTTATATATAACTTGGAACACCATTGCCTACCAGCCCTACACTAAACTGTCCCTATGCTGTTTATCCACTTTTTGCAGTCCTTGCTTTCCATATCCTGGTTAAGTAAATTGTCAGTATGGCTGCTGAAACCCTACCTTTTTATAATGAGGGTCTGGCCCACAGAAAGCCCCCGTTATTACTAATCTAAGCCACATAACCTAAGTTTAGAAGCCAGGAAGGGGCTTTGTTGGTTGCTGTGGCAGCACAGGCAACATTTGTTTCCCCATTTCCATTACAGGCAGTTCTAAATAAAGATACTTCTAGAAATACTGTGCAGAGTAACAAGGAATATACTGCCATTAGAGAAAAATACTATCATCATTTAAACATTAAAACAAAACTTCAGACACAGAAATGAATCTGTATACTACATGTATTATAAACGTAAAAAATATATGTATTTTTAACATGAAACTAGTGTAAATACTGTCCTCCTGTGATACCCTATATAGTAGCACTGGGTGTGTGATATGTGGATTGTACCAGTCAGATTCTTCTGTATGCACATGCCCAGACTAGGAACTGGCTGACTGGAGGAAAGGGTAGAGTAAATAGATAGATGAGATTAATGTATTGCTTCTCCTTTATTGCCCAATCAGGAGAATAGCGGTGTATTTGGACCAATGTATTTAAACAATCTGAACTAATGCAGTAGAGGTCCAAAATTTAGATGTGTTGTTTTGCCCTGGTACTTGGATTACAAAACATTATAACACAAGTGAAAAGTTGAGGGACTACATGGCTTTTTATAAATATGAATCAGATCTACAACAATGCAAGGTAGGTCCCCTTAGCTGTCTGCATATATCTGACAATGTGGAAATATTGACTTGGAGCTGATATATAGGGATGAGCTTCGAGTTCGAGTCGAACTCATGTTCTACTCGAACATTGGCTGTTCGCAAGTTCGCCGAACAGCGAACAATTTGGGGTGTTCGCGGCAAATTCGAATGCCGCGGAACACCCTTTAAAAGTCTATGGGAGAAATCAAAAGTGCTAATTTTAAGGGCTTATATGCAAGTTATTGTCATAAAAAGTGTTTGGGGACCCGGGTCCTGCCCCAGGGGACATGGATCAATGCAAAAAAAAGTTTTAAAAACGGACGTTTTTTTCAGGAGCAGTGATTTTATTAATGCTTAAAGTCAAACAATAAAAGTGTAATATCCCTTTAAATTTCGTACCTGGGGGGTGTCTATAGTATGCCTGTAAAGGGGCGCATGTTTCCTGTGTTTAGAACAGTCTGACAGCAAAATGACATTTGGAAGGAAAAAACTCATTTAAAACTACCCGCGGCTATTGCATTGCCGACAATACACATAGAAGTTCATTGATAAAAACGGCATGGGAATTCCCCACAGGGCAACCCCGAACCAAAATAATAAAAAAAAAATGATGTGGGGGTCCCCCTAAATTCCATACAAGGCCCTTCAGGTCTGGTATGGATATTAAGGGGAACCCCAGCCAAAATTTTTAAAAAAAATTGACGTGGGGTTCCCCCTAACTTCCATACCAGACCCTTCAGGTCTGGTATGGATTTTAAGGGGAACCCCGCGCCAAAAAAAAAAAAAAAAAACGGCGTGGGGTCCCCCTAAAAATCCATACCAGACCCTTATCCGAGCACGCAACCTGGCAGGCCGCAGGAAAAGAGGGGGGGACGAGAGTGCGGCCCCCCCCTCCTGAACCGTACCAGGCCACATGCCCTCAACATTGGGAGGGTGCTTTGGGGTAGCCCCCCAAAACACCTTGTCCCCATGTTGATGAAGACAAGGGCCTCATCCCCACAACCCTGGCCGGTGGTTGTGGGGGTCTGCGGGCGGGGGGCTTATCGGAATCTGGAAGCCCCCTTTAACAAGGGGACCCCCAGATCCCGGCCCCCCCCCTGTGTGAAATGGTAAGGGGGTACTTACCCCTACCATTTCACTAAAAAACTGTCAAAAATGTTAAAAATGACAAGAGACAGTTTTTGACAATTCCTTTATTTAAATGCTTCTTCTTTCTTCCTTCATCTTCTTCTTCTTCTGGTTCTTCTGGCTCTTCTGGTTCTTCCTCCGGCGTTCTCGTCCAGCATCTCCTCCGCGGCGTCTTCTATCTTCTTCTCCTCGGGCCGCTCCGCACCCATGGCATGAGGGGGGAGGCTCCCGCTCTTCTCTTCATCTTCTTCTTCATCTTCTTCTTCATCTTCTTCTTCTTCTTCTTCTCTTCTTCATCTCTTCTTCCTTCTTCATTTCTTCTCCGGGCCGCTCCGCAGCCATGCTGGCATGGTGGGAGGCTCCCGCTGTGTGACGGCGTCTCTTCGTCTGACGGTTCTTAAATAACAGGGGGCGGGGCCATCCGGTGACCCCGCCCCCCTCTGACGCACGGTGAATTGACGGGACTTCCCTGTGACGTCACGGGGAATGCCACAGGGAAGTCCCGTCATGTCCCGTGCGTCAGAGGGGGGCGGGGTCACCGGGTGGCCCCGCCCCCGTTATTTAAGAACCGTCAGACGAAGAGACGCCGTCACACAGCGGGAGCCTCCCTCCATGCATGGATGCGGAGCGGCCCGCAGAAGAAATGAAGAAGGAAGAAGAGATGAAGAAGAGAAGAAGAAGAAGAAGAAGATGAAGAAGAAGATGAAGATGAAGAAGAAGATGAAGAGAAGAGCGGGAGCCTCCCCCCTCATGCCATGGGTGCGGAGCGGCCCGAGGAGAAGAAGATAGAAGACGCCGCGGAGGAGATGCTGGACGAGAACGCCGGAGGAAGAACCAGAAGAGCCAGAAGAACCAGAAGAAGAAGAAGATGAAGGAAGAAAGAAGAAGCATTTAAATAAAGGAATTGTCAAAAACTGTCTCTTGTCATTTTTAACATTTTTGACAGTTTTTTAGTGAAATGGTAGGGGTAAGTACCCCCTTACCATTTCACACAGGGGGGGGGCCGGGATCTGGGGGTCCCCTTGTTAAAGGGGGCTTCCAGATTCCGATAAGCCCCCCGCCCGCAGACCCCCACAACCACCGGCCAGGGTTGTGGGGATGAGGCCCTTGTCTTCATCAACATGGGGACAAGGTGTTTTGGGGGGCTACCCCAAAGCACCCTCCCAATGTTGAGGGCATGTGGCCTGGTATGGTTCAGGAGGGGGGGGGGCCGCACTCTCGTCCCCCCCTCTTTTCCTGCGGCCTGCCAGGTTGCGTGCTCGGATAAGGGTCTGGTATGGAATTTAGGGGGAACCCCACGTCAATTTTTTTTTTACATTTTGGCTGGGGTTCCCCTTAATATCCATACCAGACCTGAAGGGCCTTGTATGGAATTTAGGGGGACTCCCACATCATTTTTTTTTTTAATTTTGGTTCGGGGTTGCCCTGTGGGGAATTCCCATGCCGTTTTTATCAATGAACTTCTATGTGTATTGTCGGCAATGCAATAGCCGCGGTAGTTTTAAATGAGTTTTTTCCTTCAAAATGTCATTTTGCTGTCAGACTGTTCTAAACACGGGAAACATGCGCCCCTTTACAGGCATACTATAGACACCCCCCAGGTATGAAATTTAAAGGGATATTACACTTTTATTGTTTGACTTTAAGCATTATAAAAATCACTGCTCCTGAAAAAACGGCCGTTTTTAAAACTTTTTTTTGCATTGATCCATGTCCCCTGGGGCAGGACCCAGGTCCCCAAACACTTTTATTGACAATAACTTGCATATTAGCCTTTAAAATTAGCACTTTTGATTATTCATGTTCGTGTCCCATAGACTTTAACGGTGTTCGCGTGTTCGAACGAATTTTTTTCCTGTTCGCATGTTCTGGTGCGAACCGAACAGGGGGGTGTTCGGCTCATCCCTACTGATATACCACGTGTTCTAAATCACTATTGATTACTGAGCCTGCATATCACATATACTGTATATGATGTTGTTTATATATATATATATATATATATATATATATATATATATATACATAAAAAACATCAACTGTGCTATGTTTCAAGCAGTGTTTGCATATCAGAGTACTGCAGGACTCTAAGGATACTTAAAGTGTTTGTTACCCTGAAAAAAAATTGGATCCTGTTCCCTTAAAGCATGGATAAGAGCACAATGTTTGTGCTGTGTAATTTGGCCCTCTGTATCACCTGAAATGCCTGGCTGATCCTGCCTGGTCTGCCCTTCCCTCTGTAAACTGAGCACGGTTTATCATGGGTGCTGAGCTCTGACACTGTGGTCGTCATCCACAGCTCTCCTTTCTGCTCTCCTGTGTCCTCCTCTGTCCTCCTCCCCCCTCCCCTTCCTGCCTGTCAGCTCCATCCACTCCACGATCCTCCTCTCCTGCCATCTATAGTATAAGCATGCCACCCCCTCTGTTAAAAACATTATGTGTCCCTGTGCCTGTTCTGTATAGAAAATATGCCATTTCTACCTATATCAAAGCATCTCCTGGCGCTCATGTGACTCCTCGGCTCTCTCTCCTTCCCGGCTGACCTAAGCGGGAGTGCTCGGCCCCTCTAGCTATAGCTGTCAGCCTAGAAGAGGAGAGAGCCAAGAAGTCACGTGAGTGCTGGGAGACGCACTGATATAAGGTAGACATCTGCATCTTTTTTATACAGCACAGGCACAGGGACACATAATGTTATTTAACAGAGGGGATGGCATGCTTATACTATAGTGGCTTAACAACCACTTTAAGGTATGTGCATGTACCAGACTAGACTAGAAGCTGTGGGTCTAGAGATTTCACAGCAGAGATACTAAATGAGGACACAGTAATGACTGTAAGAACAGAGATGGCTTGGCTGAAGCTAAGGATGTTGCAAAGGCTCTGAGGTAACTGGGGGGCAGCAAAGGCTTCAGGTGCAGCAGAAATTGGGGCAGTGGATTCTGCTGAGATTGAAGCTGTTGTTATCCAAGCATGCAGCCTTGTAAGCCAGGAAAGTGTGTGTGTGTTTGCGGGGGGGGGGGGGGGGGGATGGAGAGGCAAGCTTGCCCCCTTCCTTACTGAAATATACCATGCCAGATGAGTTCATTGGTGGGGGGCAGCTTGTCCCCATGTGTATGAGGACAAGTGCTGGACTTTGTGGATGAGTAAATGCCACAAAAAAATGTGACATGCAAATAAAAACAAGTTCTTTGGTAGCAGAGATGGTGCACCAGAGATGCTTACTGAGGCTACAGCAAGGATTGCAGGTGCAGAAATGCCTTAAATGAAGCTGTGGCTCCAGTCTGCTAGGAAGCAATGGAGGCTGCTGGTGCAGCGGAGTTGCTGTAAAGATGTGGATGAGGCTGGGAGAAGCAGAGGCTGTAGAAGCAGCTGATACTGAAACAATGGATACTAGGGAAGATAAGTAACAGATATTTGAAATTCTATCTCCATTACTGGGACCAACCTAACTGGTGCAATGCTAGTGTGCCTTTTGTCTAACAACGTGTGAAATTTTTTTAAAAAGCATAAAAATAAACATTAGGTTGCATGAAATTCCCACACTGAATTTGTCATCTATGCATAAATACAATGTTATAATGTTTGTATATTTTATTTTTTATAAATGGCAAATGGAAACTGTAAATTGTAATTGGAAGTTGTTTCTTTTGCAGTACTATACAGAATCCACTAATCGTTACTGACTGGTTTCCAAGAAGTTGATTGCATTCTTTCATCTTCCAGCTATTTGTGATTGTACCACAAGCCCTTTGCTGAGTCTTATAGAGCTGTTCTTTCACTTTCCTATATTTGTACTGTTTGTCATGGCAAATATGGAAAAAATGGCAGATTCAAGAATGCACATATTGATTAAAAGCATAGTAGTATTACGACAGTTAAAAAATAAATATAATCAGATACAGAGAATTTATTCTGTCATCCAAAGTGTAATTTATTTTTCATTTTTAACATGGCGAGGTGAAAGTGATCTTCATTTGTCATTGCTAATGGTAGACAGGCTGCCTGTTTAGCTAACACATTTTAGGCTTTCATTTGTCAAGGGAATATTGACTGAACTGGAGTGTGGAGGAGAGGACTGACTGCATCTTATACTCACTATTGGCAATTATGTAGTAGAAAATATTCTGTAAATCGGATTTCTTCTATGTCGAAAACAGAATATACCAGTCTTATCTCTTATTAACACAGTTATGGGGATGTATGCTGATCTAAAACGTCTATAGTTTTCAACTTGAAAAAGAAGGCAGTGGACCTTATACAAAAAAAAATAATAATATGCAAACAAACTTATAATTTAAACTTGGTATTGTTAAATTCAATAATAGCCATGTCAGATGTAATTTGCATAGCATTGCTACTGATTTAGATTGGTTGATTTATTTGATATATGGCTTGTTTACAAAGAACTACATTTATGTAAAAATCAATGGGATTTTTATGCATTGGCTGATATTAATTTAAACCCTTTCTTTTTATTTGTGCTGAAGAGTAGCTTTGGGAGGCAGAGCTGCTAACACTATGAAGATTATTTTAAAATGATATCTTTGTAGAGCAGAAAAAATGTAAGTGTACAGGTGCTAATAAAATGTAGCTTTTGCCGTTTCTTTTGCATAAAGTGCTTACAAATTGTATGCCATTTTTCACAGCAATTAGCATTCAAGTGCTATTGGTTGTTCTGTATAGCTGAAAACTGTAGATATTAAAATACCTTATAATATGGGGTGTGGCTTGCGCGCGCACAAAGATGGCAGCCTAAGCCGTGAGCTCTGCACCGCCGACCGGACAAACATCGACGAATGGGCACAAACAAAGCTCCATCCAACCTCTCGGACACACACCGCACTCCCACAGGATCCGCCACCGAGACGTCCCGCAAAAAGGAGCCAGGACAGAGGCCCGAAACTACCTTTTTCTTCCTGCCTGGCCGGGAGCAGGGAAGAAGCCAAGATGGCGCTGCCGGAGCAACAGCGCGACACTCCGCGGCCTACACAGACCTCCCCGAGGACCATCCACAAGACATACAACATAGATCAGCATCCTCCTCTCAACACGAATCCTCTCCAGCAACCCCGGTCTCCCAAAGCCCAGCCAAATCAAGGATGCGGATGAATCCAAATCATCAGACGCAGTGAGTACAGGCCTGCATAATGACAATGCTATCTATTCACTGCAATCGTCCATAGCTGCATTCCCAACATCAGGGCGACCGATGCTATGCAATCTTCCAAGATGCACAATTGGCCAAATGAGTTCAGATATGTTGCATTGTTTGAAGGATCTGAAGCAAATAAAGGAGACTACCACTGCTTTACAGCTAAGAATCAGAGATTTTGTAGACATGCTTGCCAAATTTGGCAAGCATGTCTACAAAATCTCTGATTCTTCGCTGTAAAGCAGTGGTAGTCTCCTTTATTTGCCATTGTTTGAAGGATCTGGAGCAAATAAAGGAGACTACCACTGCTTTAATGTTCCGCCGCGTGTGTGTGTAGCATGTAGAAGAGAGATGGTCACGCCCCAGCGTCATGACGTACTGAGAGCAGAGTTTCATGCATGCTCGGTGTATATAAAGCCATAATGCACGGTCAATGTAACGGCTGTAGGAACGATCTTGGAGTGGAGGACGAACGATCACCATCGCCAACACACGAAAGGAGCCAGAAAACGAAAGGACAATTGGAAATTGGGGCATAGATAGTGGCCTATACTGTTTAGATTGAGGCCTAGATTGGGAGCAGCTTATGAGATAAGCCAGACATTATGTTATGTCTTGTGTTCTGTCTTGCAGGCATCATATCATTTATCATGACGGATATATTTACTGCGCCTGACTTTTTGCCCCAATTAATTGACCTGTACCAGGAGCTGCCCTGTTTCTGGAAGTTCAAGACTCGAGATTATTCCAATAAAATCTTGAGGAAGGCAGCGTTGAAGAAACTGCTTGAGTTGGTGAAGCCAGTGTACCCCAGGGCAGACATCAACTATGTCAAGAGAAAAATCTCAAACCTGAGGAGTACTTTTAAAAGGGAGCTCAACAAGGTGATGGACTCACAGAGATCTGGAGTATCAGCAGATGGCATATATGTCCCCAGGCTGTAGTATTACAACAGCCTGCATTTTTTGTCCAACCAGACAGAATCCAGGCCATCGCTGTCTACACTCCCTTCGACATCTGCTGAGGCCACAGCTCCAGAGGTCCACCCAGGTCCTGCTGCACAGGATAAAGATGTGGATGATCCCAGCTTGACCCAGGTATAGCATTGTTGAACATATTTGTATCCAAAAAAACAATGAGGATAACTAAACTTCATTGTTTAAATATTTCTGCTTAAAAAAGTGGTTTCCATATCAATAGACAGTAGTGACCAAAAATCATTTGTACAACAATAAAAAATGCTGGGGTCAGAATGATAGTCTTTTCTATTTGTCCACATTCAATTTGCAACAGTGAGGAGATCAAAATTGTGTGTGATTGATTACCAAACCCTAAAAAAGATTCTAATTATGTCCCATTTTCATGCACAGGAAAGTGTCAGTCAGGAGGAGCCAGTGGCCAGCAGCCAGACGAAGTCCCAGATCCCTCCCCTACACCCTCCTGCTAAAAGGGCCAGGAAGGGCAGGAGTCTGGACGAGGCCACAGCTGCCTTCCTTAGCCAGGCCGCTACTGCTATCGGGACAGACCCAGATGAAGCTGAGGGATTTTCCATGCTGACTGCCAATAAATTAAGGCAGATGGATGGGGAGCAAAGGAGCAAGTGTGAGGAACTCATCCTGCAGCTCCTCAACAAGAGGGTGAGGAGCCAAATCTCTGAAAACACACACCTGTGTGATTTTGTGGCCCCACATCCACCACCTCCACAGCCAACCCACACACCACAGCCACCCCACCCACCACAGCAGCATGGCGGTCAGTGGCAATACCAGCCAGAAGACCCCAACAAGCCCGCTGAACTGGGGATTTTCACCCCTTCACCACTTACTAATTTTTTTTTTTTTTTGGTTGAATAATTATTTTATTTGTTATATTTTCTATATTTTTGCATGCATAGAATGCACTTTTTAATTAAGTTCTTTGTATTTGGATGGCAGATAGCATCTCTAATTTAACTTGTTTTATTTTTTTTCTGCACAATAAAAAAATTGTGGAGAATAATACTTGGCTATGTGTTTTACTTCAAATGGCAGTTTGGGAGTAGGCGGTTACATTTTTAAAAATACAATGTAAAATTAACAAGGGACAACAACATAGTTGTAACTTTGATCTTAAAAACTACAGGATAATGGTGTTGTGATAACTTGCACAAAAAAAAATAACAAGCAAAATAATATTATTCTTGATATCACTAGAAAAAAAAAGCCTTTGAAAAGAAGTTTGCCATAACTCCATCAGTAAAGCAGCTTCATTATTATCCCATTAAAGAAGAAGAGAATGTGCGCTGCATTTCGAGATTTCATAATTTGCCGCGTCACGAATGTTAATTCTCCATTATGAATGCTAGTTTACAAGCCCGACTTCTTCCGAGCATGCGTGTGTGTACTTTGGACTTTTGTGTGATGGACTAGTGTACACACGATAGGAAAATCCTACAACAGACCGCTGTCCGCATGAAAATTTACTAGCCTGCCATCCAACATTTGTTGGCGGAAAGTTGGCTAACAATTGTCTGATGGAGTGTACTAACGGTCGGATTTTAGGCAAACAGTCTCTCATCACACAATTCTCTGAAAAAAAGATTACAGCGCACACATACAAATATGACATTCAACTGCTGCGGGGCTATTTAAAAACACCTGAGCACAGTCAGAAAATATGGGGATTTAGTTACACCATATGGCCATATAGTGCTAAGCCCACTACTACGTCAAAGTACCCCAATATCATTGGGTCCTACGCTATCCATAGAGTGGAAGATCCTGCTTCTCTGAACCATGGGACATCACACAATTCCCTGCTGAAAATCTGATCATGTGTATGAGGTTTTAGAGGGTCTATGTTTGTGTAGAGGTAGTTGCACTGTTTATTGTTCAAAAGTAGAAGAACCACAAAACAAGACAGAGGGTACACGGGCTACTATACACATACCACTAACAAGCCATCAGGTCAGGTGTATCAAAGCTTGTTGTCAAAGTAAAACATCAGCTTCCAGTCCACAATACATCATTATCCACATCACAAAATGGAATGGGACAAACTGAACATAGTTTGGGCCAACAAACTATGTAGTTAAAAAGCTGGAGTTGTCTTTTAAATTGAAAAAGTGCAAAAAGTTTAAACTGTAGAAATAGAACTAAAATGAACATCCAACAAAATAGCAAAGGGCCTGCCCTACCCTTTCTATTCTGTTATACTTCAAATTTACAGTCCACTGTAATTTGTATAGTGCAAAAGTGCCACAACTAGACAATTCGAACATAGTAAATTAACTGGACTGTACTTTAGAATCTATTTCAGTAAAAGTGGCAGATTTTGCTTTAAGAACAAAAGTTGTTTAGCTTTCTCACAGGAGAGTAGGGATGAGCTTCGAGTTCGAGTCAAACTCATGTTCGACTCGAACATTGGCTGTTCGCAAGTTCGCCGAACAGCGAACAATTTGGGGTGTTCGCGGCAAATTCGAATGCCGCGGAACACCCTTTAAAAGTCTATGGGAGAAATCAAAAGTGCTAATTTTAAAGGCTAATATGCAAGTTATTGTCATAAAAAGTGTTTGAGGACCTGGGTCCTGCCCCAGGGGACACGGATCAATGCAAAAAAAAGTTTTAAAAACGGCTGTTTTTTCAGGAGCAGTGATTTTAATAATGCTTAAAGTCAAACAATAAAAGTGTAATATCCCTTTAAATTTCGTACCTGGGGGGTGTCTATAGTATGCCTGTAAAGGGGCGCATGTTTCCAGCAAAATGACATTTTGAAAGAAAAACCCATTTAAAACTACCCGCGGCTATTGTATTGCCGACAATACACATAGAAGTTCATTGATAAAAACGGCATGGGAATTCCCCAAAGGGGAACCCCGAACCAAAATTAAAAAAAAAAATGGACGTGGGAGTCCCCCTAAATTCCATACCAGGCCCTTCAGGTCTGGTATGGATATTAAGGGGAACCCCGGCCAAATTTTTTTTAAAAAAATGGCGTGGGGTTCCCCCTAAATTCCATACCAGACCCTTCAGGTCTGGTATGGATTTTAAGGGGAACTCCGCGCCAAAAAAAAAAATAAAACGGCGTGGGGTCCCCCCAAAAATCCATACCAGACCCTTATCCGAGCACGCAACCTGGCAGGCCACAGGAAAAGAGGGGGGCGAGAGTGCGCCCCCCCTGGACCGTACCAGGCCACATGCCCTCAACATTGGGAGGGTGCTTTGGGGTAGCCCCCTAAAACACCTTGTCCCCATGTTGATGAGGACAAGGGCCTCATCCCCACAACCCTGGCCGGTGGTTGTGGGGGTCTGCGGGCGGGGGGCTTATCGGAATCTGGAAGCCCCCTTTAACAAGGGGACCCCCAGATCCCGGCCCCCCCCTGCGTGAAATGGTAAGGGGGTACTTACCCCTACCATTTCACTAAAAAACTGTCAAAAATGTTAAAAATGACAAGAGACAGTTTTTGACAATTCCTTTATTTAAATGCTTCTTCTTTCTTCTATCTTCCTTCATCTTCTGGTTCTTCTGGCTCTTCTGGTTCTTCCTCCGGCGTTCTCGTCCAGCATCTCCTCCGCGGCGTCTTCTATGCCACGGAGGAGATGCTGGATGAGAACGCCGGAGGAAGAACCAGAAGAGCCAGAAGAACCAGAAGAACCAGAAGATGAAGGAAGATAGAAGAAAGAAGAAGCATTTAAATAAAGGAATTGTCAAAAACTTTCTCTTGTCATTTTTAACATTTTTGACAGTTTTTTAGTGAAATGGTAGGGGTAAGTACCCCCTTACCATTTTCCTGCGAGCCTGCCAGGTTGCGTGCTCGGATAAGGGTCTGCTATGGATTTTTGGAGGGACCCCACGCCGTTTTTTTTTTTGGCGCGGGGTTCCCCTTAAAATCCATACCAGACCTGAAGGGTCTGGTATGGAATTTAGGGGGAACCCCACGTCATTTTTTTTTTAAATTTTGGCCGGGGTTCCCCTTAATATCCATACCAGACCTGAAGGGCCTGGTATGGAATTTAGGGGGACTCCCACGTCATTTTTTTTTTTTTAATTTTGTTTCGGGGTTCCCCTTTGGGGAATTCCCATGCCGTTTTTATCAATGAACTTCTATGTGTATTGTCAGCAATGCAATAGCCGCAGGTAGTTTTAAATGGGTTTTTTCCTTCAAAATGTCATTTTTCTGTCAGACTGTTCTAAACACAGGAAACATGCGCCCCTTTACAGGCATACTATAGACACCCCCCAGGTACGAAATTTAAAGGAATATTACACTTTTATTGTTTGACTTTAAGCATTATAAAAATCACTGCTCCTGAAAAAACGGCCGTTTTTAAAACTTTTTTTTGCATTGATCCATGTCCCCTGGGGCAGGACCCAGGTCCCCAAACACTTTTTATGACAATAACTTTCATATTAGCCTTTAAAATTAGCACTTTTGATTATTCATGTTCGTGTCCCATAGACTTTAATGGTGTTCGCGTGTTCGAACGAACTTTTTTCCTGTTCGCATGTTCTGGTGCGAACCGAACAGGGGGGTGTTCGGCTCATCCCTACTGATATACCACGTGTTCTAAATCACTATTGATTACTGAGCCTGCATATCACATATACTGTATATGATGTTGTTTATATATATATATATATATGGTGCGAACCGAACAGGGGTGTGTTCGGCTCATCCCTACAGGAGAGACGGTTCCTCTTCTCGTCAAGAATATGAGATGCCAGACTGAATAGTCTGTACTGGTGCTTGGGGTAGATAAATATCTGCGTGCAATCTGTTGAAGCAATGGAAAACGTTCTTTGTTAATGCGCCAGGACTTAAGGGATTGTCGCTTCTGGCAATAGACTGTTTAGCTACATAAATCACCAGCTGTTGGGTAGCTGCAGTTGTTGTGGAACTGCTATGGACCAGGGTGCATTCATGTAAAATTTCTTCAAACATATCAGATAGCGAGGGAGTATGTTCCTCTTCACTTGCATGTGACCATTTCTCTGGTATACTTTCCTCTGTGCTACACCTTGAAACTCCTTCACCAGATGCTTCCATCACCTCCATGTATGCCTGTATCATTTCCTGTGCATGCTGCTTTTTCTCCACATTAAAATAATGCTCTTTAAATCGAGGATCTAGAACTGTTGCAATGCAGTACAGGGCGTTGGACTCAGTGTCTTGAAACCGGTTGTTAACAGCCTCCAGTAGAGTGGTTTTAGCCTTTTTTATGTCATGGTCTGTTTCTGCTTCTTTTCCTAGCAGACGCTTCAGTACAGCAATCAAAGGAATAACTTCAGCAATGGAAGCATTAGCTGAGCTTTTTTCTTTCGTTAACTGTTCAAATGGAGATAGAAGAGACAAACTATTTTCAACTAACATCCACTGATGTGCACTCAGTGTTGCCGGCAGCTTGTAATCTACAATGTACGCAGCTAAAACACGCTTTTGTACGAAAAGACTTTGCAGCATATAGTAGGTGCTTTTCCAATGAGTGGCTACATCTTGCTGCAGTTGTTTCAGTGGCATGCCAATATGTATCTGCAAGGCTTGTAATCTGGAATAAGCAAGCGGAGCATGCTTAAAGTGACCCACAATTTTTGTTCCTTTTGATACTATATCTGATATGGTGCGCTGACTCCACCATAACCTTTGCCATGTTCCGCACATTATTTCGGACAATCGGATGCACTTTAGACTTCTCAATGTGCCAAGTGTCAAGCATTGATATGCAGATATTGCTACTGCAGTATGTGATCCATGTGATCCAAACTCATGTGCATTAAGTAGGATGTTTTGCAATTGAAATTTGGCATCTATACACTGTGCTGTCAGGCTAAGCATGCTAGTTGGACTAACATCTGAGCTCCAAATGTCGGTAGTAAAACTGATTGCTGTGATGTCGGTAGTCATAAGCTCATAATTGTGTTTTGTAACACTGCCAAACAATTCAGGTAGACAGGTATCTGCAAAGTAGCGTCTGCTTCGTAGTGTGTAACATGGCTCAATATGTTGCATGAGCCTTTGGAATCCAATGACCTCCACAACAGAGAATGGCTGGTCGTCTAATGCAATAACCTCCATAATTCTCTCTGTAATGCCACAAGCTTTGGGACTGTCACTTGTACATTTTTTAACCATTTCGAAGACTGAGGCCACAGATAATGTTGAGCCTGAGGCACTTTTTGGAAGCAGTACTGTTTTCTTGTATTCTGTATGCTAAACTGGATGATGTGTTTTCAGGTGGTGTATCAAACCTGTTGTTGAAAAATGCCTTGGCACTGTACCTCCTCTTGAAATTTCTGCTGAGCAAAGACTGCAGATTGCAAATTTAGGGTCTTTATCAGAAACGTTCAAATATTTCCACTCTGCAGACACAGCGCAGAAGAATGATCTATAGTTGGAGTAAAGTCTGAGGGAGAAAAAAATGAGGACTAATTCAATTTTAAAAAGAAACCCCAGGCAGCAATAAAAAAAGCCTAACCTAACCAATCTTTTTTTTTAACAGTGCAGCACTCTTGCCATACAAGGTAGTTAGTTATGTCTGTACTCTGCACTGTAGTACATCTTGTACCAAAGAATAAAAATATATATATTGATTGCATGCTATTTGATATATTCAGTACAGTAGAATATTATTACCAGTACTAGTGTCTACTACTACTAGTAGCATTTAAAAAAAATCATGTCAGTGTAGTATAACAAAAACTACTGAATGCTATCTCTCTCTTTCTAAATAGCAGTTCAAACATGCATTATCTTGTTATATAGATTAGTAGTAGTAGAACTTACTAAATAGTAGTTACATGAATATCTCTTTCTAAATAGCATGCATTTAATGTTTTTTATTTTTTATACTGTACTAGTTGGATTGTCAGTTAGTTTAAGGGAAAAGAGTTGGAAAGATCTCCAGTAGCAATGCTCAATAGTAGTAATAGTAGCAATTCAGGAGGGACAGTGCCCACTCTCTAATGCTGAATGCAGCCCTGTATGCTCATGTCTCCTGAATCCCAGCTGCGTCTCAACCATGAGGAACCTGCTCTCGACTCCAGCCTCCACACACAGGGAAAGTGCTCCCAACTCAAGTGTCTCAACAGCAGGGAATGTGCTCAGGAGTCCAGCGAGGAATGTGCACGCTGTAAACACAGCGAGTGACATCACCCGGCGGCGCCCCCACCGATACTGCGCATGCACAATTATCGCTGCCATTATCGGCAATTCTTTTCTTTCACCAATGTGGCGAAAACACTATTTTTGGCCAATATGTTTTGGCTGCAGAAATTTCGCTGCATCCCTACACAAAATTCATACCAGACCCTTGTCAACTCATGCAGCCTGGCTGGGACTCCCTGGCAAAGCACCTTGTCCAGGGGTATATCATGAAATGAGTGGGCCCATGTGCAAGATAAAAAGTGGGCCCTAGTCATTGATAAACAAAAAAAATTTTGCGTGCTTAGCACCTCGGGGCGAACAGAGGCTGTAGTTTAAATTGCACTAAATAGTGGGTGTGGCTTAAAGGGGTGTGGTTAAATAGAGTCTGAGATGCGTGCAGAACGTGGTATTGTTAAATAAGGAATGTACAGTGCATAGTGTACGGCGTGGGTAATATGTGCAGGAGAGGGGTGTGGAGAGTATGGCAGTGGCAGGGGCGGATCCAGGGGGGGCACACACTGACACTCTGAAATTGAATGTTATTTATATCCTGCCGCTCCGCTCCGGCCGCTGTGCCGGCCCGAGTCTCTCTCTCTCTCTCTCATGTGCCGATCATCAGCGAGAGAGAGACTCGCGTGTGGTACGGGCGGCAGCGGGCGGTCAATAACACTGAGGGAAGGAGGTGGGTGGAGCTTCTTCCCTGCACTCGTTGCTAGACGCCAGGCGGCCCTGGCGTTAGCAACGAGTGACGTCAGTCAGGTCAGCGTCAGTCACACTCTCAGCCGAGCCGACCGGCGGCCGGTGTGAGTGTGACTGTGATGTGACACAGCCTGCCCTGGAGCGGCGCCTCCTAATCCGATACATACAGCAGAGTGAGTCTCAGAGAGAGCAGACAGCAGCCAGTAACTCAGTGAGTGTGGCTGAGTCTGTGACACAGCAGGCAGCCTGGAGCGGCACCTCCGAGGAGTCCTATCCTATATGATACAGCAGACAGCTGAGCTGAGTGTCCGGCAGCTCCGTGTGAGGGTGGGCAGGCAGGCGGGAGAGAGAGCGGATTGGACGGGCGTCTCCGTGTGTGGATGGGCGGGGGAAACTAAGGCTGAGCAGGCTAGGTGTGTGTGGGGGGGTGGCTGGCCAATCAGCGAGCTGACGGGCAGGGGAGCAGAGAGATGACATCATCTCTCACTGCCCCCACATCTCTGCATTAACTTCCGCCCTCACTGTGCAGGTAGCGTGGGCAGCAGGGAGATTACATTATCTCTCTGCTGCCTGTCTCTGGGACAAGGAAGCAAGAAAAAAGCAAAACACCACCTTACCTGGCACGTGACAATCCGCATCTAGTGGCAGATGACGTGCAAAGTGACAATCCGCATCTAGTGGCATATGACGTGGCAAGTGACAATCCGCATCTAGTGGCAGATGACGTGGCAAGTGACAATCCGCATCTAGTGGCATATGACGTGGCAAGTGACAATCCGCATCCAGTGGCATATGACGTGGCAAGTGACAATCCGCAATGTGTGGCATTTGACGTGACAAGTGACAATCCACAATGTGTGGCATATGACATGGCAAGTGACAATCAGCATCTAGTGGCAATTGACGTGGCAAGTGACAATCCGCAATGTGTGGCATAGGACTTGGCAAGTGACAATCAGCATTCAGTGGCAATTGACGTGGCAAGTGACAATCCGCAATGTGTGGCATATGACGTGGCAAGTGACAATCTGCATCCAGTGGCAGGTGACGTGGCAAGTCACAATCCACAAGGTGTGGCAAGTGACAATCCGCATCTAGTGGCAGGTGTCAATCTGCATCTGGTGGCAGGCAAGTGACAATCCACAAAATGTGGCAGGCAACGGTGGCACGTGACACGCTCGGGGTTCCCACTGATTCTGCATTATGGTGAGTTGAATGATTTCATTTTATATTACAATGTAATAATAGAAATAATGCGCTTCAATCATCCTGACACCATAACAACCATGGTGCTGGGATGATTAAAGCACCAACAACAGCCATTTCCCCGATAAATTGTCCGCAAAAAAAAAAGTATATTTCTGGCAGTGCCCCTCCCGAGACTAGGCTCTGGATCCGCCCCTGGGCAGTGGGTGGTATGTGCAGGATGGTGTCAACAGGGCAGTGTATGGTGTCAGCAGTTTTTTTTACAATTTTATTTTTTATTATTTTTTCTTTTAATTTTCTTCACAGTGCTTCTTGAGGGGAGGGAAGGGGGCAGTGGACAGCGCAGTAGGTCAGTGGACCTTATAAAAAAAAAAAAAAATAATAATATGCAAATACCTTATAAATTAAACTTGCCATTGTTGAATTCAATAATGGACATGCCAGATGCAATTTGCATAGCAATGCTACTGATTTAGATTGGTTGATTTATTTGATATATGGCTTGTTTACAAAGGACTACATTTGTGTAATAATCAATGAGATTTTTATGCATTGGCTGATATTCATTTAAACCATTTCTTTTTATTTGTGCGGAAGAGTAGCTTTGGGAGGCAGAGCTGCTAACACTATGAAGATTATTTTAAAATTATATCTTTATAGAGTAGAAAAACATTAAGTGTGCAGGTGCTACTAAAATGTAGCATTTGCTGTTACTTTTGCATAAAGTGCTTTCAAATTGTATGCCATTTTTTCACAGCAATTAGCATTAAAGTGCTATTGGATGTTCTGTATAGCTGAAAACTGTAGATGTTGAAATACCTAATAATATAATATTAGTGTTACCTTATGTCCACAATATCTCTCAATACTATGACAAGCCTCCACTGTCCTGGACACTACATGAAGATACTTTGAAAATGTACTGCTCTGAGATTCATAAAATAATTTTGATCCAATCAAAAATATTCTATAGATGTTGAAGATTTTATGTCTTTGTTCTAACCAGATACCTTTATTTTTTAGGATCATTATGTAGTTACGGGAATTCATGTTGTGTAATGTCTTCCCAATTATTGAGAAAGAGGAGCAGCAACCAGGAATTGGGGTTTGAGGTTGAACACAAGGTTTGTTGTGAACGTAGGCTGTTCGTTGTTCTACGGATAGGCAAGCTATGGATAGGCAAGCAACATAGCCATTCACCCGCCTGCCAAATAACTGTGTAAATATACAAATAAATAAATAAATAAGAAAAAGGTTGTGGGGTTCCCCCCAAAATCTATTCCAGACCCTTGTCAACACATGCAGCCTGGCTGGCCAGGAAAGTTCCTTTCCAGGGGTGACTCCTTGGCAAAGCACCTTGTCCAGGGGCATATCATGAAATGAGTGGGCCCGTGTGCAAGATCAAAAGTGAGCCCTAGTCATTGATAAGAAAAAAAAAATGTGGCGAACAGTAGGTGCGTCGGGGCGAACAGTAGGTGTGGTTTAAAAGGGTGTGGTTAAATGCAGTCTGATATGACTTACAGCAGGGATCCTCAAACTATGGCCCTCCAGCTGTTGCGGAACTACACATCCCATGAGGCATTGTAAAACTCTGACATTCACAGACATGGGTAGGCATGATGGGAATTGTAGTTCTTGAACAACTGGAGGGCCATAGTTTGAAGACCCTTGACTTCCAGGATGGTGTCAGTAGGGCAGTGGATTGTGTCAGCAGTTTTTTGTTTTTATTATTTTATTTTCTATACATTTTTACTTATTTATTTATTAATTGTATTATTAATTTTCTTAATAATTTTGTTTACAGTGCTTCTTGGGGGAGGGGGGGTAGTGGACAGTATTAGTAGAGCAGTAAATGATGTCAATATTTTAAAAAAATAATAATTATTTATTTTTACAAATTAGTTTTGTTTTGTTTTTACAATGTATTTATTTTCAGAATGCTGTTTTGTGGGGGGAGCAGTGGAGGGTGTCAGTAGGGCAGTAGACAGTGTCAGTAGAGCAGTGAACGGTGTCAGTAGTTTTTTATTTTATGTTTTTTAATTTTTTTTTATTACAATTCTATTTTTTATTAATTTATTTCACAATGCGGAGGGGGGGGGGGGGGGGGAGTGGACAGTAGTTTTTTATACAAAGTGAGATATCAGGGGTCTAAACAGACATCTGACATCTCCCCTTTGAGACATAGAAAGGGACAGAGGACACAGCTTCCCCAGTCCCTTTCTCTGCAGCCTCAGCTGTACTGAAGATAATTGAACAGGGCACAGAGGCTCCTGTTCATTCATCAACTGAAGCATTGTAAACACAGTCATGATAAGCTTAAGTCATGAATGGACAGAGTCAGTACCAGCCTGCTTCAGTCTGCCATCCACCAGTCTACAAGCCCACTTGCTTCACTGAAGACTACTGATGACCTCTCTAGTCTGGTGTGGATACCCGCTGTGCTACTGGCAAGATCTACAGGCACTTGTGCCACTCTGCATTTCTGTTCACACTACCAGGGACCCTGAGTTAGGGGTGTAAGAGAGGCCTTCCGTATCATTTCAGGCTCTGCTAACAGGTACGTGACACCCTGCAGCAGCTGGCGGGAGAGTACAGGAGGGAAGCCAGGAGTGCCGTGGGTGGCAGTGGTGTATTTAGGTATTGTGCTGCCCTAGGCCCGACTAAACTCGTGCGCCCCTAATTTAAATATGAACCACCCTTTTTTGTCAAGGCCACACCCCTTCCTGTTTAAGACCCGCCCTGTCAACAAATACATTTTCTATAATATATATATATATATATATATATATATATATATATTTTTTTTTTTTTTTTTCCCTTGTTTGTAGTTTGATTAAACTAAAAAAAAGAAATTCAGTTTTATATAATACCGAGTTTTGACATGGATAATATAATATGCATTGCACATTGTACAGTATGATGTAGAGAAGAAATATTTATACTACTGATCTTAGCTAATACGTAAGATATTATCTGGGACTTTGTTTTAGCTAAACTAGGACCTGCTCGCCTATATGTGCTATCACAATATGTCACTGGATTAGTAAGATTATTCCTATCTTGTAAGATATTTGGACTTGTGTTTGCTGCCACTGATTGTAATCAGTAGCGTAAGCCAGCAGGAAATCTTTTCATGTGGGAAACGAAAGGAGGCTGTTTTTTTATGTGCGGGGGGGGGGGGGGCGGCTTTCTTGCTGCCCCCCTCTAAAGTGCCGCCCTAGGTCTGGGCCTTGTTGGCCTAGGCCAAGATACAGCATTGGTGGGTGGGTGAGGGGGGGTGAAGGAGCACACGAGGGGGCCAGAAAGGAAGGGCAATCTGATAGACAGTCAGGGCTGATCAGTATGGCGGTGGAGGCAGTTACAAGCACCAATCTCCCTGTATGGCTTTCAGTGAAATGGCCAGGAAATAGGGGGTGTTTACAAGAGGGATTAAGGCAGGGATAAACCTTGCTCTCACACCGCTCTCTATCCTGAAGACGTCAGTTGTGGTCACGGGCTCCTGGTAAGAGTAGGAGGACCAAGGGGGGAGAGGGAGCCGCCACTGGTGTGAGGGTGATCAGCCACTTTATTTCAATTTTAAGCTGGGAGCCAGCTGAAGAAAACCCACATTAGTTCATATAGGTTCACTCTGTAGACATAAGTAAGTCCTTTGGTTTCAGTGAGGTTCAGATTTGCTTCCGAACTTTTGATGTTTTCATCTGAACCTTCCCGAACTGAACCCAGGTGTTTGGCATTTGGCTCCTTTATATATATATATATATATATATATATATATATATATATATATATATATATATATATATATATATATATACAGTATCTCAAAAAAGTGAGTACACCCCTCACATTTTTGTAAATATTTTATTATCTTTTCACGTGACAACACTGAAGAAATGACACTTTGCTACACTGTAAAGTAGTGAGTCTACAGCTTGTATAACAGTGTAAATTTGCTATCCTCTCAAAATAGCTCAACACACAGCCATTAATGTCTAAACCGCTGGCAACAAAAGTGAGTACAACCCTAAGTGAAAATGTCCAAATTCGGCCCATTTAGCCATTTTCCCTCCCCGGTGTCATGTTAGTCACCCAAGGTGTCAATATTTTGTGCAGCCACCATTATTTTCCAGCACTGCCTTAACCCTCTTGGGCTGGGAGTTCACCAGAGCTTCACAGGTTGCCACTGGAGCCCTCTTCCACTCCTCCATGACGACATCACGGAGCTGGTGGATGTTAGAGACCTTGCGCTCCTCCACCTTCCATTTGAGGATACCCCACAGATGCTCAATAGGGTTTAGGTCTGGAGAAATGCTTGGCCAGTCCATCACCTTTGTGTGTTTGGGGTCATTGTAATGTTGGAATACTGCTCTGCGGCCCAGTCTCCGAAGGGAGGGGATCATGCTCTGCTTCAGTATGTCACAGTACATGTTGGCATTCATGGTTCCCTCAATGAACTGTAACTCCCCAGTGCAGGCAGCACTCATGCAACCCCAAAACATGACACTCCCACCACCATGCTTGACTGTGGGCAAGACAAACTTGTCTTTGTACTCATCACCTGGTTGCCGCCACACACACTTGACACAATCTGAACCAAATAAGTTTATCTTGGTCTCATCAGACCACAAGACATGGTTCCAGTGATCCATGTTGCTAGTCTGCTCGTCTTCAGCAAACTGTTTGTGGGCTTACTTGTGCATCATCTTTAGAATAGGCTTCCTTCTGGGATGACAGCCATGCAGACCAATTTGATGCAGTGTGCGGCGTATGGTCTGAGCACTGACAGACTGACCCCCCACCCCTTCAACCTCTGCAGCAATGCTGGCAGCACTCATATGTCTATTTCCCAAAGACAACCTCTGGATATGACTCTGAGCACGTGCACTCAACTTCTTTGGTCGACCATGGCGAGGCCAGTACTGAGCGGAACCTGTCCTGATAAACGGCTGTATGATCTTAGCCACCATTCTGCAGCTCAGTTGCAAGATCTTGGCAATATTATTATAGTCTAGGCTATCTTTATGCAGAGCAACAATTCTTTTTTTCAGATCCTCAGAGAGTTCTTTGCCATGAGATGCCATGTTGAACTTCCAGTGACCAGTATGAGAGAGTGAGAGCGATAACACCAAATTTAACACACCTGCTCCCCATTCACACCTGAGATCTTTTAACACTAAAGAGTCACATGACATCGGGGGGGGGGGGGCTAATTGGGCCCAATTTGGACATTTTCACTTAGGGGTGTACATACTTTTGTTGCCAGCGGTTTAGACATTAATGGCTGTGTGATCAGTTATTTTGAGGGGACAGCAAATTTACACTGTTATACAAGCTGTGTACTCACTACTTTACATTGTAGCAAAGTGTAACTTCTGCAGTGTTGTCAAAGATATAATAAAGTATTCACAAAAATGTGAGGTGTGTGCTCACTTTTGTGAGATAATAAATATATATATATATATATATATATACTGTATAATATATACGTTTTGTTTGGATATGTATTTCTAGCACCTTTAGTGCACATTTGCTTTCAGATAAGCTGGTTTGTCTTCCTTTTCTGCTTTCTTTGTAAAAACATTATTTTCCCATTTCATGTAATGTTGAGATAACTTAGTGTGACAATTGTGAGTGTATTTGACACAATGGGAGCACAGTAGTTAGGAGAACATCCTCCCCTGCAAACACACTCATATATACTGTATACAGGTCATATACAAGTCTTGGTGTACTGTACACACTAACTTCAATGTGATCATTCCATCTGACAACACTTTTAATATTTTAAAATTGGGATCTTCCCATCACTTTTGTTAATTCTGCTTTTCAAAAAAAAAATTTACTTTAGGTGAGCTAATAATGTTAAAAGTATCATTGCCCCAAGTCGTATTAAAATGTACCACATAGGGTGAAAGATATCCCCACATTTCTTAATATGATAGGATCCTTTAAATGTAAGTCTAATAAATACAAGGCCTGACAGTTTATGTCCCATGGCAAAAAAACCTTTATAAGAAAAGATGGTATAAGATTCCATGTAAAGCAGTTCATAAGTTGTAAAACTTAATTTGTGGTTTATGGTCTGAGGTGTCCTGGTGGGCTGTATTATGTGGGACGGAGGGTGTGCACTATGCACACTAAGTTTGGCAAACACAGGTGTTTTATATAACAAACAAAGGATACACATAGTGTTCCTTGACATTTGTCTCAGGTACATGGTGGTAGTACGGATGGCTTAGAGCTCTTTGTTATAGAAGGGGGAGAGCCCTTTTTGTTCCAGAGGGGGAGAGGTTTTCCAGACTGTATGCATGTGAGACATTCTGAGTTTTTACTTTGAACACCATGGCCCCTGATGGATTGAATGATGAGCTGGAGATCAACACTTTCATTGAATTTATTAAGTATAGTATTATAAACAATTGGGCGTGCATGCATATATTTATCACATGGCAGGACCTACGGGCCCAGATCCTTATCCAGGTGTGGATCTTAATCAATTATGATACATATCTGTGTACATAGAAGCTTATGGAAGTGAGGAATTCTCTATTTCCAGCTATGTATTGATTTGATTTATTTTAATTTTTGCAAGATTTTTACATATATATATATATATATATATATATATATATATATATATATATATATATATATATATATATATTGTGTAAAGGGGATATTCCCTATATCAATGACAGTATAAGGTTGGAAGTTCTTGTCAATCCACTTAAAAATGTAATGTGAACCTTCAGTGCCAAAGATAGCTGCCATCCTTCAATAAGTGGTGGGTTGTGAGGCATAGTGGGTGCAAAGGTGGTAAAAGTCATTGGCGCCAGACGCTTCTTGGATGTGAAAGAGGTTTTATTTCTTTGACAGTCCTTTTTATAGTTTGTAGGGGAAAGAGGGTTAGGGCCAGGACACCCTTAAGTAGTTGCAATTTCAAATGGCAGACTCCGAGACTTCAATAGGAGAACAACTGTACAGGGAAAGGCCCCAGCAAGGTGCCACTTCTGCATGTCACTTATGGTAACAGTAAACAGTTCCTAACTCAAAGTAACAGTTCTCTCAGCTGTACTACAACTTCTCCTAGTAGTTCTTCAGCCCCTTGAGCTCCTGGTCTCCCACTGGACACTCTGATTCACTAACTCTGAATCCCGTGAGCTCCTCAAGGCTTTTGCGGTGGTATCTCCCTCAAGTGTCACTCACACTTCCCTGCTGGGTCCCTAGCTTGGCACTTCGGATACCTTCAAGCTTTACCCCTGATGACTGGCTCAGTCCCTGGCTTGACACACATGGCTGCTCTGCAGGCGTCACCTCCGCTGGTTGTGTCCCTGACTTGATCACCACCTGAAGTTCCCGATTCTCCACCGTGCCCATTCGATGAGAATACTAATCTGGTACATGCTTCAGTTACTCGCTGTGGTCCCTGGTAAAGGTGATTGGTCCCTTTGTGGTAACAGCTTCCCTTCTACCTCTGACCACTGACAGATTCTCCCTGGCTGGCAGAATGGTCACTTTTGGTTGGACTGCAAGTCCCAACCCTGCGCTGCCCTCTTACTTCTGGATAGGCCCTCACACAGCCTGGAAGCCTGATGCCCTCGGTATAGGCCCAATCTCTGGCCTAGCAGCCTGGGGCATACGACACGTGTCCACCCAGACGATGGTCTGGATGGCACACAAGAACATGGATCAGCTGACCTACACCCGAATATATAGACTCTCCCAGCATGCCAAGGGATTCAAAAAAATCCCTACCCACTGGCTGAGATACCCCATATACCTATAACCTGACCTTGAGTTGTCCTTCTCAATCTAATACCTCCAAGTGCCCGGCCACCTGGTGGTAGAAGAGGAAAGTACAACCAGGCCACACTTAGGGAGAAGTCAATAGATCCCTAATAATTAACTATATTAGCTATTACTGACAAGGAATTTGGTGAGGAGCTCCCTGATCAAACCCCAGGGCGCTACATTTAATTGGATGAATCTTTAAATAAACGCAAATAAAGCTAAAACCAATGTTGTTTACCAAATAAAGCACAGTGGAATATTCCAGCCAGCAAAGTAATAGGTAGATGCCTAGATCACTTACAGCTATAAAGACTTGTGGTGTATTTATAAGTCACCTCAAAGATGTATATTTTAGATCAAATTGTCTTGCTGGGCTTGCTGGACACCTGTATACATTGCCCACTAAAGGCTCACAATGGCGGAAAAATATGATATGTAAATGAGTCCTATGCAAATTCAACCAAAATACATTTTCAATAATGCCCATGTAAATTAATTCAAGCAAAACTAAACTCATTGATTTTACTGCTTCCCAAAACAGTTACATTCAAGGTATGCCAATAATTATATTTGCTTTTGCTTTTGGTTTCAACTGAAATCTCAAGCCATCAAATGTCTGTTGTCATAACTGATCACATGTGCAACACTATTACAATTGCAGATCAAAGAGGTGGCAGCCTCCATGGTAAAGGATAGGAGGGTTCAGTTTTGCTTTAATTCACAGGCAAAGGATTCCTTATTAGTACAATGCTTGAAGCAAAAAACATGACTAATGCCGCGTACACACGGTCGGACTTTCCGGCATACTTGGTCCGGCGGACCAGAGTGTGCCGGACAATCCACCCGTGTGTAGGCGCCGGCGGACTTTTCCGGCGGACTTTTTCCCAAAAGCCTGCCCGACCTAGATTTGAAACAAGTTTTAAATCTTTCCGTCGGACTCAGTTTCTGGCGGACAGTCCGCTCGTCTGTGTGCTGGTCCGACGGAAAGCCCGCTCATGTGTATGCTGGTCCAACGGACCAGATAGGATGCGAGGGCAGGGTATTGCATCTCGCGCTCGCTGCAATAGGAAAAACAAATTTTCCTATTGCGGCGAGCGCGGGTCATGCCAGGCCCTTAGGTCTGGTATGGATTATAAAGGGGAACCCCCTACGCCGAAAAAACGGCGTGGGGTCCCCCCTAAAATCCATACCAGACCCCGATCCGAGCACGCAGCCTGGCCGGTCAGGAAAGGGAGTGGGGACGAGCGAGCGCCCCCCCCTCCTGAACCGTACCGGGCCGCATGCCCTCAACATGGGGGGTGGGTGCTTTGGGGGAGGGGGGCGCCCGGTGACCACGCCCCCTAAATTGTCACAGTCCCAGCATGCCCAGGGACTGTGACATCTTAAGGGGCGGGGTCTCCGCCTATATAAGTCACAACGCAGCCCTCAGAGAGCAGTCCAGCCGGAGAGAGCGTCGTGTCAACATCTGGAGAAGAGAAGAGAAGACAAGAAGCCCAGAAGTCCAGACCTCTGCTGGCAAGAGAGCTACCTGAAGACAGCGGAGGAGCCGGCCGAAGAACTGGAACACCGGGAGAAGAGAGCAGAGAAGAACCAACCGGACGCCAGGAGAAGATGAACCGGAGGGACCCCCGAAGCCAGAAGAAGACCCCCAAAGTCGGAGGAAGATCCCCCCCGGAGCTGTTTAATAAAATATTTTAAAAACCTGTGTAGTGTTTTATTATTTACACTTTTTCCCTAGGTGAATGGGTAGGGGTACCATGTACCCCATACTCATTCACATAGGGTGGGGGGCCGGGATCTGGGGGCCCTCTTATTATAGGGGGCTCCCGGATTCCGATAAGCCCCCCGCCCGCAGACCCCGACAACCAACGACCAGGGTTGTCGGGAAGAGGCTCTTGTCCTCATCAACATGGGGACAAGGTGCTTTGGGGTGGGGGGGCCGCAGGGCGCCCCCCTCCCCCAAAGCACCCACCCCCCATGTTGAGGGCATGCGGCCTGGTATGGTTCAGGAGGGGGGGGCGCTCGCTCGTCCCCACCCCCTTTCCTGACCGGCCAGGCTACGTGCTCGGATCAGGGTCTGGTATGGATTTTAGGGGGGACCCCACGCCGTTTTTTCGGCGCAGGAGGGTTCCCCTTTATAATCCATACCAGACCTAAGGGCCTGGTATGACCCGTGGCGGGGCTCGCAAGGTGTCAATCTCGCCCATAAAAGCGGCAAGATTGACATCCTTTTCTAGTCCCGTCGCACCTGAGTCACGTTCAAAATGAACGGACTTGCCAGTGTGTGGGCAAGTCCGTTCATTCTGAAAGTCCGCCGTAACTCCGGCGAAAGTCCGTCGGAAAAACGGGTGGACTTAGCCCGCCGCAAAGTCCGGTCGTGTGTGGGCAAGTCCGTCCGTTTTAAAGTCCGGCGCACCTGGCGGACAAAGTCCGTCAGAAAGTGTGGCGGACCAAGTAGGATAGAAAGTCCGACCATGTGTACGCGGCATAAGTCTTCACAGCTGGTGAAGGCAGAGGCACAGCCTTTGACAAATGGTGTATGGCATTGTTCAGGGCTCAACCTAAAGAAACAAATGGTATTGCGGAAAGCTAAGCACGCTTAGAATCACACTGAGTTTGGATTGATGCAAAGCAAGTTCATGCATCCTCTAATGCCCTCCACAGAGAGTATAGCTTGGTAAAAAATCTAAAGTGTTAAACAATCTCACCTAGCTCAGATGTTAGTAAACAATCTCACCCAGCTCAGATGTGGTAAACACCACATGCCCTGACTAGAGATGAGCTTTGGGTTCAGGTTGGCCCTATATTTGACCTAAACCCAAACTGTTTGCAGTTTAGCAAACATGCAAACTAAATAGCCAGATTTGGCCAGTTTGCCCACCCAAACCTCCTGCTACTGCATCTGGAAGTCATTATTTTAATGGTAGCATTATTACCACCACAAAATTGTAAGCAAGCCGCCATGCATTCCAGGTGATGTCATTACCAAATATGACCGTATATGGTCAATAACATCAGCCAGCATCATCCTGTCATTTAAGAACAGGAGCGAGGAGGGAGAGGAGTGTCACAGTTTGGGATGCCATTTTGGTAAGTTGGGTTTCACTCATCATAGCTGACATTGCATGTACAGAATTTCACTGAATAACATAATTAATGTTGGATTTACATCTGGGAACAATGTTTATTTATTTTTAATTTTAATAATAGACTTTGTTACAGTATTTGTATATTTACTTTGTAATTTTTTTTTTTGTGAATAAGTAACAAGGGGCACTATGTAACCCTCACTCATTAATATAGGGGAATATCTGGGCTCCCCTTACGCTAAAGGATTCCAGGTTCTGATAGGTCAGCAGCATCCACTGGCCTAAGGATGTGGGGATGAGCCTCCTGTCCCCATCACCATGGAGACAAGGTGCCGTGCTAGGTTGGCCCTCTGGTAAGCTACCCTCCCAATGTTTTTTTTGGGGGGGGGCACCCAATCTGGTTGGATAAGGATCTGATGTGGATTCAGAGGGAAATGCATGCAAAAAGCCCCAAAAATTGGAGGGGGGTCCCCAAAAAATTCATACCAGACCCTTTTCTGGTGGGATTCTAGAGGATGTGGAGTCTAAGAACCAGCTGGTATTTTGCCAGAGCTCCTGATGGTGTCAATGGGGTGTGCTGCATGCTAAACCTAAGTACTGATCTGCAAGTTCACCCTACTCAGGAGCAGGGACTCAGAGACAAGAAAGTTCCAGGAAGTTGGTGTGGAGCAGGAAGGTACACTGTGGAGACAGTCTAGAGGTGTTTGCACACAGAGTAGGAAAGGTACATGGTTGAAGTGGATAACCAGGAGGAACAAAGCCAGGGGCCAGGACAGGCAGGAAACTTTTATAACTAGGAACATAGCGTAGGGTTTGGGCAGGTAGAAGACTTAGAAAGCCAGGAATGAAGTCGAGGGTCAGGGTAGGTAGTGGACTTGGATAAACCAGAAACAATGCCAGAGGTAAATACATGGGTATCAACAGAGGAAAGTAGGCTAAATAGCAGGCAGGTACAAGAATCTGCAGCTAGATTGCAGAAACCTTTGACTGCTGAGGTGCAATAAGCCCAGGTCCCATACCATACCATTTTCCAGCCAACTTTTAACCCTACCCCTTCGTCCCATCCAATAAAGACCGCTTACAACCATTAATGTTGGAAAGGGCAAGGCCACAGCTTTTATTAACTTGAACATATAACATTAAACATTCCAACAGTGCCAGTCACAGTTGCACTGTGAGCACCCAATTCCAAATTGTGAAAGGGAGATAACTGAAGGGCCTGTCCTTACCATAAGTGCCGGACCGGCCGTCTATCTCCCAATTAACATGAAGGGCGTACCTATTACAGCCATGTTTGCTGGCAAGGTCACCAAAAACCGCCACCCGCCTGTCAGTAAGCTACTGACGGGCGCCCCACCGCAGCCAGCGCTTGTTCCACACCCATCTGAAAGCACTTGTTCCACACCCATCTGAAAGCCCAGGTTAAAGATGTCCAACCCGATATCATTGAGATGAATTTCAGCCCTTCTCAGCAAATCAGCATTGTCACCTTCAAGGTCTTTGTGACGGACCACAACACCCCCGATCTGACGAACGAACTTAGCCACTTGCGCATTGACTTTCCGACGAAAGTGTTCCAGACGGGGGCCAGGGACATCTTGCGCCCATCAGAGCGAGGCACAATTTCTGACCAAACAAAGATCAAGTTGGTAAATGAAGCATAACATTGGACAATGTCACTTTTAGTAGCTGAGATGATGTCCACAGAGCGCGCATAACCAACATCATTCCCACCAGCGGGTATAACCAGGATGATGGGACCAGACACGTGGGCGCGGAGTCGCTGACATTCCGGAAGGACCTGAGGCCAACGCAACCCCCGTAACCCTATCCAGCGGACTCTTGCCAAATTGTATGAGAAACCCAAATCCCTGCCATATGTGCGGATCTCTGCACGGCAAGCGGCCCAGTAGATGAAAGAATCACCCATTATCCAAATCTGAGCCGGGAAAGAACCTGTAAATTAACACAGCAGATGTGGACGGACCTACCAAGAAAAACGAGATGATTCCCATCTACCTGGATGCTGAAGTTCCGTATCGGAGAAACCCTAAACCAGAAGCTGCTGTCGCAGCACCAATGCGAAACGAATGGGTATAAAAATCACGCGCAGGGAGGCCTAAAGCCTCCAGGCAACGATGGAAAACTCGTAAAAATTGGAACCGACTCAGGGAGGATGAATCAGCATGCACTAAAAACGTGGAAGACGGAGGGGACGCAGACGCAAAAGGGGAGGGACAGGGACACCGGACAAAATAGGCCACCGCAATGATGAAGGACTACTCGGCGGCCCCTGCCGAAACTATCGGTCTTGGATGTACACAAGAAAACAGTCACGCTGCGATACGATAACGGCACGTCCTCCCACCGAATGCCTCCCGAGGACAACCTAGATTTGGAAACCAGTTTTCCAATTCGAAAGGCACCAAAGAATACCCACGAAAAGGCAACACGAAAACGAAAGGTCTCAAACCCCGATGAACACACGTCCGGCAACAGAGACAGGATGCCAGACTGGATATGGATGGAAAATAGGGCGCCTGGAGTCAGGAGAATGAGTAACCCGCTTCCAACTCCGCAGCACCTGGCGGACCGGAAAGGCTTTAATGACATCCTCCTGACCCAGGAGTTGGAACCCGAAAGACAGTGACGACCAAGCAGACGAAACCGTAGTGCCCAAGACGCCCATTTCCAACAAACAAACTAGGTAGGCAAATAAAGTCAAACATCTGACATCCGGAGAAGAAAAGTTGAACTCACCACCCAACGCTTGAGCCCACTCATGCCAGACCCAGAAGTACGACGCCCACGTCCGCGGGGAAAGCGACGACCAAAGGGCCGGAAACAAGGTTAAGTGGGCCGGACAGGGGAGGCCCTTAAGAGAAGCCGACGGAGCCAGGGTTCAAAAACGGATGAACTGTTGGCGAGAAAGAATCGCAATATCATTTGATGCACCCGGACATGCCTGGCCCTAACACAAATGTTGAAATGTAAACATTTAAAAAACTAAAACTGTAGCAACGAAACGACTGGAGGAGAACTGGCTGACTGCTTGTTCACTACCTGCACCACACTCATATTATCCGACCAGAAGACTACCTGGTGATTGCGCAACCGTTCACCCCAAAGCTCAATGTCAACAATAATCAGAAACAGCTCCAGTAGGGTGAGGTTGCACAACAAATCCATTCGGGCCCAGCATTCAGCAGACCATTCCCCTTGAAAGAAAGCGCCAAACCCACAGGAGCCTGACGCATCGGTATATAACTCCAGCTGTGTGTTTTGGCACTTCCTCCCGCAACCATCAAGACTGCCCGTTGTAAGTCTGTAAGAAGGATAGCCAACTCCCCAAGTCATCACGCATGGGCTTGGTGATCCGGACATAGTGGTGAGGGGCCGTCACACCCTTGTGGCCCACGACAGGCGCCTACAGAAGGCTCTCCCCATCCGGATGACCCTTCAGGCAAAAAACCAAGTGACCCAGCAACGATTGTAGCTGTCTCAATTTTTTTTTTTTGTCCCTTTTGCCAAGCGAACCAAAGAGAGTAGCCTGGTCAGCTTGTCACTAGGCAGCCGAAAGACCATTGCCACTGTGTCTATCTCTATTCCTAAAAACGACAACACCGTAACGGGGCCCTCGGTCTTGTCAGCGGACAGTGGAACGGCGAAAAGCCGGCACGCATCCTGAAAAACAGAGGGTAGGCGTTTTTACCGCCCGCTGCCCGCTGGACCCACGACGAGGAAGTCATCTACATAATGCAACAGGGACTGGAGACCAGCCTCCTGGGCGACCACCAATGAAGGAAGCTGCTAATAATACAAAGAAATAACACAAGATGGCACGACCCGTAGGAAGGCACATGTCGAAAAAATCGCTTCCTTGAAAATAGCAACCCAGGAGATGGAAACCGTCCGAGTGAACCGGGAGGAGGCGGAAAGCGCACTCGATGTCCGCCTTTGCCAGAAGAGCGGGCTGCCCCGCTGTCCTAACCAGCTGTAATGCCCTGTCAAAGACGCATAATGTACCCTGGGTTCCTACCTGTCGATGCCGTCGTTCACCGATGAGCCAGAAGGGGAGGATAAATGATGAATAAGGCGGAATTTCCCCTCCGCCTTTTTGGGAACCACACCGAGGGGAGATACCCTCCGGTTGTGGAAAGGGGTGAGGTCAAAGGAGAGTGCCATTTGCCCCAGGTCCAATTCCTTCTGAAGCTTCTCAGCAAAGACGGACTCGAAAACCACCGCCGATTTTAAATTCGGAGACATGGTCGGGAACACTCATGCCTGAAACGACAGGCGGTGTACCACTTACGGTGGCTTTTATTGAAAAGCCAGCAGGTACCCTCTTTTATTTATTTTTTTTTAATTTTTATTTATTTTTTATTTATTTATTTTTATTTATTTATTTATTTTTTTGAGCGGCCGACGCTCCGGATAGAGGAGAGCCGACCGCGGACTGAAAGGACGAAGGTATGTGGGGGCGCATAAGCAGCAACCACGGGCTACCGTCCTGACATTAAAAAAAAAACGAAACTCCCGACGTGCCGCCCTTTTTGTCGAAATTGGGTGTCATACTGGAACCAACACTGGCCCCCCTAAACCTTGTATGCACCCCAAATAAGATCCAAGTAGCAAAACAGCAAAGTTGCCAACTCCGGGAACCGCTCACTGAGCACTCCCGCGCAGGTGCTGAACCCTTGCAGCTGGTTCCCAAAAGTCCTAGGAAGCTGTCTTGGTTTGTCACCCCGAGCCGATACGTCAACCCGCTCCCTACTCAGTCATACTTACTTATTTGCGGATGCATCATCGATGACCAGCGCCGGGCCCGGCGACGAAACCGACTCCGGAACAACTCTGGAAGGCTGGAGACGGAGCGGCCAGCACTTTGAAGCCTCGAGGCTGTGTTCTGCAGGGCTGTCCCGACCCAAGGACAGGTCCAGGGGCGGGGGTCCAAACAACGACCCGGCCGAGTCCAAATGGCCAAGGATGGTGGCTAAGCAGCGACAGTAACCCCTACCGGCTCCTTCCGGCTGACCAGGGGCGGGCACTGCCGCCAGCCCGGGTCTGAGCCGAAGGCGCCCGCCCTGTTGGGCGCGGGAAGACGAGGCCGGGTAACCGCGGCAGGCATCCCGCCGGGACCTCCAACCTGGTCGAGCATGTAGGAAAGCATCTGCCCCGGCGACGGGACAAAGGTGCACGACCGTCCTCCGCCCTGCAGGGCGTAGAAGGACGTCGGTGGGCATGGAGTGGCTGAGGAGGAGGTATGCACCCAACGCTCGCCCTGCCGGGCGCAGAGGTGCCATCACCTATCCTAGGCGCAGGAACCAGAGCTGTCGAGGGGGGGACCGGTCACCCACCGTGCAGGCACAGGGGGAGTCCCTAACGTTAGACCTTGCTCACGGGATGGCCTGGTTGCCGACGGTGCTCCCGCCCTGGGGGGCGCAGGGTAAGTTAGCACCATTCCGTAGTCGGGGGCAATGCTACCTGACGCACTGTGACCCCCCGCTCAGCAGGGGGCTGTGATATGCTGTACATTATGAACTGTACAGCCAGGTGTGTGGATGAATTTACAACTCCCGCCCAGTCAGGCGCAGGGAGCGTGCTGGCCACTAGGGGGCCGGAGCTGACTGCTGCGGAGGAAGCTGAGGGGCCAGGTGAACGGCGCCGTCCCCTCCTCCCAGAAGATCTCCGGGTGGAAGAACGCAGAAACCGACAGACCGGAACCCCCCCGCCATCCGCGGGGGTGGCAAAGGTACTGACAGCGGCGTTTCATGTGGGGAGAAGCCGGGGAGCGCTACGGCTCCAGCCCGGCCTCTTTCCACCACGCAAGCAGGGGCGGGTACCAGCATGGGGGCTACGTGAGCGAGGCAGCGCGAGGAGACCCGAGTCACAGCCTTGCTGTGCTTACTGTGTGGTATGACGAACGCCGGGGGGGGGCTGCCGGGAGCGGGCAGAGGCACCACGCTTCCCAGCCGAGGAAGCGCTGACACTTGCAGCCAGAGGAAGAGCGGAGGGGGGAGAGGAGGGGAGAGCTGTACGTGGCCCTAGAGGGACTAGAGTTAAGGCGGGCGAGCCCGTCTTCTGGACCTATGCTGTGGGGTATCCTGAGGGGGATCAGAAGGGGGGGGCTGGAGAAGGCGCCCCAGGGGACAGGAGGGAACATAGCCACTCAGCCTGACCCAGGAGAGCCAGCTCATGGACCCTGGTCAGGAGGAGCTTGGTGTCCAGGGTTGGAGGAACAGGGTCAGGTTCAGCTCTTACCAATCTTCTTCCGAAAAGACCCAGAATCCCCGGGGGTGCCACACCAGTGAGCTCAGGCCCAACCCCATCCCGTCCCACCACCAATCCACAGTGACCCCATAGTCACCTTACTCCGCCCTGGTTATGCCCCCATCAGTCAGGGCTCTCTTTCCCAAGGGGTTCAAGAGGCCTTCATCTTGGGCAGAAAGCTGGGAGCTGTGCTGAGTTTACATAGACAAGGCAAGACGAGGAAGCTTTTCTGATTGTCTGCAGTCCCACAGGAGGGGAAGGGTGCCACTCTGATTGGCTGCCATGTACTGTAACTGAGATACACATAGGCAGGCTGGCCAGAATAAGCCATGTAGCTGATTACGGTATATTGTTTAGCAGATGAAACAGACTGATACCTAAAGCACTCAGTCCTGTGAACGAATAAGGTAAGAAGAGAGCACATGCTGTGCAACTACAAGAATCAGAGCAGCTTTGCATGTTTGAGCTGTGGAACTACAAATAACATTTTGCCTGTCTGTGGCACTGCAAGTATCTTTTTCCAATTTTCTATTTACCTCTTCATATTGATATGTTCTTCTTCCCAAAGCTGTGCATTATTGAAGCCTGGGAGAGCTGCAGCCCCCCTTGCTAATAAAAAAATTGTTTTGTACCTACTTTTTAAATAAGTGGTCACTGTAATTTGGTGAGTTTACTCACTACAAGGAGGTGTGTGCTGGTGGAGGAATCATCATTGATCACTGAAGCATGAAATTGAAGATGAACATATGAATTAGGCATTTCACTGTGGCTGAAACTTGTTTTGGGATGTTGTTATGGAAAGTTATGTACTCTGCAGTTTTTTAAAATTGTTTTTGAATGAATTTGTGACTTTCTAGTATATATTGTTGTTTGCATTGTATATGAATTCCCTGTGTGGATTCATTGCATATGCTGACATTCACTGTGTATACTGATATTTGTAATGATATAAAAAAAGGAAGGTGGCGCTGCCCTTCAACTGAAGAGTGACCCTCAGGAGTGAATCGCAATCCACTTCATTGAGTAAGAAAATAAATTATAAGTTAAACAACAATAGTGAGATGCAGGGGCGTTGCTAGGTCTACAAAAGATCTGGGGTTAGAGCCCATAGCAGCGAAGTAAAGAAAGTCATATGCTTGGGCGGGCATACACATTTATATACAGTAATATATGTGTGTGTATGTGTGTGTGTATATATATCCCCAGAGGGCCCCCCACTTACATCAGGGTCCCCAGAGAGCCCCCCCCTTACATCAGGGTCCTCAGAAAGGCCCCCCTACATCAGAGTCCCCAGAGAGACTCCCCCTTGCATCAGGGTCCCCAGAGAGCCCCCACTTACATTAGGGTTCCCAAAGAGCCTCCCCCTTAACTCAGGGTCCCCAGAGAGCCTCCCCCTTAAAATCAGGGTCAACAGAGAGCCCCCCTTGCATCAGGGTTCCCAGAGAGCCCCACACTTACATCAGGGTCCCCAGAGAGCCTCCCCTCCCTTGGAGACCCCTGCAGAGACTCAGGGCTATGGGCTCCAGATTCGGGGCTATGGCCCCAAAAGCCACTCCCTAGCGATGCCACTGGTATGTTATGTTAAACATTAAACAACTCGATAGCAGGTGACTTTAAAGTGCAATGTGCTATTATATAATCATCATGTGCATAATGCAACATACCATGAATGTGCCAAAAAGTGTACATATATAAACCAATACACAAGCCATAAGAAGTGCCAGATGTGATTGAATAAAAGAAATTCCCTTAGGAAATTATTTAAAAATTAAACACAAGAAAAATATAAAACAATCCTCAAAATAAAAAAAAAATAAATAAAAAATAAAAAAAAACAACAAGAAAAAAACAATTAAAGGAATGTCCTCATGTGACTGTTACAAAATATATAATGGTTCAGGTCTTTCATTTTAAATATATCCAATGTTCCTAAGTGGTTTGTGCAGATGTCCAAAGTGCTTTGCGCATACACTTATTCGTGACTTCCAGTGCAACAAATTGATGAAGTGACAGTGGTGCTCCCCTATGGTTCCACACTCACGAGATCTTAGTACCCCTGCAAGGGTAAAGCGCATGTAATCAGGTTAACTTTTAATGCCAGTATCTAAACTGATCACCTCATCCTTGGCATGCCAAGCCGCAGGATATCCTTATGCAAGCGGACATAAAAGATGGGTACTCCGCATAAAAAGTTTTATTTGCCAAACATTTAAAAGCAATTTATAAAAAAGGGCAAAACATATGCCAGACCAAACAATAGAACACAGTGCCGGCGTGTGTTCCACAGACTGGAAAGGGTACCACCCGGAAGTGACGTGGGTGTGTACTAGGCTCCTTCTTGCTCGTTTCGTCATAGAACGTCGTCTGAGGCGGTGCCATCTTAGTACACCTCACATCATATATAGTGAGTGATGGTGCTGGGCCAAACCCCTTGTAATTAGATGTATAATATTTGTGGAGCAGGCAATCAACTAAACACACCTGCAACTACACAAGCCCAATCTCATGGTGTTTTTTTCCCATGAACGTATGTGATTAGGCAAGGCATATTACTCAAATCGGGACCAAACGCCCCTAGTGGTCATGTATATGAGTGGCTTCCCACACGTCCGCTCACCATGTACAATGCAGATATTAGCTAGTAAAACTGGCATCATATAAAAATTATAATAAAAAAATCATAAAAAAAAAATATAAAAAAAAAATCATAAAAAAAAAATATAAAAAAAAAATCATAAAAAAAAATATATAAATTTTTTACATATATATGCATATACTATATATGTACATACAGAGATATGCATATACTATATATGCACATACAGAAACATGCACAGAAATAGATATAAAATAAAAATACAATTCTTTTAATAAAAATGTATATATATATATATATGTGAAGCGCTAAACCTGTATAGGTCTTGATTGCTATTTAATTGGAGGGTAGAAGATCCTGTGTCTGGAAGGTGGTTGTGCTCTATTGGCCTAACGATAAACCTAGACTACCAGAAACCACGTGAGGTGAGGTGACGTGAGGTGTACTAAGATGGCACCGCCTCAGATGACGTCCTATGACGAAACACATAAGGCGGAGCTAGTACGCACCCACGTCACTTCCGGTCTGTACCCCTTCCGGTCTGTGAAATGCACGCTGGCTCAGACAGCCTCCACTGTGTTCTATTTTTCTACTACTGAATGTATTCGGTCACACTGCACATTGAGGAACTAGACACCTGAGCGCAGGAGAGATTTTTATTGTGTTTGCCTATTTTTCGGCCGGGCATATGTTTTGCCCTTTTTTATAAATTGCTTGAAATGTTTGGCAAATAAAACTTTTTATTCGTAGTCATGCTATGAGTACCCATCTTATATATCCACTTGCCACTTGCATGAGGATATCCTGCGCTTTGGCGCACCAAGGATAAGGTGATCGGCTCGGATACTGACATTAAAAGTTAACCTGATTACATGCGCTTTACCCCTGCAGGGGTACAAAGATCTGATGAGTGTGGAACCAACGGGGAGCACCACTGTCACTTCATTAATTTGTTGCACTGGAAGTCACAAATAAGTGTATGCACAAAGCACTTTGGACATCTGCACAAACCACTTGGGAACATTGGATTTTTTTTTAAATTAAAGACTGAACCATTATATATGTTGTATGAGTCACATGAGGACATTCATTTTTTTTGTTTTTTTCTTGTTGCTTTTTTCTTTTTTTTCTTTTTTCTTTTTTTATTTTGATTTTGAGGATTCATTATATTTTTATTGTGTTTCATTTTTAAATGATGGCCTAAGGGAATTTCTTCTATTCAATCACAGCTGGCACTTCTTATGGCTTGTGTATTGGTTTATATATATACTTTTTGGCACATTCATGGTATTGCATTATGCACATGATGATTATATAATAGCACATTGCACTTTAAAGTCACCTGCTATCTAGTTTTTTAGTGTTTAACACATTTAAAAATTAAACACAATAAAAATATAATTAATCCTCAAAATCAATATAAAAAAAATTAAAATTAAAAAAGCAACAAGAAAAAATGAAAAAAGGAATGTCCTCATGTGACTGTTACAAAATATATAATGGTTCAGGTCTTTAATTTTAAATATATCCAATGTTCCTAAGTGGTTTGTGCAGATGTCCAAAGTGCTTTGTGCATACACTTATTCGTGACTTCCAGTGCAACAAATTGATGAAGTGACAGTGGTGCTCCCCTATGGTTCCACACTCACAAGATCTTAGTACCCCTGCAGGGGTAAAGCGCATATAATCAGGTTAACTTTTAATGCCAGTATCCAAACTGATCACCTCATCCTTGGCACGCCAAGCCGCAGGATATCCTTATGCAAGTGGACTTAAAAGATGGGTACTCATAGCGTGACTCCGCATAAAAAGTTTTATTTGCCAAACATTTAAAAGCAATTTATAAAAAAGGGCAAAACATATGCCAGACCAAACAATAGAACACAGTGGAGGCCGCCTGAGCCGGCGTGTGTTCCACAGACTGGAAAGGGTACAAACCGGAAGTGACGTGGGTGTGTACTAGGCTCCTTCTTGCTCGTTTCGTCATAGGACGTCCTCCTAGGCGGTGCCATCTTAGTACACCTCACATCATATATAGTGAGTGATGGTGCTGGGCCAAACCCCTTGTAATTAGATGTATAATATTCGTGGAGCAGGCAATCAACTAAACGCACCTGCAACTACACAAGCCCAATCTCATGGTGTTTTTTCCCATGAACATATGTGATTAGGCAAGGCATATTACTCAAATCGAGACCAAACGCCCCCAGTGGTCATGTATATGAGTGGCTTCCCACACGTCCGCTCACCATGTACAATGCAGATATTAGCTAGTAAAACTGGCATCATATAAAAATTATAATAAAAAATCATAATAAAAAAATAAAAAATGTTCAATTTTAAAGGAGGGAAGAGAGAACTAGCATATGACATAATAACACTAAATTTAGAAAATTGAAAAATATATATGTTAAAAATTTTTTTATATATATATATATATATATATATATATACATTTTTGACATATATATATGCATATACTATATATGTACATTCAGAGATATGCATATACTATATATGCACATACAGAAACATGCACAGACATAGATATAAAATAAAAATACAATCCGTTTAATAAAAAATGTGCATTATAAAAATGTATATATATATATATGTGAAGAGCTGAACCTGTACAGGTCTCGATTGCTATTTAATTGAAGGGTAGAAGATCTTGTGTCTGGAAGGTGGTTGTGCTCTATTGGCCTAACGATAAACCAAGACTACCAGAAACCACGTGAGGTGAGGTGACGTGAGGTGTACTAAGATGGCACCGCCTCAGATGACGTCCTATGACGAAACACATAAGGCAGAGCTAGTACGCACCCACGTCACTTCCGGTCTGTACCCCTTCCGGTCTGTGAAATGCACGCTGGCTCAGACAGCCTCCACTGTGTTCTATTTTTCTACTACTGAATGTATTCGGTCACACCGCACATTGAGGAACTAGACACTTGAGCGCAGGAGAGATTTTTATTGTGTTTGCCTATTTTTCGGCCGGGCATATGTTTTGCCCTTTTTTATAAATTGCTTGAAATGTTTGGCAAATAAAACTTTTTTTTTTTTTTAAACCAGGAGTGCTTTATTGTAGAGATAACATGTACAATAATTCAAGTTCACAGTCAGTTGTTACAGAGTCACTTGTTACATACTTATCAGCAGTTCACATAAGACATACACCATGAAATATGCAGCAGACTACATTCTTAATGGCACAAACTTCTGAGGTTTCCTGTTCAGGGGTAAATTTCCTTAGTGACGGGGGGGGGGGAACACCAGAGCGAGAGCATAAAGGGGGAAAAAGACGCACAAAGCATCACCCTGGTGGAGAGAGGGGGGGGGGAGGGGGGGACAAGGAAGGAAAAAACAAGGGGGGGCCTAGCATTCTTTCACCACTAGATTGATGCCCAAGAGGACCACACCTTGTCAAACTTCCATGGGCAACCACGGTTAATATACGTTAACTTATATAAAGGAAGGGCAGCATTCACTTTGTTTTCCCATGTAGCAACTTCTGGAGGGGCAGAAGAGGACCATTTACACAATATTTCTTTCTTAGCGTAGAAGAGCAAATATGAGATTAGTAGTTTGCTATGATGTGATCTCTGATCATCGTCATGTATACCCAGTAGGGCTAGTTCTGGTGTCATAGGAACATTCAACTCAAGTCGGACATTTAATTGATCAAATATTTCTGTCCAGAAGGTCGACAGCATAGGGCACCCCCAGAACATGTGCAGGTAGGTGCCCGGATGTGTCAAGCACCTGGGACATTGTGGGTCCCTACCAGGATATATTCTAGACATACGTACCGGGGTAAAGTAAGCCCTGTGAAGGAATTTGGTCTGTATAAGTTTATCCCCTGCCGCTATTGCTAGTTTGGGGCCCCGCTCAAGACTGTCCTCCCAATCTTCCCTCTCTAAAGATGGAATATCAGCCTTCCATTGTTCCCAGAGTCTATCCATCTTAGCATTGTCTATTGGGAGTAGGACACCATACAGAGCCGAAAGTGGCTTTGTAAGGTCTTCATGTGACATTAGATTCTCTACTGGGTCTAATTGTAGAACGGGTTGGTTCGGAAACTGAGCTCTAACTGCGTGTCTTAGTTGAATATAACGGAAAAACATCCATCCAGGCAACTCATACTTCCTAGCTAATTGTGAGAATGACATTAGTGCGCCCGAGGGCATGATATCCCTTAGTGTCTTGATGCCGAACCCTGCCCAGGCCTGGGGATCCGGTATTGTCCTAAAGTGTGGCAGGTTGGGGTTTCCCCAGAGAGGTTGAACCGGTGACCATCTATCCATCTGGGAGAACCTACGTCTAGCCGCAATCCAAATCCTTATCGTCGCCTTAGTCGGTAAAGGGAGATCCTCATAGGCTCTCACACCTCTATATGCTAAGTTTTGTAAGTCCTGTAGTGAGCCCAGCCAGGCCGCCTCCACACAAACCGCAGCATTTGATTTGCTCGCCTTAAACCACCAGTGTACAGTAACCAGCATGGCCGCCCAATAGTAAACCCTGAAATCCGGAAGGGCTAGCCCCCCCAGATTTGTAGGTGCACGCAGTGTGGCCTTTGCCAGTCTTGGCACGGATCCACCCCATATAAAGGAGGTGATACATTTATCAATTTCTTGAAAAAAGATCTGCGGTATCCAGATTGGGCTGTTGCGGAAAAAATAATTAAATTTAGGTAAAATGATCATTTTAATAATATTTATTCGGCCTATTAGATTCAATGGAAGTCCGGACCAAGATTGGCATTTCTCCCGCAGGAGTCGCAGCAGGGGGAGCATATTCAGATTGTAGTATTGACCGACGTCCCTAGAAATTTTAACCCCAAGATATTTGAATTCATCGACCCATTGGAGTGGCGTATGATTTTGTGGGCCCTGTGACAACCTATCCAGAGGGAACAAGATCGATTTATTCCAATTGATACGGATACCCGCTAGCGTGCCGAACCGATCAAATAACACCAGGGCGGTAGATAGTGATGGACCAGAGTCATTCAGGTAAAGTAAAGCGTCGTCCGCGTATAAGGATATTTTCTCCTCTAATGTGCCAACCCATATTCCCTTTATCTCTGGAGATTCGCGAATCATTATAGCCAAAGGTTCTAGGGCCAGGGCAAATAAGCCAGGGGACAGGGGGAATCCTTGACGGGTGCCCCTGTGCAGAGAAATCAAATCCGACAATTGGCCGTTAGTACGCACCCTAGCCTTTGGGGCTCTGTAGAGTAGCCGTATCCACTGGACAAATTTGGGGCCAAACCCAAAGTGTTGTAGCACCCCCCATAGATAGGACCACTCTACAGAGTCGAACGCCTTTTCGGCGTCGAGGGAGGCAATCACCCGAGACCCCACTGCATCTTGACTAAGCGACAAATTCACGAAAAGGCGTCTAAGGTTTATGTCGGTGCCCTTTCCCGGCATAAACCCTGTTTGATTGATGTGAATCACTGTGGTAATTACCAGCGATAGACGATTGGCCAGGATTTTGGCTAGGATTTTCGCGTCGACGTTAAGTAGAGATATTGGTCTGAAGGAAGTACACTCCTGAGGGTCCTTCCCAGGTTTAGGTATTAAAACTATAATAGCCTCTTCCATAGACTCTGGGAGAGCCCCTGTCTCCAGCAGGCCAGAGAAAAGGGATCTCAGTCTGGGGGCAAGCAGTTCAGCGTTTTGTGAGTAAAACTCTGTTGGAAGTCCATCTGCACCCGGAGTTTTACCGCTTTGTAACTCGCTAATGGCAGCCTGGACCTCCTCCAGAGAGAACTCCCCCTCCAACATGTTTCTCTGCTCTTCCGATAGGGATGGGAATGGTATTGCGTCCAGGTATTCCTGCAGTTCTAATGGCGTGAATTGGGCCCTAGAGGTGTACACTTCTCTGAAAAACTTAAAGAATTCAGCATTTATTGCCTCTGGGGAGGAAAGTAGCTGTCCACTAATATTACGGATACTAGCTATGTGAGTGAAAGCTGTCTGGTTCTTTGCCAGCCAGGCCAAGAGTCGCCCATTTTTATTTCCGTACTCAAATATTTTTTGCTTCGCGAATAGCATGGATTTTTTAGTCTGCTCGACATTATGTAGGGAAAGTTCCCGTAAGGTAGTTTGCCAGTTATGGTAGTTAGTGTCGCTGGGGGATTGAATATATTCTGCCTCCCTTCTAACAGTCTCTCTTTCCAGTGTCTCTCTTGTCTTGGAAGCCTCCTTCTGCAGGAGAGATATGCGGGCAATGTATTCCCCCCTCATCTTAGATTTAAAGGCATCCCATAACACATTGGCATTTGCAGATTCCCCATTTTCATTCCAATAATTACAAATATTTTCCGTCATTGATTCTTGGACTTTCTCGTCCTTGGCCCAGAAAGCGGACAGCCGCCACAATCTCAACCCTGGAGGTCTCATTAAAGAGATTTTGAGGCAGACAGGTGCATGGTCCGAGATGCCACGAGGCAAATGCTCTATTGCCCCTACCCACCGCAACGCCCCAGGTGACGCATATGCAAGATCTATGCGTGAGAGCGCTCTGTAGGAGGTGGAGTGACACGTGTACTCTCTTTTGCCCGGGTGGAAATGGCGCCATACGTCCGTAAGAGCACACGCGTCAGCCCATCCCCCCAATGCTGATGAGGTACGGGTCGTCCCATGCAACCTGTCCAGCTCCTGTGATGGGACCAGATTAAAGTCACCAAAAATAAAAACTTCCGGTACATTGAACCCCATAACTATTTGCATTATATCCTTTAACAGTTGTACCTCGGCAGGAGGAGGAAGGTATAGGCCCACCAATACCATTTCTCTGTCGTAAAGTGTAGCATTAATAATGACAAATCTGCCCCCCCGGGTCGGTTTTAACGTCTAGGATCTGCATTGGAAGCGATCTGCGGATCAAAATGCTCACACCTCTCGCATAGTTTGAGTATGTAGAGTGGTGGTGAATTCCCACCCAAGCCCTCCGGAGGCCCAAGACACGTTTACCTATCAAATGGGTCTCTTGGAGTACACAGATGTGTGGGTTGTGCTTTTGTAGGTATTTGAATACAAGTGTCCTTTTTGTGGCTGAATTTAGGCCCCGGACATTCCACGAAACAATAGACAGATCAGTCATTCCCTCTCATATGAAATCGTGTATGCAGGATCCGCACATCACCTCCTCCCCCCAGCCAGTCCCCACCCAGCCATATCTTATTGTTCCACTTGGGTCTAGGAAAAACATGGTGTAATTCGTTTACGTCTATATATTGTTTGCTTAAGCCGGTAACACTCCAACTACAAATGGGCAACTCCTTTTGAAAACCTAAAGGCTCAAAGGCCTTAAACTTCTGCAACAGCAGATGTCCCCACCCCCCTCCCCACATCCCCCTCTGAAACCGAGGATGCCCCATACCCTGAACCCCCAACAGCTATACTTAAAAGAGGGCGAGCACCTGTAGCGTGGAGTGTTTCCTCTCAAGGCGACAGAGTTGCTGGTTCATGTCATATATATTTTCTCCTGGTAAACCAGGGGCACTTATCTTGGTTACTAAACAGTCATTTAAACAGTATTAAGAACTAATGGTTAACACCTTTATGGATTAGCCAGAACCCACACATCACACAATCCCGACCAGCCAACCCATGAGCCATCTCAGGCGTTTTTCCAGAGCCTCAGAGTATGTTTTTATTCCTTGGTAACTAACTCAGAAGGCTCTGGTCAGTTGTTACAGAGTTCCAGTTCTCCCTATCTACCCAAAACACGGCTCCAAAAAGCCATGCACCCCAATGCCAAATCAACCATAAAGCAATATCCTGCAGGCTGTTGCAGGAGGCAGTTCCCCCTCTCGAAAATGTTATCACAGTTCTGGAACCGCCACGGCATAACAGCAGCTATCCCAGTGTGGCCCATACACCTCCTTTAGAGAGCACATATCAGCTATGCCACCCCTAAACCATCCGAGCATGTCATTGCCAGCAAACTGGTTTGTGTGTTCTGTCTCGTGTTCAAGGATACAGTCCTGGATTGCAGCTACAGAGTTATTGACAGTACCGTGACTATGGAATCGTGCACAGCCAGCTTAAACTGAGTGTCAATCTCCAAACTATAGAGAGCATAGGATAATGGTGTTGATAAAGCGCCTTTCAGAGTGGGGGCAGAGACATCCAGCCCGCAGCAGTCCCACAAGTGCGACGAAAGATCAGCAGCAGACATTTCCTATTGCTCACATGTCTGTGCACGTACAGGATCTCTAAGCTGCATTTGTAGCTCCTCTAGTATGTGTCCGGTGCAAAATGACACCAGTACCTCCCCCTATGCAACCTCCTGCAGGTACATGGACACGCGCCTTTTACAAATATAGGGCTGAAAAGCTCTTAGCACGATTCCTCAGTAGAGTAGACATAAAGTTTTGCCCAAAAGAAAAACAGAAAGGGAGAACATAGAAAATAAGAACAGAAAATCCTTCATGGGTGCTTCAGAACTCACATGAGTGTGCGGTAGATGATCTTGAATATTGCAGTTAGCGGTGCAGAGGCAGGGATTCCAGCCACGCGGCAGCATCCCGAGGCGCGGTGAAGAATTTAACTGCGTCACCATCCTGGACCCTTAATTTGGCAGGGAACAAAATACTGTATTTGATGTTGCGTGCTCGTAGCCCCACTTTGATCTGGTCAAATGATCTACGCAATTTTTGCGTTTCCAGTGAAAAGTCAGGGAAAAACATTAGGGTGGTGTTCTTGTATTTCAGCTCACCCGCTCTACGTGCTGCACGGAGTATTTCGTCCCGATCTCGAAAGTTGAGTACCCGAAAGATTAGGGTGCGGGGGTTAGATCCTGGTGGTCCCGGAACAGGAGGAATTCTATGGGCGCGCTCTACTGTAAAGTACGGCGAAAACTGCGCGGCCGGCAGTAGCTCCCTCAGAACCTCTTCCATGAAAACAGTGGGATTTTTTCCCTCCGCTCCCTCCGGCATACCTACGAGGCGGAGGTTGTTCCTCCTGTTCCTATTCTCGGCGTCGTCGACTTTGTATTCCAGCGCCCTGACCCTCGTTTGTAGGGTACGGAGCGACGCAGTATGGTCCGTGAGTGTATCTTCTGCTAGTCCCACACGTTGCTCTGCTTCAGACACTCGCGTTCGGAGCTTATCAAAGTCCTGTCTGATAAGACTGACGTCTAGTTGTACCGCTTCAATTTTATTGGTCAGGGCAGTTTGGCATGAGGCTATCGCAGTCATTACCTCTTGAAAGCCGAGTTGCTGCACTTCTGACTGTTCCTCCATGTTCGTCTGAGACGCCATGTTTCTTGCCCAGCCAGGGGAGGTTTGCACGCGGGAAGAAACTTTGGAAGTTGATATCTCCGTCTCTGATGGAAAACGAAGTTTCTTCCCCCTGTATCTCGTTCTGTATGGCATCCGGAGCTGTTTTATCTGTTTTTAGGTGTAGAGAATCACCAGGAGATCGGATGAAGCAACGGATCTTCAGCAGAGCTCTGAGATCTGCGTCCTCTCAGATCGCCATCTTGGCCACGCCCCCGCAAATAAAACTTTTTATTCGTAGTCATGCTATGAGTACCCATCTTATATATCCACTTGCCACTTGCATGAGGATATCCTGCGCTTTGGCTCACCAAGGATAAGGTGATCGGCTCGGATACTGACATTAAAAGTTAACCTGATTACATGCGCTTTACCCCTGCAGGGGTACAAAGATCTGATGAGTGTGGAACCAATGGGGAGCACCACTGTCACTTCATTAATTTGTTGCACTGGAAGTCACAAATAAGTGTATGCACAAAGCACTTTGGACATCTGCACAAACCACTTGGGAACATTGGATTTTTTTTTTAAATTAAAGACTGAACCATTATATATGTTGTATGAGTCACATGAGGACATTCATTTTTTTTTGTTTTTTTCTTGTTGCTTTTTTTTCTTTTTTCTTTTTTTATTTTGAATTTGAGGATTCATTATATTTTTATTGTGTTTCATTTTTAAATGATGGCCTAAGGGAATTTCTTCTATTCAATCACAGCTGGCACTTCTTATGGCTTGTGTATTGGTTTACATATATACTTTTTGGCACATTCATGGTATTGCATTATGCACGTGATGATTATATAATAGCACATTGCACTTTAAAGTCACCTGCTATCTAGTTTTTTAGTGTTTAACACATTTAAAAATTAAACACAATAAAAATATAATTAATTTGCCAAACATTTAAAAGCAATTTATAAAAAAGGGCAAAACATATGCCCGACCAAACAATAGAAAACAGTGGAGGCCGCCTGAGCCGGCGTGTGTTCCACAGACTGGAAAGGGTACAAACCGGAAGTGACGTGGGTGTGTACTAGGCTCCTTCTTGCTCGTTTCGTCATAGGACGTCATCTGAGGCGGTGCCATCTTAGTAAACCTCACATCATATATAGTGAGTGATGGTGCTGGGCCAAACCCCTTGTAATTAGATGTATAATATTTGTGGAGCAGGCAATCAACTAAACACACCTGCAACTACACAAGCCCAATCTCATGGTGTTTTTTCCCATGAACATATGTGATTAGGCAAGGCATATTACTCAAATCGGGACCAAACGCCCCTAGTGGTCATGTATATAAGTGGCTTCCCACACGTCCGCTCACCATGTACAATGCAGATATTAGCTAGTAAAACTGGCATCATATAAAAATTATAATAAAAAATCATAATAAAAAAATAAAAAATGTTCAATTTTAAAGGAGGGAAGAGAGTACTAGCATATGACATAATAACACTAAATTTAGAAAATTGAAAAATATATATGTTAAAAAAATTATATAATTATATATATATATATATATTCAATCACAGCTGGCACTTCTTATGGCTTGTGTATTGGTTTATATATATACTTTTTGGCACATTCATGGTATTGCATTATGCACGTGATGATTATATAATAGCACATTGCACTTTAAAGTCACCTGCTATCTAGTTTTTTAGTGTTTAACACATCACACTATTGTGGTTTAACTTAATATTTATTTTCTCACACAATGATGTGTTTAGCTATTCACTCCTGATGGTCCCTCTTCAGTTGAAGGGCAGTGCCACCTTCCTCTTTTTATATAATTACAATTCATTGTCTCCAATTTTTGGAGTTTCTCAGAGGAGGCAGCAGCCCAACATAATCCTAAGCGCAGAATCTTTTTAATTTTATACTGATATTTGCTTTGCACTTCATAAGAATTTGCTGTGTGTTTTATATCAACTTATATGAGATACAGTATTTTTAGATTTATTTTTGTGTTAATTTAGACAATTAAAAACTTAGCACTGCAATTTTTGTTTGTTTGATATAGTATCACTTAAGTGAATATATATACTGTATGTATATAAATACAGAATCTTTGGGTTTAGGGTGTTTTTTTTTTTTTTTAAGTAGGAGCACATATCCTATTGGATTTAGTTATATAATTGTGCACCTTTCTAAAAAAGATGAGTTAGGTGACATGTTTAAAAATGGTTGAATGGTTGGTGAATGCCTGATAACATAAGGAAAAGAGTTCCATAGAAAGGTAGCAGTGGGGAAGTCCTGAAGGTAGGAGTGAATAGTAGCCAGCAAGGAGAGAGGAGCACATTTTGTAGATGTGTATACTATTTACCATCATATGAAAAATGAGATTTAAAGCAGAACTTTACCCATTGCAACATGATCAAAAATAATGTTCTTTAGCAAGGAACATACATTCCACACGTTCCTGTTTCTTCTTGCTGGAGGATGTCATTTTGCTTACGCCCAGAGCCCCTGAAGACCCGTAAATCATAAAACAGAACTAAACCTATCAACTTAACAGTTTCACAAAATAGTTATGTAGGACCGTAGGCAGAACAACTTATTCTAAATTAAAATACCTGGACTCAAATATGTGGATTAACAGGCCGTTGCCTTTTATTATAGGTTTAAGTGTTATTTTGAAAGCTTAACCCATTGCCGACCAGCGCATGATGATCGGCACAATGGCACAGCTGGGCAAATTGGCATACAGGTGCGTCCCCTTTAAATCACGGCATAGTGGCCGCACACGCACTCGCCTCGTACTCCGTGAGCATGTCCGCGGGTCACACTGACTCGATATCCACTAGGGGCACGCCATCGTGTCACGGGGCAGCAGAACGGGGAGATGGAGATGTAAACAAGGCATTTCCATGTTCTGCCTAGCAACATAACAGAGATCTACTGCTCCCTGTCATCGGGAGCAGTGATCTCTCTCATATTCTAGTGAGACAATCCCCCCTAAAGTTAGAATCACTCCCTAGGACACACTTAACCCCTTGATTGCCCCCTAGTGTTTAACCCCTTCCCTGCCAGTCTCATTTACACAGTAATCAGTGCATTTTAATAGCACTGATCGCTTTATAAATGACAATGGTCCCAAAATAGTGTCAAAAGTGTCCGATGTGTCGCCATAATGTCACAGTCATGATAAAAATTGCAGATTGCAAAAATGCCATAAATCTATCCGCTATTTTGTAGACGCTATAACTTTTGCACAAACCAATCAATATACGCTTATTGTGATTTTTTTTTACAAAAAATATGTAGAAGGATACATATGGGCCTAAACTGACAAGGAAATAATTTTTTTAATATATTTTTGGGGGATATTTATTATAGCAAAAAGTAAAAAATATTGCTTTCTTTTCAAAATTTTCGCTCCTTTTTTGTTTATAGCGCAAAAAATAAAAAACGCAGAGGTGATCAAATACCACCAAAAGAAAGCTCTATTTGTGGGAAATAAAGGACGACAATTTTGTTTAGGTGCCACATCGCACGACCGTGCAATTGTCAATTAATGTGACGCAGTGCCGTATCGCAAAATAAAGTGCTCTGGTCAGGAAGGGGGTAAAACCATCCGGGGCTAAAGTGGTTAAGCAAGCATTATTATTCACTGTAAAACATATTTTATTAACCCCTTCCCGACCAGCACATGCCGATATAAATTGGCAGAATGGCACTGTGGGCAAATCGCAGATCGCCACCATTACTAATAAAAAAAAATTGTTTTTTTTATATTTTTGGGGGATATTTATTATAGCAAAAAGTAAAAAATATTGATTTTTTTTTCAAAATTGGCGCTCTTTTTTTGTTTATAGCGCAAAAAATAAAAAATGCAGAGGTGATCAAATACTACCAAAAGAAAGCTCTATTTTTTGGAAAAAAAGGACGTCAATTTTGTTTGGGTACAACGTTGCACTACCGCGCAATTGTCAGTTAAAGCGATGCAGTGCCGAATCACAAACAGTGCTCTGGTCAGGACAGGGGGTAAATCCTTCCAGGGCTGAAGTGGTTAACCATAGCAAACTTTTACCAACTTACTGTAACTCAGCTATTGTAAGCTTGAGTTAAACCATATATACTTTAAAATAAATTCCCACAAGCCAGACTCATCCACAATGAGTCCGGCACCCCTCTCTGGCCAAGGCCAACTCCATACATGTTTGCAAGTCCAGGTTAAAAATGTCTAGCACCATATCAGACAAGTAAACCCTGTCAGGTCTATAGAAACCAGGCAAGCCTCCTTTCAAATTTTTATGCCTAAAGGATAAGCAATTTAAAAAGGGCATGAATTTCGCTACAGATCTATTTACCCTTTTACAAATGTTTTCCATATGTCTAAAATGGGGAGATAATCATAGTAACCGAGGAACTACCTCAGAAAAAACGAAAATGTATTTAGGCAAAACAGTATGAAGACATAACAAATCTAACTTAATTTGAGATATAATGTCCAAAGTTCTTCGAAATCCCAAATCATTTTCAGCCAAGTGGAAAATAAAAATATCAGGGGATGGCCAACACCCATGCAACAAGGATAAAGTTGAACATAAATGGCTCCATTTCACCCCCCTCCTACCATACTAATAAACGTTAAAACGTGACGATGACAGTCCAAACGAAAGACCATAGCTCCTAAGTGCAGCTCTGTGATGGGCCCGAAATTTGTATGAATGACCAATAATCCATATATTGAACAATTCTGAAATTAAAAAGGAGAATTAGGTCTTAGTTGAGAACTATAACAACTATATCTCCACCTACAAATATTCATAATACCTTCTGGAGAAAATCCTAACTTAGCTGCTTCCATAGCTGCCCCATGCAAAAGGAATGAGAGGAGATGGGAAATGGTCAAGATGCAAAAAAAACAAACATTTTTTTAAAACAGTAAATAGGATAAAAGAACTACGCTAGAAAAAATGTATCTTAAATCAAAAAGCAGCAGTAAACAGTGCGACAACACAAAAAAGTCCAATATAAATTAAAAAACTGCGCTAAAAGAGAATAAATGTCCAAAAAATTTTTTTCTGTGGGCATCAAACAAAGGCGCTAAGGATCTCCCAAACACCATAGTGTATGAAAAATATATAGTGAGGTGCCCGACCACCGTGATTGTAAATTGCGCTTACCAAACAGCAAGCAGTATGAGCAGATGGCTTAAAACCCAGCCCGGGGCTTTTGGGTGTAGTAATTACTTCCGCTCTCTCCAGGCTCAGATCACCGTTCCCTCAGTACATATATACCAAAAGGAGAGAAAGAACAAGAAAACAACTCGCAAGCTTTAAACGCAGATGACTTAAAACTCAACCTGGAATTTCCTAGGTCTTTCCCATCCTCAGGGAAAGATCTGAAGGAGGACATTTCCTAGGTCTTTCCCATCCTCCTTCAGATCTTTCCCTGAGGATTTTAAAACAGCATTAGATTGATATATAGTCAATGAAGAACCATTCTGATGAATAAATAGAAAAGTATTCAATTTAGGCCTTATGGACAAAAATCGATGAACCAGTGAAAAGGCGCAAATGGGAGACTGACAGATAGGACGAATGGTAATCCATCGTCCAAGACCCACTGATCGGTGTTGCTTTTACGCAGAAATATGTGAAGAAAATCAGGAAGCAATTGAATATCTGAAATAATTAATCTGAAACTTCTTTCACTGAATGGGGGAGCAATTACGATATTCTAAAGGCTCCAAAAAACCTAAAACTGAAAGTGGTTTTGAAAAGTATAGTTTCATAAGTAGAAAAACAATTCAACTCAGTGGCAATACTCAAACGCCCCAAAATCTCAGCCGAAATTGGAAGCCTCCTATCTGATATGACAGGTTGCTGCCGGTAACCTTTAAGTGTTGATTTTACAGAGAAAAAATTAACACACAAAGGTTTTCCAAGTAGTCACAAGAAAAAGGACACCCCAGCCAATGTTTTTACCACATGAGAATAGGAGTAACCAGAAGACAATAAGGAATTCAAGAACAATAAAGCAATATGTTCGGAAAATGTATGAAAAGTTAAAAAGAAGCTCCATAAAGACCACATTGCTCGATAACCCACCCACGTGGAAGTAGCTAAGGAACTATTGTCAACACAGGTGTCATATCAGCTACCCCAAGTTTCCGGGGCACAGCTAGCCAACCGGATCTGCTTTCGACACCATCGCTCGAAATCGTTCCATCTGTAGACATGACAAAGCATCAGCAATTAAATTAGTAGCACCCGGAACATATTGTTCTTTTTCAAATTTAGACATTTAAAAATAAACTGTCTAAGAATAGCTAATACCGGCAATGATTTAGATGCTAAACAATATATCGCAAACACTGCTCCTCTATTATCTGAATAAAGCAAAATCCGGTGATCAAAAAATTGTGAACCCCAAAGTTCCAAGGCAACAAGAACAGGAAATATTTCCAAAGCACTATATTATTTGTAAAACCTAGTTTACACCATCTAGGATGATAATGCCCAGCGTACCAATGTCCCATCCAAAAAGCCCAAAAAACCACAGCTACCGGTGGCATCTGTAAACAGATTGAGGGCCTTGGCTTCACAAACTGGAGCTTGTGAACACCCATTATAAGTAGATAGAAAATGATGGCAAACAACTAAATCCTCACGAACATTCGATGTCATGTGAACAAAATGATACAGGAATGAAACACCTGATAGGGAACGGTAGAGAAGTTTTGAAAATACCCAGCCCATGGACATAACCCTAGCAGTGAATGCTAGAAGGCCCAATAAAAACGGAATGTTCTTCAATTGTACTTTCTTTTTTGATTAAACGAAAGTCAATAAAAAATATTTTTTTTAACTTTCCCAGGGAGTAAGCGAAGTTAAATTTTGACCGTGTCAATTGTGACACCCAAAAATTCGAAACATGTAGTGGGATAAAATGATTTTTAAGGAGCTAAAGGTACTCCAAATGAAGAGGAAACAACCTGAAATTCATAAAAAAGATATAAACAATCAACCGAACCGGCTTCACTAATAAACAGGAAGTTATCCAGATAGTGTAACAAATTACATGAGACTCTTTGAGAACTTACCACCCATTCAATAAAGGTGGAAAATAATTCAAAATATCTACACGACAGGGAACACCCTATTGGAAGGAATTTATCGAAATAATAGCCATCCTGAAAATAGAAACCCAGGGAGTTAAAAGCTGTCAGATGGATAGGCAATAAGCGAAAGGCCAACTTAATATCAGCCTTAGCTAATAGGGCTGAAGGACCCACACGTCTAATCTTAAATAATGCATCATCGAATGATGCATAAGAAACAGAACACAAGTCATAGTCTATTTTCATCATTTAATGATAATGTATCCGGAAAGGATAGATGATGAATCAACCGATATGTGTTGGGTTCCTTTTTTGGATCACTCCCAGTAGGGATATTCGAAAATTCTCAAACGGAGGGGGCAGAAAAGGCCAGTAATCCTACCTTCTGCTATTTCTTTTAAAATTTAGTCGAGAACAACAGTGGGCTTTGCTTTAATGGAAGGCAAATTTGACACGAAACAGCCCGAACCAGAGAATAAAGGCAATTGGAAGCCATAAGAAAATCATTCATACAAGATGACCACTATCTGTTCCAAGGAAGAATGTTTATCACTCCCACTGGAGTGGTTGCTTTTAAATTAGATATATCTTTTGATGTTGAAGTAGCAGAAGAATTCATCTTCTTAAAACACCAAGAAGCAGGATGTGCACCCGAGGAATTATAGCATTCATGTTTATACCTGCAAGTGTGGGGCCACTTGCACTGCCCCTCATTGAAACTGAAATAGAAACAGCGTTTGTAGGACCCTGTGGAAACTTGAGGTTGTCTAGGAAACTGTTTTTGTGCAGAAGCAAATTAAGCCACAAACCAATGTCCTTCATTCCCCATTTCAAGAAACTATGCACAGCCATTTTCTGACAGAACAACCCAGGACAGCCTAGGAAAATCTATTAAATATTTGTTGAGGCAATATTATGCTATGGATGGTTTCTCTCCTTTATTTATAGCTGGGTTATTGGGCCTTTAATCCAAGTCGTATGGTATCATGAGCGTTTGGATCATCTATGCAGCCATCCAGTTTCCAGCTTACTTGATGATTTTCCACACAAGCAAAGGCCCTGGCTGGGTTTAAGCCATCTGCCCGACTTTGCTTGCCAGCTGGTAAGCAGCTTTTTCTTAAGGTGGTGGCATGTTATATTTGATCTAGCTCACTCTGGTGTTTGATCCACACTAAAGACTGAACTGTTATCATATATTTTATTTGTATCAGAAAGCGATTGCTTGAACTTTCCCATCAAATAGCGCAGCTTCCATTTACTACATAAAAATAAATAAGAAAGAGGAGGCTTGACTCCTGTATGAGCGTTCAATGCCTGAAAAAATTGCAGTGATTGCACTCCAACCCCAAAATAAGACAGTAAAAAAGTATCCCAAACAGGGGGGGAAAAGAAAAGCAGGGCTTAATAGTAGAGCAATAACCAGGTTTAAGCATCAAAAATTACAATTTATTGGCATGAACACATATGACAGGTAACAGGGTAATGACCCAATACGGTACTGTAATTATTAAAATAACGCCGACCACCTATAGAGGTAGGTCTGTCGTGACCACAGACAGGGGGAATGGAACAACATGAGACAGAGACATAAAACAAAAACGGCGTCCAGACGCACAGTGAGTTAATGTCAGTCCTGCTATCCAATGGGATGGGTCTTCCCAGCAGGATGTGCTGCCGTCATGAAATCGCTGCACCGCTATGCGGTATTCAGAGTCCTTGCACTGTATGAAGGGTGCACGTAAGCTGGCATTTCTGAGGGAGTGGGATGGCCATCCCGGTGTGCGGTCTCTTCCATGTCCTCCTCTATTCTCCGTCAGTACCCTGCGATCACATGATCAGAGTCCTCCTGTGGAGTCATGTGCCCCTGAACACCAATAGGGAATGATGCCGGAGCATGGCGTCCGGGTGGAAATAACGTAACACGTTTCACATTTGGAAGTGTGTAGCTTCTTCTGGACGTCATTTCCGCCCGGACGCCATGCTCAGGCATCATTTTCTATTGGTGTTCAGGGGCACATGACTGACCATCCCACTCCCTCAGGAATGCCAGCTTACGTGCACCCTTCATACAATGCAAGGACTCTGAATACCGCATAGCGGTGCAGCGATTTCCTGACGGCAGCACATCCTGCTGGGAAGACGCCAGTTCCTGAAGTGCATGATGGCATCTTTCCGGGATGGTAATGTAGCCTGGTCTTTCAAGGGCTTTTGATACAGCTTGATTCATATACTTCCATGATACTTCTATAATTTGATGATTGTTTCCGGCTTTTTGAGATTACTCTCAGCCCAGGGCATTCTACTTTACTGGCTACCTGCTGCACTTGTGATGCACTCCCACACAGCACTGAACCCCAGTATACTCTGCCACCTCACTTCAGACTGTCCGGACACATTGCCCTGCAGACATCAGTGAGACATTTTCATCCATTGATATCTATCTCCAGCTCCCGATGCCCCATGGACTTTCCATGACCCCCTCCACAGTTCCCTGCCCATCCCCCTCCACCGAGCCCCCCCACCTTTGGGATTGATATCAGCCCTGTAGCCCTACTGAGCATTCGCTCTCCCGTGTCCCATTGGATAGCAGGACTGACATCAACTCACTGTACGTCCGGACGCCTTTTTGTTTTATGTCTCTGTCTCATGTTGTTCCGTTCCCCCTGTCTGTGGTCATGACAGACCTACCTCTATAGGTGGTTGGCGCTATTTTAATAGTTACAGTACCATATTGGGTCATTACCCTGTTACCTGTCATATGTGTTCATGCCAATAAATTGTCATTTTTGATACTTAAACCTGGTTATTGCTCTTCCATTAAGCCCTGCTTTTCTCCCCCCCCCCCTGTTTGGGATACTTTTTTACTTCCATTTACTACAGCCTAGGAAAAAGCCTCGAGAATAACCTCAACATGTTGGAACATGCCACTGCACAGATCCGGGCAACGCTCCCCCATCACGCTGGCATAAGTGCAAAAAGTTTGCAACCAGTTATTAAAACTATAAGGCACATTTTTTTTTGCCTGTTATCCTCAATTTTATCCATTCTAATTTCTTTTACGGAGGGGAGAAGGGACAGAATATCAGTGTATTCTCCACCTCCATATTTTGTCTTTCACCGTACCAGGAAGATGAAAGCCCTAAGGCGAAAGCTCACAAGAAAGTGCTTCTTTAAAGCACAAATCCGGTACTCCAGTAGAAGCAATTTGAGGTGGAACCACATCCACGACGAAGGATCGGCAATATCAATATGACCAACATTCCTAGGACAATCAATCTCATTAGCAACTGGATTTAGCCTAGCTGCTGAAACATTTGGCGTAACTGGCTGTGACAGAGTAGGTTTTGGTACAAATTGTGATAAAAAAGTAGAAAAAGAAACAGCAAAATCTTTCAATAATGACATATCAGAAGACTCATCTGCAGTAGTTGCTGTATAAATAGATGGTGTCACCGAAGGGGTAGTCACAATGGAGGTTGCAGGTAAAATAGGAATATAAGAATTATCAGCTTGCCTCCCACCTAGGGTTGCCATATCATCCCTTTAATCCAGGACACATATTAACTAGAGGTTCTGAGGCTGATTTAATGCAGATAAGGCACTAAGTAAGTTTAATTACCACCTTAATCAGCCACAGAACCTGTGCAATTATTGTGTGTCCTGAATTAAAGGGATGATGTGGCAACCCTATTCCCACTGGTAACCATAGTGACAATCTCAGCAGCTTTGGAGCCCAGGGGAGTTGGCACAACAGAAACCCCTTCATTGTCAACTTACAGGCTAAAAGAAGGTATTAAATCCAAAGAGTTAATAGCACAGTTGGGAACAGATTTTACAGTCATTTTACCTTTTTTTTTTACTATTTTTGGCAGCCTTCTCTTTCCCTTATCCCCATGCAGGGATTGGAATTTTAACCGGCTCAGCCGCTTTACAGGTCTCTTGATTCTCTCCTTAGGCGGGTCTGTGGGAAGGCTGGAGAGAGCTCCATCATCGTAAAGGCAGGGACGTGATTTCATCCCACCAGAAGAGGCGGCTCTGACCCGGAGGAGGAAGCCATGAAGAGGGGAGCCTCTGGAAGACATTGTCACGGGTCGGACAAGTCGCCTGAGGCGATGCCCACCATCTGTCACATCGAGACACCGGGCACAGGGAGAGCGGGACTATCCGATGAAGAAGCCGCTGGCAGTACCAAGCATCGCCACATCCATTCATCGCCATTGTTTGCTCCTGCCCTCTCCATCAGCTGCCACAGCAAGGACTTCATCTTCAGATGTGTCTTTTGATGTGTCTTTTCCTTCTTCTTCCCTTGCCGATTGCTCTGATGTGACACATTTAGTTTTCCTTTATAGGTGACAGCTCGTGCTCCAGCTATTGAAAATGCCATCCACCAATAGTAGGTAAGTAAAAAAAAAATTAAATTCATTTGAACTGTCTACTGTGGCCTCATAGGTGTGGGGTGGGGACAGTTTTGCCCCACTATACACCTTTCATTCTTGGAATGCCGGGATTGCTAACTGTCACATTTGCTTGTGTCCTCAACCAAACTGTCCAACCATCAAATGGCTGGTGTCATAACTGATCACATGTGGAGCACCATGGCAATTGCAGGTAAAACAGCAGCAGCTTTCTTGGCTGTAAAGGATAGGAGGGTTTAATTCTGATTTAAGGCTGTCAGCAGATCAGGCCTCTACAAAGGTAGTGCCTAAAAATAGAGAGCAACTGAGCATGTGCAGAGCAGGGCGAGACAGTGTATTACTGCATTTTAAACTGTATAGGCACCTATTTTTAATGTTCTACATAACTATACCTGCAAAAGGGGCCACCCTGAAGTGATCTAGCATAACTTAAAGTGGAGCTCCACCCAAAAGGGGAAGCTCTGATTATCTTCCTCCTCCCCCACATTTAGCACCTTTTGGAGGGGGAGGGGGCAGGTACCTGGTTTTGACAGGTACCTGCTCCCACTTCCAGGTGATCTCATAGCGGTGAGATCACCCAGAAGTTCGGTCCCCCTCCTCCTTACCCCCCTGCCAGGCCATTCACAAAGTGCAGTGCATGCACAGTAGGGAACCAGCTGTGAAGCCCCAAGGTTTCACTGCCGGTTTCCCTTTCAAGCAACAATGGTGGCAGCACCTGAGAGCCGATGCAAAAATCGGCTGGGGTGCTGACATCTCTAGATTCCTGGACAGGTAAGTGTCCTAATATAAAAAGTCAGCAGCAACAATATTTGTAGCTGCTGACTTTTATTTTTTTCTGAAGGAGCCTGGAGCTCCTCTTTAATTTTTTTTTACTTTAAGGAGGTGCCAGATTGTGATGGTTGATGGTTCTCATCAGTATTCAAGAAGTATATTTTAAATGTTACGCTGGTACAACTAACAATAACTTGCCTTTGGTCAGGGGATTAAAAACTAAAAAGACCAAAAAAGCACCAGCTTTATCAAAATCTGCAGCTCTCTATTTTCCACTTTGTTATGTACTTGTGTATGTTTTCACTTGCAAACTTGCTAAATATTTCAGTGCCTCTCCATAGAGTTCCATAGCAAATGTGTATAAGAGGTTTTATCAATCATGTTTGAAATGCATTTGAAACATGATTTTATAGCCCCACTGGAATCTGATGCAAGATACACTACTATATTTTTTTCTTTCAGAATGTACTTGATACATATAGACACATGTTATCCATTTTAGGCCTGTTTACAGTTCATTTTTAATTAATATAATGTTACGGGAAAGCATCTAATATCTAAAATTCATGGCAAGCTGAGTACATGTGTTTCATGCACCTTGGTAAATCTTTAAGCTCAGTTTTTCAAAGGTAATTGAAAATGGTTAATAGATCAAACAATTATTTCTAAAACATTAAACTTTAAACATAGGGGATCATTTACTAAAGGAGTAGCAGCTGTTCACTTAGCAGTGTTCATTTTAAGGTTTATGTTAATTTTGCAAAGTGATTGATAGTATATAAGTTGAACTTGTGTTCACTTTGAAAACCCCTGGGTAGGGTTGATTTACTAAAGGCAAATAGGCTGTTCTCCTGGATTGGAATGGGTGGAATTGTAAACTTTGCAAGGAAATATTCCCTTAGCTTAGTGACTTTTGTAAAAAATCACTTTGCAAAGAATACTCAATCACATGCAAGGCAAATAAAAAAAAAATGGGTGGATGATTGGACGGTAGAAGGTAGCAGAGCTTCACCTCACTCACTAAGTTAAGAGAAAAATCCCTTGCAAAGTGAACAGCCTATTTCTTTCTCGTACATCAGGGGACACAGAGCAGCCATATACATTACTACCTGGGTTATGTGCCACCAATAGGTGAATGGACACTGGTAGAATAATCAAAAACAGGAAGTGATCCCCTATATAACCCCTCACATACAGGAAGTACTCCAGTTGTATAAGATTCTTCAAAGGGGGAATTGCGGTACTGAGGAGCTTGTGTATTGTATCCCAAAGCCAGTTACCACTGCTTCAGCAAGCCGTGTCTTCCAAGAAGCGTTCTGGGAGGAGAGCTGCAACAGAGGGCGCATGTGGTCCATCAGTGGCCCCTGTAGAGGCTAAACGGAACTCTGCTGCAATAGCCTCACCTGAAAGACCGGATAATACCGGGCAATCTGAGCCACTGCGTCTATCCGGCATTGTGCCTGCTACCAATGCTTCTACCTCAGAGTATATTACTAAGGAGGATCTATCATCAGCTTTGGCTGGTCTAGAAGGCAAGATTGCTGGAATGATCACTTCTGTCACACAGAGTGGAAGAAAATGTGACAGATCTCCTTCCCCTATTCCGCCTATATTGGAGCAAGACTAGGTTGACAAGGTAGAAGGGGTAATTGATATCCAAACAGAAGAATCTCCCTCAAGTGATTCAGAGCCTGAAGAGGGTCAGATTATATCAGCCTCTCAATCACAAAAGCTTCTCCATCCATTCTCTTATAAAATTCTGTAAAAAAAATGCATTTTTCTTAGTTTCTGTTATAAAATTTTGCAAATTAGTAATTTTTCTTCATATATTTTGGCCAAAATTTATACTGCTACATATCTTTGGTAAAAATAACCCAAATCGGTGTATAATATTTGGACTTTGTGAAAGTTATAGAGTCCACAAGCTATGGTGCCAATCTCTGAAAATTGATCACACCTGATGTACTGACGGCCTAGCTCTTTTCTTGAGACCCTAACAAGCCAGGAAAGTACAAATACCCCCGAAATGACCCCTTTTTGGAAAGTAGACATTCCAATGTATTTAGTAAGAGGCATGGTGAGTTTTTTGAAGTTGTCATTTTTTCCCACAATTCTTTGCAAAATCAAGATTTTTTTTCTTTTTTTTTTCACAAAATTGTTATATTAGCAGGTTATTTCTCACACACAGCATATGCATAGCACAAATTACACCCCAAAACACATTCTACTACTCCTCCTGAGTATGGTGATACCACATGTGTGAGACTTTTACATAGCGTGGCCACATACAGAGGCCCAACATGCAGGAAGCGCCATCAGGCGTGCTTGGAGCATAAATTACACATATAATTTCTTGACTACCTCTTACACTTTTAAAGGGCCTGGAGCACCAGGACAATGGAAACGCTCCAAAAATGACCCCATTTTGGAAAGAAAACAACCCAATGTATAATCTATGAGGCATAATGAGTCTTTTGAACATATCATTTTTTTCTACAAGTTTTTGGAAAATGTGTAAAGAAAATGAAAACACATTTTTTTTAAACAAAGTTGTCCATTTATACAATATTTCTAACACATAGCATGTACATACCAAAAATTACACCCCAAAATAGATTCTCCTACTCCTCCTGAGTACGGTGATACCACATGTGGGAGACTTTTACACAGCCTGGCCACATAGAAAGGTCAAACATGCAGGGAGCACCGTCAGGTGTTCTAGGGGCATAAGTTTCAAATCTAATGTGACTACCTATTACACTTTTGTGAGGCACTGTAGTGGCATGGATGTGGCATGGATGAGAACTGATGTGGTGTGGATGACTGAGCATGAATGGGGATGGGTGAGTATGGCTGGGTATGGATGAGATGGCTGAGTACAGCTGAGTATGGCTGGGTACGGCTGAGTATGGCTGAGTATGGCTGGGTACGGCTGAGTATGGCTGGGTACGACTGAGTATGGCTGAGTACGGCTGAGTATGGATGGGTACAGCTGAGTATGGATGAGTATGGCCGGGTACGGCTGGGTACAGCTGGGTATGGATGGGATGGCTGGGTAAGGCTGAGTACAGCTGAGTATGGCTGAGTATGGCTGGGTACGGCTGAGTATGGCTGAGTATGGCTGGGTACGGCTGGGTATGGCTGGGTATGGATGGGATGGCTGGGTATGACTGGGTATGGCTGAGTATGGCTGGATTCAGCTGAGTATGGCTGGGTACGGCTGAGTACGGCTGGGTATAGCTGAGTATTTCTGGGTATTGCTGGGTATGGCTAAGTATTGCTGGGTATGGCTGAGTATGGCTGGGTATGGCTGAGTATGGATGGGGGTGGATGGGATGGCTGAGCATGGATGGATGGATGAGTATTGATGAGTATGGATGGATGGATGAGCATGGATGGATGTTTGAGTATGCTGAGTATGGATGGCTGAGCATGGAAGGATGAGTATGTTGAGTATAGATGGCTGAGCATGGATGGATGGGCTGTCAGCGGCCATTTACCGTGATCCGTGATGCGTTGGGTCCTCTGGACCCGACGGTCACGGATATTCCCGGGTGCGCGCCCCAGAGTTATGTAAGCCCAATGTACGCCCTCCCAGAGTTATCGAACCGTGCTGTAGCTGTCATTCGGCTATGGCGTGTTCGTTAACTGGTTAAAGACTCCATGCAGCAGATCTCCCACATAGCTTTTTTGTCTGTGCACATGCGCAGAATTTTATGGCTAAAAAGCTGGTCAGCAGAGCTCCCTTGTAAGAGAATGCTAGTTGGTTTTCCTTTTCATGGAGAACGTTTGTTTGGGGATGATAAGTCTTGATAAGTACATTCAAAAGATATCTGGAGGAAAGAGTTCCCTCCTTCCTGTGAAAAAGGTAGCTACACGGCCCTCTTTTAAGGTGCCACAAGCTAATTCCTTAGGTTTTCAGGCCCTAGGCAGTTCCGACGGCACCAGGGATCTGCTGCCAAAGGTAAACAGCAGGGCCAGGGCCAAAAGAGACTGTAGGGCCAAAAGTCCGCTAATACTGGCACCAAACCTTCCTTGTGAAGGGATTCCCCCACTCCTGCGGGTGGGGGGAAGGTTACTGCAGTATGCAGGATTGTGGGGAATGCTTATTCAGGATAGGAGGGCCATCTCCACAGTGTCTCAGGGGTACAGGCTGGTATTACACTGTTACCCTCCTCAAAGATTTGTGAGGTCCAGCATTCCCACGGATCTTTTCAAGAAAGGGCTTATTACTACAAGCACTAGACCGTTTAAGGCAACAGGGGGTGATCATGGAGGTCCCAGTTCCCGAAAGGGGAACAGGGTTTTATTCAAATCTGTTCACGGTTCCAAAGCCAAATGGCGACATAAGACCAACCGTTATCTCTCAGTGCGGCCCTTTCAAATGGAATCAGTCCGCTCTGTCGTGACCTCTCTCCAAGAAGGAGATTTTCTGGCATCCATAGATATCAGGAATGCATACCTGCACATGCCAGTTTTTCAACTTCATCAAAGGCTTTTGCGCTTTATCATAGAGGAACAACATTTTCAGTCTGTGGCTCTGCCCTTTGGGCTCACAATCACACCCCGTGTCTTCACAAAGATCCTAGCACCCATACTGGGTCTTCTAAGATCTCAAGGAATCTTGATTGCAGGCTACTTAGACGATCTCCTACTCAGGGATCAATCGCTGCAAGTTTTGATAAGGAACGTGACCTTTACAGTCCAATTCCTGGAACATCATAAATTCTGAGAAATCGACCCTAAAATTGGTTCAAAGTCTGGAATACTTAGGCCTTATCGTGGACACAGTTCAGGCATGAGTGTTCTTGCCTCCAAGTAGGGTGGAGGCCCTAAAGGATCAGGTTTGGCAGGTAAGCCGAAAAAGATGGTTCTTTTGGGAAGGATGGTTTCCTCATTTGAGGCAATTCCATATGCCTAGTTCAATTCCAGGGCATTGCAGCAGAACATTCTGTCTGCATGGAGCAGGAAGATGCAGGCTTTGGATTCCCACATGATCATAACCCTCAGGACTCGAGGAGTTCTCGCCTGGTGGTTAGTAGACCAGAATCTGGTACAGAGAAGGTCTTTTCTTCCACTGTTATGGAAGGTAGTGACCACAGATGCCAGTCTTTCAGGCTGGGGCGCAGTCATGGAAGGTTCCACAGTCCAGGGGAAATGGACTCTGAAGCAACAGGGATTGCCCATCAGTGTGCTAGAGCTGCAGGCAATCCGCCTCGTGCTGAATTATTGGATGTCAAACAAATGGTAATTGTGCAAACCGACAGTGCCACAGCTGTGGCCTATGTCAGCTATCAGGGAGGCACCAAGAGTTGTTTGACCCACATGGAGGTCAGTCATGTGTTTTCCTGGGCAAAAATGCATGTGCCAGTGCTGTCTGCCATCCACATTCCAGGGGTAGAGAACTGGGAAGTGGACTATCTCACAGATACATCCAGGAAAGAGTACCTAGGGACTATATGCAAATCGAGGCTTAAACTTTTATCCATATAAATATTAAGCAGATTCCTAGAAGAGAGAATTGATCCATAAGCATATAACCCATTAAATTCTGTATGGGCGGAAAAGGTGGATATAGCCGAAAGAAAGGGAAAAAATGGAGCAAAAAAAAAAAAACCCCCAAAACCCCCCCCCCAAACCCCCCCCCCCCAAAAAACAAAAACAAAAAAAAACAAAGGGGGGACAAAAAACAAAACAAAACAAAAAAAACATAAAGAAACAGAAGAGAACAAAGGGGAAAAAAAAAAAAGGAAAACCCAGCATGTCCATACAAGCATCCAAATAAAAAAAAAAGGAGAAAAAAAAAAGGAAAAAAATAAAATAAAAGTGCCACACAAATTCCCGCAGGAAGAAGTAAAAAAAAGGGGAAAAAAAAAAAAAAAAACAAGTTCATCCAGGCTTGTCAATGGGCTGCTTAGCCCACTAATAGGAAGATAAGTTTGTCTGGCTATGCTCCACTGTAGCTCCGCCTATAGCCAATATCCAGCAAGACGGAAGACAAAGGAAAATCTAGAGAAAAAAAAATGATAAACTTATATAGTGGCAATTATTTTCTAATGATTAGACCAGCATTTTTACTAGTCAGATCCATTTAGAATGTAACAAAAATGTAGCAAGAGGCAAAGAGAGTGACATAGGAAAAAAAACAAAAAAAAAAAAATCAAAAGAAAAAAAAACAAAACAAAACGGGAATTTTTCTCCTTTTCCTTTCTCTTCCTTCCCCTCTTCTCCTTCTTTCTTTCCTTCTTCTCTTCCTTCCCCTCGATCCAGTCCTCTATCCTTTAAGCTGTATTCTTATTGGAAGTAGGGATAGACAAGGATTGTTCATTTCTGTCCAGCCAGCTATTAGCCTCTTTAGAGTCAACAAAAAATATAGTTTCTCCCTTAGCCACAATCCGGAGTTTAGCAGGGTAAAGCATTGCATATTGAATCTGGAGGGTGCGGAGGCGCCTTTTAATATCTATAAATTGGGCTCTTTGTTTTTGAACTGACACAGAGAAGTCCGGGAAGAAAGAAACTCTTGATCCATTCACCTCTATATTTCCTTTTGTACGTGCTAGGGAGCGGATCTTATCCCTATCTCTAAAATGGAGCATTTTTTAAATAATTGGTCAGGGGAGATTACCCGGAGGAGGAGGTCTAGCTGGAATGCGATGCGCCCTTTCTACAGCGAAAAAGGATGTAAAATTTTGTTTTCCAAAAACGTCCAGCAGCCATCTCTCAATAAACTCAGCAGTATTGCCCCCTTCCATGCGTTCTGGAATTCCAAGGATACGTAATTATTTCTTCTTAATCTATTTTCAATTTCATCAATACGGTTATCGTGGTATTTCGATTGGAGCCCTACTGCTTTAAGTTCTTGTTTCATACAGCCCGAGTCATTCTCTATAATAGTAACCTGGTTCTCTAATATTGAAGTACGTTCACGCACCTTCTGTATGTCTAGGTGCATAATAGAAACATCCTCCCTTAAGCAGTTAACCTGTGTAGATAATATATTTAATGTATAATTGCAGTTCTGTATAGCATGGAATACATCCTTAAGTGTCGGGTCCCCCTTCAGAGCAACTGCAGGTACAGATACCGCAGGTCCCACAGGTGCAACAGGTAAAACAGGTGAAACCAGTAATTTATTTTTAGAGATACCATCTAATGCTTCTGAAACTTCTGGAACTTCTGAGACAGAAGCGCTTAATGTATCGCATCCCCCTCTCTCGGTCATAACAGTCCTAACCAACTCCCCACCATCCTCACCATCCACTGCAGGCTTTCCTCCGTCCCCCACTTCAGATACTTCCATTATCTCTTGTTCAGAAAAAGTCTGTGTGTGGTTCCCTGCAGACTCCCGCTCCTCCCGGCTCTTTATCTCTGGCCCTATCTCCAGTACAGTCTTCTCCATTCCTACAGACATGCTACTGTATTTAGCAAAAACATCCTTGCCAGAGTCCGTGACCTTAGTATCCTTAGTGGAGCTCCATGCGAAACGTTCCAATTTAGCAGCTACTGCATCCATCCCATCCAACCGCATGTCTCTCTCCACTATCGGTTTACACAGCAATTTACTTGACAGACATTCCTCACCTCCAGCATTTGAGCCTGTGTCTGTCTTTTCTCCGGCCATTACACTTCTCAAGTTTATTACTCCAGCCTCTCCAGCAGCCTCTCTTTCCGCTCCAGACCCCCCTACTTCACCGGACCTTCCTGCTCCAGCTTCAGCAGCTTTAAGCTTCCTCCCCATCGCTCTTGTCACCACTCCTAGCTGAATTTTGACACCGCAATCACTGCTAGCCCAGTGTCAGAAGTAGCGCTGTAAGGCTGAAGGATGATAAGGGGATAATAATAAGGGGATAATAAGGGGAAGATAAGCGGTGAGCAGTCCGCAGGTGAGCAGGTATTCCTTGGTATTACCTGGTGCTTGTTGCTGATTTACAATCCAGCTATCAGACAATAGTCCCGCCGGCTGACCTCCCTGCAAATCCGCCTGCAATTAGCAGGTAGTTAATACGGCATTAGAAGCTAGCAAAGGATCAGGCAGGTATCTGGCAGCGGTAGTAGTTGTTAATTTAGTAGTAAAATGAGTAGATTTGAGGGAGCTAGCCACAGTACAATCCACAGGATAGTCCGTTGTATCACAGGGCAGAAATCCACAAGTAAACTTCACATATCAAATCCCTTATTCCCAGCTGATTTTCAGTGGAGCTCCAGGAGACATCACTCAGCTTCTCTCACATCCTAAGCCTAGCTTCTCTCACATCCTAAGCCTAGCTTCTCTCACATCCTAAGCCTAGCTTCTCTCACATCCTAAGCCTAGGCCGGATTCTAAATAAGGTCAAGTCATGGTATCTAGTTCCTTATGTATGTCTAGGCTCAAAGGAAGGACTTTTCTGGAGAACAGGTGTGCGTCTTGTATTATATTAGAGGCCAAACTAATATTATCCGTGATTTGCCTAGTGGGGATAAAGCCTGTTTGATCTGGGGAGATCAATGTCGGGATTATGGCCGAAAGCCTATCAGCAAGAAGGTGGCCAAAAAGCTTCAGATCATTGTTTATGACCGAAATAGGTCGGTAATTTTGGGGGAGGGAGTGATCTTTGTTCGGTTTAGGTATCAGGGACATGTTCGCCAGCAACATGTCCTCTGGGAAGGTATGGCCTTCTAATATGTGGTTAAAGAGCTTTACTAAATGTGGGACCAACTGACCTGAAAATTTTTTATAATAAGTGGAAGAAAATGCGTCCTGGGGCCTTAGAGGACTTCGGGGAGGTAATTATTGCCCGGATTTCCTCAGTGTTGCCGGGGGCATTCAGGGCATTGGTTTGTTCTTTTGTTAGAGAAAGGAGGGTCAGTCCATCCAACCATAAATTGGTCGAGGGACCAGGCAGGGAGGAAGGGGTTGCTAGTAGGTCCTGATAAAATTTGGAGAAGATCTTGAGTACCTCTGAGGGATAGGTGGCCATATCCCCCCTATCATTTCTAAGTTTAAACGAGTGTGGAGGTTGGATAGTGGAGTTTTCTAGCAAACACTGCTGAAGACAAGGTGCTCTGCAGTAAGAGCTTTCGACCATCTCAGTGTCTTTTCCGTTTGCTCAGAGAGGATTGTATTTAACTCAATTCTCCTGGTGTTAATCTGTCTGAGGGTGTCGGGGGAGTGAGACTGATTGTGTATATGATACAGTTTGGTCAACTCGTGGGAGAGTCTGGTGATATCTGCTAATTTATGTTTTTTTGTGATATCAAATATCCCAGAATAACCGCCTTATGGGCAGCCCACAACATAGTGGGGGGAGTGTCCCGTGTGTTATTTATACGGAAATATTCGTCTAGGCGGTCTGTGACTTTAGCAACCAGTTCAGGGTCTATAAGGAGGCAGTCATTGAGGCGCCAGGTAGCGTTTATTGGTGAGATGCCAATATGTGTAATATCTAGCCGTACCATGTGGTGATCTGACCATGGGCACGGATGTATGTTTGCTGCGGTAGAGTTGGCTAGTAGTACTGGAGTACTGAAGATATAGTCCAGCCTAGAGTAGCTGTCGTGGGGGTGTGAGTAGAAGATGTAGTCACGGGCGCCTACATTGTGGGCCTGCCAAGAGTCTATCAGTTGGTGGGAGCTGAGAAAACGGGTGAGGGTCTTTGGGAAAGCGTTGGCATTACTTACAACTCGGCTTCTGTCTAGTTTCGAATGGGCCACCATATTGAAATCTCCGATCACTAGGTGTGGAGAAAGATATCTGTCCAGACAAACGTACATCTTCACCAGCACACCATGGATCAGCAAACAGTTGTCCAAGAAGGTTTTTTAATGGAAAGAAGTTACATCACAAAAGAGGTGCAACATTTCGGGGCCGCGCAGGACTTGAGATTCAGATTGACGTCAAAATCCCGCCATAAAGAGTTAAAAACTGCATATCTAGAGTTAACATAGGTTTTTAACTCTTTATGGTGGGATTTTGACGTCAATCTGACGTCAGAGGGACGGGGGAGGGCATTTCTTTTCACTCTGCACATGTTTTCTTTGATTGGTGAGCACTGTATATATATGTTGTGTTTGACACTATGCACCCCATCACTTGCCTGACGAAGGGGTCCTGCGCGGCCCCAAAACGTTGCACCTCTTTTGTGATGTAACTTCTTTCCATTAAAAAAACCTTCTTGGACAACTGTTTGCTGATCCATGGTGTGCTGGCGAAGATGTACGTTTGTTTGATGCTTCCAGAACCCAACTGTTAATCACTGCAGCACCCACTATTTGTGTGCCATTTGACCAGGAACGCGTGCGATTGGAATATCGATTAGATATCTGTCCAGGACCTGAAAAAAGAAGTTGAAAAATGAGGCTTGTGAGACATTAGTAGCATAAACATTTGCTATTGTAATCACTTTGCCACAAATCAAGCCCTGGATTATCAGCAACCTGCTGGAGGGGTCCCTATACACGTGCTGCACATCCAATAACACTGAGTTTTTTTTAATAAAAATGGCCACCTAGAGTTAAAAGTGGTGAAAACGTGTTGTTTATATTGGCGATCAAAGTAGCCAGGGTGATTAGAGGCCTCCTAATGGGTGGAGGTTTGGGTTGATGTCAAGTGAAGAAATGTGTTCAAAAATCAGTAAGACCCCCTTGAGAAGCAGAAGACCCAGAGGTGCACAACAACGGTGGCATACTGTAGGCCTCCTCTCCCACATGGACAGCATAGGTACCTTCCCCCAACCATAACATTTTGCACCAGAGCAAATAAAACCACAAAATATAAACAATAAAAAAGGGAAAAAATGAAGGGTATGGGAACATGTAAACAAAAAGGGGGCAAACATAAATTTTATGTTTAAATGGCGTCGGGGGGAGGGGGGAGAACCAATAAAAACATTACTTCCCCGCTGACTAATAGAAAAAAACCTTCTTGGAGGACTGTATAGTCCAATGCTCTAATAATCCAAATGAACCTTTAGAGTTCAGTGCAGGTGATCTCAACAAAGCCTGAGGTCTGGATGACCAGCCTCTTGTAGGTAACCAAAGACCTTCAGACCAGGCCTATGAAAATGTAGAGCAGGGGAACGATCAAGCGGGCACAACGAGACTTGGAAGCCATCATGTGACACAGTTTGTTGAAAAGTAAAAAAGTGAGGGATGGAAAAGTCAGCGGCAAACTGTAGAAACTATAACCGTATTGATAGCATTTTGCTATCAAAAATGCACCTCAGTTCTGTAGCTCATGAAGCTCCTGGCATTGTCTTCTGCGATCCCATTGGGGAGAAGGGGTGGCCCAGATCGGTGAGGGATAAGGTGTAGAAGGCTGTCTGGGAACTTGCTCAGGTGCTAAGAGACCCAATTTAACTAGCAACTCCTTGCCATTTAGTAGCGCGGTGACCTTATAGGTAGTGCCATTGTGGGGGACCTGTAGCTTAAAGGGGAAGCCCCATTGATAATGAATACTTGCTGACTGCAGTACTGTGGTGACTTCTTTTAGGTTCCTGCATTTCTCCAAAGTGGCAGGAGAGAGTTCTGGATAGATTTGGATCCTGGTCCCGTCCAGTTGTATGTTGGGGGTATTGCGGGAGGCTCTTATGATATCGTCTTTAATGAGATAATCTTTAAGACACAGCACTATGTCCCTTGGTAGTTTGTCGTCTGGAGGTTTGGGGCGCAGGGCTCTGTGAATCCCGTCGCAGGCAAAAGAGGCATCAGAGGCATTTGATAACAGGGACAGGAACAGTCTTTTTATTGCTGGGAGTAGGTCTGTGACATGTTCTGGGACCCCTCTTACTCTCAAATTATTGCACCTATTATGATTGTCTAAATCCTCTAGAGTAGATTGTAGCTGGGTGACTGTGTCTGTAAGGGATTCATGATCCCTGCAGAGGTCAAATATGCCAGCTGGAGTTCGTCATGTTTTGTCTCCAACAGGTCCGTAATCCCCCCTAGCACTGCAAGTTCCAGAGTCAGCGTGTTAGTGGACTTATGAAGTTCCACTTGGAACTTGTCAGCAAGCTTCTCATACATGGCAGAGAGGCTTGCATCCAGCTTTGCCTTTGTGAGATGAACTGGGTACTCACAATCTCCTGATGTGCTAGCTGGAGAGGGTTCCTGGCTGTGTGCTGCTGCCGGAGCGCGTGGTGGCTGGGTGCCATTTTGCGACATCCTGCTCTGCTCCGGGACCCGAATTAGTTAGGGATTTCTGCGCTGGCTTACCATGGCAAGCTTTATGTGTCAGCATGCACCTCTGTGTCCCCTAGGGTTGCAGGCAGTTTGTGGTGAATTTTGGCTCGTGATATCCCCAGGAGAGTGATAGAAGCCTCCGTTGCTTACGGAGCTCTCGTTACAGGCGTCCTCTTCCCATCGCGTAGTGCATGCGCCACCGAAGTTGGTTTTTCTTTTTGCAATTATTTCGGCTAGAAGGGTCTCCGAATTGGCAGCCCTTTCTTGTAAGCAGCTGTATTTGATTTTGCACAATGATAAAGTGATGCTATGTCCTGTTCCGTCCTCTTTGTCTAAGGTAGTTTCTGAATTAATTTAAATCAGGACATTGTTCTACCTTCTTTTTTCTCTCAGCCTGGATCGCCAGAAGAGAAGCAGTTGCACCTTTTGGATGTGGGGCGGGCGGTCAGAGTCTACCTGGTAAGGTCTGCAAGCATCAGAAGCTCTGATGCGTTTTTTGTTTTGCCAGAAGGCCCTAAGAAGGTTCAAGCGACTTCTAAGGCATCCATTTCACTTTGGATTTGCCAGTTAATCATTCAGGCCTTTGGCCTGAAAGGTAAAGCTCCTCCCTTTGAGGTTAGAGCTCATTCTACCAGGGGTGTTGGAACCTACTGGACGTTTCGCCATCAGTCGTCAGTGGCGCAGATTTGCAAGGCAGCTACTCGGTCTTTGGTACATACGTTCACAAGATTTTAGCAGGTGGACCTTAATGCAGCAGAGGACTTTGGTTTTGGCTGTAGTTTGTTACAGGCTGCTGTATAAATCTGATGGTGTTTTCATACAGTGTGTCTCCCTCCCCTCAAGGCTATTGCTCTGGGACGTCCCACGTAGTTATGTATATGGCTGCTCTGTGTCCCGTGATGTACAAGAAAGAAAGTGTGATTTCATGGAACACAGACGGCCCTCCCCTCTCTTTTTAGGAGTTCATTGCTTGCTACAAAACTGGAGTGCTTCCTGTATGTGAGGGGTTATATAGGGGATCACTTCCTGTTTTTGGTTATTCTACCAGTGTCCATTCACCTATAGGTGGGTCATAACCCAAGTAGTAATGTATGTGGCAGCTTTGTGTCCCGTGATGTTCTCAAAGAAATGGATTTTACAGGTAAGTAAAAAACAAATTTTTCCTTTAGTAAATCACCTTGAATGTGTGAGAATTTTGGCTAGCTATTGGTTGACCAAAGTTTACACAGCTTCCTGTTATCTCCTAAGCTCAGTGTACATTCACTTTGTTATGTTAACAATTTCTATTTCTGTAGTATAGCAATGCCAATGATTTAAATTCACCTTTGAACAGTGAAAAGAATGTCTTGTTTAAACAGACACAAGCCTATAGGATTTCACAGAGGGATACCTTTGTCTAATCCAGCTTCCAATGCCCACATTCTTTACCCTTTTGGATAATTTGAACAAAGCTGAAAAAAGCTTCGGTCTGTTTCATTCCTCTCCCTACTCTGGAAACTCAACCCAGAGGCAACATGCAATGGATGCAGAAAGTGCCCATACTCAAACAAATGGCAAATAAAAACAATTTTTATGTGTATCTTACCAATATTAGACGCTATTAAACAATATTTAGATATACAGATATTTAGGCATTTTTTTTACCTAGTCCACAATCATTCATTCCTACTGCATTTTTTTATTTTTATTTATAAATGTCTCTTGTCAGTGCTAGAAACAAAGACATTTCCAGGGATAAACCTTCAAATCCTGGTGACTGGTCGGTGACTGGTCGCTGACTGGTCTGTGCCTGGAAATTAGCTACAGTTGGCAGCTATGATTTCTTGGCCTGCAGGATAAGCAATTAGTATGTACACCTATAGGGACGCTAACTATATTTTCTCTCATGCAACACAGGGACCACAGGTTGCCTGCTTTTTCTTCCCTTTTATTCCACAATTTCCTGAAAGTATAATATGGCAGGTTATGGTGACTGACCAAATAAAAAAAACCCTCCATTGAACTAGTGTGAAGCACAATAGAACCATCTGATCTACAGGCCTCATTGCATCACAAATCCTAAAACAAGAGGTTTATTGCTTATTTTAGGATAGTGAGCAAAGCCAAGCAAATAGTTCCTTTCTGTCCTCTGGCCAGCTATGTATCAATTATCAAACAGTATTTTGTCTGCGCACTTTGCTTTTTGCAATTTTCCTTTTCACAGTTATGCACTAGACAGCTACTGCTGCCTCAACTATAAATCAAATATATAACTAAAGTGCAATTGTGCAACAAGCATTTGTGCAAATGCCAAATGTGAATCAATCAACATAATAAAGTGCTTAATGCTGATATTCATACATATTACTTGTTACAAACAAATCAATAAAAAGTTCATAACAACAAAAAGTGCTCCATGCTTGTACAATCCATAGACATGATCTTCTGATATTCAAAAAGCCCAAGATAATGAATCTAAATACGGTTCAATGCAAATATAAAAGTGCTTTGTGCTTGTAAAATCATTAACAGTGCTCCATATATCTTCCACATACTGTATATACTGTGCTTCACATGCCACCTGATGTGCTCCACCTCAGATATCAACTGCACTTATCAGAAATTATTGACCCCTTTAATCAACACAAAGAGAGACAGGTAGTACTTTTTTGACCACTGGCAGGGGTGTTTTTCCTCCTTTCCAACCATTCATCTAGATCTACTTTTGGCTTCATATACTGTAATCCACACAGTCATCTCTCCATCCATGTTATTCTGTAACAGCCCGTAACCAATTTATATGTGGAATGATCAGGCCTCTCAGCTATATCTCCTCATCCTGTCCTCAGGCAACAACTTAGCAGTATACTCAGGTTCCTCTCTCAGCTGTCCGCTCCCACTGCCGGTCACTTCCGGTGTGCGTGGGTACTAATGGGAGTTGTAGTCTGTGTAGTGGTGCCTGTTAAGGATTGCAAAAGCACACAGCACTTTTATATTTGGGGTGAACTATATTTGGATTCATTAGCTTGGACTTTTTGAATATCAGAAGAGCACATCTAAGGATTGTACAAGCATGGAGCACGTTTTCTTGTTATTAACCTTTTATTGATTTCTTAGTAACAAGTAATATGTATGTGTAGCACTTACCCCCGAAGGAGCTGCTGGTAATTGATCGGGCCTGTACTCTGCTTTTTCACCCCCCAATAAATTGTCTCAACCCACTTGACACAGCTGTGTAACAGTGTTGGTGCGAAACTCAATGACAAAGAACAACCCAACAATAGCAATATACATATATTGTACCTCTTGTATTACCTGGGTATCCGTTGCTTTCAGTAAAGGGTCACACACAATTGTGATTGAATAATATGATTAGTTTACTGAAAAGAGACTTAGTTAAATGGAGAGACACCTCTCAAATATACTTATACAAAATCAGAACAGTTGCAATAAAGGTATTACCAAATGTTCACTCTAACACACACTGAATAAATGGTGCGTGCAGATGCGTCTCCAAGTGGGACTAATGCTCAGGGTGGTAATGCCTTGACACTGAGCACCTTCCCACTTCCAGCACAGCCATGCACACACAGTAAACCAGCAGCACACTATGCAATGCTATTAGAACAATACAACACAATGTAATTACTTAATAGCTCCCCCTGCAGTGTAATGCAGTCCTTTGCGCGTAGCAGAAACACAAGGCCTTACAGTGAATGGTATAGTCGCTTGTCTTCTTTCTGCAGCTAGCCATTATACTTCAGTATTTATATTCCATAGGAGTTGCAGATGGTAATGTAACATAAAATAGTGAATAACAGCAACTCCAGTTATGAGATGCACTTATAACTTCCTTACGTGAGAATGCACCCCGACTGTCAGTCAGTTTCTAGTGAAGTACAGGCTTTGAGGCCTGAATGAGCACAGTCTAATTAGAAGAAACCGTGGGACTGCAAATCTCAGCAGATCTGTGAAACTAGTCTATAGTGTATTAAGTGCTTTATATAAGGTCTGGGCAACAGCCCTCTCACCTCACCAGGCCCAGAAAAATGGATGACTCTGCTACAGTGGTCTCAGTCCCGCTGCCAGCCAACACCGTCACGTTGCTCCGCTCCGCAAGATGACCGGGACCCTCGCTTGGCTCCGTCAGGTGTTCTGGATCCTCAGATCCGATCACACAGCCTCTCCAGCACACTGGGGTAAGTCACTCTCAGTGGTTGCTGTTCCGCTCCGCAGCAGGCCGCGGCTCCTCCAGGCACACACCCACAGATCCCTGCAGACAGGCCACGCGTCCAGAAGAGAAAGAAAATAGCCACGCCGGGCCTTTTATTACCTAGCCAGCATGCAGTTCAGTCACTCAGTGTTCATGGGTAAGTGATGAGCATTGTGGGTAAGTGAGTCTTTTAAGTAAAATAATAAAATCACTTCCTGCTCACATTCTTATGTGAAAAATAAACAAGTCCTATTCACATTATATACCACTAGAGGGAGCCAAATACCAATCTAACAACATTAACATTGCATGACATTAGATGGCAAAAATCCCAGCGCTACATATGCATATCAGCATTAAGCACTTTATTATGTGATTGTGTATATGTGAACATGAATATGTAATCAACACATGGCATTTGCACAAATGTTTGTTGCACAATTTCACTTTAGTTCTATATTTGATTTATAAAACAAAAGCACCCCCTATCGGAATGCAATTCCTCTAACGGGACTTTTATCATAGGGTCACCTCTAATGAAAGTAGGAAATAGTAGAATTTTATATAAAAATATTTGTATTTATTGATTATCCATCTAAAAATCATTAACATGACCTAACAGTACATACATTAAAATGGATGCATGTAAATGAGGAGGAAATAATTCTATGAAACAATGACCAATTGCAATGATACAGGTAAATAGAGCACCAATAATCATAAAAACCTGACGTTTCGAGATAAGCAAAGGGTTGACCTCTTCTTCAGGGGTAACGACAATTGGTCAGGGTGAATATTTCATCTAAAAAGTTAACAAAATCAGAGCAAAAATGAATGGACAGACATCTCAAATATTCACAGCAAAAGACAACAGAGGGTCTATGGTTTACATTACATAAGTCAATTGACATTGTCATTGATTACAGTACTTGTTGGTTCTAGGTATACATACAGGAATTTTATACTGACCCTTTGGATTTCATATGAGAATTCCCATGGACATTTTCAGCATCCAGTACAAAAAAGGGGGTGCCGTCCGTCACGGCCACACAGGGATCACAGACCCAAGGTCCAAGGAGAGAGAGGAAAGGCCAAGTAGATCACAAAAATAAGATGCCAGGGTGGGCTATGGTTGCTTCACAAAGGATATCCCCAAAAGGAACAGATACCATCACCCCTTCAATGAGAAGCTTGTCAAGGCCTACTTGGTGGGGTTAAAGGATAGGGGGGTTCAATCTCGCTGGAATATAAATGATACAAAACCTTTAATAGGAGTATTAAAGGAAGAACCTAGTATAAATGCAATATTATTCTGAAGAGAGTGGGGAGTATTTTAGGTTAACAAATATGACCCACCAAGGGATTGTCAGTATAAAAGATCTCAGACACGTATCTAAAGGAGTGAAAATGAGTGGAATCAGATCCTGAATCCCAGTTCATCAAGCAAAGCGCCCAAGGGGGGGAGGGGGATACTTGGATAATACCCAAAGTCTGAGTAGGCAGGAATCCAAGAGAGCATACAGGTTCCCTGGTTGGGTGCAAGCCCGCAATGGTCTGCAATTATAAAGCACATCAGGGGAGTATTATATATAAGTGACAGGTAACCATTTGAATAGTTGCCATAAAGCATCCCAACCTGAAGAGTCCATAAGTTTACCTGCCTGTCTTTCCTTCCTCCAAACACGTCTGTGTGGTGTCAGTAACAGCTGATGAGTGCAGCGCCTAGGGAGTTTAAATGTATGTTTACTGCAGTGGGCGGGGGTGTCCAATCAGTGACCTGATTGGGTGGACACGGTAAGGGGCAGTCTAGAGAAGGGAGGACGTGGGGTATCTGTTATTGATATCCCCCGGGCAGAGCGACGCACGCCGTCATCTCCACGGCACGCTCCCTGATGTGAAGCCGTCCACAACAGGACAGAGGTGGGCGTGTGCGACAGCGCAGAGCTCAGCGGGGGGCGGAGCCAGCATGACGTGGAGTATTCCCCCATGCGTCTGAAAGTCCCGCAGCGCAGAGCTGGCGTTTCCATTGTCATGGAAATCCATGACACAGACTGCCAGAGAGAGGGGGGGGCCGAGCGTGCTCTGATGAGAGCACTCCTCGGTCTCCCCCGGGTGCGCCGAGTGAGCTGACACACAGCCCAAACCTAGAAGAAATAAAGAAAGAGGCAAGGGAGTGAAAGTGAATAGCTGGATAATAGTAGAGGATGAGAAGAGATAGACAAAGGAAAGACACAGTCATGTAGGAAGGGGGAGGGAAGAGGCAAAGGGAAGAATGAAGAAGAAAAGAAAAGTTAGAGGTGATGATTGGATGAATGTTAGGAATCAATGTGAAAGCACAGGTGCTTGGAGGATTTCTGTGTGGTCAGGAGAGGTCAGTCCCACTGGATCAGACAAGGTCCTGGAATGACAAGACATAGATGTTAAATTATGTTTTTTAGACAATGTATTACATCATAAACTGACAGTATTAACATCTTCAACTCAGGCTATTATCTTGTTTGTTACTGTATCCTGTGAGTTCTACATGACATCCCAGAGACCAGGGGCATGTTATCAAAATATAAGAATTTTCACTGCCCAGTAATAATAAGAGATTGCTGTGTTGTTGGTAAAAAGTACAGATGGTCCAAGCTGAAAGTTAACACACCACAGCTTGATCCAAAAGATGATTTTATTTTGAAGATTTCCATTCAGATCCTCCTGAGGAGAAGCCCTCCAGGAAGGGTCTGAAGGAGGTAGTTCCGTTGAGGTCCGGTGGCATAGTCGCATTCAAGCAAAAAATCCACCTTTGTTCGGCCTGCATTAATATTTTGTTTGTGTCACCCCCTCTTATACCAGGGTGCACTCTGTCTAAGATCAAAAAGGAGATCTTAGGGGTGATTCCTTCATGTAAATCTCTCACATGTCTCCCCAATGGGAGGCTTGGATTGCTGGTCTGCATGGATAAAATGTGTCTATAGGCACGTCGCCAAAAAGGCTGGATGGTTTTGCCCACGCAGAAGCAGTTGCATAGAAGGAGGTAGACTACATTGGTTGTTTGACAGTTTGCATAGTGTTTTGGACGATAACGTTCACCATTAGAAAGGATCGCTCCTGGAGCTAATCCAACCGCTGCAAGCACCGGAAGGGGTCCGATGGGATCCCCCGCCCGCGGGCAGGCAGGGACGTACAGGTAAGCCCTTATGCCTGCCCATGCCATTGTGCCGTCGTACATCAGCGTGCGGCGGACGTCAACTGGTTAAAGTGCACAAGTTGAATTCATGAATTTTAAACAATTTATATACAATTTAGTTGTAAACCTCCAAAAGAAAAAATCCATGTGTCTCATACTAGCTCATTATGAATACTATATACTATACTATACTTACCTTAGAAAGGTGCACAGCGCTGACAGGGCTGACATCTTTCCTGGAGTTACTTCTGGGTTTGCGAGCTCCGGTGCTGTGATTGTCCAAAGCCGCGATGACTTCACTGCCGCGCATGCGTGCGTGAGCCGCAACTCACGCCACGGGCCTTGAATAAGCAGCACGAGCGTGCCGTTCCTTCAGTGCGCATGCGCCGAAGACGTTGGCGGCAGCGTATATAGTAAATATCTCCTAAACTGTGCAAGTTTAAGAGATATTTACACTACCTACAGGTAAGCCTTATGATAGACTTACCTGTAGGTACAATTAAATAGGAAGACTTTACTTCCTCTTTAACAAGTAGTAACAGAGCTTTAAATCAAGCTATTCCTGACTTATCTAAGTGATTTTAATGTGAACTTATTTTTTTTTCATGTTAAAGTATTTTCAAACATTCAGGCTGGGTTCACACTATCTTCTCATGCGGCTCACAGCAGGGGTCCAGTGCGTGCCTGTTCACTGTTTCAGGTCCGATTTCAGCACAAATTTTTGAAATGGACCAAAAGATGCACAGGGCTCCTGTGCAAATTTGCACCGGAACCGCAGCAGAGATATGTGAACCGGCTCCATTGAGGGCCGGTCATAATATCCTGCAATTGCGAATCCAATTGGCAATAGTGTGAACCCAACCTCAAGGATTAAAACTCCTGAGTCAGTATTCAGTCAGTTCCTAACAGCAAAGAAATGCCGCTGGTTGTTTACATTAAAAGGCTCTCCACCAAAAATATTATTTTGTTGTGAACTTTGAAAATTCAAATTTTCTCCACAATGCTTATAGAAACAGAGAAAAATGAGGGCTTGCTTTAATTCCTATTCAGATCATATAAAAGTGTGAATTATATGGATACAGGGTCACATTATCAACATACCTAATTTTCATCACGATTCCTAACTTTTATCATTATTTTTAACTTTATCTTTTTATATCTGTAATATTTACTTTGGAATTCTAATTATACTGTATAGACTATATTGTATGACTTGTTGTATGAACATTTGTGCTGTAACAAAAATCAGTAGGACATTATTATTTTGTATTGCTTGGCTTCATTGTGGAAAAAAAACAATAACAAATTTATCTATCGACACTTTCAACTGTAATTTCAAAAGGGTACTTGCCATTGCCAATACAATGCTTTTGTTTCTTGCAGTTAAGTATAGGACCTTTTGAAGCAAAATGTTGTTTTATTGCTGTGATAGCAGTGGTGATCAGTATGAAGAAGGCTGAAATTCAGATAATGACTTGATTTCAACAGTAAACACTTACTAAAATCATAGTTTATCAACAGTGGGTTTAGATCGGAATGAAACGTTGGTGTTCTTTTATTGTTCATTGCTAACAGCAGACAGCTTTGCTTGCAAATGTCACATTTTCCTTTTTGCATTAAACAACTCTGTATTTCTTTCATTAATTAACAGGTGCTATTGAATTCTTGCTTGTAATTTGAAAGTTTTGTTTTTCACCTTTTTTGGCTCTCAGTGATGTATGTCCTTGGGCTACCTTTATGTAATTCTATTTATATAAAATACTATTAGACTTTTCATTTTTTACAGTGACTGAGATCTTTTGATTCTTCTTAACCCTTTCAATGTATAAGTAACATGGTTTGTTATAGTGAGGGCTAAATCCAAGAAAATGTTGTTTTGCTGCTGTACAGCAGTCACTTGCAGTAGTAATTACTTAATTACTTGCAAAGCTGAGAATTTGGGATTTTTTTTTTCTTTTGCAGTTGTATTGAATTTTCTTTCTTACGAACACGTTTCGCTGGTTATGAATCAATTAGCTGCTTGAGTGCTTTTTCCTTTGCTGATGCTGCAAGTAAATCATTGATTATGTGGAAGGTAGGCTCAGGTGTGTTAGAGATTCTAAAGGAATGATTTCTGCCCCTGCACTCACATGTTCACCTGCCTTCCCATAGCATAACAAGTGTTCTCTTTATATATGCTCAAGATTCCCTTTTAAGCTACGAAAAATAAGCAGTAAATAATATAGAATGGTAAAGATACTGCGCTAACAGAAACAATAGCAAGAAGCAGCAGCATACAGTGCGATCACACCAAAAATTAAAGAAATATAGAAAGCTGCGCTAAAAATTAAAGTCCGTAATAAATGACATCAAGGATAACAAATGTCCATTGGAAGCATAAAACAACTCTACAGTGTGCCTATAAATTATTGTGCCCATCCACCGTAGCTGTTAATTCAGCTTACCAGACGGCAAGCTTAAAAAGGCAAGTGGCTGTAGCCCAGCCAGGGCCTTTAAGCTTGCTAATGATTCCGGTATTCGGATGATCAGATCTCCAAGGCTCAATCGCGGTATCCACGTATCCACATATTCAATGGAAACCCCAGGTAGCTCAGAAGAAAAGAAGACTGGCCATAGTGTGATATCTTCTAAACATTTATTTTAAAAACATGTAGTCACTCACAGTAAAACAGCAGAGTCGCGCATAAGAAAGCCATTGACAACGTCAGATGATAACGAAACGCGTCTGGGAAGACACGCACTGACGTCACCATGCCCTCGGAGTAGGAGAATGGGCTCCGCTTATCTTGTGTATGCCGGCCGGCTTTCGTATGCGCGACTCTGCTGTTTTACTGTGAGTGACTACATGTTTTTAAAATAAATGTTTAGAAGATATCACACTATGGCCAGTCTTCTTTTCTTCTGAGCTACCTGGGTTTTCCATTGAATATGTGGATACGTGGATACCGTGAGTGAGACTTGGAGATCTACCCCCCGCCATCCGAATACCGGGATTATTAGCAAGCTTAAAGGCCCTGGCTGGGCTAATGCCACTTGCCTTTTTAAGCTTGCCGTCTGGTAAGCTGAATTAACAGCTACGGTGGATGGGCACACTCATTTATAAGCAGTAAATAATGCAAAAATTATAAAAAAAATATTGTGACATTTTGTTATAACATATAGCAGCCTTTTTCAATCAGGGTGCCTTCAGGTTTCTCCAGTAGTGCCTTGGTAGAATGCCTAAAAATTGCCCAAAAATTGTATACAATACAGCGAGTGGATCAAGCCGGCCTTTTAGTTACACATAACCACAGGTTTTCATTGTGCACCATTTCGACCTTCTGTCCTAACAACCAATGATGTCATTGGTTGATAAGAGGAACGTTGGGTGCCTGCACGGCATCCTTGTTTGCCAATGGTGCGAGGTGCCGCCATTCAGGGCGTTTTTCTCAGTTTTCATCAATTATGATGATATGCATGTTTTTTACAGTTTTGTGTGAGTATTTTATCCCTGAGTTACGTTTTATTAAATGTTATTAGCAGAGAGCACTATTGTTTGCCTTTGTTTTATATTGCTACACATGACTGTAGCCTTCCGGGAGGAGGTCTGAGCTGTCTAGGTGCACTGTGATGAGGATTCATGTTCTCAAGGTATCCTGAGAGCTATTTCAGGCGTGTTTGACTCTGTATCCTCCTTATCGTGAGAACCCGGGAGGAGGTCTGTCTTTTCCAGGAACACCAGGAGGAGGAAGGGTTTCCCCGAGGCATCTTGAGAGATATTACTACAGGCGTGTATGACTCTGTAGTGGGGTTAACATTGGGAGATGAGCAGGCATTCCAGTTAGAGGTGGAAGTCACTGGATATCAATGAACTGTCACTGAAAGTTGCACTACGGTGGAATTTTGTCAATATTTGGAAATGATTTATGAGTTTTTGGTTGCGCTACACTATATTTATATTTTGTTTATTCCCATATTACATAGCATCCCTCTTGATGTGCTATTCTGTGTTGTGATAACACAATAGTGTAAACAGGCTTTCATTTTGAATTGCAATCACACAACTACAGAACACTCCTGTACTACAGTGCACCACAGCGATGTATGTTGAGGTACACTATGGTAACAACAATAGAGCAGAAACCATTTCTATGTTGGAGCCCATTCCAAATAAAAGTAGTATGGTAACACAGCATGGTGTGATGTACAAAAAAGAGTGTTGTGATGTGCATGCTACTGTTACTCTACATGTAAGTGTTGGGTGGACTGAAATTTTATCAAATTTCTGTAAGAATTAGATTTTGCCAGCATACACCCCCAAAGTTTACTTGTACCTGATAAGTTGCTGCCAGGTTTCTTTTGCTTTTTGTCATCCTCCTTGGTTTTGAGGGCATACGTGCATAGCTGTTTTACATTATCTTAGCTATCCAGCTATTCAGGATCTATAAATCCAAGAGCATCTCACCAGTCAGAAAATTAAAGTGTGTACTGGGAGTTCCAAAAGTCCATAACCATTGGAGAAGAGTTTGTTTGGCTGGTATGTCTGCGACGATCATGGTATAGCTAGTTATAGTTTAACTGGATTTGTTCTGTAATGGTAAAGATGTTTTGCAGTTTTTTTTCAAGCAGTTTTATCAATCTATGGTGCTTGTATTAGATGTGAATCATCTTCAACATTGCAGAACAGTTAAATGTAACTAGTTAAGTTATAATGTTGGTTTGGCTGAGAAAAAATGGATAGCAAAAGCACATTGGGGTTTTTAAGTAGAAATTGTTCTCAAGACTCCTTGCAGTTTGCATTTCAAGCAAATGAGTAATATGTTTTAATATGTTTTAGATTGTCTTGTAAAATAGAGCTTGACCTTCTGCATAAGTGTTAATGTAACCATGTATAATTTATATGTATGTGTATGTAATTTATATGTGCATGGAGCAGACTTCCTTAGACTTCCTGTTTTTCAATGCCATACATATTTTGTGCTTTATCACAACGCAAGTCTCTTGTTGTCTAAGTCATTGAAAATAATGCACTCACTATGTGGGTGAAGTCTAAACAATTTTTGTAACATAGAGAAAGAGTAGTGTGTTGTACTGTATTTGATATGTTAGATGTTGTACCGTGCTAGAAAGAAGAACATTTGGCAATCAACTTATATCCTTTTTATATCCATTTTTTTAAACTTTCCAAACACATAGGGTTTTTCTGTTAGGCATTTACAATGCTGCCTTAAAAAATCACATTTGTATATACAGAAGAACAAAGACATACAATAAAATACATGTTGTTTATCCTTAACACACATACACATTAGTTGTAAAAATTTAGACTACATAGATTATGATTGTATATATCTTTATTGTTTCACAAATTTACAAAAGAACCTAATTTTTCCAGACAGATTATGTACTATACCAGATATGGTGTTTGGTTTTGTTTCTCTAGAATTTGCAATGTTTGGTGTGCAGGATGTTCTGGGAATAGGATTAGTGTTTTGTTAATATATAACATTATTTTCTCATTTTGCTGTAATGTCTCTTAGTGAATAGAAGCTTTAGAAGGATAACAGGAGACATTGTTCAGCAGACTGAAAAACACAATTCAAGTATGTGATATCAACCATTCTGTAGCTAGACTGGTAAAAGAGACCAGTACACTAAAGTTGGGGGACTGATAAAGTATAAAACTCTGGTTCCTGATTTTAGCAGATACAGGGGAAATAAATAGAAGGTTGTTGGTTAAGTAGGTAGTTTTTCCGACAAACACAAATTGAAGAGACGGAGATTAGAGAGAATGCTGAAAGCAAGCTGTGGGCATTAAAGGATCAGTTTTCTCTTAGGAAATAATAATTCTTGTTGCTAGAAAAAAACATAGTGCTGAAGAAGAACATCGCTTAATTAAGTTTAGGGATAAGACTGTCAATACACAGGCAGGAACCAGAATCAGAACACATATAAATATATATAACGGAAGCCAATGTGACCGTATGCTATTGAGATGATGTGCTCTGTGAGAACAAATATCTGTTTGTTTTTAATAGAATTCTGAGCCACTAAATTACATTACCTTCACATTTGTTTGCAGTGCAGCAGATGTGTGTCCTCCCTAGTGATATCACTGCTCATGCACAGGCAGTGATGTCGCCAGGAAAGGAGATAGAAAGTCAGCTGGCCCATTTGCAACTCATTTTGACACATGCTGAAGAATACATGTTAGTACTGTATAGAGCTACAATGTGGGTTGGCTGCTCATCTATCAGCGTATTCATGCAGCCCCATAGTTTCAGAAAGTAATGTGTGGCCAGGCACTCTGAGATAGATGTGCTTTAGCCTCTATCAGTCAAGTCAATCGAATTAAAAAATCAGATTTTATCTCATTGCTGAGGCTCAAGAAAGTCCATCAACCCCCCCCCCCCAAATGCTTGGAGCCCATGCTTTTTCTGTCTTGGAATATGCCCTGAATCATACCATGCATCATACTCTTCTGCAAAGGTTAAAGGCATGAAAAACCTTCCTGTCTGCACCTAGTGTTTTTCACCAGCATAAGATGTGCATTGATTGTGTAGTTTCATGGTGTAATCTGTTGCCCTGTACACACAGTGTATAATAGAGTACATTTTTACATTCCTTTTTCAGCAATTTCTATTGGTGTTCAAGCAGGAAGCATCTGGCATGGCACTGAACAGGTTGGTGCCTGACCTTTGTCTGTAGTCTACGAACCGACACTTCCTGTGTAGAAACTATGCAGTGGTGTCACTAGGTGGGGTGCGGGGGTGCAGTCTGCACCAGAGTGACACCCACCAGAGGGGTGACACCCGTGGGTAGATGCACTGCTAACACCGCGCGCTGCCCTACACTGATCTGTGCCACTCAGGTCTTGCAGCTGTGTCCCTCAGAGGAGCGGACCGAAGCCGCCTCCCCCTCCTCTCTGTTTACATCCTGTCAAGACTGGGCTCAGCCCTTCCTTCTCAAAGATGGCCACTCAGTTCCCGGCTAATTGCCAGCTCCTATCTCTCCACAGTGACTCACCTGTTGATGATATCCTGCTCGTCAGTCCTGCCTACTTAAGCCGTCCAGTCCAATTGATCTCCAATTGATCTCTGCCTGCGCCTTGGTCACATCTCTGTATTCCTGTTAAAGACTTGCTTGGCTGACATTCCTTCTGGCTCCAGATCCTGCTTGCTGTTCTACTACGCTCATCTCTGGCTCCCTGACGCTTTGGCTTATCTGACTATCCGTTACGGTTCCTGAACTCTGGCTATGTTCTGACTACGTTTACTCTGTTTACCCTTTTTATATTATTTTTAAACAAGTGTTATTTAACCTGTACTTCTGTCTCAGTCTGATTCATGGTTTCTGACACATCCACACAGGAGGAAGAGGAGCCCGAGGGACACACACCGCTGTGTACATCCGTCTGCGCTGTTCTGAGGTCTGCACACTTTACTATATGTAGATGGACATGTGCATGGGGCGCTATGGGAGAGGGGGGTCTATACTAATGGAGGGGGTCTGCACTGAGGAGGGATTTCTAAACCGATGGGGGGTCTGCACTGAGTGGGGGTATATACTGATGGGGGTCTGCACTGAGGGGGGGTGTCTATACTGATGGTGGGGTCTGCACTAAGGGGGTCTATACTGATGGGGGTCTGCACTGAGGGGGGTCTATACTTATGGGGGGTCTGCACTGAAGGGGTGTCTATACTGATGGGGGTCTACACTGAGGGGGTGTGTCTATACTGATGGGGGGTCTGTACTGAGGGGGGTGTCTATACTGATGGGGCGTCTGCACTGAGGTGGGGGAGTCTAAACTGATGGGGGAACTGCACTGGGGGGGTGTTTATACTGATGGGGGTTTTCACTGAGGGGGTGTCTATACTGATGGGTGGTCTGCACTGAGGGGGTGTCTATACTGAGGGAGGGGGGTCTATACTGATGGGGGGTCTATACTGATTGAGGGGGTGTCTATACTGATGGGGGGTCTGCACTGAGGGGTGTCTATACTAATGTGGGGGTGTCTGGACAGAGGGAGGGGGTCTGTACTGAGGGAGGGGGGTCTGTATTGAGGGGGAGGTCTATACTAATGAAAGGGGGTCTGTACTGAGGGAGGGGGTCAGTACTTAGTGGGGGGTCTATACTGAGGAAAGCGGGTCTGTATTTAGTGGGGCGAGTCTATACTGAGGAAAGGGGGTCTGTACTGAGGGGGAGATCTATACTGATGGAGGGGGGTCTGTACTGAGGGAGGGGATCAATATTTAGTGGGGGGTCTATACTGAGGAAAGGGGGTCTGTACTTAGTGGGGGGAGTCTATACTGAGGTAAGGGGGTCTTTACTGAGGGGGAGGTCTATACTGACAGAGGGGGAGGTCTATACTGATGGAGGGGGGTCTGTACTTAGTGGGGAGTCTATACTGGGGAAGGTGAGTCTATACTTAGTGTGGGGGGGTCTGTACTGAGGGAGGGGGATCTATACTGCCGGAGGGGGATCTGTACTTAGTGGGGTATATAGTTGGTGGAGGGGGGTGACACCAATTTTTTCCACACCGGGTGACACCAACCCTAATGATGCCACTGAAACTATATACCCCATAATCAGTCTAGCACCGATGCAGGTGCAGTAATTATATCTGACAGAGACACAAGCAAGCAGAGCAGTGAAGGGAAAAGATGTGTTTTCATCACATTAGCACTCCCACATTTGTGATGCAACACAGAAAAATAGCAAGCCACAGATTGGATGCTATGTGACCCAGAAATAGACATTGCCTGTTCCTTTGGTGAATAAGGACAAGCTAGGAAAATGAATACATGGACATAAGGGAATCGATCAGCCATGACACTACAAACTGCACACCACAAGGTGTGAGCCCATCCTTAAGGTAAGGCAAACAAATGACACAGGGAATATGCTTACGCTAATGCCTAGTTAAGAAAAACAAAAACAAAAATTGAAAGTGTGCGATGCCTTTAAAGCCATGAGTTTTTACTAAATTTAGCACTTAATTTTACTTAGTGGTCTATTTACAAATGTTTTCACCCAAGATTCACACAACTTTCACTCAGGATTTATACATTTTTAAACTGTTTCTAGTTACAAAAAATGTGTGAATCTTGGATACTTTTTTTTATAAATAGACCTTTTAGACTAATTTTACACCTGCCTCAAAAGCAGGTATTTCCTCTGCATTTTTGTTTTTGTTTACAAATGTTTTATTGAAAAATAAGTCTCAATACAATTTAACTGTACATTGGTAAGAAGTACATATATAAAGACGTGTACATAGAATATGAGCATAATGAAAGAGTAGCAATGGTATAAGAGGGAGAGATACAAATAATGAGATGTATAATTGAATCACTGATAATACATTACAGGGGTATAAGAATCTTGTGACTTTGTTTATTGATGAGAGATTCCAATAATACCGTATTATAGTTCAATGGTCTAACAAAGATAGATCCTATGGTCTCCATTTTCCATCAAATGTGTCCATAGTATCGAATAATGTGTGATGAATATGCTCCTATAATTTGATGGACAGCATGCGATCCATAATTTGAGACCATGGCACCACAGAGGAGCGCCAGTTGAGAACTATAGCCCAGTGTATTGAGCTAAACAATGTATGTATTAGTCTGGTGTATGCTATGGGAATATCTAGTATAGGATAGAGAAGGAGGCACATTTTTGGTGTTAGTTCGACTCTTCTACCTATTATTTGTTCTATTTAGTTTTGTGCTTGTTGCCATGTAGATTTAAGGTATGTGCAATCCCAGAATGTGTGTATAAGGGACCCCTGTACTGGGCATCCTCTGAAGCATAGCGCAGAGGTTGATGGATAGAACAAGTTTATTCTGTCAGGGGTGAGGTACCATCTATACTGTAATTTGATTGCTGATTCTCTGATCGAGGCTGTTTTGGTGCATTTTCGTAAATTGTTAAACATCATGTCCCATTGTTCTATAGAGAAGGATTCGTTCAGATCCGATTCCCACTGGGACATTTGACGTGTTTTGTCTGGTATGTTGTGTTCATTTAGGCTTTTGTAAATGTTAGATATTAACCCCCTATTGCGAGGTGAAGTAAGACAGGTTTGTTCAAAAATCGTGAAAGGGGTTTGGTGGGTAAGTGAGAAGTATTTTTGGTAGAAAAACTTGATGTTGTTGTAGTCAGAGAGTTCAGCTTCTGTGAGTTTATATTCTGTTTGTAAATCCGAGAATGTACGAAATGTGTTGTTTTTTGTGAGTGATGTCAAGTTTAAAAAATTGCCATAAAGTATAGGGATTTGAGTTTAAGTCAGGGGGTGAATAGGGGGTCCCCTATGAAAGAGGCTAGGGGGGGAATATCTGAAGAGATGTTACATTTCATTTAAATTTTATTCTGTATTTTTGAAGCCTCACAAATGCTTGTCTGCGTCAATACTGCGCATAGTATTGTTCACATGATAAATTTTGCGTTTTGCGTTGCGCTGGGCTGCCCTAAAATTTATCCCACATATATCATTCAGCTCTATTTACTGCTCCCCAAATGCCTCCTACACATTACAAATGCATCACAAGCACTTCACAAATGCCCCTATGGCATTCACAGTGCGTTTGAGATGCGTTAAGAAAGTGTTACTAGCCGAGATGATAATACAAAAATCCATGCAATAGAAAACCAATATGCGATAAAAATGCATGAAAGATGCAAAAAAACACATCTAAACAAACCCTTAAAGTGTACAGGCATTCACAATCTGAACTCTTTATACATTTGCCCACCTGTGAACATTGTCACCTGATATTTCTGACCACTATCAGTATTAAAAGATGCCTGATGACTCTGACAAAAATACAGGCTATACTTCACTTCTTTCCATGGGTTGGCAACACTGAAATTGCTGCATTGAAATGGTAAGCAGCACTTTTAGTCCTCCGTGTAAAGTTTGCAGCTGAACTACAACATACTTTGCAGTCTGTGTACCCACCAAATACTCCATAGTTATTGTAACCTGAGTGAAAGTCTCTATTACACAAACCTAAGCAATAAAAAAAACAAAAAAAAATAAAAAACAAGAGCTAATTCTTTCTTTGTGTCTAACTTAAAGAAGAACTTCATTAGTTGTAACAGTTAGGATAATGCAAGTAAGTGCAACAGTAAGGATAATGCAAGTAAGTGCAACAGTAAGGTGTATGCATCATAGGTTTCTTAACATCAGTGGGAGTAAAAAATGCCTGGTGTCAGTTGTGGGTAAAAAAGGCCTGTCTGGCAGAGAGAGAGAGAGGTAGGGTAATGACTAAGGGAATCCATTGGTGCTCGGCAGGGAGTCGGGGAGTCTGTGCCCAGTTAGAAATAGGATAATCAATATTGCCCAGTTGAGCATGGGTGAGGACAGTAGTGCAGAGAGGGTGTGGTGGGAACTATAGTGTCCAGCAGAGGATGGCAGAAAAAGTAGTTCCCAGCAGGGTGTGGGTGGAAACAATAATGCCTAGCATGGTTTGTGTGTGTATGTGTAGGAACAACAGTGCCTAGTGAGGGTTAGGAGAACAATGGTGACCAGAAGGGTGTAGGAATGGACAGTTAGGGATTAGGAGGACAAAAATGGCCAAAGGGGAGTGGGGAGAACAATAGAGCCCAGGGGGTTTACAGAGAGAACAATAGTGACCAGCTAGGAGTGGGGGAGACCAACAATGTCCAGTAGGAGGTGTGAGAGAACAATAGTGCCCAGCTGAGGTGTTGGAAGGAGCAATAATACCCAGTAATGAATGAGGATACAATCTGGTTTCAATCAAAATAAAAATACTGTTCAGTTGCACTTTCCTTCCTGGGACTTTTCAGACTCTGTGGCATTGCTTTGCCACATAAAAGTCTGCAAAGTGCTGTAACAAGCTCTCTATCACTTAGCTCTGGGACAGAACCTGGATCTGGGGGATGCAAGGATTATCTTAAATCTTGGGGCAGGTGGGGATTTTGCTAAAAGCTATTGTTAATTACATTGGCATAGTGCCCTCTACACATTTATCTAATGGGAACTGTAGTTTTGTAGCTGCCTGCAGGTGACCAGGGCACAGAAAGTGTCTGTGAAAACCACTGAAGTATTCCAAACAATAATATGAAGGCTTTTTGCACATTGATAAGGCACATCGGAGGAAAGAAGACACAGCTTCTGATAATGTTTCCAAGGCAAAATATGAACATTATTAAATAAGATTTACATTTACTCTACATATCAGAAAGAGGTACCCATGCCCTTATAGGACTAAATGTTGTATTTATATTTTAGATTTGAACTAATGTGTGGGTTTTTGCAAAGTTGGATGCATAAAGTGGTGATTTGCATCTCTAAGTTTGGACAGTTTCACAAGGTATAATACAATTTTCCATGGATGTGTAATGATGTGCATATTTACTCACCATGTTCAACATGTACAGATGCAGGCAAAGGCCTCTATAACTCCTTTTACCCCAACTTCCTGGGTTTCTGGACATACTCAGGGAATATGAGCTTCTTTGATCTCTGATTCCCTCCCTCAGCAGCTTAGAGATGCCACACCTAATGAGGCATAAATAGCAAGGAAAGTAATCTGCAGCTGGGTGAGAGAGACGGTCTACTGTCAGGTGTGTGGGAAACCAGGCAGGAGCCCCATGCTTTTTATGAAGATAAGTCACTCTGTTCTGAACTGTTTTGCTGAAGTAAGGATTTTTAGCTAGACTCTCTTTTGTTATAGAGTCTACTATGCTATGCAGGCATGTGTTACCAAAATTGAGCCACACAGACAATGCTGTGAGGAATGTATGCATGTCCCTTGCCATTCTGACTCAGTTTTGCATTACTGATTTTAACTGTAGGAAACTTAACTTTTTAGTAAACTACAAGTGACAGTCTCTGTCTGTCTGATTGTTTGGCTGATTATCCATCCTATTACAGTTGTTACTTTTCTTATGATCATCATTTAACCTACTTGTTTCCGTGCTATAGTCAAATGACAGCTACAGCATGGACCCACATTGCCCGGACATTGTCATCTTTCAAAGCTCCCTGCACACCCCCAGGGAAATTTTGTGACACCCGTGTCTCTTGGACACAGCCAATCACAGATCGTGGTAAATGCCCAATCACAGTGGCCATTTACCACGCGATCAGTGTGTCCAATGAGAGATGATCTCATAGTTACATAGTAGGTGAGGTTGAAAAAAGACACAAGTCCATCAAGTCCAACCTATGTGTGTGATTTTAAATCAGTATTACATTGTATATCCCTATATATTGTGGTCGTTTAGGTTTTTATCTAATAGTTTTTTGAAATTATCCATGCTCCCAGCTGAAACCACTGTATTTTGGGGTGTCATTTTTGCTATGTACATGCTATGTTTTGGAAATATCTTATAAATAGACAACTTTCTGTTTTCATTTTTTTCCCACATTTTCCAAAAACTTCTGGAAAAAAATGAACCATTCAAAAAGCTCATTATGTTTTATAGATTATACGTTGGGGTGTTAGCTTTCCAAAATGGGGTAATTTCGTGGGTGTTTCCATTGTCCTGATGCTCCAGGGCCTTCAAAAGTGTAATAGGTAGTCAACAAGTTACATGTGTAATTTATGCTCTTAGAACACCTGATGGTGCTCCCTGCATGTTGGGCCTCTCTATGTGGTTAGGCTGTGAAAAAGTCTCACACATGTGGTATCGTCATACTCAGGAGGAGTAGCAGAATGTATTTTGGGGTGTCATTTGTGGTATGCAGATGCCATGTGAGAGAAATAACCAATTACAATGACAATTTTGTGAAAAAATTAAAAATAAATATTAGTTTTTCAAAGAATTGTGGAAAAAAATGACAACTTCAAAAAACTCACAATGCCTTTTACTAAATACCTTGGAATGTCTACTTTCTAAAAAGGGGTCATTTGGAGGGCATTTGTACTTTCCTGGCTTGTGAGGGCCTCAAGAATTGATGTGAAATGCCAGTACATCAGGTGTGATCAATTTTTTTATGATCCAAGGTAAGCTAGGTTCCACAAGCCCCCCACCCTAAGTGACTCCTGTCACACTTGTAGACTCTCTAACTTTCACACAGACCAAATAATAGCCACCAACTTGGGTTATTTTTTACCAAAGATATGTAGCAGTATAAATTGTGGCCAAAATCTATGAAGAAAAATTACTAATTTGCAAAATTTTATCACAGAAACAGTCTTTTTTTCATTTAAAGTGCAAAAAAACCCAAAAAAACAGAGGTAATCAAATACCACCAAAAGAAAGCTCTATTTGTATGAAAAAAAGGACGAAAAATAATTTGGGTACAGTGGTTCATGACTGAGCAATTGTCATATTGTCATTCAAAGTGTGAGAGCACTGAAAGCTGAAAATTGGTCTGGGCGGGGGTGTGGGAGTGGGGGGGAATGATTAAGTGCCCAGTAAGCACATGGTTAAGCTATGTTATGTATATATCATTATAAACCACTTATGCATATAAGATCAGCACAGGAGGTGGCAGTTAAGCTGCACTGACCATTTTCTTCAACTGACCTCAGAACATAAGTCAGTTCCTGTGGGTATCATTTACATATCCATTGTTAATTAGATCAGGAATTAAATGTACTTTTATGCACTATTCATTCATACAGTACTCATACAGCGCATCAGGTAAAGGCCATGTTATGGATCAGTATTAGTCTCTGATTTTAGTAGTGGAAAATTCTGCTGCTGCTAGAGAAACTGGCTCACATCCAAACTGGAGTCATTCAAGGTTTCTGCTGTGCAATACATTGTAACTGGTAAGCTTATAAGTATTAATGTATTAAATAAAAGAGGAGACCTCACTACTCCTTTGCAGTCTTGCTATGTATTGTGAGTTGATAGTTTCTAGAGCAGCGGCTGTCAACTTTCAAGGTAATGGGGGCCTCAAATGTGGCCCCCAATGTCTCCAAAGGGCCACATTTAGCATTTATTACATTATGTAATATTACAGAAATCTGTCACAGATGGAAGACTAGCTAGAGGAAATGGACAGTTTGTTCTACACCAGTGTTTATGGAATGAAGTCATGCTACAGGAGAAAGTGAGAAAATAGGGACATGCTGCATGAAACCACTCGACTTTACTACAATTAAGGACCCCTTTACAAATACGGTAATTGCTCCATGACTTCCGGGGCTCAATAGCCACACTTCAGACATCAAGGGGCTGTAGGTTGGGCACCAGAGTTCTAGAGGAATTGATTGCTCCAGAACATCTGAATGAAACTGGGCATCTGTTTTGGTTTCTTTGCTGTAACAGAGAGATGGAACTCCTTTTTCAGTATTAACTGAAATGTGTTACATTATTAATCATAATTTAAACTACTCAAAGATTTTTTTTTTAATCTATCATCACAGTTTGTGTTGATTATTCTATGTTTCACAATTTCACTTCAGAACATAAGCTATTTTTACTCATCAAACTGCAAACGGGACTAAAGTATCACCTTCTGTGCAAGCAAATTTGAAGTGACATAACATAAAATATAAAGGCTTAGTCATCTTTTGGGAAAAAAATAATGAATGCATATATTTCTGCAGAAAAAAATGTGCGCATATTTTTTTACCAACAGGAGCCTCAAAAGCATTGCACTTGGGATCAGTAGATCATGGGTGTAATGTCAGTCTGCTGCAGACTCTCAGTAAAGCTGTCTGCCCATACCTCCCATACAGGCAGACAGTTACTGAACTGCAGGAAGAATCAATGAACTACGAGAGAGCTCACCTGTGTCCTTACAGTTCATTGAGAATTACAAGCCTCGTGGTTTTACAATTGTCACAGGGGGAGGTGCAGTGGGAGACAACTGCAGGAGCATGTTACATAGTACACACTAAATATGGGTGTAACATGTAAAATGATCCCAATGTTGAACTTGTCCTTTAATTCATACCATAGACTCAAAGGACCAAAAAATATAAAGTTATGAATTTCTTGATATTTCTATGAACAGCTTTACATCTTGGAATGAGCTAAAGAGATTCTGTGACACAAGCTATTGTTTGACAGATCAGCCAGGTTTTTTTATGCCATATTTTTTCATAGGTCAGGCCCAGATTAGCATTTTGGCAATCATGATATCTGGTAGAATTCCCAGCATTACCGAAAGTATTTTTTAGGATGTTACCAGTGTCATTCAGATATATTTGTATAAATAAAACAAGCAGAACACTGTAGGGTTGTTTTCACACCGCTTAGCTAAAAAAAGTGTCAAAAACGCATAGGTGTTTTTGATGCATTTCCGGTGCATTTTCTGGTTGCTTGACTTCCAGCATGCACCTGTGAAACAAGGACATGTGGCTCTAAAAATGTGCCAAAAATGCAACTGTGGTGTATTTTTGATGCATTTCTATTAACCACTTAAGGACCGGAAGGATTTGCCACCCTAATAACCAGGCCATTTTTTGTGATACGGCACTTTGTTGCTTTAACTGACAATTGCACCGTTGTACGACGCTGTACCCAAACAAAATTGACGTCCTTTTTTTTCCCACAAATAGAGCTTTCTTTTGGTGGTATTTGATCACCTCGGCCATTTTAATTTTTTGCTCTATAAACAAAACAAAGAGCGACAATTTTGAAAAAAACAACAACTTTTTTTTACTTTTTGCTATAATACATATCCAAAAAAAAAAAAAAAATTTCTTCATCAGTTTAGGCCGATATACATTCTTCTACATATTTTTGGTAAAAAAATCGCAATAGGCGCATATTGATTGGTTTGCGTAAAAGTTATCGTATCTACAAATTATGGGATAGATTTAGGGACTTTTCTTTTTTTAATTGTTTTTACTAGTAATGGCGATGACCTGCGATTTTTAGCAGGACTGCAATATTGCAGCGGATAAATCTGATCCCAAATGACACTTTTTGGGGACCAGTAACATTAATACATTGATCAGTGCTATAAAAATGCACTGATCAATGGAAAAATGACACTGACAGGAAAGGGGTTAACACTAGGGGACGATCAAGGGGTTAACTGTGTTCCCTAGGTGTGTTCTAACTGTAGGGGGAATGGGCTGCCAGGGACATGACAGAGATCACTGTTCCCGATGACTGGGAACAGTAGATCTCTGTCATGTCCCCTGTCAGAATGGGGATCAGCCTTGTTTACAAAGGCAGATCCCCGTTCTGCCTCTGTACTAGGCGATCGTGGGTCGCCGGCGGACATCTAGTCCGTCCGACCCACGGGCACGCTACCGCATCGTTCAGCGGCCACGGCGTGCGCCAGCCCGCAGCTGCGCCTGCACGAGCCGCCGTGCAGCTATGGTGATTCGCGCAGGAGAACCAACCTGCCACCGTAAAACGACGGTGACTGGTCGGCAAGTAGTTAATTTCAATGGAGAGCTGTGTTTTTGGTATAGTTTGGAAAAGCACACCAAAAATACAGCAAGCAGGACGTTAAAAAACAGCTGACCAGTGTGAAGAGCGCCAGAGGATTTAAAGGAATGCATTTTGATGCATTTTTCTTCTACTTTTTTAACTAAAAATCTGATCAGTGTGAAAGGGCCATAAGTTTTCTTATGCACACAAAATTGGACTAAATAGATTTTTTTGTCAGGGCAGTATTTATTGTCAATCTGGTGCTGAATCAGATACTTTAAAAATAAAAGAAAAAAATATTTTTTTTCTTTATTATGCATCAGTTGAATAAATTATGCTATTCAATTATTTTTCCATACTCATATAGAAGCAAACTGTTGTAGGTAATAGATACATAATCACCATTAGATGGCAGTAAGAATCTGTTTTAATCTTTGTTCCAATGCAGAGGTGCAAAAGACATGACAGCGGTGTAGGTTTATTTCCTATGAATAAACATATTTTTATGATTGATTCATTGTGTTGTGGCTTTTGAATATGAACTATTGAGTAAAGTGTATAATGACAGCTCAAGTTTCAATTTAATTGTAGTCATAGACTCTGAGCTGTGATATCGTATGACACTATATTGAAATTCATCTTCCAGTTGACTTCCATGTTATGAGTATATGCTTTTAACACATTAATAAAAACAATAAATGTCAGTTATACATTTCTTATGCTGCCACATTTTTATGTTATTGGAAAATATTTCTGCAACTTTTAACACAATTAGGTTTTGAAAACATGTACAGTGCCTTGAAAAAGTAATCATTTTCCACATTTTGTCATGTTACAACTGAAAACGTAAATGTATTTTATTGGGATTCTATGTGATAGACCAACACAAAGTGGCACATGATTGTGAAGTGGAAGGAAAATAATAATGGTTTTCAAAATTTTCTACAAATAAATTTGTGAAAAGTGTGGCGTGCATTTGTATTCAGCCCCCCTGAGTCAATACTTTGTAGAACCACCTTTCGCTGCAATTACAACTGCAAGTCTTTTTGGGTATGTCTCTACTAGCTTTGCGCATCTAGAGAGAGAAATTTTTGCCCATTCTTCTTTGCAAAATAGCACAAGCTCTGTCAGATTCTATGGAGAACCTCTGTGAACAGAAATTAGCAAGTCTTGCCACAGATTCTCAATTGGATTTAGGTCTAGACTTTAACTGGGCCATTCTAACACATGAATATGCTTTGATCCAAACCATTGCATTGTAGCTCTGGTTGTATGTTTAGAGTCATTGTCATGCTGGAGGGTGAACCAGCGGACAATTCGACCGTGTGGGCTTCATCGGACCTGCAGCGGACTTTTTTGGTCGAAAATCTGACAGACTTTAGATTTGGAACATGTTGCAAATCTTTCTGACGGACTCGAGTCCGGTCGAAAAGTTAGCTCGTCTGTATGCTAGTTCAACGGACAAAAACTGACGCTAGGGCAGCTATTGGCTACTGGCTATCAACTTCCTTATATTATTCCGGTCGTACGTCATCACGTACGAATCCGTCGGACTTTGGTGTGATCATGTGTAGGCAAGTCCGTTTGTTGGGAAAGTCCGTTGGAAGTCTGCCGAAAGTTCATCGGATAGACCGTCGGACCAGTTCGGTCGAAAAGTCCGCCCGTGTGTACACTGCATCACAGGTTTTTTTTCTAAGATTAGCCTGTATTTGGCTCCATCCATCTTCCGATCAACTCTGACCAGCTCTCCTGTCCCTGCTAAAGAAAAGCATCTCCACAACATGATGCTGCCACCACCATGTTTCATTGTGGTAATGGGGTGTTCGATTGATGTCCAGTGTTAGTTTTCTGCCACACATAGCGTTTTGCTTTTAGGCCAAAAAGTTCAATTTTAGTCTCATGTGACCAGATCACCTTGTTCCACATTATTGCTGTGTTCCCCACATGGCTTCCCGCAAACTGCAAACAGGACTTTTTATGGCTTTCTTTCAACAATGGCTTTCTTCTTGCCACTCTTTTCATTAACGCCAGATTTGTGGAGTGCACAACTAATAGTTGTCCTGTGGACACATTCTCCCACCTGAGATGTGGATATCTGCAGCTCCTCCAGAGTTACCATGGGCCTCTTGGCTGCTTCTCTGATTAATGCTCTCCTTACCCGGCTTGCCAGTTTTGGTGTATGGCCATGTCTTGGTGGGTTTGCAGGTGTGCCATACGCGTTCCATTTTCGGATGATGGAATGAACAGTGCTCCGTGCAATGTTCAAAGCTTGGGATATTTTCTTAGAACCTAACGCTGCTTTAAATTACTTCACAACTTTATCCCTGACCTGTCTGTTGTGTCCCTTGGCCTTCATGATGCTGTTTGTTCATTAAGGTTCTCTAACAAACCTCTGAGGGCTTCACAGAACAGCTGTATTTTTACTGAGATTAAATTGCACACAGGATTTACTAATTACGTGACTTCTGAAGGCAATTGGTTCCACTAGAATTTAGTTAGGGGTATCAGAGTAAAGGTGTCTGAAGAAAAATCTATCACATAAAATCCCAATAATATACATGTACGTTTTTGGTTGTAACATGACAAAATGTATAAAATGTCAAGGGGTATGAATACTTTATCAAGGCACTGTAGTACTGCTCAGTATCTGTTACTTATGTAATGCATTCTTCTTAATTTTTTTGGGAACGTACATGGTAACAATTATTTGATGCAAGTAAACGTCCACTTACCTAATATGTGAAATAAGCAAAGCACTGATTGTCAAAACAGATGTAGTTTCGCTTTATGTAACAAAGATAAAGATAAATACCATCATATTGGCCTACCTCAGGAACTGGTACATGGATCATGTCAACGATGAAATGTAAATGTAAGTAGCTTGAATAGCTTGATGATGATAATAATAATAATAATAATAATATATTTTGTAGCTGGGTGCCCTGGCTACCTGGAGTTGTTCTGTACACAGAATGTGTACTGACCACTCCCCAGAAACATCATTTCCTGCTTGTGTGATTGGCTCACCAATTTTCCCAGAAGTCTGCCTAAGATACAAGTCAGATTTCAGGCATCCCTTGCAACAAAAATGCCATTTTTGGTGAAATATTTTCAATAGGAACACGTCTAAAGGGATGCAGGCACAGCAGATTCCCTCATTAGTGCTTTGCAGCTGCCACAGCTGACTGATAATTATGAAACCACTCCCATTAGACCCACTCAGTACAGAAGCACAGACAAACACACATGGATTTCTTCAGAATAACAAAAGTCAGGAATCTGCAACAAAGGTTGTTATAATCCTTGCAATGTACATAGATCAACCAGGGGGAATGGGAATGTTTTTTTTCAACAGAAGTGTAGTTACGCTTTAAATAGAAATTGAATATACTGCACTATGAGAGGCTTCTATTCTATCCCCCTGGAATATGACTCGATTTGAGAGTTTTCAAAGGCATAGAAGCGCCGCTATTGATGGTTCCAGGGATGGCAAATGCAAGCAGATCAACAGTCATCAAATGCCATATTTGACTACCTGTAATAGGGGTCAAATATATTTGGTGAGTGAGCTTGTATGTTGGTGAGGAGGACACACTGAAGGCACGGCTGGTGTGGATGTGGACATTGTTCTGGTGTTGGTGGACAAAAATCTATTGGAATATTTGGAAGGAACACTGTGAACTTTTAATCACTTCTTCACTGAACTTTCTTTATTTATAAGTTTTCTATAATATTTTTACAAGTTTTCATATGGTTTTGATTTTGTGGTAATAGTGAGAGCCTGGTTTATTAATATGTGACACAACAAATAAAGATCCATTCACGTGCTCTAATTTTCTATAACTATCTTTAAAAAAGTAAATCATGATGTCAAGTTGACTATAACAATAAACATTGTGTATATAAAACTTAAAAACCCCTTTCACACTGGGGGAATTTTCAGGCGTTTTAGCGCTAAAACTAGCGCCTGTTAATTGCCTGAAAAGCGCCTCTTATGCCTCCCCAGTGTGAAAGCCCGAGTGCTTTCACACTGGGGCGGGGGAACTTGCAGGACAGGAAAAAAAGTCCTGCAAGCAGCATCTTTGGGGCGGTGCGGGTGCGGTGTATACACCGCTCTTAAACTGCCCCTGCCATTGAAATCAATGGGCACAGCTGCCAAAGTGCCTGCAAAGTGCTTTGGCAGCGGCGCATTTCGGGCACCTTTAACCCTTTCCTCGGCCGCCAGCGGGGGTTAAAAGTGCCCAACTAGCAGCCAAAAAGCGCTGCTATAACAGCGATAAAGCAGCCGCTAAAACTAGTGGCCCTTTAACACTAACGCCCCCAGTGTGAAAGTAGCCAAAGTGGTTGTAAACTTCAGACATTCTTTCTAAACTGTGTACTTGTCACTTTTTAAATAGTGTGTGAGTGTGATTTCTCTCTGCTGCCTTGTTCCTCTACCTACGTAAGTCACTTCTGACAGCTTTTCCCCAAAACCAAGAAAAAAAAGGTGGCTAGGGATAAAAGCTTCACTACACAGGCTTTGATTGATAGCCACAGTGTCACGTTCTCACATACCTTGTAGATGAGCCCGATAATGCAGAGGAAAGCCTCCCTTACCTATCTGACTCGCGGCCCCTGATAGAGCAGACAGGGGGCCTGAGAGTGCAAAGTGGTATGAGTGTTTGGCTGGTTGGTTGTCAGAGGAACTGTTCTGGAATTTCTGATGCCACAGAGATGAGGACCAGCGAGATGAGAAGTCAGGACAGCAGGCAGGCTTGGAACTGGATCAGCGGATATCAGGACACCACACACCTGGATGTTAAAGGCAGCCCACAACAGACCAGCCCTGAGGGATATGGAGCACAGACAGGTACAGGCACACTGGGTCATACACAGGCAGGAGATATCAGGACAAGTGCAGAAGCCAAGGCAGGTCAGGGTACAGGCCAGGTCGGTAACAGGCAGACAGCGTGGTAATCAAAGGAGAAGGCAGGATCAAAGTCAAGGACAAGCCGGGGTCAGATGCAGGCAGAAGGCAGGAAGAGTCAAAGGTAAGCCGGGTCAAACACAGGAGCAGGTCTCTGAAGCAGATTACAGGTAGCAGGGGTTACGGGAAAGCTGCAGATCAGACAGCACTGGCTCTGTTTACAAGCCCTGTTTAAATAGCTCATCTGGTGCCAAGACTCTCGCGCGAGCACGCGCACCGACACTCGCGAATGTGCACCAGCTTGCAAGCAGCAGGATTCCTTCCTGCAGAGCATTTCCTGCTTCCTACATCTTGTTCTCTGTGTAGTGTGAAGAGGGGGATGTGTCCCTTCCCTCCAATGAAGCTCAGCTTTCCCCTCCCTGAGCTGTGCAGTGTGTGAATTCAGATAAATGCAACCCTGATTTATGCTGCTAAGAGATGCTGACAGTTTCCGGGCAAATTCTGTGTGTTGTAGAAGGCTGGACAGGACATATGGCTGCAGATAAACAGGTACAAGGTATGTAGGAGAATTTCTTCAATGGTTATGTATAAGGGTTTTCAACCACTTTAGTGATTTTCAGGAGGCTTTACGATGTAAGGAGCAGTGTACATATGATGTTTTCTTATATCCTGTGCATCATAGCCACTCTGGTCCCATGTCCCACCTATTGGAGAAAATCTGAAGACTACTAACTGTTGTCAGCTGGCAGCAAAGTTGCTCAGGGGCCACTAGGGTACCTGGTAAATCTACACCAGCAGGAGTTCTGGTGAAGAAGAAATGTGTGTCATATCTGCCTGGGGTGACACCCATAACATAGACATGTGAGCTGTTTGCATATGTAACAAATCAAGTTTCACAAAGGCTGAACTGCTCTTGTGCGCATAATATGTATGTCCAGTGAGAGCTTATTTTTAACCATATCACATAGGAGATATTAATACAGTTTCATGCAAGTCAAATGCGTATTTTATTGATCACGAGCTGGTTAACAAGTTTTTCACTCAGTTGCATTCACTTTTGTTTTATTTCATTTTAACCACTTCAGCCTTGGAAGGATTCACCCCCTTCATGACCAGGCCATTTTTTGTGTTGCTTTAACTGACAATTGCGCGTTAATGCGATGCTGTACCCAAACAAATTGTATGTCCTTTTTTTCCCACAAATAGAGCTTTCTTTTTGTGGTTTGATAACCTCTGCGGTTTTTTATTTTTTGCACTATAAACAAAAAAGACAGACAATTAAAAAAAAAAAAAACAATATTTTTTACTTTCTTCTATAAAAAATATCCAATAAAAAATATAAAAAAAAATCTAATTTCTTCTTCAATTTAGGCCAATATGTATTCTTCTACATATTTTTGGTAAAAAAATCCCAATAAGCTTGTATTGATTGGTTTGCGTGAAAGTAATTGCGTCGACAAACTATAGGATATGTTTATGGCATGTTTAATTTTACTAGTAATGGCTTTGATCAGCGATTTTTAGTGGCACTGCAACATTGCGGCAGACGAATCGGACACTAAGCCCTGGTTCACATTGCAGCGATTTGGCATGTGAGTTGACATGTCAACTCACATGCCAAATCGGCGGCTATTACCAGCAATGGCACTATCCGAATCTGTACGATGCCGCATTTGCGGCGTCACACTGATTCCCAAAAGTAGTTTCTGTACTACTTTTGGCAACTTCGGGGTGCGATTTCAATAGACATCTGTGCAGAAACCCGCATAGATGTCTTTGAAATCACCCCCGAAGTCGGGACTGACATGCGGGAATGAAATTGTGCAAGTACAGCTGAACTCGCACAATTGCATTCCCGCTGTCAGTGTGAACCTAGGCTAAGTGACACTTTTGGGGACCAGTGACACTAATACAGTGATCAGTGCTAAAAAATTGACTCCTACTGTACTAATGACACTGGCAGGAAAGGGGTTAACATCAGGGGCAGTCGAAGGGTTAAGTGTGCTCCTAGGGAGTGATTTTTAACTGTGCGGGGGATGGCTTAACTGGAGGAAAACAGAGATCCATGTTTCAGCTTAGCAGAAACACAAGATCTCCATCTTCCTCTCTGACAGAACATTGGTCTGTCTTGTTTACATAGGCAGACCGCCATTCTGCCTCTCCTGTCAATCGCGTCCACTGGACCTGCTGATTGGCTCCCGCTGTGTCCAATCACAGCGGGAGCAGGTCGCCGGTGGCGTGCGTGTGCGCCCCAGACCTGGAAGAAGAGACAATGTACAGGTATGTTGTTTTGCACAGCTGGGCCACCCTGCCGCAGTAAATGTGTGGTGGGCGATCCGGAAGCGGTGCAAAGGGTGAGGCTATCAGTACTGTTGCTGCTAATTCACAAGCCTGTAGTTTTTTAATTAGCACCTGGCCACACCCAGTTCTGCCCACTGCTATTTGGATTGACAGAATTGTCTCTGTTGCTGAAACCTTATTACTGTGAGCTGTAGTGTCTGGGAGTTTTGACTCAGACAGGGAATGTTAAGGAAATTTTTATTTGCTTTATAAAAGTTGTAAAAATAAAATAAAAAAGTCCCCGCGCAATGGAATATATCTCTGGAGATGTTTACTAGAACTGCTGCGTCTACCAATTACTTCCACTAGGTGGAGTATAGTGCTGAAAAAAAGGAAAGAGTAGATATGGCGCTGTTCTAAACCTGATAAGGTTCAGGTGTGTTCTACTCCCCAAAAAAAGGGGAGTAAGGAGTTGTAGGTGGGGAGAAAAAATGTGAATTAAATACTGCCTATTTAGATGAGTATCAGCAACCCAAAAAAATGTCAAATGCACTGTGCCTATGTACTCATTATGAAAATAAACCAAAACTGAAGAATGAAAATAAAATTAAAAGTAAATTAGTGGAAACCATTAAGTGAAAAATGTGTCAGGCTGTGTGCCTGGCTAAATAGAAGGTGCAGTGTGTGTTATACCAGCTTGTTTATGTAATATTTAGATTAAATGCAACAAATCATGTTAATTAAAATGACCATAAACGCAATATGTTCATACATTTAAATAAATATACAGAGTACTGGTGTGCATAAACAAGTGAACACGTGACTGATAATACAATCAAAAGTGCTGTTGTGCCGGTGAAGGAATCCTTTTATGGCTCTGGTGGGCTTTCCAATAACACTCAGTGCGTGCCTAATTCGTGTTCCTGTAGTGATTGCACTCACCAGATCCTCCACCCCCTCTTGGGGTCTCACACATCCATAGTTTAGGCCACTGTGTAGCAGTATAGGATAGCTCCTTCTTTATTGTTGGCTATGGCGAGATCCCATTATGGAAAGAGAAAAGAGGAGCCCACATAGCGTAATACTGTGTAAAAACCTGGTTTATTGATGTATACGTTTAAAAAGGTACTCACATTCGGAAAAGACGCTCCAGATGACGTCGGAGTAACGAAACGCGTAGGGAGGAGTCAGCATACGACCTTGCATCACTTCCTGTCACAGAGAAAGTGTCAGCAATATATGCTTGTTATATCTTTCCCGAATGTGAGTACATTTTTAAACGTATACATCAATAAACCAGGTTTTTATACAGTATTACGCTATGTGGGCTCCTCTTTTCTCTTTCCAGATTGGGATCTCGCCATAGCCAACAATAAAGAAGGAGCTATCCTATACTGCTACACAGTGGCCTATACTGTGGATGTGTGAGACCCCAAGAGGGGGTGGAGGATCTGGTGAGTGCAATCACTATAGGAGCACGAATTAGGCACGCACTGAGTGTTAATTGGAAAGCCCACCAGAGCCATAAAAGGATTCCTTCACCGGCACAACAGCACTTTTGATTGTATTATCAGTCACGTGTTCACTTGTTTATGCACACCAGCACTTTGTATATTTATTTAAATGTATGAAAATTTGCGTTTATGGTCATTTTAATTAACTTGATTTGTTGCATTTAATCTAAATATTACATAAACAAGTTGGTATAATTACACACTGCACCTTCTATTTAGCCAGGCACACAGCCTGACACATTTTTCACTTAATGGTTTCCACTAATTTACTTTTAATTTTATTTTTATTTTTCAATTTTGGTTTATTTTCATAATGAGCACATAGGCACAGTGCATTTGACATTCTTTTGGGTTGCTGATACTCATCTAAATAGGCAGTATTTAATTCACATTTTTTCTCCCCACCTACAACTCCTTTCTCCCCCTTTTTTGGGGAGTAGAACACACCTGAACCTTATAAAAGTTGTGCATTACATAGTAAATGGATTAAATTTTTTTAATCTTTTTTACAGGAGCCTTTATCTGTATTTTAAAGGTAGAAAAGGGGGGCAGCAATGGGTCCATTTACAACCTATGTTAGTCAAATTTGTTCCTGGAAATCTTAAATTTGGTAATCCCATTTGAAGCAGATATCAAAATAATGTTACCTCAAATGAAAAGGTATGTGAGAGGGGCATATACAAATGGCTAATCCAGCTCTATACCAAGAGGTCATCAAACCGACAAATATAATCAAAATAGGAAGGGTAAAGATAAATGGGTGTTTAGTGACGGCCCCTTAGTATATCTAATATCATCAAATACACAACACGTTCTAAGTTCTTTTATTACTAAAGATTAAAAAACATTTTACATTGGGAGGGCAATATAGAACTCCCATACATAAAATCAGAAAGATGGTGACAGTCAGACTGTTTGTAGAGCTTCCCAATGCTTTTTGCGGTCTCAGATACTTCTTCAGGGCTTCAGCCTCTCATCATCTGACTTTATTCCTAATATTAATAATTAAATAAGTACAATAAGTACAGACACATGCATAAATACATATACATAAGTATATTCAAAAGCCCCCTATCCCATGGAAAAAGGGGGAAAAAAAAAAAAAAGGATGGTCAAAGTGACATGACAAATACTTGATGGGCCAATCATATCCATTCGGGCTACGGAGAGACCCATGTATGGCTGGCTTTAGCCACTGGCTCATTAGTAGTAGTGATGTCAGCCTTCTATGTGTGCTCCATCAGTTGGCTGTTGGACTTTTAATCAGGTCTATCAGATGGGCAGCCCAATGACCCACTAATTTGCTTGAAAGGTAGTGGCTTCGTTTTGTCAGCTAGCAAAACAAAGTGCTATTACTGACAGGCTCTTATGCTGCGTACACACGATCGGAAATTCCGCCAGCAAATCTCAGATCAGAGCTTTTTGTCAGAAAATGCGACCGTGTGTATGCTCCATTGGTCTTTTGCTGGTGGAATTCCAGCTAGCAAAAGATTAAGAGCACGTTCTCTATTTTTCGGTCAGGAAAAGTTCCTATCCAAAAATGCAATCGTCTGTACAAATTTTGACTTGCAAAATTCCTACGCATGCTCGGAAACAATTCGACGCATGCTTGGAAGCATTGAACTTCATTTTCTCAAGACGTTGTAGTGTTGTACGTCACCGCGTTCTTGATGGTCGAAAGTTCAGAGAACTTTTGTGTGACCGTGTGTAAGCAAGGCAAGCTTGAGCGGAATTCTGTCGGAAATCCAAGTTTTTTCATCGGAAAATCCGTTTGTGTGTATGGGGCATTAAAGTAAGAAACTTTATAATAGATTCACAAAAAATAATTTGCTTGAAAAAATTGTATATAGTAAGGCATGATGCCAAACATGAGGGCATTTTTATTTAGGGTTTTACACTTTAGGGCAAAATGCTTTTTTGTCAATTAGAGGCAAATTCTGAAGTTTATCAGAATCAGTAGCTTCAGGGTGAAATCAATTTCACTGAAATCACTCCCTTCATACCTTATGATTTAAACTGAAGATATTGTTAAAAGATAACTTGCATTATTTGCACTTTATTTTTATTTTGTTTACACTTTTCATAGTTCCAAGAAATTCTGATATAAACTGTGTGGTAAAAGTTTTTTGCAATATTGCCCTAGTACAACTAAAGCCTGTTTCATATACATATATATATATATTAAAACTGTGTAATCAGTATCATACCTTCTTTTACAAAACGCTACATGGTCATTAGATTTAACATTTTTAATTAAAATCTATCACCAAAGGCAAACATATAACCTTTGAAAAAGTTATGCTATGTGAGAATTCATTAAATGTGTATTGAAACAGTTTATTTTTATATTGCATTTTGAACAGTGAAAAAAGCCTCTTTTTGGAAATAGGCACAATTACTTACTGGCTTTCTGGGGCCAGTATATACTTTTACTAATACAGTATGTTAGTAAAGACTCTACCTCCATAAATCTTCATGGCACGGATATAAAAACAAATATATATCTATCTATATTTATATATCTACTGTATATAAAGGGGGTTAAACACTAGGGGGCGATCAAGGGGTTAACTGTGTTCCCTCAGCATGTATTAACTGTAGGGAGGATGGGCTCACTAGAACATGACAGAGGTCACTGCTCCAGATCACTGGGAGCAGTAGATCCCTGTCATTTTGCTAGGCAGAAAAGGGAAATGCCTTGTTTAAATAGGCATCTCCCCGTTCTGCCTCTCCCTGCCACGATTGCGGGCCACCAGTGGACATCGAGTCTGCGGGACCCGCGGGCACACTCCCGCAGCGATGACACAGCGACACAGGAGGATGCAGATGACGCAGCAACGTACGGGTACGTTGTTTTGCACACCCGTGCCACTTTGCCGATGTATATCGGCATGAGACGGTCGGCAAGTGGGTAATATATAATTATTTCTTAATCTATTCTATTAAAAAACAAGTTTTCTCTTCCCTTCTCTTTCCTCACTTCCCCTTTCCTTCTCTCTCTCCTCTCCTCCCTTCCTTTCCTTCTTTCCCTCCCTCCCCCTTCCCTCCTCAAATCCCTCCTCCCCCTCCTTCCTTCCCCCTCTCTCTCCCCCTCCCCACTCCCCCTCCCTTAAAAGTGAAGTCATTTAATTACAATTTAATTTATGGGCAAAATCTAAGGGAGTTACCCATAGATATTAACCCAGTCCACCTAAATATACGTGTCCCCATACCAAATATTTTTTCAATTATCCCTTTTCCTGGTGAATTCCTACATCCTAGCGAGAGAAGAAGGGAAAAAAAAGGGGGGGGGGGCACTTCCCTTCCTTTCTCCCTTAAAAGTGAAATCATTTTCTAGTGAGTTCCTGCACCCTAGTGAGGAAAAAAAATGTATACAGTGTATATATATAATTCCTTTCCCTTCCCCCTTTCTCTCTTTCACTCCCTCTCTCTGTGTCTATTCCCCTTCCTCACTTCCCCTTCCCTCCCTTCCCCTCTCATATATATATATATATATATATATATATATATATATATATATATATATATATATATATATGTGAAATCATGTTAATTTGGTTACAAAGTGAAACCTAAGGTAACTACCAATAAATATCAACCCAGTCCACCTAAATAGGCTGACCCTTTACCAGATTTTTCCCCAGTTACATAATTTCCTAGCGAATACCTACACCCTAATGATAAAAGAAAGAGAAAAGAAAAGGCATAGCAAACCTTCAAATCTTCATAGCATTTTACTCCAGAGGTTCCCTTTATTCCCTCTTTGCCAAACTCTTTTAAGTTGCATTCTCATTACCCATATAGCTCATATACATTGGTGATTGTTTAAACTCAATTCCAGCTCCTCCATATTCCATGAACTCTTAATCCAAGATCATTTTGTAGACCAATTAATTCTTCCATTAGCTTGGTTCTATCTATTTCTCTAAACCACTCTCTAATTGTCTGTTTTCTTTACGTTCCAGTACTTTGGAATTAATGCTTTCGCTGCATTTAACAAGAAGGGGGTGATAGCTATTTTATACTTCTTCCTTGATTCACCTGAGGCATGGAACAAACATTGCCATGGGTCCTGTCTAACCTCCACACCACCAATCTTCCTAATTAAGCTCAGCACTTCTTTCCAATAAGGCTGGATCCGAGGACAACCCCACCAAATATGAGCATGTATTCCTTCACCGCCACAAGCTCTCCAACGTAAAGATGACATATCTGGGTTAATCTTATATCATTTTGATGGGACATAGTACTACTTTGTTAACAATTTATAGTTCATTTCCTTTATTCTCATGTCCATTGAGGTAGAATGCATATACTCAATAACTTTACGTTTTAAGATTTCCGTGATAAGTTGGTTGAGTTCTCATTCCCAATTCTCCACAAGACCTGATAACCCGGAATCATGTGGGGAGATCAACGTCTTATATATGCTGGATATCCCATGTCTATTTATTCCCCCTTGATCCACCAGTCTTTCACATGGAAGGAGCTCATGGACTGAGAGTAGAGGTTTTGGGAGAGTCTCCACAAAGTGTTGGAGTTGTCTATATTTCCAAACATCCCATGGAGAAACACCATATCTATCCCGTAATTCTGATAATGAAAAAAGGATGTTCCCCTTCAGGACATCCTTTAATCTCAGACTTTCAAAGAAGGTCCATTTCAGGTACATCTTATTATCTTTCCCCGGAGGGAAGTAATTTTGCCTGAGAGAGGCATTAGAGGGCTGTTATTTTTCCATTGCACACTTTTTAATAGATTATCCCAGGAGTGCAAAGTCTCTATTGTAACTGAAGCCAAATCCTTAGCAAGACCTCTATATTGTTTTGGTAACCAGATAATCTGGCCCAGATTTGAATCACTTATACTTCCCTCCATTTGTACCCATTTTCTGTCGGATGGATATCCTTTTAAGATCTTGTTTATTTTTAAGTAGGGGCATATAGTTGTCTTGATACAGATCTATTTCTGATGTAGATAAGGATATACCCAGATATTTTAAGCCCTTCTGTTTCCACACAAAGGAATATCAGGGTCTAAGATCCCTACACTCCACTAAAGGGACAGAACTATTTAGAATTTCAGTTTTCTCTACATTTACTTTGAAGTTTAAAATTTCCCTGTATCTTTCCAATTGTGCGAGAATATTTGGAAGCGTCTGTGATGGATTTGATACATAAAGCATAATGTCATCTGCAAATGCAGACACCTTATATTCTTTTTCCATCTCTAGGCCTTTGATTTCTAGATTTGCCAGAATGGCTGCAAGCAGGGGTTCCAAAGATAGTACAAAGAGTAAGGGGGAGAGTGGGTAACCCTGACGTGTACCATTATAGAGTACAAGGGGTTCTGAAAGGGTCCCATTTACCCGTACTTGAGCCGTTGGATTGGAGTATAATGCCTCAATCCACTTGTACATACGTGGGCCTAAGTGAATGTAGTGTAATGTTGAGAGCATATACTCCCAATCCAATCTATCAAAAGCCTTTTCGGCATCAACTGATAGAAAAAGTGCTGGTTTCTTTTCTTTTTTAGCTTCGTGTATTAATAATAAAGTTCTAATTACGTTGTTCCTCTCTTCCCTCCCTGGGACAAAGCCTACTTGATCCTTCTCTAACATTGGCCTGAAGCTGGAACACAATGTTGGATCCATCCCCTCTTTTACCAGAAGTGATATATAAGCTCCTAATGTCTCCTTACATATCTCTAGGTTGCCCCCAATAGAATTCATATATATCCAAAAGTAAGGGATTAAAATTCCTATAAACTTTTTAAAATATAGAGAAGTGAAACCATTGGGGCCTGGACTTTTACCTACCCCAGTGCTTTTAATTGCCTGTTGCATTTCTTCTTTGGTAATATCCCTGTCTAATCTAATGGTTTATTCTTCTAATATAACTGGGAGTTTTGATTTCTGCAAATATTCTTCTATTTTATTTTGTCTGAGCTAGGTATCATTCAGGTTCTGGGTATTGTTCATCTATATAATACTTAATAATATTCCTGGAAAATTTTAGTAATAACACTTGTTGAATATTTCAACTCCCCCTTCTTAGCTTTCCATTTTTCTATATAGTTTACTTTACCTCTGGGTTTAATTGTACCTGCCAATAATTTCCCTGGTCTATTTCCTTCATAATACCTTTTAGCTGTTAAATTAAAAGCCAATTTAGTTTCCTGCTCCATTAGGTCCTTAAATGCCTGTCTCTTTTCTATCAATTTAGCCAATGCTGGGTCTGCAATAGATCTTTTATGTATCTGTTCCAGGTCCTGGAACTCCTGTAGAAGGGTTTGTTTCTGAACCAGCCAGATTCTCTTCCACTTAGTTCCTTCTCCTATTAACCTTTCTCTCATAAAAACTTTATGAATTTCCCAAAAAATGGTTGGGGCAATATTTTCAATGCCAGTTTCGTTGGAAAATTAATTCGATTCACTTTCTAAATCAAATAATAAAATGTTGTAATTGGATCATAATAATGACGTGTTAATACAATATATTTCATATTGTGCAGCTTACCTGTCTTGTTAGAATAATACATTGACCAACACAACGCAGGATTTCACATTTAGCACATCTTAGGTCCTGGATTTCTCATTTAGCCAGTTAACCATTACATGGTTTCCCATTTGTGTGATACATTGTGTTTACTGGCTAATGCCTTGCCATTTTACCTTGTTATTTATATTCTTGAGAGACATATATGTCAAAAGATTGACTGCACAGAAACTCAGGTTTGGCTTGATTGAACCGTTTTAATGATGCCAAAGGGGCAAAGGGGCATTTTCTCTATATTACTTACGAATGGCCTCAAATGCCGGTTACTTGTGCTCCACGCTGGTCCTGGATACCTCTGAGCACCTACGGACACATTCCACACTGCAGTACTACATGTACTACATGGCCAGAAGAGCCCCATATAGCATAACAAGCGCCCGGAACATCCCACATCTATGCACAGTTTGAAAGTTACACTTACAAATACAGTGTTCCGACTGGAAGTTACACTTACAAATGCAGTGTTCCAACTTACAAACAAATTCCACTTATGAACAAACCTGCTATCCTTTTTTTCTTCAGATTATTTGGTGCTTTTTTCTCCTATTCTCCTCTCCTGTTCTTTATGATCCTCATTTTAAGAGACCATGGCTAAAATCAACATAACCTTTGTAAACAGCTCTCTTTAAGCCATACACTGGTATCAGTTTCTTGGAATAATTTTCATATGCACTTAAAGGGGATCTAAAGTTACAGCATACGCTCTCCTTTCCAAACATCACCATTTTAATAGCAATATAAAAATAGTTATTTTTGACAAGCCGATATAAGGTTACTTGAAAAATCTTTCATGGGTCAACAGCTGAATGTAAAGCAAAGTGATTACATCACTGATGGATAAGTGTCCCCTACAGACCCCCACAACCACTGGACTAAGAAGGGAAAAGGCCCTTGTCCCATCAACTCCATTATTCTGGCAATGTACCAATATTTATTTTTCATGTGACAACACTGAAGAAATTACACTTTGCTACAAAGTAGTGAGTGTACAGCTTGTATAACAGTGTAAATTTGCTGTACCCTCAAAATAACTCAACACACAGACATTAATATCTAAACCGCTGGCAACAAAAGTGAGTACACCCCTAAGTGATAATGTCCAGATTGGGCCCAAAGTGTCAATATTTTGTGTGGCCACCATTATTTTCCAGCTCTACCTTAACCCTCTTGGGCATGGAGTTCACCAGAGCTTCACAGGTTGCCACTGGAGTCCTCTTCCACTCCTCCATGACGACATCACGAAGCTGGTGGATGTTAGAGACCTTGCACTCCTCCACCTTCCATTTGAGGATGCCCCACAGATGCTTAATAGGGTTTAGGGCTGGAGACATGCTTGGCCAGTCCATCACCTCACCTTCTTTAGCAAGGCAGTGGTTGTCTTGGAGGTGTGTTTGGGGTCGTTATCATGTTGGCATACTGCCTTGCGGCCCAGTCTCCGAAGGGAGGGGATCATGCTCTGCTTCAGTATGTCCCAGTACATGTTGGCATTCATGGTTCCCTCAATGAACTGTAGCTCCCCAGTGATGGCAGCACTCATGCAGCCACATACCATGACGCTTCCACTACCATGCTTGACTGTAGGCAAGACACACTTGGCTTTGTACTCCTCACCTGGTTGCCGCCACACACGCTTGACACCATCTGAACAAATAGGATTTTCTTGGTCTCATCAGACCACAGGACATGGTTCCAGTAATCCATGTCCTTAGTCTGCTTGTCTTCAGCAAACTGCGGGCTTTCTTGTGCATCATCTTTAGAAAAGGCATCTTTCTGGGGTGACAGCCATGCAGACCAATTTGATGCAGTGTGTGGCATATGGTCTGAGCACTGACAGGCTGACCCCCCACCCCTTCAACCTCTGCAGCAATGCTGGCAGAACTCATACGTCTATTTCCCAGTGACATTTATACAGTAATCAGTGGCTTTTTATAGCACGCCTCGCTGTATAAATTTCAATGGTAGTAAAAAAAGTATCAAAAAAACTGATCTGTCCACCCCAATGTCGCAGTCCCACTAAAAATCGCAGATCACCGCCATTACTAGTAAAAAAAAAATAATAATAATAAAAATGCCAAAAATATATACCTTCTTTTGTAGACGCTATAATTGCGTAAACCAATCAATATACGCTTATTTTGATTTTTTTTACCAAAATATGTAGAAGAATAGATATTGGCCTAAAGTGATGAGAATTTTTTTTTTCTTTGATATTTATTATAGCAAAAAATTAAAGATATTGTTTTTTTTTTTTTTCAAAATTGTCGCTCTTTTTGTTTATAGCGCAAAAAATAAAAAACACAGAGGTGATCAAATACCACCAAAGAAAGTTCTATTTGTGGCAAAAAAAGGACATATTTTTTGTTTGTGTCAGCTAAAGCGATGCAGTTCCATATCGCAAAAAATGGCCTGGTCATTAAGGGGGCAAATCCTTCCGGGGCTGAAGTGGTTAGCACACCTGATCCCCACTCTCACCTGACACCTTGTAACACTAATGAGTCACATGACATCGGGGAGGGAAGTACATTGTTGTTCTGAAAGTGCACCTGAGATCTATCAGTGGTCTCAAACTGTTTCAGAATGTATATAGTCTCATCCTAACCATCTCATCTATTCTCTACATATATTATGCAGCACTCAATTTTCTCCATCTTAGTAGTACCTGCGTTTTCACTTATTTTTTAAAGCCAGTATTATCCATGCCACTTGTTTTACAAATGCAAGTCACTTGGACCGTGTTCTCTTTGTTACTGAAGCTCTTTATTACTCCATTTTCTATCCACACTACCTTCAATTTCTTCGCTGTTTTACCTTTTATAAAGTATCTGTATGTCAATGGAACAGTGCAGTGATCCATAATACATTTAATGTTGAATATCCCCTTACAGCAATTCATTATTTCTTTTATATGAAAAAATGGGTCTATGAGTATAGTGTCTTACCCTCAAAGCAAATAAAATGTATTCTTTACCCTCAAATGATCATTTTGTATCAATTATCAAAATGAAGACTACAAAAATCTGACTCTGTGTTATGGATTTCCTTTATACCCTAAAGCAAATCTTCCAACACACCTCGTTTTTGTTGGCATTGCAAACCAGAAGGTGACATTCTTCTTTGCTTATTCTGGACATGCCCAAAGTTAACATTTTTTGACATAAGCAAAACATTTATAGCAGAGTCGACTGATGTCTTACTAAGTGCTAACCGGTTGCTTACCTTCTACACCTAACCAACCTATCCAGAAAAAAATATAAAACTGTCTGTTTAGTTATCTTATTAATGCTTCTCAAGCCTGACTACCAAACTTGTATCCAAATACTTTAAATGCCTCCTATAGTTAGACAATGGCTTACATTACAATACAATAAATCTTAATGCAAATAAAATTAACCACTTGTTGACAGCCCTATAGCAGTTTTACTGCTACAGAGCGGCAGCTGTGCGCAGTATCGGGTATATATACCTGATACTGCAGGGGGCATGCACACACCATTGGTGGGCCGCTTCTGCTGTGATTCTTCCCAGCAGAAGCCGATTTGTGGGTGCCAAACACTCAATGTCCTACGGAACCCCCTAAGTGTCGGAAAACAACACAGAATGGGGATCTGCCTATGTAAACAAGGCAGATCACCATTCTGACGGGGGGAAGGAATGGATTCTGTGTTCCTGCAAGGCAAGATCTTACAGGGTCACTTTGGTGTATGTTTTCAGCTCATTCATGATCATGATTACAAAAAAATATATAATTTGTTGGCACCAACCTAGGTTGACTATCATTAGGGTCACTCTAATATGGTATCAAACCGGCCAAGGATGCTACGAAAAATCATAGTCTCATATGCCAGTGTATGGGCAGATTAACTTCTAATATTTTATTTTTTTATCATTTAAATACATGGACATGTTTTCTGATTTCACTCTAGGCTAGTAAAACAGTTAATTGGCCCATTATTGGGAAAAAGTTTATTTTAAAGCATTTGTTAACATCAATAGATCTTTCCAATAAAGGATAACATATATAGTGGTAGACTTTTTCTAAAAAAACTTGTGAAATTTTATACTTGTATGTATTGTTAATAAACCAGTCAATGTAGTACGTGTACCCCTTTTAACTTGCATAAATTTAATCTCTGCCAAGAAGCCTTGGCAATTAGTCTGCAATAAAAAAGATTAATGCAACTAATGATATCAATTTATAGGAGCATTAAACAAAATATACCTTTGTTTTACTGTTTTATTAAGCAGTAAAATTACTTAGTTCTCTGTGTTGAATCTTTGTGTTTTCATTTTTACTATGAATCTGCCATACTAACATACAGAAGAACAGGACTGTTAATATAGGAAAAGCACAGTTGTTTGTTATTAGATGTTCTTAAAATATTAGTAGACTAAAATACTGCATGAAATGTATACAAACTATGCTAAGGCTTGTGAGCTTATATTTGAAAATGTATTACTATAGCATTAAAACAATAGTTTAACAAACCTTTAGCATGATTATTTATGGTACTTATCTTCATGTGTAAGGAAAATGAAAATCGAGAGTAAACACTCTCAACTCCTTTAGTAAAGCAACTCCATGGCCTGTTCATAAGCACATAATGAAGTGGCTCATGTGCAGGAAATGTTGTTTATTTATTTTTAAATAAATTCTTTATTTAGGAGAAGCAGCAGTACAAATGTTGTAAATACAGGTATGCAAGAAGTACCAGATGTAACAAGCATTAGTGTAATACAATAGTATTAATGGAAATGTTAATGTAAAAAACAATACAAAAAATTTGGGAAAAAATATCAGAAATCAGTATTCCAGTAACATTAATCACAAATTATCTTTGCATGGTAACTTCAATCTTTAGCAATGGGCAATGTAACCACCGGTTCTCAACTGCTTTGCGTTCTTTAGTTTTTATGGTCAAACACAAGGAGAGAGTCTAGATAAAAAAAAGGGACAAAAAAGGGACAAAAAAGGGGTGGGGGGGGGATAGGGGAGATAAATGCAGAAGGGGAAAACCTTGGGGAAGGAGGGAGGAAGGTCTCCCTCTTTCTGCTTCAGTAATCTGATAATTGCATTTTTGGAGGTGTAACATATAACCTGTCTTATGATTGAGAAGCCAAGGGTGTATGGGAGAGAAATGCAGCAGGGGAAAATCTTGGGGAAGGAGGGAGGAAGGTCTCCCTCTCTCTGCTTCAGTAATCTGATAATTGCATTTTTGGAGGTGTAAGATATAGCCTGTCTTATGATTGAGAAGCAAGGGTGTCTGAGATTTATAGAAGAACTACCAGTAATTCTCCTATTATTCTTTCATAGCCATTGTGAGGTTCTCAATTTGCTGGATTTCTTAAATTCTGGCAAACCAGTGTCATTTTGTAGGAGGCAATATTTACCTCCTGGCAGTGGGAATCAACTACTGTTTACTCTAATTGAATCCAGGGTTTTGTGTCATATTGTGTTGACTACCCTAGTTAAATGGGTCACCTCTTTTTCACTGGGTGGGGGAACCTGATTCCCCCTTTTGTCTTGGGAAGAGTTAGTATTGCTCTCTTAAGTCTTGCTGGTTTTCCAGCCCATATAAATTTGAGGACTCTGGTTCACAAGTCCTTTAGAAACCCTGCAGGGAGTTTTACTGAAAGCACCTGAAGTAAGTAAAGGAGACACGGCATAATATGCATTTTGATAATATACTATTGTGGCTGAACCACTTAAAGACTTCCTTATACCAGCATAGCATTTAGTATTAAAGTGATACTAAAGTCTTAATTTTTGGGTTAAAAATAACAAACATGTTATACTTACCCGCTCTGTGCAGTGGTTTTGCACAGAGCAGCCCAAATCCTACTCTTCTGGGGTCCCTCACTGGCGCTCCTGGCCCCTCCCTCCTACCGAGTGCCCCCACAGCAAGCAGCTTGCTATGAGGGCACCCAAGCTAAGCTACTGCTCTTTGTGTCCATTCAGACACAGAGCCGTGGCTTGGCCCTCTCTCACCTCATTGGCTCTCAGCTAGTCAGGAGGGAGAGTCCCGGACTTTGTGGCTCTCGTGCAATATCGCTGGATCGAAAGGGAGCTCAGGTACGTATTAGGAGGGCTGAGGGGGGCTACTGCACACAGAAGGTTTTTTATCTTAATACATAGAATGCATTAAGATAAAAAAACAAACGTCTGCCTTTAGAACCACTTTAAGGCTTGTATGTTCTGTTGTGTTGAGATCTAGTTCTTGTTCTTAGATAGGTTTGAAAGAGTGGGTAAAAATATAAGTGGTGACAAGGGACATTCTTGGTGTGTCCCATTCCATATGGGGAAGGCATCAGAGATTACATCATTAACTTTTACTTTAGTTAAAGGAGTGGAATAGACCTTTGTGGTCTGGTTTAGCATAGGGGAAAATCCATTCAAACTCAAATGCTTTTTTGGCATTTGTACAAAAGCACTAGCAGAATATGTTTCAGTTGAGAGCAGTAAGTTAAGAACACGTTGGGTATTGTCTCTGCCTTCTCGACCTTTGTTTATTTATTTTTTTGCTTTCCAGGACACTTACTACAGCTTCACTTAATTTTCAATTTCATGCCACTCTAATAAATACATTTCAGGAAGGGGATGGGGAGAGAGAGGCGCCAGAACCAGACCTGTCATCCTGGAAACGTTGTAAGTGCATTGTCTTTGCTCACATGCATGAACCCACATCTATTAGTGTTTTGTTGTGAATTTAATTATATAAATAGATTTATGCCCTAGTGCAGGAAGATCTACATCATCAAGATATAGGTCTACTATTGCTGGTCAATATATGTTTTTGATTATTTCATATATACAGTAGCCATTTCAAGTTCATGGTACCTGTAGAGGTTTTCAATCTATTAAGCTCAACTGATAATAATATATTCCTTCCCAGTTTGCAAGGAGAATAATGTCTATCACAATAAAAAGTGAGTTGGTTTTCCAGCTGGCATTTTACAAAGCTGCACAAAAACAGCTTTCTATAGGCATGTTTTATGTGAATTTTTTTTTTTTGTAAATGATGAATGCTAATAATATTTCAGTGGTAGGATAGAGATATCCTCCAATGAATATAATAATTTGTAATTATAATGCAGTGTTTAGAAATCTGTCTGCAGTACGGATAAGGTTTGATGCGAATCCCATGGGTTCAAGATTCTCAGTACCAACAGCTCTGCATGTCCTTTAAATTATGGCCAGCAGGTTTAGAAGGGTCAATAAGGGGTCTTTAGTTTAGGCCAGAACCCCCTTTTTAAATGGTTGGCAGACAGCAGCCTTTGTTCTTATAATTGGGGCTTTTTTGTTATTTTATTGTGGTTGATTTGAGTTCAGCAGTCACTTTTAATGGTTGTCCAATCCCTACCAAACTTTTTGTTGTTTTCCTTAAAAAAATGGATTTTGTTTCAGTGGGTATTACTTTGGGTTTTACATTTATTTCAGGGGTATATTGATTTTTATTTTATGTTGCTAGGGTCTTTATTTTAGGCCAAGCTATTTTGTAAAGCATTCACTTGTTAGTGACCATGTGATGTTGGAACTGCCTTTTGCAGCTTGCCATTCCATCATTTGAAAGAAAAATGAAGTGCAAGAACAATCTGCACCAAAACCACCTCACATAATATCATTCACATGCTCTGCACCCCTCTACCCCTATAGATAAAATAATCATTAGGCATATACCAATTAGACTTGCGGGCTCATGTTATTCTGCTGTATTGTCTTCATTATCTTAAAGTGATACTAAAGTCTCAATTTTTTCCCTATAAAAATAAAAAACATGATATACTTACCTGCTCTGTTGCAGTGGAATTGCACAGATCAGCCTGGATCCTCCTCTTCTTGGGTCCCTCTTCTGTGATCCTCGCCCTCCCTCCTGTTCAGTGCCCCCAGAGCAAGTAGCTTGCTATGGGGGCATCCGAGCCGAGTCACAGCTCCCTGTGTCCATTCAGACACGGCCCCGCCCTCTCTCTCCTGATTGGCTAGCTGATGTTGATTGACAGCATCAGCAGCCAATGGTGCCACTGCTTTGTCTCAGCCAATCAGGAGGGAGAAAATTGGATGGCTGAGACACTGCTGAACATCACTGGACAGAGAGGGACCGCAGGTAAGTGTTAGGGGGGCTGAAGGGAGCTATTGCACACAGAAGGTTTTTTATCCTAATGCATAATGCAAAAAAACCTTCTGATTTTACAATTGTTTTAGTTCTTGTAGTAAAATCCTAGCCTGTGCTCTTTGCCTCCAGTTAATTTAGGCTTAGCCTTGTTATTTAAAATTGCCCTGCTGATGGCCACTTTCCACCCTGATCTGTCATCTGCAGGCTCTTAATTCTTAATAGTAACTGACATAGGCCAGTGGCAGGACAGTTTTGCATTAGTGAAAACAGGGACTGCTACGATAAACTACTGGAAAATTTTCATCCACCAGTCAAAGCAAGCCTATTATGGTTTGATGAAAAAGCATGTGCTGTGTAACTGCTAAAGCTAGGTGAAAAAAACTATTTTTTTTTTTCAAACTGAAATTGATCAGATTAGGCTCCTGCTGTTGTATGTGTATGTAAGCCAAGGTATTTTGTAAAAGAAAACTTTAATTCCCCAACCAAATATGCACTGCCAGTATATGTTTTTGCTGATCTAATCTGTGAAAATCACATAGTTCCATAATACCACATACAGCTTTAAGGCCTCCTGCAAGCAAGTTATTTAAAGGATTTGTGTATTTAGAATGCTGAGCTCAAAGTCTGCATGAAAAGACCTTCTCCCGACTGTATGCTATTTTTAAAAAAACTTTTTATTCCATGGGACTGCTCAGCTTTCCATGCCCTTTTTGACAGTAGTTTGCCTACTAGCCCTAAGAATGGCCAGAGTTTAAAAACAAGATTTGACCAAAAAGAAATTAATAGGATTCACCTCTAAGTTCAAGTTTGCTAATCTTTGAACACAATTTGCCAAACCTTTGGCAAATTGAACCCAGGCAGATTTGCCCATCACTAATCTACAGCAAACATTATTCATATTCCTTGACTATATTTAAAAGTCATGCAATATAATGGATGCACAATTAGTATAACATTACTAAAACCAAGTGAAAGTTGTATAAGCATTAATTGGAAATATATGACTTCAGACACTTTCACATTTAGTAAAAGTAACTTGTCATAATGAAGATTGATTAAAGGCCCATTCACACTATGACATTGTAGGAACATGTGCATTACTGTGCACTTTATGACAACGTACAGCCACGCACAATAAATGCTCTACTGCCATGCCCCAACACAACTTGTTATTGAACCTTGTGATTAGCCAGCTTTTGGTGGCAAACCACAGTGCATGTCATTGCCAAATGTTCTGCTGCCTGTAATGCATGTCCGCCGGCAAGACATATTGGGTGTCAGTCAAATGAATTGCACTGCATTGCTCTAAAGCATAAGATTTTGCCTTACTTCCTATTCATGTGAAAACATTGTCAAATCTTCAGTAGTTCCCATTACAAAGATTGCACTCACTACCAGTGTTGAGCAAACAGTTTGAGTCGTGCAAATGTTCGGCCCGAAAATCACCTGTTCAGCGAACATCTGAATTTGCAGGGCGCTCTGCAGGCAAACATCTGCGTGCTGCACAGTGCATTCTAAGCTCTGATTGAGAAAAGCTTTGCCCAATCAGGGCACAGTAAATAACTGACAAAAAACAGAAAAGAGGCTCTGAAGAAGAAGGTGCTACCTTCGAAACGCGTCAACCAGCAGCGGTCTGCACGTCTTGTCCATAGGTCTGGAGACTGCTACCATCATTTGACTATTATGCGTGATTTTTATCTACCCTTGTGAGTAGTACTTTTACGTTTCTGTTTTGATAAACCTTTTTAAAGATAATGCACTAGGCCGTTGCGCCCTCTCTTTTCTGTTTTTTGTCTGTATGTTAGGATTTCCCTATCCTTGAGGGCAGAAAGGCTGAAAGCTACCATCCATCGAGAACTTTGAACTGTCGGGCTTATACATTTATGCGCAAGAGTTTTTGTTTTGTTTCACAGTAAATAACTGGTTGTTAAGGAGCATGACGGGAAGATGACCATGTGGTCCTTAATGACGGATGAGTCATCAGCTGTAAACAGGCTTCCCCACTGACAGTTGAATGAAAAAAAAACATTGCCGCCAACAGAAAAATGTAAAAAAAAAAATGACGTGGGGTCCCCCCAAAAATTCATACCAGACCCTTATCTGAGCATGCAACCTGGCAGGCCAGGAAAGTGGGGGGATGAGCAAGTGTCCCCCCTCCTGAACCATACCAGGCCACATGCCCTCAATATAGGGGAGTGCTTTGGGGCAGGGGGGGCTCTGTATTTAAAGGGATTTTTCATTTTTATTGTTTCACTTTAAGAATCATTAACCAGTTGCCAACCGCCGCACGACGATGTACGTTGGCACAATGGCACGGGCAGGCAAAAGGACTTATATATAAGTCCTTGCCTTCCTGCGGGCAGGGGGTCCGATCGGACCCCCCCGGTGCCCGAGGCGGTCGGCTTCTGTCTGGGAGTGTTCAGACGTGAGGGGGAGGCCATCCATTCGTGGCCCCCCCCTCGCGATCGCTCCCAGCCAATGAGAATCTTCCTCTGCCTCTGTATAGTAAACAGAGGTAGAGGAAATGATATCATCTCTCCTCGGCTTGGTATTTTCCGTTCCGGCGCCGAGGAGAGAAGACATAGATGTGAGTGCACAAACACTACACACAAATTTTTTTTTCTGATTACTGCATTGGTGTCAGTTTGTGACAGCTAGTGTGGTAGGGCAGTTAGTTTTAGGCCCCCTTTAGGTCTAGGGTACCCCCCTAACCCCCCCTAATAAAGTTTTAACCCCTTGATCACCCCCGTCGCCAGTGTCACTCATTTTTCTAATCACTGTATTAGTGTCACTGGTGAAGCTAGTTAGGGAGGTAAATATTTAGGTTCGCTGTGAGTGTTTTATAGCGTCTGGGACCCCCATATACTACCTAATAAAGGTTTTAACCCCTTGATCACCCCCCATCGGAAGTGTCACTAAGCGATCATTTTTCTGATCGCTGTATTAGTGTCACTGGTGACGCTAGTTAGGGAGGTAAATATATAGGTTCGTCGTCAGTGTTTTATAGCGTCAGGGACCCCCATATACTACCTAATAAAGGTTTTAACCCCTTGATGACCCCCTGTCGCCAGTGTCACTAAGCGATCATTTTTCTGATCGCTGTATTAGTGTCACTGGTGACGCTAGTTAGGGAGGTAAATATATAGGTTCGCCGTCAGCGTTCTATCCCTGCAATCGCTAACAGTTTTTTTTGGTAGCGTTTTGGTGAACTGGCAAGCACCAGCGGCCTAGTACACCCCGGTCGTAGTCAAACCAGCACTGCAGTAACACTTGGTGACGTGGCGGGTCCCATAAGTGCAGTTCAAGCTGGTGAGGTGGCAAGCCTCTCGCGCTAAGGCGAACGCAAGCGTCGGTCTGGCGTCAAATGTAAACAGCAATTGCACCATGCATGTGAGGTATCACCGCGAAGGTCAGATCGAGGGCAGTAATTTTAGCAGTAGATCTCCTCTGTAAATCTAAAGTGGTAACCTGTAAAGGCTTTTAAAGGCTTTTAAAAATGTATTTATTTTGTTGCCACTGCACGTTTGTGTGCAATTTTAAAGCATGTCATGTTTGGTATCCATGTACTCGGCCTAAGATCATCTTTTTTATTTCATCAAATATTTGGGCAATATAGTGTGTTTTAGTGCATTAAAATTTAAAAAAGTGTGTTTTTTCCCCCAAAAATGCGTTTGAAAAATCGCTGTGCAAATACTGTGTGAAAAAAAAATGAAACACCCACCATTTTAATCTTTAGGGCATTTGCTTTAAAAAATATATAACTATTGGGCGTTCAAAGTAATTTTCCTTCAAAAAAAATTTTTTTTTCATGTAAACAAAAAGTGTCAGAAAGGGCTTTGTCTTCAAGTGGTTAGAAGAGTGGGTGATGTGTGACATAAGCTTCTAAATGTTGTGCATAAAATGCCAGGACAGGTAAAACCCCCCCAAATGACCCTATTTTGGAAAGTAGAATATGTGAAGTGCCATTTGGGCATTTTATGGCCTTCAAAACTGTGATAGGTAGTGAGGAGTGAAATCAAAAATTTACGCCCTTAGAAATCCTGAAGGTGGTGATTTTCGGGGCCCCGTACGCGGCTAGGTTCCCAAAAAGTCCCACACATGTGGTATCCTCATACTCAGGAGAAGCAGCTGAATGTATTTTTGGGGTGCAATTCCACATATGCCCATGGCCTGTGTGAGAAATATATCATTTAGTGACAACTTTTGGTAATTTTTTTGTTTTTTTGTCATTATTCAATCACTTGGGACAAAAAAAATTAATATTCAATGGGCTCAACATGCCTCTCAGCAATTTCCTTGGGGTGTCTACTTTCCAAAATGGGGTAATTTGAGGGGGTTTTGTACTGCCCTGCCATTTTAGCACCTCAAGAAATGACATAGGCAGTCATAAACTAAAAGCTGTGTAAATTCCAGAAAATGTACCCTAGTTTATAGACGCTATAACTTTTGCGCAAACCAATAAATATACGCTTATTGACATTTTTTTTAACCAAAGACATGTGGCCGAATACATTTTGGCAAAAATGTAACACTAAAATTGAGTTTTTTGGATTTTTTTAATAACAAAAATAGAAAATATCATTTTTTTTCAAAATTTTCGTTTTTTATCCGTTTATAGCGCAAAAAGTAAAAACTGCAGAGGTGATCAAATACCATCAAAAGAAAGCTCTATTTGTGGGAAGAAAAGGATGCAAATTTCGTTTGGGTACAGCATTGCATGACCGCGCAATTAGCAGTTAAAGCGACGCAGTGCCAAATTGTAAAAAGTGCTCTGGTCAGGAAGTGGGTAAATCCTTCCGGGGCTGAAGTGGTTAAAATCACTGCTCCTTTAAAAACAAGATTTTTTAAAAGTTTTTTTTTGCATTGGTGCATGTCCCCAAGGGCAGTACCCAGGCCCCCATTCCATTTTTATGGCCAATAACTTGCACATAAGCCTTCAAAATGGGGACTTTTGTTTTTTCAAGTTTGGGTCCCATAGACTTCAATGGGGTTCACCGTTTGGGTCAGAACTTTTGCAATGTTCGAGTGTTCTGGCGCAAACCAAACCGGGGGGGGGGGGGGGGGTTGGCCCATCTCTACTCACTTCCTATGGTAAGTGGAACAGAACTAAATATGACATAAGTTTTAACACTTCCCCACCCTACCCAAAAAAAGGTTTGCCTAGACTTACAGTTTATTTATGTGGGTTGGGTATTTAGTCATTTAAAAGTGCTAAGAGCTCTGCAAATTTGCAATCATGTACAGAAAAAAAGGCAGTATCCTTATATATCATTGGATAATTGGATAATTGCAGTGAACTAAATGAACAATCCCTTCATTTAGTCCAGTAATCCATAGCAGCTAGCTAGAGTTCACATTTTAGTGATTTTACTTTAGAAAACCAAAACTGATTGCACTTTGCACAATATTATTGCAGTTTACACTGCTTTACTGAATAATCCAAGCAGTCTGGTTACTGGGATATGCTGTATTATGCCGGCAGAAGGTTTTCTAAAAAAATAAAAATAAAGGAAAAAACACTGAGTTTGATATAAAACATTGAACATAGTTTTTTATAGTGTATTATTGTGAGCAATTTATCTTTTCTTTCTTACTTTTTGCTTTATGACATCACTGTTTCCCTTTTCCAGTGATTTTATATGAAAAGACCTACAATAAAGAACACAATGTCAAAGATGAATTGATTTTTCGTATTCATTTGTCACCACAAAAGGAGATTAGAGTGGCAAATTTATGACTCAGGATGACTTCTGTTTTCTGCTTTATGACTGACGGTCTATAAGTATACAGAGACTTTTTTTTTAAAAAAAGCCGCAAAGAGCATACACCATTACATCAGGAAATAAGTTATATTTTAAATAATTAAATATTTTTACATAATGCTTATTACATTCATGTAATATTAATTTAGGAGTATCACAAATTATATTAAGTGCATATATATTAAAAAAAAAACACTGAATATACAGTTTTAAGCAGTATTATTTTTCTCAGTTATTCAAAGTAAAGTAATAAAGTATTTAATTTTACTTAGTAATACATAGTTTCCCAATGCTGTAGCCCCTGCCTGATTCCCACCCCCACCATCTCCCTGTGACAGCAGTATAGGGAGAAGTTCCCCGTACTAGCTGTCACTTTTTTAAATTAGCATGGCTGTGCGGCGCTCTGCCCACACGGCCGCATCATTTATTCACACAGCTCTGTGTGTGAATGAACTACAAGCCTCAACATTCTTTGCGGCTATCGACTTTGTTGGAAGGCACAGCGTTGTTTTATATCAGACATTTATGGGTTTTTACTGCCTGGTTAATAACACCATTTGGCCTGTTGAAAGTCGTCATGGAATGTAAGTAAAACAAGATTATACAACAGGGTGTGTATAACAGAAGAGTGCATATCAGAATCTTCATCTGGGAGATGATTCACGTATACCCCCTGGCGATGGGGTATGGGAATAAAAGCCTGAGCTCAGACCTCCTGGTGATGTAAAGATTATAGTGCCTAATTGCTTGTCTTTCAACCAGAACATCCAAGGGACCAGATGTGGACTGGAATGCTGACCTGGGTCAAGGCAGGTGTTCCCAAAATAATGCTGCCCCCTTGTTGAAGACAGTAACATACTTCCTGGAGGATCGAGGGTAACACATTACTTCCTGGTGATTAGAAATGACAGCCCTTTATAATTTACAGATTGTCGCTCATTGGACAGAGGACTACACCGGGTGGGTAGGGGGTGTTTGTGTGGGTTGTGTCTGTGAGTATTTTAAAAGGTGAGAGCCAATGATGAAGGCCCCCTCTTTCTCGTTCTCCTGGAGCCCAGCAAAGCTACAGAACCCTGAAGAAGGATTTACATAATGTATCATCTATGCTCTTTTGTTTTATATGTTCTGTATTACTATCCTTAGATTTGATGTTAGTGTTCTACTTTCTTTGTAAAAAAACAAGACCTTTGCTTCTTTGAGCATTGTTGTTATATTATCACCATTAATATTATCTGAACTTTGATAGAATATTTATAATTTAAATAAGGAGAATCCAAAAAACCACCCCCTATTTATTTCAGGCTTGTAGTTCTCAATAAACTCCCACGGCGCTGTGGCGCACCATGGTAGTTCATGGATTCTTCCTGTCAGTGTATCTGCTTTCCCATACGGTGTGTATGGGCACGCAGATACACTGATAGATCTGCTGATCTCTGGTGCAATGTTTTACAGGCTCCAAAAAATTAAAATAGTAATAAATTATTTACCTGCAAATGTTTGCTTGTAATTAGTATGTGTATAAAATGTCAATGCGTTTCTGGACTCCTGACAGACCCTTGCATCTTTCATCCAGTGCTGCACTGATGTTTCTGGATTCTGAGTCATGGGGAAAGCAAAAGAATTGTCAAAAGATCTGCAGGAAAAGGTAGTTGAACTGTTTAAAACAGGAAAGGGATATAAAAAGATATCCAAGGAATTGAGAATACCAGTCAGCAGTTTTCAAACTCTAATCAAAAAGTGGAAAATGAGGGGTTCTGTTGAAACCAAACCAAGGTCAGGTAGACCAACAAAAATTTCAGCCACAACTGTCAGGAAAATTGTTCGGGATGCAAAGAAAAACCCACAAATAACTTTAGGTGAAATACAGGCTCTCTGAAAACATGTGGTGTGGCTGTTTCAAGATGCACAATAAGGAGGCACTTGAAGAAAGATGGGCTGCATGGTCAAGTCACCAGAAGAAAGCCATTACTACACAAATGCCACAAAGTATCCCACTTACAATATGCTAAACAGCACAGAGACAAGCCTCAAATCTTCTGGCACAAAGTCATTTGGAATGATGAGACCATAATTGAGCTTTTTGGCCACAACCATAAACACTACATTTGGAGTCAAGGCCTGTGATGAAAGGTACGGAGGTGGATCGCTGATGTTTTGGGGATATGTGAGCTACAAAGGCACAGGAAATTTGGTCAAAATTGTTGGCAAGATGAATGCAGTATGTTATCAAAAAATACTGGAGGAACATTTGCATTCTTCAGCCAGGAAGCTGCGCATGGGACGTACTTGGACATTCCAACATGACAACATCCAAAACACAAAGCCAAGTCAATCTGTCATTGGCTACAGCAGAATAAAGTGAAGGTTCTGGAATGGCCATCTCAGTCTCCTGACCTCAATATCATTGAGCCACTCTGGGGAGATCTCAAACGTGCAGTTCATGCAAGACATCCCAAGAATTTACAGGAACCGGAGGCTTTTTGCCAAGAGGAATGGGCAGCTTTACCATCTGAGAAGATAAAGAGCCTCATCCACAAATTCTAAAAGACTTCAAGCTGTGATTGATGTTAAAGGGGGCAATATTAAGAACTGGGGTATGTAAACTTTTGATCAGGGTCATTTGGTTAGTTTCTGTTGTCATTATGATTTAAAAAGAGTAAACACAGTTGATTGATAATAAATGGCTTCAGCCAAACACTAACCATGAGTGAAAGAAAAGTTTTTGTGTTCTCATTCATATTCTCTGAAAAATGGCCAAGAAATCATAAATTCTGCCAGGGTATGTAAACTTATGAGCACAACTGTAAGTTTTCACTAAGCTTAGTAAATAAACTAATGCAGTTTTCATTCTGAATACCGATTCATGTGCAAAGGAAATAAAAAAGGCCTTTATGTCTGCTTGTGATAGCAAGATTGAAGTCAACACAGCTTAATCTTATTTACTAAGTAATCATTCACTTTGCTTTGTAGATAGCCTCCTACTCAGGGACTGAAAACACCATACCCACTCTCACCCTCCATGCAGACCAGTAGTAGAATGTGGAAGCCAAGCAATAGCTGTACCCAGGAGAGCCTTGCAGATTTTCCCCTGCCACTCCTCTGTAGAGAAATCCATCAATCATTTTATTAAAATCACTGATCCCCGTTACTGGGTGAAACATAAAGTTAGGACAGTAGCAGAAATTGTGCAAGGCCATACATTTCTGTCTTTCAATGCACTTTGACAGCATTATCTATACCAGACTACAGCCCTCCAAACTGTTGCGGAACTACACATCCCATGAGGCATTGTAAAACTCTGAGATTCACAGACGTGACTAGGCATGATGGGAATTGTAGTTCCTGAACAACTGGAGGGCCATAGTTTGGAGACCCCTGATCTATACCTCCATCCTAATGCTTTAGAAAAATATGCCCTACTAGCCATTATCCCTGAACTTCATAATCTAAAGCAAAAATGGCAATCTGATACTGTATACCAGACCTTGATGAGAATGACTGGACTGAAGTTTGAGACATGGCCTATAAATAACTAGTGTCTGCTAGAGATAGACTTGTGCAATTTAATCACTTCAGCCCTGGAAGAATTGGCTGCTCAATGACCAGGCCATTTTTTGCAATACTGCACTGCGTCACTTTAACTGACAATTGCGCAATTGTGCGACGCTGTACCCAAACAAAATTGATGTCCTTTTTTCCCACAAAAAGAGCTTGCTTTTGGTGCTATTTGATCATCTCTGTGGTTTTTATTTTTTGTGCTATAAACAAAAATAGAGCGACAATTTTGAAGAAAACACAATATTTTGTATTACATAAAAAAAGATCAAGAGGCAGGACTTTACATGAAGCACACGGGAGCAATTGGATAGATTGAATAAAAGATAGCTTTTAATTGGTTCAAATAATCATACAATTTTCACATTTGATTTTTATGCATTTTGCTATATATCAATATTTTTACAATTCATTGGAACCAAATATTGCACATTAATTAACATTCCAACAAGGAATTATTACATATTATACAAATACATGAGTTGATGCATAATTGTAGTTAATGCTTGTACAAATTAATGACACACAGAAGTATCACTAAGAGGAAATAAGGAAAGGATGAAATAAATTAAAAGGAACATCCTTAAAAAATTCATAAATGTATGCACTTCAGTAGTTGTTAGCTCTACCCATTTCAAGGCCTTTTAACCTCTCATCAGGAGCAAAAACCGTGGTAGTTATCTATAGATAAGAAAAGCAATGATATTTAGATATTCTAAAGGTACCAAAAGGGCAAACGTAGGACATGAGAGAACCCCCCATGAACTTAACTAGCCCACACACTTACATATGCATCTGCACAATGGTAATGCGGCCATGAAAATTTCCGACCAGCCAAAAACGCCACATCCGGGAGCTGAGGGGATGGGACAGGGCATAATTCCTTGTTGGAATGTTAATTAATGTGCAATATTTGGTTCCAATGAATTGTAAAAATATTGATATATAGCAAAATGCATAAAAATCAAATGTGAAAATTTTATGATTTTTTGAACCAATTAAAAGCTATCTTTTATTCAATCTATCCAATTGGTCCTGTGTGCTTCATGTAAAGTCCTGCCTCTTGCTCTTTTTTATATAATATATTGAACCGGGATAGAGGAGGGGATTTGAATGGCTCCGTTACACCTCATATAAAATCCCAACAAATCTTTTTCCTTTTCTTGTCACAATATTTTGTACTTTTTGCTGTAATAAATAGCCCCAATTTTTTTTAAAAAAAGCAAATTTTTTCCGCAGTTTAGGCCGATATGTATTCTTCTACATATTTTTTGGTAATAAAAATTGCAAAAAAGTATATTTGATTGGTTTGTAGGTTATAACGTCTACAAAAAAGGGAATAGATTTATGGCATTTTTATTATTATTATTATTTTTTGCTAGTAATGGCGGCGATCTGCAATTTTTATCGGGACTGCGACATTATGGCAGACATATCGGACACTTTTGACACATTTTTGGGACCATTGGCATTTATACAGCAATCAGTGCTATAAAAATGCACTGATTACTCTGTAAATGTCACTGGCAGGGAAGGGGTTAGCACTAGGGGGCAATCAAGGGGTTAACTGTGTTCCCTATGTGTGTGTTCTAACTGTGGGGGATAGGGCTGTCTATAGGAGATAAGAGATCGTGGTTCCCAGCTCGTAGGAACTCACAATCTCTCCCTCCTCTCTTCACAGAACTGGGATGTGTGTGTTTAGACACACATCCCTGTTTTGCCTTTCCTGCCCGCGATTGCTTGTGGTCGGCGGTCGTCGCGGCTGCCGGTCACGAGCATCGGCACCCCCGCTGTGCAGCGGGTACACGCACGTGCCTGCTATTCCGCTTAAAGGGACCGATGGGTTAACAGTTAAAGGGTTAACTTTTCATATTAACAAGCTGGTGATTGGTTGCTAGTACCACCTAGCAACCAATCACCTGAAAGTTAACTCTGGAAGCTCACGCTGTCTTATCAGCGCTGCTGTGGCTCTCTCCCGTGTTCTAATTCAGCTTCCTGCACCCTGCTCCGCTCTGCCCTTATTTAAAATGTGTCAGGAACCATGAATCAGATGGAGACAGAAAATGCAGTAAAAAAATCACACCCTTTAATATAGTGGTAAAAATGGTACAAATAGTAAACATAGTCAAAACATAGCCAGGGTTCAGTAATCAAAGCGGGTAGTCAGTGCAAGCCAGTAAATCAGGAAGCCAGAGATCAGCGTAGTTGGAGACAGCAAACAGGATCAGGTACCAGAAGGGACGTCAGCCAGGCAAGTCTTTAACAGGAACACAGCAGAGAATCTTCAGATATGTTAACCAAGGCGAAGGCAATGGAGAAATGAACCAGGCAGTTTAAATAGCCAGAACGGAGACAAAAAAAAGGAGACAATCAGGAAGCGGTATTGACGACACTATTGTGAGCAATCTCCACCCAAGGTAAGAGGTCTGACCAGTTGCTATGATGGTCAGATATATAGCAGCGTAGAAACTGCTCCAAGGCTTGGTTGGCTTGTTTTCTGGCCACATTGGACTGCAAGTGATAAACAGAGGAGAAGGAAATCTGAATTCCCAACTGTGCACAAAAGGCTTGCCAAAATCTGGGGATAAACTGGCTACCCCTGTCCAACATGATAACCTTGGGTAGCCCATGTAATCAAAAGATCTCCTGAGCAAAAATGGACGCCAGTTCATTGGATGTGGGCAACTTCTTAAGTGGAATACAATGTGACATTTTCGAGAACCGGTCAACCACCATAAGAATAACTGTGTTGCCCACGGAATTGGGTAACTCCACAATAAAATCCATAGACGGGTGGGCCCAAGGCCTCTCTCCATTGGGTATGGGTTGTAGGAGACCCACTGGAAGGTGTGGTGGTGTCTTACACTGAGCACACACGGAACAAGCGGCTATGAAGGCAGCTACATCCACGTGGAGGCTAGTCCACCAGAATTGTTGGGAAATGGCCCAAATTAGTTGATTCTTCCCTAGGTGGCCAGCTGCCTTGGGAGAATGGTAAGTCTGGAGCAAAGCAGACCTAAGCAAGGTTTCTCAGGTGGATTTGAGCAGCAAGAATTCTGTCACCAAAGAATGAAGTGAGACTGTGACGAACAATGGCCAGAATATGATAAAACTGTTGTGACAACCCATCAGCCCTTACATTCTTGGTACCGGGTAAGAACGATGTAATTGGAGCTTGACAGGAAAAGAGCCCATCGCACCCTTCTGGGAGATAAATGTTTTGCCTCAGACAAGAATGTGAGATTTTTCTGGTCAGTCAAAATGAGATCCGGCACAGTGGTACCTTTGAGGAGATATCTCCATTCTTTAAGAGCTAAAATGATAGCTAACAGCTCTCTGTCCACAATCTCATTATTGCATTCCGCAGGAGGCAATTTCTTGGAAAAGTATCCACAAGAATGCATAGCGCTCTCAGAGGTAGGACATTGAGACAGAAGGGCACCAACTCCAGTCACAAATGCATCAACCTCAAGAATGAAGGGTAATGTGGGATCAGGATGTGCCAACACAGGAGCTGAAACAAAGACACCCTTGGAGAGACTCAAAGGCTTTAATGGAATCCAGAGACCAATTCTGTGAGTTACCGTCCTTTCTGATCATATCAGTCAGGGGTTTGACCAGAGAAGAGAAATCACAAATAAACTTCCGATAATAATTGGCAAAGCCAAGAAAACATTGTAACGGATGTAGACCTATGGGTCAAGGCCACTGTAGAACTGCAGACAGTTTCTCTGGGTCCATCGAAATACCAGCAGTAGAAATTACATAACCCAAAAATATAACGATGGAACTCGCACTTTTCTAACTTGCAATACAGGTTATTTTCTCTCAGCCTCTGTAGCACACGGGAGACATCTGTGTGGTGGCTCTCTAGGGAATTAGAATATATGAGAATTTCGTTGAGATAAACCACCACACGTTGCTGCAACATATCTTGGAGGACTTTGTTGATGAATTCCTGAAAAACTGCAGGAGTGTTGCAAAGACCAAATGGCATTACGAGGTATTCATAATGTCCTGTCCTAGTATTAAACGCAGTTTTCCATTCGTCGCCCTCCTTCATCCTCATGAGATTATATGCCCCTGTCAGATCGAGCTTTGTGAACACCATTGCGTCCTTGAGGCGGTCAAATAATTCCGTAATAAACAGAATTGGATATGCGTGCTTAATCATGATGCGATTGAGATCCCTATAATCAATACAAGGTCTCAGTTCTCCACTCTTCTTTTTCACAAAGAAGCCAGCACCAGCAGAAGACATGTGGATGAACCCTCGAGAAAGTGTGGAGGCAAACTACCAGCTTGACCTTTGTCAAAGACATTTCCTCTGGCAGGGAGGTGAGCGAAGAGGTGCGCAAGACCTTGGCCCACTTTCCAAAAACATGTCTTACTGCATTGTGGCGACTAGGAAAGAACCTCAGCCCAAAGCTAATCAAAAGAGGGGTATTGCCTCTGTAACCAAGGATAACCAATAACCACTGGGTAATGAGGTGAGAAAATAACTTGAAATTGGATTATCTCATTGTGAAGAGCCCCTACAGCCATGGTCTACGGAGCAGTCTCATGAGTCACATGGGCAGGCTGTAGAGGTCTCCCATCAATAGCCTCAATAGAAAGTGGAGTGGTTTGAAGCTGCAGCGGAATCGAGTGCTTAGACACAAAGGCACTATCTATTAACAGGCCTGCAGCCCTGGAGTCAAATAAAGCCTGTGTCTCAATGGATGACTCAGACCAAGGGAGGGTAACCAGAACAAAAGGCTTATCCTTCAGGATAACTGGGAATGTAATAACGCCACCTAACGTCTGTCCCCTACAGGACCTCAGATGCAAGTGTTTCCCAGACAGGTAGAACAGGACTTCAACAAGTGACCTGCCTGGCCACAATAAAGGCACAATCTCTCCCTCCTCCTAAAGGCCCTCTCCACCGCAGAAAGACGTGTGAAGCCCAACTGCATGGGTTCACTAATCCACTGGCAGACTCGGTACCAGGAGGCATGGGAGTTAAAGGGGGGCACAGGTGGGACTGCAAAGCTCGGAGCCAAACGTACAGGAGGCTTCCGAAAACACTGCTTAAAGGAAGGTCTCTCTCGGAGTCTGAAGTCAATCAGAATGGCAAATGTGCTCAACTTCTCCAGATCTGTAGGTATGTCTCAGACTGCTATCTCATCTTTGATGTTATCTGAGAGACCATGAGAAAAAGCAGCCACGAGGCCATCATTGTTCCAAGTGACTTCTGCTGCCAGAGTACGGAATTTAATAGCATAATCAGCAACAGTTCTCGTACACTCTGTTTGATGGACATGAGGCTCTTGGCAGCAGAAGTGGAGCAAGCGGGAACATCAAATACCCTTTAAAAGGAAGCCACAAACTCTGGGTAACTCAGGACAATGGATAAAATGGAAAAGAGCTGCGCTCAAAAACATAAATCATAAATAGTGAAATCAGTCCATAAATAATAGTCAATAGTCCATAGGATCAATCAGGTAACCACCACACAAATTAGAAGAAGTGCCCAACCACCATATAAATTGCCTGCTTACCAGATGGCAGGCAACAAGAAGCCAGCCACGGCCTTTAGCTTCCAAAGATGGCTGCTGGACTTACACAGGAATGCCCCTGTTTTGGACCTGGTATTAACAACCCCCTAGGCGTCCCGCTGGATCATGGCTATACTGGAGATGTACTCCGGGGAAGCTCAAAGAAGGGAGAAACTGACCATATCGTGATACTGTATACCATTTAACTCAGGACAATAGGTTTTGGCAACTCCCATAGAGGGTTTGCCCACGCCAAGGCTCTATCAGAAAGCAAAGAAATTATGAAGCCTACTTTGCTTCTGTCCATGGGGAATGCCTGGGGCAGCATCTCAAAGTATATCCCAACCTGGTTGAGAAACCCTCTGCATTGAACTGGATCACCCCCATATAGCTGAGCAAGCGGAGCGGAACCAGACATACCGCCTATAGAGGTAATTTTTGAGGTGGGTGCCTGTACAGAGACTGGAGCAGCAGCAGGCACGGTCTGCCCCACCTGTTATACTGGAAAAGCCACAGTGGAAGGATCCAGGTGTGCAGTGCGAAACTGAGCTATGGCAAACTGATCCATGCTATGATCTTGCTCATTCAATCGGGAAAAAATATTACCACTAGGTGGATTGTCTGCATCTCCTGAATTCATGGCCTTCGCCTACTGTCAGGAACCATGAATCAGACAGAGACAGAAAATGCAGTAAAAACAGTACAAATAATAAACTTAGTCAAAACATAGCCAGGGTTCAGTAATCGAAGTGGGTAGCCAGTGCAAGCCAGTGAATCAGGAAGCCGGAGATCAGCGTAGTCAAAGAGAGCAAACAGGATCAGGAACCAGAAGGAATGTCAGCCAGGCAAGTCTTTAACAGGAACACAGCAGAGAATCTTCAGATATGTTGACCAAGGCAAAGGCATGGGAGAAATGAATCAGGCAGTTTAAATAGCCAGAAGGGGCTGACTGACAAGCAGGAAATTATTACCAGGTGAGGCACTGTGGAATGATGAGTGCTGGCAATTAGACGACAGCTGAGCACTAACAAGCAAGGGCTGAGACCATCCCTGACAAAATGTCCATGGGTCAGGTGCACATGAATTCATCACATGCACTGATGGGCCAGACATTTAGCAGCAGCGGGCCGGGTGTGGCCTGTGGGCCGTAGATTGCCGAACCCTGCTCTACACCATATAAGCAACCTTATATTTTTATGCACTTTTATTTTTTGTATCTAGCACTTTGTTTATTGTCATCAATAATGAGTTTTTTTGTATCAATTTTTTTGCCATTTATTTAACCTTGTATTTTGCACTTTATACTTTGTACTTTATACTTTGCACATGTCATTTTGTCATATTAGCACATATTACGTTTATGTTTCACACGTAAAAGCTTACAGATATTATTTTTGTTATATACCTTTGGCGCAGCACAATTGACTATACAACTAGATGAAATCAAAATACTAACTTAATAAGAAACTCCTTTGATGGCATGACTCACAACATATAAAAATGTCAATAGTTTACTGTGAAACACTTAAATGCTGAAACATAACACGATATACAGTAATTACAATAAAAATATCACATAAATCTAATGAATAACAGAGTTTGTTATAAATGTGCATCTGTTTCTGGGGAATTATTGGTCCACAAATTAAGGTATAATTTTCACATGACTTCAACAAAAAGATCAGTAAATGTGTTTATGCCAAAGTAGAATATTTAGTGGTAAACATTGTTTATCTGATCACTTGATCTCAGGAGTATGTTATAAAATTACAATTAATATCGTTTTTACTTCAGTGTGGTTACTAATTGTAAAACTTTCCATAAATAATAAAAAAAAAACATAGAATTACCGTACATATCAAGGGCTAGATATTGTAAGCATAGCAACTGTAAAAATCTGTTAAATGTTATGTACAACATGGCTGATTTTTCAGCTTTAAGGTCTCATACACACAGGATATTTTTTTAGTCCCCTGGATGCCTTTGCTCCAGGGGAGGAAAAAGCAGCACTAAAATTGTGTCTAAAACCATGTTTCACAAACACGTTTAGGTGCATCAAGCATCTGGGTATTCATTTATTTTATTAGCCAGATTATTCCTTCTCTCTGGCCATTGGAATGAATGAATGCTCGAGTGCTAAAAAGCCTACGTGCGTAGGCGCTTCAGGCTTTTTTTTTTCCTTTGCAGTTTTTTTTCCTCTCATGAATGTGCTGCTACTGTTTTTTTTTCTAACGGTAAAGAAAAAATTGCCTTATGCCAGAGGTGGCGCTTGGCTACCAGCGCTCAACTACTCAAAAAAAAACATTAAAACACAAATGATGTTATTGTACATGAATAAACCATGTGAACATAACCTGCAATCAACAATGATAACAATCAATGGAAAAATTGGGGGGCTAATGAGTGGGTAGCCCAATCACTGGACAAAGGAAACTAACAGACTAGGGATGTCGCTGTTAAAAAGGAGAAGGGACTCCATCTGTGAAAACAAACAAGGGGAAGGGGAGTGCAACCACTCTAGTGTAGTAAGTTCCAACCAATTTTAATAAAAAATGATTAAAAGATGTGTATTCACAAAGATACATGAGAAACATGCATGTAAAATCAAAGGAGAGAATGAGCCTGTGGTAACAGCACTGTCCCAAACATATGAAGCTGGATGGATGGATAAGCCACTGAAGACACAGAGTCCGGATCACTGTGCTGCTGGATGGGGAGCTGCTCTGTCAGTTGACTGTTTTTTTTCTGCTTTTGAATGTTCCTGCCTCTACATGCCTGTAAACCCGTATTTGTGCAAGGACACATAGGCTAACATAGTAGGGATGTTTAGAGATGGAAAAAAACAGTAACCACTTTTCAAATAGGCATTTATGATGCATAGAGTGCATGAGGCCTTTAAATCATTTAAAGGTAATGTAAACCCTAAATTTATTTTCCAGCTTGTTTGGCATCTTGCTTCACTGTATAAGGTTTTCTTCTTTAAAAAGTTGTGTTATTTGTGACTCTGTTGCAAAGATTCTTAACCGGAGATCCTGAAAGTGAGACCACTTCTTATTGCAGACTAATGCCGCGTACACACGGTCGGATTTTCCCGACGGAAAATGTGTGATCGGAGCGTGTTGTCGGAAATTCCGACCGTGTGTGGGCTCCATCGGACTTTTTCCATCGGATTTTCCGACACACAAAGTTTGAGAGCAGGCTATAAAATTTTCTGACACCAAAGTCCTATCGCGTCAATTCCGGCCGTGTGTGGACAATTCTGACGCACAAAGTGCCACGCATGCTCAGAAGAAATTCCGAGACGGAACAGCTCGGTCTGGTAAAATTAGCGTTCGGAATGGATAGAGCACTTTCGTCACGCTGCAGTGTAAAAAATGGTTTAATACAGCGTGCTCTCTTCTTCTTTATAATGTGAGAAGGATGAAGTAGTTTTGCTGCTCATGTTCACACAGAGTTCTCACAAACTTCTTTCTTTATTATTTATTGTGATTGCCTCAATATATTTTGATTTGTCACATCTGACCAAATTAGTTTTTTGTATTTTTTTTTTGGTTTTGTATTTTTTTCAAGGCTGATGTTTTTTTTTTTTAATTGGTTTTACTCCATAATATTTTTGGGTGTGTTTTGTGTGTCAAGTTACCACAACACCATTATTATCTTGTATTATTTAATCTCAAGAAGGTTGCTTGGTGTTGGTGTCCCTTGTTAATTTCACATTATATTTTTGAAATGTACCTGAATCCTCACAAACAAACTGTCCTTTTTGAAGGAAAACACACATAGGCGACTATAATTGAACCAAAAATTCCTTTATTAAGGGCTCAGAACCAAACAAAAAGGGAGGCAACGCTGGATAAACATCATAAATTGGCGAAGCCTTTGGCCCCCAGGGCACACATCAATTATTTTACAGCAAAATTGGTGGCCTGAGGAGTCCATATCTAAGGGAGTGCACTCCGGTCCAGAAGTCCCAGAGATCCTGAAAGCAGCAGATAACATCTGTATCCCCAGGCTGTGGTACTACAAGATACTGCATCTTTAGCCAGACCAGACTGAACCCAGGGCCATCACTCTCTGGTCTTCCTTCCACGCTTCCTTCCCGGCTGTGGCTCCGGTGTTGGAGATGTGTCAGGAGGAGGAGTAGGACCTGGAGGAGGAGGAGGAGGACCTGGAGGAGGGGGAGGAGAAGGAGGACCTGGAGGAGGAGGAGGTCACAAATGTGGGTTGCAAATGTTATTTGGCCCCTCAACCCCTTATTGAGAGCTTCCAAAATTAAGAACTCACACAGGAGTCGTTGGTCCTCCTCCATCTGCATCATTTTGCAGGCGGTTAGGCCACCAAAGTCCTCCTCCACAGTGTGGGGGGTTCTCAGGGCCTCTGTAGCCTTCCAAAAGAGGCCTATGGCAGCCTCCTCCAGGTTACTCCTCTTCCTGCCACTTTGTCTTTGAAGGTGGAGGGGAGGGACCTGGGTATCAGGCAGCCTGCTTGGCTGAGACTTCCCTGTGTATGAAAAAGGGACATGGTTTTAGTTTTTGCTTCATCAATCACAATCATAAATTAGCAATCCAAACTAACATATATTTAACATCATTGATTGGACAACCAGAAATATTTAGAAGAATGCTATACCTGGCTCAAGCTGGGCTCCTCCACATGTTGCTGCCTGGAAGGCCCAGGTTGGGCGTCAGAAGCCTCAGCTGGAGGGAAAGGAAGCATGGAAGGAAGAGTGGAGAGTGCTGGCCTGGGTTCAGTCTGACCTGCCAGAAAATGCAGCCTGTCATAGTACTACAGCCTGGGGACATAAATGTCATCTTCAGCTCCTGATCTCTGGGAATCCTGGACCTTCTTGTGCTCCCTTAGATAAGTGCTCCTCAGGTCACCAATTAAGATCTTCAAATAGGTGATGTCTGCCTTGGGGATCACCGTCTTCACAAATTCCAACAAATTATCCAGCGCTGCCTTCCTCTTTGTTTGGTTCTTATATTCCGGGTGGTTTATCTGCCATAGACAGGGCAGCTCCCTGAACATATCAATGAAGATTGGCAAAAAGTCCTTATCTTTCAAGATATCCATTTTCACTGCAAGACACAACACAAGACAAACCCTAATGTCAGCCTAAAGTATTCTAAACTTGTGCAAATACTGGCCTCAATCTAGAAGGAGTATAGGCCCAATGTTAAATCTTACCTTCACAATCACGATCGGTGCCTCCGTTACTCCTTCCTCCGCTCACAGATCGCACGCGTGTTACGCTTTATGGACACTGCGCATGTGTGAAACTCCGCCCGCCCCTGAGGTTCTTTCTAGTCTATTCCCCGCCCCTTCTCGTTCGTCGCTGTGGGGGAAGAGCACATGGCGGAGACACAGCAGGTGTCTGATAATTACACCAAAGAGAAGGTGGAGGAGGAAATGCCAGAGCCAGAAACGTCCCGATCCAGAAGGAGAGGATTAAGGCCTCAAATATGTCCTTTGGGGAGATGTTGGAGATGTGGACATCCTGAAGAGTGCCGACTATGATGGGAAGTATGGACCCCAACCCCAATGTCAGAAAGACCAAGATCATGGCGAAAGTGGTCAAGGGGCTGCACAGGAATTTCGGGGTACGACAATCGAAAGATCAGCTCAGGAAACGGTGGTCGGACCTCAAATTAAGAGAGCACGAGCAGTAGAGAAAGATCCGGAGAGTGCTGCAAAAAAGTAAGTAGTTGTGCTGTGTTCCTATTCTTTATGTTTATTACGTTCGTGCTGCTCCATGTGCTTTTCTTAACTGTTATCCAGTTTAAAATGGCAACTTTCATGTTCATGGGCACATTATTCGTTCATATAAAACATTGTTCGTTCGGCCTAGAAAACATAATTGTTTTGGCCATATGCATTTGCCCACATTTTTTATGGCCTGCTTGTCTGCAAATAATTTGGTTGTGTAGATGGGTTTGTAACTAGAATGAAATGCAAACTAGATTGTGTGTAAGGAGAGGACACTCAGCAGCAGTTTTCACATCTGGACGCTGGAGCACTAGTGTGGGACACCAGAACACCCTTTTTATTAGGGGGTCCCACACAGGTGCTCCAGTGTATACTATAGGGGTGTCTCCATCTGTGAAGCTTGTACAAAACAGGTAAACTATTGAAGCTTGACAAAGGACACTAAAAATTCTACATCTTGGAACAAAATAGCCAATTGTACCCAACTTCCAAGCAATGTTTCATACTCCTATTTCTGCCATGAAATATCTGTGTGCTAAGTATACCTATTTTTTTTTACATAGGGGAGAAAAGACTCAGAGGACACCCCTCATCCGAGGAGACCACAGACCCCCCACCTCTGGAAGAAGGGGAAATCCACCCAAGCCAAGCAGAGCAAGAGGAGGAAGGCGTGATGGAAATTGTCACTACAACAGGTGAGTGTCTGCAACCACAGGCTCAGGTAAGAGATGGATGTCGGCATATTTATAATACATGGTGTGTTTTTGTTTCTATCTTTTTAGGTGATCGTGATGTTGTGGATCCAGGGCATTTCACCTCGGAAAGTGCACAGATCCTGGTTGGGGAGATCATGGGGTGTAATAGGGACTTGGAAAACATCCTTAAAAACATCAATGATGTTCAACAAAAAATGAAGAACATCATTGATGTTTTAGGGAGAATTTAAAATCCCTCGAAATCCCTATTTTTTGGGGGGGCTTTTTGTGACCTAAACATTTTTACTATTTTTTTACATATTTGCGAAAAGCCAAATTTTGAGGAGGCACACAGTGTGTCAACATGTGCTATCTGCCATCACGGGAGATCAATGGACGCGTTTTGGGGGTGCAACCCCTTCCTCAATAATAAAGTAGCTGAGAGGAAGGGGTTGCACCCACAGAACACGTCCCTTGATCCCCCGTGATGGCAGCTAGCACATGTTGACATTCGGCAAATGGTATGCATCTTCAAAATTTGGCTTTTCTAGGGGTGACTTCACCCTATCTGAACGCAATATCAAATACAGTTTTTTAAATACTCATGTCTGATATTGCCTTCAAGTTCTACCAAATGTGAACTTTGTAAATTCAAGATTTGTGTCTTTCTTGTTGGTTTTAAACATGCCTGTTTTATCTTAAATGGACATTTCTACTTTTTCTAATGTGACCCCAAAAATTGTAATACAACAAACATGTTGGTTTGTTTTAAAAACCTTTTATAAATGCACATGTGATTGTGCTGGTATTAAAAAGATTGTTAATCAAGAATGTGTGGATTATTGTTTCAACGCTCCAACACTTTTGTTGTGCTCTAATTGGTGTTTTCTGTGACAATGGATGTTATTTCCTAAGGGAAAATCCACTTTGCACTACAAGTGCAGTTTCAAATGCACTTGTAGTGAAAAGTGTCTTTGCCTTTAGTAAATAACACCCCACAATGCTTTGTAATGTTACACAATCACGCCATTTTCAGGACTCACCACATTTTTGTCAGGGTCAGCTGAAAGAAACACAAGCAGTAAATGTCACCAAAGATTTTAGTGGGTAAATTTTTTTTTTATTTGAAAAAGGTTTCAGACATTGTCTGGCATATTAATAGCCCCCCTACCTGCAAAGTATTCAAGTATCTTAGCCAGACATCACGGGCACTCAGGGGGGGGCAAGCCAGGACGGCCACTTTCAAGCGCCATCAGGGTTGGTTCATTTTGAATTCCAGCCTCAGGCCCAACTGAGCCAGCATAGTTGACAGAATGTTTCCGTAAAAAGTTGTGTAGAACACAGCACGCCAGGATGATATGATTCAGTTTGTACTCCACCATGTGTATGGGTGTAAGAAATAGGCGGAACTGGCTGGCCATGATTCCAAACGTGTTCTCCACCACTCTTCTGGCTCTGGCCAGCCGGTAATTAAAAACTCTCTGGTCCGGGGTGAGGGTCCTCATCGGGAATGGCCGCATAAGATGGTCCCCCAGCGCAAACGCTTCATCTGCAACGAAGACGAATGGGAGTCCTTCCACATTGTCTTCTGAAGGTGGCAAGTCCAACCTGCCATTCTGGAGACGCCTGTTGAACTCCGTCTGGGCGATGACTCCACCATCGGACATCCGGCCATTCTTCCCCACATCCACATACAGGAACTCGTAAGTAGCCAACACCACTGCCAACATCACAATACTATTGAACCCCTTATAGTTGAAATAGTATGACCCCGAGTTGGGTGGTGGGACGATGTGGACGTGTTTCTCATCAATTGCCCCTCCGCAGTTAGAAAAGTCCCACCGCTGGACAAAGTGGGAGGCCACTGTCTGCCATTCCTGTGGCATGGAAGGAAACTGTGGAGTCAAACAAGAAAAAAAAAATACTCATTTTGCACATAAACAGGGAAAGCAAACATTCTTGGCCAACATCAAGATAACATTTATTTGAGGGAGTTTTTAAAGACCAAAGTATAAGGTACACCTATCAGATTGCCCCTCCCCCACCCCCTCTCATGGGCCATTTCTAACATTATAGGGGGGGGGTACTCTTGGGCAGGTAACCCTCTCCACTTCATTAAGAGATGAATGCCTAAATAATGGGTATTACTTTGGGCAGCCCCTCCTTAGTTACACTATTGGCAGCCCACTGGACAGGTAAGAAGTGTCATAATACAAAGATATAAATACACATTGTACAAATTGGAGCACATTTGGACATCCTGCTATTACCTATCAAGATAATAATAGTATACAAAAACTTTAAACAGTACAATTTGAAAGTATACAGGCAGGTCCTTGCACTACTATGCTTTGGGGAATTCATCCATAAATCTGAGCACAAAAGAGATGACGTCACTTCCCATTTACTCGGCTGCCAATGGCGCCGGTTTTAAAAAAATACTCAGTATTCAGAATCGCCATTTTCGGTGATCTGAATACTTTGAAGTGTAAAGGAGGGATCGGGGGTCTATTAGACCCCCGATCCCTCCATAAAGAGTACCTGTCACCACCTATTACTGTCACAAGGGATGTTTACATTCCTTGTGACAGCAATAAAAGTAAAAAAAAAAATTTTTTTTAAACATAATTCATAAGTATAAAAATAAATAAAATAAATAAAAAAATTTTTTTTAAAGCGCCCCCATCCCCGCAAGCTCGGGGAAGAAAACGCATATGTTAGTTGCGCCCGCATATGTATGTGTTCAAATCACACATGTGAGGTATCGCCACGATTGTCAGAGCGAGAGCAATAATTCTAGCACTAGACCTCCTCTGTAACTCTAACCTGGTAACCGTGAAAAAAAATTTAAAGTGTCGCTTATGGAAATTCATAGGTACTGTAGTTTGTTGCCATTCCACGAGTGCGTGCAATTATAAAGCGTGACATGTTTGGTATCTATTTACTCGGCGTAAAATCATCTTTCACATTATACAAAAAAATTGGGGTAACTTTACTGTTTGAATTTTTTAAAATTCATGAAAGTGTCCCTTTTCCAAAAATTTGCGTTTAAAACACCGCTGCACAAATACCGTGTGATATAAAATATTGCAACAATCTCCATTTTATTCTCTAGATTCTCTGCTAAAAAAATATATATAATGTTTGGGGGTTCTAAGTAATTTCCTAGCAAAAAATACGGATTTTAACTTGTAAACACCAAATTTCAAAAATAGGCTTAGTTATGAAAGGGATAAATAATGAGAGACCTCCTCTTTGGAACAGAAAGTGAAGAAAAATCTCCCAAATGGGACACAGATGCCAAAAAAAATCTGGTATTGGTTTCAACCACTTGCCGACCAGCCTCCGCCATTATACTTCGGCAGGTTGGCATGGCTGCGTGAATCGCTGTAGGTGTACGTTGGGCGCTTTAAGAGTGATAGGGGGCGCGGGCGGCGCCGGAGCCAATGTGCATGCCCGGTGGCTGTGATTGCTTCACAGAGAGCCAGAACTAGGATCTGTGTATGTAAAGAAACAGATCCACGTTCTGACAGGGAAGTAGAGAGAGATCTTCTGTTCTTAGTGATCAGGAACAGCGATAAAAATGCCATAAATCTATGTAGATGCTATAACTTTTGTGCAAACCAATGAATATACTTTTTCTTACCAAAAATATGTAGAAGAATGCATATTGACCTAAACTGATGAAGAAATTCGTTCTTTCCCATTTTTTTTGGGGGGGGGGGGATATTTATTATAGCAAAAAGTAAAAGTTCCAAATTGTCACTCTTTTTTTATTTAGAGCACAAAAAATAAAAGCCGCTGAGGTGATTAAATACCACGAAAAGAAAGCTCTATTTGTGGGAAAAAAAGGACATTAATTTTGTTTGGGTACAACATTATTGTCAGTTAAAGCGACGCAGCGCCGTATCACAAAAAATGGCCTAGTCATTAAAGGGCAAATCCTTCAAGTCATTAACCACTTCAGCCCCTGACCATTTGGCTGGCTAAAGACCAGAGCACTTTTTGCGATTCGGCACTGTCGTTTTCTGACAATTGCGCAATCGTGCAATGTGGCTCCCAAACAAAACTGACGTCCTTTTTCCCCACAAATAGAGCTTTCTTTTGGTGGTATTTTATCACCTCTGCGGGTTTTATTTTTTGCGCTATAAACAAAAAAAGAGCAATTTTGAAAAAAATGAATTACTTTTTACTTTTTGCTATAATAAAAATCCCCCAAAAATATATAAAAATTTTTTTTTTTCCTCAGTTTAGACCGATACGTATTCTTATATATATTTTTTATCCTATATATTTTTGGTAAAAAATTGCAATAAGTGTTTATTGATTGGTTTGCGCATAAGTTATAGCGTCTACAAAATAGGGGATAGTTTTATGGCTTTTTTATTAATAATTTTTTTTTACTCAATCTTGAGAAGACAAGAACAGTCAACCATTAGCACCACATTCCATAAGAAAATACACAAAAAGAAAGGAAACGGGGTAAATTTGCCCCAAGGACTTTTAAGGTGCTTAAATATTGAGGTAGATAAAGTAAAGAAGTAGGTATGCAGAGTCTAACCGTACAAAAGTTTATTTAATATTAATTAATACATAATCACAAAAGTTAAAAACAGGTCTCTTAATATCCATATCAGGCTTTTACAAAAACAATGAGCAAAAAATACTTATTAAATACCACTCAACATGTTTCGCTCAGCTTATGAGCTTCATCAGGAATCTGGTAAATATGTGGTATACTGAGGATGAGAGAAACAGAATACATTTCACATATTATGAAAATTGAAATGATTATAACTAAAGAACACATGGATAGAATAATTACTGCATATATGGATGTCACAATTCAATCAAAAAAATCACATAAAAATATTGAAATCATAATCAATTAATCCATAAGGAAAATAAATATAAATAGAAGTCAACACAGCAAAATGAAGCTGCTAACCCATGAATAATCATAATAAAGACAGTCTTTCCAAGCCAATTGATTAATGGAGATAAAACAATTATTGTAGATTACTGAACACGGTGAATGGCATTCACAGGATAGGTTAAGTCTCTAGTAGCAAAATGCATTTTTTGGCTCTTGAGCACATTCCCCCTGGAGTTAGAGGTGGGAATTATGACAAGCTACTGTTACAACGAGAGGCTCCTTGGATACACAATTTATCGGCTTTAAAACCTCCAGGCCTCAACGATGCCTCATTTATTATTTATTATGTTTTATTTTATGTCATTTTATTTTATTTTCCTTTATTTTCTTTTATTTTCTCTTCTTTATACTAACTTCTTTCAAATCAATATATACATTTTCGGTACATATACAGATGAGTTATGATCTGTATACCACATACCACATCTGTATACCACATATTTACCAGAACTCCTGATGAAGCTCATGAGCTGAGCGAAACATGTCGAGTGGTATTTAATAAGTGGTTTTTGCTCATTGTTTTTGTAAAAGCCTGATATGGATATTGAGAGACCTGTTTTTAACTTTTGTGATTATGTATTAATTAATATTAAATAAACCTTTTGTACGGTTAGACTCTGCATACCTACTTCTTTACTTTATCTACCTCAATATTTAAGCACCTTAAAAGTCCTTGGGGCAACATTACCCCGTTCCCTTTCTTTTTGTGAATTTTTTTTACTAGTAATGGCGCCAATCAGTGCTTTTTATTGTGACTGCGACATTATGGTGGACACGTCGGTCAATTTTGACACATTTTTGGGACCATTCACATTTATACAGCGATCAGTGCGATTAAAAATGCATTGATTACTGCGTAAATGTGACTGCCAGTGAAGGGGTTAACACTAGGTGGCACTGTAGGAGTTAAGTGTGTCCTAGGGAGTGATTCTAACTGATTCTAACTGTGATCTTACAGGGAGCTGTGATCAATAAGAGTGTCATTAGGCAGAAGGGGGAAGTTTTTGTTTACAGTAGCATTTCCCCGTTCCTCCTCTCCGTGAGACGATCGCGGGTATCCCCGCCGACATCGAGTCTGCGGGACCCGCGACCCTACTCACAAAGCTTGCAGCGGGTGCGCACACGATGGCACGGCGGCAAATTCAAAGGGCCGTACAGGTACGCCCATTTGCGCAGCCGTGCCACTCTGTCAACATATATCTACATGAGGCGGTCGGGAACCGGTTAAGTGGTTAACCATTACCTATTTGATCAACAATGACAGAAAACAAAGTTTTGACTTTAGATATACTTCAAATAAAATAACCAAAATTAATTTATTATATTCATGCATATAACTAACTAGAATGGATTACTACACTCTACATTTATTGATTTCCATTAAAGTGAAACTGTAGTTTCTCAGGGCTTTTGTGATAATGTACAAGAATGCTCAACACCCCTGCACTTTACAGCAGACTTCCCTCACTGTTGTACCTCCGGAAAGGTCACAGCTGTCCTTCACTGTCTCCTGTCATTCCATCTGATGGCACTGCCATCTTCTCTACTGCTTCTTCCAAATTCCGGTTGACTCTTTTTGGCCATTGAGCACACAATATTTCCATTTTCCTCAACACCTGGCTCCTTTACCAGTATCCTAGAGAGACTAAGAATTATTGGGGAGTACACTGCATGGCACATGGACCACAGACTGTTCATACTAGTAAAAAAAATCCTAGAAGACAATAAAAGGTATTTTAAGAGACATGCAATGGGGATTATTTACGAAAGGCAAATCCACTTTGCACTTGTGCAAACTACAAGTGCAAAGTGCACTTGGAAGTGCAGTCGCTGTAAATCTGAGGGGTAGATCTGAAATGAGGGGAAGCTCTGCTGATTTTATCATCCCATCATGTGCAAGCTAAAATGCTGTTTTTTTATTTTCCTTGCATATTCCCCTTGGATGTACAGTGACTGCACTTCCAAGTGCACTTTCAGTGCAATTTCAAGTGCACTTTGCATTTGTAGTTTGCACTTGTAGTGCAAAGTGGATTTGCCTTTCATAAATAAGTCTGTTCCTCTAAAAAAAAACAAAAAAAAAAACCCTCTAATAACAATGTTTTTAAACAACAGTTCTGGATTAACTATATTTATTTTCCTAATTGAAACCTATAGGTTTGTTCTATTCTCCTATTACCGGTATTTTGTTTTGCTGGCATATGCCACAACCTGAATTCAAGTGGGATGACCAGGGATAAGAGAATTGATTGATGTGAGTTAGAACTCGCAGTAAATGTGTCTATATTTTCTTACTGGAGATAATGAGTTATTGAAGTGACCACAGCACTGAAATTTTTTTGTTGTAACAGTTGCAGTCTTCCTTTCTAGTATCTCATAAACACCTACAGTCATACAATATATATAGTTTTAAAAAAGCTGCTTTATTATTCATGGTGTTGGCCGGCATACGTTTTTGTAAGTTATAAGTTTGGCTATAACAGTTATAAAGATTCAGTGGTTGTCACATCTTCACCACTGTTCCACATCTATAGCTAAACTTAAAGTGATCCTGTGGACAGCCTATGTATGTAAGTTTTTACACATTAACACATTAACACATTAACATTTTTACACATTAAAAAGCAGTTAATGCACTTACTGATCTGTGTAGATGCAGACCGTGAAGAATTTAGTTCTTAGCAGAAGCAATGAAGCTGTTAAAATAATTCTCTCAACATCTTAGCTAATCCTGCTCCCCTCTCCCAGAAGTGACTTAGCAGCTTTCAAGCCTTCTAATATCTAATGTAGGGTGACCAGACATCCCCGGTTTCTGGGGACAGTCCCCGGATTGAGTACACTGTCCCTGGACCAAGTCTGTCCCCGGTTTTGTCCCCGAATTGGATTTGAACAGGGGCTGGGGCAGTTTCAAAGACAGTCAGTGCAAAAAATCTGAATTACACACCCCCGCTCCGCCGCTCCTACTAGCTTAGGAAGGTGTATTTTTTTTCCATTATCTGTGCCCCTTTCTGATGATCGCGGAGGGAATATTTCTTCAGTTTCGGATGCATGCCCATTCAGCTCCATTCGCATGTTTTTCTGCCTTGGCTCGAGTCCCGGAACAGCCGCCTGCCTGCTTATCTTCTTGCCTTCCCTGGCGGAGTGATCTTCCTCCCCACCCAGTAGTAGCTGGGGCCCAGAGAGTAAGACTTGACAGGCTGTGAGGCGGGCAGCAGTGGCGATGGACAGAGAGCCGCTGATTGCCGCCATTACTAGTAAAAAGAAATGACCCGGATTTCATTTTAAAAATCTGGCCACCTTAATCTAATGTCAATACAGAACAGGTGCTCAGGGAGGAGTGAGTAGAATGAGCTGAGCTTGAATGGCCTCAGCTGCCTACTTCCGGGTTGAGGGCATGCATATGCTCTCCTCCTGCTGGCTCTCCCTGTAATTGTACACAGCAGGAGTCTGTCAGCATGTCCTGGCCAATAATTAATGGATGAGGCCTGCTAATCGGCTGTGCACAATCACAGCCCAGACCTCTGTGTTGGTAAACAATACAAAGCTCTGTCCAGAGGGAGCGATCTTCAGTTTCTCATCCCTGCAAAGCAGGGATGAGAAACTGAGAAATCTTAGTAAAAATCAGCACACTTTACACACATTACACATAAGTACATTTTTAACCCCTTGATCGCCCTAGATGTTAACTCCTTCGTAGCCAGCGTCATTAGTACAGTAACAGTGCATAGTATTATCACTGATCACTGTATTAATGTTATAAGTCACTGATCACTGCCATAAGTAGTATAAAAAAAATAAAATTCCAGTATAAATTCCATCGTTTGTGGACACTACTGTATAAATTTCATGCAAACCAATCAATAAACACTTATTGTCATTATTTTTATCAAAAACATGTGGCAGAATAAATTATATGAAAAAATATATATATATAAAATACATGAATAAATTTGACTTTTTAAATTGTTTTTATTCTATAAGCTTTATAGCAAAGAAATTAAAAAAAATATTAATTAATTAAATTTTTTGGTCTATTTTTCATTTATATCGCAAAAAATGAAAAACCTTGTGGTGATCATATACCACCAAATAAAGTTCTATTTGTGTGAAAAAAGTATATCAATTTTGTTGGGGTACAGTATTGCATGACCTAGAAATTACCCACACACAATCGGAAATTCGGCCAGCAAAAGAACGATGATAGCTTTTGGTCGAAAAATGCGACCGTGTGTATGCTCCATCGGACTTTTGCTGGCGGAATTCCAGCCAGCAAAAGACTGAGAGCATATTCTCTATTTTTCAGTCGGAAAAAGTTCCGATCTCAAATTCCGATCGTCTGTACCAATTCCGACGCGCAAAGTTCCTACGCATGCTCGGAAACAATTCGACGCATGCTCGGAAGCATTGAACTTCATTTTCTCGGCTCATCGTAGTGTTGTACATCACTGTGTTCTTGACAGTCGAAAGTTCAGCGAACTTGTGTGACCGTGTGTATGCAAGCCAAGCTTGAGCGGAATTCCATTGGAAAAACCATCCAAGATTTTTCCAACGGAAATTCTGCTCGTGTGTACGCAGCATTAAAGTAGCGCAGTGTCAAATTGCAAAAAATGGCCTGGTCATGAAGGGGGTAAAACCTTTGAGTGCTGGTTAATAATAATATTAATAATAATACAAAAAATATGTAAATACTTTATTGACCATAACATGGTCAAAGGTTTACATTGGGTATTCCTTATGGGGCGTACACACGGTCTGACTTTTCGTCTACAAAAGTCCAACGGACGCCAACGGACTAAAGCTGGCTGGTAATTCGATCGTGTGTGGGCTTCTCCGGACTTTCAGCTGACTTTTTCAGCCTCAAATCCGACGGACTTTAGATTTGAAACATGCTTCAAATCTTTACGTCGTAACTACGACGGACCCCGAAATCCGCTCGTCTGTGTGCTAGTCCGACGGACAAAAACCCACGCTAGGGCAGCTATTGGCTACTGGCTATGAACTTCCTTATTTTAGTCCGGTGTACGTCATCACGTACGAATCCGTCGGACTTTTGTGTGGTCGTGTGTAGGCAAGTCCGTTCGTTAGAAAGTCCGCCGCAAGTCCGCCGCAAGTCCGCAGAAAGTCCGCCGAAAGTCTGTCGGACAGGCTGTCAGACTTTTGTAGACGAAAAGTCCAACCGTGTGTACGGGGCATTACAGGTGTTTTTGCATTCCTGCCCTTGTCTTTAGGACTTTAAGGTTGGGTTCACCCTTATGCGAATTGGATGTGGGTTTGCTCGCATCCAATTCGCATGACAGGAGACTGTGATCGGCTCTCAATGGAGGCAGTTCACATATCTCCAGGGCATCTGCGGAGCAGATTGCACAGGGATCCTGCGCGTCTTTGGCTCCGTTCCAGGTATGAATTCAGGCTAAAATTCAGGCCTGATTCGTCCCTGAAACAGGGAACTGGGATGCACCAGAGCCCTGCTGTGAGCCGCATCCGAATTAAGTGTAAACCCAGCCTAAAAAAAAAGTGAAATGTTGACACTCGGAGCAGCATTCACAGGTTTATGATCTAAGGCCTAAAAGTGGCAGCTCAGTGATCTTCACTAGAGAATTTTTCCACAGTCTTCAGTTCCTGATTAGTTACTTTATTTATTTCTACACTGAGCTGGAATTTTAATTACTTTGTAAACAATCCAACTGAATGAGTACACTAAATAAATATGATAGCAAGAGAATGGACTCATTTAGTGTTTCACTGCACGGTTATTATCGTGAATCTCTAACAAAAATGATTAATGCCGCGTACACACGATCAGAATTTTGGTCGGAAAAAGGTATGATGGCTTTTCCGACGGGATTCCGCTCAAGCTTGCCTTGCATACACATGGTCACACAAAAGTTCTCTGAACTTTCGACCGTCAAGAACGTGGTGACGTACAACACTATGACAAGCCAAGAAAATGAAGTTCAATGCTTCTGAGCATGCGTCAAATTGTTTCTGGGCATGTGTGATATTTTGCGCGTCCGAATTGCATACAGGCAAACGCATTTTCGGATAGGAACTTTTTCCGACCCAAAAATAGAGAACCTGCTCTCAATCTTTTGCTGGCTGGAATTCTGCCAGCAAAAGTCCGATGGAGCATACACACAGTCGCGTTTTCCGACCAAAACCTCTCATCAGAGTTTTGCTGGCAGCATTTCCGATCGTGTGTACGGGGCATAAGTCTGATACATGAAAGCCAGAATAAAGAAATTAGCACAAAATTGTGTCCAAACAAAAAATATAAAGTGTAACCTGATTTATTTGCTATGGCCAACCACAAAGCTTTTTTGTTCCTTTATTTTCCCTCTATTTTACTTTTAACCACTTCAATACCAGGCACTTAGACACCTTCCTGCCCAAGCCAATTTTCAGCTTTCAGCGCTGTCGCAATTTGAATGACAATTGCGCGGTCATGCTACACTGTACCCAAACAAATTTTTTATCATTTTGTTCCCACAAATAGAGATTTCTTTTGGTGGTATTTGATCACCTTTATGTTTTTTATTTTTTGCGCAACAAATAAAAAAAGACCGGAAATTTTGAAAAAAACAAGTTTTTCTTTGTTTTTGTTAAAAATTTTTGTAAATAAGTACGTTTTCTTCTTCAATGATGGGCACTGATATGGCTGCACTGACGGGCACTGATAAGGTGGCACTGATGGGCACTGATGAGATGGCACCAATGAGGTGGCAGTGATGGGCAGTGATGATGGGCACTGATAGGTGGCACTGATAGGCACTGATAGGTGGCACTGATTGGCACTGATAGGTGGCACTGGTATGCGGCACTGATGGGCACTCATAGGTGGCACTGATGGGCACTCATAGGCGGCACTGATGGGTACTTATGGGTGGCACTGATGGGTACTTATGGGTGGCACTCATGGGTACTGATGGGCACTGATAGGTGGGCACTGATAGGTGACACTGATGGACACTGATGGGTGACACTGATGACAATGATTGGTGGCACTGATGACACTGATGGGTGGCATTGCTGGGCATCACTGATGTTACATCTTATATAATGGTGCCAGTCAGTGCCCATTTGTGGGCACTGATTGGCACAGATTGGGCATAATTTGCACATGTGGATGGCCATGGGGTACATACCTGGCCATCCACATGATACCCCCTTTCCCTGGTGGTCCTGGCGGCTTCCCTGGTGGTCTAGTGTGGGCATCCGAGGTGGGCTGCGCTGATAAACAATCAGCGCAGACCCCCCTGGCAGGAGAGCCGCCGATCGGCTCTCCTCTACTCGCGTCTGTCAGACGCGAGTGAGGAAAAGCCAATCAACGGTTTTTCCTGTTGACATCGTGATCAGCCGTGATTGGACACGGCTGATCACATGGTAAAGAGCCTCCGCCGGAGGTTCTTTACCAAGATCGGTGTATCAGTGTGTCAGACTGACACATTGCACCACCGATCGCCGAGATGCACGCCCCAACGGGCGGCTGTTAGCCTGATGGACGTCATATGACGCCCAGTCAAGATAACTGAACCACTCCCCGGCCATCATTTTGCTATAGGCCGGGCAGGAAGTGGTCAATGAATCAGTCCTAATTAGTTTTAACTGCACTGCTGGAAACGTCTGTACAATATGGTATGATACATTTTTCAGGATTTAATTTCTGCCTGTAGTCTCAATTGGGAAATTGAAAAGTTGACAGGGGTTCTACTCTTACCCAGCTGTATCCCAATTTTTTTTATGTTTTCAGTTGGCCTAAAGAATGCGAGAAAGTAAAATGAAACATGGAGATAATGTGATCCTCTAAGGATTACTTCATTCCATTTTTTTTGTCAAATAACATTTTATTAGTATGTTTGTATTAAAGGAACATGTGAGATGTAGAAAACAAATAAAAAAAAAATTGCAGGTCATATTATGCAACATTTCTTGCTGACATTTACTTATTATAAATGACGCCTTCAAAGACGTCACTTATGATGAAACATGTAGGGCGTGGCTACGCACTATACGCCATCACGCTATTACGCCCCATGTTCTCCTGGTACACGGGTGTTTCTTACTGTTTTCACTTGCCGGCAATTTTTTCCTTGTCAAAAGAAGTTTATTGAGTATACAATGTTATAAAGATACATAAAGTAAGTTTACAAGGATCTATAAAGTAAGCTCATTGTTTTACAGTAGGGTTTATATAGGTAAATATCATGAAATTTCAAATATTAAACATTGGGTTCACGTAAACCTAAATTAAAGATATATATCATTTCCTTAGTTACTTTTGTAGGTATTTAAATGATTTATACCTACTATACATATTGTTTACAAGTAGAGTGTATATAGGTCAAATAAATTCTGATAATGAGCTTTAATCGTAAGGTGGAGAAAAGGAAAGAGAAAGAAGAAAAAGGGTTGAAAGGTAGAGGTATGGTCCACAAGGTTGTCCCGCTCGTCAGTTTATTATTCTTTTTAGTTCTCTTTGAAGCCTTAGAATGGGTGTCTCTGTAAGTCATTTAATCTGTTACCATGGCAACGGGACAGAGTCATTGAAATTTGACAGGAACTGTCATTTTATCCAAGGGTGCCAAAGTTTTTCAAATTTTGGAATTTGATTTTGATCGATGGCTACCATCTTAGCATGGGACATTGTATTATTCATTCTGTGAATTGTTTCTGCTAGTACCAATGTAGGAGATTTCCATGCCTTGGCCACTGTTTGTTTTGCAGCCGTTATTAGTTGGATCATAAGTTTGAATTGAGAGAGTGTTAACCATTCCGGTTTTAGATTAAGTAAAGTTAAATATGGATCTGGTTGTATTATCTTTTTAAATATTTTAGATGCAATCACGAAAACTTCCTTCCAGAAGGTTTGGATTACTGGGCACGTCCACCATATGTGTAAATATGTGCCTATTTCTGGGCATCCTCGAAAACAAAGAGCTGAGGTATTAGGTGAATATTTTGCCACTCTAGCGGGTACAAGGTACCAGCGAGTTAGGACTTTATAATTTGTCTCCAGTGCTAAGATGTTGGGTGAAGATGACTTAGATGTGAGCCATATGTTAGACCAGTCCGTGTCTTCTAAAGTTCATCCCAGGTCCTCCTCCCACCTCTGAACGTAAGAGGGTCTATTAAGATTTGCTACTCCATATAATTGATTATAAAGTGATGAAATTGTACCTTTAGCAAATGGATCTTTTGTACAGATTGATTCAAAAATGGATAATTGGGATAATGGTGTATCCCCCTTTAGGAATGGTGTATAGAAATTTTTGATTTGGAGATATCTAAATATCTCAGAGTTTGGTAGATCATATTTTTCTCTAAGCGATGGGAATGAAAGGAATGATTTAGATGCTATGAAGTCATTTAGTGTCTGAATGCCTGATATTGTCCAAGCTTTAAAAGAATTTGGGTAGATCCATGCCGGATAAAAGGCCGGATTTCTGATAAAAGAAAGGAGAGGATTGTGTGGAGATTGTAACTGATATTTGATTTTTAGTTTATCCCAGAGAGATAAGAAGTGTTTAGTTATGGGATTATGAATTTTAAAGCGGTCTTTAGGATCAAGCCATAATAAATTTGATATTAATAGAGGGTCATTTTCTGAAGCCTCTATAAATACCCATAGTGGGATTTCCTGTTTTGCATGGTATTTGGACAGACTGGCCAAATGTGCTGCTCTGTAGTAGTTAGTAAAATTAGGGTATCCCAGGCCTCCTTTATTTTTGGGAAGATGTAGTGTGTGTATAGGTATACGTGGTTTAGAAGAGCCCCATATAAACGAAGTTGCTCTTTTTTGTACTATTCTCAAAAAATAGGAAGGAATTGGAATAGGGAGGACTCTGAATAGATAAAGCAATTTGGGTAGAATAGTCATTTTGATTGCATTAATTTTCCCTATCCAGGATAAAGGAAGTTGCGACCATTGTTTTATTAGATTTGTGATCTGTCTTAATACAGGAGGATAATTGGTTGAGAATAAGTCAGAATGAGATGCTGTTAAATGAATTCCAAGATATGGGATTGATTTTTCTGCCCATGTGAATGGGAGTGCAGCCTTAGCCGGGATCAATTCCATATTTGTGAGTGAAATATTAAGCACTAGGCATTTCTTAGGAATAATCATAAGGCCGGATAGGGCTGCAAATCCATCAAGAGCTGGTATTAAGTTAGGACCAGAGACCTGTGGTGATGATAGAAAAAGTAATATATCGTCTGCAAATATACATAATTTGTGTGTAATACCTCCTACTTCAATGCCAGTTATAGTTTGGTTTGTTCTGATGTATTGGGCCATGGGTTCGAGTATAAGGGCAAATAATAAGGGAGATAATGGGCAACCCTGTCGGGTACCTCTTTCGATATTAAAGGCTTCAGATTTGTATCCAGCATATTTTATATAGGCTTTGGGTTTATTATATAATGCTTTGATCCATGTTAAAAAGTGGGGTCCAAAACCCCATTTTTGTAATGAATATTGCATATATTGCCAGGATACTGTGTCAAATGCCCTTTTAATATCGAGAGATAGAAAACATAAAGGGATTTTCTGTTTTTTAGCAATATGTGCCAATAACACTGCCCTGCGTATATTATCGCCTGCCTGTCTATTTGGCATGAAGCCTACTTGGTCTCTATGTATTAATTTTCCTATAAAGCTATTGAGGTGTTTTGCTATTATTTTTGCTAATAATTTAATATCGAGGTTTAACAGAGAGATAGGCCGATAATTCACACAGGAAGTATCATCAGAAAGGGGTTTTGGGATCATACAAACAATTGCCATTAGTGTTTCTTGCCGAAAAGAATGTCCATCTAGAAGTTTGTTAAAAGTTTCAGTGAGAATGGGAGAGAGTATTTCTGAGAATGTTTTATAGTATAAAGCCGAGTAGCCGTCTGGGCCTGGTCTTTTGTTAAGTTTTAGGTCTTTTATGGCGTTAGCAACTTCATCTATAGTTATAGGCTCATCCAAACTGCTTTTTTGATTCTGAGATAACTCAGGTAAGTTTATTTTTGAGAAGAAGGATTCAGCTTCTGTAGGATTAAATTAATTGTTTGTCTTGTATAAAGTTGCGAGATGTGAGTGAAATTTATGGACTATTTTAACTGGATTACAAGTGTAAACATTTTTTGATAATTTCAAACGTATTGGTTTGAAAGATTTGTTAGTTGAATTTAATGCCCGAGCCAAATATGTACCTGGTTTGTTTGTATTCATGTAGAAATTGTGTTTGGAGCGTTTGAGGGATTTATCAACTGACTCAGTGAGAAATAGATCGTATTCCAATCTAGATTTTTCCAGATGAGATTTTGTACTTTGAGATGGATTATCTTGAAATGATATGTAGGCTGCATTAAAATTGAGTTCTAGTTTTTTTGCTAGATTTTTGCGTTCCCGTTTAAATAGTGCCATTTGTCTTTGTATTGTACCACGCAAGACAGGCTTATGAGCTTCCCACAGTGTTATTGGGGAGATGTCTGTTGTATTATTAATTGATATGTATTCCTTTAAAGCTTGTTCAATGGCCACCTGATGTAGTGGGTGTTTGAGCATTATGCCTGGTAAGTACCACGTTGGGTCATGCGCTTTTGGTATGGCTGAGGCTATAGTAGTGTATACTGCATTATGGTCAGACCACGGAATCGGAATTATATCTGATGCAATAATTTCTGGTATCATTCCTATTGTTAGAAAAATATGATCTATTCTGGTGAAGGTTTGATGAGGGTGCGAGAAATAAGTGAATTTCTTTTTCATTGGGTTACTTTCTCTCCATGAATATACCAGATTGTATTTGGAAAGAAGTTGAGAAAAAGGTAATCTAGAGGTTATTTTGGATGGAGTAAAAGGTGATTTATCTAGAAATGGGAGGAGGACCTGGTTCGAATCCCCGCACATTATCACTGTTCCTATTTTGTGTGTAATAATCACTTGTAATATATGTGAGAGGAATGGTGTAGGTTGTTTGTTAGGAGCGTAGTAGGAAATCACCGTGATTGCTGTATCCATTATATAACCCATGAGTATCAGGTATCTACCTTCTGGGTCTTTAATTTCTGATGATAAGGTGAATGGTGTGGATCGGTGAAATGCAATTAGAGTTCCCCTTTGCTTGGTACAGGCAGAAGCCGTGTAAATTTGTTGATAAAAAGGAGAAATATATTTTGGAGTAGAATCTTTGGTGAAGTGTGTTTCTTGGAGGCATACTATGTGAGCCTTCTTGTTATGGAAAGTACGGAAGGCTTTGGTCCTTTTTTGAGGGACATTTATTCCCTGAACATTCAGGGAAAGTATATTCAGTGGTGCCATGGCAATAGATCAAATAGTTTTGACTTACTTTTTGTTATGCAGAGCTGACTGCGCAGATCAACCTGTGTGGACTGAAGAGATGAATAGATAGAAAAGAAACCAGTGAATTCTGGAGTAAAGAGTAAACAAAAAAACATATGAGATTAAATGATACATTGTATAAATTATTTTTTGCAAGTAATCACAATTTACCCGTGAAAGAGAGTAAATATCTCTCTCAGGGGAATAAGTGCCTTCGTCACACTCCCACATAATATGATTGGGAGAATGAGGAGGGCTAATGGGGGTACACGGATCTTCCGCTTACAGGAGAGAAGTGCTATGTCAAAAGACATCAAAATGATGTTTCATTAATTGGAGTGCAGAATATAGTTTTTGTTGAAATTATTTATTCCAGGGTGTTTGTATATGGTTAGTCTTGCCCTAGGCTAAATAATTCAGTTAGAAAGGTACTGTTAATAACTTTGGTATTGATGAAGATAGTTTGAATTATTTTGGGATTTTAACCCTTTTAGAGTAAACAATTACATATTTTATTCATATGCAACTGTTTAGATATGTTAACTCATAAAATTAAGGTTGTATTGCTTCAGATTAGAATAAACAAAAACATAATTCTAGGAACTAGTTAGGTAATAATATATTTGTTTTAAGAAAAGAAAGAAAAAGCTTCCATTACTTCTGGATTATTGAACATATTTGTCCTAAAAAGTAATAAATCTATTGTTATTACCTGATAATATATAACTGAACAAGAATTTCCTTATTTCACTTATATATTCTAAGGCTATATGAATCAGAAGTAATAAGAAATATAACTGGAATGTAACATGATCCCACACAGTGTGTGACTATCAGAATGCAGTTACATTCAGTTATAAATATAGGTTTTTTAAAGAGAACCATCTCTTAGTATAATAAATGAAGAGATATCAGGAATTAGGATGTCAGTCCATTGAATCTTCTTGGTCCATGGATGATGTGGCATAACGGCCTCTTTTGTGAGAATGATGATTCCCATTTTGTTCTGAAATTTTCTGGGTGCTGCCTGAAGGTGAAGATGACGCCATTCTTCTGCGTGTGGGAGAGTTGCTGCTTGTGGGTTCTGTCAGATTTAATTTTAAAAGGGTTTGTTGTAGTTCATCTGCTGATCTGCTTCTGTAAATTGTACCTTGGTAGTTAAATCTGACTGAAAAGGGGAAGCCCCATTGATACATAATGTTGTGGCGTTGCAGTTCCATTAGTTGGGGTTTCATGGATCATCTTTTAGTAATAGTAAGTTGGGATAGGTCAGCAAAAATTTGATAATTGTGTCCTTGAAAATTAAGTTCCTTTTTTTCTCTTGCAGCAATTAGTATTTGTTCTTTCGTTCTGTAATAATGAAATTTTGTGATTATATCACGTGGGGGTCCATCTTTCTTTTTGGCTGTGAGGGCTCTGTGTACTCTGTCCAGTTCTAAACGTTCAATAGGGATATCTGGCTTTAGTTCTTGTAATAGAGCAGTAATAGTAGATTGCAGGTCTGTCACAGTTTCAGGTATTCCCCTTATGCGCAAGTTTGAACGTCTGGCTCTATTTTCGTAATCTTCGAGCTTAGTTTGAAGTATTAAATTCTCTTTTTTTAATTGTTCCAATTCTGTTATATTTTCTTGGGTTGTAATTTCAATTTCATCCATTTTTATTTCTAAGGCTGCGGTGCGGTTTCCCAGCTCTCTTATTTCTTTGGTTAGGCTTTTTGTTATTTGGTCTGAGGTTTGTTTTAAAGCCTTATGAAGCATCTTTTCAAATTGTAATAATATTTCTGGGGATACTGAGGAGGCTTGTGGAGAAGTTTGTGAGAGGATTTGTTCTGTATCTGACTCAAATGGAGAGTCTTGCTGTGACATTTTCTGTCTGTGAGAGCGCCCTGATGCTGTATCTTGTGAGGTGACTGGAGCTGCTTCAGCTGCAGTGAGTGCCTGTGAGCTCTTTGTGAGGTGATTTTTATTTCTGCCACGGTTTCCTCCCAGTACCATATTTCCTGCCCAAACTTTCACAGTTTGTTCCCTGGGACAAAAAGGTTCAAATGGATACCTTTTGAGCCTGCAGGCTCTGCTTTGTCCTTCTCTTCTCTCCTCAGCGGTGTGGAGCTCTAACAATGCATGTCTGCTCTGCTAGGCTCCGCCTCCTGCCCCCCTGCCGGCAATTTTTTTATTGTCATTTTGTAGCTGAGAGTGTTCCTGCTCCCTCCCCTTGAGCAATAAAAGCTTTTTATTTATCCTACTACACCATTAGAGCCCTTTCGATTTTTACACTCACGGTCTTCCCGACCAATGAGTGTTATTTTCAGATTGGGATTCTGGGTCTACTTGCCACTGGAACGCCATGGACGCTTAAAGACACAGACACATTGGAGGTCCATTTGTCCCTGCAGAGGGCTCTATCTGCTTGCGAGTAAGACCTTACTCTTCAGGAGGTCAACCGTTTCCGGTAAGGGCATAGTCTTATCATTTTTGGATTCACCACCAATTCGGGGACCCTCTCTACACCTCCCTCTTCCCCTCTCTTTCCTTTTTGGGTGAGGGTGGATGAACTTTGGATGCTTGATCTTCCTCCATTGGATTTGCTTGCCCTCATCAAGTGTTTTCTTCTGTTTTGATTTATGAATGGACTTTTTTATTGTATCATTATTTTTCTTTGAATATATGAACTTCATTCACTCTTAGTTTTATTTTTATTTGTCACTTTTAATTTGTCACTTTTATTTGTCACTTTTTTTACATTTTCATATGTATTACCTATGATCACTTTTTATGCCACTAATTATTACATTTTTACTGCAAGCGCACTTATACTCTTTTATTATTGTTGTTTGCCACACTGATTTTCGTTGGTTTTTGTTGCAGCTGTAGTACATTCCTTCAGTTTTTGCTCTTGAACGTAGTTTTCCACCCCCTTGCAGTCCTCTATCAGCTGCCTGAAGTCCTCCTTAGTGGGGATTGCCTGCAAATATGTTTGCCATTGCGGAGGTGCAGGGTGGGCTTGGGCTGGCATTGGGATCTGCTGTGGTGGGATTGTGAGAGGCGGCAAAGGTTGAGGGCAAAAGGCAGCATTGCACTGGGCCTGGTGTGCTCCCCAGGTGGATGCCTGAGCAGGTGGGAGGGGCCCCTATGGTCTCTACTCCCTGAAGGTGGGGAGCGGGGGAGCACACTGTGCATAAGTGGTCAGTGATACAGCCTGTTCTCTGGGGGAGCCGGGGGCTTGTGGGAAAGACAGTCTCTGGGCTTTAGAGGGTGGTAATTTGGGTGCTGTGTGACAGAAGGCCGCTTGGCCTCCTACAGGCTCTTGTAGTGTCTGGCTGGCTGGGTACATGGGACCTGGCAGGGCTGGAAAGACCATAGAGAGGTCTGAGGGTGTTGGGGATCCGGGATCAGTTCTGTGGATGCAGGGGTCTGATGCCATCCTCAGCAGGCGAGGGAATGCATCCGAGCACTGTGTGTATTGTTGAGGGGGGGTCCGGCATGGCGGTCTGCAAGTCATGCGGTGAGGCCTCATGAGAGGCAGAGTAGTAGGGGGGACTCACCACTCCAGAGAAGGAAGGCATGTCTGTGGTCCCCAACGGAGCCGGCGGGTGACCCACAGAGGTCCGGTTCGGTGTGTGAGCCGGCGGGGAGAACTGTGTGGAGGTCCGGGAGCGGGCCGTGGAGGCGTCCGGTGCCATTTTGTCAGCTCCACTGAGAGTCATGTCTGTCGGCGGGAAGAAGGACCGGAGGTCCGTAGAGGATCCTGGCGGGGGTAAAGATGATCCCCGGGCTGTTGTGGATCGGGTGGTCCAGAATTTGCCCATGAAGATGCAGCAAAACGTCCCCAAAGCGCTTATATTTCATGGGCTGAGAGAGAGCAGGAGAGTCAGACTTCCATCCAGGACGACTTCTGGTCACGCCCCCGTTCATTCCATTTTTAAAGTAAGATATCAAATAACACCAGATTTTCATTGGCTCACCTGGGGCCTTTTACCAGGATTAGGCCAGTGTTTTGAAAAGGGCCCCAGTCCACCTCTTAGCTCTTTCACTGCCACTGATGTAAGGATTATGGTGGAACAGAACTGCTTCCAGCTAGCCAGCTCAGTAACCCTTACGTCAGCTGCATTCTTTTCTGTTACAAGCTCATGTTCACTTCAGTCACTCCTAGACTTTGATTCTTCATGAAATGCTGTGATCAGTGGCATTCATAACAACATTTTTCTTCCCCCCTGCCACTACTATTGCCTTGCAGTGTGCCCATTATTCTGCAGGCTGCCACTAATTTCTCCCCATTGTGTGCCTACAATCTGTTCCCTTCCACAACTAACTTTTCCTGTGTGCCCTTCTTCCCCAGCTTGTGCCAGCAGAGGCAGTGGGTTGTGGAGGGGATCATGTCGTCAGTGAACAGTGGGTCAGAATTGTTCATGGGGGGATCAGAACTGTTCAAGATGGTGAGCGAGGAATCTGTAAATATGTCTCTTGTATTTCTCCTCCTTTGACTTTCCTGCATGAACAAGCAAGTGAAGAACACTGAGCTCTCCAGTGTTCATTTATAACGGAATGAAACAAATGGCTGGTTTAATATTACCATATTTTTCTGTGGATAAGATGCTACTTTTTCCTAAAATTGTTCGTCTGAAAATCGAGCGCCATCTTATACATGGTCAGTCAGCCTGAGAGAGAGCTGTGCGGGTGCCTAGATGCCCATAGCTTGTCAAATGACTTCCTCCAATCATGAGCCGTATGTTACTGACATCAGCTGAAGGTGGAGAGTGTGCAGATGCGATCCCGTTGAAGGTGGAGAGAGACAGTTTGGACCTCTTCCCACTAATTGTGTGATCAGACAGTGGAGAAAACAGGAAGAACAACACCTTAAGATGCCAAAAAAAAAGGCCTTAAGAGGAAAACTGGAAAACTAGCCAAACTTGGCTTGGCAAAGGCTTAAGACTTAGATTTTGGAGCAGCACCAGAGGGTCTTATGTGTTTCAACCAAATGTATTCAATATCAGGCAAGAATGTTTGCAAGCAAAATAAACATTGTTGATTTTACAGGAAAGGCAAAATGGTACTTAAATTTCATGAGGAGAGAAGGGTTGGCCATGAGAACACGAACAATGTTAGTTCAGAAAATGCCACCAGTTTATAAGCATAAAATCCAACAGTTTCACTGCTTAGTCATACAACTTTTAGAAAAAATATGATTTTGAACCAAGTCAGATTGCAAACATGGATGAGGTGCCTCTCAATTTTGATGTGCCTTCCAACAGAACTGTTGATGTGAAAGGAATCAAAACAGTGAAAAGACACACTATACTGCTGTGCTTTCATGCTGTGCAGATGGTACTAAACTGCCTCCTATGCTTATTTTTGAGAAGAAAACATATCCTAAAGAGACCTTACCATCTTGCATTATTGTGCAAGTTCAAGAGAAGGGATGGATGAATGAAGACATTATGGCCATTTGGTTTGCAAAGGTTTGGTCCAGAAGACCTGAAGGGCTCTTAAAGAAGCTAGCTCTCCTTGTCTTTGATCAATTCCAAGCACATTTAACAGAAAAGATAAAAAGGGTTGCATCAGATTTGCAAACAGACCTAGCAGTTATTCCTGGTGGACTTACAGGTCAGCTACAGCCACTAGATGTTTCAATCAACAAGCCATTTAAAGGCCTGATGAGAGAAGAATGGAGTAGATGGATGCAAAAAGCAGGTGATAACTTGACACCGTCAGGAAGAGTGAAAAAAACAACCATTACTGAGGTCTGTAATTGGGTCCTAAACTCATGGTATGGCATCATAGAAGAGGTGATTGTGAAGACCTTCAAAAAATGTGAAATCAAAAATGCCATGGACAGAACTGAGGATGATCTCACATATATAGACAGTGACACAGAAGATAGCAGTGATGCAAAAAAAGTTAAAGAAATTCTGTCTGGATTGAATAGTGATGAAGAAGAGAACTTTGATGCAACAGAGGCCGAATAAAGTGATATGCTGCATAATATACTGGTATGTAAACGTTACCTGCGGTAATTAATAAATAAAAATATATTCTATTTTACCTATATTTAAAATATTAATTTCTTAATTTTGGGTTGGAAATGTGGGGGTGTGTCTTATACATGGGGGCATCTTATACATGGAAAAATATGGTACCTCTGTTTGTGAAGTGCTCTATACTGAGGCAGGGCTGCAGAGGAGAAGGAGAATTAGGACAACGTGTCCTTGATCTTTCTCTAACTGAAAAGTGAAACATCAGGGTTCTGTTCAGACCCCCTGATATTTCAGTAAAGGCTCCCAATGACAGTAATGTTAAAATAAATACATAAACCAATAAATCAAAGATTCAATGAAGTACATCTAAACTACACACATTGGGGTAATGCTCATTACTGTGGTGCACCAACACACTAAAGACATGTTTACACCAGTGGGTGTGTGTTATGGTAGTGTATGTAAATGTATCACATGATGTTGGTGTGGCCTCCTAACTCTATTGGGTCCTGTTGCTTGGGGTCAGCAGTTGACAGTGGTGGCCTATGATTGGTTAGCCCATAAGAGCAGACCCCACAATGAACAGAGACTTCCAAAAAGAGCCATTTGACATCATGCCTCTGACCTTAAGCCACTTCCATAGCATGTGATACAATGGCCAAGCCCTGTGCCCTCTGCCATATTACCAGAGCCACAAGCAAAGGAATGGGGGTGGTTTGTGTCATGTTCTACTTGGTTCCCAATGATGTGCGCCAGTGGAGCTGCAGATAAAAAAATGCAATGGAGGAGCAAGTAAGAAACTTTCCTTACTTGATTGATTTGCATTTACTGCTGGTGGGGAAATCACCAGGTACATTGATTTGCAGGGAACAGGGATTGTCTCAGAAAAACTGGAAAGAATGGCAGCATTAGTTACAGTCACATTAAATTAATATATGTTTTATTATTCTCATTCTCAAATATTTTAGACATTGATACTAAAAAACAACATATAACAGAGACTTTTTACATAGACTATTTTTTTATCTGACTAAAGGCAAATGCTGGAAAACAAAAGAAGTTATTACCTTGGCACCAGCATTCAACTATCAGACATTATTGATTGATCTAGGTTTAATCAATTTGCACAAGCCTCGGTGGTAGTTTGTCAAATCCTTGTATATACCAGCTGCAGGAACTTTTAAACAGATCTATTGTTCTCCCAGTAAACTTGAATTTTTGATTTGAAGCCAGGAAAACAACCTAGCAACAAAATCGAATATTTCAAAAATCCATTCTTTAGCAACTGATATAATAAACAAAGAAGACTTGCAGATAATTACATAACATGATTATAGCTATATATACATGTATCATTTTTAATAGTGTTTGTTGTGAGTTTGCACTTATTTCTAGATTTTACCTCATTTTTTTAGCTTTTTTCTTCTGATTTCGAAAATTGTTTTTGCAAAACTAGCTTAAAGCCTAACTGAATTGAACTGGCTAAATATGGATCCGTGTATGGCCAATTTTACACTTCATTTTCTGTAGAAAGCAACCATAACCTATACTTTTATAGGTCTGACATACAGAAACATCCCCCACTGATTCAGACCTATAGAAATGCAACCAAAAAAGGTGTGGCTGCTTTCTAAAGAAAACAAACTGTTATGCCCCGTACACACGGTTGGACTTTGTTCAGACATTCTGACAACAAAATCCTAGGATTTTTTCCGATGGATGTTGGCTCAAACTTGTCTTGCATACACACGGTCACAGAAAGTTGTCGGAAAATCCGATCGTTCTAAACGCGGTGACGTAAAACACGTACGTCGGGACTATAAACGGGGCAGTGGCCAATAGCTTTCATCTCTTTATTTATTCTGAGCATGCGTGGCACTTTGTCCGTCGGATTTGTGTACACACGATCGGAATTTCCGACAACGGATTTTGTTGTCGGAAAATTTTATATCCTGCTCTCAAACTTTGTGTGTCGGAAAATCCGATGGAAAATGTCCGATAGAGCCCACACATGGTCGGAATTTCCGACAACACGCTCCGATCGGACATTTTCCATCGGAAAATCCGACCGTGTGTACGGGGCATAAGACTTTTATATATTTCCTATTTTGTTGCACCTGGAATGTATTTAGCTGATTGAAACTGAAAGTTGGTCTTAAACGGGTTTAAAATAAATGAATTGTGGCAGAGAGTCCAAACGAAAAACATGGACACTCACATGGTGCGTGTACATGGGTTTGGTATGGTTGGATTTGATGCTATGTCTGACACATGTTGATCTTCTCATAGTGGACAACCATCCTCTGAAGAGGACCCGGGAAGGGTCGAAACGCGTCAGGATTCACGTATACAACTTCTGTTGTCCCACACACATGCATCGTATTACAGGCAATGTCTGCTGTTACCCTTTCAAGTATATAACATTTAAGATATTTTTGGTTGCCATTCAATGCATTTTGCCTAGTACTTGGCTTAATTTTATGCTTTGTTTTATGTAAAGATAGATCACATTTAGATCATGTCTTGACTCGAATAGTCAGTATTTATCTTTTGTGACTTTTTAATATTCTATTCATATACTTTTTGTACTAATAAAATTGAATTTTTTCAACGATCAATATTGTATTTCATTGGCTGCTTTAAAGCCCCGTTAGGGGGTTCCAGTACAATTTTGTGGCAGAGAGTCCATTTACTCAACATGCTCATTTACAGGTGCATGTTACTCTGACAGCGTTGCAAAGACATTGTTATGAAGAGTTCATGCTTGTGCAGCTTTCATTTTTCTGCAGTGTATGCATGTTTTTGCTATCCTGAACCTATTATTATTGCTTCTAACTTTGCACCTGTTTAGTACACTGCAAATTAACCAGTTTCCGCCCACCTACCGCCAAATAATGGCAGGGCAGTGCAGCTCTCATTCTGGGACAACGTCATATAATGGCGGTGCCCTGATTACAATACAGCACCAACAGTGTCACCAATATGTGTCCACCATTGCCAGCAATCAGTGCCCACCACTGCCACCAATCAGTGACCATTAGCAATGCCAGTCAGTGCTGGCTATCAGTGCCGCCTATCAGTTCTGCCCATCAATGCCCATCACTGCTGTCCATCAATGCCCATCAGTGTTGCCCATCAGCGTCACCCATCAATGCCCATCAGTGCCCATCAGTACCGCCTATCCATGCCGCCTATCAGTGTCCACCAGTGCCACCTATCAATGCCGCCTATTAGTGCCCATCAGTGCCACCTAACAGTGCCCATCAGTGCTGCCTATCAGTGCTCATCAGTGCCACATATCAGTGCCCATAAGTGCGGCATATTAGTGCCTCCTCATCAGTGCCACCTAATCAGTGCCCATAAGTGCCGCCTCATCAGTGCCCATAAGTGGCCCCTCATCAAAGCCCACCAGTTCAGCCTATCAGTGCCACCTCATCAGCACACATCATTTAAGGAGAAAAATTACTTAGTTATACAATTAACTGACAGAAACTAAATAAAAAAAATAGTTTTTTCAAAATTTTTTTTTTTTTAGTAGAAAATAAAAAACCCAGCAGTGATTAAATACCACCAAAAGAAAGCTATATTTGTGTGAAGAAAATAATAAAAATGTAATCTGGGTACAGTATAGCATGACCGCGCAATTGTCATTCAAAGTGCGACAGCGCTGAAAGCTGAAAAATGGCCTGGGCATGAAAGTTGTGTAAGTGCCCAGTAATCAAGTGGTTAAAGAATATATAAATCCAAGATTTCATATTCCTGATATGTGCCTTTTGTACCATGTACTTGTATAAAAAGGTATCTTTTTCTCTTTTTATTGCTTCCTTTGTGTTCAAAACCTGGTGTTCCTGCTAGTCCTTCTGCTTTCCTTTCAAAAACTGACCACACCAGGCATGAGAGCACAGTGTGGTCAGTTCTCTTACTAAGCTAATAACTCAGCCTACTCTCCTCCAATGATCAGGCCTATTCTGGCACACCCCCCTCCATAGCCATTTACTGGGAAGATCGGTGCACTGCTGCTTATCCTCCTCCAGCTCACTGAGCTCCTTATGCAGCTGAGTATGTGATCACTTATAGAAAAGTGGAAAAAAAGGTTTTTATATTTTTTAAATATATATATATATATATATATATATATATATATATATATGTATATATACAGTATCTCACAAAAGTGAGTTCACCCCTCACATTTATATATATATACAGTATCTCAAAAAAGTGAGTACACCCCTCACATTTTTGTAAATATTTTATTCTATCTTTTCATGTGACAACACTGAAGAAATGACATGTTGCTACAATGTAAAGTAGTGAGTGTACAGCTTGTATAATGGTGTAAATTTGCTGTCCCCTCAAAATAACTCAACACGCAGCTATTAATGTCTAAACCACTGGCAACAAAAGTGAGTACACCCCTTAGTAAAAATGTCCAAATTGGGCCAATTAGCCATTTTCCCTCCCCGGTATCATGTGACTCGTTAGTGTTACAAGGTCTCAGGTGTGAATGGGGAGCAGGTGGGTTAAATTTGGTGTTATCGCTCTCACTCTGTCATACTGGTCACTGGAAGTTCAACATGGCACCTCATGGCAAAGAACTTTGAGGATCTGAAAAAAAAAATTGTTGCTCTACATAAAGCTGGCCTAGACTATAAGAAGATTGTCAAGACCCTGAAATCAGACACACTGATTAAATACAGAAAGTGTAAACAGCGGGGCGGGCCTGCGCCATGTCATCTGAGAGCACCCTATCACACCAGCCACGCATACAGCACAGCGCGGCTTCTGTGATCAGGCCACAGCTGATTCGGATCCTAGTCAGCTGTTTACACTTTCTGTATTTAATCAGTGTGTCTGCACTATCTGGCCATTCGGATGTGCCAGGCGGTTGCAGAAACATCTCTTTATCATACCTCAGATAATGTCCTCTCTCCAGCATCTTTATTTAACATTTTTACTAGCATTAATTGGCAAGACCGGCTCCAATTTTGGACAACCAGTGCCTTTTACTTGTAATAGTACTTTGTGCTTTTTCTGGCACATTCACTCTATCTGGTATCTCCTGTGCTCTCTTTATAGTTGCACATCAATACTGATGGATTAAATTCTCATGTTACATAGAGATGGGGGGCCTCTCCTATGTTCAGCGCTTATAGGTATGACCTTCACAGATATATTATAAGTACCTTTATTATTAAACTTTGATTGGTTGATCTCTAAACAAGCACATTGATCGACTTTATTTTTTAATTTTTTTTTTGCTGATCACAATTATTGCTTATCACAACTAGCTACCATTATATTATGTTTATATTTACAGATCTACATCTTGTGCAGCTGTGGAGTATATAAAAAAAATAATAATAAAGAAACAACTGCGCTATTAACTATAAGCACCAAGCTACAACTCAAGATGTTATATAACACCAAAACAGAGATATAAAAAAGATGAAGCTGACCTGTGAGGCACAAACCAGTGAAAATTATACCAATACTCTCACCACTGAAATATTAATTAGATATGCACAAAATTAAGAATATTAAGTGAGCTAAATAAAAACCAATAAGAAGACACATTAATCAACTTAAAAATAAGAGTACCCACTAAACTATTAAGGTAGATACAAAAATCACTTAAAAACAGCATCTAAAGGAATTAACCCAATAATATAGTAGTGTAACTCAATAGTAAAAACACCAAAACCGGTGATAACAATTGCTCATTAACATAAGTGATGATGATGAATAAAATACTCAAACAAGTGAATGATGAATGTTGAATGGAATAAATGACGAACAATAAGTCCATATATAAGGATAGTGGTGGTAAAGGAGAGTCCATACACAATAAATAAATGTCCTGTTCAGGGTGACATAAGATCCAGACACCCCAGGAACTGTGAAGACATAGGAAAGTGCCTCCACCTGAGCACATGCTGCTGCTTACCAGAACTGTATGGCCCCTGATTATAGGGGACCACGGAACGCAAGTGGCTTACAACCCAGCCTAGGGTCTCAGTAGCATGCACCGAACTTCTCACACTCAGCGATGGTAATCCTCATCCAAGTAGGACATGATTATTATATCCCCATAAAACAAGAAAAGGCTTAAATAGTGTAAAACCTTTTACATTTATTCGAGTTTAAAAAGACAAATGGACACTTACAGTCATGATGGATAAAAACAGCATTAGGAAAATTGAGCTGGCCGGCTCTCAGTAGCAGCCCATTACTTCCGGGACTTACGCAGCACGCAGTGAAGCTAGCACGCCACTCCCCCTATGCGTTTCGTCACTACAAAGGACATCATCTAAGGACACGGGCGGCGTCCTGATGCACCGCTTAAATTCAAAGACACATAACCAAGCCTCGGTCTGAGTCCTGTGATGCCGCCGAACAGCACCATCTTGGTTAAGGGAAAAAAACCTACTGTATATATAGAAAAACACACAAAGCAAGGGCAAACTCTTAGCATCCACGTACTAAGAACAGACGTCGATGACTCAAGAGCTGCCAGCCAAAACAATATGGAGACAGAAAATATATAGAAAAATAACAAAATCACAAATGAACATTAATGTGATCGACCGATGGTTGGAAGCAGGCGAAATCATGCAGGACCTCACAATAATATTCCCCCCGCTGGAAACCATAACGGCCAAGTGAGAGTGAATACATTTAAGTTGCAGACTCAAAATCGGCCACGATTGATACCTAGATCACGCTGTTGGCCCTTGTCTAAAAAGACATAACCCTTGTCTACAACTCAAATAAACATGTATAAACAAATATGACAATAAAATAAAATAAAAATAAAAATAAACATTCGTCTGGCAAAATGATATCGCACAGCTACCCGGGACTCAGAACAAATTCACATGATAAAATATGTAAATGTCCAAAGATGATTAAGGACAGTGATCAAAAAAGAAAAAATTTAAAAAATGACATTATAAAAATGAAAGCGTCACTGGGAGTTATCAATATAAGAGTTAATATCAACATCTATATTTAAGCCAAAAGGGGTATAACATTTTATCTTATGCACCCATGACATCTCTTTCGAGATGCTCCTTAAAAAACGACACTACCGCCGTTTAATTTAAAATTGCGCCGCGCATGCGCGATTTTAAATTAAACGGCGGTAGTGTCGTTTTTTATTCCCTTTGCTTTTATTGATGTTGTATACCTTATTCTGCTTAATAAACAAGCCAAAAGGTTATTTGCACCAGCGGAGCATCTCCCCCTGTTTCTTTTTTTGGCATTACAACACTAGGGATGAGCTTCGTGTTCGAGTCGAACCCATGTTCGACTCGAACATCGGCTGTTCGGTCGTTCGCCGAATTGCGAACGATATGGGCCGTTCGCGCCAAATTCGTGTGGCGCGTCACGGCCCATAATTCACTGCGGCATCGCAGTGCATTGCTGGCTGATGATTGGCCAAGCATGCACTATGACCCGCATGCTTGGCCAATCACAGCGCCGTCAGTAGAGAGAGCTGTAATTGGCCAAAGCCAGGGTGGCTTTGGCCAATTATGGCTCAGGGGATTTAGTACACACCCCACACTATATAAGGCCGCCTGCACGGCGGCCCTGTGTAGTGTGTGTTCCGGTGTGCTGAGAGATAGAGAGAGAGAGAGACAGTGTCATTTGATTTGAGTTAGATAGATTAGGCAGAACAGTCAGTCAGTTAGCTGCACTTACAGTGTATTGTGTATATATATGCATCCCAGGTGTTGCATATATATATATACACTGTATTCAGTTTAGCTAGATCCGTTCCTGTTATCTTCTATCTAGACTATTTACATTTAGTGCAGTGTGTCCTGCTCACAGTGTTCAGCTAGATCCGTTCCTGCTATTTACATTCAGTGCAGTGCGTCCTGCTCACAGTGTTCAGCTAGATCCGTTCCTGGTATTTACATTTAGTGCAGTGCGTCCTGCTCACAGTGTTCAGCTAGATCCGTTCCTGCTATTTACATTCAGTGCAGTGCGTCCTGCTCACAGTGTTCAGCTAGATCCGTTCCTGGTATTTACATTTAGTGCAGTGCGTCCTGCTCACAGTGTTCAGCTAGATCCGTTCCTGCTATTTACATTCAGTGCAGTGCGTCCTGCTCACAGTGTTCAGCTAGATCCGTTCCTGGTATTTACATTTAGTGCAGTGCGTCCTGCTCACAGTGTTCAGCTAGATCCGTTCCTGCTATTTACATTCAGTGCAGTGCGTCCTGCTCACAGTGTTCAGCTAGATCCGTTCCTGCTATTTACATTCAGTGCAGTGCGTCCTGCTCACAGTGTTCAGCTAGATCCGTTCCTGGTATTTACATTTAGTGCAGTGCGTCCTGCTCACAGTGTTCAGCTAGATCCGTTCCTGCTATTTACATTCAGTGCAGTGCGTCCTGCTCACAGTGTTCAGCTAGATCCGTTCCTGGTATTTACATTTAGTGCAGTGCGACCTGCTCACAGTGTTCAGCTAGATCCGTTCCTGCTATTTACATTCAGTGCAGTGCGTCCTGCTCACAGTGTTCAGCTAGATCCGTTCCTGCTATTTACATTCAGTGCAGTGCGTCCTGCTCACAGTGTTCAGCTAGATCCGGTCCTGGTATTTACATTTAGTGCAGTGCGTCCTGCTCACAGTGTTCAGCTAGATCCGTTCCTGCTATTTACATTCAGTGCAGTGCGTCCTGCTCACAGTGTTCAGCTAGATCCGTTCCTGCTATTTACATTCAGTGCAGTGCGTCCTGCTCACAGTGTTCAGCTAGATCCGTTCCTGGTATTTACATTTAGTGCAGTGCGTCCTGCTCACAGTGTTCAGCTAGATCCGTTCCTGCTATTTACATTCAGTGCAGTGCGTCCTGCTCACAGTGTTCAGCTAGATCCGTTCCTGGTATTTACATTTAGTGCAGTGCGTCCTGCTCACAGTGTTCAGCTACATCCGTTCCTGCTATTTACATTCAGTGCAGTGCGTCCTGCTCACAGTGTTCAGCTAGATCCGTTCCTGCTATTTACATTCAGTGCAGTGCGTCCTGCTCACAGTGTTCAGCTAGATCCGTTCCTGCTATTTACATTCAGTGCAGTGCGTCCTGCTCACAGTGTTCAGCTAGATCCGTTCCTGGTATTTACATTTAGTGCAGTGCGTCCTGCTCACAGTGTTCAGCTACATCCGTTCCTGCTATTTACATTCAGTGCAGTGCGTCCTGCTCACAGTGTTCAGCTAGATCCATTCCTGCTATTTACATTCAGTGCAGTGCGTCCTGCTCACAGTGTTCAGCTAGATCCGTTCCTGCTATTTACATTCAGTGCAGTGCGTCCTGCTCACAGTGTTCAGCTAGATCCGTTCCTGGTATTTACATTTAGTGCAGTGCGTCCTGCTCACAGTGTTCAGCTAGATCCGTTCCTGCTATTTACATTCAGTGCAGTGCGTCCTGCTCACAGTGTTCAGCTAGATCCGTTCCTGCTATATACATTTAGTGCAGTACGTCCTGCTCACAGTGTTCAGCTAGATCCGTTCCTGTTATCTTCCTACTGACAGGCAGGCTTGTCTGGTTACAGTATATAAAGCTACCTGAAGAAAATTACAGGTGTTCTTTTTGATCCTATTAGTACCACGGTCAGGCAGCTAGACTATTTACATTTAGTACAGTGTGTCCTGCTCACAGTGTTCAGCTAGATCCGTTCCTGTTATCTTCCTACTGACAGGCAGGCTTGTCTGGTTACAGTATATAAAGCTACCTTAAGAAAATTACAGGTGTTCTTTTTGATCCTATTAGTACCACGGTCAGGCAGCTAGACTATTTACATTTAGTACAGTGCGTCCTGCTCACAGTGTTCAGCTAGATCCGTTCCTGTTATCTTCCTACTGACAGGCAGGCTTGTCTGGTTACAGTATATAAAGCTACCTGAAGAAAATTACAGGTGTTCTTTTTGATCCTATTAGTACCACGGTCAGGCAGCTAGACTATTTACATTCAGTGCAGTGCGTCCTGCTCACAGTGTTCAGCTAGATCCGTTCTTGCTATTTACATTCAGTGCAGTGCGTCCTGCTCACAGTGTTCAGCTAGATCCGTTCCTGGTATTTACATTTAGTGCAGTGCGTCCTGCTCACAGTGTTCAGCTAGATCCGTTCCTGCTATTTACATTCAGTGCAGTGCGTCCTGCTCACAGTGTTCAGCTAGATCCGTTCCTGCTATATACATTTAGTGCAGTACGTCCTGCTCACAGTGTTCAGCTAGATCCGTTCCTGTTATCTTCCTACTGACAGGCAGGCTTGTCTGGTTACAGTATATAAAGCTACCTTAAGAAAATTACAGGTGTTCTTTTTGATCCTATTAGTACCACGGTCAGGCAGCTAGACTATTTACATTTAGTACAGTGCGTCCTGCTCACAGTGTTCAGCTAGATCCGTTCCTGTTATCTTCCTACTGACAGGCAGGCTTGTCTGGTTACAGTATATAAAGCTACCTGAAGAAAATTACAGGTGTTCTATCCCAGCTTAGTGCAGCTACAGGCCATTAGTATGTCTGGAAGGCCAAGAAGGAGAGGCAGACAGTCACAAGCCAATAAGAGAGGGCAAGCAGGCTCTGTGTCTAGTGCTGGTCGTGGAGACGGTGCATCCTCATCAGCACGTGGCCATGGGACACGCTTGGCCTTTTTTTCGGCAGCTGGCCGTGTTGAGCCGCAACATGCGGAAGACTTGGTCGAGTGGATGACCAAGCCGTCCTCATCCTCCTCATCCTCTCTCACCCATGCCCAGGGTGCTTTGTCTGGCAAAGCAGCGGCCTCTTCCCTCAGCTCAATGTCATCAGTGACTCCTTCCCTAGCTCCACCATGTCCTCATGAGGATTCCCTCGAACTGTTTGACCACAGTGTTGGGTACATGCTCCAGGAGGATGCCCAGCGTTTGGAAGGCTCTGATGATGATACTGAGCTCAATGAAGGCAGTAACATGAGCACGGACAGAGGGGGTGCCCAAGAAGGACAGCAATCTGGCAGTCATGCTCCCCCTGCTGCAGCATACTGCCAGGTTTGCTCCAGTGATGAGGAGGGAGGGGATGATGAGGTCACTGACTCAACGTGGGTGCCTGATAGGAGAGAGGAGGAGGAGGAGGAGGAGGAGGAGGTGGCACATCACCAACTAGGCAGGATGCCCTCCAGGGGCCAGCCTAAGGGCAGCACATTGACTGCATCACACCCCAAAGCTCCACATGTGCAGGGCGCTGCAGTCTCTGCGCGTTATTCAAAAAGTTCTTTGGTGTGGGCCTTTTTTGAGACGAGTGCATCAGATCGCACCGCTGCTATTTGCAACATATGTCTCAAGCGTATCTCGCGTGGCCAAAACATCTCCCGCTTGGGTACCACATGCTTGACCAGACATATGTTGACCTGCCATGCAGTTCGTTGGCAAGCGTATCTAAAAGACCCACACCAAAGAACAAAGACGATCTCTCCTTGCTCCTCATCAGCTGAGATTTCCAACCCCACTAGACCTTCAGTCCTCTCTGAGACCTGCAGTGAGAGGAATGAAGGTGTAGAATTAGGTGTGTCACAGCCAAGTACTTGTGGGCAATCTGCTTTTGGTACACCGACGTCAGATTGTACCAGGCAAATTTCCCTGCCCCAGCTGCTGCACCGCCGAAAGAAGTTTGCTCCCAGCCATCCACATGCCCAGCGGTTGAATGCTAGCTTGGCAAAATTGCTAGCACTTCAACTGCTGCCTTTTCAGTTGGTAGACTCTGCCCCCTTCCGTGAGTTTGTGGAATGTGCGGTTCCTCAGTGGCAGGTACCCAAACGCCACTTTTTCTCACGGAAGGCGATTCCGGCTCTCTACCGGCATGTGGAAGGCAATGTCCATGCCTCGCTGGACAGGGCGGTCAGCGGTAAGGTGCATATTACCGCTGACTCATGGTCCAGCAGGCATGGACAGGGACGTTACTTAAGTTTCACGGCGCATTGGGTGACTCTGCTGGCAGCTGGGAAGGATGCAGGACAAGGTGCAGTAGTGTTGGAGGTTGTTCCGCCACCACGCCTCCAAAATGCTGATTGTGACACACCTCTCTCCTCCACCCCCTCCTCTTCTTCTTCCTCCATGGCCTCTTCCTCGGAACCAGCGGTGCTCCGTAGGCGTTCAAGGGGCTACGCAAGTACGCAGGCCAAAAGATGCCATGCGGTGCTTGAGCTGGTGTGCTTGGGGGACAGGAGCCACACTGGGGCAGAGGTTCTGTCAGCTCTGCAGGGGCAGGTTCAGAGGTGGTTGACGCCACGCCAACTTAAGGCAGGAATGGTGGTTTGCGACAATGGCACCAACCTCCTCTCTGCCCTCCGACAGGGACAACTGACCCATGTGCCCTGTTTGGCTCACGTCCTTAACTTGGTGGTGCAGCGGTTCTTGGGCAGGTACCCGGGCTTACAGGATGTCCTGAGGCAGGCCAGGAAAGTCTCTGTGCATTTCCGCCGGTCATATAATGCCAGTGCTCGGCTGACGGACCTCCAAAAGGAGTTTAACCTGCCCAAGAACCGCCTAATCTGTGACATGCCCACCAGGTGGAACTCGACGTTGGCCATGCTGCAGCGGCTGCACACGCAGCAGAGGGCCATAAATGAGTACCTGTGCGACTATGGCACCAGGACAGGGTCAGGGGACCTTGGTTTTTTTTCCCCACGCCAGTGGGCCATGATCAGGGATGCATGCACTGTCCTGTCACCATTCGAGGAGGCCACGAGGATGGTGAGCACTGACAGTGCATGCATCAGTGACACTGTCCCCCTTGTCCACCTGTTGGAGCACACGCTGCGTGGAATAATGGACAGGGCACTTGAGGCAGAACAGAGGCAGGAAGAGGAGGACTTCCTTAGCTCTCAAGGCCCCCTTTATCCAGACAGTGTTCCTGCGTGCCCGCCGATCACACAGGAAGAGGACGAGGAGGAGGAGGAGGAGGAGGAGGAGGAAGATTGTGTCAGTATGGAGGTGGAGCCTGGCACTCAGCATCAGCAGTCTTTAAGGGATCAGTCCCAAGGAACACATGGACTTGTACGTGGCTGGGAGGAGGTGGCTGCGGACGTTGTTGTCCTTAGTGACCCAGAGGACTCCGGACCGAATGCCTCAGCAAACCTACGCTGCATGGCCTCCCTGATCCTGCAAAGCCTGCGTAAGGATCCTCGTATTCGTGGTATCAAGGAGAAGGACCAATACTGGCTGGCAACCCTCCTTGATCCACGTTACAAGGGTAAGGTTGCGGACCTTATCTTGCCATCGCAGAGGGAGCAGAGGATGAAACATCTTCGGGAGGCCTTGCAGAAAGGTCTGTGCAACGCGTTCCCAGAGACTGGGAGGTTACAAACTCCTGTTTCTGGACAACGTGTTGCTGAGGCTTCGGTCAGTCAAAGAAGGAGCGGTGGAGAAGGTGGCCGTCTGACCGATGCGTTCAGACAATTTTTTGGTCCGCAGCCCCAAGGTATGATCGGTTCCAGCAACCATCGCCAGCGTCTGTTTTACATGGTGCAGGAATACCTAGGGGCAAGATCAGACTTGGACACCTTTCCCACCGAAAATCCTCTGGGTTACTGGGTCTTGAGGATGGATCACTGGCCAGAGCTTGCACAGTATGCAATTGAGCTACTGGCCTGTCCTGCATCCAGCGTTCTTTCGGAACGCACATTCAGTGCTGCTGGAGGCGTGGTAACCGATCACAGGGTGCGTCTGTCCACCGACTCGGTCGATCGGCTGACCTTCATAAAAATGAATCAGTCTTGGATCACCACCAGCTACCAAGCACCTGATGCAGATGTAACCGAATAATTTTTTTTGAAATCTCAGATCCCTTCAAAGACTGCCTATGCTGATGCTGAGTGACTATCCCTGAGTAATTATCCTCTTCCTCCTCAATCATCACGCTGATAGCTTGTAAGAACATTTTTTGGTTCTGGGCGCCACCACCAGTGCCTAAGGCACAATTTTTCAGCCCCTGTTTAACAGGGGCGTGTAATTACAATTTTTGATGTAATACTTTGCAGCAGGGCTCGTTCCTGCATTCCAACTAGAGTGTCTGTGAGGGGTTGCAGTGTTGTGGCACCAGCACCAGTGCCTAAGACCCAATTTTTCAGCCCCTGTCTAACAGGGGCGTGTAATTACAATTTTTGATGCAATACTTTGCAGCAGGGCTTGTTCCTGCGTTTCAACTAGAGTGTCTGTGAGGGGTTGCAGTGTTGTGGCACCAGCACCAGTGCCTAAGACCCAATTTTTCTGCCCCTGTCTAACAGGGGCGTGTAATTACAATTTTTGATGCAATACTTTGCAGCAGGGCTCGTTCCTGCGTTCCAACTAGAGTGTCTGTGAGGGGTTGCAGTGTTGTGGCACCAGCACCAGTGCCTAAGGCCCAATTTTTCTGCCCCTGTCTAACAGGGGCGTGTAATTACAATTTTTGATGCAATACTTTGCAGCAGGGCTCGTTCCTGCGTTCCAACTAGAGTGTCTGTGAGGGGTTGCAGTGTTGTGGCACCAGCACCAGTGCCTAAGGCCTAATTTTTCAGCTCCTGTTCAACAGGGGCATGTAATTACAATTCTTGATCTAATATTTCACAGCAGGGCCCTGTGAGGGCTTACAGTGTTTTGGCCACAGCAACACCTAAGGCCCAAATTTCTGCTGAGTATATAGGGCAGGACCCTACTTTCAAACATCTAACTTACAAACGACTCCTACTTGCAAACGGAAGGAGACAACAGGAAGTGAGATGAAATCTACCCCTAAGGAAGGGAAATTCTCTCCTGTAAGAGTTAATATGGGAAAACAATTTCTCCTTTCCACTGATGCTTTCCAATCCTTGTTCCACAAAAAAACCCAAATTTTCAAAAAACATTTTTCATTGGGACAAAAAAGTGAGGTGAAATCTTCTGAAGAGGAGGAAAGACGCAAAACAAATGTCACAGGGGTGATAACCCTTCCCTATGTTTTCCAAAAAGCTTAGAAAAGATTTTTTGGCTGGAGCTAAACACATTAAAAATGTTCAAAATTACAAACAGATTCTACTTAACAACAAACCTACAGTCCCTGTCTTGTTTGCACCGCCTGAATACTGCTGTTCAGAGTATATAGGGACCTTTCCTTATTTTAATTTGGGTGCGGGGTTCCCCTTAATATCTATACAAGACCCAAAGGGCCTGGTAATGGACTGGGGGGTACCCATGCCGTTTGTCTCACTGATTTTCATCCATATTGCCATGACCCGACATGACATTAAACCCGCAAGCAGTTTTAAATGAGATTTTTTCCTTTAAAAATGACATTTGGTGCAGGGACTGTTCTAAACATGGGAAACACGCGTCACATGACAGGCATACTATAGACACCCCCCAGGTACGATATTTAAAGGAATATTTCACTTTTTTTTTTTTACCTTAAGCATCATTGAAATCACTGCTCCCGAAAAAACGGCCGTTTTTAAAAGTTTTTTTTGCATTGATACATGTCCCCTGGGGTAGGACCCGGGTCCCCAAACCCTTTTTAGGACAATACCATGCAAATTAGCCTTTAAAATGAGCACTTTTGATTTCGAACGTTCGAGTCCCATAGACGTCAATGGGGTTCTAACGTTCGTGCGAACTTGCGGTCCGTTCGCGGGTTCTGGTGCGAACCGAACCGGGGGGTGTTCGGCTCATCCCTATACAACACCAATTTTTTTGTACTGGATCCGTGGAAGCTATTAAGTTTGCCCCATGAGAGGATACCCCAAGATAGGATTTTGGAAAACATCCACAGCCGCTGTCGGTTGGTCGGCTACCCGGCAAGGAGTCCTGACGCATCGGCCTAGCGGTGTCTTTTGGAGTATCCCTGTGGTGGTTCACCCACATCTGCTAAGCTTGTTTTGACCCCCCTGAATAAGGGTGGTCACAGGCTTTCTGGTAAGCCTTCAATTTATTTATTCGGTGGTAGGCTAACGCTGAACAGTGAAGATTTATCCCTGAAATCTGCATAGAACTACTAGCAGAAACAATTCACAGAATGAATAATACAATGTCCCATGCTAAGATGGTAGCCATCGATCAAAATCAAATTCCAAAATTTGAAAAACTTTGGCATCCTTGGATAAAACAACAGTTCCTGTCAAACTACTGGGCTGGGGGGCAGGCACCGAGACATCAGACCAGGCAGACCCAGGTACTGGAACTTCAGACTGGGCAGTAGGCAGGTGCAACCGATCTGATTGTATGGCTTCAGAATTCTGTCAGGGGATGTTATACACAACATCCAATGCAGGTGATCAGATCGCTGGGCTGCACCAAGGAATCAGGGACAAACGAGAAACTGAATAAAAAAAGTATGTTTATTATTAATGATAAGGACACACGTGAAATCAAGACAGCAAACCAAAAATAAGTAAATGGTGAAAACACAGCAAACCCCCAAACCCACCTAACTATCTATCTAACTAATATAATACACAAGCAAGGAAACAAATATGAAATAAAAACTAAGGCATGGGCCAAGGCGACAAGGGAACAGAAACCAGGAATAATAAAGCAGACCAAGGAGCAGGGAACAGGAAACAGGACTCAAGGTCAGGATACAAACAGGAACAAGAGCAGGTACTGGCAGGGACAAGGGCTAGCAGAGCAATTCTGAAGCACTGAGGGCGGGTTTATATAGTCCAGCAGACCCATGACAGGTGTGCTGATGACAAGTCTGCAGTCCGGGCAGGGAGACACCCGCTGGTGGCCACTGGAATTACACCCTTTTGGTGCTGAATGTAATAGTGCCACCAGCAGGAGAAACCGGAGATGACACCGTTCCTGACATCTACTAGTAAATAAAGCAATGTAAGCTACCATTGTCTATGAAAAAAATATGCCAAAAGAAACACCTCTTCAATGCAATGTAACAACTGAATGAATAAATCATTTGCCATCAGAAGCAGTGAACATGTGCATCTTTTACTGAATTACGTTGTGCTAGTTTGTTTATTTTCCTTTCTTTGTTATCACCAACATTTACTTTTATCCACATCATAATCTTTTCTGTTGAAGAGGTTGTAGATGTTTGTTGTGTATGTAAGAACAAAGGCATAGAAAGCAAACATGGGCCTTCTGTAAACTCCCGATCCTAACTAACTAAAACCTCATTTTGGACAAACAAAAATGAAGGTTATTATTTCATATAATTAGGTACATATTTGATAAAACATAAATATTTAATCAATTTTAATGAATATATTATTAAAATATAAAATAAAATGAATACTCAGTAGTACTGTGATACTGGGTAAGCCTCACAGAACTGCTTTCTTTTTTAAAGTTATGTTTTCTTTTGTAAGAACTCTAGTCAAAATATTAATATTAAAAAGGGCATTACCTATTAAAATATAAAATAATAGGCAATTACAATACCCACAAATAGAGATGGGTGAAGCAAGCAGAGTTCATCCATAGATGAAAGAGGGATTCCAAGTCCATGGATAATTCAACTTCTTGATCATGACCTTGCTTATTTGAGATTATGATATAGATATCTCTGTACCTTTAAAGTCCCAAAAATTTTGTATGTGTAGTATAGTTCCCTTGACATTAGCAGGGTTGTTGGTACAAGTCCACTATAAGGAAGGAACCATGGGGAAGACTTATGGGAATCAGGAAACCACTTTTAAAGTAAAGGGGTCCCATTAGCCACCCAGAATTATATAAACATTGTCCTCCTACATAATCCCAAGTCAATAACGTCAACCACTCATGTTTCAAATGACAGTTCCCCAGTCAAATGTTAAATGTCAACAAACCAAGTATGTTGGCTCACATTTTGAGGCCAACCGGTTTGTTTACAATTTGAACTAAAGCCAGTAGGGGGTTGGAAAGCTGTCACTAAGTGGAGGTAGCGATACTGCCATAAACTGAATGACTTTTTCTGCAGCAATAAGAAGTTTGGGCTGGTGGGCAAGCTGGTCAAACCAGTAGATTTACATATTTGGCAACTTTAAACAGCCTTGATTTGGGTTGAACTCATGGCTGAACCAAATCTAAAGCAAATTTTTACCCACAATCAATCCGGAGTTGTCCCCTACAGTACTTCTTCTTCTCCTCCACTAGATGTCCCTAATATTTATGAAAAGTTGGCATCATTCAACCCACTTCCTCTTAGTCCAGGCTGTAATCAAACCACCTCCAGCTTGTAAGTCGCCAGGCTTCCGGCCAAACAGAATTTTATTTTTTGCTTTGGTACCTGTTTCTCAAGGCAGTGGACAGCCACCCATGATATTTGTATTACAGTCCCTTTCCAATAAGCCTAGAAAATAGCTATTGAATTTTTGTGGGGATAGGATTCATCACCTGAATAGCAGAAAAGCAGATCCTGACACCACTTGGCCACAATATAGAATTTGATATCAATTGTTCAGTGATTATTGAAGTTTATGGGAAAACATCTTCAGTATCCACTAGAAGGTGCTAACATGAAATATGTATATCATTTTGTTGGTCATACCTAAGTCTTGTGGTGTATGTTACTATATTGTCCACAAGATGGGGCAGTTAACACATTCCCATGCCTTCTGTTAGTGGGCATGTGAGTTTTTTTCTTCTATCTAATGAACTACTTTTAGCCAGTATTACACTATGGAGCACTTTTATTTTTATTTATTGCCATGGATGAAAAACTGATAGGAGGGTGCATTAAGCGCTGGGAATCCTGGTGGAGAAGTGGAGTTGACCTGGCCTCAATATAAAGTGCATAATGACCTGTATGAAAGTATACAGTGCCTTGAAAAAGTATTCATACTCCTTGAAATTTTCCACATTTTGTCAATTTGCAACTAAAAACCTAAATGTATTTTATTGGGAATTTATGTGATAGACCAACACAAAGTGGCACATAATTGTGAAGTGGAAGGAAAATGATAAATGGTTTTCAAAATTTTTTACAAATAAATATCTGAAAAATTTGTATTCAGCCCCCCTAAGTCAATATTTTGTAGAACCACCTTTCTCTGCAATTACAGCTACAAGTCTTTTTGGGGATGTCTGTACCAGCTTTGCACTAGAGAGTGACAATTTTGCCCATTCTTCTTTGCAAAATAGCTCAAGCTCTGTCAGATTGGATGGAGAGCATCCGTGAACAGCAATTTTCAAGTCCTAAATAAAAAACAAACAATAGTGCGCTACAATTAACTTTCTACTAAGTACACAATATCAGAAATGTGAACAAAAATAGTGATATAATAATTGGGATTATTTTTCACTCATAGTGTCTGAGCACTATTTTAATGGTTGCAGCTTAATGATTTAGCTATTTTCTATTTTAGTCTATTTTTAAATATTCATTTCAGCCCTTTAGTATATTTTTCACCAATTTTCAAGTCTTGCCACAGATTCTCAATTGGATTTAGGTCTGGACTTTGAGTGAGCCATTCAAACACATTAATATGCTTTGATCTACACCATTCCATTGTAGCTTTGGCTGTATGTTTAGGGTTGTGGTCTTGCTGGAAGGTAAATCTCCGGCCAAGTCTCTTGCAGACACGAACAGGTTTTCTTCTAAGATTGCCCTGTATTTGGCTCCATCCATCATCCCATCAACTCTGATCAGTTTCCTTGTCCCTGCTGAAAAAAGCATCCCCACAACATGATGCTGCCACCACCATGTTTCACAGTGGGGATGGTGTGTTTAGCGTGATGTGCAGTGTTAGTTTTCTGCCACACATAGCGTTTTGCTTTTAGGCCAAATCAAATTTTGGTCTCATCTGACCAGAGAACAAAGAGAGAGGGTGCCCCAGGGATTTCATGGGCGAGGGTTGAAGCCAGACAGAGAAGTATAAGGCATATATAAAAGAGTATTACAAAATGTATTAATTTATAAGGCATATAAAATTGCATATAAGGATATTAAAATCACAAGACCAGTGGTTATAGTATGGTAATTTACAGCACATAATTCGGAGTCATTAAATATGTCTCATGGTAAGAGGCCAATCAATATACATGAGTTCAGAGCTCCCAACATGTTTCAGAATATTTATATTGTTAAATTCCTTCTTCAGGGGATGATTTGCGTCAAGCTGTATTGTCTAATGATACAATGGCAAGAAAAAAAATATAAAAGTCAGCCAAATTAATCGTATATGTACGTGATACATGTATGTAAACATATAATTGGGAGAAAGGCATAGGGGAATAAAGATGTGACAAGCATTTTATGAGAATTGGTGGTACTTACGAAATAACCACCTGTGATGAAACATAGTACACATGAAGGTCCTGCTTGGATCATTGGTCTGTGTCTCAAAGTGGCCCCATATCATGGATTATTTGGGAAAGGAGTCTCCAAAGAGGGAGAGAAGGATTGATACTAATAGCACAGACACTCCTAAGCAAAGAAAAAAATGTAATGGGAGTTTGATATGATAAACTGAGATGGAAAGTTTTTGCAAAAAAAGGGAGAAAAAGGCATACATGCAAAGGCTCAATTAATCATATGCATGTGTGACTATTGTCTTATTAGTATAAACTTTAGATGCAGTTTATTTGGCTCTTGTGGTATAAAGCATGTAAGTATGTTAAAGTGAGGTCCCTCACGCTACTAAATAAGTGATAAATAATCCAAACTAAAAATATACAGTGAATGAAACCGCTGCTAGATCTAAAGTGTACACTAAACACAAAAACAGTATATAATAATGGTAGTGATCTGCGCAAATTTCAGGGTAAACTCTAAATCGTGAATGATACAGTGAAATAATCCAAATAAGTGTGTGCAAATCAACACAATCAACTAAATCCAAAATATAATAATTGTATAAATGAATATAAGATAAGTCCAGGTCAGGGCTATCAATTAATGATGACAATCATAAGTGTCCAAAAAAGTGACAAATCTTCTAGATAGACATCAATGTTATAAGATGTGGATCTTAATGACCAAACAGCCATGTAATGCTCACAGAGATCTTACCTCCATGTGGAGAAAAATAAGCCTTAAAACGATATTATGCGGTGGAACTAGGTGTGTGGCATCCATATTTCCAGCCGATGTCTGTGCGGGGGATTCTGGATGTGGATCACAGTCTGTTGAGATCTACCTTCTCTCTATTACGGACTAGGTTGACCTCCAAGTTCTGCAATTCCGTAGTTGACATTCAGCATTCACCATTGGAGAGAGTGAAAGAAAACAAGCCTCCCATGGTGTAATACGTAAAAATATTGAGGAAATTATTAAATGCCAAATGGCTTCTTATATTAAAATGGTTAAAAACAAGCTTATTTGTGTGCAACACATGTGAAACAGGCTCCTTGCATCACTTACGGTTTTTTGAACCTCCGACCATGCCCTACGCATTATGTCACTACAAGTGACTTCATCAGGGGTACCGGATTGGTTGTTGAACAAGCCTATTTATGTGTGCAAACAGGAAGTGGATTGGTGGCCATTTTGTTGAAGAAAATGTCCTCACCATGACGGCGGCCATTTTTTTGGAAGGTGAAGATGAACTAAAGCGGGAACCTTCTTGAGATAAAATAAAGGAGCCATTTTCTTGTATAATCCATCTCCATCATGACAGCAGCCATCTAATAGGTAGGGACAGATGTTGTTGGTTGATAAATATTGTAGATACAAGTAAAGTAAATAAAATAAAATGGAGGCAACAATAATGTGATGGGAAAAAACTCCCTATGCGCTTATTGTCATACAAATAAGGAATGAGTCGAACTATTTGGAAGAATGCGACTAAATTCCATTTATGAATAAAAATAGTGTCTTATACGCTGAACCGCATAAAGTGATTATAAGTGAAAAATGAAAAAAATGCAGAGACATGAATCGTGAGTATAAATCCGGAAATGGTGTAGTGAGCATACAGTATTGAATACATCATATGGAATTGGAGTCAGAAATTACTCAAAAAAACAATTTAAGCCATTTTCCACATTGAGGCCGTCAGGTACAAGGGTGTGTAAAGTGTGTATCTATTTTGATTCTTTTTGACTAATGGACCTGACTTTATGTGCCCCCCTCCATGGTCTACTGTATTTCTCTAAACCCCAATATTGTAGATGTTTAGTCTCATTGTTATGTACTTGTGTGAAATGTCTGGATACATTATGTTTGGGGAAACCTTTAACCACTTGACCACTGGGCACTTAAACCCCCTTAATAACCAGACCAATTTTCAGCTTTCGGTGCTCTCACACTTTGAATGACAATTACTCAGTCATGCAACACTGTACCCAATTGAAATTTTTGTCCTTTTTTTCACACAAATAGAGCTTTCTTTTGGTGGTATTTAATCACTGCTGGGTTCCTTATTTTTTGTGCTATAAAAGAAAAAAGACCGAAAATTCTGTAAAAAATGCATTTTTCTTTGTTTCTGTTATAAAATTTTGCAAATTAGTAATTTTTTCTTCATATATTTTGGCCAAAATTTATACCGCTACATATCTTTGGTAAAAATAACCCAAATCGGTGTATATTATTTGGTCTTTGTGAAAGTTATAGAGTCCACAAGCTATGGTGCCAATCTCTGAAAATTGATCACACCTGAAGTACTGACTGCCTATCTCATTTCTTGAGACCCTAACATGCCAGAAAAGTACAAATACCCCCCAAATGACCCCTTTTTGGAAAAAAGACATTCCAAGGTATTTAGAAAGATGCATGATGAGTTTTTTGAAGTTGTCATTTTTTCCCGCAATTTTTTGCAAAATCAAGATTTTTTTTCTTTTTTTTTCACAAAATTGTCATATTAGCAGGTTATTTCTCACACACAGCATATGCATACCACAAATTACACCCCAAAACACATTCTGTTATTACTCATGTGATGCCACATATGTGAGACTTCTTTTACACAGTGTGGCCACATACAGAGGCCCAACATGCACGGAGCACCTTCAGGCGTTCTGGAGCACCCAGGCCTATTCTGACATTCTCTCCTACATGTAAAAATCATAATTTATTTGCTAGAAAATTACATAGAACCCCAAAACATTATATATGTTTTTAGCAAAGACCCTAGAGAATACAATGGCGGTCGTTGCAACTTTTTATCTCGCATGGTATTTGCGCAGCAATTTTTCGAACAAGTTTTTTAAAAAAAAAACAGTTTTATGCTTTAAAGAAAAAACAAAACTGTAAAGTTAGCCCAATATTTTTGCATAATGTGAAAGATGAAGTTATGCCGAGTAAATAGATACCTAACATGTCACCCTTCAAAATTGCACACCCTTGTGGAATGGCGCCAAACTTCGTTACTTAAAAATCCCCATAGGAAAGCCCATAGGCTTTAAAATTTTTTACTGGTTACATGTTGTGAGTTACAGAGGAAGTCTAGGGCCAAAATTACTCTTGCTCTACCAATCGCAGCGATACCTCACATGTGTGTTTGAACACCATTTTCATATGTGGACGGGACTTACGTATGCGTTCGCTTCTGCATGCGAGCACACAGGGACATGGGGAATTTTTTTTTTTTATTGTTCATTTTACTTTATTTATTTTAGTTTGACACTTTTTTCCAAAAAATACGTTTTTTGATCACTTTTATTCCTATTCCAAGGAATGTTTACATGACAGGCATGACAGGTCCTCTTTACTGTGAGATATGGGGTCAATAAGACCCCACATCTCACCTCTAGGCTGGGAAGCTTGAAATAATAAAAAAAAAGATCCTGGCTTCGATCGTAGCGGTGAGTCGGTAGAAGCACCTGAGGGCGGCGGGGGGGGGGCGTAAGGGAATCGCCGGCTGAAAAAGTTGATATCTGAATGACCAACCCCAACATCTGGGCCTTCCTGATAGGCACAATCAATGATATCAAAAAAATGGAGATTACCCCAAAATGTAAAAACCTTACTCCAACACAGCTACAAGCAATTATAGAGTTACAAAATCACCCTGATCTCATAATCAAACCTGCGGATAAGGGCGGCAACATTGTCCTTATGACCAAGGCTAATTATGAACTCATGGTTATGAACATTCTTAATAATAGAGAATGGTACAGACCGATAGATTCAACTTTAATTGACCACTACAAAATGGAATTTTTGACTATCATTGGTTCTGCCCATCAGGGAGGCCTAATTGACCAGGAACTGTACAATTTTTTGAATATACGACATCCAAGATTGGCTACATTTTATGCACTTCCGAAAGTGCATAAGAACTCTAGCAAACCCCCTGGTGGACCTATAGTATCGGGCATCGGCTCCCTCACGGAAAACGCCAGCCGCTTGGTTGACTCGATACTCATACCACATGTACTAGCATTACCATCGTATATCAGAGATACACTAGATTTGCTTAAACACATTGAAGGAATGGTCGTGCCTCCTGATGCACTACTCGTGACTTTGGACGTCGAGGCTTTATACTTGAGCATCCCTCACGAGTTGGGCATCGAGACAGCACGTACCTTCCTTCGTGAACAAACCCACCATCGGTGGGAATATTGTGAGTTTATTCTGGACTTGTTACAGTTCATACTCACGCACAATTGTTTTACCTTCAAAGAGTCCCACTTCCTCCAGGTACAGGGGGTGGCCATGGGCACATGTTGTGCACCCACCTACGCGAACCTGTACCTGGGGGGCTGGGAACGCACCATCTTTTCGGATGATGAGCTGTCACAATTTACAAGCCAGGCACTTTGTTGGTTGCGTTTTATAGATGATATATTTGTCATCTGGTCAGGGACCACGGAAAGCCTGAATGCATTTACTGAGATTCTGAATCGCAATTCTTTTAATCTCAAATTTACAGTCCTCAGTGATCGATTTCAAATTACCTTTCTCGACCTCACGATATGTAAAGATAGTAATGGTAGCCTGACTTCCACGCTCTTTCGGAAAGAAACGTCAGGAAATACCCTTCTACATGATGCAAGTGTGCATCCACACACATTGATTCGCAGCATACCGTATGCACAGTATCTAAGAATCCGAAGAAATTGCACGCTCACGGAGGAATTTAAGTGTCAAGCTAACATACTTCGTGACCGTTTAAAGGCAAGAGGCTACAGCAAATCCCTCCTTGTTGAGCATATAACAAGGCGTTGCGCCAATCGCGCAACTCCTTGCTATATCAGAACAAGCCTCCTAAATCCAGCCAAGTTACAAGGTTTATTACCAGGTTTTCCCAACACCATACTGAGATACGCAACATCTTGACAGCACATTGGTCACTGATACACAGTGACCCTATCTTGGCCAAATATGTGACCCCCACCCCGGCCATCACGTTTCGCAGGGATGAAAACCCTATGGGACAAACTTACGTCAAGCCACTATGTAGATAACCCCCTAGCCCAGTGCCACTCCAGGGGCATTACGAGATGTGGCAGATGCTCTTTCTGCCCCTGGGTTCACACAGGTACCTCCTTCATATTACCCAATGGGAAGGTCTTCACTCCAAACTTTCACGCTGACTGTGAAACCAGAGGGGTTGTCTATCTAATGACCTGTAGTTGCCGTGCATTTTATGTGGGCAAAACTATTAGACAATTTCGCTCTCGAATAAAAGACCACATTTACTATTCAGGGGGTAAAATGGTTACATCAGTCAGCAGGCATTTGGATCTCTATCACAAATTCGACACCTCAGTGGTTACCTTTATGGTCTTGGCAGTAATTCCAAAAAGCCCCCGAGGTCGAGATTGGGATAATTTGATACTCAGAAAAGAGACACTCTGGATAGAACGGCTAGATGCCACACGGGCCCCAGGTATAAATGAGGCCCAATCATATAAACCCTTTCTTTAATTGTGGGCAGGGGCGTTGCTAGGTCTACAAAAGATCTGGGGCTAGAGCCCATAGCAGCGTAGTAAAGAAAGTCATATGCTTGGGCGGGCATACACATGTATATACAGTAATATACGTGTGTGTATATATATATCCCCAGAGAGCCCCCCACTTACATCAGGGTCCCCAGAGAGCCCCCTTACATCAGGTTCCCCAGAGAGTCCCCCCTTACATCAGGGTCCCCAGAGAGCCTCCTCCCTACATCAGAGTCCTCAGAGAGCCTCCCCCTTTCATCAGGGTACCCAGAGGGCCCCCCCATTCACATCAGGGTTCCCAGAGGCCCCCCTTACATTAGGGTCCCCAGAGAGCCTCCGCCTTAAATCAGGGTCCCAGAGAGCCTCTCCCTTGCATCAGGGTCCCCAGAGAGCCCCCCTTACATTAGGGTCCCCAGAGAGCCTCCTCCTTAAATCAGGGTCCCAGAGAGCCTCTCCCTTGCATCAGGGTCCCCAGAGAGCCCCTTACTTACATAAGGGTCCCCAAAGAGCCTCCCCTCCCCTTTGGGGACCCCTGCAGAGACTCGGGGCTATTGGCCCCAGATTCGGGGCTATAGCCCCAAAAGCCACCCCCTAGCAACGCCCCTGATTGTGGGTATACCCCCTGCTATATCATTAGCCCACTTACGAGTACTTCATATACACCAAAAGGTAGATGAGCTACACACTCTGTGTCCCACCTTCAGTCTTAATCCCTCTCAGTAGTATAGGTGTTTTTTCCTTCCAATTTTATCTCCCTTCCCTGTCTGTTTTTCTCTTTGTTTTCTCTGCTGTGCCACAAATCGTAGGTCGTTCTGTAATTTCAAACCATACCTACATTACCAGTTAAAGTTCTATACATGTACCCAGTGCACTCTTTGGCCTCTCAGCCTAAAGTACCACCTATATGGAGACTATTATTGTTCAATACATTTATTGTATGTACAATTATATAAATGTTCATGTATATTTCTTAGGGGTTTTGGTGCTGGCTGTTTCGGTGTGGTTTAGGACGAGCGCCATCTGGTGGCGAGCTCCTGATCACCATGCGGCCGCCCAGCGTCACTGCACCTGAATCCCTGGTGCTGTGACCCTGTCAATGGCTAGTGCTGGGTCTATCTAACTCCCAGCTGGCCATTGCTGCTCCGTGTGACGTGCGGCCCTACACGTGGGGGGGCGGGCCGCCGAGTCTGTGACGGATCTCCTCACTGAGGGACGCGCATGCATAATGGGAGCTTCTGGCCGGTCCGGATGACGTCACGTTGGCGCAGCCGATTGGTTGACTACGGACGGGACGGGCATTCAAAAAGCACAGCGTTTTACTACTGCTCACTACCCGCTCCAGCTCACGTAGGACACTACACGTCGCTATCCTTCTCCCCCTGTAAACCAGGTACCTCTTACTATAAGCGCAATTGAGATATGGGCCATTGGATATTCCTGTCGTGGGTTTGATTTTTTGTCTTCTCCTTCTCCCCCCCTCTTTATTATTGGCATTACAGGTGGATATAGTACTTAGTTATGGTATTCTTATAATCACTGACTACGTGAAGCTGGGTCTATTTGCCTCCATTTACAAGAGATACATATATATACCCTCTAAAATAATGAAAGTATTGGTGAGTCAGTGGTTCGATTTTGTACTTAAACTACCCCCTATCTTCATACTATTCCTCATTGAAATGACCTCTATGTTTCTGTGTAGGTCTTAATATATGTCCCCTAGAGCTTCATTGGATTTTCCACGTGCGGTAATATTATACACCGTGTGCTGTGTTTACAATCTGCGCGGATCATTTTATGATTTGCAATGTTCATACTTAGTAAGTCAATACTGTTTTTTTCTTTTTCGTCCCCTCCCCCTGTCCTTCCCTTGTCCTTGTTTCGTTCTCTTCTCTTCTTCTTGTTCTGCGTTCCTACATTTTGTTGCCCTGTCCCAATATATGGTCCATGCTTGGACACATAAACATTTTTCCTACTCTGATACCTCCTGGGAATACAATTTAAGACTTTGTTTTGCACGCCCCGTGGTGATTCTTTGCCGCCCCCTCCTGGCGCTTCGTCTTTCGCTGCGTTGATCCAGCCAGCACCTGCCCCTTCTGTACAAATATTTTAACTGTATGATTATTTTTTCTGCAATGTCTTATATGATCGCTTATGGTGATGTATTTTAATTGTATGTTATGCATTTTGTTAGCCACGCCACAGTGTTCGCTCCTGAAGAAGCGTGAAGACACGCGCAACTAGTCGAGCATCAATACCAGTAGGTCTAACTTTTTACCACAAATGCGTTATTTTACATACACCATACACAATTTATAATGGTGGAGGGGTCCTTGCAGACATTGCAAGGCCCACTTTATAAAGGTACTTTATGTCATGTCATAGACCCCCTTGCAGAGATTTCTCCTACCTTCCTTTACCAATAATGAAAGGGGAAATTTCTTTAGTTGGAAAATGGACAAAGATAAATACCTGACAAAGGTTCTAACCCTTCCCTGCTCTATTCAGGATTAAAAAAAACTTTGGCTGGAGTTGGCCTTTAAGAGACTCGCATTCAGTTACGTGCATTTCCTTGACTTTTCATCAAAGGATCATTTAAATCCACCACATTTACCACCAGCAAAATGTCAAATAATAACATAGCCTAGTAACTGATATACTGTATATATAGTATATATTTTCATTTTTATTGCATGTTAAAGCAATACCATCCAAATGACTTCTCTGTCTCTAATGATGTCCTAATAATATGCATAGTGAACATAGATTTAGTATAATCCACATCATCACCATAACCGTTATCACCTGGCTGCATTTTGATAGAAATGTTGATGGTATTTCCATAGTGAATTCATATATTTTAATTTATATCTTGCTTGGCATATCAGAGATGGCGCTTCACATAATTTAAGCAGAAAGTTGATTTATACAGTGACATTTGTGGAGACGGAATGTTTGCAAAAGATTGCCCTTTTAAGTGACGTAGACTTACCAGATTCTCAGATGTTCATAAATGAGATTTTTTTTTACCAACTGTAACTTAGCTTTCAGTAAGCATAAATGATATCAGGAGCAAAAAGGAGACAAGATAAAATTTATAGGCTACCTGAAACAGCACAGCTGAAAGCAAGGAAAAAAATTGAATTAACTTTGTAAGCTGAAAAGCTGCAATGAAAAATGACTGGAGGACAAGATAGGAAACAAAAGAAGCGACATACAGTATTTATTTGAAACTAAACAAGCAATGCTAAGTTCTTTATTGCAATAAAAATTATGATCTACTCATTTGATATGGGTATAATAAAATCAGTAAATATTATTATAATGAAATGAACTATGGGCATAGAATATGTTATAAAAAAACATGGCATATGGTTTTATGGATAAGGCTGTGTCTCATTTTCTATTAATATAGTTTATAATGAAAGTTAGCTTCTCCTATTCATTAAATTCATCACAGTGATTGTATGAAGAAAAAAAACAGCATGGCCATATTTCTTTTTGTCAATTTCCATTGTGTATATTTTACCTTTATGATATATTTAAATGTCTTGTCAAGCTTTCTCATAATTTCAAAATGATACCAATATTCTCTTTTACAGATCATTCAGTTTTGGCACTGACATTTTGGCAGAAATACTTCCCAGCAGAAAACTGTTAGGTTCCAGTGTTCATAAGGTACTGTAAATCTAAGCATTAGGCATTAATCTGGCATTAGATTAACCCTTAATCTTAATTAAGTACTGTAAATCTAAGCATTAAGGGTTAATCTGGCATGGTGAAGTTATGGCTAGGCTTAGGGTCAAAGCCAGTGGTGGCCTGTCCATTAGGGTTGCCCGAGCGCTGCCCTCTCTATCCACGGCCACCATCCCTCCACCTTCTAGCGATGCGGCAATTCGATGCTCTATCCATCGCCCCTGCCACCCCCTATTCATGTGTCTGGCCGTTTTCAAGATGCCGGGCGCCTGAATTGGGGTGTATTTTTGAAGCACCTGATTAGAGCCAGAGGCTCTAATAGGCTTGAAAACAGGGTGGGCTTGTGATGCAGAGCATTGTGCTATGAGCCCACCCTGGGGTTACAACAGGGAATGAAAATTTGCTGTTGCAACACTGATCCTCCTCCTGGCCAATCGGGAAGTGGTTCTGATACCCGTCACTTGATTGGCTAAAAGGATAGGCGATCCTTTTGGATGCCTAGGAGGAGGGGAGGAGACGCACAGTGAAAGCAAGGAGGAGAAGAAGACACAGGAGCCGCTACCCAATGCATGCCGCTGCCTGATGTCCGCCGATGCCCCGAACCCCGCCACTCTTTGATGTCTGCAGCTGCCCGATCCCTGTTGCTGCTCAATGCCTGCCACCTTGATGGGGTAAGTAGACCAACCGGCAGACAGTGATGGGGGGTGGGGGGCTTTGAGGTTCCGTGGGGGTGGTTGTTTGCTGCCCCCCCAAACAAAAACCACGAGCCGTCACTGGTCGAAGCTTATAGTTAGGAGGAGGGGTATGATTAAAAGATAAGTAGGACATGGCGCAACCCCTATCTCTGTAAATAGCCAATGACACGGCTCTTTAACCATGTGAGCCGGTCAAATGTAAATGCAGAAATGCCGGTAATCACCTCTCCTTGCCTCACACTGATAGAGTGTGTGTCCAGGAGTGCCGACCAGCGGTATCTCCTCGCAGGTGAGACCAGGGCAGGTAATCAGGGCACTGATCATCAGTGCCCTGATTATAGGGAAGCCCCAGCAGTGCCCATTCGTGCCAAAATCAGTGCCCATCAGTGCCACCAATCAGTGCCCATTAGTGACACCAATCAGTGCCCATCAGTGATACCAATCAGTGACTCTTTAGTGATGCCAGTCAGTGCAGCCTTTCAGTGCTCATCAGTGCCTGCTCATCAGTTCTGCTCATCAGTGCTGCCCATCAGTGCCCATCAGCACCGCCCATCAGTGCCCATCAGTGCTGCCTATCCATGCCGCTTATCAGTGTCCACCAGTGCCGCCCATCAGTGCCCACCAGTGCCACCTACCAGTGCCCACCTGTGCCACCTATTAGTGCCCATCACTGCTCCCTATCAGTGCCACATATTAGTTCCACCTGTCAGTGCCCATCAGTGTGGGATATTAGTGCCTCCTCATCAGTGCCACCGAATCAGTGCCCATAAGTGCCACCTCATCAGTGCCCATAAGTGCCACCTCATCAGTGCCTATCAGTGCAGCCTATCAGTGCCTATCAGTGCAGCATCATCAGCGCACATCCGTGAAGGAGAAAAATTACTTATTTACAAAATTTACTGACGTAAACTAAGAAAAACTTTATTTTTTTTCAAAATTTTCAGTCATTTTTCTTTTTATTTGTGAAAAATAAAAAACCCAGCAGTGATTAAATACCACCAAAAGAAAGCTATATTTGTGTGAAGAAAATGATTTAAAATTAATTTGGGTACAGTGTTGCAGGGCTGCGCAATTGTCATTCAAAGGGCAACAGCGCTGAAACCTGAAAAAAGGCCTGGGCAGGAAGGGGGTGAAATTGCCTTGTATTGAAGTGGTTAAGGGGAGTTTACGTATTTGTCTTAGAAGTGCAGGGGGCACTTTTTTTTAAGTTTTTACTCTAGCAACAGGGTCATTTTTAAATAGGTATAGACCTTAACTAAATGACATACTGTACAATTCGTTAAAGCTTAGTGTGTATAGACAACATTTAAAAAAAAAAAATTTTACTATATTTTTAACTTTTGTTGCATTTTAATGCTGTCATTCTCTTGTGGTCTGTTTGCAGGTTCTGAGCAGTAAATAGCTTTGGGAACCAAAGAAGATGCTTGCATATGTAAGCAGAAAGTATAAATATAGCTGTTTACCCTTATATGTATGAAGAGGATAAATAGGCTTATTTTCCCAAACTAAAATATAATATATAATCACATATACTGTATAACAGGTAATGTGCATTGATTATGGTACAATAGGCAGTTGTGATCATAGCTTTCGGTTGTTATTATAAGATGTCTTTATGGAAACTGTACTATTAAATAAACATTAACTCACCAAAACGTGACTATTTTCAGATGGTAGTTAGTGTCAACTTATTTTCCTTTATTTTATATTTCATTGGAAGTAAAAGTAATAAAAATGTTTTAGAAAGTAGATTTGATATATTTTTTTCTGTCAAACTAATAACTGGTCCTTGTCATTTTTTTTATAGTCTGTTTTGTAAATGTGATACTTAAGATTTCAATTCTTTATGTTAATAAGACCCTTCTTGACTCTAGCTAAGTTAATTCTAAAAAAATGTTTACAAGCACAGTTACTGTTATATACAGTTTTATTCTAGCTATTTGGCCAGTTGTGTTATATTGCTTTATTTAGGATACTTTTGCAGCAGCTATTTATTCAGGCTGTTATCTTCACAAGACATTAAGCAGCCACGAAAGCCAAATTTGTAACAACTTTCCTAAAAAGTTTAGGTCACAGAATAGACCAAAAGTCAGTCCAAGTGGGGAGAAAATGTGTTTATTAGAGTACGGCTCAAGGCACTTACAATATAAGGTAGTGATGGTGAACCTTGGCACCCCAGATGTTTTGGAACTACATTTCCCATGATGCTCAACTACACTGCAAAGTCCATGAGCATCATGGGAAATGCAGTTCCAAAACATCTGGGGTGCCAAGATTTGCCTTCACTGATATAAGGTAACATACTGTACAGAAGGTCCTGCACAGGGCATTCCTGCACAGGTAAAATACATAACTCTCCTCCGATACCCTGATTGGGCACTAACATAATAAACCAACTTCATATATGCCAATACAATTGTACAGTATGTCATCTGAATATAGTTGTATAATTCCCTCATGAGATTACATTATCATATTATTATTAATGATTAATTTTAGGAATTCTTCTCAAGCAGCTATGCCTCCCTAAATGCACCCACATTACTAATACAGTGTATAGAATGTAAGAGCCTTTACCTGAAAGGTTTTATACATTATGCAGACAATTCATTTTGAGGTTTCAGCCTTCTTGTTACCACCCCATAAAACGTTCTAGTGTAATAATTGGACATACAGATGGCCACTTTATCTTTAACCACCATTTACTACATTTGGAACCTAGATACTTGAAACCATTTAGTTAGGTTTTTTGCTTGCTAGCATGAAGGTGTGGCAGGAACCTATTTTTTGTTTTGTATATTGCCCTTCCGTATTCCTTTTTTGCTAGTTTCATGCAAATCAAAGTAGCTGCCAAAGGACAATGTGTAATGCACTAATGTAATGTAATGATGTATAAAGTAAAATAGCACATTTTGGAAAACAGATTTCACTTACTGTATTCAGATCAAATAAAGTTTTGGATTGGTTCAAATGAATGGTTAAATTCTTATTGAATTAAACTGTGTGTTTTATTAAATAAGCCTGTGAGAAGAGATGAGCGTCAGGTTTGGATTGATGGTGAGTTTGACCCAACATATAGCTGTTCAAGGTTTTCTGGACTGGTGAACTAAAGGGCCAGACTTGGCCATTCATCCACCATTAAATAAATCTTTCTGGCCCACTCCCACCAGCTTGTTTCACATAGTAAACTAGGCGGTGGATTTTCAACATGATGAAATTAAACAAATATGGTCATGACAATATTTAGTCAGTGACCTCAGCCAGGTTTACATTCCAGCAGCACAAAAGAACTGTCAGTTGTGATGAGTCTGAGAGGAGAGGTTCATTCTGTATGGGTTGTCATATTCCTGTTATCAGGTCACTGGGGTATCATTTATCGTGATTGACAATGGATCTACATCACTGGACTACAAGATTGAAAGATATTTTTCTTTACATTGTACTTTTGCTCCATGGATGTGGGGATCTGCAAGGAAGAACTCTGGAAGCACTCTATAGAATAAGGGGGGCCCAAATATCTGCCCCCTAACATGAAAGAGTAATGTCCCGTACACACAGTCGGATTTTCCGATGGAAAATGTGTGATAGGACCTTGTTGTCGGAAATTCCGACCATGTGTAGGCTCCATCACACATTTTACATCAGATTTTCCGACATAAAAGTTTGAGAGCAGGCTATAAAATTTTCCGGCAACAAAATCCGTTGTCGGAATTTCTGATCGTGTGTACACAAATCCGACGCACAAGGTGCCACGCATGCTCAGAATAAATAAAGAGATGAAAGCTATTGGCTACTGCCCCAGTTATAGTCCCGACGTACATGTTTTACGTCACCGCGTTCAGAATGATCGGATTTTCCAACAACTTTGTGTGACCGTGTGTATGCAAGACAAGTTTGAGCCAACATCCGTCGTAAAAAAATCCTAGGATTTTGTTGTCGGAATGTCCGATCAATGTCCGACCATGTGTATGGGGCATAAGGGATACTTAGTACCTCTTCTTGCTCATTCAAAACTACAATGTAAATAAACACACACATCATTGACTAATCTTGTTTAAAAACACGTCCCATGGTGTAAATGTATTCGCAGTCATGTTGTTCAGCAATGTAGATCCATTGTTAATCAAAGTTAATGATACCTAATGACCTACTGACACAAACGTGATGACCCACCCTGCTGATCCTCACCCACCAGACACCTGCCTGGGCAGCCTGCTGAATGTCATCAAAACCTGACCAAAGGAGGTCACATGCTTTATATATAAACAGAAGCAGGGAATGGAAGAAAGTTAGAGTTATAATATTTTTCTTTTTCCTTTTTTTCTTTCTAAATGTCACTTTTTCTTTAGTATCATGTACAGGTGTGCCACTTGGCGTTATGGCTTAAAGAGGAGCTCCAGGCTCATGCAGAAAAAAATTAAAAGTCAGCAGCTCCGCTCTGCTGTAGGCATCCCCTAAGCATGTTATTTAAAGGAATTGTGTATTTTTAATGTTTCCCTTTAAGCCTTAATAAAAGACCCACTCTCCACAAATGGCACTTTTAAAATTGTCTGCTCCGCTTTGGTACATGCTTCCCATGGCAGTGGCCAAGTTCCCTAGCTATGCCATGATTTGAATCATATAGATTTTAATGGGGTTCAGGCAAAATGTTTGAGATCCACACATTTTAGATTGGGTTCATGTATCCTCTCATGAACTGAACCAAGGGCAGTTCCCTCATTACTACCTGTGAGTCGGTCTTGCTTACCTGACACACTGACAACACTGTGGATTCTTAATGGACTGCAAAGGAAAATGTAATCATGATAAGACAATGCTAAAGTGTTGGGGCTGTATTACTTTGACATTTATCATGACACACACTGCAAACATGCTGAACAGAAAACCTGCTGCTTCTGTGCTATTATGACAGCTATTAAATTGGTTAGGCTTTATATACTGTTTCACTTTTTGTCTCTGTGAAAAATATAAAAAAATATATATACAAAATGGATAGTGTTTTTGCAGCTTTTGTTGGGTAATAAATAAAATTGTAGTTTTACAAGCTGAAAACCTATTATTATCTACACATGCTTCCTGAACATAACTGTATGGTGGAATGAAACAGTTCTGTTTGGTCTACTAAACAATCTTATGTTGGAGAAGGTCTAAACAATGGAATGGAAATGACTCAGAAATAATAAAATGTAACTAGTTCTAGATTTTCATCTTCACGTTATGCATGCTGTCCATTAAGCTAGTATATTTTTACACATTATTATTGTAGGTACATTTTACTTGAATGTTATGACTGTTTTATAAAAACTTTAAGCTTATTAGTTGGCTTCTTTTACTTTTCATCACTGTTTGTATATAATTATCTGCACAATTATAAAATTACTTAGAGATTACATTATCTCCCACTGCTCTTAGTTGACATTATCAACATTCTATAAATACTTTCACCTAAAGACTGTCCTGCAGTTAATTTTCTCAATTGCTCTTGCCAGTGGTGTTGTTAGCCCTGGTCAGGTTTGAATATGAAATAATAGAACACGAAGATCAAAAAAACATACGTACTATATGGAATGCAGTTTTAGTTACGTAATACTCTTGTTTTTTTTCTCTCTCTCTGTATATCTATATATATATATATATATATATATATATATATATATATATATATATATACAGTATCTCACAAAAGTGAGTAAACCCTAACATTTTTGTAAATATTATATGATTTCTTTTTATGTGACAACACTGAAGAAATGACACTTTGCTACAATGTACAGTAGTGAGTGTACAGCCTGTATAACAGTGTAAATTTTCTGTCCCCTCAAAATAACTCACCACACAGCCAATAATGTCTACACCGCTGGCAACAAAAGTGAGTACACCTCTAATGCCCCGTACACACGGTCGATGGAAAATGTCCGATCGGAGCGTGTTGTCAGAAATTCCGACCGTGTGTGGGCTCCATCGGACATTTTCCATCGGATTTTCCGACACACAAAGTTGGAGAGCAGGAGATAAAATTTTCCGACAACAAAATCCGTTGACGGAAATTCCGATCGTGTGTACACAAATCCAACGGACAAAGTGCCACGCATGCTCAGAATAAATAAAGAGATGAAAGCTATTGGCCACTGCCCCGTTTATAGTCCCGACGTACATGTTTTACGTCACCGCGTTTAGAACGATCGGATTTTCCGACAACTTTGTGCGACCGTGTGTAGACAAAACAAGTTTGAGCCAACATCCGTCGGAAAAAATCCTAGGATTTTGTTGTCGGAATGTCCGAACAAAGTCCGACCGTGTGTACGCCCTATAATGCCCCGTACACACGGTCAGATTTTCCGATGGAAAATGTCCGATCGGAGCGTGTTGTCGGAAATTCCGACCGTGTGTGGGCTCCATCGGACATTTTCCATCGGATTTTCCGACACACAAAGTTGGAGAGCAGGAGATAAAATTTTCCGACAACAAAATCCGTTGTCGGAAATTCCGATCGTGTGTACACAAATCCGACGGACAAAGTGCCACGCATGCTCAGAATAAATAAAGAGATGAAAGCTATTGGCCACTGCCCCGTTTATAGTCCTGACGTACATGTTTTACGTCACCGCGTTTAGAACGATCGGATTTTCCGACAACTTTGTGTGACCGTGTGTAGACAAAACAAGTTTGAGCCAACATCCGTCGGAAAAAATCCTAGGATTTTGTTGTCGGAATGTCCGAACAAAGTCCGACCGTGTGTACGCCCTATAAGTGAAAATGTCTAAATTGGGCCCAAAGTGTCAATATTTTGTGTGGGCACCATCATTTTCCAGTACTATACTAAAAGTGTCCCTCGCGCTACTAGGGGTAGAGGTAAATCTACCTAATTATTATTATTATTATTATACAAGATTTATATAGCGCCAACAGTTTACGCAGCGCTTTACAATGTATAAGGGGGACAACACAATTACAGTACAGTTCAATACAAAAGGTACAGGAGGGCCCTGCTCGTAGAGCTTACATTCTAAAGGGAGGGGGTGGTGGTACAAAAGGTAATAGCTGCAAAGAATGATTTGATGGGGGTGGCTCAGGGACAGTTATGTGCGTGTGGGATAGGCTTCCCTGAATAAATGAGTTTTCAGGGATCTCCTAAAGGTGGACAGGGTAGAGGCTGATCGGACATACTGGGGCAGGGAATTCCAGAGGATGGGAGAGGCTCTGGAGAAGTCCTGAAGGCGAGCATGGGAGGAGGCAACAAGGGAGCTAGAGAGCAGGAGGTCCTGGGAGGAGCGGAGGGGGCGATTTGGGCGATATCTGCAGATGAGGTTGGTGATGTAGATGGGGGTGATGTTGTGAATGGCCTTGTATGTTATGGTTAGCATTTTGAATTTTACACGGTGGTGTAGGGGAAGCCAGTGAAGGGATTGGCAGAGAGGAGCAGCAGTCACGGATCGATTAGTGAGGTGTATTAGTCTAGCAGCAGCATTCATAATAGACTGAAGGGGGGATAGCCTACTTAAGGGTAGGCCATTAAGGAGAGAGTTGCAGTCAAGGCGGGAAATAATCAAGGAGTGAATAAGTTGCTTTGTGGTGTCATTAGTCAGGAAGGGTCAAATTCTGGAGATGTTGCGGAGGTTAAGGCGGCAGGATTTAGCCAGTGATTGGATATGGGGGCTGAAAGAGACGTCAGAGTCAAGGATTACACCCAGGACCCTGGCATGTGTGGAGGGACCAATGGTTGTGTTGTTGATATTAATGGTGAAGTCACAGGAGGGGGACTGTGAAAGAGGAAATATAACAAGCTCAGTTTTAGAAAGATTAAGTTTGAGGAAGTGGTGTGACATCCATACCGATATGTCATTCAGCAAGTTTGAGATCTGTTAGGAGATAGAGGGGGTGAGTTGAGGAGAGGAGAGGTAGATCTGTGTGTCATCGGCATAGAGGTGGTATTGGAAGCCATGGGAGGTTATCAGCTGGCCCAGGGAAGAGGTATAGAGTGAGAAAAGGAGAGGCCCAAGGACGGAGCCTTGGGGTACCCCAACAGAAAGAGGAAGGGGAGCGGAGGAGATGGAGTTGTAAGTGACACTAAAAGTGCGCAGAAAATCACAGAATCACAGAAAAAATTATAAAAAGAATAAATAAATAAACCTGCAGCAAAACCTAATAGTGTTCACAGTACACAAAAAAATAAAAGTAAAGTATATATAAAGTGATCTCGCGCAGAATTAAAAATAATCATTCAAACACATAAAGTGCAATATAAAAAAGGTATACAGTAAGTGCAATCCTCAAAAGGAGTGTTATAAGTGCCAAAGTCTTAAAGTGCAAGTGGTGATAGTTCCACAAAAGAGCACAAAAATTGTGCAAAAAAAATAGCAAGTGCCCGATTCATGTGCAAAATCCTGCAATGTAGGGATTAGGGATGAGCTTCGAGTTTGAGTCAAACTCATGTTCGACTGGAACGTCGGCTGTTCGCCAGTTCGCTGAACAGCGAACATTTTGGGGTGTTCGCGGCAAATTCGAAAGCCACGGAACACCCTTTAAAAGTCTATGGGAGAAATCAAAAGTGCTAATTTTAAAGGCTTATATGCAAGTTATTGTCATAAAAAGTGTTTGGGGACCTGGGTCCTGCCCCAGGGGACATAGATCAATGCAAAAAAAAGTTTTAAAAACCGCCGTTTTTTCAGGAGCAGTGATTTTAATAATGAAACAATAAAAGTGTAATATTCCTTTAACTTTCGTACCTGGGGGGTGTCTATAGTATGCCTGTAAAGGGGTGCATGTTTCCCGTGTTTAGAACAGTCTGACAGCAAAATGACATTTCAAAGGAAAAAAAGTCATTTAAAACTACTTGCGGCTATTAATGAATTGCCGGCCCGACAATACACATAAAAGTTCATTGATAAAAATGGCATGGGAATTCCCCACAGGGGAACCCCGAACCAAAATTTAAAAAAAAAATGATGTGGGGGGTCCCCCTAAATTCCATACCAGGCCCTTCAGGTCTGGTATGGATATTAAGGGAATCCCCGGCCAAAATTTTAAAAAAAATGGCGTGGGGTCCCCCTCAAAATCTATACCAGACCCTTCAGGTCTGGTATGGATTTTAAGGGGAACCCCGCGCCAAAATTAAAAAAAAATGGCATGGGGTCTCCCCAAAAGTCCATTCCAGACCCTTATCTGAGCACACAACCTGGCAGGCCACAGGAAAAGAGGGGGGGACGAGTGAGCGCCCCCCCCTCCTGAACCGTACCAGGCCACATGCCCTCAACATTGGGAGGGTGCTTTGGGGTAGTCCCCCAAAACACCTTGTCCCCATGTTGATGGGGACAAGGGCCTCATCCCCACAAGCCTTGCCCGGTGGTTGTGGGGTCTGCGGGTGGGGGACTTATCGGAATATGGAAGCCCCCTTTAACAAGGGACCCCCAGGTCCCAGCCCTCCCCCTGTGTGAAATGGTAAGGGGGTACAAAAGTACACCTACCATTTCACAAAAAAAGTGTCAAAAATGTTAAAAATAACAAGAGACAGTTTTTGACAATTCCTTTATTTAAATGCTTCTTCTTTCTTCTATCTTCTTTCTTCTATCTTCTTTCTTCTATCTTCTATCCTCCTTCGGTTTCTTCCTCCATCTTCTTCTGGTTCTTCTGGTTCTTCTGGTTCTTCCTCCGGTGTTCTAGTCCGGCATCTTCCTCCATGGCGCCGGCGTCTTCTTCCCCTCTTCTTGGGCCGCTCTGCATCCACCATGATCCACCATCAAGTCCCCGTACGTCAGAGGGGGCGGGGTCACCAGGTGGCCCACCCTCCATTATTTAGGAACCGTCAGAAGAGGAGAAGCGTCACAAAGCGGGAGCCTCCCATCATGGTGGATGCGGAGCGGCCCGAGAAGAAGGGAAGAAGACGCCGGCGCCGCGGAGGAAGATGCCAGACGAGAACACTGGAGGAAGAACCAGAAGAACCAGAAGAAGAAGAAGATGGAGGAAGAAACCAAAGGAAGATAGAAGATAGAAGAAAGAAGATAGAAGAAAGAAGAAGCATTTAAATAAAGGAAATGTCAAAAACTGTCTCTTGTCATTTTTAACATTTTTGACACTTTTTTTGTGAAATGGTAGGGGTATCCCCTTACCATCTCACACAAGGGGGAGGGCTGGGATCTGGGGGTCCCCTTGTTAAAGGGGCTTCCTGATTCCGATAAGCCCCCCGCCCGCAGACCCGCACAAGCACCGGGCAAGGGTTGTGGGGATGATGCCCTTGTCCCCATCAACAGGGGTACAATATGTTTTGGGGGGCTACCCCAAAGCACCCTCCCAATGTTGAGGGCATGTGGCCTGGTATGGTTCAGGAGGGGGGCGCTTTCTCATCCCCCCTCTTTTCCTGCAGCCTGCCAGGTTGCCTGCTCGGATAAGGGTCTGGTATAGATTTTGAGGGGGACCCCACGCCATTTTTTTTAAAATTTTGGCGCAGGGTTCCCCTTAATATCCATACCAGACCTGAAGGGCCTGGTATGGAATTTAGAGGGACCCCCCACGTCATTTTTTTAAAAATCTTGGTTCAAGGTTCCCCTGTGGGGAATTCTCATGCCGTTTTTATCAAAGAACTTTTATGTGTATTGTCGGACCGGCAATTCATTAACCACTTTAGCCCCGGAAGGATTTAACCCCTTCCTGACCAGAGCACTTTTTACAATTTGGCACTGCGTCGCTTTAACTGCTAATTGTGCGGTCATGCAATTCTGTACCCAAACAAAATTTGCGTCCTTTTCTTCCCACAAATAGAGCTTTCTTTTGATGGTATTTGATCACCTCTGCGGTTTTTATTTTTAAGGGCGTAAATTTTTGATTTCACGCCTCACTACCTATCACAGTTTTGAAGGCCATAAAATGCCAAGATGGCACAAAACCCCCCCAAATGACCCCATTTTGGAAAGTAGACACTCCAAGCTATTTGCTGAGAGGCATGTTGAGTCCATGGAATATTTTATATTTTGACACAAGTTGCGGGAAAATTACAAACTTTTTTTTCTTTTTAGCACAAAGTCGTCACTAAATGATATATTGCTCAAACATGCCATGGGCTTATGTGGAATTAGACCCCAAAATACATTCTGCTACTTCTCCTGAGTACGGGGATGCCACATGTGTGGGACTTTTTGGGAGCCTAGCCGCGTACGGGACCCCGAAACCAAGCACCTCCTTCAGGATTTCTAAGGCTGTAAATTTTTGATTTCACGCCTCACTACCTATCACAGTTTTGAAGGCCATAAAATGCCAAGATAGCACAACCCCCCCCCCAATGACCCCATTTTGGAAAGTAGACACCCCAAGCTATTTGCTGAGAGGCATGTTGAGTCCATGGAATATTTTATATTTTGACATAAGTTGCGGGAAGGTGACACTTTTTTTTTTTTGCACAAAGTTGTCACTAAATGATATATTGCTCAAACATGCCATGGGCATATGTGGAATTACACCCCAAAATACATTCTGCTGCTTCTCCTGAGTACGGGGATACCACATGTGTGGGACTTTTTGGGAGCCTAGCTGCATACGGGGCCCCGAAAACCAATCACCGCCTTCAGGATTTCTAAGGGCGTAAATTTTTGATTCACTCCTCACTACCTATCACAGTTTCAAAGGCCATAAAAAGCCAAGATAGCACAACCCCCCCCCCCCAAATGACCCCATTTTGGAAAGTAGACACCCCAAGCTATTTGCTGAGAGGCATGGTGAGTATTTTGCAGCTCTCATTTGTTTTTAAAAATGAAGAAAGACAAGAAAAACAATTTTTTTTTTCTTTTTTTAATTTTCAAAACTTTGTAACAAAAAGTGAGGTCTGCAAAATACTCATTATACCTCTCAGCAAATATCTTGGGGTGTCTACTTTCCAAAATAGGGTCATTTGGGGGGGTTTGTGCCACATGGGCATTCCATGGCCTCCGAAACTGTGATAGGCAGTGAAGAGTGAAATCAAAAATTTATGCCCTTAGAAAGCCTGAAGGCGGTGCTTGGTTTCGGGGTCCCTTACACGGCTAGGCTCCCAAAAAGTCTCACGCATGTGGTATCCCCATACTCAGGAGAAGCAACAGAATATATTTTGGGGTGTAATTTAACATATTCTCATGGCATGTTTGAGCAATATATCATTTAGTGACAACTTTGTACAAAAAAAAAAAATTTGTCTTTTTCCCTCAACTTGTGTCAAAATATAAAATATTCCATGGACTCGACATGCCTCTCAGCAAATAGCTTGGGGTGTCTACTTTCCAAAAGGGGTCATTTGGGGGGGTTTTGAACTGTCCTGGCATTTTATGCACAACATTTAGAAGCTTATGTCACACCTCACCCCTCTTCTAACCACTTGAAGACAAAGCCCTTTCTGACACTTTTTGTTTACATGAAAAAATTATTTTTTTTTGCAAGAAAATTACTTTGAACCCCCAAACATTATATATTTTTTTAAAGCAAATGCCCTACAGATTAAAATGGTGGGTGTTTCATTTTTTTTTCACACAGTATTTGCGCAGCGATTTTTCAAACGCATTTTTTGGGAAAAAACACACTTTTTTAAATTGCACTAAAACACACTATATTGCCCAAATGTTTGATGAAATAAAAAAGATGATCTTAGGCCGAGTACATGGATACCAAACATGACATTCTTTAAAATTACGTACAGACGTGCAGTGGCGACAAACTAAATACATTTTTAAAAGCCTTTAAAAGCCTTTACAGGTACCACTTAAGATTTACAGAGGAGGTCTACTGCTAAAATTACTGCCCTTGATCTAACCTTCGCGGTGATACCTCACATGCATGGTGCAATTGCTGTTTACATTTGACGTCAGACCAACACTTGTTTGCCTTTGCGTGAGAGCAGGGGGGGACAGGGGTGCTTTTTGTTTTTTGTTTATTTTCTTTATTTTTTTTGCTTTTTTATCTTTTTTTTAAACTGTTCCTTTCATTTTTTTTAATCATTTTTATTGTTATCTCAGGGAATGTAAATATCCCCTATGATAGCAATAGGTAGTGACAGGTACTCTTTTTTGAAAAAAATGGCATCTATTAGACCCTAGATCTCTCCTCTGCCCTCAAAGCATCTGACCACACCAAGATCAGTGTGATAAAATGTTTTCCCAATTTCCCAATGGCGCTGTTTACATCCGGCGAAATCTAAGTCATGAAATGCTCGTAGCTTCCAGTTTCTTAGGCCATAGAGATGTTTGAAGCCATTCTGATCTCTGATCAGCTCTATGGTCAGCTGGCTGAATCACCGGCTGCATTCTCAGGTTCCCTGTTGAGACAGGAGAGCCAGAGAAAAACATGGAAGACGGTGGGGGGGGGCATTCCCTCCCATTGCTTGTAAAAGCAGTCTAGAGGCTAATTAGCCGCTAGGATTGCTTTTACATGAAAGCCGACCTCTGGCTGAAAAGAATGATACCAAGATGATACCTAAACCTGCAGGCATCATTCTGGTATAACCACTCAAAGTCCAGCAACATATCAGTATGTTGCTGGTCCTTGTTGGGCATATATTGTAAACTTTTTTTTCATGCAGCCTGTGGGCTGAACGAAAAAAACAGATTGATCAGTGGGTATGCCCACCATTAGAATACCTCCCTTCATCCACCCACTTCTAATGATGGGCATACATGCACCATATATATATGCCGAAGCATGGGGGCATCCGCCCCAAAAGGTAGGAGAAAATCGCTCCTCCGCCCCTGCTGCCCCCATGCTTTGGCATATATGCTCTTTTTTTAACTGTGGTGGTGAAATCACCTCCTACAGTGCTGGAGTCACGGCTTTATGTATCGTGGGAGCAAACGATGTTGCTGTCAAGATAAATAAATCCGCGCTGCAACTGAATGGCGTACCTGCTAAGCAAATGATGGTTAACAATAAAACAAAGTAACATTACAGTATAACAGTAAGACTTACCATACCTGCAAAGCAAATACAAAAAAAAACATAGTAAAAAATAAAACATTTAACGCAACCTGTGCCTAAAATATATATATGCCGAAGCATGGGGGCATCCTCCCGCAAAAGTTAGGAGCAAATCGCTCCTCCGCCCTCTGCTGCCCCCATGCTTCGGCATATATTCTGAAGTATGTAACTGTGGTGGTGAAATCACCTCTGACAGCGCTGGAGTCACGGCTTTATGTATTGTGGGAGCAAACGCTGTTGCTGTCAAGATAAATAAATCCACTTTGCAGCTGAAAGGCATGCCTGAAAACAAAAAAATGGTTAACAATAAAACACAGTAAACAGTAAAGTATAAAAAAATTGCATACCTATAAAGCAAACATGATAAAAACATAATAACAATAAAACATTGCAGAATAGAATACAGTAAAAAAAGAGCAGAAAAATATAGAGAGAATAGAGAGAGAACAATAAAACGACAACTATTTTTGTTTTTTTTATTTTATATATTTTTTGTGGTTTTTTTTTTTACTTTTTTTTGTTTTTTGTTTTGTTTTTAACACTTTTTTTTGTAACTGTAACTTTTTTAACTAACCGTTTCCAGGTTCGGGTCTCTCAAAATGTGATGGCATCTTGGGAGACCATGTGAAAGTGTGTCCTAGTCTGTGCAGTGCTGTACCCTACGCTAATACTCAACTAGTGTGTGGTAGCATTCAAAACATTCACCAATGCAAAGACCAGGATTGTCAGGACAGGAGGGACAATAATAGCGGGTGTCACGCCTATATCCGCGCTTGCTGCAGCCACGACATCTTTTTTGGGGGGCTCATTGGGTAGGGGTACTTGGGAGGACATAAAGAAAATGCCTCTCATGCAGCCGGCTTACTGCATTTGGTTGGGGAAGGTGAGGTGGAGCACCGTCTGGAAACAGAAGGGCTCTGACGATCTCTTCCTGGAATTTAAGGAAGGATCCAGTCTGTCCTGAAGCTCTGTATAGCACTTAAGCGTTCAGCAAAGTCAATTGAAATAAATAAACAGACACTTTTTTGTACCAGCATCTGGCCTTACGGGCAACTAGGTACGGTGTCAACAACTGGTCGTTGAGGTCCACCCCTCCCATGTTAAGGTTATATTCATGGATACAGAGGGGTTTCTCCACAACATCAGTCGCCGTAGTAATTTGGACCGTCGTGTCTGTATGAAGGGAGGTAAGAACGAAAACATTCTTAGTATCCCTCCACTTCATAGCGAGCAAATTATTACACTGCAAGCAGGCTCTCTCCCCCAGCCTAAGACAGGAATCTACAAGCCGCTGGGGAAAGCCCCGGTGATTAGATTGCACATGCTCCAATCTAATGATCAAAAAGGTGACTAAAAAGTGGCACGCTCGTGTAATAATTGTCCACGTACAAGTGGTACTCCTTTCCGAATAAGGGTGACACCAAATCCCACACAATCTTGCCAGCGCTTCCTATGTAGTCAGGGCAGTTTGTCGGCTCTACGTGACTATCTTTTCCCTCGTAAACCATAAAACCACATGTATAGCCTGTGGCCCTGTCACAGAGCTTATACATCTTGACCCTGTATCTGGCAAGCTTGCTGGGAAGGTACTGTTTGAATGACAAGCGGCCAGAAAACTTAATCAGGGACTCATCAACGCAGACAACTTGATGGGGAGTAAACAAGTCTGCAAAACGTTGGTTGAAGTGGTTTACAAGGGGCCGAATTTTGTAGAGCCGATCGTATTCAGGGTCTCCACGAGGACGACTGAGTTCATTGTCATTGTAAGCCACCTGTTGCCAAAGATGACTCCAGATGATGACCCAGAGATGTTTCCGACCACCTTTGAAAGAACAGCGGAAAAGGAAAATTGGCAAGAACAATGGGCTGGACTAGTGGCCCCCCTACTATCTGGACATTACCAAAAAGCTTATTTTGACTTGGAGCCTGCGGATGCAAAAAACTATGATCGTTTGAAAATGGAAATATTGGCACGACTGGGTGTAACCCCTTCTGTCCGTGCTCAGCGTGTCCACAATTGAAGTTATCGGCTGAGACCAGGAAATGGCTGCAGCCAGAAACTCTGTCCGGACCAAAAATTGTAGAGTGGCTGATCATGGACAAATTTCTGAGGTCTCTTCCTACCACCTTGCAGAAATTAAGCCGTGGAGATCCGGAAACAGCAGACAAACTTGTAAACCTTGTGGATAGGTACCTAATGACTGAGAATCTGACATCTTCCCTTAAAGACTCACAGACTTTTCAACCCAAGACCAGACCATCCCCAGCTAAGGATAAGACTGCCCCAAGGGATGGAGGTGGAGAGAGTGAAAAAGGGGGAACCAAAGGCATTAGTAAATATATAGGAAAGTATATCATATTTACTTGTTTTTTTTCCCTCTTTTTTACATTTGTTCAGTTAGTCCTGCTTGCCAAGACAAATTATGTCATACAAGAGGGGAGGAGAGAAGAATGGGTTTTCTCAGCTAAGCATACCCTGATACATGCATGTCTGAGCTAAGGCCAGATTGATTCCAGGATGCTTCATTTGCCCTTACTCAAGATGGTCACAACCAGAAATGCTAGGGGTTGTTTTTATCAACAAAATAGAACTTGGAGATATTGATGGATGGAGAGTTTGCTTTGAATATTAAACATTTTAACATTTGTGGTGCTCATATGCTGTAAAGATCTGCTTTAAACCGGCATTTAGGCATTTAGGCAGGCAGTCCACTGATTGTTGTCACCAGGACACGTACTGTTAGGAAAAGATTTTTTGTACAAACATGCTTGCAAAACCTGCAGACTGATGCATTTGGGGAGGGAGAGCTTGGTGGACATTCTCCTGTCATGGTAAAAATAACAGTGAACAGCCAGGAAAACCCATCTTGGTGGATCAACTTTCCTCTGAGAAGAGGAACTAAAGCTGAAGAGTGCAAAATCTGATGCAATCTGTGCATGGCAGCCAATCGGGTTTTAACTTCAACTTGTTCAATTAAGCTTTGTTTGAAACCTCACCAGATTTTGCACTCCAGTTTTAGTAAATCAACCCAAAAGCTTTATTGTTTTAAAACTGTAAGGTTGTGACAGGGTTGCAGCTGGAGCCATCTTTAGGCACCTACAGACATAAGTGAATGTTCACTTGATCTGGCTATTATGGTCAGGTTGGGCAAATGTTTTTTATCTTATTTCTGTAGGTACCTCAAGATGGCTGCAGCTGCAATCCAAACAACCAATTGCAAACATTAGGACTGTGGATACTTCTGTTGGTGTAACTTGAGGGTTGATTTACCATAATTGGAGAGTGCAAAATCTGGTGCAGCTGTGCATGGTAGCCAATCAGCTTCTAACTACAGCTTGTTTATTAAGTTTTGACAAAAAAAAATGGAAGCTGATTGGTTTCTATGCAGATCTGTACCTGATTTTGCACTCTGCAGTTTTAGTAAATCAACCCACTGTGTGTTTGCCACACTATGTTATAATTGGTTATAAGCTTTACTGCTTCCAGCAGCTTTCTATTGATGTGAATAATCACACTGATAAACCAATAGAGCAAAGGGAGCTGGAAAATGTGAAGTCAAGCACCAGATTCCTAGTCTTAAGCTGGCCATACACCATACAATTTTCTTATGCAATTTTCTTTAGATTTACCTTAAACTATGTAGTGCAAGGGGCTGCAAGATTGTATACAAATTGAAATTGTTTAGGTTTGACCTCAAATTATATGGTTTTGGTAAATCTAAAGGAAAGTTGTAAAAGAAAATTGTGTAATGTATGGCCAGCCTTACTGAAACTTGTATGTTAGAATGTTGCAGGTTTAGGGCTCTCATGGCTTTATGGAAAATAACAGAGGGTACAGTGTATGCAGTGCTTAACATGATAGTGCCAGAGTATAGTGAATCAAATGAGTTCATATGTTTTTTAAAGAGTTAAAAAGTACAGCAAGTACAAACAGTGGTACACATGCATTTCCGTACATGTCAAACAAACATGAACTGCCAGCTGTAATCAGTGCTGTTCAGAACCTTTCTTTAAAGAATATAATTCTATCCTATAATTACGGAAAAATTATTTTGTCGTTACCAACTCACAGGCACCAATCTTTGAAGAAATTAAGCTGAATCAGTGTAATTGAATTTTTAATTATACATCATTCAATAAACTATAAATTAGGGTGTTTATATTAATCTGCAGCAGTTTTACAGCTAAGTTGAGTGTCATTTTAATTGCAAACATCTCCCATCTTCATCTTTTTGTGAATTTTCTAAAATGCTGATAACTCTTGTTAAGTTTTACATTGCAGATATAATGTTGAAATAATAGGATACTTTTTAGGCCTTATAACAGTATGCATATACTCAAAGGCTAATATTTTTAAAATGAACTTGTTAGATAGAAATATAGGAGCTGCCAATGCTGGCTTGTTTTTAAAAACTTAAAAGTAGGGGTTTTGGGCAATTTTATTTTATGTTTTATAACCTGATACTTATTTTATTTTTATTTATAGAGTAAAAATATTTTACAAATAACTATTTCCTGATTATGTTTTTAGAATGTGGCTCTCCTGTTGTGGCCTCTTCGCTGTCAAATTTTGCCCATTCATAATAATCAATTGGTGTTTCTAGTAACTTTAATGACCCTGACATCTGCTTCATAGTTGAGCCCAATAATGTCCCTAGCTCTATTTTATATATAATAATTCACAGCCTTGACTCATAAAATAATTTCAGTTTCTGGTTTTCCTCACCCCTCCCACCAAAAGCTTATTGAAAATCTCTAGAAAAGTAAATATCACACAAACTAATAAAGGTAAATTATATAAATAATTCCACTAAGGACTACTAGGGATAATCTTCTCAGTGTGATAATCTCTTAAATGGTGATGGATATAAAGTAATACATTATATTTACCAATGGTTACAGCTATAGCTGCATATATCAGTTGAATACAAATTGTAATGTTTTTAGATTTTTACATATGTAATTCAAAATGTTTTATATACAGTATATGTATTATACAGTATACAGCCTTGGCCAAGTTTTGAGGATGACACAAATATTGATTTTTACAAAGTCTGCTGCTTCAGTGTTTTTAGATCTTTTTGTCAGATGTTACTATAGTATACTGAAGTATAATTACAAACACTTCATAAGTGTCAAAGACTTTTATTGGCAGTTACATTAAGTTTATGCAAAGCGTCAATATTTGCAGTGTTGACCCTTCTTTTTCAAGACCTCTGCAATTCGCCCTGGCATGCTGTCAATCAACTTCTGGGCCTGACTGATGGCAGCCTATTCTTGCATAATCAATGCTTGGAGTTTGTCAGAATTTGTGGGGGTTTTTTTTCACTCGCCTCTTGAGGATTGACCACAAGTTCTCAGTAGGATTAAGGTCTGGGAAGTTTCCTGGCCATGGACCCAAAATTTGTATGTTTTGTTCTCCAAGCCACTTAGTTATCACTTTTGATTTATGGTAAGGTTCATCATGCTGGAAAAGACATTGTTTGTCACCAAATTGTTCTTGAATGGTTGGGAGAAGTTGCTCCCCTGCCCCAAAGCACCCCCCCATGTTAAAGGCATGCAGCCTGGTATGGTTCAGAAGGGGGGGTGCTCACTCGTCCCCAACATTCCTGATCTGCTGGGCTGCATGCTCAGGTAAGGGTCTGATATGGATTTTGGGGGGGACCCCACGCCATTTTTTTTTTGAGTTTTTATTTTGACCCAAAGGACCTGGTATGGATATGGGGGGGTCCACACTGCTTTTTTCACCAATTTCATAGCTGGCAATTCTTTTTTTTTAATTCAGCTGTCAGCAGGGAACCCGTTGACAGCTGATGACTCATCCGTTGTTAAGGACATGGCAGCCGGCTTCCCGGCCTGCTCCTTAGCAACCAGCTATATACAGTGTTTTTAAAGGGGGAATAAAACCACAAAAGGTATGAAAACTGCATGCAAAAATGCATAAAAAATGTGGGTTTAAAAATACAAAACTCACCGCAAAATGTACCTGAAAAATGCATCAACTGCAATTGTGTAGATGTGAACTTAGACTTAAGCTGGGTACACACTGTTCGAAGTTCAGCAGAAGCCAGCAAACTTTTGGTCAATGTGTATACCAGTCTGTCCAACAGTCTGGTCTATTGACTGGCTTTCATCGAAGGGGCATGCTGGGAAACTAGCATCTGATCAGCATTTGCAGCCAAGTGCTGATCAGGGTATTCCGTTGGGGGGTAGTGCCCCTGCTACAATACAACAGCACAGTGGGGTAGATCGCAGCACCAACATTGCTTGTGTTGGAATGGCAATTTGACGGTTTTACTGTTTATTTTGGTGTGTGGCCCTACTGCTTGTGAGTACCTACATTTAGAGCAGACATTTATTCCCTTTCCCTAAGGCAGTGGTTCTCAACTCCAGTCCTCAGGACCCACCAACAGGCCAGGTTTGCAAGATAGCTGAAATACATCACAGGTGATATCACTTGCTGCTCAGTGATTGCAGTATTCTAGTCTGCAACTCCCCAAGGTAATACTTAAAATCTGACCTGTTGGTGGGTCCTGAGGACTGGAGTTGAGAACCACTGCCCTAAGGCCTCATTCACCTGGGTGTACTGATGAATACAAACATACAGAGGGTGATATTTACATGCCTCAGAGGCACGGGTGTTCTGTGCAGTTGTGTACAGTTAGTCTATTCATATCAGTGACAGGCAGATGGCTTCACGGATATTGACAGGTCTACACATGCAACTCTGGGTTACATTCGTGCAGGACCGATGCACGATTCAGATCACAGCCTGACACCTGTGTGAGACCTTAAAATTACAAATCAACATGCAGCTGTGCAAGCTGATATGAACTCATCTTACATTCAGTACATACACTTTTTTTTGCTTTTATATATGATCATTGTTTTCATTTCCTGGTTACATGATGCACTGGTGATACCCCTGCCTCCCAGATGCATCCTTGAAAGTCTTCATCACCAGTACCTTCTCCATCAGATGATATGCACCTTTTCATGTTCCAAGCAGTGAAGTGTGGTTGATTCATCTGCCCTTAGTAAAAATGGCCACTGTGATAAGAATGGGAGGAAAGGTATGCAAAGAATAAAAAGCCTGCTGTTATCTGTTATGTATCTGTTTGTGGATTGCCATTACTAAACATTTCCAAATAGTCCTACCTCTCACCATTTAACAGTCCAACATCCAACATGTCAAGGAAAGCCATTGTTAAATAGCAAGAGGCGGGGCTTAGCACACAAGGAGGCATGGTTTAGTCTCAGCTGGGACACAAGTTGAGGCCTTTATACAGTCTGAGCCTAGGATCCAGGGTCTTACCCAGGTAGTCAATGATTTGAAAGCACCAGAAGGCGCCTGCACTTTTTCAGTATTGTTAATCAAATGACCGTGCATGATGCAGTTAGTCAATAGGACTGATTGTCATTTCTCCAAAATCAGTCATGTAGGGTTGTGCTAGATAATTATTACTGTATTTACTATTTATTCAAATGGTTATATGTTTTATAGTTTTATTTTGTTGTTAACCCTTTTGTGACCAGGGGTCAATGAAACCTAGATGTCCAGAACAAATATTGGCATGTCAGTATGCTTTGGTTAACCTCACAAAGCTCACAATTCTCTAGGAATGAGTGGCACTTACTCATCATTATGTGAATGCGACCCAGTCCTGGAAGAAGCTAAGGTGGCTTTCCCAGACTGACAAGAAGACTTAAAGAAAAAGAATATATTTAGGGATTTAAATAAAAAAATACTGGGGGCTTCTGGAGTAGGTGGGGAAGGAGCCCAATGAATCCTGTGGCTCTGCTTTAAAGGACTTATAAGCTTTTATTTTGTACACTGTTTTAACAGTAACCCTGCTCCACATTTTAAAAGCTGATGCAACGAAAACATTTTTTAAAAGTAATAATCTAATAATGTTTAATACTGTAGTTGTATCATACTATTACAGTGTTAAACAGAGGTACACTCCCATCTTTAGGCTGGCATGGTCTCTGGAAGCTTTTAGTTTTGGTCATGGCTGCTCTATTCATCACATGATCTGTGATAAGGACCCAATCTTTCAGGCACATTGCAGTCTGCTATCTAGTAGTAGACTCTGGTGTTTTTAAACAGGGAACATAGATTAGGGTTCCCTCAGCATAGCGAATTCTGAGGAAAGTTATAATACATATTACAGCCAGGAAAGGTCTCATTATCTGGAGTTTTGTTTGAATGAACTCATTAATCAATTATTGTAATACTTAATTGTATAATTGTCTGGTTTAATTTTCTAAATTATATTTTTATGCCTTTCTCCATTGTCTGTATGTTGGTTAATTCATTTCATTCTTATGAATTATTAGTAGCATTAAAAGGGTTACATGGTAGGGGAAAGGTCACATGCAGTGCTCTCCTTAATAGAAATGTGTTGTGTATCTCCCCCCTCCTGAGCTACATCAGATCAGCACATAAATTACATTGCTGTCCTGGTTAAACAAAGATGTGATAAAACTACATGCAATAGCTTTCAAATCTGATAATTTTCTACCTATACATGTGTGAGAGAGGCAGAAAAATCACACAGAAAGCCTTACTGTTCCAATTTCAGCTTTATCAGCTCAGCATATAAAATGTGCATTGTGAATTTTTGCTAAGAAAATCACATGTACAGATGTTTTTCTAACCTAAACATTAAAATGTATCTAACTTTTCTGACCCTTTTTTGTAGCTCCTTGTTTTGCTCAGTAGACTAATGTTTATGCTCTTATATAGGGATGAGCCAAACACCCCCCTGTTCAGTTCGCACCAGAACATGCGAACAGGAAAAATGTTTGTTCGAACACGCGAACACCGTTAAAGTCTATGGGACACGAACATGAATAATCAAAAGTGCTAATTTTAAAGGCTTATATGCAAGTTATTGTCATAAAAAGTGTTTGGGGACCTGGGTCCTGCCCCAGGGGACATGTATCAATGCAAAAAAAAGTTTTAAAAACGGCCGTTTTTTCAGGGGCAGTGAGTTTAATAATGCTTAAAGTCAAACAATAAAAGTGTAATATCCCTTTAAATTTTGTACCTGGGGGGTGTCTTCAGTATGCCTGTAAAGGGGCGCATGTTTCCCGTGTTTAGAACAGTCTGACAGCAAAATGACATTTCAAAGGAAAAAAAGTCATTTAAAACTACTTGCGGCTATTGCATTGCCGGTCCGACAATACACATAAAAGTTCATTGATAAAAACGGCATGGGAATTCCGCACAGGGGAACCCCCGAACCAAAATTTTTAAAAAAATGACGTGGGGGTCCCCCTAAATTTCATACCAGGCCCTTCAGGTCTGGTATGGATTTTAAGGGGAACCCCCGTGCCAAAATAAAAAAAAAAAACGGCTTGGGGTCCCCCCAAAAATCCATACCAGACCCTTATCTGAGCATGCAACCTGGCAGGCCGCAGGAAAAGAGGGGGGGCGAGAGAGTGCCCCCCCTCCTGAACTGTACCAGGCCACATGCCCTCAACATTGGGAGGGTGCTTTGGGGTAGCCCCCCAAAACACCTTGTCCCCATGTTGATGAGGACAAGGGCCTCATCCCCACAACCCTGGCCGGTGGTTGTGGGGGTCTGTGGGCGGGGGGCTTATCGGAATCTGGAAGCCCCCTTTAACAAGAGGACCCCCAGATCCCACCCCCCCTATGTGAAATGGTAAGGGGGTACAAAAGTACCCCTACCATTTCACTAAAAAAGTGTCAAAAATGTTAAAAATGACAAGAGACAGTTTTTGACAATTCCTTTATTTAAATGCTTCTTCTTTCTTCTTTCTTCTATCTTCCTTCTTCTTCTGGTTCTTCTGGCTCTTCTGGTTCTTCCTCCGGTGTTCTCATCCAGCATCTCCTCCACGGCGTCTTCTATCTTCTTCTCCTCAGGCCGCTCCGCACCCATGGCATGGGGGGAGGCTCCCGCTCTTCTCTTCATCTTCTTCTCTTCTTCATCTTCTTTTCGGGCCTCTCCGCATCCATGCTGGCATGGAGGGAGGCTCCCGCTGTGTGACCCGTCTCCTCTTCTGACGGTTCTTAAATAATGGGGGGCGGGCCACTCGGTGACCCCGCCTCCCTCTGACGCACAGTGACTTGACGGGACTTCCCTGTGACGTCACGGGGAATGCCACAGGGAAGTCCCATCATGTCCCGTGCGTCAGAGGGGGGCGGGGTCACCGGTTGGCCCCCGCCCCCCGTTATTTAAGAACCATCAGAAGAGGAGACGGGTCACACAGCGGGAGCCTCCCTCCATGCCAGCATGGGTGAGGAGCGGCCCGGAGAAGAAGATGAAGAAGAAAAGAAGATGACGAGAACACCGGAGGATGAACCAGAAGAGCCAGAAGAACCAGAAGAAGAAGAAGAAGATGAAGGAAGAAAGAAGAAAGACGAAGCATTTAAATAAAGGAATTGTCAAAAACTGTCTCTTGTCATTTTTAACATTTTTGACACTTTTTTAGTGAAATGGTAGGGGTACTTTTGTACCCCCTTACCATTTTACACAGGGGGGCCGGGATCTGGGGGTCCCCTTGTTAAAGGGGGCTTCCAGATTCTGATAAGCCCCCCGCCCGCAGACCCCCACAACCACCAGCCAGGGTTGTGGGGATGAGGCCCTTGTCCTCATGAACATGGGGACAAGGTGTTTTGGGGGGCTACCCTGTGGGGAATTCCCATTCCGTTTTTATCAATGAACTTTTATGTGTATTGTCGGACCGGCAATGCAATAGCCGCGAGTAGTTTTAGATGACTTTTTTGATTTGAAATGTCATTTTGCTGTCAGACTGTTCTAAACACGGGAAACATGCGCCCCTTTATAGGCATACTATAGACACCCCCCAGGTACGAAATCTAAAGGAATATTACAGTTTTATTGTTTCACTTTAAGCATTATTAAAATCACTGCTCCTGAAAAAACGGCCGTTTTTAAAACTTTTTTTTGCATTGATCCATGTCCCCTGGGGCAGGACCCAGGTCCCCAAACACTTTTTATGACAATAACTTGCATAAAAGCCTTTAAAATTAGCACTTTTGATTTCTCCCATAGACTTTTAAAGGGCATTAGAATTTGCCGCGAACACCCCAAATTGTTTGCTGTTCGGCGAACTTGCGAACAGCCGATGTTCGAGTCGAACATGAGTTCGACTCGAACTCGAAGCTCATCCCTACTCTTATATAAGAGGTGATTATAAAGTTGGCTCTTTGTGTTAAAGGTTCAGTCCACCCAAAACAGATATTTGAGTTTTTGATAAACACTTGAGAGTTAAACCACTTGAGAGCTTCTTATATTTCTGGAACTTGGTGACTTCCTAAGTCTGCACACCTGCTTTTGCATTGTTAAAGGGTCACATTTTGCTGCATCTTTAATATGACATGTATAGCTCAAATATGACTTGGGTGGACAGATGCTCAAAGGGGGTAAACTAAACCTGAATCCTAGGTAGATATACAAGATTCAAACGAATGCAGCTCTGTAAATTATAAATGTATTTTTAAATGTAAGCAGTATACGTACCTAACTTTAAGTTAATATCAGCCTCTTGCAGGCACTGTACAGTAGAGCTTATACTGGTAGAGGTCGAAACAGCACAAGAAACCAATCAGTTTTGCTAAAGCACTCCTGTGCTAACAAGGTACAAGCTGATCAGCGACGAGAACAGAATGACAGGGAATAAGCTCCTGAGGCTGCTGTCATTGTGCAGACAGACTGGATGAAGAACAAGACTTGTAAGCCTTTTTTTTATAAATGCAGCAGCCTTAGTTAGTCCATAAAAAATGTTCTAGATAATGTTAGCTTGATTGCAGAACATATTATCCAGGACTTTGTAAGACAATATCTCTCTTTGTTGGATTTGTTATATATTTTACTAGGGATGAGGATGAGCCGAACACCCCCCCTGTTCGGTTCAGAACATGCGAACAGGCAAAAAATGCGTTCAAATGCGCAACACCATTAAAGTCTATGGGACACGAATGTGAAAAATCAAACGTGCTAATTTTAAAGGCTTATATGCAAGTTATTGCCATAAAAAGTGTTTGGGGACCCGGGTCCTACCCCAGGGGACATGTATCAATGCAAAAAAAGTTTTAAAAACTACAGATGTTTTTCTAACCTAAACATTAAAATGTATCTAACTTTTCTGACCCTTTTTTGTAGCTCCTTGTTTTGCTCAGTAGACTAATGTTTATGCTCTTATATAGGGATGAGCCAAACACCCCCCTGTTCAGTTCGCACCAGAACATGCGAACAGGAAAAAAGTTTGTTCGAACACGCGAACACCGTTAAAGTCTATGGGACACGAACATGAATAATCAAAAGTGCTCATTTTAAAGGCTTATATGCAAGTTATTGTCATAAAAAGTGTTTGGGGACCTGGGTCCTGCCCCAGGGGACATGTATCAATGCAAAAAAAAGTTTTAAAAACGGCCGTTTTTTCGGGAGCAGTGTTTTTAATAATGCTTAAAGTGAAGCAATAAAAATGAAATATTCCTTTTATTAGTTAAGTGAGTATGGTGTAGGAGGTATTGAGCAGGGGAGAATGTTAGAGAGTACGTCGTATTGTGTGTAATAAGATCGTGTACCTCCTTCCAATATGGTTGAATGAGATCACATTCCCACCATACATGTAACATAGTCCCTTTTGCCTTTCCACACCTCCAGCATGTATCTGGGATTGTCGGAGAAAATTTATGTAGAAGCGCTGGGGTCCTGTACCAGCGTGTTATAATTTTGTATCCATTCTCTTGAATGGCTACATTAAGGGAACCCTTATGTACGTATTCATAGATACATGTCCAGTCCTCGTCTGTGAAGGTCATCTGCAGATCTTTTTCCCATTTCGTGCGTGCGGGGTCAGTGGGGCAGGTAGCATCATCTATAAGCTCGTTGTATATGTAGGAAATGAGATGTCTCAACGGGGGGGCTCGGGTACATAATTCCTCAAATGGGGTTAATGGTCTTGTCCATGTCTGTGTTGTGCCCTGGGTGGAGAGGAAGTGTCTAATTTGTCGGTATGTCCAGAAGGGGAAGGAATGGAGAGGGGACAAGTCTACTAGGTTCTCATATGATCTAGGTGTTTTACCTGTATAAAACTGGTGCGCTAGTATTCTGTCGTGTGGCCAGGCTTGGTTAAGAAAAGATGGTGATAGCCCTGGTGTAAAGTCAGGGTTACCCCTCAGAGGGGAAGGGGAAGGATGTCTGGCAACGTTCCACCTCCCGTGTTGTGAGTGAAATATTTAGCGCTTGCGATTTCGCATAATTGATCTTTAAATATGACAAGGACCCAAAGTGTTTTATATCTTTGAGCAAATTGGGTATGGAGGTAGTTGGGGCGGTCAGGGAGAGTAAGATATCATCTGCAAAAGCAGAAACTTTGTACTCTTTGCCTTGTATGTTAATCCCTTTAATATCGGGATTATCTCTTAATTTGTTAAGGAGGGGTTCTAATGAGAGTATAAATATCAAAGGCGAAAGGGGGCAGCCCTGGCGAGTCCCGTTTCTGATAGGGAAGGCGTTCGACAGGTGGCCATTAACTCTTACTGCGCGCTAGGGGAAGCGTACAGCGCCGAGATGTGGGCCAGCATGTGCGGGTGAAGGCCAATCTTCCTGAGCACCTCATGCATGTAGTCCCAGGCCACTCTGTCGAACACCTTCTTGGCATCTAGTGACAAGAAGAAACCCTGTGTCTCTGTGGTAGTGAGCCAATGGTGAAGGTTTAATGCCCTGATTTTGTTGTCCCTGGCCTCTCGTCCAGGGACAAAGCCCACCTGGTCTAAAGAGATAAGGTTCTGTAGGAGTGGGGACATTCTATTGGCTAAAATTTTGGCGTAGATCTTGATGTCCATGTTAAGGAGAGAGATAGGTCTGTAGTTTTGTACTTGTGTAGAGTCCTTGCCCTCTTTAGGAATAACAGTGACGTGGGCCTCTAACAGGCAACCCATGGGCATTGCAGGGTTGGCCAGGGAGTTGAAAGTAGCTAACATCTTTGGGGCTAGAGTCTGAAAGAAACACTTATAATACTGCAGCGCGAACCCGTCCGGGCCCGGGCTTTTGCCTGTTTTCATCTGCTTAAGGACATTTTGTAGTTCATCTATAGAAAAGGGTTGCTCTAACTCTTCTGCCTGAGCTTGTGAAATTGGTTGTGGGCCATATTGGGACAAGAAGTTTTTAATAGCCTCCTTTCTGAGGCCACTTTGATCTAGATTTTGATTGGGGGATTGTAAATTATAAAGGTTTTTATAATATTGTTCAAAGGAATGAGCAATATCTTCATTTTTAGATAATAGTGTGCCCTGTTGGGTCCGGATGTGAAGTATTGTGTTGGATGGTCTAGAGGCACGGACTGCTCGAGCCAATAGTTTCCCGCATTTATTGCCTTGCTCATAGAAAACTCTCTGATGCAAGACATAGCGGCGTCTAGTGCGTTTTCCCAATTCTTCCAGCAACATTGAGCGATAGTGCATCAGCTCCTGAAGTGTCTGCTGAGAATGCGAGTGTTTGTGTGTGGTCTCTAGTCTTTTGATGTTATTGATCAGGTTATCTACCGTGCTCTGGTGGTTCCATTTTATTTTTGCTGCTTGGGTCATCAGTTCCCCTCTGATCACACATTTGTGTGCTTCCCAAACTGTGATAGGAGATATGTCCGGGGAAGAATTTTCCTGGAAATACGTGTTTATGCTGGATTCTAGGTGCGCAGAAAACACCTCATCCTTTAACAAGGACGAGTTAAGTCTCCAAACTTTAGTTTTAGAGGTCGAGTCCGGGAAAGTTAAGGAAACCGAGATGGGGTGGTGGTCAGATAGGTACATCGGGTCTATTGTGGCATGTGTGAGGTAAGTTAAGTCAGGTTGGGAGAGGAAAAAGTAGTCCAGTTGTGAGTGTTTTTGAAAGGAGATGGAGAAGAAGGTGTAATCCCGAACGAAGGGGAACAATGTGCGCCATGTATCATGTAGCGCCAGACCTTGAAGTTGCAATTTAATCTGGCGAAGGGCCCGGTACGAAATCGTGGAGGTGCCTGAGGAACTGTCAAGGTCTGGGTTAAGGGGCATGTTAAAATCTCCTCCCAGCAGCAACACACCCTCCTTAAAGGAGAGTAGAAGGTCACTTACCATCCTAAAAAATGAGACTTGACGATCGTTTGGGGCATAAATGTTTGCCAGTGTGATTGGTCTAGAAGCATAAGAGCCTTTGAGGAAAACAAATCTACCCTCAGGATCTATCAGGGAGTCGACAAGTTTAAAGGGGGCATGCTTAGAAACTAGAATTGATGTTCCTTTGGTCTTTGCTAAAGGGTTTGTGGAATGGAAAGCTGTCTGGTATATGTGGTTAGAAAGTTTTGGGATTGAGTTGGTGCAGAAGTGAGTCTCCTGAATGAAAATAAATTGGGCTTTCTGCTTGGAGAGTGCGGACAGAATCTGTGAACGCTTTTCGGGAACATTTAGACCCTTTGCATTAAGTGAGACACATTTCAGCATTAGCGGCGCTGGGGGGGCCATTGTCACCCTAGAGTTGCAGAAGCTAGCTTATATGTGGAGTCAGGGATACAGAAGTTGACTATCCCACCTGAAAAGAGCCTGACTACGCCGGGGCGGTTAGGTCAAGGGAGGGGGGGCGGTGGAGTATAAGATGTGGAAGAAGAAGGGGGATCAGTGGGGGGAGGAATAGGTATAGGGTGGGGGGGAAGCCCCAGAGAAGAGATAAGAAGGGGATGAGGAAAGGAATCAGTAGGAGTGGGCAAATATGGGGTGGTGGGGGGAATACCAGAGGTGGAGATGGAAATACCAAACCACCTGTAGAAAGGAAGGCTGGATGGTCAGCAGACTAGATACTAGATCTGCTGCAGGGGGTTAGTGAGAGTGACTGGGTTCCAGCTCCTTTGCCATGTGGAGGACCCAGAGGAGATAGAAGTTCCGTGGGGAGAGGTGCAAACATAGATATTGGGGAAAACAAACAAATCAGGTCGACCTCTATTTTGTAGCGTGCTACCTTCATATTCTATTAGACATTAACAGTGTAAAATCTAGAGACTGAACAAAATGGTCAAAGTAGGAAAAGAAAGAAAAATAACACCCATATAACAGTATCAAACTAACTTCTATATTCATCTTGTGGTTTCCCACAGTTGTTGGTATGGTGGCCTCATTAATAGGGGTAAACAGGTTCTGAGTCTTACACCCAAAGGCGTATTGAGACCAGGAGCTGCATCAGAGTATCATAAAGCTTAGTGGTGGTCATCCCCCCTCCTTACTCCCTTCACAGAAATTACCTTCTAATTGCACCTAAACAAGTACCCGGTTTAAGGGGTCTCTTAAAAACAAGAGATGCCCGGAGCCCCCAAGGCATGCTTTTCGGTGTCCCGGGGGTAATTAGCAGGGGCAACGAATGTAGCTCAAGGAGGTGTGCCTTACTGGTGGCAGAGCCACTGTGTTAGTAGCTGTAAATTGCTCCGAAAGAGCCACCACCATCGTGGATGGGGGTGCAGGGATCTACCCTTCGCAGCCTTGGTGACTTCCGGGGAACAAATAAAGAAAAAAAGAGCACATATAACAAATATAACTATATCTTATAAGCAACTACCAATTGGGAGAGGGAGGGGGGGGCAAGGGACTTGAGTAAGGAAGGGAAGGAGGGGGAAGGAGAGAGGGGAATGAGAGGGGAAAAAGGAGTGGGAGGGAAGGAGAGGAGGGGGGGGGAGAGAAGGGACGGGGGAGGGGGGAGGGGGGAGGACGGGAAGGTGGGAGAAGGTGGGGGGGAGCGGATGGGATCTCAGGGATGAGAGGCATCGACCAGTTACGGTTGTGGTAAGTCATCTTCCGATCATCTGGACGAGGTGTAGAAGTTCATCTCACGGGAGAGAGTGACATGGTTTTTGCTGGAGCTATTGGTTATGATGTTCCCAGTGCGGGATAAGTGACAGAGATCGTTGGTACAAGTTCCACGGTGTATTAGGTGTATTAAGCAGTTCCTGCGACTCCAAGGAGTCTAGGGAAAGTTCCTGCATCCGGTATATTCGGACAGACCAGCAGAGTGAGTGTCTTAGGTGAGGTGGATATAGGCCTGTTGTGAGGTGGGCTGAAACATAAATGATGGAAAAAACGAACAAGATGGGCGTCAAAAAAACAAAACAAAAACTTCAAGTATGAACAGATCTATATAGGTTGGGTTAGGGTGTCCAGAAATGAGCACTCTTCAGGCCTCCTGATGGATCCTGCGAGAGGTTGTAGGCTGTCCCAGTGCTTGGTGATCCAGGTCGCGACGTGAGGTATGGGCTCCGGGTGAAGGGGGACCCGATCTTCGGCGTCTGGAGCGATGTCTTTGCGCTTTCGGTGAGGGGTTGTGTGTAGCGGTCGCCATGTCTCAGATGGGAAGTGAAATGAGCACCAGTGCGGGAGCTCCGTCATGGGTAGATCAAGCTGCTCACAGAAGGCAGGCAAGTCATCAGGAGATCTTAGGAGAGCTGTGCGGCCTCTAGCGGTGGCAGACAAGCAGAACGGGAACTTCCAACGATATTGAATGTTCCTCGCCCTGAGTTGGTCCAGCAGGGGGCGCAAAGCGCGTCTGTTCTGCAGTGTAGTTGGTGACAAGTCCTGAAAAAGCTTAATCTCTACGCCATTATGCTGCACAAGGCCTCTTTCTCTGGCTTTTCTTAAAATTTCTTCCTTGAGAGGAAAATTCACTATGCAGCATATGACATCTCTTGGGGGCTCATTATCCCTGGGAGGTGGTCTGAGGGCCCGGTGTAACTGTTCCATCTCGATTGGGGAGTCTGGTGGCCGGTCTAAGAGGTCATTAAAAATGGCGCATATAACTTGGGTTAGGGAGCCCACTTCCATGCCCTCGGGGACCCCCCTCATCCGAATGTTATGTCTCAGGCCCCTATTATCAAGGTCCTCGACCTGACGATGGAGATCATAAAGATATGAGAGTTGGGCATCGTAGGTGTGCTGCACTTGCCTGATAGCAGCTGTATGGAGCTGAATAGTTTGCTCCACATCTGATATGCGGGCTGCCACAGCCTGAATATCCATCTTCAGGTCTAAGATTGCCGCTTTCAGGGTGCCTGTGATGTTGTTGGTGATATCGGATGCTACGTGCTGTAAGTCCGATAGGTTCACTGCAGGGCTGAAGTGGTGAGACTGAGTGTCTCCTTCCTCAAACTGGAAGTCTGAGCTGTGACTAGGGGAGGTAGGGCCTGAGGCCTGTGGTGTCTGTGAAGCCTCGTGGTCGCCTGACCGGAGTGAACGGAATATCTCCAGGATATTCCGGCTGAGTTGTGTGACTGGGTCTTTCGGTGTCCGGGAGGCATAGACACTCCTATTAGACTTCCCCATCCTGGAAAGAAGCGGCGGTTCCCTGTAAAAAGCTGATTATGGTCCTCAGGTGGCAGGAGCTCTGTGATCAAGCGGCCATTCCGGGATCCAGCCAAGCCACGCCCCAAATATTCCTTTTATTATCATGCCTGGGGGGTGTCCTTAGTATGCCTGTAAAGTAACGCATTGTTCCCATGTTTAGAACAATACCACAGCAAAATGACATTTCTAAAGGAAAAAATTTAATTTAAAACTACTTGCGGCTGTAATGTATTATCTGGTCCTGGCAATACAGATGAAAATCATTGAAAAAAACAGCATGGGTTCCCCCCCCAGTCCATTACCAGGCCCTTTGGGTCTGGTATGGATATTAAAGGGAAGCCCGCATCCAAATTTTTTTAAAAAATGGCGTGGGGGTTCCCCAGGCCCACAGGCACAATATACTCTTACATGCCCCTGTTAAACAGGGGCAGAAAAAATGGGCCTTAGGTGGTGGTGGTGGTGGTGCCACAACACTTTAAGCCCTCACAGTTACTCTTGATGGGCGCAGGAACGCACCCTGCTGTGAAATACTATATCAAGAATTGTAATTACATGCCCCTGTTAAACAGGGGCAGAAAATTGGGCCTTGGGTGGTGGTGGTGCTACAACACTGTAACCCCTCACAGATACTCTTGTTGGGCTCAGGAACGGACCTTCTGTGAAATATTAGATCAAAAATTGTAATTACACACCTCTGTTAAACAGGGGCAGAAAAATTGGATGGTGGTGCCGTAAACCAAAAATATTGTTGGAAGCTAGCATCATCAAGATTAAGGAGGAATAGGATAGTTAGCATAGGCAGTCTTCAAAGGGATCCCACATCCATAGCAAATGCAATAAGTTACATCAGCATCAGGTGCTTGATAGCTGCTGATCCAAGAAACAAACCTTTCATAAACACAAACCTTTCTTCTAGACCTCCTGAAGATGTTTCATTCTCTGCTCCCTCTGCGAAGGCAGGATGAGTTCTGCAACCTTACCCTTGTAATGTAGATCAAGAAGGATTGCCAGCCAGTAATGATCCCTCTCACTGATACAACAAATCCCAGGGTCCTTTTACAGGCTTTGCAGAATCAGGGAGGCCATGCGGTGTAGGTTTGCAGAGGCATTCAATTCTGAGTCCTCTGGGTCACTAATGATCTCTTGATCCATAACTACCTCCTCCCAGCCACGTACAAGTCCATGGGTTTCTTCAGACTGTAAATGATCCTTTGAAGACTGCTGCTGATGCTGAGTGCCAGGCTCCACCTCTATGCTGGGGTTTCTGGAGACTGAAAACCATCCCTTGAAGACTGCTGCTAAATGTTATCCTCTACATCCATGCTGACACAATCCTCCTCCTCCTCTTCTTCCTGTGTGTTTGGCGGGACAGTAAGAATGCTTTTGATAAAGGGGGCCTTGAGAGGTAAGGAATTCCTCCTCTTCCTCCTGCTGTTCTGCCTCAAGTGCCCTGCCCATGATTCCAAAAAGGGTGTGCTCCAACAGGAAGACTAAGGGGACAGTGTCACTAATGCATTCATTGTCACTGCTCACCATCCTTGTGGCCTCCTCAAATGGTGACAGGATAGTGCATGGATCCTTGATCAGTAGCCACTGGCATGACGAAAAAAGGCAAGCTTCCCTGACCCTGTCCTGGTGCCATACTCACACAGGTACTCATTGATGGCCCTCTGCTGTGTTTGCATCCGCTGCAGCATTGCCAACGTTGAGTTCCACCTGGTGGGCATGTCACAAATGAGGCGGTTGGTGGGTAGGTTGCATTCCCTTTGAATGTCAGCCAGCTGAGCACTGGCATTGTATGACTGGCGGAAATGACCACAGACTTTTCTCTCCTTCCTCAGGATATCCTGTAAGCCTGGGTACCTGCTCAAGAACTGCTGCACCACCAAATTCAGGATGTGTGCCAAACATGGAATATGTGTCCTTGTCGGAGGGCGGAGAGAAGGTTGGTGCCATTGTCGCATATAATCATTCCTGGCTGAAGCTGGCATGGCGTCAATCACCTCTGAGCCTGCCCCTGCAGAGCTGACAGAATCTCTGCCCCAGTGTGGCTCCTGTCTCCTAGGTAGACCAACCCATGGCACCTTTTAGCCTGACTGCTTACATAGCCCCTTGAACGCTTACGGAGCACCGCTGGTTCAGAGGACAAATCTGCAGAAGATGCCATAGAGGAAGAAGAGGGGGGTGGAGGAGATAGCTGTGGCACCACTAGCATTTTAGAGGCGTGGTGGTGGAACAAGCTCCAACAACCCTATCCTGCATCCTTCCCAGCTGTCAGCAGAGTTACCCAGTGCGCCTTGAAGGAAAGGTAATGTCCCTGCTAATGCCTGCTATACAATGAGTCAGCAGTAATATGCACCTTACTGCTGACCGCCCTGTCCAACAAGGCCAAAACATTGCCTTTCACATGCCAGTAGAGAGCTGGAATGGCCTTCCGTGAAAATAAATGGCGTTTTGGAACCTGCCACTGAGGTACAGCACATTCCACAAATTCACAAAAGGGGCAGAGTCTACCAGCTGAAAAGGCAGCAGTTGCAGTGCTAGAAATTTGGTCAAGCTAGCATTTAGACGCTGAGCATGTGGATGGCTGGGACCGAATTTCTTTTTACAGTTCAGCAACTGGGGTAGGGAAATTTGCCTGCTAAAATCAGATGGTGGTGTACTGCTAGCAAATTGGCTGCAAGTACTTGGGACACCTACTGCTATACCTTCATTCCTCTCAGTGTAGGTTTTTGAGAGGACTGGAGGTATAGTAGGGTTGGAGATCCCAGATGAGGAGCAAGGAGAAGTCCGCCTTTTTCTTTGATGTGGATCTTTCAAGTGCTGTTGCCAACGGACTGCATGGCAGGTCATCATATGTCTGGTCAAGCATGTGGTGCCCAAGCGTCTGCTGTTCTGGCCACACTTGATTCGCTTCAGACATAGGTTGCAAACAGCAATGGTACAATCTGCTGCACGTGTCAAAAAATGCCCACACCAAGGAACTTTTAAAAGTCAGCAGGGAGTCAGCAGTGCCCTGCACCTGCGGAGCTCCGCGGCGTGATGCATCAGTGTGGCTGCCCTTAAGCTGCCCTTAGAGGACATCCTGCCTTGTTAGAGTTGTGCCTCCTCCTCCTCTCTTCTCTCAGGCACCCAAGTACAGTCAGTGACTTTATCATCCCCTCCCTTCTCGTCACTGGAGCAAACTTGGCACCATGCTGCAGCTGGGGGAACATGACTGGCAGTTTCTTGTCCTTCTTGGGCACCAGCTTTCTCTAGGCTCATGTTACTCCCTTCCTCAACCTGGGAACCAACATCGAAGACTTCAAATCGCTGCGTGTCCTCCAGCAGCATGTACCCGACACTGTGGTCGAATAATTCTGGGGACTCCTCAGTGCATGATGGTGGGGCTATGGAAGGAATGACTGTGGACAAGGAGCCAGTGGAATAGGCCTCTTTGGCAGCTGCGTTGGAAGACAAACTACTCTGAGCCTAGGTGACAGAGGATGAGACTGGCTTCGTTAGCCACTCAACCAACTCTTCTGCATGTTCTGGCTCAATAACATAGCCAGCAGCAGAAAAAAAGGACAAGCGTGCCCCACAGCCACCTGCAGAGGATGCACCATGTCCATGACCAGCACTGTTGACAGTAGACACAAAGGCTGCTTGCACCCTTTTAGTGGCCTGTGAGCATCTACCTCTCCTTGTTGGCCTTCCAGACATGATGTGTATTTTGTTTTGCAATAGCACATTACACTGTATTAGATACTGTGTACACCAGCAGAAGTGTAGTAGAAACTGTACACACTGTATTAGATACTGTGTACACCGCCTGCACTGTATTAGCAACTGTACTAAGGCAGCACAGTATTGTGTACTGTATACACAACCAGAAGTGTAGAAGCAACTGTACTATAGCTGCACTGTATTATGTACACCACCAGAAGTGTAGTAGAAACTGTACACACTGTAATAGATACTGTGTACACCTCCTGCACTGTATTCAGTACAACTGCTGCACTGTATTTTATACTGTGTACACCACCAGAAGTGTAGTAGAAACTGTACACACTGTATTAGATGCTGTGTACACTGCCTGAAGTGTATTAGAAACAGGCACCACGGAATGCACTGTAGATATAGGCTATACTGGATGCAGAGTGTAAATATATATTAATACACCCCTGAAGTGTATTAGAAATAGTACACCACAGAATGCACTGCAGATATAGATTACACTGGATGCAGAGTATATATAAGGAATCTCATAAAAGTGAGTACACCCCTCACATTTTTGTAAATATTTTATGATTTCTTTTCATGTGACAACACTGAAGAAATGACACTTTGCTACAATGTAAAGTAGTGAGTGTACAGCTTGTATTGTTTGAGCAATATATCATTTAGTGACAACTTTGCGCAAAAAAAAAATAAAAAAAATAAAAATTTGTCTCTTTCCCGCAACTTGTGTCACAATATAAAATATTCCATGGACTCAACATGACTCTCAGCAAATAGCTTGGGGTGTCTACTTTCCAAAATGGGGTCATTTGGGGGGTTTTGAACTGTCCTGGCATTTTATGCACAACATTTAGAAGCTTATGTCACACATCACCCACTCTTCTAACCACTTGAAGACAAAGCCCTTTCTGACACTTATTGTTTACATAAAAAAATAATTTTTTTTTGCAAGAAAATTACTTTGAACCCCCAAACATTATATATTTTTTTTAAAGCAAATGCCCTACAGATTAAAATGGTGGGTGTTTCATTTTTTTTTTTCACACAGTATTTGCGCAGCGATTTTTCAAACGCATTTTTTGGGAAAAAACACACTTTTTTACATTTTATTGCACTAAAACACAATATATTGCCCAAATGTTTGATGAAATAAAAAAGATGATCTTAGGCCGAGTACATGGATACCAAACATGACATGCTTTAAAATTGCGCACAAACGTGCAGTGGCGACAAACTAAATACATTTTTAAAAGCCTTTAAAAGCCTTTACAGGTTACCACTTTAGATTTACAGAGGAGGTCTACTGCTAAAATTACTGCCCTCAATCTGACGTTCGCGGTGATACCTCACATGCATGGGGCAAATGCTGTTTACATTTGACGCCAGACCGACGCTTGCGTTCCCCTTAGCGCGAGAGCAGGGGGGACAGGGGTGCTTTTTTTTTTTTTTTCTTTATTATTATTATTTTTTTATCTTATTTTTAAACTGTTCCTTTCATTTTTTTTTTAAAATCATTTTTATTGTTATCTCAGGGAATGTAAATATCCCCTATCATAGCAATAGGTAGTGACAGGTACTCTTTTTTGCAAAAATTGGGGTCTATTAGACCCTAGATTTCTCCTCTGCCCTCAAAGCATCTGACCACACCAAGATCGGTGTGATAAAATGCTTTCCCAATTTCCCAATGGCGCTGTTTACATCCGGCGAAATGTAAGTCATAAAATGCTCGTAGCTTCCGGTTTCTTAGGCCATAGAGATGTTTGGAGCCACTCTGGTCTCTGATCAGCTCTATGGTCAGCTGGCTGAATCACCGGCTGCATTTTCAGGTTCCCTGTTGAGACAGGAGAGCCAGAGAAAAACAAGGAAGATGTTGGGGGGGGCATTCCCTCCCAATGCTTGTAAAAGCAGTCTAGAGGCTAATTAGCCGCTAGGATTGCTTTTACATGAAAGCCGACCGCTGGCTGAAAAGAATGATACCAAGATGATACCTAAACCTGCAGGCATCATTCTGGTATAACCACTCAAAGTCGTGAATGGCGTACCTGAAGACAAAAAAATGGTTAACAATAAAGCACAGTAAACGGTAAGGTATAAAAAATTGCATACCTGAAAAGCAAACATGGTAAAACATAATAACAATAAAACATTGCAGAATAGAATACAGTAAAAAAGAGCAGAACAATAGAGAGAATAGAGAGAGAGAGAACAATAAAACGCCAACTATTTTTTTTTTTATTTTATATTTTTGTTTGTGTTTTTTTTTTTTTTTTTTTACACTTTTTTTTGTAACTAACTTTTATAACTGTAACCGGTTCCAGATTCGGGTCTCTCAAAATGCGATGGCATCTTGGGAGACCCTGTGAAAGTGTGCCTAGTCTGTGCAATGCTGTACCCTACGCTAATACTCAACTAGTGAATAGTAGCGTTCAAAACATTCACCAATGCAAAGACCAGGATTGTCAGGACAGGAGGGACAATAATAGCGGGTATCTTTTTTGGGGAGGTTCGCTGGGTAGGGGTACTCGGGAGGACATAAAGAAAATGCCTCTCATGCAGCCGACTGCACTTGGTTGGGGATGTGAATGGGGGAAGTACGGGCGCTGCAGAAGTGGTGGGTTCCCAATTAGGATTGGCAAATGCAGAAGGAAGGGCATTATGGGCACGACGGGCCTGTGTTTATCTTTTTGGTGGCAGCGGGACACTACTTGTGCTTGCTACCTCACCAGCTTGAACTGCACTTATGGGACTCGCCACGTCACCAAGTGTTACTGCAGTGCTGGTTTGACTACGACCGGGGTGTACTAGGCCGCTGGCGCTTGCCAGTTCACCAAAACGCTACAAAAAAAACTGTTAGCGATCGCAGGGATCAGGCCTGACTCTGTGAACGCTGCAGTTATGCGTTTAGTGTTTTGTAAGTGACAGTGATCGATCGATACTGCACTTGGGTGGGCTGGGCTGGGCCGGGCGGAGGGGCAAAACGCAGGTGCTAGCAGGTATCTGGGCTGATCCCGCTAACACTGCGTTTGTGGGAACCCTAAACTGCTGGGGACGCTAGTATAGATCTGATCAGATCAGATATTGATCCGATCAGATACTATACCACTAAGGGAGGTGTATGCTGCGTGCGTGGGTGTTAGCGGTACTGGCGCTAACCTGACGCTGCCTGGGGCTGGTGCTTGTCAGTTCACCAAAACGCTACCAAAAAAACTGTTAGCGATCGCAGGGATCAGGCCTGACTCTGCGAACGCTGCAGTTATGTGTTTAGTGTTTTGTAAGTGACAGTGATCGATCGATACTGCACTTGGGTGGGCTGGGCCGGGCGGAGGGGCAAAACGCAGGTGCTAACAGGTATCTGGGCTGATCCCGCTAACACTGCGTGTTTGGGAACCCTAAACTGCTGGGGTCGCTAGTATAGATCTGATCGGATCAGATATTGATCCGATCAGATACTATACCACTAAGGGAGGTGTACGGTGCGTGCGTGGGTGTTAGCGGTACTGGCGCTAACCTGACGCTGCCTGGGGCTGGTGCTTGCCAGTTCACCAAAACGCTACCAAGAAAACTGTTAGCGATCGCAGGGATCAGGCCTGACTCTGCGAACGCTGCAGTTATGCGTTTAGTGTTTTGTAAGTGACAGTGATCGATCGATACTGCACTTGGGTGGGCTGGGCCGGGCCGGGCGGAGGGGCAAAACGCAGGTGCTAGCGGATATCTGGGCTGATCCCGCTAACACTGCGTTTTTGGGAACCCTAAACTGCTGGGGACGCTAGTATAGATCTGATCGGATCAGATATTGATCCATACAGATACTATACCACTAAGGGAGGCGCATGCTGCGTGCGTGGGTGTTAGCGGTACTGGCGCTAATCTGACGCTGCCTGGGGCGACGCATATCACCGCCGGGCGATCAGGGGGCTAAACCTTTATTCGGTAATAAACGGCCGGTGCCCTGACACTATAAAAAATAAACGAACTAACCAGCGTCACCCGTAACGGTTATACGGTGATCAGTGGTGAAAGGGTTAACTAGGGGGCAAGCAAGGGGTTAAAACATTTATTAGCTGGTATATGGGGGTCCCTGTCGCTATAAAACGCTGACGGCGAACCTAAATATTTACGTCCCTAACTAGCGTCACCAGCGACACTAATACAGCGATCAGAAAAATGATCGCTTAGCAACACTGGTGATGGGGGGTGATCAAGGGGTTAAAACTTTATTAGGGGGGGTTAGGGGGTACCCTAGACCTAAAGGGGGCCTAACACTCACTGCCCTAACACTGTAACTGTCACAAACTGACACCAATACAGTAATCAGAAAAAAAAAAAAAAAAAAAAACCTGCTTGGTGTCAGTTTGTGACAGGGGGGGTGATGGGGGGGGGATCAGGGGGCGATCGGGGGGGGATCGGGGTGTAATGTGTGCCTGGCATGTTCTACTGTGTGTGTGTGTTTGTGTAACTCACAGTACAGTCTTCTCTCCTCGGCCCGGAACAGAAAATACAGAGCCGAGGAGTGATGACATCATTTCCTCTGCCTCTGTGTACAATACAGAGGCAGGGAAATGATCCCATTGGCTGGGAGCGATCGCGAGGGGGGGGCCACGAATGGATGGCCTCCCCCTCACCACCGATCGCCGGGGGACATTTGCCGACCGCCGCAGGCACCGGGGGGGGTCCGATCGGACCCCCCACCCGCGGGCAGGCAAGGACGTACAGGTAAGCCCTTTTGCCTGCCCGTGCCGCTCTGTCGACGTACATCGTCGTGCGGCGGTCGGCAAGTGGTTAATAGGTAGTGTAGTTAAATTTCATAGTATTGTAAGTGACTTAACCACTTCAGCCACGGAAGGATTTACCCCCTTCCTGACCAGAGCACTTTTTTGCGATATGGCACTGCGTTGATTTGACTGACAATTGTGCAAAGTTGCACCCAAACAAAATTGACGTCCTTTTTTTCCCACAAATAGAGTTTTCTTTTGTTGGTATTTGATCACCTCTGTGTTTTTTATTTTTTGCGCTATAAACAAAAAAAGAGTGACAATTTTGAAAAAATGCAATATTTTTTACTTTTTGCTATAATAAATATCCCCAAAAAATATATAAAAAAACTAATTTTTTTTCTCAGTTTAGGCTGATATGTATTCTTCTACATATTTTTGGTAAAAAAAACCCCACAATAAGCGTATATTGATTGGTTTGCGCAAAAGTTATAGCATCTACAAAATAGGGGACAGATTTATAGCATTTTTATTATTAGTTTCTTTTTATTAGTAATGGCGGCAATCTGCGATTTTTATCGTGACTGCAACATTATGCAACATTACGACGGATGCATCAGACACTTTTGACACCATTTTGGGACCATTGTCATTTATACAGCGATCAGTGCTATAAAAATGCACTGATTACTGTGTAAATGACAATGGCAGGGAAGGGGTTAAACACTAGGGGGTGATCAAGGGGTTAAGTGTGTCCTAGGGAGGTGTTCTAACTGTGGGGGGATGGACTTCCACTGACAGGACAGCGATCACTGCTCCCTTAGCTCACTGTCATGTCTCCAGGCAGAACAAGGAAACAAAGAAATGCCTTGTTTACAAAAGCCTGTCCCCGTACTTCTGCTCCGTGACATGATTGCGGGCCCCCGGTGGACATTGAGTCTGCGGGACAAGGATTTCTAACCACTGGCTTACCTAAAGCTATTGTAAAGGAAAAAAAAAACACATCTATATACTTGCTCTGTGCAATTCCATTAAATCTCCTCTTCTTGGGTCCCCCGCCAGTACTCCTAGCTCCTCCTTTCTGTCCAGTGCCCCCACAGAAGGCTACTTCCCATGGGGGCACTCGTGCATGCTCGCTCCTGAGCCCCCCACACAAAATCCGGCCATTAGTACGCTCCATCAGACAATTGTTGTCCAACTTTTCGCCAACAAATGTTGGATGGCAGGCTAGTAAATTTTTAGCAGACAATGGTCTGTTATCAGATTTTCGTCTCACCTGTACACAAGTCCATCACACAAAAGTACAAACACGCATGCTTGGAAGCAACAACGAGCCGGAAGCGGTCGGTCTTGTAAACTAGCATTCGTAATGGAGAATTAACCTTCGTGATGCGGCAAATTATGAAATGTCGAACATTCTCTTCTTCTTTAATGGAATAATAATGAAGCTGCTTTGCTGGTGATACTGATGGAATTCTGCCGAACGTATTTTAAAAGGGTTTATTTTTCTAGTGATATCAAGAATATTATTAATATGCTTTTTTTTTTTTTTTTTTGCTTTTTTTTTGGCCAAGTTACCACAACACTATTATACCGTAGTTTTTAATATCAAAGATACAACTATTTTGGTGTCCCTTGTTAATTTTACATTGTATTTTTGAAAAAGTACTGGCCTACTCCTAAACTGTAATTTGAAGTAAAACACATAGCCAAGTATTATTCTACCGATTTTTTTTATTGTATATTAAAAAAAAGAAAATAAATAAAATTAGACTTGGCTATCTGCCAATAGAACGTAACCAAAAAGTGCATTCTATGCATCCAAAAATATATAAAATATAACAAATCAAATCATTATTCAAACAAAAAAGAAAATAATAATTATTAAGTGTGGAAGAGGTGAAAATCCCCAGACCAGCGGCCTTGTTGGGGGTCTTGGGGCTGGTATTGCCATTGACCGCCATGTTGCTTTGGTGGGTGGAGTTGCTGTGGTGGGTGGGGTGGCTGTGGTGGGTTGGCTGCGGGGGTTGTGTATGTGGGCCCACAGAATCACAAAGATGGGTGGTGGCATAGATCTCACCGGTCTCCCCCCTGTTGAGGAGCTGCAGGATGAGCTCCTCACACCTTCTCCTCTGGTCACCGACCATCCCCCTTAACCTACTGGCTGTCACCACACCAAATTCCTCAAACTCATCTGGGTCAGTACGCATAGCAGTAGTAGCCCGGCTGAGGAAAACAGCTGTGGCCTCGTCCAGATTCCTGCTCTTCCTGGCCCTTTTAGCAGGATGGCTAAGGGGAGGGATCTGGGACTCCATCTGGCTGCTGGCCACGGGCTCCTCTGACAACATTATGACTGACACTTTCCTGTGTATGAAAATGGGACATAATTAGAATTTTTTTTGTTTTGGGTTTGGTCATCAATCACACACAATTTTGATCTCCTCACTGTTGAAAATTGAATGTGAACAAATAGAAAAGGCTATCATTCTGACCCCAGCATTTTTTATTCTTGTACAAATAATTTTTTGTCACTACTGTCTATTGATATGAAAACCACTTTGTTAAGGCAAAAATATTTTAACAATAACGTCTAGTTATCATCATTGTATTTTTGGATACAATATGTTCAGCAATGCTATAGCTGGGTCAAGCTGGGCTCCTCCACATCTTCATCCTGTGCAGAAGGACCTGTGTGGTCCTTTGGAGCTATGGCCTCAGCAGATGTCAAAGGGAGCGTAGATAGCGATGGCCTGGGTTCTGTCTGGTTGGACAAAAACTGCAGGCTGTTGCAATACCACAGCCTAGGGACATATATGTCATCTGCTGATGCTCCAGATCTCTGTGAGTCCATGAACTTGTTGAGCTCCCTTTTAAAAGTACTCCTCAGGTTTGAGATTTTTGTCTTGACATAATGTCTGCCCTGGGGTACACTGGCTTCACCAACTCAAGCAATTTCTCCAACGCTGCCTTCCTCAAGATTTTATTTGAGTAGTCTCGACTTTTGACCTTCCAGACAGGGCAGCTCCCGGTACAGGTCAATGATTTGGGGCAAAAAATCAGGCGCAGTAAATTTATCCGTCATGATAAATGATATGATGCCTGCAGTATGGAACACAAGACAAAACATAATGTCTGGCTTAACTCATAAGCTGCTCCCAATCTAGGCTGCTCCCTATCTAGGCCTCAATCTAAGCTACAGGAAAGCCATAGGGATGGCCCCGTGCGCCAAAGGGGGGCGGGTCACCCGGCAACAACACCGCGTGGTCCCGCCCACAGTTTTAAAAGAGCTGTCACCCGCGAGGACGCGTCATATGGCGTGTACCTCCCGTGGAGGCAGATCTTCTTTATTTTTTTTTCGGTCCGTCGGTGGAGGTGAATGGACTAGGTGGGACAGTTTTAATTTTTTATGTTTTCATAAAGGACTTCTCCCATGGTGTGTGTTGTTTTTTTTTTACCATTTTCACACTTTTTTTGTGAAATGGTACGGGTACAGTGCCCGTTACCATTTCAAACAGGGGGGGGCCGGGATCTGGGGGTTCTCTTGTTAAAGGGGGCTTCCAGATTCCAATAAGCCTGTTGCCCGCAGACCCCCACAACCACTGGGCAAGGGTTGTGGGGATGAAGCCCTTCTCCCCATCAACACATAGGGACAAGGTGCTTTGGGGGCTACCCCAAAGCACCTTCCCAATGTTGAGGGCATGTGGCCTGGTATGGTTCAGGAGGGGGGCTGCTCTCTCGTCCTCCCTCTTTTCCTGTTGCCTGCCAGGTTGCGTGCTCGGATAAGGGTCCAGTATGGATTTTTGGGGGTCCCCATGCCATTTTTTTTAAATTTTGTTGCGGGGTTCCCCTTAAAATCCATACCAGACTTTCAGGTCTGGTATGGATTTTGAGAGGGACCCCATGCCATTTTTTTTTTAATTTTGGCGTGGGGTTCCCCTTAATATCCATACCAGACCTGAAGGGCCTGGTATGGAATTTAGGGGGAACCCCACGCATTTTTTTTTTTTTTTCATTTTGGTTCGGGGTTCCCCTGTGGGGGAATCCCATGCCATTTTTATCACTGAACTTTTATGTGTATTGCCGGACCGACAATTCATTATAGCCACAAGTAGTTTTAGATGACTTTTTTTCCTTTAGAAATGTCATTTTGCCGTCAGACTGTTCTAAACACGGGAAACATGTGCCACTTTACAGGCATACTATAGACACCCCCTAAGTACGAAATTTAAAGGAATATTACACTTTTATTGTTTCACTTTAAGCATTATTAAAATCACTGCTCCCGAAAAAATAGCCGTTTTTAAAACTTTTTTTGCATTGATACATGTCTCCTGGGGCAGGACCCAGGTCCCCAAACACTTTTTATGACAATAACTTGCATATTAACCTTTTAAAGCATTTTTGATTTCTCCCATAGACTTTTAAAGGGTGTTCCACTGCTTTCAAATTTGCCGTGAACACCCCAAATTGTTCGCTATTCGGCGAAGGGGCGAACAGCCAATGTTTGACCCTAACATAAAGCCCATCCCTATTCGGAGCCTCTTGTTTGTGCAAGTAAGTATTGTTGGACTCTTGTTTGGACATCGAAACACTCGACATGTATACACATTTAAATTCAAACACCTACTCCACACAATAGAAAAGTATGTAGTGCATTAACATTATCATGGAGAAGGAAGAGGTGCAAGGAGCTGGCAGTGTTGCTAGGTACCCGAGTTTTGGAGACCCAGGCACCAGGGCCAAGATTAAAGAGTAGTTGCAGTGTCTACAGTCCTAGTAGTATAGGTGTCTGAAGGGCAAGCAGGTTGCAAGTAACAATAGACTGGGTAGGTAAGTATTTACTGAATTTGACCATAACTCACTATGTAGGGCCTCAGCCACTTGACCATCGTTACCTTAATACTTTTTACTCTTCTTACTAGGTCACGATTTTCCACGATGCACTTTTGTCAGAATGAGTGCAGATATGTTGCATTGTTTGATGATCTGGAGAAGGAGACTGCCACTGCTTTACAGCAAAGAATCAGAGATTTTGTGGACATGCTTGCCACATTTTTATTTCCTCTTGCCTGTTCTGAAGTTTTTTATTCCATTTGTTGGCTCCTGTTTGCCCTTTTCTGATTTAACATGTTTTTTGGACTTGAAAATGTGAAAGTTTAGGGACAGAACTCAATGTTTCTCTACTCTACTCTTCTAGGTGCACCACCAGGCCATGTTTTATGTATTGTCCTTAGTCAAAAAAACTACTGTGCGAATGACAACAGTCATTGAATAGTGAACATGACAACATCACCTGTGCCAAATTCTGCAAGTATAGAAAACATGACCTGGGTTTGCATCTTGAGGAGGAGAGTTAGGAAACATTGCCCTAACTAATGTGCATTGTCATTTTTCAGAGTTTTAAGAATATAAAACCCAAAATTTGAAGGTGCCCTCAAATTGTGCCTTAACATTCTTATTTCCCTCACGATCCCATGCCTAAAATGTGTGTATTTCCATACATTTAGTTTGCCAAAAGCCACAAAACACACAGTGCCAACATGTGCTATCTACCATCAATAGGTATCAATGGATGTGTTTTGGGGGTGCAACCCCTTCCTCATAACTATAGAAGTTCAGAGGAAGGGGTTGCATCCCCGAAACACATCCATTGATACCCCCTGATGGGAGCTAGCAAATGTTGACACATTGTGTGTTTTGTGGGTTTAGGAAAAAAGTTGTGTGTAACTACACACATTTGCAGCATGGGATCATAAGGGTAATTCAATTGTTATGCCTCTACGTGTATGTAGCTTAAAATTTTGGCTTTTAACCACTTGACCACTGGGCACTTAAACCCCCTTAATAACCAGACCAATTTTCAGCTTTTGGTGTTTCCACATTTTGAATGACAATTACTCAGTCATGCAACACTGTATCTATATGAATTTTTTGTCCTTTTTTTCACACAAATAGAGCTTTCTTTTGGTGGTATTTAATCACCGCTGGGTTCTTTATTTTTTGCGCTATAAAAGAAAAAAGACCGAAAAATCTATAAAAAAAATAAATTTTTCTTCGTTATAAAATTTTGAAAATTAGTAATTTTTCTTCATATATTTTGGCCAAAATTTATACCGCTACATATCTTTGGTAAAAATAACCCAAATTAGTGTATATTATTTGGTCTTTGTGAAAGTTATAGCGTCCACAAGCTATGGTACCAATATCTAAAAATTGATCACACCTGAAGTACTGACGGCCTATCTCAATTCTTCAGACCCTAACATGCCAGAAAAGTACAAATACCCCCCAAATGACCCCTTTTTGGAAAGAAGACATTCCAAGGTATTTAGAAAGATGCATGATGAGTTTTTTGAAGTTGTCATTTTTTCCCACAATTCTTTGCAAAATCAAGTTTAGTTTTTCTTTTTTTTTTTTTTTTCACAAAATTGTCATATTAGCAGGTTATTTCTCACACACAGCATATGCATACCACAAATTACACCCCAAAACACATTCTGCTATTACTCCCGAGTATGGCGATACCACATGTGTGAGACTTTTACACAGCGTGGCCACATACAGAGGCCCAACATGCAGGGGAGCACCTTCAGGCGTTCTGGAGCACCCAGGCCAATTCTGACATTTCTCTCCTACATGTAAAAATCATCATTTATTTGCTAGAAAATTACATAGAACCCCAAAACATTATATATGGTTTTATAGCAAAGACCCTAGAGAATACAATAGCGGTCATTAGAACTTTTTATCTCGCACGATATTTGCGCAGCAATTTTTCGAACGCTTTTTTTTGGAAAAAAAACTGTTTTTTGCTTTAAAAAAAAAACAAAACAGTAAGGTTAGAACAATGTTTTTGCATAATATGAAAGATGAAGTTACGCCGAGTTAATAGATACCTAACATGTCACCTTTCAAAATTGCACACGCTTGTGGAATGACGCCAAACTTCGCCACTTAAAAATCCCCATAGGCGACGCTTTAAAATTGTTTACTGGTTACAAATTTTGAGTTACAGAGGAGGTCTAGGGCCAAAATTATTGCTCTCGCTCTACCGATCGCAGCGATACCTCACATGTGTGGTTTGAATATGTGGGCGGGACTTACGTATGCGTTCGCTTATGCATGCGAGCACACGGACAGGGGCGCTTTAAAAAAAGTTTCTTTTTTTATTGTTCATTTTACTTTATTTATTTTAGTTTGACACTTTTTTCCCCCAAAAAATTTTTTTGATCACTTTTATTCCTATTACAAGGAATGTAAACATCCCTTGTAATAGGAATATGGCATAACAGGTCCTCTTTACAGTGAGATATGGGGTCAATAAGACCCCACATCTCACCTCTAGGCTGTTCCTGAAATAAAAAAATAAATTAAAAAAGAGTATTGCGGGGTATTCCAGGGTATGGCAGAGTATTGCGGGGTATTCCAGGGTATGGCAGAGTATTGCGGGGTATTGCAGGGTATGGCAGAGTATTGCGGGGTATTCCAGGGTATGGCAGAGTATTGCAGGGGTATTGCGGGGTATGGCAGAGTATTGTGGGGCATTGCAGAGGGAATTGCAGAGTATTGCACAGCATTGCAGGGCATGCAGAGTAGTAGGGATGGCTGAGCATTGATGGGTGGCTGGATCTCACTGTGCAGCGTTGTGGGCACTACAGATGCAGCCCACAACGTTGCAGCCATCCATCCATCCGCCTCTCCGCTCACTGTGTACCGATCGGTACACAGGAGGGGAGGAGAGGGGGAGGAGAGGAACCGGCGTCATCAGATGACGCCGGTTTGTTTACATGTGATCGCTCCGTCATTTGACGGAGCGATCACATGGTAAACGGCCGCGATCAGCGGCCATTTACCGGGATCTGTGATGCGCCGGGTCCTCTGGACCCGGCGGTCACGGATGCTCTTGAGTGCATGCCCTAGGGGGGCGCGCGAGAGCAGAATTCTGGGAGGACGTCCCTGGACGCCCTCCCAGAGTTAAACAACCGCCCTGTAGCCGTCATTTGGCTATGGGCCGGTTGTTAAGTGGTTAAAGTGGTGAGATCACCCCATAGGAAGGCAACATCCACACAGTCTTGGGATACTAATGTCTCATTTGGCCGACACTTTACCAAAATCAAACTTTGTAGGTTCCTGAGTTTGGGATGTGTATCTAATGTTTTTGAACATGCCTGTTTAGCCCCAAAAAGGGGAAATAATGCAAAACATACATGTTATACACCATGTTGGTTTGTTTTAAAACCTTAAAACCCACATGTGAATGTGCTTTGAGTAACAAACAATGTGTGGCTTATTATTTAAAAGCTCAATACCAGTGTATTTAAGTAGTTGTAGTTACAGTGACAATGTGCTCTTAAAATGTGCCCAACTCCTGCAATTTTTAGTCCTACAAAAAATTATAAGAGTTGAAAAGGCATAATGTTTTTGAACTTCATGCATTAGATCCATTATGAACAAAAACATTGTGTGTGTGTGTGTGTGTGTGTTAGACCCACAGCACACCATAATAGTTAGCTGAAGAAGATATTGTCACCTCATGTAGAAAAATAAGGTACATTTGCACTATTGTAGCAAGTGGCCAAAATAAAACCCATTTGTGAACATTAGACAGATAAGAAACACAGACAACAGTAGTTCAAATGAAAGATGAGTTTATGATCTCCAAATTATATTAGGCATAATCTGGTAAAATTTGCTGCCAAGCCACTGCTCCTCTACCCACAAAATAATCAAGGTATTTCTGCCGTACATCTTATGAGGGCAATCCAGCATGGGTATTTTCAAGAGTCGTCAGCACGCCCACAGATGGCTGAGCTGCAGCCTTTTCAGCTGGGCCTGCCACTGCAGGGTCCACGTAAAATGGCAGTGAGGTAAGGTAGCAAGTTGCATTCCTCCTTAAAAAATTATGTAAAATACAACAGCACAGGACCACATGGTTGATCTTGTAACCTGCAAGGTTGACTGGAGTCTGAAACAGCCTGAAACGACTCAATAGGATGCCAAAGGTGTTTTTGACCACCTTTCTGGCACGAGAGAGCCTGTAATTGAATATTCTCTGCTCTGGGGTGAGGTTCCTCATAGGAATCGGCTTCATCAGATGTGCCCCCAGAGCAAAGGCCTTATCTGCAACAAAAACAAAATCGAGGCCCTCAGCATTCTCCTCAGCAGGTGGCAAGTTTAATGTGCCATTCTGAAGCTGCTTGTAGAACTCTGTCTGCATGATCACTCCTCCATCAGAGTCGCTGCCGTTCTTCCCAACATCCAGATACAAAAACTCATAATTGGCAGACACTACAGCTAGCATGACTATGCTGCAAAAGCCCTTTTAAATAAAATAATATGAGCCAGAGTTGGGTGGTGGGACAATCAGGACATGCTTGCCATCAATAGCACCACCACAGTTGGGAAAATCCCACTTATGGTGGAACTGGGCTGCAACGTCCTGCCATTGCTGTGGGTTGGAAGGAAACTGTGGATTAAAAAAAGAAACCAAAAATTACTACTTCTGCACATAACATTGCAAGCAGATTTGACACAAACATGCTTAGCCAACATAAGGAGAAAAGTTAAATGACTATTTAAAGACAAAAGGGTAAGGTCAATGTATCTGATTCATCTCCCCCTCTGGTGGCCCATTAGCAAAATTTTAGGGTGGGGGAGGAAATGGATAGATGTTTTGAACAGGTAACCCTCTTCACTTCCATGAGAGCTGTTTGCATAAATTATCTGGGATGCTTTAGCCAGCCCCTCCTTACTTACACTATTGGCAGCCCAGTGGATGGGTAAGAAGTGTCATAATTTAAAAATATGGATCCACACTGTCCAAATTGCAGCACATTTTGACATTCTGAAAATACCTATCAATATAATAGGAGACAAAAACTGTCTATGTTACAATTTGTAGGTAATCAGGCAGGCCCTTGCACTACATGGTTGGGTGAATTTATTCAGAAATTTAAACACAAAAGAGGGATAGTGTGTATGGGTTTGACAAAGTCAGCAGATAGAGTATTTGTATCTGTTAACTTTTCATTTTTTGGGGGGGTTCCAAATGAGTTTGTGCCCCAAAAAATGGTCTCTTGCACTCTGCCTGAATTTGAGGACAACAATAATATTTATACACATTTTTGGGGGTTTTTGAGGGTAAGCCCCAAAATGTAGCTGACAAAAAACACTGTGAAGTTACTAGGCTAGGTGTGTATGGGCCCAGGATAGCATGCTGGGGAGGTTAGATATGGAAAATATGCATGTAGGCCAACAAAGGAGCAGGAAAATCTTACAGCATGCATGAGGACAAAGAGGACATTCACAGCATATTACAATATTAAAATTATGTAATCAACAAATTAAGACAATACATTAGCAAACATTAATACATAGAATGTGATGCTAAAGGGAAACACTTACCCAAATATAGTCCTTCTGCATTACTTGAATAATGGCTGAGCAGGTGTCTGGAATAATGAGTCCCAGAGCCTGGGAGAGATCCCAGGGGTAAACTTGAGGTCCTGGAGACTTCTCCCCATCGCCAAATAACACAAGGTGGCTATGAGCCTTTGCTCTGGAGTGATGGCAAGCCTCATACATGTGTCCTGCTTCTTATTATAGGGGGTCACCAATGCTAAGAGTTGGTGAAAGCAGAGGTCCGTCATCCAGAGATAATTCCGAAAATCATCCAGATTATTCTCCTGAAGCTCCCGCAGCAAAGGCATATGACATAATTAGTCACGATTAAACAACCAATTTTTTGTCCAAGAACTGCTCTTCCTCCTGTTCCTGGACTGGACTTGGGTCAAAGTAATAACTCCAAGGCAAATAATAGCACGTTCTCTCCTCTGATTCCACAATATGGCTGGTTGGCAAACGGCCATTCAGAAACAAACTGTACAGGGACTACAAGAGGTTTCTAATATGGACTGAAGCAAGTGTGTAGACCAAGAAATCACCAAGGGGTTTATTTACTAAAGCTGGAGAGTGCAAAATCAGGCTCACTTCTGCATAGAAACCAACCAGCTTCCAAGTTTTATTGCCAAAGCTTAATTGAACAAGCTGAGGTTAGAAGCTGATTGGCTACCATGCATAGCTTCACCAGCTTCTGAGTGTACCAGTTTTAGTCGATCTACCCCAAGTGCCTTTAGAAATGTTAGAAACTCTCAGTTAATTTAAAGAAAAGCAAAGCATTAAATAATATAAATGTCTATAAATGTCTATAAATGTTTTAACACTGTCACAGAAAAAGCTGTCTTCACACATGCAATACAAAATAACACAATCCATTAAAAATCTTCAAAAATCTTCAAAAGTAAAGACAAAGTAAAAACAGAATAGTGCATTAAAAGCCACCGAGTCTGGCTTTATAAAAAAACAAAAGGATAAGTATAAACCCCCCCCCCCCCACAAAACTCTGCCACCTACCCTGTATGTACAAGCTCAGACACACAGACACTATTGTCGGGCTCTTAGTTCCACCCAATGCGTTTAGTCTGAATGGACATCATCAGAGATGTTTTACTTTGGAATATTCAAAAAAGCTTATATTTATTACTCATTATTCAAACTTCCTCTTCTTCCATGATAATCTGTAGGCTTTTCAATAGAAGTGTCAGAGCTGTGGTTTGATTCTGTCTTAAGACTACCCTTATTTATAAGGCTATTCTGAAGGATGGAGTCACCCTGACAGCTTTCTGTGTGAGCCTGTCTCCTGGAAGTAATCAACTGCCATGTATCACATATCTGGTAAGGTGTTGCACACATACCTGTAACGACTGCTCATCACTCAAATCAAAGGATTGAATATACCAAACACATTCAGACCTATATGTGGGTGTTGGTTTTAGATACATGATGATGGTATCACATTAGATTAGCCCTCAGGTTTCATTTGGTAGAAAATTGTAGCAACACATGTTTGCATAGGTGAGAACAGGCCAAAATGTGGAGAAACAAGGTATAGGCAGATGCTTTAGCCCTCAGATACATTTGCATAAAAATTGGCTAGTGGTGGGTCATTCTTGCAGCAGCAAGAACAGGAACAATTTTGCAGCAACCTAATGTGACATGCACCAAAAAATAGCCCATAAGTCCATAAATGTAGGAACATTAAAAAAAAAACAGTTTCTTAAACTGATTTTCATTAACACAATTTCCTGTTCAGACATTCTTTGAAATTTTTTTGGTCTTGGGAAATAGCATCTAATAGTATTTACTAATTCATCTCCTGCAGCATTAACAACTAGTAGCTGTATTTTGAAATAACTGTAGCAGTGGATACAAATGATCATTTAACATTTTGCTTTAAAGTTATTAAACTATAAGGCTGGCTGTAATATAAAGGGAAATCATGCATGGGCAACACAATGGATTAATCATTATCTTGCCATAAAATAGTTATCTCTATTGCAGTTCTCTGCATTGCAGAATGCCCATAGATGTGATGAATATGTCTGTACTACAACTGTGAATTTTTATTTCAAATACCTCTCTATGGCAATATCAACATTCTGCTATTCTAATATTTAAAAATGTTAGATAATAAAATTGAAATACTACTGCAGCAGCTAAAATGAATACAGACCTTTCTGCAGAAGTATCAGGAATACCAAATAATTTTAGAGCTTTTGTTTGCATTTGTGTTGGAAAAAAAGCCAGCTATATAATCTAGTAGATGTTACAATGAATTTATTTTAAACTGATCAAACCCAACATTACCCTTTTACAAAACATTTAGATGAATTTGCGCCTCATTAGGCATGTCATATTTAAACGGACTGTATGTGGCTGTGCAATTCTTCTTTTAATGATATAACTTGTTTAAATCTACGAAGAGCAGTAAGCTCCACAGTTTCAAAAATGGGTTGATTTACTAAAGGCAAACAGACTGTACACTTACCAGGGAAGTTGCACTTTGCAAGAAAATTTTCCTCAGAGCAAAGTAAATGGAATGAAGCTTTCCTGACTTCCATCATCCAATCATCTGCAAGAAAAAATGCAGTTCTTTTTTTAATTGCCATTGCACATGATTGAGTATTCTTTGCAAAGTGAAACTTCACTACATTCACTAAGCTTTGGGGAAAATTCCCTTGCAAGATCCAACTTGTCATGTTATTTGCTTTTTTTTAGTAAATCAACCCCAATGCGTATCTTATCCCAAGATCAAAATATTGCAGATCACCACTTCTTAAATGTGGTGGCTGCATTAGCTTTCTTTTTCTTTTCCCTCTCCTCCTTTACCTGGTAATCTAGTCAGTAACACATTTTGCATCCTAAAATGACAATGCTCATGTATTTATGGAGGGTAATCATAAATAAAATTGAATCAATGTGCAAAACATTTGGTGATAATGAAAAAAAAAAAAAAATAATATCACATCAGATAAAGTATCAATTAAATATCATAGAGAGTCCAAATCACCAACGATAAACAACAAAAGTCCAAGTGATAATAGTAAAAATTCTGTGACAGCAAGGAAGGATCCACCACCAGGAATGGAAGGGGTTACTCCTTACCAGAAGGCCATGACCCCCCACCACAGAGGATCACAGCAAGCAGGAATCTTTAAAAGCCATAAATGGGAACTGTCAGCGGTGTCCACCAGAGGTCTTCTCATCATCAGCCACTCCAACGAACTCAAGGCTCAGATACCATAAAACATAGAAGGGGCTCACATAGTGTAAAACCGATATGATTTATTAAAAATAAGTAAGATACAAATGCACACTTACAGAGTGTAAATGGATAGAACAGCCTTAAGTCCGGCTCCGTGGCCACCGGAGCTCGGACAAACCCGTCCTGCTGGAATGCAACGACGCGCTGACGTCACCCCCAAGCGAGTTGCATTCCAGCAGGACGGGTTTGTCCGAGCTCCGGTGTACACAGAGTGCTGTAAACAATGTCAGCTGATATGACTGCAGCATGGGCAGGGAGCACAGGCTAGTATCAGCTCAGCTGATTTCTCATAAGAACAACAGGTATTTATTTTTCTTTTATTTCAATAGTATATTTGACAGACTTAATGGGAGAAAATAACAGAGAAGTTCATTGTTATATATATGCATCCTTGGTGTTGTGTGTGTGTGTGTGTGTGTATATATATATATATATATATATATATATATATATAATATAAATACGCTGTATTCAGTTTAGCTAGATCTGTTCCTGTTATTCTCTTCCTACTGACAGGCAAGCAGGTGTTTTTACAGTATTTACAGCTACCTGAAGAAAATTGCTGGTGTTCTTCTATCTAATCATATTAGTACCACAGGCAGGCAGCTACAGTATTTACAGTTAGTGTAGTGCGTCCTCTGCACAGTGCGCACCTAAAGCTACCTGAAGACAATTTCTGGTGTTCTCCTGATCTTATTAGTACCACAGGCAGGCAGCTGCAGTATTTACAGTTAGTGTAGTGCATCCCCTGCACAGTGTGCACCTAAAGCTACCTGAAGACAATTGCTGTTGTTCTGATCTTATTAATACCACAGGCAGGCAGCTGCAGTATTTACAGCTAGTGTAGTGCGTCCTCTGCACAGTGTGCACCTATAGCTACCTGAAGAAAATTGGTGGTGTTCTTCTGATCCTATTAGTACCACAGGCAGACAGCTGCAGTATTTACAGTTAGTGTAGTGCATCCTCTGCACAGTGTGCACCTAAAGCTACCTGAAGACAATTGCTGTTGTTCTGATCCTATTAATACCACAGACAGGCAGCTGCAGTATTTACAGTTAGTATACTGTGTCCTCTGCACAGTGTGCACCTAAAGCTACCTGAAGAAAATTGGTGGTGTTCTTCTGATCCTATTAATATCACAGGCAGGCAGCTACAGTATTTACAGTTAGTGTACTGTGTCCTTTGCACAGTGTGCACCTAAAGCTACCTGAAGACATTTGCTGTTGTTCTGATCCTATTAATACCACAGGCAGGCAGCTGCAGTATTTACAGTTAGTGTACTGTGTCCTCTCCACAGTCTGCACCTAAAGCTACCTGAAGACAATTGCTGGTGTTCTCATACTAATAAAACTACAGGCAGGCAGTTGATTCTGCTAGCTGCAGTATCACTATATATATATATATACATCCCAGCTTTGTGCAGCTACATCTCACTGCAGGCCATTAGTATGTCTGGAGGGCCAACAAGGAGAGGCTGACAGTCAGAAGCCAATAAAAGAGGTAAAGGAGGCTCTGTGTCTAAAGGCAACAGTGCTGGTCATGGAGACGGTGCATCCGCATCAGCACGTGGCCGTGGGACACGCTTGTCCTTTTTTTCGGCAGCTGGCTGTGTTGAGCCGCAACATTCCGAAGACTTGGTAGAGTGGATGACCAAGCCGTCCTCATCTTCCTCATTCTCTCTCACCCAGGCTCAGGGTACTTTGTCTGGCAAAGCAGCTGCTAACGCGGCCTCTTCCCTCGGCTCAATGGCATCAGTCACTCCTTCCCTAGCCCCACTATGTCCTCCTGAGGAGTCCCCCAAACTGTTTGACCACAGTGTTGGGTACATGCTCCTGGAGGATGCTCAGCGTTTTGAAGGCTCCGATGATGGTACCCAGCTAGAGGAAGGCAGTAACGTGAGCCCAGAGAGAGGGGGTCCCCAAGAAGGACAGCAATCTGGCAGTCATGTTCCCCCAGCTGCAGCATACTGCCAGCTTTGCTCCAGTGATGAGAAGGGAGGGGATGAGATGAGGTCACTGACTCCACGTGGGTGCCTAATAGGAGAGAGGGGGAGGAGGAGGTACATCTCCAATGAGGCAGGATGCCCTCCAGGGGCCAGCTTAGGGGCAGCACACTGACTGCATCACACCGCAGAGCTCTGCATGTGCAGGGTGCTGCTGTCTCTGCACGTTATTCCAAAAGTTCTTTGGTGTGGGCCTTTTTTGAGACGAGTGCATCAGATCCCACCGCTGCTATTTGCAACATATGTCTCAAGAGTATCTCGCGTGGCCGAAACATCACCCGCTTGGGCACCACATGCTTGACCAGACATATGTCGACCTGCCATGCAGTTCGTTGGCAAGCGTACCTAAAAGACCCACACCAAAGAACAATGCGGACCTCTCCTTGTTCCTCATCAGATGGGATCTCCAATCCCACTATACCTTCAGTCCTCTCTGAAACCTTCACTGAGAGGAATGAAGGTGTAGAACTAGGTGTGTCACAGCCAAGTACTTGCGGGCAATCTGCTAAGGGTACACCGACGTCAGATTGTACCAGGCAAATTTCCCTGACCGAGCTGCTGCACCGCCAAAAGAAGTTCGCTCCCAGCCATCCACATGCCCAGCGGTTGAATGCTAGCTTGACTAAATTGCTAGCACTTCAACTGCTGCCTTTTCAGTTGATAGACTCTGCCCCCTTCCGTGAGTTTGTGGAGTGTGCGGTTCCTCAGTGGCAGGTTCCCAAACGCCACTTTTTCTCATGGAAGGCGATTCTGGCTCTCTACCGGCATGTGGAAGGCAATGTCTTGGCCTCGCTGGAGAGGCTGGTCAGCGGTAAGGTGCATATTACCGCTGGCTCATGGTCCAGCAGGCATGGACAGGATGTTACCTATCTTTCACCGAGCACTGGGTGACTCTTCTGGCAGCTGGGAAGGATGCAGGACAGGGTGCAGTAGTGTTGGAGGTTGTTCCGCCACCACGCCTCCAAAATTCTACTAGTGGTGATTCTGCCACACCTCTCTCCTCCACCCCCTCCTCTTCTTCTTCCTCCATGGCCTCTTCCTGTGCTGATTTGTCCTCAGAACCAGCGGTGCTCCGTCGGCGTTCAAGGGGCTATGCAAGCATGCAGGCAAAAAGATGCCATGCGGTGCTTGAGCTGGTGTGCTTGGGGGACAGGAGCCACACTAGGGCAGAGATTCTGTCAGCTCTGCAGGGGCAGGTTTAGAGGTGGTTGACACCATGCCAGCTTAAGCCAGGTATGGTGGTTTGCGACAATGGCACCAACCTCCTCTCCGCCTTCTAACAGGGACAACTGACCCATGTGCCCTGTTTGGCTCACGTCCTTAACTTGGTGGTACAGCAGTTTTTGGGCAGGTACCCAGGCTTACAGGATGTCCTGAGGCAGGCCAGGAAAGTCTGTGTGCATTTCTGCAGGTCATATAATGCCAGTGCCCGGCTGGCTGACCTCCAAAAGGAATTTAACCTGCCCAAGAATCTGTGACATGCCCATCAGGTGGAACTCAACGTTGGCCATGCTGCAGCGGCTGCACACGCAGCAGAGGGCCATCAATGAGTACCTATATGACTATGGCACCAGGACAGGGTCATGGGAGCTTTTTTTTTTTCCCCACGCCAGTGGGCTATGAACAGGAATGCATACACTGTCCTGTCACCATTTGAGGAGGCCACAAGGATGGTGAGCAGTGACAATGCATGCATCAGTGACTCTGTCCCTCTTGTCCACCTGTTGGAGCACATGCTGCGTGGAATAATGGACAGGGCACTTGAGGCAGAACAGAGGGAGGAAGAGGAGGACTTCCTTACCTCTCAAGACCCCCTTTATCCAGACAGTGCTCCTGCGTGCCCACCGATCACACAGGAAGAGGAGGAGGAGGAGGATTGTGTCAGCATGGAGGTGGAGCCTGGTACTCAGCATCAGCAGCAGTCTTCAAGGGATCATTTACAGTCCGAAGAAACCCATGGACTTGTACGTGGCTGGGAGGAGGTGGCTGTGGATCATGTTGTCCTTAGTGACCCAGAGGACTCTGGACCGAATGCCTCAGCAAACCTACGCTGCATGGCCTCCCTGATCCTGCAAAGCCTGTGGAAGGATCCTCCTATTCGTGGTATCAAGGGGAGGGATGATTACTGGCTGGCAACCCTCCTTGATCCACATTACAAGGATAAGGTTGCGGACCTTATCTTGCCATCGCAGAGGGAACAGAGGATGAAACATCTTCGGGAGGCCTTGCAGAAATGTTTGTGCAATGCTTTTCCAGAGCCTGGGAGGTTACAATTTCCTGGTCCTCCTAGACAACGTGTTGCTGAGGCTTTGGTCAGTCACAGAAGATGTGGTGGAGAAGGTGGCTGTCTGGCCGCCTGACCAGATTTTTTAGTCCGCAGCCCCAAGGTCTGATCGGTTCCAGCAACCATCGCCAGCGTCTGATTCACATGGTACAGGATTACCTAGGGGCAAGATCAGACTTAGACACCTTTCCCACCAAAAATCCTCTGGGTTACTGGGTCTTGAGGATGGATCACTGGCCAGAGCTTGCACAGTATGCAATTGAGCTACTGGCCTGTCCTGCATCCAGCGTTCTTTTGGAACGCACATTCAGTGCTGCTGAAGGCTTTGTAACTGATCACAGAGTGTGCCTGTCCACCGAGTCAATCGGCTGACCTTCATAAAAATGAACCAGTCTTGGATCACCAGCTACCAAGCACCTGATGCTGATGTAACCGATTTTTTTTTAATGTGAGATTCCTTCAAGACTGCCTATGCTGATGCTGAGTGACTATCCTGTTATGCTGAGTGACAATCCTCCTCAATTTTCATGCTGATAGCTTGTAAGAACATTTTGGGTTCTGGGCACCGCCACCAGTGGCTAAGGCCCAATTTTTCTGCCCCTGTTTAACAGGGGCGTGTAATTACAATTTTTGATGCAATACTTTGCAGCAGGGCTCATTACTGCGCTCCAACTAGAGTATCTGTGAGGGGTTGCAGTGTTGTGGCACTAGCATCAGTGCCCAAGGCCCACATTTTCAGCCCCTGTTTAACGGGGCGTATAATTACAATTTTTGATGCAATACTTTGCAGCAGGGCTCATTCCTGGGCTCCAACTATAGCAGCTGTGAGGGGTTGCAGTGTTGTGGCACCAGTGCCTAAGGCCCAATTTTTCTGCCCCTGTTCAACAGGGACATGTAATTACAATTCTTGATCTAATATTTCATAGCAGGGCCCATTCCTGCGCCCACCAAGAGTAGCTGTGAGGGCTTACAGTGTTGTGGCAACACCACCACCACCCAAGGCCCAATTTTTCTACCACTGTTCAACAATGGCATGTAAATACAATTCTTGATATAATATTTCACAGCAGGGCCCGTTCCAGTGCCCACCAAGAGTAACTGTGAGGACTTACAGTGTTGTGGCACCAGCACCACCACCACCACCACCACCAAAGGCCCAATTTTTCTACCACTGTTCAACAATGGCATGTAATTACAATTCTTGATATAATATTTCATAGCAGGGCCTGTTCCAGCGCCCACCAACTGTGAGGGCTTACAGTGTTGTGGCAACACCAACACCTAAGGCCCCAATTTCTGCAGAGTATATAGGGCAGGCCCCTACTTTCAAACATCCAACTTACAAACGGCTCCTACTTGCAAACGGAAGGAGACAACAGGAAGTGGGATGAAATCTACGCCTAGGAAGGGAAATTCTCTCCTGTAAGAGTTAATATGGTAAAAACGTGTCTCCTTTTCACTGATGCTTTATCACAAATCATTGTTTCACTAAAAACCCTGAATTTTCAAAAAACATTGGTCATTGGGACAGAAAGTGAGGTGAAATCTTCTGAAGAGGTACACAGACAGCAAAATAAATGTTACAGGGGTGATAACCCTTCCCTATGTTTTCCAAAAAGCTTAAAAATAGATTTTTTGGCTGGAGCTACACTTTAAAAATGTACCAGTTCAAAATTACAAACAGATTCTACTTAACATCAAACCTACAGTTCCTGTCTTGTTTGCACCGCCTGTATACTGCTGTTCAGAGTATATAGGGCCTGGGGCCCCACGCCTTTCCTTTTTTTTTATTTGGGTGCGGGGTTCCCCTTATGGGGGGGTACCCATGCCGTTTGTCTCACTGATTTTCATCCATATTGCCGGGACCTGACATTACATTAAAGCCGCAAGCAGTTTTAAATGACTTTTATTCCTTTAAAAATGTCATTTTGTGCAGGGACTGTTCTAAGCACAGGAAACACACGTCACTTTACAGGCATACTATAGACACCCCCCAGGTACGATATTTAAAGGAATATTTCACTTTTATTTTTTCACTTTAAGCATGATTAACCACTTAAGGACCGCCTCACGCCGATGTACGTCGGCAAGGCGACACGGGCAGGCAAAATCACGTACATGTACGTGATTTGCCTCCCGCGGGTCGGGGGTCCGATCGGACCCCCCCCGGTGCCTGAGGCGGTCCCGTTCTGTCCCCCCGGCGATCGGAGGTGAGGGGGAGGCCATCCGTTCGTGGCCCCCCCCTCGCGATCGCCGCTGGCCAATCAGATCACTTCCTTTGCTGCTGTATGCTAAACAGCAGCAAAGGAAATGATGTAATCTCTCCTCGGCTCGGTATTCCGTTGCAGCGCCGAGGAGAGAAGACTTCACTGTGAGTGCACCAACACTACACAACACAGTAGAACATGCCAGGCACACAAAACACCCCGATCCCCCCCCAATCACCCCCCCCCCTCCCTGTCACAAACTGACACCAGCAGTTTTTTTTTTTTTTGATTACTGCATTGGTGTCAGTTTGTGACAGTTACAGTGTTGGGACAGTGAGTATTACCCCCCTTTAGGTCTAGGGTACCCCCCTAACCCCCCCTAATAAAGTTTTAACCCCTTGATCACCCCCTGTCACCAGTGTCACTAAGCGATCATTTTTCTGATCGCTGTATTAGTGTCGCTGGTGACGCTAGTTAGTGAGGTAAATATTTAGGTTCGCCGTCAGCGTTTTATAGCGACAGGGACCCCATTATACTATCTAATAAATGTTTTAACCCCTTGTTTGCCCCCTAGTTAACCCTTTCACCACTGATCACCGTATAACCGTTACGGGTGACGCTGGTTAGTTCGTTTATTTTTTATAGTGTCAGGGCACCGGCCGTTTATTACCGAATAAAGGTTTAGCCCCCGATCGCCCGGCGGTGATATGCGTCGCCCCAGGAAGCGTCAGATTGTCGCCAGTACCGCTAACACCTTCGCACGCAGCATACGCCTCCCTTAGTGGTATAGTATCTGTACGGATCAATATCTGATCCGATCAGATCTATACTAGCGTCCCCAGCAGTTTAGGGTTCCCAAAAACGCAGTGTTAGCGGGATCAGCCCAGATACCTGCTAGCACCTGCGTTTTGCCCCTCCGCCCGGCCCAGCCCAGCCCACCCAAGTGCAGTATCGATCGATCACTGTCACTTACAAGGCACTAAACGCATAACTGCAGCGTTCGCAGAGTCAGGCCTGATCCCTGCGATCGCTAACAGTTTTTTTGGTAGCATTTTGGTGAACTAGCAAGCACCGGCCCCAGGCAGCGTCAGGTTAGCGCCAGTACCGCTAACACCCACGCACGCAATGTACACCTCCCTTAGTGGTATAGTATCTGAACGGATCAATATCTGATCCGATCAGATCTATACTAGCGTCCCCAGCAGTTTAGGGTTCCCAAAAATGCAGTGTTAGCGGAATCAGCCCAGATACCTGCTAGCACCTGCGTTTTGCCCCTCCACCCGGCCCAGCCCAGCCCACCCAAGTGAAGTATCGATCGATCACTGTCACTTACAAAACACTAAACGCATAACTGCAGCGTTCGCAGAGTCAGGCCTAATCCCTGCGATCGCTAACAGTTTTTTTGGAAGCTTTTTATTGAACTGGCAAGCACCAGCGGCCTAGTACACCCCGGTCGTAGTCAAATCAGCGCTGCAGTAACACGTGGTGACGTGGCGAGTCCCATAAGTGCAGTTCAAGCTGGTGAGGTGGCAAGCACAAGTAGTGTCCCGCTGCCACCAAAAAGACAAACACAGGCCCGTCATGCCCATAGTGCCCTTCCTGCTGCATTCGCCAATCCTAATTGGGAACCCACCGCTTCTGCAGCGCCCGTACTTCCCCCATTCACATCCCCAACCAAATGCAGTCGGCTGCATGAGAGGCATTTTCTTTATGTCCTCCCAAGTACCCCTACCCAACGAACCCCCCCCCCCAAAAAAGATGTTGTGTCTGCAGCAAGCGCGGATATAGGCGTGACACCTGCTATTATTGTCCCTCCTGTCCTGACAATCCTGGTCTTTGCATTGGTGAATGTTTTGAACGCTACCATGCACTAGTTGAGTATTAGCGTAGGGTACAGCATTCCACAGACTAGGCCCACTTTCACAGGGTCTCCCAAGATGCCATCGCATTTTGAGAGACCCGAACCTGGAACCGGTTACAGTTATAAAAGTTAGTTACAAAAAAAGTGTAAAAAAAAAAATATATATAAAATAAAAAAAAAATAGTTGTAGTTTTATTGTTCTCTCTCTCTATTCTCTCTCTCTATTGTTCTGCTCTTTTTTTACTGTATTCTATTCTGCAATGTTTTATTGTTATTGTTATTGTTATTATGTTTTATCATGTTTGTTTTTCAGGTATGTAATTATTTATACTTTACTGTTTACTGTGCTTTATTGTTAACCATTGTTAACCATTTTTTTGTCTTCAGGTACGCCATTCACGACTTTGAGTGGTTATATCAGAATGATGCCTGCAGGTTTAGGTATCATCTTGGTATCATTCTTTTCAGCCAGCGGTCGGCTTTCATGTAAAAGCAATCCTAGCGGCTAATTAGCCTCTAGACTGCCTTTACAAGCCGTGGGAGGGAATGCCCCCCCCCACCGTCTTACGTGTTTTTCTCTGGCTCTCCTGTCTCAACAGGGAACCTGAGAATGCAGCCGGTGATTCAGCCAGCTGACCATAGAGCTGATCAGAGACAAGAGTGGCTCCAAACATCTCTATGGCCTAAGAAACCGGAAGCTACGAGCATTTTATGACTTAGATTTCGCCGGATGTAAATAGCGCCATTGGGAAATTGGGGAAGCATTTTATCACACCGATCTTGGTGTGGTCAGATGCTTTGAGGGCAGAGGAGAGATCTAGGGTCTAATAGACCCAAATTTTTCAAAAAAGAGTACCTATCACTACCTATTGCTATCATAGGGGATATTTACATTCCTCGAGATAACAATAAAAATGATTTAAAAAAAAAAAAAATGAAAGGAACAGTTTAAAAATAAGATAAAAAAGCAAAAAAATAATAAAGAAAAAAAAAAAAAGCACCCCTGTCGCCCCCTGCTCTTGCGCTAAGGCGAACGCAAGCGGCGGTCTGTCGTCAAACGTAAACAGCAATTTCACCATGCATGTGAGGTATCACCGCGAAGGTCAGATCGAGGGCAGTAATTTTAGCAGTAGACCTCCTCTGCAAATTTAAAGTGGTAACCTGTAAAGGCTTTTAAAGGCTTTTCAAAATGTATTTATTTTGTTGCCACTGCACGTTTGTGCGCAATTGTAAAGCATGTCATGTTTGGTATCCATGTACTCGGCCTAAGATCATCTTTTTTATTTCATCAAACATTTGGGCAATATAGTGTGTTTTAGTGCATTAAAATTTAAAAAAGTGTGTTTTTTCCCCCAAAAATGCGTTTGAAAAATTGCTGCGCAAATACTGTGTGAAAAAAAAAAATGAAACACCCACCATTTTAATCTGTAGGGCATTTGCTTTAAAAAAATATATAATGTTTGGGGGTTCAAAGTAATTTTCTTGCAAAAAAAAATAACTTTTTCATGTAAACAATAAGTGTCAGAAAGGGCTTTGTCTTCAAGTGGTTAGAAGAGTGGGTAATGTGTGACATAAGCTTCTAAATGTTGTCCATAAAATGCCAGGACAGTTCAAACCCCCCCAAATGACCCCATTTTGGAAAGTAGACACCCCAAGCTATTTGCTGAGAGGCATGTCAAGTCCATGGAATATTTTATATTGCGACACAAGTTGCGGGAAAGAGACAAATTTTTTTTTTTTTGCACAAAGTTGTCACTAAATGATATATTGCTCAAACATGCCATGGGAATATGTGAAATTACACCCCAAAATACATTCTGCTGCTTCTCCTGAGTACGGGGATACCACATGTGTGAGACTTTTTGGGAGCCTAGCCGCGTACGGGACCCCGAAAACCAAGCACCGCCTTCAGGCTTTCTAAGGGCGTGAATTTTTGATTTCACTCTTCACTGCCTATCACAGTTTCGGAGGCCATGGAATGCCCAGGTGGCACAAAACCCCCCCAAATGACCCCATTTTGGAAAGTAGACACCCCAAGCTATTTGCTGAGAGGTATAGTGAGTATTTTGCAGACCTCACTTTTTGTCACAAAGTTTTGAAATTTGAAAAAAGAAAAAAAAAAATTTTTTTCTTGTCTTTCTTCATTTTCAAAAACAAATGAGAGCTGAAAAATACTCACCATGCCTCTCAGCAAATAGCTTGGGGTGTCTACTTTCCAAAATGGGGTCATTTGGAGGGGTTTTGTGCCACCTGGGCATTCCATGGCCTCCGAAACGGTGATAGGCAGTGAAGAGTAAAATCAAAAATTCACGCCCTTAAAAACGCTGAAGGCGGTGATTGGTTTTCGGGGCCCCGTACGCGGCTAGGCTCCCAAAAAGTCCCACACATGTGGTATCCTCATACTCAGGAGAAGCAGCTAAATGTATTTTGGGGTGCAATTCCACATAGGCCCATGGCCTGTGTGAGCAATATATCATTTAGTGACAACTTTGTGCAAAAAAAAAAAAAAAAGTGTCACTTTCTCGCAACTTGTGTCAAAATATAAAATATTCCATGGACTCAATATGCCTCTCAGCAAATAGCTTGGGGTGTCTACTTTCCAAAATGGGGTCATTTGGGGGGGGGGTTTGTGCCACCTGGGCATTCCATGGCCTCCGAAACTGTGATAGGCAGTGAAGAGTGAAATCAAAAATTTACACCCTTAGAAATCCTGAAGGCGGTGATTGGTTTTCGGGGTCCCGTACGCGGCTAGGCTCCCAAAAAGTCCCACACATGTGGTATCCCCGTACTCAGGAGAAGTAGCTGAATGTATTTTGGGGTGCAATTCCACATAGGCCCATGGCCTGTGTGAGCAATATATCATTTAGTGACAACTTTTTGTAAATATTTTTTTTTTTTGTCATTATTCAATCACTTGGGACAAAAAAAATAAATATTCAATGGGTTCAACATGCCTATCAGCAATTTTCTTGGGGTGTCTACTTTCCAAAATGGGGTCATTTGGGGGGGTTTTGTACTGCCCTGCCATTTTAGCACCTCAAGAAATGACATAGGCAGTCATAAACTAAAAGCTGTGTAAATTCCAGAAAATGTACCCTAGTTTGTAGACGCTATAACTTTTGCGCAAACCAATAAATATACGCTTATTGACATTTTTTTTACCAAAGACATGTGGCCGAATACATTTTGGCCTAAATGTATGACTAAAATTGAGTTTATTGGATTTTTTTTATAACAAAAATTAGAAAATATCATTTTTTTTCAAAATTTTCGGTCTTTTTCCGTTTATAGCGCAAAAAATAAAAACTGCAGAGGTGATCAAATACCATCAAAAGAAAGCTCTATTTGTGGGAAGAAAAGGACGCAAATTTCGTTTGGGTACAGCATTGCATGACCGCGCAATTAGCAGTTAAAGCGACGCAGTGCCAAATTGAAAAAAGACCTCTGGTCCTTAGGCAGCATAATGGTCCGGGGCTCAAGTGGTTAAAATCACTGCTCCCAAAAAATGGACATTTTTAAAACTTTTTATGCATTGATACATGTCCCCTGGGGCAGGACCCGGGTCCCCAAACCCTTTTTAGGACAATAACTTGCATATTAGCCTTTAAAATTAGCACGTTTGATTTCAAACGTTTGAGTCCCATAGACTTTAATGGGGTTCTAAAGTTTGCGCGAACGTTCGGTCCGTTCGCAGGTTCTGGTGTGAACTGAACCGGGGGGTGTTCAGCTCATCCCTACTACACATGTGCCCCAGGATTTGGGTCATAAAGGAGAAGGACCATTTTTGGTTGGTCACCCTTTTGAATCCATGTTACAAGGGGAAAATTTCAGAGCTTATCCTGCTATCACAGAGGGAGCAAAAATGCACCAACTGCAAGAGGTGTTGTGGAGAAACCTTTTAACAGCTTTCCCAGAGAGTGACAGTATCCCTTTTCATGGCCCACATGGTTTGGATATTTATGGCTTTGAAAGGAGGAGAAGTGGCGATGGCTGCCTAAGTAAGCCTTTAGGTCCTCTTATGCACTATTTATGCCTGGTTGCTGCCAGTAGTCAATGATTTTATGGGAGTAGGGACTGATATGAACACCCTGACAATGGACGACCCACTTGATTCTTAGGTGTTGAAGCAAGACCAGTGGCCAGTGCTTGTACAGGATGCTAATGATCTGCTGAGCTTTCTGCAGCCAGTGTCCTTTCAGGTTGGGAATTTAGTGCAGTGTGATGTTTTGTGATTTTTAAAAAATAAAACTCCTGTCTCCGGACATAATTGATTGGCTCACTTAAAAAAAAAAAAAAAAATGAACCAGTCCTTGTGTCACAGCTAATGCTTCTACTGTTTATAAATTTGGTACATTTTTTAGACAGGGTGCTGAGACATTCACACAGAAAATATTTAATAAATAGACCCCTAAATGTTTCCACAGTTGCTCCTCAGCTGCCGAATTTGAGAATTTTTTAATGTAGGGTAATTCTTGTAAAGCACCTCAATGTATGCTGCATATTGTGCTGCTCAAACAATGTCTGGGTACCACACCTAATGTTTACGCAGCTGTTCTTAAGTTGTAAAATGTATAGTGATTGATGCAGACTAAATAATGCTCTCACCTTATTCTTGTGATTCAATAATACAGAATATTTGTTGGCTACTTTGCCTCTGAAATAGTATAGTCTAAAAGTGATTTTTTTTTAAAACTGCTTTATCTCTCCAAATAAACTGTGGGCTGGCAAAAGTGTTTATATACTGTGAAATATAAGAAATATTTTTCTGACTTTTTTTGGTTAAATAATGCAGTCCATAGACACACACTGCGTGTCTCAGCCCTACCCCCTGCTCCCTCCTCACAGGATTTAACTGACAGCAGCAGGACCCAAAAGCTCCCACTGCTGCTCGATCTTGTGAGAAGAGAAAGACAGGTGAGAAGAACTGCAGCTGGACAGTGCTGGATTGATACCGGACTCAGGTAAGTGTTTGGGGTGGGCACAGCAAGTGTCAAAATGTTTTTTACCTTCATGCAAGGAATGCATGCAAGAAAAAAATGTTTTAGCTTTAGCTTTTAGCTTGGAACGAGTTTAAGTTATTTTTTCTCCTTTTCCTTAAAATATATACACTATGGAAATACTATCACCAAAAAGGTTTTTTTAAACCTCAGTGGATAAGGTGCACAAAGCACTTGTCCCACATCTGAATCCATGCAGCGGTTGCTGAGCAAGGCTATCGGATAGCTAGCTCCACCCACCCAGCTATCCAACAACAATGATCAAAGGAGATGGATTTTTGACTGACAGGAGATGCATGCAGTGCACACAGACCCCACAAACGTATGCCCCCTCCTCCTAAGCTACCAGATGAAACTCTGCTGTGCATTGCTGTCTCCACACCTCTCCTTTTCAGTTTACACAAACCCTAAGTCCAGAACTTTTTATTCTAACACGAGCTTGTCAGTTTTAATGTTTGAATTTAATCCTTTGCTTGTGAGTATTCTACTTTTTTAATAAATCAATCTGAAAACTACTACACTATGTGGATTCTTCTTCTTTCTTCTCCTGCATATGAGATCTGCTTCTAGTATATGTGGCCACTTATGAGCAGCACAGAGGAGAGATCCATCCATCCATCCATCTATCTGCAGGCAGTATAAATCCACATTAGACCTCCTGTGTATTGAGGTCTAATGTTCTCGTAAGCCGATTGAGTTGGTGGTGGCCAGGAGAACTGAAATTGGTAAAAGGAATAAAAAAAACCACAGTAGACTTTTTTTTTGGAATGTTTATTGATTATGGACTTTTTCTATAATTTACAGTGAAATTACTGAAATTATGTATTTAACTATTTATTGGATTTGTCACAGTGCAACACATTGCTTGTTTATATTGAATGTGTAATATTTATGCATTGTGTCTCTGAAATGATCTACTGTCATTGTTGTTTCTGGATCAAAAATGCCTCATATCTCCCACTTCAAATGCAGCCTACTAAGCAGGCTTACATGATGTTCAGTATGTGTCTGTAATATTTATGCCTTGTGTATATGATATAATCCACTGTCATTTTATTATCGTTTTTTTTTTTCTAAAATTGCCTAATCTCTCCATCTTACATTGCTACGCAGTTGCACTGCTTACATACTCTCCAGACACTGACAATTGTCACTGAAATATTGCTGTGTAATACTTATTTATTTATAATAATTGCCTTGTAGACAATACAGTGCGGTACTACATTAAATATGATCACATGCCATGCTATAAAATTAGTTTTTTCTCTGTTTGGCAATTGCTTCTAAGTTGAGGGGTTTCGATTGTGGTAGATTCTAGCTCAGTTCTGTCTACTGCTTGTTCTGTCCACTCAGTTCTGGCTTATTACTGCCAATACTGCTATTTCTGGCCTATTACTGCCCTGTTGCAGACAAAAACTCCGTGAACAAAGATTTTTTATCAAGAAACATTTAATCAGATAGGAGTGTTGCTGCTTTACGTAAGCCTAGGAAGAATGTACAATTAAACAATTAAAAAAATGTAATGCCAGTGTTTTTAATACTGTCTTGGAGAATTGTACTCTTTGGTAAACCCACATATGGGTTCAAAGTGTGCATCTGTGAAGCATATAATTTGAAGAATTTGTGTTTTTCCATGTCTCTCTCAAAATTACATAAGATGGAAGACCCTCTCCCTGACAGTTTTTTTTTAATACTTTTTTTATTTGCATTGGTACATGTACCCCTGTCAGTGCCTGTCTCCCAATGTCCTTTGTAAATCCTTTGACCATTAGCCTTGAATAAATGGACAGAACTGATTTTCAAGATTTTCTTTTTACACTTTGAATTTTACAGTTAGTTGTTCAAATGTTCCTGCTTATTATACTCATGCATATTCAATTAACAGTACTGGCTACATATTTCAGTGTGCTGGTGATAATACAAATACATTCATGTAGTTAAAATTAACCTGACAAACCTGTACAAAACTGGGCTAAGTAACAGATTCACTTGATAACCTCCTTCACCCAGCAGTGTTAATTAACTTTCCTGAATTCCCCTTCTATTCTGTTTACTCATCTGATCCAATTCTGGTACTTCCAGGGGCATGTTACTTTCTGCTTTTCATCTTTCGATGCAGCACTGGGTGTTTAAATTGACATTCAGTGCCGGTTCACCCCAGTGCGTGGTATGAGATTGCATTTGATTCCTACTGCACTGCAGTGCAAATCACATGCAATGTCTGTGCGATGCAATTTCAGCCACAGGGATAGTATGGCTGAATTTGCATTGCATTTGGACCAAACTCACACAGGATCCTTTTTTTGGTCTGCACCAGAATCGGAACGCATTGGTGTCCGAACTGTCAGTTTGCAATGCGATATGTGAGCTGATATGGGGGTGTCATTAACTTTGTATTGACGCTCCCCGCAGTTTGCATATGGCAGTGTGAACTGCCTTGTGAGTTGGGTGAGATGCAGGAACCCGCAGTGGATTCGCAGGGTTCCCACATCACACAAGTGTGAACTGGCACTAAAGGCTCATTAAAAAAAATCCTCCTTTTTAGGTCCCCTGCCAGTGCTCATGGCTCCTTTTCTTCAGCCAGTGCCCCGAATAACAAGCCATTTGCTCTGGGGGTACTGGTGCGTGCTCACTCCCGAGCTCCGCTCTACACATTCATAGACACATAGAGCCTTGTCTCAGCCATGCCCCTTGCTCTGTCCTCATTGGCTCACTGGCGGTGATTGACAGTAGCAGAAGCCAATGGTTCCCGTTGCTGTCTGAGTAATGGAGTAATGAGACACTCGGGAGAAGCTCAGCTCTCTCACACATCACTAGATCTAGAGGGAGCTCAGGTGAGTATGAGGGGGGCTGGGGGGGGGGAGCGCTGCACACAGAAGGTTTTTTACCTCCAGGTATGCATGAAGTTAAAGAACCTTGAGTCTTTAAAACCACTTTAAGTATCTAATCGCTTAACTTCATGGTTGTGGATCCATAACCCTGGTGTAAGCTCCAACCAGATCCACTTGGGTGAAAAGGCTAGCAGGGGGTTCAGATAAGTAGGGGAGGTTAGGGAGAGTTTAGTAGAGGGAATATTGCTTTGTCCTGAATGTGTAAAATACAGGATCACATAAGAAATAAATAAGGGCTTGTTAGTGGGAGAAAAAAGCACAATCAAATTAAAAAAAAATCTCAATGTGCTAATGTGAACTAATTAATCTGCCAACTTTTTATGAAGATTTTATTCTCATCCTCAGTTATTGCTATTAATAGTTTTTAAAGCTTTAAATTTTAGGTATAGCCATAACTTTTTTTTAGTGTTGCATAGCGTAGGGGCAGGTTAAAATCATTGCAGGATATTTTTTGCTGTCTGTGTCCTGTTGGGCAGATTTCTCTTCCTTTTCTGCTCCTTAAAGAAGAAGTATGGGATGGGTTAAATAACTAGTACATATTACATTAAACACATATCAGCTAATCTTTTTTTCCTACCTCTTTTAGTTTTTACAGCATGTGCACATGAAATTTCCATCAGCTGGCAAAAACGATCCATTTTCTGTCCTCCCTCCCCTGAGAGGCGTGGCTGTGCTGTGAATGTGCACGTTGGTCACATGGTTCTGTTTACATAGTAATAGGACCTCACACAGGACACAGAAGCTGACTGCTTGGCCAGATGGTAAACAATGTGCCTCTAATCTACTGCTGAGAATATGAGCTAAAAAGTTTCAAGGGCTTGTCAGGATCTTGAGGGCTCCCTTCTTCTCCCGCCCCCTCCTTCCTTCTGTGGACACTCGTTGCTCTGCTCATCCTATCCTGTCACTTTACACACACACACAGGCACTCAGAGCTCTTCCTCCCCACATACACAGTGTACACAGAGATACAGCTTAGACCTGCTCACTGTTTACACAGACAAAGCCTTGATATGCACACTGTATATACATATAGCCTGCAACTGTGTGGAGACTGTATAACTGACTGGTTTACTTGTTGCAGCTCCAACATCATAAAATCAGAGAATACCAGTAGGGATGAGCTGAACACCCCCCCCCAGTTCGGTTCGCACCAGAACATACCGAACAGGCAAAAAAATTGTCAGAATGCATGAACACTGTTAAAGTCTATGGGACACAAACATGAACATTGTCCCCAAGCTGTGTCTTGTTGTTTTTAACATTTTGACACTTTTTTGTGAACTGGTAGGGATACATTTATACCCCGTTACTGTTTCACACAGGGGGGAGGCCGGGATCTGGGGGTCCCCTTCCAGTATCCGATAAGCCCCCAGCCCGCAGACCCCCACAACAATTGGGCAAGGGTTGTGCGGATGAGGCCCTTGTCCCCATCAACATGGGGGCAAGGTGCTTTGGGGGCAACCCCAAAGCACCCTCCCCATGTTGAGGGCATGTGGCCTGGTATGGTTCAGGAGGGGGGCGCTCTCTTGTCCCCCCTCTTTTCCTGCAGCCTGCCAGGTTGCGTGCTTGGATAAGGGTCTGGTATGGATTTTGGGGGGGCTCTACGCTATTTTTTAAATTTTGGCACAGGGCTCCCCTTAAAATCCATACCAGACCCTTAAGTCTGGTATGGATTTTGGGGGGACCCCTACGCCATTTTTTAAAAAATTTGGAGCAGGGTTCCCCTTAATTTCCATATCAGACCCGAAGGGCCTAGTATGGATTTTAGGGGGATCCCCACGCAATTTTTTTTTAGTTTTGGTTTGAAGTTCCCCTTAATATTCATACCAGACCCAAAGGGCCTGGTAATTGACTGGGGGGATCCCATGCTCTTTTTTTCAATGAGTTTTATCTATATTGTCGAGACCCGACAATTCATTACAGCCACGATCAGTTTTAAATGACAATTTTTCCCTTAGAAATGTCATTTTGCTGTGGTACTGTTCTAAACATGGGAAAAATGTGCCACTTTACAGGCATACTATAGACACCCCCAGACATGATATTTAAAGGATTTTTTCATTTTTATTGTTTCACTGCTACCGAAAAAACGTCCGTTTTTAAAAATGTTTTTTCATTGATACATGTCCCCTGGGGCAGGCCCAGAGTCCCCAAACACTTTTTATGACAATAACTTGCATATATGCCTTTAAAATGAACACTTTTGATTTTTCATCTTAGTATCCCATAGACTTTAACGGTGTTCCGGCGGCTTTCGAATTTGTCCCGAACACCGCATATTGTTCGGTGTTCGCAGACCATCCGAACAACCAAAGTTCAGCCCGAACTTATGCTCAGGCTGAACCGTTCGCCCATCCCAAAATACCAGTCAGTTATACAGTCTCCACACACATGCAGGCTATTTGTATATACAGTATGCATATCAAGGCATTGTCTGTGTAAACAGTGAGCAGGTCTAAGCTGTATCTCTATGTACACTATGTATATTCCAGGCTGTTTGTAAGATAATTCTGTAACAAGTGTGTGCTATGTGGGGAGGAGGAAAATTATGTGTGTCCCGCCAAAGCATTGACATTTGTCCTACTGGCCTCTGGACTGCTGAACTCTGTCTTCTGTTCTACTGACCCCTGTGCTTTGCCCTAATGACCTCTATCTTCTGGACTGCTGCCCTCTGTACTCTGGACTGCTGACCTCTGCCCTTTGAACTGCTGACCTCTGCCCTCTGAACTGCTGACCTCTGGACCACTGACCTCTCCCCTCTGGACTACTGACCTCTGCCCTCTGGACTGCTGACCTCTGTCCTCTGGATTGCTGACCTCTGTCTTCTGGACTGCTGACCTTTGCCCTCTGGACTGCTGACCTCTGCCCTCTGGACCACTGACCTCTGTCCTCTGGACTTTTGTCCTCTGTCCTCTGGACTGCTGACCTCTGTCCTCTGGACTGCTGACCTCTGCCCCCTGGACTGCTGACCTCTGTCCTCTGGACTGCTGACCTCTGTCCTCTGGACTGCTGACCTTTCAACAGCTGACCTCTGCCCCTGGACTGCTGACCTCTGTCCTCTGGACTGCTGACCTCTGCCCTCTGGACTGCTGACCTCTGTCCTCTGGACTGCTGCCCTCTGGACTGTTGACCTCTGCCCTCTGGACCACTGACCTCTGTCCTCTTGACTGCTGACCTCTGTCCTCTGGACTGCTGACCTTTGGACTACTGACCTCTGCCTTTTGGACTGCTGCCCTCTGCCCTCTGGACTGCTGACCTCTGGACTGCTGACCTCGGCCCTCTGGACTGCTGATCTCTGCCCTCTGGACTGCTGCCATCTGCCCTCTGGACTGATGACCTCTGTCCTCTGGACTGTGGACCTCTGACTTCTCCTCTACTGCCCTCTGGACTGTTGATCTCTGTCCTGTTCCCTAATGACCACTGTTCTCTTCACTGTTGAACTCCAACCTCTGCCCAGCTGACCGTTGTCCTGTGCACTACTGACCTTTGTCCTCTGCCATACTGAATCCTGCACATTGTCATACTCACCTCCCATCCTCTGCCCTGCTGACCTCCTTCCCCGCTGCCCCCCTGCACACTGTCCTATAAATAAATGGCCTCTGTACAATCCTCTACAAACTGCTGACCCTATCATCTGCCCAGCTGACCTCCCAACCTATGTTACCCTGACATTTTTTACTGCATGCCAACAGCAGACACATTAAAATGCACATGTGTCCCCCCTCCTCTAATGCACATGTGCAGCCTAGGGCACACACGTGCATGTAAACATAAATTCTGCTACACATGGTTGGGTATGTATGAAACTTAAGAACTTCACACAAGCAAGAACTATACATACATTCCTTGCAGACATACTGCATTCTGATCCATGCATTGGTCGTGTATGGAGGTACACTCCGATTGTAGATCCATGAAGGTCAGTGAAGCTTGCCACCTGTCATAGATTTGAACAGGCTGCCTGCACATGGCTGCAACACCTGTAAATTCCATGTGGGTGAAGACAGCCCTTCACATGGGTGTACTTAAGCTTACACTTGTGTAAGCCCTGGTTCACATTGATGTGATTTGACATGTCAAATCGCATGCCAAATCGGCGGCACTTGCCGGCAATGACATGCGTCAGAATCTGTGTGACGCCACATTTGCGGTACCGCACCAATTCCTAAAAGTAGTTTCTGTACTACTTTTGACAATTTCAGAGTGCGGTTTCCTTTGACATCTGCGCAGAAGCCCGCACAGATGTCTCTGAAATTGTCCTGAAGAAGCGGGGGTTTCCACGTGAAACATGTTGATGTCATTCCCTCTCCTCTGAACGTATGACACTCTGTACTCTGTACACCTTTCACCATCATCGGGAATCCTCAGCACGGACGACTTTGGGCATGTAAGTGCGGGACAATGGCACTTTGGGTCACCACATCCAGGGGCTATCCATAAGCCTACCGTCTCTGACGTGGTTACGGAGTTACTCCCCATTCAGCCTGGGTGACGGGACTTCTGATATGGCATATGCAGTGACGAGCTCATAGGAAATGGTAGGAAAATGAGGTGATCCCTCGCTCAGCTATATTGATATCCAGTCCATTGGACACTATTGTCACCTTCATCCCTGCGGATAACAGAAAACTGAGCACGGCAGATTATGGTAATGTCTATCATCTGCAGAGCATCTACCCTTTTATCTGGGTAAAGTACACTACAACATTTGTATACCTATTGCCAATTGTGCTCTATTTGCTGAAATTATCTTGACCTTATGCTTGATTGTCATGATATCAGTTTTTCTATTTGCTTTCCGGATCTCTGCAAAGATCAGTGTTTATGAGGTGGAACTTTACTAGCTTACATTCCTTACCTTTACTGCCGTATGTCCCCAATAACCATAGACTGCACATTCTGACGCTTTGATTTTTGATTTTCGTATCCTTTTGATTGAATTTTTTGGTCTTGATATGTGCAGACTTCTGCCCCTCCACAATACTCTCCTATAAGGACTGCATGGCCCCACGGTGTTTGCTGCCACATTGCACATTTATTTTATAGTGCTTCTTATGGCTTATACTATAGTACACGTGCAGTAAAGACGTTCCCTTATTTGTTTGTTAGACTGTCTGTATTTGTTTGTCTTTCGAAAACATTGTCATTAGATGGTGAATGGTGGAGGTTGCAATGATTTCATGCTTCTGTGTATTTGGATATTTTTATCAAACATTTAATACAGTTTCCATTTTTTTTATATAATATTTACATATATTTAGATACTATATTTCTGTGGCTCTGTATGTGGCATCTTTTTCTATGCTTATCTTTCCTTGGTATAGATTTGTGTTTTCCGCAGTTAGTGTGAACCTAGGCTAAAGGCCAGTTTTTACCTGCAGGTAATGAGCAGGTTTTCCATGCAGGCAGGACGTCCCATTGATGTCTACTGTGATGCAGCAGTTGCACAGATACAGCTGCTACTCCCAATATGATACACTTGCAGCTGCAAGTTTGGGCCCCAGAATGCAGATAAAGCAGACCCTGAACACAGACCCGCACCTACTGGGTGTCAAATTGTGAGCACTGGCTGTGTCCGTGCAGCTCCTGTATCCCAAAAGAAATAATGGGAATGCCTGTACATGGACAGATGGAACATCTAAGTCGGCAATAAGCTACTTACAGTGGGACGTTGATAGCATGGCAGGCAGTCTGACACTAACTGAAATTTTGTGGGAACCAGTGACACTAATACAGTTATTAGTGGTAATACTATACACTGTCACTGTACTAATGACACTGGCTGGGAACTGACACTGACATCACCAGTGACACCAATACAGATATCAGTGATAATACTATACACTGTCACTGTACTAACGACACTAGCCAGGAAAGGTTAACATCTAGGACGATCAAAGGGTTAAATGTGTGCCTAACAGTGCTTTGGTGCATTCACTGTGAGGTGCTTTAAAGAATAAGTTCACCTTTTACCCAAAATAAATAAATTCACATTGTTTGCAGGTAAAAACATGTGCATTTATTATTTTTTGTTGCAGGAGCCTGTAAAGCATTCCACCAGCGATCAGCAGATCATTGATGCCATGCAGGATTCCTGCATACTTGTCACTGTATTGGCATCCAAGGAAACCAATACATTCTAACAGGATAAGTTGTGCTAATTGAACATAATATAAATGGGGATAAATAATGAAGTCCAACAGATGATTAAAAAAGAGGTGTCAGCAATGAAATAAATTAATAAGTCCAATTCCTTGAAACATATGCTGAATAAAGTGCTGTGAACTCCAAATGGTATCGTTCACCAGTTGAATCACCAACATAAAGTAAGGCTGTATTCTTACCCCACACGTTGGACCCTCTGTTATGGAAGGTCAAACAAGCATAGGAAATTGTCAGCTTCTGGCGTCAAGGGGAAACGGTGGTATAAGGAATATACCTCTATATCATAGAGCAACACATATATGAGAATCTGAGAGGGCTGCACACCCCAATTACAATCTTTGAAAAGAAAAAAGTGGAAAGTTCCCCTTTTTAGCAGCAAATAGGAGTCAAATATTTTGTAAAAACAAAATCACAGGTTTTTTATTATTATTTCAAAGGATGGTTAGACACAAAACATATATAAAGAAATAATTCAAATATGAGCTCTGGTATATACAAGGCGAGACAAATTAGGCTAGGAAAGGTTTTACATCAAGGGTGATACATTGTTACACTTGAAATTACACTATCCAATGTATGGAAATGCCCCAATGCATTTCGACCTCAAAGGTTATGGTCTTCTTCAGGGAGTCCTTACATTTCTTTAAATACAACAAGAGGACAGATTTCAATATTCTAATTGTCATGTAATTTAATATCAATACAGTATCATTTATTACATCTACATTGTTTCGCGTTTGATTTATGTAATCACAGTGTATTTACCCTTTCCGCCAGGAAGGCTCGCTTAACCAGAGACTTCTTTAAAAACCAGATAATCCTCTCAAGTACGATCCCGGACCCACTGAGAGCCTATCCATGCCCTCAACCCAAGGGGGTGACCCCGATCTGTGAGGCTTCCAAGTGGTCACTTGTTTAACGGCCCCCCAATGGGGAATCAAATGGGCAGGAGCACCTGAAAATTGTAATTATACATAATTAGCATACCGGAGAGGTAAGGGTATTTTTTTAGGACATTGTGAGAGGGGGAGAATCTTAATGAAAGGAGTCCCCCTCCGTGCGCTGCCGGGGTTGTTTCAATGTTAGCTTAGTGTGTAATGTAGGTTTTTTCTCCATAGAGGGGTTGGGAAGTTTATATCCAATCCCTATATAGGAGAAACCATGTCACGCCGTACATGGTATATCATTTTCTATTTGGTTGCGATAGTGAATTATGCGTTGTTCCCACAATCATCTTAGTGTTAGGAATATACCTCTCTCCAACATCCCCTCCACTGACTGGATCAAAACCTCATGTCCACCGAACAAATTCCCAAAATAACGAAAAAGGGGGGCTTCCAATCGTGTTAAAAACCTTTTCATGAGGCGTTTTATTCAGACACTGTGCACAACATAGGATACATGGTGCATCAAAGCATAAAAAACTGTAGCTGAAAGTTTTCATCACTACAAGGACTTCTTCCGGGGCATAGAGACTGCTATCTGTCACCGCAAGTAAGTAAGTATAAATACACTGCCAACCAAGCCTCGCTTTCATCTCTTATTTGGCAAATGGCAAAACCAAGCCTTAGTGTGGAGCATGCAATCAGCTCGTTAGTTACTACGAGACCGACGGAAGTGATGGAATTAACCGCACCTCCCTATCACGGGGGAAATGGGTACTGTGAAACGTACAATAACAGAATGTAATCCCATAACAGGAAATAGAGTTCACAGTGTCCCCAAATGAGGAATAACAAAAATTGGTATAAATTAATAGCTAGATGTATATTAAATAAATAATATAAGAATGCATAATACAAAAGTGCTAACAAAAAAAATATAATAAAAAAATAATAGAAAAATAATACATAATAATTAAATAAAAATGAAAAAAATAAAAATACCGTATTTATCGGTGTATAACACGCACAGGCGTATAACACGCACATTCATTTTAAGAGGGAAGTTTCAGGAAAAAAACTTAAATTTTAAATAAGGAACTTTGAAGCAAAATAAGGGTCAGTGCCCATCTGCAGCCTCACCATTGCCATCAATGCAGCCTGATCAATGCCCATCTGCAGCCTCACAAGTGCCATCAATGTAGCAGCCTCACCATTGCCATCAATGCAGCAGCCTCACCATTACCTTCAATGCAGCAGTCTCGCCAATGCCATCAGTGCAGACTGATCGATGCCCATCTGCAGCCTAGAGGATACAGGGAGGGGGGCGGGACGAGCACCGACAGATTACATACAGTGAGAATCTCCTATGATAGACAAAACAGTAGTCCAATGGCAGCCCAGGAGACGGGACTTATTACAGAGGCCGCCAAGTAAACAGAAGATTCTCACTGTATGTAACCTGACAGCGCTCGTCCCACCCCCTCCCTGTCCCCTCCGAGGCAGCTAAAATTGAAGTATTGGCGTATAACACACACGCACTATTTGCACCCAATTTTCATGGTGAAAAAGTGAGTGTTATACGCCAATAAATACAGTATTAGAAATAAAAATAAATATGAAAATAAAATAAAAAAATAAATAAAAATAAAAATAACAAAAATAAAAAAAATCATAAAATAAAAATAAAATTAAAAATAAAATTAAAATAAAAATAAATATAAAATAAAAATAAAATTAACAAGAAATAAAAAACAAATGTGAATAAATGAAATATATATCAGGCAGGACTTGGAATTGTTAATAAAGCAATTGACATCCCAATTGACATTCAAGCTGTATGAAGTGTAACTCTTGAAGATAAATATCCATTTTGTATCCATTCTGGAGAGTTCTCTAACTTTCAGATCACCTTGCCAGTGAGAGACAAAGGGGTCTATGCCCACAAACAGGGTACCCCCTGGGTCTCTATTGTGGGCCATATCATAGTGTCGAGAGACACTGTGATTAGGAAAACCCTTAATAATAATAGTAATGTGCTCATTAAGCCTCACATTAAGGGCCCATGTGATCCAGCCCACATATTGTAACCCACACGGGCATTGAAGAAGATACACTACATGCGTGGAAATACAGGTCACAAATGGTCTGATGGTATATGTCTGTTTTGTCATAATGGAAGTGAAATCCCAAATTTTCTTAGTTTTGTGACTATTTAATTGACAGACACGGCACCTGCCACATTTGTGGAAACCCACAAGATGGTGGAAAAAGGAGGGTCTCAAGGGGGATCCAAAATGGTTTGAACTACCTTAGTATTGATAGAAGGTGCACCCCTATATACAACCTGAGGTTTAGGTGGAAGTAATGGCTCTAAAATACAATCATTAAGAAGAATGTGCCAATGCCTTGGAATGATACATTTAACAGCATAATGCTGGGAGGAATAGGCCGTAATAAACGGTAGGTCATGGACATTTTGATCAGGATTTTTTATTCTATCCACTAACAAGGAACTGCGGTCTCTTCCTTTTTTCTTTTCCATGATGTTAAGAAGATCTTCTGGATTATATCCTTTATCAACAAATCTCCAAAACAGAACTGTACACTGTGAGTTGCAATCCTCTATATTAGCACAATTCCTCCTAATTCAGAGAAATTTACTTTTGGGGATCCCTTCTAGCCATGCTTTGTGGTGACAGCTGCCCTTAGAAATATAAGCATTTTGATCAGTGTTGTTAAAGAAAGTGGAGGTAGTTAAATTTCCTGCTTCAACCTTGATGTTTAAATCCAGGAAATGTATCTCAGTTTGGCTGACTTCATAGTTAAAAAAAAATCCTCTTTCATTTTTATTTAAAGGATCCAAAAACGGTATGAGCGAGGCGTGATCATCTTTCTATAGGAGGAGGATGTCATCTATGTATCGTGCCCACAGGGCCAATTATGGTCTCTGATGAGCATAGATGACATCCTCCTCCCACTTGGCCATATAAAGGTTATCCACTATGGGAGCATAATTTGCCCCCATTGCGACACCTCTGTCTTGGAGAAAACATTGACCTCCAAACCGAAAATAGTTATGCGTTGCTGCAAATTTTAAAATATTTATGATAAACTCTCTGGATGGGTAATAAACTTGAATCCCGATTAAGATAATGTGAAACTGCAATTAGACCCAAATTATATGGGATGATGGTGTAAAGAGATGTTATATCTGCTGTTACCTACCACCATCCAATCTCGAAAGGGCATTCCCTAATCAGGTTAGTAACCGCCCTCATATCTTTGACATACGAAGGCATGTTCCTAACCAGGGGCTGTAAAAGGGTGTCAATATATTTTCCCACCCGGGACGTTACAGATCCTATGCCACTTATTATGGGACGCCCTGGGGGGTAAACAGGATTCTTATGTACTTTGGGTAAGTAGTAAATAATCAGTGTTCTTGGAAAATAGGGTACTAGGAACATTTTTTCCTTCTGGTCTATGACCTCTTGTTGAAATTCCCTGTTTACTACTTTGACCAATTCCTGTTGAAAGTCTCGACCCGGGTCTTTCCTCAAAGGAATATAGGTGTCACGGTCGCTCAATCTTTTCCATTTCACTGATACATGCTTCTTTATCTAGTATCACAATCCCTCCCCCCTTGTCAGCTGGACAAGATCTTTAAGGTCACACAATTGATGTAGGTCTACTTCCAATTGTGATGACATTTTAGTGCTTTTCAGCTTCACCTTATCAAGATCTCTTAGAACCACATCACGGAAGACTCTCACTGAAGGAGCCATTCCACCTGGGGAGTTGAACAAAGAAGCGTTACGAAGGTTAGAGGATTGTATTCCTGTGGAGACAATCCTACCTTTCTTAATGGGATTGGATGCAATGTATCTTTTAATGTTGACTTTAGGGATATATTTTTGCACATCAATGAAGGTTTGAAATTCATTAAGTTGTTTGGGGGGAGCAAATTTTAATCCTTTGTCCAGCAGAGCCTTTTCAGCGTCGGTGAGGGGCTTGGAGTTGAGGTTCAAAATAATGTCTCCCCTTACACTCTTTTCCTTTTTCTTTTGAAGTCTCCTACCCCCTCTGGTCCCTCTCTTTAATCATCCTGTTCTCTTTGTGGATGTCCCTGTTGAGGAAAACCCCCATAAGGGGGTCTCCTTGGAGGGCCCTGTGTATCAGGGCAGTTGGAGGGGCCTGGTCCATCTAAGGGTGGTCTCCAAACTGGGCCCTGATTGTAGTAATGGTTATTTGAAGAATTGAATGTTGGAGCTTGTTCTAACTTAGATGGATACCCTCACCTCTGTCTATAATAATTCTGGTAGGAATCACCATTGACATTATGGCGATTACTAAACTGTTGGTTACCACCATGTTTGGATGGACCATAATCATTAGTAAAGGGTTTATTTGAAAATTGCCTATGGTCAGAATATGATTGGTTTTGAGGTCTAGGGTTATCACCCCTATCATCAAAAACCTCATACCTGTTTTGAGTGGAGATATAATTTTCCCGTTGGGAGCCTCCAAACACTTCATCATCGTCCCTGTCCCAAAAATTAAACGGGGACTCAAGGGAGTGTTGAATAGGATTAGAGGAGATATCCCTATTGCGATTGATAGGGAGATGGGGACCTGATCGGTTTGCTTTAAACAGGACTTGTTGCCACTCCGCTCCGGGTCTATATTACCCCCCAATTCCATAGGTTGGGGTTGTGTTACATCACCACCATTGGCTGCATCTAGTGCGATTTTGTTTTGCCAGCCAAATACCAGTCCTGCTGAATAGTCATTTTTGTCCCTATTATATTTCTTCCTTTTTTTATTTTTTGGTCACTTTCTTCCTTATAATCCTCACTTTCCTTAAAGCAAATTCATTTATCTTTAATTTCCTGTAATTGGGAATCCAATGAGGATAGTTTTAGGACTTTCCTGTCTTTTAAAAACATTAAAAGATTCAAACCTGCCCCATTAAAATATTTATACCAGTCTTCTAACTGGGTTTCACCTTGTGGGGGGTTAACCTCTAATCTGAGGTTGCGCAGGACCATGCCTTCCTTGAAATATTGCTCAAAGAAAGTGATATCCCACTGCGCATGCATCTCAGAGACAAGGAGAGTTTTGAGTCTAGTAAAAAGTCCTCCTACATCATTAGTGTCTCCCTGAAATAACGAGAAGAGGCCCTCTGTGTTCATTTTGCGTGTAGCTCTAAAATCAAAACATCCATTGTGATCTGAATACATATTACCAAAGTGTACTTAAAAAGAGTAAGAAAAATTATGGGATAATATAATAATATAGAAGTGAATCTATAGCACAGCAGCAATATAAACAGTTTCAAATATACAAGTAAATTAATAACAAAAATACTGCGCTTGTGTATAAAGTGCAAACAAATAAGCAGCAACAAAGAATGTGAGAAATATACACATGAACAAATATAAAATACAAAATAAGTTGCGCTAATTGAACATAATATAAATGTGGATAAATAATGAAGTCCAACAGATGATTAAAAAAAGAGGTGTCAGCAATCAAATAAATTAATAAGTCCAATTCCTTGAAACATATGCTGAATAAAGTGCTGGGTGCTCCAAATGGTATCCTTCACCATTCTTTGTTGCTGCATATTTGTTTGCACTTTATACACAAGCGCAAGAGTTTTTGTTGTCAATTTAAATTCTAACAGGAAGCATATGAACTATCATGGCAATCCACAGCGCTGTGGTAGTTTGTTGAGAACAACAAGCCGACAGCTGCCAATGCTGTCGGGCCTTGTAGTGTTCCATTCACAGAGTACCGTGAACGAGTGATGCGGCTGGGCGGGCAGGCATTTTGTTGACAGCTAGCAGGGAGGAGAAGATACCCTGCTAGCTGTCAGAATGGGGGGGAGGGAGCAGGGGCTGGTGATTTCATAGCATGTTACATGTTACAACCAGAATATGGGTGTAGCCGGTAACATGTTATGAAAGGTCAATTTTCCTATTACTAAGGGATGTGCTTTGCATGGAAACAAAAACCAGCACATCCCTGCTGACAGGACAGCGCTCTGCATTCTTTACATTCACAGAGCTCTGTCTTGTCATCCTCTTTACCGATCAGTGGGTGCCAGAGGTTAATAATTGGCCCGGGACCTTCTGATCAGCCGGCGAGGTGGCAACGCACATGTACGGTCTCCACCTGGAAGTGCTGGATCACCTATCTAGTAGGTGATCCAGCACAGGAGAGCCGCTTTGTTGCTGTACTCCTACATGAGACCGTCACAAAGCAGTTAGGGCACTTTCACACTGAACTGCGCCGGTGCCGGCGGTAAAGCGCCGCTATTTTTAGCCCTGCTTTACTGTCATTTTAGCTGCGTTTTTTAGCCACTAGTTGGGCACTTATAACCCCTGCTAGCAGTCAAAAAAGGGTTAAAAGTGCCCACAAAGAGCCACTGCATCAGCGCTTTGCCGGTTCTTCAGCAGCACTGCCCACTGATTTTAATGGGCAGGGGCACTTTAGGATCGGTGTATACACTGTTTCTAAAGCGCCTCAAAGAAGCTTCTTGCAGGACTTTTTTTGACGTCCTGCCAGTGCACCGCTCCAGTGTGAAAGCCCTCAGGCTTTCACATTGGAGTGACAGGAAAGGCGCTTTACAGGTGCTATTTTTAGCGCTATAGTGCAAGTAAAGCGGCTCAGTGTGAAAGGGGTCTTAAAGTAACATGTGGCACCTTCCTATACACTGAGATAAAATGCAACATGTTAACTCACTGCACTGCAGCTAGAGGAAAGACAGGATCCATGCCTTCTTTACTGACAGAATGGTAATCTGTCTTTTTTTAGATAGACAAACTGCTGTTCTGCCTGCGTACCAAACGATCAGTGGGTGCTGGCGTACATCGAGCAGCACAGTGGAAGTGAATCACCGGTGGCGCGTACCCGGAAGTATAGAATCATGTATATATACATGATCCTGCACAGCGTGACTGCCCTGTAGCAGTTAAAGTGGTATGGGGTGGTGGGCAAGTGGTTAAAAGATGGCTACACCAAACACCTGTCTATTCCATCCTAGGCAGATGTACACACAAGAATATGTATGAAGATCTGTGCACCTGTCAGCCTATAATTGAGTTCAACAGGCAACTGCATGGAACACCTCTCCATTCCAGGGCACATCAACTTGGCCAAATACTTCTATATTTGTGCAGCTGCATGAATATGCCATGTAATACAGCCCCACATAGCAATACAAATGTAAGGGGGATGTAATCATCCCATTATTGCTATAGGGGTTCTAGGTAATACACTAATTATGGTGTAGCAAAGCTCTGTCCATGCTGAGTAGCTCTGGGCTTCAGTATGATGGAGATGTGAATGGAAGGTTTGATTGTCTCATAAAAATAGATAGTCAATAAAAGAATTGATTCACAATGTTAGCTCTGATTTAATTTCATTTTATTATACCAGTAATGCATGGAATTCCTGTGTGCTGTACATTCTAAAAGTGTATTCTGCTTTAAAAATATATTCTTTTCACTCTGATAGATACAAATATATAGTGTAGATTCTCTTACACAGCACTATCAGTGACTTCTCTCACCTTACAGTCACTGAAGGGCTGTTATCTCTGCTGGATTCCTCTGAAGAATGGAACAGGCTGAATTGGAGGAGGGAGGGGGAGCAGATATGGTCTGGCTCTGTGAAGTCTCGGGAACGAGCAGAGAGCAGAGAGCAGAGAGCCGACATCAATCAAGCAAAATGACAGGAAAGTGGATGGATCCAGACTCCAGAGCCAAACCATTGTCACTATTACACTGTATGAAAGCCTGTAGACACTCCCACAGGTATTTAGCTTGATTTTAACAGAATGGGGGCACTTCTGAGAGGGCTGGACAGATTTTTGGATATAAGCAGCTCACATAGAATAGATGTAAGCAAAAAAAACTCTATACTTCTCTTTTAAGCGCAGCAAGAAAACTCCCCAATATAAAGGGAATTCCCCTTTGTGACAGTCACCACAACTCTAAAATTCACTTTCTAGCTTGGTGACAGTGATTACCTGAACAAAAAAAAGGGTGAACCCAGAGGGGACACGGACAAAATAAAAAGTTAACACTGGGCCTAAAAATAAAGATAAAAAAAGAGGTCAGACTGGACATATTTACTAATTATCACATTGATAATTTCTGCATTCTGTTACTGAATCATGCATTTGTGTAAAATGCGGATCACCACTAACAAAGAAATGTTAGTTTAGGTTTATAAAGGCACACAACTGCAGTGCATTTTATTAACAGTTATATAATAGAAAGTATGGTTTTCTGGCAATAATACATGTCAGTTGCTATTTCTTTCATCTGAAAAACAAAGATAAATTAACACTGAGACTAAATGTCCAGTCATGCTAAAATTAAGCATGTTGTTTCCAAGGTAAGCATGCAGCTGTCTTGCTGTCACTTAATGTTGAAAAATAAAAGTCTAATAAAATGTCTACCTAAAACGCCTGACAGAATAATCCTTAGCAAACTAATGGAATTTGTCAGAATTCAAAAACCATGCATATACTGCAGTATTTTGTGTTGCTTCTGGCTAACAGGAAATCAAAAGTCCTTACCATCTGCAGGAAGATATGTCTCTGATTTTAGACTGGGGAGTTGTTAACATATCAAATGTAATTATGTCTCACTTTTACTATTTGTAACTCCAGATTAATAGTTACATGAACTTAGTGCAAGGGGATTTATGCAAATGAAAGTGAGGCATGCATAAACATTTAATATGGTGTATGTATCTAAGTCAAATAAGTTACATTTTATTGCTGGGGATTGACCTTATCATTAACATTATGTAACTAATAAATATTTTAATACAGATTTGATTAACTTCTTTAAGATTCTCTGGAATTTCAGGCATTCATAATAAAATTCGGTACAAACCAACCCAAACCAATGTATCATGAGAGAGAAAAATACCCCATAAATGTAACATTTAACAAGTGTAAGCAGTAGTAACTGTCACAATAAATTTGTTTAAGTGATATAGGCTATGTAATTATATCATGATATAAGGTTGAAATGTATATCTATTTTACAGCATATTTAACATTTAATTTTCAGTAATGTATTTTAAGTTGATACTGTTTTAGGAATCATCAGGTTTTTCAATAAACCAATGCAAGGACTAAAGCATTAACTGAAAATGCAGTATCCCTAAAAACCTGTATTGATCTGACTGCACTTAGGCAAACTTTGGCTTGTTGAAATTTACAGTAGTTTGCACTTAGTCCTGCACATTACAGAAAAATTCAGAAAAGTTCCACTTTCTTAAAAAATATTTTATAACATTGATACATTTGCCAATTTGTTATTTAAAGGACACCTATTAAGAATTAACATCGGACATTTACCACAATTGAATACAAGATGATGATATGACAAAAATGACAAAACGAATATTTTATATTTTTTTCCTAAGAAAAAAAAACACAATAAATACTTAAATATTTTTGTATTGTCATTATGTGTTCACTTGCATTTGTTTTTCTCATGGGAGGTTTACATTATAATTGTCACTTCCCATATCAGCTGAAGACACATCAGGGGATATCATAAAAAGTGTCAAACATACTCTTTAGAATTCTGACATGCCTCCACATGACAAATGACAGTTTGGGCAACAGATTCATGTACTTTTGTAAATTTGGGGCATGTACCACGTGCTGGATTTTTTAAACTTGGTGGGTGGAACCTGATGGGGATTCAGACATACTAGTTCTCCATTAGGTTCACTCCCCTTGTGATTGCCAACAGTGGGTAGTTTCATGGCCAATACACAGCCTGTTATTAACTATAGAATCTGCCCACTGCCTGCTTTCAATCACAAGGAGAGAGAGGGCCTGATGGGGAACTACTGCCTCAGCTTTTCCATCAAACTCCACCCACTGTCAGTGTCACTGGTTGCTAGGAGGCTGTCGTCTATGAAGCTGACAGTGTAACAACTAGTGACAGGTGAGGAGGTAGTCGTGGCAAACAGACCGCCTGCTACAAAGTGTACAGAGACAGGCCCTTTGCCTCCTTCTGTATGCCAACTGACAATTTGTAACGAAACGTCCCACACTCCGCTTGAGTGCTTTCATCATATACCACTTCCTCCCAGTCTGAATATAGATATCAGATATTCCAACTGCACAAAAGCACATAACAGGACGATACATGTTTAGTTGCTGAACATGGACTCTTATTAGAACCAAAATATAAGTCTTATATACAGTAAAAGAGGAGGTTCCTCCCTCCTGCTCATATTACTCTAACAATACACCTGTAACCAGAAACCTAATTAACATGAGCTAGTTTACTAAATCATTTACCCAGACTAGGTGACTCAGAGAGATGACCCCTCAGGGTAGACTTCACGTCTCCTAGCTACAATACACATTATCATAAATATCAACACAGAACTCCTTCATACAATCGCAAGGTTAATTAGCACAAACAACAATGGGTGAAATACTCTTAGAAGCCACACTAGTACACAACAGGAGACCCAGGGCTTTCCAGATCTCATTAATCAGCATTCCCTCCACATACATCCGCCACATGAGTCCCAAGCATGCAGAGACCATCATGGCCTCCTCAGTAATGTCCTTTCACATTACACAACAGAATATCCTCCCAAATGCCTGTAGCTCCCTCAAAGGCCAGGGCCCACAGTCGGCAGGCAAGAGGCTAGCATTTAGTCCCCTCCAAAAGCCTCCATCCCGGGTGAGTCCGTCACATCTCTCCGCCATCAAAAGTTGACCAACAAGGTCTCAGACCTCCACCTGGTCTGGACATGCACCAGTCGGGCAAAGCCAACTCAAATAGTCTGTCCGCATGATCTCCATTCTTGGCTGCAAGGAATAGTTGACCATAGTAGGTGTGGAGCAGAGGTCTTTGACTCTCTGTCCGGCTGCCAGCACTTCAGCTGGGTGGTTTTTAACATTCTGGGGCTCGATCTGCTGCTGGGCAGAGGGTCCGATCGCCCCAGCTTCCTGAAGTTGTAGAGACATTGTACCCTGTTGCCAATGATTCATCTGGGAGTAGCAGCTTTATTGCAACAGCTTGTCGCTGGAGAGAGAGGCCGACTGCCCTGGCTTCCTGTAATTCCACAGTTGTTGCTGGTGCTGGGCAGAGGTTGGTAGCACTCTGCCCTGTTGCCAGCACTTCTGCTGGGCACTCCACATCCTCCGCTCCAGCTAACCGTTGGGACAGGAGGCTGGATTCCTCCACTCCCAAACTTTGTAGCTGCCATTGGGGATGTGAGCTGGCTGCTTCCTGTTCCATTCCCTCATCTGGCTGCTGGAATGACATGTCTCTGGTAGTGTCTCCCAGGTGCATTGATCTTTGCTGTGGAGGAAAGACCGTTTCCTCCACCCTGGCCAACTGTTGGGGAGGGACGACGAACACCTCCTCTCCCTTCTCCCCCTGTATCCTGATCTACTACTGGGAAGTGACCACCACCTTCTGACCCTGAGCATCGGGAACTGCCACAGATGTGGGGCAGAGGTCTTGGACCCTCTGTCCAGTGACCAGCGCTTCAGCTGGGGAAGTTCCTTGAAACTCCACAGATACTGCTGTTGGTGCTGGACAGAGCAAAGTGAAGTTTGGCCCTGATACCAGCTCTTCTCCTGGAGGCTCCTCAGGTTGTTCTTCCTCAGCAGAAAAGTCTTTAAATCCCCTGTCTCTGCAACTGGTGTCTGGGGGCAGAGGTTCACCATCTCCTGTCCATGGACCCCAGAAGATGCTATCGGTGCTGGACAGAGGTTAGCAGAGCTCTGCCCTGTTGTCAGCACTTCAGCTTTGGGGATGGAAATCTCCAGATTTTCCACTGTCGATTCTCTGGCATGCTGCTGGACATGCACATTCCATTATCCAAGATCATCCCATGCAGAAACAGGATCATCAAGGTCAGTCAGCACTTGCTGCATCCGCCATAAGACCTCCGCGTCCATAGCTGCGGGGGCAGGTTGGCAAAGCACACTGTTATTCTGCCACATTACTGATTCTTCAGCCAGGATTTCAGAGTTGTCAACTGGTATTTCCTGATAGTCCCAGGCAAAGGGAGCCCAGCCCTGGTGCTGAGCAGAGTCTAGCAGCTGTCTGTAGGCAATCTCCAGCTCCCATTCCTGAACGGCCAGAAACTCTATATCTTCCGGTGCCCAGTGCACTTCCGAGACGTTCAGTAGCCCTTCTCTGAAATCCATGATTTCATCCAACCGCCACTCCAAATAACTTCCAAAGTTAGGGTTCCCTGTCAACTTCACATACAACAGTCCCAGGCCGCTGTAGCCAAAGCCTTCTGTTGGGCTGTCATCCACTATCCAAGGGCATCACAAATCCCTCCCTTAGCTCTCCTCTCATCGCAAATCTCCCCAGCTCTCCTTTCATAACAAATCCCCCTCCAGCTCTCCTCTCATCACAAATCCCCCTCCAGCTCTCCTCTCATCACAAATCCCCCTCCAGCTCTCTTCTCATCACAAATCCCCCAGCTCTCCTCTCATCACAAATCCCCCAGCTCTCCTCTCATCAAAATGCCCCCCCAGTTCTCCTCTCATCACAAATCCCCCCAGCTCTCCTCTCATCACAAATACCCTCAGCTCTCTTCTCATCACAAATACCCTCAGCTCTCTTCTCATCACAAATACCCCTCCAGCTCTCCTCTCATCACAAATCCCCCAGCTTTCTTCTCATCACAAATCCCCCCAATTCTCCTCTCATCACAAATCCCCCCTAGCCCTCCTCTAATCACAAATCCCCCAAGTTCTCCTCTCATCACAAATCCCCCCAGCTCTCCTCTCATCACAAATCCCCCTCCAGCTCTCCTCTCATTACAAATCCCCCCAGCTCTTCTCTCATCACAAATCCCCCCAGCTCTCCTCTCATCACAAATCTCCCCAGCTCTCCTTTCATAACAAATCCCCCTCCAGCTCTCCTCTCATCACAAATCCCCCTCCAGCTCTCTTCTCATCACAAATCCCCCAGCTCTCCTCTCATCACAAATCCCCCAGCTCTCCTCTCATCAAAATGCCCCCCCAGTTCTCCTCTCATCACAAATCCCCCCAGCTCTCCTCTCATCACAAATACCCTCAGCTCTCTTCTCATCACAAATACCCTCAGCTCTCTTCTCATCACAAATACCCCTCCAGCTCTCCTCTCATCACAAATCCCCCAGCTTTCTTCTCATCACAAATCCCCCCAATTCTCCTCTCATCACAAATCCCCCCTAGCCCTCCTCTAATCACAAATCCCCCAAGTTCTCCTCTCATCACAAATCCCCCCAGCTCTCCTCTCATCACAAATCCCCCTCCAGCTCTCCTCTCATTACAAATCCCCCCAGCTCTTCTCTCATCACAAATCCCCCCAGCTCTCCTCTCATCACACATCCCCCTCCAGCTCTCCTCTCATCACAAATCCCCCCTGGCTCTCCTCTCATCCCAAATCTCCCCCAGCTCTCCTCTCATCACAAATCTCCAGCAGCTCTCCTCTCATCACAAATCCCCCCAGCTCTCCTCTCATCACAAATCCCCCTAGCTCTCCTCTCATCACACATCCCCCTCCAGCTCTCCTCTCATCACAAATCTCCACAGCTCTCCTCTCTTCACAAATCCCCCCAGCTCCCCTCTCATCACAAATCCCCCTCCAGCTCTCCTCTCATTACAAATCCCCCCTAGCTTTCCTCACATTACAAAGCCCCACAGCTCTCTTCTCATCACAAATCCCCCCAGCTCTCCTCTCATCACAAATCCCCCCCAGCTCTCCTCTCATCACAAATCCCCCCAGCTCTCCTCTCATCACAAATCCCCCCAGCTCTCCTCTCTGCTGACCTCCCCTCCCCCCTCCACACACACATACTTTCCCAGGTTTCCTCTCTGCACAAAATACCCCAAGCTCTCCTTTGTGTACAATGCTCTCCCCTCTGCTAAACACACACAATTTCCCTCTCTGCACATATTCCCCCTCCCCCACACACTTTCACAGTGCACACAGATCACTCAACTCTTTTGCAGTCTCCGTTCTCCATAGTATGTGCAGGCTTATTTTTCCAGCAAAGTACAGTGGACCAGAGAGCTTCCCCTACTGTAGCACAGAGCTGAGGAGGTGTTTCAGGGCTCCTCTGCTGCGTGCTACAAAATCTAGTAGCGGCGACAAGCAGGGATGGAAGCTTGCTCCTGAATCACTGCAGCAGCTGAAGGTTGAGACCTGGGACTTCACCAGGGCTTGAGGGCAGCAGCCCTGAGTGTGCAGCACTAGCACAGAGAAGCCAGTAGAGGACGTGAGCTGTGCATACAACTTTCTCTACTGGCTTCAGTATTAAATGACAGGCTGGAGAGGACTGTACACTGATCATTCATCAGCTGTGTAATATGACGTCCATTTAGAATGATAAAGCCATCGCCCAGCCGTCATTCTGCTATAGACTGGGCAGGAAGGTGTTAAAAAGATACAGTGCATCCGGAAAGCATTCACAGCGCTTCACTTTTTCTACATTTTGTTATGTTGCAGCCTTATTCCAAAATTGATTAAATTCATTATTTTACTCAAAATTCTACAAACAATAACCCATATTGACAACCTGAAAGAAGTTTGTTTGATAAATTTATTAAAAATAAAAAACAAAAAAATCACATCTACATACAGTATCTCACAAAAGTGAGTACACCCCTCACATTTTTGTAAATATTTAAATTTATCTTTTCATGTGACAACACTGAATAAATGACACTTTGCTACAATGTAAAGTAGCGAGTGTACTACTAGCTTGTATAACAGTGTCAATTTGCTGTCCCCTCAAAATAACTCGACACACAGCCATTAATGTCTAAACCGCTGGCAACAAAAGTGAGTACACCCCTAAGTGAAAATGTCCACATTGGGCCCAATTAGCCATTTTCTCTCCCTGGTGTCACGTGACTCGTTAGTGTGAATGGTCTCAGGTGTGAATGGGGAACAGGTGTTATCGCTCTCACTCTCTCATACTGGTCACTGGAAGTTCAACATGGCACCTCATTGCAAAGAACTCTCTGAAGATCTGAAAAAAAGAATTGTTGCTCTACATAAAGATGGCCTAGGCTATAAGAAGATTGACAAGACCCTGAAACTGAGCTGCAGCATGGTTGCCAAGAACAAACAGTGGTTTAACGGGGCAGGTTCCACTCAGAACAGTTGACCAAAGAGGTTGAGTGCACGTGCTCAGTGTCATAGACATAGGAGTGCTGCCAGCATTGCTGCAGAGGTTGAAGGGGTGGGGGGTCAGCCTGTCAGAGCTCAGACCATACACCACACTCTGCATCAAAATGGTCTGCATGGCTGTCATTCCAGAAGGAAGCCTCTTATAAAGATGATGCACAAAAAAGCCTGCAAACAGTTTGCTTAAGACAAGCAGACTAAGGACATGGATTACTGGAACAATGTCCTGTGATCTGATGAGATCAAGATAAACTTATTTGGTTCAGATGGTGTCAAGCGTGTGTGGCAGCAACCAGGTGAGGAGTACAAAGACAAGTGTGTCTTGCCTACAGTCAAGCATGGTGGTGGGAGTATCATGGTCTGGGACTGCATGAGTGCTACTGGCACTGGGGAGCTACAGTTCATTGAGGGAACCATGAATGCCAACATGTACTGTGACATACTGAAGCAGAGCATGATCCCCCCCTTCGGGGACTGGGCTGCAGGGCAGTATTCCAATAGGGTAATGACCCCAAACACACCTGCAAGGCAACCACTGCCTTGCTAAAGAATCTGGGGGAAAAGGTGATGGACTGGCCAAGCATGTCTCCAGACCTAAACCCTATTGAGCATTTGTGGGGCATCCTCAAACAGAAGGTGGAGGAGCACAAGGTCTCTAACATCCACCAGCTCCGTAATGTCATCATGGAGGAGTGGAAGAGGACTCCAGGGGCAACCTGTGAAGCTCTGGTGAACTCCATGCCCAAGTGGGTTAAGGCAGTACTGGAGAATAATGGTGACCACACAAAATGTTGAAACTTTGGGCCCAATTTGGACATTTTCACTTAGGGGTGTACTCACTTTTGTTTCCAGCGGTTTAGACATTAATGGCTGTGCGTTGAGTTATTTTGAGGGGACAGCAAATTTACACTGTTATACAAACTGTACACTCACTACTTTACGTTGTAGCAAAGTGTAATTTCTTCAGTGTTGTCACATGAAAATATATAATAAAATATTTATAAAAATGTGAGGGTGTACTCACTTTTGTGAGATACTGTAAGTATCCACAGCCTTTGCTCAATACTTTGTTGAAGCACCTTTGGCACCAATTACAGCCTCAATTCTTTTTTAGTATGATGCTACAAGCTTGGCACGCCTATTTTTAGACAGTTTCTCCCATTCTTCTTTGCAGGACCTCTCAAGATCCAGCAGGTTGGATGAGGAGCATCGGTGCACAGCCATTTTCAGATCTCTCAAGAAATGGTTTCAGATCCCTCAAGAGATGTTTAATCCGGTTCAAGTCTGGGCTCTGGCTGGGCCACTCAAGGACATTCACAGAGTTGTCCCATAGCCACTCCTTTGTTATCTTGGCTGTGTGCTTAGGGTCGTTGTCCTGTTGGAAGATGAACATTCACCCCAGTCTGAGGTCCAGAGCGCTCTGGAGCAGGTTTTCATCAAGGATGTCTCTGTACATTGCTGCATTCATCTTTCTCTTGGTCCTGATTAGTCTACTGGTAACTGCCTCTGAAAAACATCTCAACAGCACGATGCTGCCACCACCATGCTTCACTGTAGGGATGGTGTTGGCCAGGTGATGAGCGGTGCCTGGTTCCCTCCAGACATGACACTTGCCATTCAGGCCAAAGAGTTCAGTGTTTGTTTCATTAGATCAGAGTGCCTTCAGGTGCCTTTTGGCAAACTCCAGATGGGCTGTCGTGTGCCTTTTACTGAGGAGTGGCTTCTGTCTGGCCAATCTACCATACAGGCCTGATTGGTGGAGTGCTGCAGAGATGGTTGTTCTTCTGGAAGGTTCTCCTCTCTCCACCGAGAAATGCTGGAGCTCTGTCAGAGTGACTATCGGGTTCTTGGTCACCTCCCTTACTAGGACCCTTCTCCCCTGATCGCTCAGTTTGGCCGGGCGGCCCACTCTAGAAGGAGTCCTGATGGTTCCAAACTTCTTCCATTTACAGATGATGAAGGCCACTGTGCTCATTGGGACCTTCAATGCTGCAGACATTTTTCTGTAACCTTCCCCAGATCTGTGCCTAGATACAATCCTGTCTTGGAGGTCTACAGACAATTCCTTGGACCTTGGTTTGTGCTCCGACATGCACTATTAACTGTGGGACCTTATATAGACCTTTCCAAATCATGTTCAATCAACTGAATTGAAGGTGGACTCCAATCAAGTTGTAGAAACATCTCAAGGATGATCAGTGGAAACAGGATGCATCTGAGCTTGATTTTGAGTGTCATGGCAAAGGCTGTGAATACTTATGTACATGTGATTTTTTGGGGGGGTTTTTGTAATAAATTTGCAAAGATTTCAAACAAACTTCTTTTGCATGATCATTATGGGGTATTTTTTTATAGAATTTTAAGGAAAATAATGAATTTAATCTATTTTGGAATAAGGCTGTAACATAACAAAATGTGGGAAAGTGAAGCACTGTGAATACTTTCCGGAAGCCCTGTAAATACAGCAAAGCTTCATTTGTATCTTAAGTTGTCACATAACATACTCTCAATGCAACGTCATAAAAACAACTATTTTTGTTAAAAATTACACACAGCTTATGAGTTAGCTGTAACTCTAACAATTATTCAAAAAAAAAAAAAAAAGAGACTTGCATGTGGTGCCTCCTACTTACCATATCACAGCTCAAAAACCTAAAAAATATTCCATTGGTGTAGCAGAAGCTTGCACTTATGTGCATTTTGTAAGCTGTGCTGTCAGCCAGCATAATAAGCCAAGAGGTGGTCATAGTTTTTTCACATGTTGTAATTCTTTTTTTTTTTAAATTTAATGCTTTTTATTCATATTCATACAAAATACACCACTATGTACAGTATATATGTGTCATCATAATAATAAAACCATCAATATTATATGTGTACATCTGACCTACAAGGAGTGTTCTTCCACCTTTCCCACATTTTTTACCCCATATTACCCTACCCCTAACCCTAGTATCAAACCCTCTCTATATCATGATTCCTAACACACACTTATGCACTTGTCCTGAAGCCTTCACCTTTCCCCATCCTCCTTTTACACTATTCTTGCCTAGGATATTCTGGCTTCTCAAGCCAAGGATTCCAGATTTTATTAAATTCCTTTATATTCCCTCCTCTTACATATACGGTCTTTTCTTTCCCCACTCTTTCTGACACCGTTCTAAACCACTCCACTACGGAAGGGGGTTTCTCTGCCTGCCATCTCTTGGCTATTAGCTTTCTTGCCTGATATAGGCATCTCCGCACCGCTTTTATTTTATCCCTCCTACTGTCCAGATTCCCTCCCACACTACACAGCTTTGGATCTACCCTAAGGTTCAGATTAAAGATGTTATTTATAGCCTCAACTACATCCGCCCAATATCGAAATAGCTTAGGGCATTTCCATAACATATGCAATAGGTCTCCTATGTTTTGACACCTAGGGCAATTAGCATCCACCCTTCTCCCATACTTAAACAGTTTTTTAGGGGTATAGTATGCCAGATGTAGGAGCAATAGATGCGAGAATTTCTGTGCCGGTGAGACCGAGACCTGGTGACCCCCCTCCAATATCTCCTTCCATTGCGGGTCCGATATAGCCCCCAGGTCCCTTTCCCACCCCCTTCTACACTTAAGTTTGTCTGATCCCTTCCTGCTGTTTTTACAGATATGCTGGTAGAGTTCTGTTATTAACCCCCTCGCACCCTCAGTACCTTCTATTTTTTGGGGAATAGGAGATTGGCTCCATTTCGGGCCTTGTTCTCCAAATAGAGCCTGCAGTGCATGCCTGATCTGTATATAGTTGAAGTAAGACTGGCTCTGAATCCCAAATTCCTCTTTCAGAGATGCAAAGGTTTTTAGCACATTACCACTGTATAGTTGTTCTAATTTAACTATCCCTTTTAACTCCCAGGTCTTAATTTTACCTATCTGTGTCAGTTCTTGATAGTTCTTATTATCCCAAAGGGGGCTACACCTCACTTCCCCCTCCATATCTTTCAGGCCCTTAATGGCGTTCCATACTTTTAACATTAATTTAATTGTGGGTGTCCTGTAAGCAAAGGAGTTTGCCTCCAGTACCTCCAAGACAAACCCATGGGGCGCTCCTGTAATCATTATTTCCGTGTTGTTATTTCCCATGGGACCACTACCTGCTCTCAAATGTTGCAGCTGGGCTGCCAGGAAGTAACTCCATGGATGTGGGACCGCCATGCCCCCCTCGTATGTTGCTAGCTGTAATGTTTGCAGACTTATCCTAGAATGCCCCCCCTTCCATACCAGTCCTCTAAACAGCATATCTATCTTTTTAAACCATTTTCCGTAAATCCATACTGGTGAGTTATGTAGAATATACAATAACTGGGGTAGCCATAGCATTTTGATCAGGCTACACCTTCCAGCTACCGATAGTGGAAGTCCCCTCCATATGTCAGACTTCTTTTTGAATTTCATCAGCAGTGGGGCTAGGTTATTGTTATAAAGTTATCCGGTTCTTTTGTTATGTGAATACCGAGATATTTTGTTTTTTCCACTATCTTTAGTGGGGTTTCCTCCAGGAAGGTACCTTCTTTAAGCGGATCTATTGGCAGCAAAGCCGACTTCTCCCAGTTTATGGAGAGACCCGAGATTCCCCCAAAAACTGTAAAGATCTCCATCACCTGTCTAAGTGAACCCTCCGTATCTCCCAGAAAGATGAGTACATCATCCGCGTATCCTCTCCTCCCTGGTTCTTCTCCGGAATCCCTCCATAATCCTATTTTGCCTTATAGCGGCGGCCACTGGTCCCATTGCCAAGGCAAAGATCAGGGGTGACAATGGACACCCCTGTCTTGTGCCTCTCTGCAGACAAAATTCACTAGAGAGCACATTATTAACTCTGATCCTTGCCTTGGGGTTATTGTATAGAATTTTTACCCATTTACTGAATGAGGGGCCGAAACCAAATACCTTCAATATCTGCCAGATAAATCTCCATTCCAGACTGTCAAATGCCTTTACTACGTCTAACATCACGACAGCTCTGGAGCCAGAGTTTTCTGTTGGTATTTGCGAGTTCAAAAAGAACCTCCTAATATTCTGACTAGTTGACCTCTGGGGAATAAACCCTGTTTGATCCGGGTGGACCAACCTATGAATTATTTTTTGCAACCTGGTGGCAAGAATCTTTGCTAAGATCTTGGCATCTACACACAATAAAGAAATAGGCCTATAAGATGCGGGTTCCAAGGGGTCCTTTCCTTCCTTAGGAAGCATTATTATTGTGGCCTCGGTCATTGAGTCAGGTAGCTTCCCCTCCTGATATGCCCCTTCAAACACCCTAAGAAGCTCCGGTAGCAATATCTCCCTGTACTTTTTATAGATCTCTGCAGGGAGACCATCAGGGCCTGGGGATTTCTGATTGGCCAGTTCCTTTACTGCATTTTTGATGTCTTCTAATGTGATCGGGGCCTCCAGTAACTCGAAGTCCAGACCTGACAGGGAGGGCAACTCTATTTTCTTAAAAAATCCATCCATTTCCACCCCTTCCACTGACCCCCGGGATTTATATAATTCCTCATAAAAAATTTTAAACGTTACATTAATGTTATCTGGTTGAGATGTAATCTCACCCTCCCGAGCTCTAATAGCGGGAATCGTCGGAGGGGGAGAATCTGATTTGACCAAATGGGCCAGTATCTTCCCCACTTTCTCCCCTTCCCCGAATATTACTTGTTTTTGGAATAACCTCTTATTTTCAGATTTCCTAGATATTATTCTTTATATATTAGCTGTTTATTCTCCCACTTCTGGTGATTTTCCGGGGATGGTTCTCTCACAAGCTCCCTCTCTGCTGCTCGTAACTCTTCCCTGGCCTTCACTTCTTCTGCCAATGTAGCTTTTTTTATTCTTGAAACCTGCTGGATTAGTAGACCCCTCAGATACGCCTTCAGGGCATCCCACATTACCCCTCTCCCTGTGGAGTACTCATTTAAATTTATAAACTCCCTCATCCTAGTTGTAATCTCATTGGGGTCCTCAAATAGCTCGATCCATATTGGGTTCAGCTTCCATATGCCCCATTGTTTATTTGTCCCAATCTCCATCCTGGCTGTCACCAATGAGTGGTCTGATACCCCCCTCGGTTGGTAAGTTATATCCCTAACTATATGTGCAGCCAGGTCGTTGCCTAATACGAGATCTATTCTTGAGAGTGAGGTGCGAGAGCCTGAACAACACGAGAACTGTTGTACACCCGGATTACTCATTCTCCAGAGGTCGCTCAGCCCTGCTACTTTAAGAAACTGGCCCATTCTCATTCCATACACACCTTGCCCCTCTTTTCCTGGGGGAAATCTATCTATTTCTTTATTTATTGCGACATTAAAATCCCCAACCACAATGACAGGGATATTCGGTTTGTCCGCTATGAACTCCAGTAAGCAATATAAAACCTCTAGTTTAAAGGGTGGAGGATTATAAATATTCGCTAATATGCATTCTTTATTCCCAATTCTGCAGTGCAGAAAAACATACCTACCCCCAGTATCTATATTGCATTGCCTGCAGGTAAACTCAACCTCTTTCCCAATTAGCACCGCTACCCCCCTTGAGTATGAGGTGTGTACCGCATGAAATTGACACCGATATTTTTTATTTCTTATTTGCGTTTTAGTGTCCCTTGTGAGGTGCGTCTCCTGCAGGCAAGCAATATCCACTTTAAAAATATCTAACATATCATAGATCAATGCTCTTTTTGAGGGAGTACCCATCCCCCTAACGTTCCATGAACCTATTTTTAATCCCATTAATTAATTTAGGTTAAACTTATCACAACCAGGAAGACGGGGACCCAATAGTAACCCGGGGTACACCCTATATATCTTACGGGGAGACTTTTGCCCGGGTGTTGGAATATTTTCCCATAAACAAAAATTAATAGTTCTATTTTCATCCAAAAGAAAAAACACCTTTTTTTTCCCCCATATCATACTTAACTCTGTGCTTAACCAACATGTCAATTATCTCACTACAATATTGTCCCCGTATTTATCTGTGTCCTTAGTGTTTTTATATAATTCAATGTGTCATATATTATCTTAACTTTTAGTGTGTGGCTTGATACACTATATTGTGTTCTACTATACCCATACCCTTTCCCCCCACCCCTTCCCTCCCTAGCCCCCCCTCCTCCATTTCCCCACCCACCTTTGCCCCCTACCTTCCCATACCACTCTAGGTTACCCCTAGGGGCTTTTTTAATGACCGGCCCATACTCTCCTACCCTTCCATTCCACACCCCCTCTCCAATTACCCAAACCCACCCCACCCCCCACCTCCCCCCTTCCCACCTTTTGTTCAAAAAAACAAACAAAAACTTTACTGTGGTTACATCCCCTCTCAAATCTAATTCCATTTATCTACACCCAATACATCCCTACTCCATATAATAACCCTGTATACCAATAAAATTAAGATTGTGCCCTGTTTATGCGTACTACTTCCAACACCATTCCTCTACTATTTCCTGGGTAGAAGATCCTTCTTTTCCTCCAACCATGCCAACGCACTGTCTGGGGACTCAAAAATCTGACTTCCTCCCAGTGCGTTAATCCGTAATTTAGCTGGGTAGAGGAGAGCATACGTGACGTTGAATTTCTGGAGGCTACGCTTAACCCCCAGGAACCCAGCTCTACGCTTTTGTAGGTCCATGGAGAAATCGGGGAATATTGATACCCTAACATCTTTATATAAGACCTTTCCCATTTCTCGAGCTTTCCGTAAAAGTCTTACTTTGTCCTTATAATTTAAGGACTTCACTATGAACGGTCTTGGGGGGTTTCCGGGAGGAGGGGGTCTAAACGGAACCCTATGCGCTCTTTCTATTAAAAACTGCTGAGTGAATGTCTCGCCCCCAAACACCCCCACCAACCAATTCTCCAAGAATGTGATCGAATCTGGGCCTTCACTCCCCTCAGGAATCCCCACCACCCTCACATTATCCCTACGAAGTCTGTTTTCCATCTCATCAAACTTCCCCGTCAGTTTATGCATTTTTTCTCTCCAGATCTTCACTTCTTTTTTCATAGGGATCAGCTCATCCTCTATCAAGCCTATTCTATTTTCCGCTTCAGTCACCCTTTCTGCTGTTTTCTTATGGTCATTCCGTACTAGTGTCAGCTCCTCTTTAATGTCTTTCATTTGGTCTCCCAGTACCTCTAAAGAATGATTGCATGCGTTTATTGCCAAAAAAATGTCTTTTAGGGAGGGCTCTCCTTCTGACGTGCAAACTGGGATAACTGATGCCTCCTTTTCTTTATTAGTGGTTCCTGTGCCTTTTACAGAGGGAGTTTTTGTACTAGATGTACCGATATGCAGGCCCGATTGACCTTGACTTTTCCTGTCTGCTGCTGACTTATTGTGGGCTTGCTGCCCTCCTTTATTTGGTGTATGCTCCGCTGCCAGGACCATTTTTTCTAATTTAGCGGAAGCTGCAACCGCTGCTGCCGTTGCCCCTGCTACTATGGGGTGAGGGCCCTTTTCCTTCTCCTTGTCTTTCGCTGACCGTAGGGACTGGGTTCCCATATTTTCCTGGTTAGGATGCTCTTCTCCCTTTCTCCTCCCTGACATAATGGTTTTCACGTTATAGAATTACTCTTTGAACCGCCTACTCAGCCCGTATCAGAGTATAGTATAGTTGTTTGCACAGTTACACCTGCACTTAGTACTCTTAATTATTATTATTTGTTATTAAATTTAAATGTTGTTGTTTCAACCCCAAAAAAGGGGAGGAACAGGTACAAGTACTAGGCTGCTTCCGCCAAGGGAGTCTCTTACCACTCCACACACCAGAGACCCAGGGCTAGCACCCCTCCTCTTCACCCACAGGGCTATACTCCAATTTACAGTCTTTTATAGTGTACTGCTTTACCCCTTCTGTTAGGGCCACTCCCTGAGGATTTCCAAACTCCCTCCCCAATCATGCAGTCCTGCAAAGATCCCCTTATGTGCCTCACAACAGTCTTTGCTTCTTCAGTCAATGTTAAATAAACACAAAACGCTAGACAATGTCATTCAGGGTTTATACGATACCTCTCTTCCAGAGGATCAATCAGGCACAGTTTATGGGGACTCTCAGGTCCGGATAGTTGCTTCTATGCTCACCACCGCTGACAAGGTCTCCTCAGGACTGACCGAGAGCCTCAGGCACGTACCTCACTCCTCCACACCAACCGGCACAGCCTGCCTCCGAACTCCGGTCCGGTATCCTTCACCGCACAGCAGCTACCGATCAGCGCAGCTGTATCATACGCCGCTTCATTCATTGCGCGCCATCCCTGGTATTCAGCGTCGTCCACCCCCTCCTCCGAACTTAGTTGCCAGGAGCCGAGCCAAACACTCTGTCTCTCTCGTGCCTATCCCGAGTCTCGCGATAGTCACACCTCACCGCCGAGCTCCGATCCCCTCCTCCGCCCCGAGCAGTGTCTCTCCACTCCGGCCAATTAGAGTTCAAAGCGTGTGTAACTTAGCAGCACAGAAGGGGGAACCTTAGACAGACTCCTTCATATTACCACGGGGAAACAGAGTTTATTCCACGGGCTTCATACTTCTGGAGCGGGATGAACACACACGCTCTCACTCCACTTCTCTCACCTCCATCCGCTTCCAGCCACTCCCCCCGCCTACAGCAACACATGTTGTAATTCTTAACTGTATATTAGCTGTCTCCTGGTTACAATTTTTGCTTGTATTTAGGGATTTCAAAAGATTTTCATCCAAAATAATATCCTGCTTTTCCATGAGCTTGAATTACTACTTTTTTTTTAAACAAACAGATGGTAATGCCCTTGGTGACACCTCTCACAAAAGGCTGCACAAGCAATGTGTGATCTAGAAGAACATTTTTGACAATGACAGGAATATGAATCAAGAATCACACTGTAAAAAGTGGTTAAAATTATAAGGCAAAAACACATCAGCCTAAAGTGGTATTAAAGCGATAGCAAAGGGGGGCGTGGCTTGACGGCTCTTGTGGATGGCTGCCTAGACCCACAGCTCCACAGTTAAACCAGCCTAAGCGACTCACAGAGCGGCTCCAGGGAAGGGGAAACTTACTCACTGAGTAGCCCGGAAATCCTAGCAACACGGGTGAACCATGTCCAAAGGGAAGAAGGATGCTAAGCTCCCTGGGAAGCTCACTGCCTACTTTACCTTGGCAGGCCTGGCGAGCGGCCAAGATGGTGGCGGCAGCCGTGAAATGTCAGTGTGGTTCTCCTCCTCACACTCCAGTTAGAACCTCATGCTGCCTCCCAGAATCCCGCAATCTCCTGACCCGCAGTGTGAGTGCTCTCCTCCCAACTCACCCACCACATCCAGCCCTGCTAAAACTAGGCTCAGAACAGAAGAGCCACAGCAGACCCAGCCCTTCACAGCTCCCTGCCTGTTCTCTCTCCCCGTCACAGCAATCATCAGTGCTGGATGCCTTCCCTGCCTCAGATCAGCTACTATCTGAGAATACCATGAAGAGCATGATGCTCTCACTGAGGCAAAGTTATATACTGATTTATACATTACTGTTTCCTCATTATCTACAACTATACATCAGCATGATCAAACCATTACTCATATAGAAACAAAAATGGAAGACATGCTCTCTGCACATAATGAGCTAGTTGATGGTTTTGCAGACCATGAAGATGAACTCCAATTAATCGATCTGAAGCTTGCAGACCTGGATGACCGATCCAGGCATAATAATATCAAGTTCCGCAATGTCCCAGAGTTGATTCAACAATCAGATGTAGTACAATACCTGCAGTCCCTGATGCATGCCCTTTTACCTGACTTAACAATCCATGACATGGAAATTGACAGGGCACACAGACTCCCTAAGCCACCGCACCTCCCTGCCTCCACACCCAGAGATGTATTAGCCCATGTCCACTTCTTCACGGTGAAAGAGAAAGTCATGTATGCAGCAAAGCAAGCGGCAAGGCTTCCTGACCCTTTCACCAACATCGCTCTGTATGCTAATTTATCCAAGGCAACCATGGAAAACCTCAGACAGTTGGCGACTACAACCAAAGCTTTTCAGAATCATAAAATCTCATATAAATGGGGCTTCCCACTAAGCTGCTCATTACACACCAAAACAAAACCCATGCAGTGCGGACGCTCCCTGCGGGACTTAAACTCCTGAAGAACTGATGCATCATTCTAGAAGAAATACCGGACCCTTCTGACCAACTTCCAACACACATGGAAACTGGAGGAGCTTAACAAGATGTCTGAAGTCTAGGAATGAGCTTTCTGTTGGGGTCAAACATGAGTTCAATTTGAACATTGGCTGTTCGCCCATTCGTCAAAAACCGAACATTATGGGCCGTTCGAGCCAAATTCGAACAGCGCTTAACGGCCCATATCATACATTTCTGTATGATGATTGCCCAGAGCATGCACCATGACCTGTATGCTTTGGCCAATCACAGCGCACTCAGCTAAGATAATTGGCCAAAGGCAGGGTGCTCATGGATCAGGGGGACCAAGTCCATGCCCCACACTATATAAGGTCGCCTGCACGTCGGCCTCGTGTAGTGTATCATTGGCGTGGATGGAGAGAGTGTAATTTAGATTGAGCAGGTGGGCAGGCAGATTATTCAGTTAGCTGTAGTGTATTTGATATATATATATCTATCTATATATATATATATAGATATAGATATATATAGATATATCTATATATATATATATATACAGTCAGTCTTGTATATATATATATATATATATATATATATATATATATATATATATATACGCTGTATCCAGTTTAGCTAGATCTGACTGCAGGCCGTTCCTGGTGTTCTGTTTCTAATATACTTCAGGTGGTGCACACAGTAGTTGTTATTAAACCTCTATTGGTGTACACAGTACTGTGCACCCCTAGTGCAGTTAGTACTACTTTCCTGGTGGTGTACACAATACATACAGTGCACTCATAGTTGTTATTACACTTCTGTTGGTGTACACAGTACCATGCACCCCTAGTGCAGTTGCTACTACTTTCCTGGTGGTGTACACAATACATACAGTGCACCCATAGTTGGTTTTAAACTTCTGTTGGTGTGCACAGTACCGTGCACCCGTAGTGCAGTTGCTACTACTTTCCTGGTGGTGTACACAATATATACACAATATATACAGTGCACCCATAGTTTTTATTAAACTTCTGTTGGTGTACACAGTACCGTACACCCCTAGTGCAGTTGCTACTACTTTCCTGGTGTTGTGCACAATGCATACAGTGTACCCATAGTTGTTATTACACTTCTGTTGGTGTACACAGTACCGTGCACCCCTAGTGCAGTTTCTACTACTTTCCTGGTGGTGTACACAATACATACAGTGTAACCATAGTTGTTATTACACTCCTGTTGGTGTACACAGTACTGTGCACCCCTAGTGCAGTTGCTACTACTTTCCTGGTTGTGTACACAATACATACAGTGTACCCATAGTTGTCATTGAACTTCTGTTGGTGTACACAGTACCGTGCACCCCTAGTGCAGTTGCTACTATTTTCCTGGTGGTGTACACAGTACACAATACAGTGTAATGTTTTTTTGCTAAACAAAATTTACAGCATGTCTGGAAGGCTACCAAGGAGAGGCAGACGCTCACAAGCCACTAAAAGAGGGCAAGCAGGCCTGTTTAATATACTTCAGGCGGTGCACACAGTATACTGTGCAGTTGCTCATACTTTTCTGGTGGTCAATACAGTACACCCATAGTTGGTATTGTATGTATTATATGTATTATATGTTGTTATTGTATGTACTGTATGTATTGTGTACACCACCAGGAAAGTAGTAGCAACTGCACTAGGGGTACACGGTACATACAGTGCACCCATAGTTGTTATTAAACTTTTGTTGGTATACACTGTACCGTGCACCCCTAGTGCAGTTGCTACTACTTTCCTGGTGGTGTACACAATACATACAGTGCACCCATAGTTGTTATTACACTTCTGTTGGTGTACACAGTACCCTGCACCCCTAGTGCAGTTGCTACTACTTTCCTGGTGGTGTACACAACACATACAGTGCACCCATAGTTGTTATTAAACTTCTGTTGGTGTACACAGTACCGTGCACCCATAGTGCAGTTGCTACTACTTCCCCGGTGGTGTACACAATACATACAGTGTACTCATAGTTGTTATTACACTTCTATTGTGTACACAGTACTGTGCACCCCTAGTGCAGTTGCTACTACTTTCCTGGTGGTGTACACAATACATACAGTGCACCCATAGTTGTTATTACACTTCTGTTGGTGTACACAGTACCGTACACCCCTAGTGCAGTTGCTGCTACTTTCCTGGTGGTGTACACAATACATACAGTTCACTCATAGTTGTTATTAAACTTCTGTTGGTGTACACAGTACTGTGCACCCCTAGTGCAGTTGCTACTACTTTCCTGGTGGTGTACACAATACATACAGTGTACCCATAGTTGTTATTACACTTCTGTTGGTGTATACAGTACTGCGCACCCCTAGTGCAGTTGCTACTACTTTCCTGGTGGTGTACACAATGCAAACAGTGCTCCCATAGTTGTTATTAAACATCTGTTTGTGTACACAGTACCATGCACCCCTAGTGCAGTTGCTACTATTTTCCTAGAGGTATACACAATACATACAGTGCACCCATAGTTGTTATTAAACTTCTGTTGGTGTACACAGTGCCGTGCACCCCTAGTGCAGTTGCTACTACTTTCCTGGTGGTGTACACAATACATACAGTGTACCCATAGTTGTTATTATACTTCTGTTGGTGTACACAGTACCGTGCACCCATAGTGCAGTTGCTACTACTTTCCTGGTGGTGTACACAATACATACAGTGTACCCATAGTTGTTATTATGTTTCTGTTGTGTACACAGTACTGTGCACCCCTAGTGCAGTTGCTACTACTTTCCTGGTGGTGTACACAATACATACAGTGCACCCATAGTTGTTAATAAACTTCTGTTGGTGTACACAGTACCCTGCACCCCTAGTGCAGTTGCTACTACTTTCCTGGTGGTGTACACAATACATACAGTTCACCCATAGTTGTTATTAAACTTCTGTTGGTGTACACAGTACCTGCACCCCTAATGCAGTTGCTACTACTTTCCTGGTGGTGTACACAATACATACAGTGCACCCATAGTTGTCATTGAACTTCTGTTGGTGTACACAGTACCGTGCACCCCTAGTGCAGTTGCTACTATTTTCCTGGTGGTGTACACAGTGCACAATACAGTGTAATGTTTTTTTGCTAAACAAAATTTACAGCATGTCTGGAAGGCTACCAAGGAGAGGCAGACGCTCACAAGCCACTAAAAGAGGGCAAGCAGGCCTGTTTAATATATTTCAGGCGGTGCACACAGTATACTGTGCAGTTGCTCATACTTTTCTTTTTTTTTTTTTTTTTAAGATATTTTTATTGGTTTTAGGTTCAACACAAACCAACAGACACAAAACAGTCACAAATAAAATAAAATAAAAACAAAAACAAAACACACATGGATATCTGATCCATTCAGTATACACAAGCGATATTCAATTAGTAGGTAGATCACACAAGTCGTTGTAAGCATGTCATTTCGTTTCAAGAGAGTTGAGAAATTGGTAATCACAACAGTCAGATATATGCATTTTTAAACAACATAACCATATTAATGGACCTGGTATTGGGGGTCCCTGCGGCACGGCCCATCAATGATCAATTGTATTCAATTTTTGGAAAGAGTTAGTGGACTAGCCAACCATTTCCCCCAAATTTTATGAAAGGTTTTATTTCTTTTACGAATTTCAAAGGTTAATTTGTATAATGGAATAGAGTCATTGATAAGTTTTAACCAGAGGGACTTCAAAGAGGTCTGTGCACCTTTCCAGGACAGTAGAATAGATTTTTTAATCTATACGGATACGGAGCAGTCTCTTGGCATGTGATGGTATATGTAAATCTCCAAATACTCCAAATACTCCCAACAAGCAGTTCTTAGGGTGAATTATATTAGGAAGGCCCAACACAGTCGAAATAAAGGCACCCACTTCTTTCCAGAAGTCACTAACTATCGGGCACGACCAGAAGCAATGTAAAAAATCTGCCTCCTGGCCGCAGCCTCGGAAACAGACAGCTGATGGCAAGAGACCCATTTTATGCAGTCTGGCCGGAGTGAGGTGGGTTTGATGAAAAATTTTAACTTGTATGATACGGTCTCGGGAGGAAATGACACAGGTTTTATATGTGTCACTAAATTCTGTCCAGTCGTCTTTTACCATATCAATATCCAATGTCTCCCACTTCTCCTGTGCTCTGTGAAACCTAGGGTTAGAGTCCGTCACTAAGGCTGCGTAGTAGGTGGAAACTAATTTAGAGGGTTCTGGTTGCCTAAGTAGTTTTTCCAGTGGAGGCAGATCAGTGATATCATCTAGGGTACCAAATTGGGTATGTATGGCATGTCTAAGTTGATAATAATAAAATAAATGAGATTTTGGTAGATCAAAGTCTGTACTCAACTGAGAGAAAGTTTTAAAGCCCTGCGTAGTATATAAGTGACATAGATATTTAACTCCCTTTGAATACCAACGATTGGCATCTGGAAAAGAGTATAATTCTTGCAGATTGAGATTAAACCACAAGGGGTTATTAGGGGAATTCAACCAAGAATGTTTCGATATTTTTGTGGTAATGTATTTAAACAGTGAAAGGGAGACTGAGAGCAGAGAAGTTCCAGGGCGGTCTGGGACCTGGCCTCTATATATTATGTTATGTAAGGTTTCATGGGAGGATGCGATAGCCCCCTCTGTGGCTGTACAGGCATTAGCTGGATCCGGGTTCATCCAGTCATGTATGTGCACCAGTTGAGATGCCATGTAGTAAAGGAAAAAGTTAGGAAATGCCAGACCTGCCAGATGGGCTGGCAATCTCAAGGTCTCCAGTGCCACTTTGGGGGATCCGCCCCTCCACAGGAAAGAAGTACACATCACATCTTTGCGTTTGAAAGTAGCTTTGGATATTTTACATGGGGAGTTAGAGAGGATATAGAGCAGTCTAGGTAAATAAATCATTTTAAGTATATTGGCCCTCCCCATGAGGTCTAACGGCAAATCCATCCATTGTTTAGTTTGTTCCTGGAGGCGGGTCAGCAAAGGGTCAAGATTATTAGCAGCATATAAAGATAAGGGAGCCTGAACCAACACCCCAAGATATCTAAAAGAAGACACCACCTGAAGCTTAGAGTCCGGGTGCACCTGAGGGGGGTCATTCACATCCAAAGGGAAAAGACTGGACTTATCCCAGTTAACTCTGAATCCAGAGTAGTCCCCAAAGTTGTTGACCTCTTCCAGTAACGCCCCCAGAGACTCATCAGCATCTGCCAGGTACACCAGTGTATCATCTGCGTAAAGAGAAATACGCTCCTCTATATTTGCAATTGGGAGGCGTTAAATTATAGGGGAGGAGCGAATGCGAACTGCAAGCGGCTCCATAGCCAAGGCAAACAACAGGGGTGACAATGGGCACCCCTGTCTAGTGCCCCTAGTAATTGGGAAGGAATCAGTAATAAATGAATTAACCCTTATCCTAGCCGTTGGGGAGGTGTACAGAAGTTTTATCCATTCTATCACTCGGGGACCAAAACCATACTTCTGCAACACCGAAAAAGGTACGGCCATTGCACACTGTCAAATGCTTTACAGGTGTCTAAAGACACGATGACACGTGTAGGAGGGCAGTCATGTGGATATTGCAGGTTATGGAACAGTCTGCGTATGTTCATTCTGGTAGACCTGCCAGGGATAAATCCACCCTGGTCGCTATTAACCAAGGATGTGACCACAGTATTTAAACGATTTGCTAATATTTTGGCCAGAATCTTAACGTCCACGTTTATAAGCGAAATTGGACGATAAGATTCACAGTGAAGTGGGTCCTTTCGGGGCTTCAGCAGAACTATCAAAGCTTCCCTCATTGATGGAGGAAGGATCCCAGCCTCTAGGGCTTTGTTATAGGTTCGGAGAAGGAAGGGGGATAGGATGTCCTTGAACTTAGCATCCCATTCAGTCGGGAAACCATCAGGTCCAGGGGTTTTATGTGCAGGCATTTGGGAGATAGCTGCTGCAATCTCCTCTACCGTGATAGGCTCCTCCAACATGTCCCGTCCCTCATCTGACAGGGAGGGAAGGGATATGTCAGCCAGATAGTCAGACAACTGGGAATCATCAAAGTCAACCCTGGAAGTGTACAATTTTCTGTAAAAGTTTAGAAAGGAGTCTAGGATGTCTCTTGGGTTGTCACTGATCGTACCTTGAGTAGTCAGGATTCGTGGTATAGAAATGGGGGTATGGTCAGGTTTAGTCAAATATGCCAAGAGACGTCCTGCTTTATTACCATATTCAAACGACTTTTGTGAAACATACAACATGCGTTTTTGTGTGAGATCTAGCAAACGAACTTCATAATCCCTACGGCACTGTAACCATGTCTCCCTAGTGTCAGAGACAGGGTTAGAGGCATAAGCAGATTCCGCACTTATCATAGCATTTTCTAATTCCTCAGTGCGCATCTTATTATTTTTACGTAAAATTCCTGTAATAGACATAAAGGTACCCCTTAACGTAGACTTAAATGCATCCCATTCCTTGGGGGGGTCTACTTTATTTAAATTTTGCTTCCAGTAGTTAGAAATACTCGTCCTGCACTCACCCTGTACTATCTCGTCTTCCAGCCAGCATGAGTTCAGGCGCCACAAAGCAGGTCCCGAACCTGGAAGGATGAGAAGGGACACAGACAAGGGGGCATGATCGGAAACCCCCCTGGGCAGGTATGAGACGGCGGAGACAACCGGAAGGGTCTCCGTCAACGCAAAAGCCATATCTAGCCTAGACATAGTATGGAAGGAATCCGAATGGCAGGAAAATTGGCGTTCATCCGGATGTTTCCATCGCCACACCTCGGTCAGATCATGAACCTGAGCCCAGTCTACAAATGAGGGAAAAGATCTGCCTCCCCCACCCAGGCGATCCACCGTTGGGTCCAGGACTGCATTAAAATCCCCTATATAAAGTAGAGGGCCCGAAGGCCTATTCAGTAATTGCAGGGATAATTTAGAGAGTACTTCTACTGAGAATGGAGGGGGAACATAGATGTTCACCAATGTAAAGATTATAGTAGAAATTCGTAATATAAAAACAATATACCTCCCCTCTGGGTCTGTTTTAACACTAATCAACTCAGCTGGAAGGCATTTAGCCAGGAGTATAGATACACCTCTTGAGTAGTTAGTGTGGGTGGCATGATATAGCTTAGATAGCCAGGGGCGTTTTAGGGCCCTTATCTTAGAACCTGTCAGGTGAGTCTCCTGGAGGCAAATAATGTGAGGGTGATATTTTTTTAACACAGAAAAAACCAAGGATCTTTTCTGAGGTGCATTCAGGCCTCTAGTGTTCCAGGAGACTATCCTAAGGGGTTGTGCCATAATAAAACATGAAGTAATAAAGATGCATAAGTAAACCTCTGTATTGGTATCAATATGAGTAGATAGGCCATGCCGCCTGAAGCACACACAAGCACATGACAGCAGAAAAGTCCGGATAAACAAAAATATTATTGCCATTAAATGTGAGCGGGCCTTTTTCACGTGCCAGGCGTAGGATGGCCACTTTATCTTGAAAGTTGAGGATACGTGCTATGATGGAGCGTGGTGGGGCTCCCACTGGAGGTGGACGAGGAGGAGTGCGATGTGCGCACTCTATAACATGTGAGAATGAGGGTGCGTCTTTACCAAAAATGTCCCGCAGCCATGAATAAAGAAACTTTTCAGGATGGGAACCTTCCACGCGTTCTGGAAATCCCACAAATCTGAGATTGTTCCTGCGAGAGCGATTTTCCAAATCGTCGATTTTAGCGCGTAGTGCCGTCATCTCGCTTGTAGTATCACGTATAGTAACAGACATGGGGTGTACAGTATCTTCTAATGTACTAATCCGTTCCTCAGCATTCCCTGTGCGGTCTCTGAGATTCTGGACATCTTGTTTCAATAGTGAAAAGTCCATACGGATAGAAGCTATTTGAGTGGAGAGGGAGGCCTTGCAATCCTGAATAGCCAGCATAATAGTGGATAATGTAGGCTCAGCAGGGGGAGAATCCACAGTCTGACTAAATTCAGCAGACTGATGTGATTCTGGTGTCTGCAGGGGTTCTGTAGGTGTGCGGAATATAGCAGAAATTGATGCACTCACCCCTGTTACAGAGTCCTGGATGGCTGAGGAGGAGGGCTGCAGCGTGTCTGAGTGCCCTGCATGTGTCTCGGCGCCATTTTGCCTCCGGAACCGCGCCAGTTATTCCGCTGTGTGTGAGGGCTGCAGCGGCCCGTATTTCACCATGTCAGCCAGTCTGGTGGGTGCCCACAGCCGTGGGGAACAGAATGATGCCTTCCACGAGGATCTAGGACCAAGGATAACTGCAGGATGGCCGTTGAGAGCCGGAGCTGTGTGTCTATGCGACTGCTCTCTTCACCATCTGGCCACGCCCCCCTGCTCATACTTTTCTGGTGGTCAATACAGTGCACCCATAGTTGTTATTACACTTCTGTTGGTGTACACAGTACCCTGCACCCCTAGTGCCGTTGCTACTACTTTCCTGGTGGTGTACACAACACATACAGTGCACCCATAATTGTTATTAAACTTCTGTTGGTGTACACAGTACCGTGCACCCATAGTGCAGTTGCTACTACTTTCCTGGTGGTGTACACAATACATACAGTGTACTCATAGTTGTTATTACACTTCTGTTGTGTACACAGTACTGTGCACCCCTAGTGCAGTTGCTACTACTTTCCTGGTGGTGTACACAATACATACAGTGCACCCATAGTTGTTATTACACTTCTGTTGGTGTACACAGTACCGTACACCCCTAGTGCAGTTGCTGCTACTTTCCTGGTGGTGTACACAATACATACAGTTCACCCATAGTTGTTATTACACTTCTGTTGGTGTATACAGTACTGCGCACCCCTAGTGCAGTTGCTACTACTTTCCTGGTGGTGTACACAATGCAAACAGTGCTCCCATAGTTGTTATTAAACATCTGTTTGTGTACACAGTACCATGTACCCCTAGTGCAGTTGCTACTATTTTCCTAGAGGTATACACAATACATACAGTGCACCCATAGTTGTTATTAAACTTCTGTTGGTGTACACAGTACCGTGCACCCCTAGTGCAGTTGCTACTACTTTCCTGGTGGTGTACACAATACATACAGTGTACCCATAGTTGTTATTATACTTCTGTTGGTGTACACAGTACCGTGCACCCATAGTGCAGTTGCTACTACTTTCCTGGTGGTGTACACAATACATACAGTGTAACCATATTTGTTATTATGTTTCTGTTGTGTACACAGTACTGTGCACCCCTAGTGCAGTTGCTACTACTTTCCTGGTGGTGTACACAATACATACAGTGCACCCATAGTTGTTAATAAACTTCTGTTGGTGTACACAGTACCGTGCACCCCTAGTGCAGTTGCTACTACTTTCCTGGTGGTGTACACAGTACACAATACAGTGAAGTGTTTTTTTGCACAAAACAAAATTTACAGCATGTCTGGAAGGCTACCAAGGAGAGGCAGATGCTCACAGGCCACTAAAAGAGGGCAAGCAGGCTCTGTGTCTACAGTCGACAGTGCTGTTCGTGGACATTGTGCATCCTCAGCACGTGGCTGTGGGCACGTTTGTCCTTTTTTCCTGCAGCTGGCTGTTTTTGAGCCACAACATGCAGAAGAGTTGGTGGAATGGATAACAAAGCCATCTTCATCCTCCTCATCTTCTGTCACCCAGGCTCAGAGTAGTTTGCCTGCCAATGCAGCTGCAAGAGCGGTCTATTCCATTGGCTCCATGCCAACAGTCACTCCTTCCCTAGCCCCACCATCATCATGCAAGGAGGAATCCCCCAAACTTTTCGACCACAGTGTCGGGTACATGCTGCAGGAGAATGCGCAGTGATTTGAAGGCTCCGATGATGGTACCCAGGTTGAGAAAGGGAGTAACGTCAACCTAGAGAGAGGGGGTGCCCAAGGAGGTCAAGAAACTGGCAGTCATGTTCCCCCAGCTGCAGCATACTGCCAAGTTTGCTCCAGTGACGAGGAGGGAGGGGATGATGAGGTCACTGACTCAACTTGGGTGCCTGATAGAAGAGAGGAGGAGGAACATCTCCAATAAGGTAGGATGCCATCCAGGGGGCAGCTTAAGGGCAGCCACCCTATTGCATCACACCACAGAGCTAAGCAGGTGTAGGACGCTGCTGACTCCCCACATATTTTGAAAAGTTCTTTGGTGTGGGCCTTTTTTGACACGTGTGCAGCAGATCGCACCGTTGCTGTTTGCAACATATGGCTGAAGCGTATCAAGCATGGCCAAAACAGCAGCCGCTTGGGCACCACATGCTTGACCAGACATATGACGACCTCCCATTAAGTCCATTGGCAACGGCACTTAAAAGACCCACATCAAAGAACAAAGCGGACCTCTCCTTGCTCCTTATCAGCTGGGATCTCCAACCCCACTATACCTTCAGTCCTCTCAGCAACCTGCACTGAGAGGAATGAAGGTATAGAAATAGGTGTCCCAAGTACTTGCGGCCAATCTGCTAGTGGTACACCAACATTGAAATTTAGCAGGCAAATTTCCCTACCCCAGTTGCTAAACCATCAAAAGTAATTCTGTCCCAGCCATCCACATGCTCAGCGTCTGAATGCTAGCTTGGCCAAATTGCTAGCACTGCAACTAATGCCTTTTCAGCTGGTAGACTCTGCCCCCTTTTGTGAATTTGTGGAATGTGCAGTACCTCAGTGGCTGGTTCCCAAACGCCATTTCTTTTCACGGAAGGCCATATGCATATTACTGCTGACTCATGGTCCAGCAGGCATGGACAGGGACGTTACCTTTCTTTCATGGTGCACTGGGTAACTCTGCTGGCAGCTGGATAGGATGCAGGACAGGGTTCAATATTGTTGGAGCTTGTTCCACCACCACGCCTCCAAAATGCTAGTGGTGATTCTGCCACAGCTCTCTCCTGCACCCCCTCCTCTTCTTATTCCTCTATGGCCTCTTCCTCTGCAGATTTGTCCTCTGAACCAGCGGTGCTCTGTAGGCGTTCAAGGGGGCACTCAGGAAAAAAGATGCCATGCAGTGCTTGCATTAGTCTGCTTAGGGGACAGGAGCCACACTGGGGCAGAGATTCTGTCCGCTCTGCAGGGGCAGGCTCAGAGGTGGTTGACACCACACCAGCTTCAGCCAGGGATGGTTGTATGCAACAAGGACACCCACCTCCTCTCCGCCCTCCAACAGGGAGACTGGACCCATGTTCCCTGTTTGGCTCATGTCCTGTATTTGGTGGTGCAGCGGTTCTTGAGCAGGTACCCAGGCTTACAGGATCTCCTGAGGCAGGCCAGGAAAGTCTGTGGTCATTTCCGCCGGTCATATAATGCCAGGGCTTGGCTGGCTGACATTCAAAGAGAATACGACCTGCCCAAGAACCGCCTCATTTGTGACATGCCCACCAGGTGGAACTGCTGACAATGCTGCAGCGGCTGCACATGCAGCAGGAGGCCATCAATGAGTACCTCTGTGAGTATGACACCAGGACAGGGTCAGGGGAGCTTGGCTTTTTTTTGCCACGCCAGTGGCTACTGATCAAGGATGCATGCACTGTCCTGTCACCATTTGAGGGGGCCATGAGGATGGCGAGCAGTGACAGTGCATACATCAGTGATACTGTCCCTCTTGTCTTCCTGTTGAAGCACACGCTTCGTGGAATAATGGACAGGGCACTTGAGGCAGAACAGCAGGAGGAAGAGGAGGACTTCCTTACCTCTCAAGGCCCCCTTTATCCAGATACTAGTGGGATCATAACTGGCTGGCAACCCTTCTTGATCCACGTTACAAGGGTAAGGTTGCAGAACTTATCCAGCCTTCGCAGAGGGAGCAGAGGATAAAACTTCTTCGGGAGGCCTTGCAGAAAGGTTTGTGCAATGCGTTTTCAGAGCCTGGGAGGTTACAATTTCCTGGTGCTGGACAACATGTTACTGAGGCTTCGTTCAGTCACAGAAAGAGTGGTGGAGAAGGTGGCCAGCTGACCGATGCCTTCAGGCAATTCTTCAGTCCTCAGCGCCCAGGTCTGATCGGTTCCAGCAACCATCGCCAGGGTCTAAATTACATGGTGCAGGAATATCTAGGGGCAAGATCAGACTTGGGGACCTTTCCACCAGAATATCCACTAGGTTACTTGGTCTTGAGGATGGACCACTGGCCAGAACTTGCTCAATATGCAATTGAGCTACTGGCCTGTCCTGCATCCAGCCTTCTTTCTGAATGCACATTCAGTGCTGCCGGAGACTTTGTAACCGATCACAGAGTGCACCTGTCCACAGACTCTCTTGATCGGCTCACATTCATAAAAATGATCACCAGCTACTAAGCATCTGATGCTGATGATTTTTCTATGGATGTTGGATCCCTTGAAGACTGCATATGCTGAGTGACTATCCTTTTATGTTGAGTGACTATCCTATTCCTTCTCAATTTTCATGATCATAGCTTCTAAGAATATTTTCGGTTCAGGGTACCACCATCACTACCTAAGGCCCAATTTTTCTGCCCCTGTTTAACAGGGTCATGTAATTACAATTTTTGATCTAATATTTCACAGCAGAGCCTGTTCCTGCGCTCAACAAAAGTATCTGTGAGGCTTTACAGTGTTGTGCCACCACCACCTCCACCACCACCTCCTAAGGTACAATTTTTCTGCCCCTGTTTAACAGGGGTGCATAATTACAATTTTTAATCTAATATTTCACAGCAGGGCCTGTTCCTGCACTCAGCAAAAGTATCTGTGAGGCTTTACAGTGTTGTGCCACCGCCATCACCACCACCGCCGCCTAAGGCCCAATTTTTCTGCCCCTGTTTACCAGGGGCATGTAATTACAATTCTTGATATAATATTTCACAGCAGGGCCCATTCCAGCGCCCGCCAAGAGTAACTGTGAGGGCTTACAGTGTTCTGGTACCACCAACACCTAAGGCCCAATTTTCCCCAGAGTGTATAGGGCAGGCCATATAGTATATACAGGCGGTCCCCTATTTTAAAACAAATGACTCCTACTTAGAAATGGAGGGAGACAACAGGAAGTGAGAGGAAATCTACCCCTAGGAAGGAAAATTCTCTCCTGTAAGAGTTAATATGGAAAAAAGGTGTCTCCCCACTAATGCTTTATCACCAATCCTTGTTTTCCTAATAACCCAAAATTTTCAAAATCCAATTGTCATTGGAAAAGAAAAATCCAATTGTCATTGGGATAGAAAGTGAGGTGAAATCTTCTGAGCAGGGGTGCAGACAGAAAAACAAATGTTACAGGGGTGATGATAACCCTTCCCTATGTTATCCAAAAAGCTTAAAAATAGATTTTTTGGGTGGAGCTACACTTACAAAATGTACCTGCTCCAAATTACAAACAGATTCAACTTAAGAACAAACCTACAGTCCCTATCTTGTTTGTAACCCAGGGAACGCCTATATACTGCTGCTGTTCAGAGTATATAGGGCCTGGGGGCCCCACGCCTTTTTTTTTAAATTTAGGTTCGGGGTTCACCTTAATATCCATACCAGCCCCAAAGGGCCTGGTAATGGGCTGGGGGGAGGGGCGCAACATTACATTACAGCCGCAAGCAGTTTTAAATGACTTTTATTCCTTTAGAAATGTCATTTTGTGAAGGGACTGTTCTAAACATGGGAAAAATGCGCCACTTTACAGGCATACTATAGACACCCCCCAGGCACAATATTTAAAGGAATATTTTATTGTTTTACTTTAAGCATTATTAAAATCACTGCTTCTGAAAAAACTGACGTTTTTGGAACTTTTTTTTGCATTGATTCATGTCTCCTGGGGCAGGACTCGGGTCCCCAAACACTTTTTATGACAATAACTTGCATATTAGCCTTTAAAGTTAGCACTTTTGATTTTTCAAGTTCGAGTCCCATAGACTTTAACGGGGTTTGCGTGTTCGCACAAATTTTTGGTCTGTTCGCATGTTCTGCCGTGAACCAAACCGGGGGGTGTTCGGCTCATCCCTACTGAAGTCTCAGACTATACCCTTCTCTGCACCCATCCCAGCAAACAGCTGGGAAACTGCAGCTCTCTTATCCAATACCTGCCTGCCTGTTCAGTGATTCCTGTCCCACTTTGTAGACAGAGGACCACTTTCCCCCACTGATTGTTTGCAGTAGTTTCTGCACACTGAGCCCGGGTTTTGTTAGTTACAGGGCTCTCCCTTTTTAAACACAGACCCCTCACCCCAAACCAGCACCAGCCAACCTCCAACCACCTTCCAACCAAGTTATTCCCTGATCTCTCCTACATTGGATGAGCGACAACCCACATTGCCCACACTACATAGAGACGGACTAGCAAATCGCTCTACAACTATTAATTACCACCCTTACCTGGGGACAATCTACCCTGCCTTTTCTCCCTCAAAATGGCTTTCAAAATAGTCTCTATAAATGCCAGGGGCTTAAACTCACCACAGAAAAGATCTACACTTCTTAGAGAAGCCAACAGTCAAAAAGCTGATGTCCTCTTAGTGCAGGAGACCCATTTTGCATCTGCTAAAACTTCCAGGTTCACCTTAAAAAACTACAACCACGTCTTTTTAACTTCAGGCCAGAAGAAGAAAAACGTCCTCACTGCCATACGGGACACATTACAATTCAAGCTACACCAATCCATTGCAGACCCCCAAGGCCACTTTCTAATTCTCATATGTGACATTAACCAAGTCGCCTACACACTGATCAACATATATGGGCCACACAAGCAACAACTGCGATTCCACAAACAACTATACAAGAAGGTAACACGAATCCGAAAAGAAAGGCTTCTTCTTAGTGGCGACTTCAACATAATTGGAGACCCGAATCTGAACACTACATCCACAGCTAGACACCATCGACCTGCTCTAAATCCCTTTCTTTAAACTAACGATCTCTTTGACCCATGGAGATGCCAACACAGTAATAAACAGGACTTTTCCTATTTCTCCTCCTCTCAACTCTCATACTCCCGTATTGACTTCTTTCTTGTTGACAAAATCACCCTTCATGACTAGGGATGAGCTTCAAGTTCAAGTCGAACTCATGTTCGACTCGAACATCAGCTGTTCGTCAGTTCGCCGAACAGCGAACAATTTGGGGTGTTCGCGGCAAATTCGAAAACCCTTTAAAAGTCTATGGGAGAAATCAAAAGTGCTAATTTTAAAGGCTTATATGCATGGTATTGTCATAAAAAGTGTTTGGGGACATGACAAGAGAAAGTTTTTGACAATTCCTTTATTTAAATGCTTCTTCTTTCTCCTATCTTCTATCTTCTATCTTCTTTCTTCTATCTTCTATCTTCCTTCGGTTTCTTCCTCCATCTTCTTCTTCTTCTGGTTCTTCTGGTTCTTCCTCCGGTGTTCTCGTCCGGCATCTTCCTCCGCGGCGTCTTCTTCCCTTCTTCTTCTTGGGCCGCTCCGCATCCATGATGGGAGGCTCCTGCTGTGTGACGCTTCTCGTCTTCTGACGGTTCTTAAATAATGGAGTGCGGTGCCACCCAGTGACCCCGCCCCCCTCTGATGCACGGGAACTTGACAGGGTCTTCCCTGTGGCATTCACTGTGATGTCATAGGGGGGCGGGGTCAAACCTGTCTCTTGTCATTTTTAACATTTTTGACACTTTTTTGTGAAATGGTAGGGGTAATGTACGCCCTTACGATTTCACACAGGGGGAGGGCCATGATCTGGGGGTCCCCTTGTTAAAGGGGGTTTCCAGATTCCGATAAGCCCCCCGCCTGCAGACCCCCACGACCACAAAGGGTTGTAGGGATGAGACCCTTGTCCCCATCAACATGGGGACAAGGTGCTTTGGGGGGCTACCCCAAAGCACCCTCCCAATGTTGAGGGCATGTGGCCTGGTACGGTTCAGGAGGGGGGGCGCTCTCTTGTCCCCCCTCTTTTCCTGCAGCCTGCCAGGTTGCATGCCCGAATAAGGGTCTAGTATGGATTTTTGGGGGGACACCACGCCATTTTTTAAAATTTTGGCACGGGGTTCCCCTTAAAATCCATACCAGACCTAAAGGGTCTGGTATAGATTTTGAGGGGGACCCCACTCCATTTTTTAAAAATTTTTGGCCAGGGTTCCCCTTAATATCCATGCCAGACCTAAAGGGCCTGGTATGGAATTTAGGGGGACTCCCATGTCATTTTTTTTTAAATTTCGGTTCGGGGTTCCCCTGTGGGGAATTCCCATGCCGTTTTTATCAATTAACTTTTATGTGTATTGTTGGACCGGCAATTCATTAATAGCCGCGAGTAGTTTTAAATTACTTTTTTTCCTTTGAAATGTCATTTTGCTGTCAGACTGTTCTAAACACGGGAAACATGCGTCCCTTTACAGGCATACTATAGACACCCCCCAGGTACAAAATTTAAAGGAATATTACACTTTTATTGTTTCACTTTAAGCATTATTAAAATCACTGCTCCCGAAAAAACGTCAGTTTTTAAAACTTTTTTTTGCATTGATCCATGTCCCCTGGGGCAGGACCCAGGTCCTCAAACACTTTTTATGACAATAACTTGCATATAAGCACTGAAAATTAGCACTTTTGATTATTCATGTTCGTGTCCCATAGACTTTAACGGTGTTCGCGTGTTTGAACAAATTTTTTGCCTGTTCGCATGTTCTGGTGCGAACCGAACAGGGGGGTGTTCGGCTCATCCCTATTCAGGACATGACAAACTCTGAGATTGGATCCATTGGTCGGATACTGCACCTGTCTCCATTACTCTGAGAAACTGTAGACCTAGAACAACTCAAATATGGAGGCTTGATGCTTCTCTCATCACAGATCCGAGCAACATTCAAAAATTCACTACTGAGCACCACTCCTATTTTAAATTGAACAACCAACCGTACACTGTTGGGTTTGTACTCTGGTCAGCATATAAAGCCTACATGCGTGGACTCCTAATTAAACTTCACAGTAATGTTAAGAACCAAAGGTCTAAGCAAGTTGAAGAGGTCCAAAACAGACTCCCTCCCAAAAACTAGCCAGCGAACTCCTCGAGCAGCGACAAAAACTCCACTCACTTTTACTCTATAAATTCAAAAACAATCTTACATTAACTAAAGCCAACTACTATGCCTTAGGTAATAAGGCTGGAGCTTTAATAGCCTAACAGGGCAAAGCCCAAGGCGTTAAGCTTAAATAGCTTCCCTCCACCACCCTACCACCAAACAACTTCTCACAAACTCACAGGATATAGCTAATGCCTTTAGCGATTACTACTCCTCTCTCTACAACCTTACAAATGACATAGCTACTCCTCAACCAACAGACCAAAACATACAAAGCTTCCTATCCTTTATTGACCTCCCAACTATAACCCCTACCCAATCAGCAGAGCTCTCCCAACCATTCTTAGGTGAAGAAGTTCTACAAGCCATCAATACTCTCCCTCTCCAAAAATCACCTGGAGAAGATGGCTACACTAACAAATTTTACCATACTGATTGACGTGCTACGTTCAATTATCACCACCATCCCCAAACCAGAGAAAGACCTTACTTCTGCGACCAATTACAGGCCCATATCGCTCCTTAACACAGACGTAAAAATATTTGCCAAAGTCATTGCACCTAGATTGTTAAAATGTCTTCCTTCCGTATTGCACCCTGACCAAGTTGGCTTTATGCCGGACAGACAAGCTCCGGATGCAACTAGAAGAATCATCAATCTGATCCATCAAATCACCTGATCACGAAAGCCTTCTCTGCCTCTATCTTTAGATGCAGAGAAGGCGTTCAGCAGAGTGCACTGGGGATTCCTGAAAACAGCACAGAATCATAGAAGCATAGAATGCATGAAGGTAAAAAAACTTGTGCATTTACAACCACATTAAAGTCATTTATTTTTTCTTAAATCAGGTAAAAATAACAAAACTCACATGCTTCTGATGTTTTTTTTCCCTCCTTGGTTTTTCCATTGCCCCCTGTCCTCTGATTAATGCCTTTTCTCCTTTCTCTCTCTAAGTGTCTCATTATTTGCGTGGCTTTCCACTCTGTATTCCAAAGTGCCGCACACACAACCAATGTGAGAGGGACATACTGAGGAAAAGCACCTATCCTCCTTCACCACAAAGGTGATTTACATTGGCTCACACTATGGAGCAGGGAAAGATGTGTGACTTTGGCTCTGTGTGTTCCTCTCATACTGGTTGCGTGTGCAGTGTTCTGATCATATGCATGTAGACTCGGAGTACAGTGTGGGAACATGCATGCAATGGAGATTTATATTTTGCCAGTTAAACCATCGGTGCCCTTTCCATGAGAATAATATATAACCTATTTAATAAAAACATGAGGTTTTTAAATATATGATCATTAAAAAATACATATATGTGGAAAAATACAAAATGTCTAAATATATTACTATATTATACTAAATTGTTATAGAAATTAAAAATCATAAACACAAAATGTAAATAGAATGCAATAAAATAATGATAATAAATAAAAAATAAATAATAAAAAAACAAGAAATACTGGAAGCGGCCAGACTGTATCCATCAAAAAAAATGATGCACACAATGTGGTTTTGTACTAATAATTATAAAGATAATGAATCCACCCTAATATGGGGGCAATGAACCTTCATGAATACTACAATTTGGTGTGTAGTACCAAGCATGAAAAAACCAAGCATGAAAAACTCTAACATTAAACAACATTATGTACTTCCAGGTCCCCATTAAGGCCATTTGGTGACAAAGATCCAAAATTATAGATCCAAAAGACTTCCCTTCTACAAAAGAGAGAAAACCTTTCATCGGTGAGGGTACCTTTAGTGATTGCTTCAATCACCATCACCTCCAGGCATCTTAAATTTTTGCTATGTGCCTGGATGAAATGGCAAAGAACATTATGTTTATCACAGCCCCTGTGTATGAATCTGCGATGCTCACCTATGCGCTTGTGCAAGGTACACATGGTGCAACCTACATAAAGCAAGCCACAGGGACACCGCAGAACATATAGGACAAATTTGGTTGAGCATGTGATAAATTGTTTAATCTGGATTTATTTTACCTTTTTTGTCAACTATTTCAGTCCGCCCATTCCGAATGAATTGGCATGTGAGACACCCCCTTTTCTTACATTGAAAAATCCCAATACTGTTATCAAAATAGTATTTGATGTCATAAAGCGTTTTTCTATTGGTAGTCGGTAACTTACTAGGGGCTAGGATATTTTTCAATGTGCGTTCTCTCCTAAACGTGACCTGAGGGTCCGGAGGCTGTGTAGAAGCCTATCTCTGGTCTAGCTTTACAATTCCATAGTGTTTATTTAGGATTTTGGAAATGGACCTACAGTGGGGATGGAGAGTATTCAGACCCCCTTAAATTGTTCACTCTTTGTTATATTGCAGCCATTTGCTAAAATCATTAAAGTTCGTTTTTTTCTTCATTAATGTACACACAGCACTCCATATTGACAGAAAAACACAGAATTGTTGACATTTTTGCAGATTTATTAAAAAAGAAAAACTGAAATATCACATGGTCCTAAGTATTCAGACCCTTTGCTCAGTATTTAGTAGAAGCACCCTTTTGATCTAATGAGTCTTTTTGGGAAAGATTCAACAAGTTTTTCACACCTGGATTTGGGGATCCTCTGCCATTCCTCCTTGCAGATTCTCTCCAGTTCTGTCATGTTGCACGACCGCGCAATTGTCAGTTAAAGCGACTCAGTGCCGAATCGCAAAAAGTGCTCTGGAAGTGGGTAAATCCTTCCGGGGCTAAAGTGGTTAATGAGTGGCCATGTGTCTTGTTAATCTCTCTTTCACAAACAAGTTTTATCCCTAATGTGGGGTCATCAGTACGGTATTCGTAAATTTAAATCATATCCCCTCTCAAGCATCTCTTCTTCAGAGAGAATTATTTCAGTGCTTGCAACCTTTCTTCATTACTAATATCCTCCAGACCTTTTATTAGCTTTGTTGCCCTTCTTTGAACTCGCTCCATTTCCAGTACATCCTTCCTGACGACTGGTGCCCAGAACTGGACAGCATACTTTAGGTGTGACCAGACCAGAATCTTGTAGAGTGAGAGAATTATTGCTTTATCCCTGGAATTAATCCTTTTTTTAATGCATGCCAATATTCTGTTTGCTTTGTTAGCAGCAGCTTGGCATTGCATGCCATTGCTGAGCCTATCATCTACTAGGACCCCCAGGTCCTTTTCCATCCTATATTCCCCCAGAGGTTCTCCCCCTAGTGTACAGATTGCTATCATTTTTTTGCCACCCAAATGCATTATTTTACATTTTTCTACATTAAACCTCATTTGCCATTTAGTTGCCCACCCCATTAATTTGTTCAGATCTTCTTGCAAGGTTTCCACATCCTGTAAAGTTATTGCCCTGCTTAGCTTAGTATGGTCCGCAAATACAGAGATTGAACTGTTTACCCCATCCTCCAGGTCGTTTATGAATACATGAAATAGGATTGGTCTCAGCACAGAACCCTGTGGGACCCCACTACACACCCCCAACCATTCTGAGTATTCCCCATTTATCACCACCCTCTGAATTCGCCCTTGTAGCCAGATTTCAATCAATGTACTCACCCTATGGTCCATGCCAACGGACCTTATTTTGTACAGTTAACGTTTATGGGCCTTCCTTTATCTAGATGGCAACTCACTTCCTTATAGAAAGTTAATAGATTGGTTTGGCAAGAACGATTCTTCATGAATCCATGCTGATTACTGCTAATGATTTTCATTACTAAAATCTTTTATATAGTCCCTTATCATCCCCTCTAAGAGCTTGCATACTATTGATTTTAGGCTAACTGGTCTGTAATTCCCAGGGATGTATTTTGGGACCTTTTTAAATATTGGTATTGGCTACATTGTCTTTTCTCCAATCTGCTGGTAACATTCCAGTCAGTAGACTGTCAGTAAAAATTAGGAACAATGGTCTGGCAATTACTTGACTGAGTTCCCTAAGTACCCCCGGTGATTTGATAATGTTAAGTTTCCCAAGTCTAATTCTAATTCTGTGCTCTGTTAGCCATGAGGGTGCTTCCTGTGACGTGTCATGAGGATAAGCACTGCAGTTTTGGTTACTAAAGCCCCCTGACTCCCTAGTGAAGACTGAGGAGAAGAATCCATTCAATACCCTCACCATCTTCCCATCCTTTGTAACCAGATGTCCTTCTTCATTCTTTATGGGGCCAATATGGTCTGTTCTCCCTTTTTTACTGTTTACATATTTAAATAATTGCGTGGGATTTTTTTTTGCTCTCCTCCGCTATGTGTCTTTCGTGTTCTATCTTAGCCACCCTAATTGCACCCTTACATTTCTTTTTGCATTCTTTATAAAGTCTGAATGTTGATGATAATCCCTCAACCCGGTAATTGTTGAAGGCCTTCTCTTTTGCTTTTATATGCATTTTTACATTGGAGCTAAGCCATCCAGGACTTTTGTTCGCTCTTTTAAATTTATTATCCAATGGGATGCACTGGCTAATGCCCTTATTTAATACAGTATGCTCTTAAAGGGAATCCATCTCTCTTTTGTGTTTTTTGTGCCTAAGATTTGATCCCAATTTAAGCCTTCTAGCAAGGTCCGTAGTTTAGGGAAGTTGGCTTTTAAAATTCAGTGTCTTTGTATTCCCCCTATGTTTCCTATTTGTGTGATTCATACTGAAGCCAATTGACCTGTGATCGCTGTTTCCTAAATTGCCCCGTATTTCCACATCCGTGATCAGGTCTGTATTGTTGGTAATTAGTAGATATAATAATGCTTTATTTCTAGTTGGTGCATCTACCATCTGACCCATGTTGGTGCGTTTACCATCTGACCCATGAAATTGTCCTGCAAGGAATTGGTGAGCCTTAGACGAATGTGTGGTTCCCTCCGCCCAGTCTATGTCTGGATAATTGAAATCCCCCATTATGATGACACTTCCCATCCTTGCTGCTAATCCAAATTGTGATAGGAGGTCCACCTCTGCCTCCTCCTTCAGGTTAGGGGGCCTATAGCATACTCCCAGTATTTTCTTTATCGTACATCATTGGACACAGAGCCATAAGTATTTGCTTAGTGGGATTATAGCTACCTTCAGGTGTTGACACTGGCACACCCAATACAGGAAGTTGACTCCCCTATATAACCCCTCCTCCTTCCAGCAGTACCTCAGGTTTTTCACCAGTGTCTAAAGGTGTTGGCACGAGTGAAGATGTGCTCTGCGGAGCTCCAGGAGGGATCCATGCTGGATTTAAAAAGCCTCCACAACTGGATCCATCCCGCCATGCGGCTCCAGGATGGTACCCATAGAAGAACGAGGTTTTTCCTGTAACGCTCCTCTTTGAGGTCTGGACCCTAGGAACCAGGACTCTTTTTGGTCTTGCTACATTACCTAAAGCTGTCCTGAGGGGTGCTATACATGGTCCAAAGGAGTGGAACCCCTATTAAAAGGGCACCAGTCTTTAAAGGTTTAAACACGCTGCCTGCCGTGATGGGTGAAGTTTGGATCTGTCTGTTTACAGCAGTATCCTGCATCAAGGAAAAGGTAAGAGGAAGGCATAGGAACTGCAAAGTCCACCTATGACTTTTCTTTCAACTGTATTGTAAAATGCCTTAGAAAACTCCTCTAGAGGGAGTAATAGTGTATAGACCCTGTTTAAATCTGTGCTAATACAGCGTGTGTCTCAGCAGCTGGAGGGGGGGTCTCCTCTCCCCCTAAATGGGGAAACTGAGTGGATAGGGATACATGTAAATCCCCTTCCCCCCTCACCCGCCTCCCCTCTGAGGTGACCCTTGCTAAAGCACAGGAAAGGGTGTGGCGCATAGACAATCAGGCTCACACCTGAAAAAGCTTAAAACTGATACTCTGGGAAACAGACAGTGTCTATAAGAGCAGCTGAAGCAAGGCTGCCACAGGACACAGAAGCGCTGGTGCACATGAGGGGTTTACATAGGCATTTGCAGTACAGGAAAAAATTTATTGTTTAGCATTAGATCATTCTATACTACCACTGTTTTTCCTACTATTGTTCAAGTAAATAGAACAGTTCTTAGAGTACCTTTGCTTTTTGTGCTTTGCACTATGGTTTCAAGGCTTACTACTAAGGCACCAAAACCACCCCCAGGCGTTGGGAACTCCAGACATGCCTCCACATTGTTATCCTCTCTGCAGATACCTGACATGGCAAGCCAGAGTGAGTCATTGGAAGCAATTGGTGGTGCAACTGCTTCTCACACTTAAGCCCCTGTATATGTGACTGAAGATGCATTTTCCTCTGCCCTGTAGGGTTTAGAAGGAAGATTAGCGGCTTTAATCGCATCCTCCACTAAAGGGGATAAGAAGCGGGATAGATCCCTCTCTCCCACTCCAAACCCCTAACCAGGTGAACAGTGGGGACAGGATGAGATATTACCCTCAAACGATCAGGAAAAACAAACCGATTACTCCTCTGCGGAGAAAACAACAGTTGAAATTTCAGCTTCACAATCTGAGGTACAAATCCTTACGGACATGGTTCGCTCCACTTTCATGCTACCCCTAACAGAGTCAGCTGAAAGTTTGGTTTCTTCTTTGGGTTCCTTGAAACCTTCACAACCAGTGCATGCATTTCCAGTCCACACATTACTAGAGAAGCTTATTTATACCGAATGGGATCATCCGGATAAGCATTTACTCCCTACAAAGAGATTCTCAGTTCTCTGTCCTATGGAGGAAAATTTCATCAAAATATAGAAAGTTCCAGCAGTAGATGCATTTCCAGTGTGAATAAAAGTTTAAATTGTCCAGTGGACAATGCACAAATGCTAAAGGATCCAACAGATAAAAAGTTGGAATTCCTGTTAAAATCCTTTTTTTCTTTAGCAGGTACTGTTGCTCAGCCTGCAATTGCAGCTATAGGCATCTGTCAGTCCTTAAAAGACCAGTCCACAGAGGCCCTTAACGAGCTCCCTGCACAACAGGCCAGTGAGTTGGCCGATTTACCAAAAGCATTATGTTTTGCCATAGATGCTATAAAGGATTCTATTCACCAGGCGTCTCGCCTTGCACTTGTGCTAGTACACATGTGTAGGACCCTTTGGCTAAAGGGTTGGTCTGCCGAAGAACCCTGCAAAAACCTACTGTCTAGTTTCCCATTTCATGGGGAGCGACTATTTGGCGATGATTTGGATAAATACATCCAGACAATTTGCAGTGGAAAAAGTACTCATTTGCCAGCCAAAAGAAAGTATAAACATCCTTCATTTAAACAGACTCTCTCTCCTGTGCCAAGCGCATCCACCTCTAGGCAGTGGCGATGGCTTCCACCATCAGATTTCAGAGGAAAATCGCAGGGTCAGGCCCAGGCTCAAAGGAACCTGGAGCCGCAAGCCTACAAAGCAGAATACTAAGACTTCTTCATGAAGAGGCGTCTCCCCTCACCAAGGTGGGGGGAAGACTTCTGCATTCCGCAGAAGTCTGGCAGAGAGAAACTCAGGACAGATGGGCTCTCTCCACAGTGACTCTAGGATACAAACTAGAGTTTCGGGAGTCTCCACTATCTCACTTTCTGAGATCAAACGTTCCCAAGGATCCAGGGAAAAGACAATCCCTGTTTCAAGCATTAGACGGATTATTGACTCAAGGGGTAATCATAAAGATCCCCACAGAAGAACAAGGTTAAGGTTTCTATTCAAACCTGTTTACGGTACCAAAACCGAATGGAGATGTTAGGCCCATTCTGGATCTAAAAAATCTAAATCGGTTTCTAAAAATTCGCTCATTTCGAATGGAGTCGATCAGGTCAGTGGTCTCCATCCTATAGGATGGAGAACTTCTGGTGTCCATTGACATCAAGGACGCATATCTGCATGTCCCTATATTTCCCACTCACCAAAGGTTTCTGCGATTCGAAGTGGAAAAACGGCACTTTCAGTTCCCGGCTTTACCCTTTGGGCGAGCCACAGCACCATGGGTATTCACAAAAATACTGGCCCCACCTCTAGCCAGTTTGAGGGCACAGGGCAGAACAGTGTTGGCGTACCTAGACGATCTATTGTTAATAGACCAGTCAGTGACTCGCTTAAGGCAAAACGTACGCATTACAACCAGTTACCTGGAAAGTCTCGGTTGGATCCTTAACCTAGAGAAGTCTTCCTTAAAAATGGCAGATGCCAGCCTCTAAGGCTGGGGAGCTGTACTAGGAGAGACGACTGTCCAGGGACAGTGGTAAAAACTCGAAAGAGCCCTGCCCATCAACATCCTAGAGATTCAGGCAGTGTATCTGGCTCTGAAAACCTGGACCTCCAGGTTAAAGAATTGTCCAGTCCGGATTCAATCCGACAATGCTAGCCTGTGGCCTATATCAATCACCAAGGGGGCACCAAGAGTCTCTCAACTCAGAGAGAGGTGAACATATCCTAACTTGGGCATCCCTATCGGCAGTTTTCATTCCGGGAGTAGAAAATTGGCAGGCAGACTATCTAAGTCACCAGCAGTTATTCCCAGGGGAATGGTCTCTTCATCCCGAAGTATTTCGGGCTGTTTGCAAAAGATGGGGGACTCCGGACATAGATCTTCTAGCATCCATATTCAACGTGAAGTTAGTCAACTTTGTGTCCAGAACAAGGGATCCACTCGCATATGGAACAGATGCGCTGGTAACTCCGTGGGATCAGTTTTCACTGATCTACGCTTTTCCCCCAATTCAGATGCTGCCTCGACTTCTTTGCAGGATCAAGCTGGTAAGAAAGCCGGTAATTCTGGTAGCAGCAGCATGGCCCAGAAGGTCATGGTACGCAGAGACCATAAAGATGGCAGTGGAGGGTCCTTGGCCTCTCACACTAAGGTCAGACCTGCCATCGCAGGGGCCGATATTCCATCCTACTTTACGAATGCTAAATTTAACGGCTTGGCTATTGAAACCCACATTCTGAAGAAGCGTGGGCTTTCCAGGTCAGTTATCTCAACTTTAATCAATGCAAGGAAACCAGTTTCCAGAGAGTTATAGAGTTTGGAAAGCTTACATTTCCTGGTGTGAATCCAAGGGTTGGAACCCTCGGAGATATATTATAGGCAGAATTCTTGCCTTTCTACAATTGGGCATAGAGATGAAGTTGGCCCTAAGTACTATTAAGGGCCAAGTCTCAGCTTTATCATTTTTTTTTCAGAGACCGATTGCTACGCATTCTTTAATGCAGGGTTTTATGTAAGGGGTCATGCGGATTAATCTGCCAGTTAAATCACCTTTAAATCCTTGGGACTTGAATTTAGTTTTGTCAGTGCTACAAAAACCGCCATTTGAACCATTACAGCATGTTCCCTTAGTCCTTCTAACTAGGAAACTGATATTTTTGGTTGCTATATCCTCAGCAAGGCGAGTTTCAGAATTGGCTGCTCTTTCTTGTAAAGAGCCATATTTGATTATTCATGAGGATAGAGTAGTGTTACGCCCTCGTCCAGGCTTTTTGCCAAAAGTGGTTTCAGGCTTTCATCTGAATGAAGATATTGTCCTGCCATCATTTTTCCCAAAACCATGTTCCAGGGAAGAAAAGTCACTACATTGTCTTGATGTAGTGAGAGCAGTGAAAATATATTTAAAGAAAACTGCTCGGATTCGTAAGACTGATGTCTTTTTTATTCTGCCAGAGGGTACTAAAAAAGGACAGGCAGCATCGAAATCCACTGTTGCTAAGTGAATTCGGCAAGTTATAATTCAAACTTATGATTTAAGGGGTAAGATTCCCCCTATTCAAGTTAAGGCGCACGCTACCAGAGCGGTTAGTTCTTTTTGGGCAGTGTGTCACCAGGCCTCCTTTGCTCAGATCTGCAAGGCCGCAACTTGGTCTTCGGTCAATACATTCACAAAATTTTACCAAGTGGATGTAAGAAGGAATGAGCATAACGCCTTCGGGCGTAGTGTGCTGCAGGCAGCAGTATAAGTCCTCAAGGTCTGGGGGTGCCCTACGGGTTGTGTCTCCCTCCCCTCAAGTAGCAGCAATGGGATGTTCCACTAAGTAAATACTTAAGGCTCTGTGTCCTATGATGTACGATAAAGAAAATAGGATTTTTAAAACAGCTTACCTGTAAAAAATCCTTTTCTGGGAGTACATCATAGGACACAGAGGTCCCGCCCCTCTTTTTTTTATAAGGTGTAAGTATATTGCTTATTTTGCTTGACTACAAAAACTGAGGTACTCCTGGAAGGAAGAGGGGTTATATAGGGGAGCCAACTTCCTGTATTGGGTGTGCCAGTGTCAACACCTGGAGGTAGCTATAACCCTACTAAGTAAATACTTAAGGCTCTGTGTCCTATAATGTACTCCAAGAAAAGGATTTTACAGGTAAGCGGTTTTAAAAATCCTATTCATTTCCCCTTAGCCTCATCCCTTTGGAGCTCTACCCATAAGGATTCCACCTCCTCCCTAGCTCCCTTGGTGATGTCATCTCTCACTTTCACTTGTACATTATTCTTGATATATAGACATACCCCTCCCCCTTTTTTACCCTTTCTATCCCTGCGATAAAGGGAATAACCTTGAATGTTTGCCAGCCAATCATGAGAGCTGTTGAACCAGGTCTCTGAAAATCTCACAAAATCCAAATCCTCCTCATGCAACAGTATCTCTAGTTCATCTTGTCCGCCAGGCTCCTGGCATTGGTGAACATGCCATGTAGTTTACACCGGTCGCATACTATCCTCTTATTGGGTGCTCCGAGATTGCAACTAGGACTTGTTACTATACTTACCTTGGGTTTATGTGCTTCAGTCAACCTACCACTAATGTACCCAATACTACCCTCTGGAATATTTTCCACGCTGACTATCTCTACCTCTGGACCCCCCCTCATCGCCTAGTTAAAAAAATGCTCTAACTTTTTGGCCATCTTTACTCCCAGCAGATCTGCACCCTCCTCATTTAGGTGCAGTCTGTCTCTTCTATAGAACTGGTGACCGACTGAGAAGTCCGCCCAGTCCTCTAGGAACCCAAACCCCTCCTTACTACACCAGCTTCTCAGCCACCTGTTTACTTCCCTAATCGCCCTCTGCCTTTCTGGTGTGGCTTGAGGTATCGGTAGTATTCCTGAAAATACTACCTTGGAGGTCCTTTTCCTCAATTTATCAATTTAGTCCCTAAAATCGCTCTTTAGGACACTCCATCTGCCTCTGACTTTGTCATTGGTGCCAACGTGCACCATGACAGCCGGGTCTTCCCCAGCCCCTCCCAGTAATCTGTCCACCAGATCCGGGATGTTCCGAACCCGAGCGCCCGGTAGACAGCATACAGTTCGGCACTTCAGGTCTTTGTGACAGATTAGATTGCCCTCTCTGTCCTTCTAAGAATTGAGTCACCTACTACCAGAATCTGTCTATCCTTTCCTTTCGCTTCCCCCTCACTCTCACTGGAGGAGTTCTTCCACTGGCAGCTAGGAGAGTCCCTCAGCTTCAGCAGTGCTGGTCCCTGACTGGTTTCATCAATGTCAATCCATGGAGTGTACTTATTGGGATGCTCTAGCCCTGGATCGGCCTCCCTGGTACTTCCCCCTCTATCCTCCCTGACTGTCACTCATCTACTCTTTTCTGGTGCCTGCACCTCTTTGTCTCCACCTGCCTCTGTGCTGGCCCCTGCTGGGACCTGCCGGGTACGTCCCCGGCTCTCCTTTAGTATGCAGGGTATTTTCAGTGTTGACAGTTGCTTCCCTAGATTCAGAACCTGGGCATCCAGGGAAACAATGTGCATACATTTTGCACAGCAGTATACGCCCTCGATCAGATAATCAAGGAACACATACATACCACAAGATGTACACTAAGTCGCATCTCCACACCCGCCGGGCATCGTACCTACTAATTTTATGAGGATTGGGGATTATACCCTGTCCAAATTACCTAACAACTAGCTTCCTGACACTAATACTCAACAATACAATACACAGGTACTCAACAAGACAATACACAGGTACTCACCGCCCACGTGCACTTGCTGCCCACGTGTACTCGCCGCCCACGTGCACTCGCAGACCACGTGCACTCACAAACAATGCACAAGTGCAGACCACGTGCACTCACAGCCTACGTGCACTTGCACACCATGTGCACTTGCAGACAACGTGCACTCGCAGACCACGTGCACTCGCAGACCACGTGCACTCACAGACCACATGCACTCACAGATCACGTGCACTTGCAGCCTACGTGCACTCGCAGGCAACGTGCACTCGCAGACCACTTGAACTCGAAGCCTATATGCACTCGCATACCACGTGCATGTGAAGACCACGTGCATTCGCAGCACTAGTGTACTCACTGCCCACGTGCACTCACAATACACAGGTACATACAATACACAAGTATACACAATACACAGGTACTAACGATCCACACACACTACTCGGACAACACTCAGGTACTCACACTACACAGGTTCTTTGACCCCTGTTATAACCTAATGTTTTAACTCACCACTTAGTCCAGTTCCACTTGGTCTAAGTTCTAGCAAGCAAAAAGTTAGTAAGCTCAGAGATGAGCAGGCTCAAAATGAGTTCTACAGAAAGTTATATAGACCTCAAGCACCTGTGACCAATTAACCACGCCCCTTAATTAGTAGGCTGAAGGAAGGAAAGAAAAAAAAAGGCTGTTAAAAAGTGGTAGAAAGGGTGTTAAAAAAGCTGCAAGGAACCCCCCCTCCAAAAAAAATAAAAAAAAATAAAAATGCACTCAGTCATCAGCAGTCAAAAGCAAAACTTGTTTACACTCTCCACTCAAGGTTCCCACTGTTCGGCTTCCAACCAGGAAGTCTGGCCAGAGTTTTGTTATTTTATTTGGACTAAGAAAGAAAAAAATACTTAAATGCCACTTTAAGATTCATCCACTGGCCATTTATGTAATTTCGCTTCAGTAAGCAAAGGTATTAAAGTTAGCAGGTTATTGAAAATATTCCTAATTTTTTGCTGGCCATGGCTACCACTATTGTTTTTAGAATTATTCTACTAAATAAACTTATGTATAATTGTATGGTAATACAATATTGTAACATTCTGAGGTGACATTCCCTATATTGAGAAGACTTGCCACTGCTTTAAAATACCTTCAAATTTTGATGGAACACAAGCACACCTAGGCACATGCATTTCCATTATTCTTTAAATGCATTATTTTATATTCATACTTTCTATTTGTAACAAGTAAATAGGGAACCTTAATAGTATGTTAATTATCTAGGAAAAACAAACTGCACTCCACAGGAGACGCAACAGGGTAGAAGTTTGCAATGTGGCATTTTCAAGTTTTAAAATGTTCTGTTTCACATCCCCTTGGGTATTTTCTCTGGCTTGTAAGAAGAAAGAGAGCTATCATTTCCGATGTTTAGAAGATATATAACCAAGTATAGCCTGAAATTTTCTGACAGGCTATCAATTTTAGATTGTTGTAAGTTTCATAAACTTAATTGCAAACAATTTAAAAAAGCAGAAAAAGTGTTTATTGCTTAGTGCTGTGCTGCTGGTTTGATACAAGTGGTGTAAAATTAGACTGAAGTGAGAACAGCATCTGCCATTGCCATTAGTGCAAATTACTTTCTCATTTGGATCCAAAGTCAGCTATGTCTTCAAAAGACCTGTAACTATAATGGTATAATTCTTTGTGGAGATTAAGACATACATAAAAACAGTTGGAATCCAATATACAGTTCAATTGGTCGTGAATGCAGACTTTACAAATACATATTTATTGGCTTTAAAAAAATCTGATTTTTGTGTGTATCTGTTTATGCTGACTTAATTTGTCCTGGGGTTGAGAATCCCAGTGACTGTTAGTTGCTTTAGCCTTTGGATATGTAATTATAAATAACATTATATAATACATCCTCCATGATTTAAAGGAAAACATATTTGCTTGATCTATATGCATATATCTATTTTCAGTATGTAGAGCTGTAATCACTGTAAATAATATAACTACCCTATCAAACTTTAAACACTGTTTAACTATATTATGTATTAGTCTACCATAAAAAGGCTTTCATTTAGTTGCCAATTTTTTTTTCTATTTAATTTTTTAGACATTTATTCTTGATGCAGCTTTTGGTCTCTTAATTTCTGCACTAAAAGAGAAGCATGGGGTTGGGGAAAAAAAAAAAATATTCTCACCTGAGTGATGAAACAACACTGATCGCTCAGTTCTCCCCTCCACTCTGAGCAGAGAGCAGTGACTGTCAGTCACTGGCTCCCTGCTCATGCATTGGAAAGCTGGGCTGTGGAGGGAGTGGGAGCTGCTGGCTCCATTTCCTAGCGGCTTGCATAGAGGCTGTTCCAGCTTTCAGTGCAGGCATTGAGGTGGAATCCAACTGTAAAGTTGGGGTTGATCCAGTGCCTTGATCAGCTGAGTAGAAATGGGTCACAGAGATGCAAAATTTACTGCACTCATGTGATCCATTAGAGAAGTAGGGCCAAAATAGCTTTGGCCATACTTCAACTTTAATCTTGCAAGTGGAAACTGGACACGTGTTCCCGCTGATATAGTTACCAGACCTCAGCTTGCTTTGTCAAAAAGCCACACTTGACTTTATTTATCAACTTGTCTCAAACAAAGATTACCTCTATTGCCCCAGAGTAACCAGGTTGAAATTTTCATCCAGCAATTATCATTTTTCAGGGCAGGTTTAAGTCTGATCTCATTTGAGTCACTTTGATAAACACACACTCTGCACTACCTTCAAAGTGCACCCAAGCTGCTGCTTGCAGGAACTTTGAAGGGCACTGCCAAAACACACTGAATGTAATCCTATATATTTCAACTGAATTGAATTCATTGAATAAAATGGTCTTTTTTTTCTCTACATGTTCAATTTGTCGTGTGATGTACTGCTGCGCTTAGATGTGAACAAACCCTAAGACTGACTGTAAGATATCAAATCTTTGTCAAAAGACATAATTAAAATACAGTGAGCTGCTTCATCAAAAGACTATAAAATGATCTAGGATGGTCAAAAATGTGGCTACTAGTTGTCAGGTGTTAGGAAAATAGTTAGTGAAAGTTAGTGCCATAAATTATCATAGACTTATGTAAACACCTTTATCAGCCATGTAATTTGCTGAGGTAAGTGGTCTAATGACCATTCAGTCTACAAGAAGAAATCAATATAACTATTTAACCCTTTAAAGTTGTGGGCTGTGAGTGGATCCGAATGGGAACAGATTTTGTCCCAAACAGATCACAGAACAAAAGTAGTCAAGAAAGAGGATAAGTAGATACAAGAGGGTGCAAACTAAGTGTAATATTATAAGCACGGTTATTATAAAAAAAGAAGACAAATGACACTCACAAGCCAAGTGGATAAAAGCACATCTAGCATACTAATCTAGACCGTCTTTGTGATCTCCTTCAGTGTCCACATTTACTGTTAAGATGTAAGGGAGGATTTCCACCAGAAGTCATACAAGCTGACACAGATGGGTCCAGATGACAGCGGAAAATGCTGAGGATGATGTCACATGACATCACATGCCTCCTTAACAAAGAAGTCAGAAGCTTTGATGTGCGTAGCCAGGCCCCCTTGTCTCCCTTCAGAGTGTGATGTCATCCTCAGCATTCCCTGCTGTCATCTGGATTAATCTATGTCAGCTTGTAGGCTCCCAGCAGTGATTCTCCTTTACATCTTGACAGTGAATGCGAACACTGAATTAGACTACAAAGCCAGTCGAGATTACTATGCTACATGTACTTTTATTCACTTGACTTGTGACCATTTATCTTCTTTTTTTTTTAAACGAAATGTGCATATAATACTACATTTAGTTTGTGTCCTCTGGAGTCTGTTTATCATATTACTAGTTGGAGATGTTCCATGATCTTAGAGCTGCAGCAAGTGTAATGGGATTGAGTCCTATTAACTCCTGATGTACTGGCCTTGGTGTTGGACTTTTTAAAATACTATACCTATGCATTTAGGGTCTGTTAAATGTGTGCACAGTGGCCATTGTTGTGTCCTTGACTATCTTTTTACTAATGTCAAGAAAAGTGTTGAGACAGAAGATAAGTGGTCAGAGGCATTAAACGAGCTGACATAAGATAATTGTAGGATTGTAGGATTAATCAATAAATCCTAGTAGACTAGCTGGGGCAACACCCAGAACATTGATCAGTTGGAATCCACATGTCCAATGTGTATCACTACCATGCAGCGAGATTGGGCATTGCCGATATGTTCTACGGTGTAGTGGAAAGTTAGGGGGCATTAGACCATTTGCTGGTATGTAATCTAGGGATCATGCATGTAACAAGTTTATTGCACACTTTTACAATGCATTGTGGATGTTTGCATACAATAACAAATGTAAAGAAAGTTACAAATCTACACCCAAAAGGTTTTTACTTTTGCATAGAGCATATTGCAGTCTGCGCCCCATCTCTGTCTGTGCTAATAAAAAAAGAAATAGGAAATCCAAATTGTTATAGTTTTAACCAAAACAGGAGCTGAGAGAAACTTGTTTCAGGGGCATTTATCCAATGGGGGACTTTATAATCACATTGGAAAGATTTCCTCTCACTTTCTGTTTTGTCTTAAGGATAGGGAATGATGGAAATCTCTAGGCTAGCCAATAATACTTAATTTTTGTTCAAGAAAGTGGATTGACTTGAGGCTATCTAGATAGAGACACTCCAGGCAGAGGTTACTAAAGTGAGAGATAATGAGCTAGTGTGATTGTCTAGACCGCAAAGAGATTTTTTCCATTGGTAGGCTAATCATGTCCAGTGTGTTCATCATCAATAACACTAGTAAACCTAGTGAGAATGACCTACATCTGTATATACAATGACTACTATCTGACATTAAAGATACTTTACACTTTTTTTTTATTATTAGCGGTATACAGATCCCAGAAACGAGAATATTAGCAGCTACTGCTGTGGAAGCATTATATTCATGTATTCAATACTGAAAAGGACTAAATGTGATTCAAAATTCTAAGTGAGCAAGGACAACAATACTTGGAGTATAATTTATTTGTTGTTGAATTACTAGAATTTACTTTGATTTATAACTTTTTTTGCATTTAATGATTCCCACTGCCTTCAGGTACAGAGCATGGCAATGGGCACTGTGTGATATGTAATCTTTATCTGCAAAGTGGGAAAAAGCTGTTTTTTTTTTCTGATGAGGCCTTGTCAATTTACCTGTGCCATGTTATTACACAACATCCTCATCTTGTGGAGTCTTGAGGACAGGCACAGGAGACAAATTGAAAACATTTGTCCATTATTAAAGTGCAAATGCATTTAGTTTATACTTTCTAATTTGATTTTAATAAGATATTTTGTAGATGTGGACATTTTCAAACAGAACAATGGTATATGGGAACAAAATTATATAGTAAGCCTATAGATAGATATATATAATAGAATACTATACAGTATGTGATAAATGCAAAATCCCTCATCCATGGTGTCTTTCCAGGACAATATGTAATTTTGAATTGCATTTGCTCAATCTTGAAAGATTTGTAAAGTAGAACAAAGCGAAACTGAGAGATGGTCTAAAACAGAGGTAAGCATTTTATCAAAAGGGTATGCAAAAAGGGAAGGAATAGCTTATGATATCAATTATTGTATGAAAGTAAACGAAAAACATAAAGAACCCTTTGAAAAGTACTTATTATAATGAAATACAGACATCAATCAATTTTGTGAATAAATTGAGTTATTGCGATGAAGACAACAAATTTGATATGTGTATAGACACTTCCCCAGGTCTGGTCTTTATAAAAGCAAGTTCCATATGGGACACATTAGGATCCAGCCATTAAAAAGGCTCCAAATGAGTGAATATTTGTAAATATCTAAAAAAGGAATTTTTCCCTGTAGACATTGAGCTCAATGTAAGTATGTTAGTACACAGCAGAATATTCATTTACCTAATGGTGCAAAATACATCCTCTGCTATTTTGTAAATTGCAGATGATAGGGATAGTTTATTTGTTGAGCTGCAAATGCGGGGCAATCTTTATTAGTAAAGCCAAATGACCTTTCCACAAGAAGATATACAATATGTATTGGATATCACTGGAGGCAATCATCAGATCCCTGTGGAACAATACAGACCAATAGCAACCCTAAATGTAATGAGCATATCAGTTTTACATTTTTTTTTTTAAATAAATTCATTGGTTACACTTCCTAGTACATTGTGTAACATCTGATTGAGTTAATATTCTCTTAATTACATTTGTGAATCTCATTGCAAAAACTCCCATGATTTGTTAACTGTCATGATATTTGTAAACAAAGGCATCCTTTGTATGTTTACTTTTTATTTACTGTTGATAAAGTATATTCAATTAAATGGGAATGTTACAGTATTTCTCTACCCACTCTCTGGAATCTTACTTTTTTTGTTCTATGTATGTTTTATTCTGGTCCCCCCTCCCCCATCTTCCTCTGAGACATTTTTACATATAGGTGAGGCTATAATAAGGCTTACCTATATGTACTGAAAATATCTCCTAAACGTGCGCCGTTTAGGAGATATTCACCTTGTAGTGTGCCGACGAGATCATCGGCGCATGCTCAGTGAAGAAACAGCCCTCCGTGCCATTTCTTCCCCAGTGTATGCCATGACTGGTGGCTCCTGCGCGCATGTGCGGGAGTGACGGCCCCGGAAGTAAGAGGGGCGAAGATGGATGCATCCACCAGCGGGGACATCACGGATATCGCGGGCTTCGTTTGCAGGTAAGTGCCACATAATGGGCTAGTATGCGATGCATACTAGCCCATTATGCTTTTACTTTGCAGGGGAATAAAGAGGAAGTAAAACCCATCAGCGTTTACTTCCTCTTTAATGGCCATGTACCAATGATCACACCTCTTTTGGTTGTGATATCTCTGCACATATGTGTCCTCCCCAGAACACAGCCTGCTCATTCTGTTTGATCTGGATATTGGCAACTAGTCGGTGTGATCTTGGAGGGCATACTTTATATATGAGCCATTCTACACATACACGCAGGGATTGATTTACTAAAACTGGTGAGTGCAAAATCTGTTGCAGCTGTGCATGGTAGCCAATCAGCTTCTAACTTTAGCTTGTTCAATTAGGATTTGACAAAAAACCTAGAAACAAATTGTTTTCTATGCAGAGCTGCACCAGATTTTGCACTTGAAGATAAGCACTCAGCCAATACATTCCTACTGTTGAATCTTATTATTGTGTTCACTAAAAGTTAAAATGCCTTTCCATCAAGGCGGAATAACGGGTGGGGTTTCCATCTTAGGGATCATAATGTTTGCTCACATGGCATCAACACTGACAAACTTTTTTGGATGATTTTTTAGAAAGGGATAGGAATTCATCCTTTTCTTTGCCATGACATATCCTTGTGACATTCTGCTGTTTTTTGTTAATATTTAAAAACACCATACATTTTTTTAGATAATGAACACTCATCTGATCAATTTACCCTGATGAAGAACACATTCCTTGGAATTCACGAAGACTGTTGGAGATAGACTTTTTGAAAGTATCTCTCATGAGTTCCAAAAGCGACGCAGCATGCAACAAATTCATGTTAGCAGAAAACAAAACTCTCCTGCGCACAAGTAAGTTACCAGATGGACTAGATTTTATAATGGATAATGCCTCAGGCCTTGCTACCCTCAGGGATAGGGGTATCCTAGCAGTCAAAAAGGAAAGGTTTTCTTTTTTCCTCTTCAACAAATTCATGTACCTGTCTGGAACTTGTATTTGAATTTGGCACATGCTGTGCCACTTTTACAATGCATGAGAGACGTATTCACAAAATCTGTCTGCACCAATTTCTCTCTTTCTATGCCAAAATAGTATGGTGGTACTTCAAGAGCCACCACGCAAAACATATCCAGGACATGGCCTACAATTGTCGCATTCCTTGTGTCAAGCCACTCCTGAACCAGAGACAACGTCAGAAGCATCTTAATTGATCATGGTATCACTGTGCTTGATTGACCAACAAACTCGCCTGACCTAAACCCCATAGAGAATCTGCGAAGTATTGCCAAGAGGAAGATGAGAGACACCAGACCCACCAATGAAGACGAGCTGAAGGCTTCTATCAAAGCAACCTGGGCTTCCATAACACCTCAGCAGTGCCACAGCCTGATCGCCTCCATGCCACGCTGCATTGATGCAGTAATTCATGCAAAAGGAGCCCAGACCAAGTATTGAGTTGATACTACAGTATATTTATTGTACATTGACATACTTTTCAGTAAGCCAACATTTCTGTATTAAAAATTCTTTTTCTTATTGGTCTTATGTAGGGCTGCAACTAACGATTATTTTCATAATAGTTTAGTTGGCCAACTGTTGTTTAGATTAATCGAATAATCTAAAAAAAAACTCAAAAAAAGTTTGGTGCATAATTTAGTTAATATATAAAGTTTTAAAAAAGAAAATGTATTCTTGAATATCTTTATGCAGTGGTAATTACAAATAACCAGCTATATGGTTAGGTAACAAACAATCTAATGCACTCTGATAATAACAAGAGATATATATACAGTATATTAAAGGTTGAATCTGGTACATATCATTGGACTCAAAAAGAGATCAAAAATGTTATTTAAAGAAAAATAAACTTAAAAAGACCAAAAATGCTGTTTTGCAGAGTTTCACATAGGATTATAATATAATATTTTGCAGAACAGACCACCTTGTCATAGACAGGTAACTTGGTAGAAGCTACCTGCGCTTGCTATCACTTATGCTGTCCATGCGCGAACACATTTTTCTCTAGAAAATTTTCATTCAAATAATGTTTGATTTTCTAATCTTTAGTGGGGTCATATCGATGGTCTGCTTTCAACCCCAGTGACAGGAAAATTGGAAGGAGCAGAATAGAACACTTATCTTGATCAAACTAATTTTCGGACAGTTTATGTGGTTATGGTTAAGAAATTACAGTTATTTAAAATTGGATGTTAAAAACAAGTGAAATTTTTGAACAACAATTGTCAAATTATTGAATGTACAAAGAATTTTTGTATGAATATTCTTATCCAGTCTGTCTTCCATTCTTAGTATCTGAAATTAGAAGTGCTGCTTAAGAGCAGCCAGTGCAAAACCCACCCATCAGCCAACTTTACATTGAAGAAGTGCTGCTGGACACTGACGGTGTGGGTATTGTTACTGGACAGGGTATAGGCGAGTGAGGCTTAACCGTGGGGTGAATCTTTTGTCTAATGTCAAGAAAATTAAGGCTTTGCTAGCAACCCCAAAAAACTATCTTATACAATGCACCAAACAAACCTGTTTTTCCTGTACAAAGGGGGCAATAGCAGCCTTCTTGTAATACTTGCTGTTATAAGAATCTTTTAGTTTCCAATAATGGCAATAGATGATAGGTTCATTTTAACATTAATGCAATTTTCATTATAAAATGGAGAAACATACTTTCACTGCTAGTGCCTTAAAATAAAAAGGTGTCTAAGTAAAAAATGTCAAAGTGATATGTATTACTGATTATGATCCATTTTGCAGAGATGAGGCTGCCTGATGTGTGCAACATATGCTGTTAGCCAAATGACCTGTCAAGAAATGCACAAGTTTCCCATATGCTTGACTATTATAATTTGCCAAAGATGTGAGATTTCAGATATGTAAATGCATATGAAAATTTTATAGACATATTTTACCAAAATTCACAATACCAAAGTTAATCACAATTCAGTAGCTGAAGTAATATATTTTGGACAAGTTCAAAATTATACGTATACGTTAAATTACAATATGGTGGTAGTTCCAGGTGGTAAAGAAGCAGTCCCCCTAGTAATATATGCATTCTTGTGCAAAGTAAAGATAGATGCCGGTAAAGCAGGAAAGGTAAAGAAAAAGAGTGTGTGAACAGAAGGTTTAGTGCAAAAAATGTACATAATGTTGAAAGCAGTTATTAATGAGAAACACAAATACAGACAAAGGATGCTGTGTTGGAAGTTCTTGGTAAACAAATGTATGCTTGGAAAACAATGCAGTTGTTCACCCAGTCTCTCTACTCTTGAGGAAGCCAGCTAAGATGCCCCCAAAGCTCATCAGATGGCAAATTTCAACATAAAGCATTTTCAACAAGAACATGGAGGATCTCCGTTCCCTGTCCTCTCCAACCTGTTATTGGTAAACATAGAAGCCGGTAGAGGAAGTTTTCTGCACTACTCACTTTCTGAACCAACTTCCATGTTTACAGTGGCAACGTGCCTCTTTAAGCTGCTGAGCTTCCAGCCTCACTACAACTCCTGAGGACTTCTCCCTGGCAGGTGAGTGGTGGGATTGTTCTGCACTGTGTGTGTGTGTGGGGCTTTGTATTGTGTGGGGAGGGCTCAGTATTGTGGAGGGAGGACTGTACTGTGTGGGTGGCTCTATACAGTGTAAGGTCTCTCTATACTTTTAGTGCGAGCTCTGAATTAAAAGGGAAGGGTGTGGGGAAAGCCCTGTACTGTGGAAGGGATCTCTGTACTAGAGGGGAAGGGGGGTGTAGGGTGCTCTGTACGGAAGGGATGGGGGAGGTAAATTTTGGCTATTGGTTTGCTGACTTTTGTTACCTGCTGCTGTGCCCTGTGTGATATGCACTCAATTCCTGTATTCTATGTGCTATGTATTCCTGAATCTTGCACCTTGTGTGATAAGCAGTTCTGAGCCTTGACCTCACCTATTATTCAGTGCAGCATGCTAAGCCTGCCACTTTACTTGCATCCCCAACGGTTGGCAGGGGTTTAGGAGTTGGCAGAAAGGGGGTGAATACCTGCACATATTCCTTGAAAAGTCTTGTGTAGCAATATGTAGCAACAGTGTAATAGAAAAACCTATATCTTTTATAATTTAAAAGCAGTTCTGTGGAAACATTGATTTGACTGTATTTAGGTCTGTTGGAAATGATTTATGAAAATGATGTCATCAGTCTACTACAAGCAAGTCCCCTAGAACTGTTGTAACATTGTCACATTCTAGCTGGTGAAAGGCAGAAACGGAGGGGCCTAATCTGTGTGACACAACATGTATATACATATCCAATATATACACTAATGTACATCCATTAGAGATGTCATGATTTTGTTATCTTGAGGCCAGTATCTTCATCCAGGACATAGATACTGATTATGGATGATGCCAGAAAAAGATGATGCTGGTCTTCTCGGGAGAAAGTCAGATGAAGGCTTTGTCAGGAACAGTACTGTGAGTTCCATTAGGGCCTATTCACACCAGCCCAGTCCACTGCATTACATTAAATGCATGTGTGTTAAAGTGGCAGCCTATTAATTTGAATATATGCTATCTAACACACCACAGCGGATCAAAAAATGTGCATGCAACGTTTTCACCAGTGCAGAGCACCAGAATGCATGGTAGTGCATTGCCACATGTTGTGTTGCTCTGAAACATAAGTGTGCTCGGAAACTGCATTGGGGTGCCATTCATGATGCATGGCACCGCTTAATGCGCATAACACATGCTTTCCAGTAACAGACAATTGGATTGCACTGGTGTATGTATGACCTTAATGTTAAAATACCTGCATGCGTTGCACATCTGTTAATAAGTGCAAATGTATTCAGATTATGATTAGTATTACATATATTCATTTATCAGAGGTATGTATATATCGCCATCAATTCACACAGTGCTTTACATACTATACATTCACATCAGTTCCTGTCCTCAATGAGCTTACAATATAGGGGCTCTATCTCACATACACATACTAGGGCCAATTTGGAAGGAAGCCAAATAACCTACCAGCATGTCTTTGGAGTGTGGGAGGAAATCTATTCCAGCTCCATACAGATAATTGTCCTGACCTGGATAAAAATCAGGGACCCTAGTACTGCAAGGCAGAAGTGTTACCACTAAGCCGCTGTGCTGCCCAGGTAAGAGAAGAGTCTACCCAAAATTGCTTTAGTGCTATGTGAAACTGTTATAATTTTTCTATACAATTAAACACATTACTTTGAAAAGAGCATCAATGTTTACATTAAGTTGATCACTTTAAAGTTAATTTTTCTCAACCATGGTGCCTTCTAGAAGTTTGATTGGTCTTATCCTACATTTTTATTACATGAAGCATGCCATAGTCCCCAATACATTGGAGAATTGCTGATGTTTGCAGAAGGATAGTTAACATACTATAAATAGATTGTACAGAATATGTACAGTATATGGCCACAAAATATAATACAATACCAAACAAATACTTTTTTCTACCTTTGTGTGATGTACCACAAGTAACTGTAATCAATTCTGCTCCAATTCTACTGTATTTTTACACAACAAGGTTACAGTACAGGTTACACACCTGAAATATCTATCCTGTCACAAAGTGCCTCTACTTTATTATGATTCATCCCCAGTTAAGTCATGTTTCCTAGCTTTACTCAGTAGTGCTTTTTTCCATGTCAGTTAATGACTTTTACTTTTTCCTTCAGTTCATGTTTCTTTGCACATGAAAGAAATAAAACCTGACAGAAAGTCTTGACAGATGCACTGTGCAAGGAAAGCTTCACTTATACTCCTTTTTTTGTAATCGTAAATCCAACTTTGACTATACTTACTTACTTACCGTATATACTCGAGTATAAGTCGAGTTTTTCAGCACATTTTTTTGTGCTGAAAGTGCCCCCCTCGACTTATACTTGAGTCAAGCACTTTTCTGCAGCAAAAAATTTCATTTTCAGAATCAAATTTGGGGCCCCGTATCTCATGGCCACTTGGTGCTAGGAACCCAGTGGAACTGGTACCACAACATATCCAAAGCTGGAGTTCCTAGCACCAAGTGACCCCGAGATACGGGGCCCCAAATTAGGTTCTAAAAATGTCATTCTCTGCTGCAGAAAAGTGCTTGACATTTTCTGAACCCATATTTGGGGCCCTGTATCTCGGGGCCACTTGGTGCTAGAAACCCCAGCTTTGAATATTTTATGGTGCTAGTTCCACTGGGTTTGCACACCAAATTTGGGGTTCCTAGCACTATGTGGCCCCGAGATACGGGGCCAAACTCAGTCAACTGTGTCCATCTGCAGCAATGTCATTTCGGGACCCTTTGGGTTCAGAGACCCCAAATTTTGGCTGCAGCTAGGGGGGCATCTAGGAACCCTTACCTACCGAGTTTGAAGTTCGGGGGACCTATGGCTGCAAATGGGTACAGTGAGGCTGCAAATGGGCATTGTTGACCCTCTTTTACACTTACAGTAGCTGTGCATTTCTCACCCTCGTCTTATACTCGGGTCAATAAGTTTTTCGCATTTTTTGGTGGTAAATTAGGGCATCAACTTATATTCGGATTGACTTATACTCGAGTATATACGGTACATATATATTGTGTATATATATATATATATATATATATATATATATATATATATATACTGTGTGTGTGTATATATACATAGAAATATATATACATATATATATATATATATATATATATATATATATATATATATGTAGCAGGGGTCTGCTCTGCCACCCGTGGCTCCCGCACCTCCTGTTATCTCTGCTGGTGGCCGCTGGGCAGAGACTTACACTGGCAATGACGCGCCTGTCAGCCCAGTGCGTGGGCTTTCTCCCCTCTCCCCTTTGTTTCCTCTGTGTGCAGAGTGGCACTCACACACAGGTATCCACCCGCTCTGCTCTTTCCCCCTTGCTTCCCTATTGGCAGAGACTGAGAACCAATCATAAGGGAGCAGAGGGATTTGTAGTCCCAGCACAAAGCAGTCTGACTGACTTTTAAGGGGACAGGACTGCAAATCCCAGACTGCACTGCAGAGAGTCAAGAGAATTGTGGGAGACTCTGCAAGTGGTCTGCGAGTGCACGTAGTTCTGCAAGTGCACGTAGTTCTGCAAGTGCACGTAGTTCTGTGAGTGGTCTGCGAGTGCACGTAGTTCTGCGAGTGCACGTAGTTCTGCGAGTGGTTTGTGAGTGCACGTAGTTCTGCGAGTGGTCTGTGAGTGAACATAGTTCTGCGAGTGCACGTAGTTCTGCTAGTGGTCTGCGAGTGCACATAGGTCTGCGAGTGCACGTAGTTCTGCGAGTGGTCTGCAAGTGCACGTAGTTCTGTGAGTGCACATAGTTCTATGAGTGCACGTAGTCTGCGAGTGCACGTAGTTATTATTATTATTATTTATTATTATACAGGATTTATATAGCGCCAACAGTTTGCGCAGCGCTTTACAACATGGGGCAGACAGTACACTTACAATACAAATCAATACAGGGGGGATCAGAGGGCCCTGCTCGTTAGAGCTTACAATCTAGAAGGGAGGGTCAAGTGGAGACAAAAGGTAATAACTGTGGGGGATGAGCTGATGGGGAAAAAAAAAAAAAAAAAGTACAGTTGTTAGGTGTGGGTAGGATAGGCTTCTCTGAAGAGAAGTGTTTTCAGGGATCTTCTGAAAGCTAGTAAAGTAGGAGATAAGCGGACAGATTGGGGTAAGGAATTTCATAGGATTGGAGAGGCTTTGGAAAAGGCCTGGAGGCGAGCATGGGAGGAGGTGACAAGGGAGCTAGAGAGCAGGAGGTCTTGAGAGGAACGAAGAGAGCGAGTAGGTTGGTATTTAGAGACTAAGCAAGTGATGTAGCTGGGGGCGAAATTGTGGATGGCTTTGTACGTAGTTGTTAGAATTTTGAATTTAATTCTTTGGCCGGGCGGAAGCCAGTGGAGGGATTGACATAGAGGAGTGGCAGACACAGAGCGACTGGTAAGGTGGATGAGTCTGGCAGCGGCATTCATAATGGATTGAAGAGGTGATAGACTATGTAGAGGTAAGCCAATGAGAAGGGAGTTGCAGTAGTCAAGGCGAGAGATGACCAGCGAGTGAATTAAGAGCTTTGTTGTGTCATTGGTTAGAAAGGGGCGTATTTTGGAGATGTTACGGAGGTTGAGGCGGCAGGATTTGGACAGTGATTGGATGTGTTGCTTGAAGGAGAGTTCAGAGTCTAGGACTACACCTAGAACCTTGGCATGTGGGGATGGGCTTATAGTCGTGCCATCGATTTTGACAGAGAGATCAGGGGAAGAGGCATAGGGGGGAGGGAAAATTAGAAGTTCGGTTTTGGCTAGATTGAGCTTAAGGAAGTGGTGAGACATCCAGACTGATCTATCTGAGAGTAAATTACTGATACGTGAGGAGACAGAGGGAGTGAGCTGAGGGGTAGAGAAATAGATTTGGGTGTCATCAGCGTAGAGGTGGTATTGGAAACCATGGGAGGCTATCAGTTGACCCAGGGAGGTAGTGTAGATTGAAAATAGTAGAGGTCCAAGAACAGAACCCTGAGGGACCCCAACAGAGAAAGGAAGAGGAGAGGAGGAAGTAGAGTTATAAGAAACGCTAAAGGTGCGGTTGGATAAGTAGGAAGAGAACCAGCGAAGTGTACAGTCACGGAGACCAAAGGCGTGTAGTTTTTTGAGGAGGAGGGGGTGGTCAACCGTATCAAAGGCAGCAGAGAGGTCCAGGAGTAGGAGTACAGAATAGTGTCGATTGGTTTTGGCCGTTAGTAGATCGTTTGTTAGTTTTAGGAGAGCAGTTTCTGTGGAGTGTTGAGGACGAAATCCAGACTGAAGGGGATCGAGAAGGCCGTTATCAGCGAGGTGGACGCTCAGTCGGTTGTAGACCAGACGTTCGAGGAGTTTGGATAAGAAGGGGAGCAAGGAGATAGGGCATAGGTTGTTAAGATTGGATGGGTCCAGTGAGGGCTTTTTAAGTATGGGTCTGACAAGTGCATGTTTTAGAGAGTTAGGGAAGATGCCAGAAGAGAGGGAGAGATTGAAGATGTGGGTTGGAGAGTGTAGTATAGGGCCAGAGGGTGAACGTAGCATTTGTGAGGGAACAGGATCCAGAGGGCAGGTGGTAAGGTGGACATTAGCAAGTAGTTTAGCAACTTCGTCTGTAGTGGTGGGGTTGAAAGAGGAAAATAATGATTGTGCCTGTGGGCATGAAGTGTAAAGCGTGGAGGGTGTCGGCACAGTAGAGATCTCAGTGCGAATAGTATCAATCTTCTGTTTGAAGTGATTGGCGATCTCCTGTGCAGTAAGTGAGTTGGCGGGTGGAGGCGGTGGAGGACAAAGTAGAGAGTTGAAGGTAGAGAAGAGTTGACGGTGACAGGATGATAAGTTGCTAATGAGAGTGGTAAAATAGGTCTGCTTGGCAGAGAGGAGGCTGGAGTTGTATTTTTGGAGGGCAGATTTATATTGGTAGAAATCTCTCTGGGACTTAGTCTTACGCCACAGGCGCTCCAGAGCACGACTACGTTTTTTAAGACTTCTAGTATCATCTGTTTGCCAAGGTTGAAGGGGTCTGGGATTGATTCTGTGTGTAGTGAGGGGGGCAAGTGAGTTCAGTGAGGCTAGAAGTGAAGCGTTGTACACAGAAGTGGCTAGGTTGGTGCAGGATAGGGGAGAGATTTTGTCGTAGAGGTTGTTGTTGGCAGAGTAGAGAAGAGAAGGGTTGAGATGACGTAGGTTTCTGCGGGTAACTTTAAGGTGGTTGGAGGGAGAAGAGGTGAAGGAGAGGGAGAGGGTGAAACTAATAAGGTGGTGATCAGAGAGAGGAGATGGATAGTTAGAGAGGTTGCATGGAGTGCAAAGGTGAGAGAACACGAGGTCAAGGATATTGCCTTCTGAGTGAGTTGGAGCATGTATCCACTGCTTCAGGTCAAAGGAGGATGTTAGGCTGAGAAGTTTGGCAGTGGAAGGAGTGTTAGTATTAATAGGGATGTTGAAGTCCCCGAGAATGATAGTGGGGATTTCAGAAGAAAGAAAGTAGGGTAGCCAGGCAGAGAAGTCTTCAAGAAAGGTTGATACTGGTCCAGGTGGCCTGTAGATCACAGCTATCCTTAGATAAATTGGAGAGAAAAGGCGAATACAGTGTGCTTCGAAAGAGGAGAGTGACAGAGAGGGAGGTGGCTGAAGTACCTGAAAGGTGCTATGTGGGGCTAGCAGGATTCCGACACCTCCTCCCTTACGTCCGCAGGATCTGGGGGAGTGAGTCCAGAGAAGACCACCATGGGATAGGGCAGCAGAAGAAGCAGTGTCGGATTCGTGGAGCAAGGTTTCGGTAATGGCGAGTAGGTTAAATGAGTTGGCAATAAAGAGGTCATGGAGAGAGGTGAGCTTGTTGCAGACAGAGCGCAAGTTCCAAAGGGCACAGGAGAAAGGGAGTCTGGATTTGGGAAGAATAGAAATGGGAATTAAATTGTGTTGATTGCGGTGGCTGCTGCCAGGCGGCACCGGGTGATGGGCGCGTGGGGTACAGTTAAATGATGGAGGCCCAGGGTTTGGGGATATATCTCCAGAGGTTAGGAGAAGCAAGAGGGTGAGGGAGGTAATATGGGAGTGGGATTTGTATGAGGTGACATGCCCCAGGGCCTTGGAGATTTTTAGCGTATGTGGATTTAGAATTAACAGGAGTTGGTGGGTGCAGTAATAGGGACAGGACAGGAGTGAGGGTGATATATATATGCTGTTGGGGGGAGAAGAGGGGTGAAGGAGAGATAGTTTAAGGATGGAGGACAGAGTTGTCAAAAGCAGTGGTAGAGAAAGCATGTTCCAAGGAAAAGGAGCTAAAGGAGTAAACAAGTTCACCTGATGTCTGTGTGCTGGTTTTCAAAGTGTTTATCTTGTGTCCTTTCGCTTTGTGCCTTCGCTGAAGTGCAGAGTCAGAAGTGCATTTCACTTGTGGAAATCGCCACTTTGGGAAAGAGCCAAGTTGCAAATGTTATGCGAGTGGTCTGCGAGTGCACGTAGTTCTGTGAGTGCACATAGTTCTGCGAGTGGCCTGTGAGTGCACGTAGGTCTGCGAGTGCACGTAGGTCTGTGAGTACCTGTGTATTATCTTGTTGAGTACCTGTGTATTGTCTTGTTGAGTATTAGTGTCAGAAAGCTAGTTGTTAGATAATTTGGACAGGGTATAATCCCCAATCCTTATTAAATTTAATAGGTACGATGCCCGTTGGGTGTGGAGAGGTGACTCGTTGCATTTCTTGCCGTATGTATGCGTTCCTTGATCATCCAATCGAGGGTGAATACTGCTGTGCAAAATGTAAGAGCATTGTTTCCCTGGAAGCCCAGGTTATGAATCTGGGGAAGCAACTGTCAGCACTGAGAAGTCCCTCCATACTAAAGGAGAGCCAGGAATGTACACGGCAGGGGCCAGCACAGAGGCGGGTGGAGACAAAGAGGTGCAGGCACTAGCAAAACGTAGATGGGTGACAGTCAGGAAGGGTAGAGAGGGAAGTGCCAGGGAGGCCGGTCCAGGGCTGGAGAATCCCAATAAGTACGCTTCATTGAGTGACATTAGTGAAACCAGTCAGGGACCAGCACTGCTGGAGCTGAGGGACTCTCCTAGCTGTCGGGGAAGAACTCCTCCAGTGAGAGTGGGGGGGAAGAGAAGGGAAAGGAAAGACAGATTCTGGTGGTAGGGGACTCAATTCTTAGAAGGACAGAGAGGCCAATCTGTAACAAAGACCTGAAGCGCCGAACAGTATGTTGTCTACCGGGCGCTCAGGTTCGGCACATCACAGATCTGGTGGACAGATTATTGGGAGGGGCTGGGGAAGACCCAGCTGTCATGGTGCACGTTGGCACCAATGACAAAGTCAGAGGCAGATGGAGAGTCCTAAAGAACGATTTTAGGGACTTAGGAGCTAAATTGAGGAAAAGGACCTCCAAGGTAGTATTCTCAGGAATACTACCGGTACATAGAGCCACACCAGAAAGGCAAAGGGAGATTAGGGAACTAAACAAGTGGCTGAAGAGCTGGTGTAGTAAGGAGAGGTTTGGGTTCCTGGAGGACTGGGCCGACTTCTCAGTTGATAACCAGTACTATAGAAGGGACGGACTGCACCTAAATGAGGAGGGTGCAGATCAGCTGGGAATGAAGATGGTCAAAAAGTTAGAGGGGTTTTTAAACTAGGCAATGGGGGGAGGGTCCAAAGGTAGAGATAATCAGCGCGGAACTTATTCCAGAGTATAGTATTGGGGGCATTAGTGGTAGGTTGACCAAAGCACATAAACCCAAGGTAAGTATAGTAGCAGTCCTAGTTACAATCTCGGAATACCCAATAAGAGGATAATGTGCAACTGGTCTAAACTACGTGGCATGTTCACCAATGCCAGGAGCCTGGCGGACAAGATGGGTGAAATAGAGGTACTGTTGTACGAGGAGGATTTGGATTTTGTGGGAATTTCAGAGACCTGGTTCAACAGCTCTCATGATTGGCTGGCAAACATTCAAGGGTATATCCTTTATCACAAGGATAGAGAGGTTAAAAAAGGGGGAGGGGTATGCCTATATATCAAGAATAATGTACAAGTGAATGTGAGAGATTACATCACTAAGGGAGCTGGGGAGGAGGTGGAATGCTTATAGATAGAGCTCCAAAGGGATGAAGCTAAGGGGAAAATAATACTGGGAGTATGCTTATAGGCCCCCTAACCTGAGGGAGGAAGGGGATACAGATCTCCTATCACAATTTGGATTAGCAGCAAGGATGGGAAGTGTTATCATAATGAGGGATTTTAACTATGCAAACACAGACTGGGCGGAGGGAACCGCGCATTCATCTAAGGCTCCCCAGTTCCTAAATGTCTTACAGGACAATTTTATGGGTCAGATGGTAGATGCACCAACTAGAAATAAAGCGTTACTGGATCTACTGATTACCAACAATACAGACTTGATCACGGATGTGGAAATACGGGGCAATTTAGGTAACAGCGATCACAGGTCAATTGGCTTCAGTATAAATCACACAAATAGGAAACATAAGGGGAATATAAAGACACTGAATTTCAAAAGAGCCAACTTCCCTAAACTATGAACCTTGCTAGAAGGCATAAATTGGGATAAAATATTAGGAACAAAGAACACGGAGGAGAGATGGGTTTGCTTTAAGAGCATATTAAATAAGGGCATTAGCCAATGCATCCCATTGGGTAATAAAATTAAAAGAGCGAACAAAAGTCCTGGATGGCTTAACTCCAATGTAAAAATGCATATAAAAGCAAAGGAGAAGGCCTTCAAAAAATACAAAGTTGAGGGATCATCATCAGCATTCAGACTTTATAAAGAATGCAACAAGAAATGTAAGGGTGTAATAAGGACGGCTAAGATAGAACATGAAAGACACATAGTGGAGGAGAGCAAAATAAATCCCAAGTAATTATTTATGTATGTAAACAGTAAAAAAGGGAGGACATACCATATTGGCCCCATAAAGAATGAGGAAGAACATCTGGTTACAAAGGATGGGGAGATGGCGAAGGTATTGAATTTATTCTTCTCCTCAGTCTTCACGAGGGAATCGGGGGGCTTCAGTAACCAAAACTACAGTGCTTATCCTCATGACACATCACAGGAAGCACCTCCATGGTTAACAGAGGACAGAATTAAAATTAGACTTGGGAAACTTAACATTAATAAATCATCGGGACCAGATGGCTTGCACCTGAGGGTACTTAGGGAACTCAGTCAAGTAATTGCCAGACCATTGTTCCTAATATTTACTGACAGTCTACTGACTGGAATGGTACCAGCTAATTGGAGAAAAGCCAATGTAGCACCAATATTTAAAAAGGTCCCAAAATACATCCCTAGGAATTACAGACCAGTTAGCCTAACATCAATAGTATGTAAACTCCTAGAGGGGGTGATAAGGGACTATATACAAGATTTTAGTAATGAGAATGCAGTAATCAGCATGGATTCATGAAGAATCGTGCCAAATCAATCTACGAACCTTCTATGAGGAGGTTAGTTGCCAGCTAGATAAAGGAAGGCCCGTAGACGTGGTGTATCTGGATTTTGCAAAAGCATTTGCCACAGTTCCCCATAAACGTTTACTGTACAAAATAAGGTCCGTTGGCATTGACCATAGGGTGAGTGCATGGATTGAAAACTGGCTACAAGGGCGAGTTCAGAAGGTGGTGATAAATGGGGTGTGTAGTGGGGTCCCCCAGGGTTCTGTGCTGGGACCAATCCTATTTAATTTGTTCATAAGTGACCTGGAGGATGGGACAAACAGTTCAATCTCTGTATTTACGAACGATACTAAGGTAAGCAGGGCAATAACTTCTCCACAGGATGTGGAAACCTTGCAAAAAGTTCTGAACAAAATAATGGGATGGGCAACTACATGGCAAATGAGGTTCAATGTAGAAAAATGTAAAAAAATGCATTTGGGTGGCAAAATATGAATGCAATCTATACACTGGGGGGGAGAACCTCTGGGGGAATCCATAATGGAAAAGGACCTGGGGGTCCTAGTAGATGATAGGCTCAGCAATGGCATGCAATGCCAAGCTGCTGCTAACAAAGCAAACAGAATATTGGCATGCATTAAAAAGGGGATCAACTCCAGAGATAAAACGATAATTCTCCAGCTCTACAAGACTCTGGTCCGGCCGCCCCTAGAGTATGCAGTCCAGTCCTGGGCACCAGTCATCAGAAAGGAAGTACTGGAAATGGAGCGAGTACAAAGAAGGGCAACAAAGCTAATAAAGGATCTGAAGGATATTAGTTATGAGGAAAGGTTGTGAGCACTGAACTTATTCTCTCTGGAGAAGAGACGTTTGAGAGGGGATATGATTTCAATATACAAATACCAGGGAGTTTAACAAGACTCGTGGCCACTCATTAAAATTAGAAGAAAAGAGGTATAACCTTAAACTATGTAGAGGGTTCTTTACTCTAAGAGCGGCAAGGATGTGGAATTCCTTTCCACAGGCAGTGGTCTCAGCGGGGGGCATTGATAGTTTCAAGAAACTATTAGATAAGCACCTGAATGACTGCAACATACAGGGATATACAATGTATTACTGACATATAATCACACACATAGGTTGGACTTGATGGACTTGTGTCTTTTTTCAACCTCACCTACTATGTAACTATGTAACTATGACTCTATAAAAGTATGAGGCGGAGTAGGAAAAGGTCTCTTTACTTCCTGGATCCCCTCATGTGGACGCCATCCCATCCCTGTGAGAAGGGGATTGTGGCCTACCACGCAGCATACCACGTTCCAATCCGGATGAGAGGGGCCTAACACTGCATTCTGTTCATCTGACATTCATCCAGCACCACTCCAGTCGCCTACCAACCTGTGTACTGAGCTTCACATCGGGAGATCGATACAGCAGATCCGCTGCTTGAGTGTCACTACATGAGCTACTGTCTGGAAGGCATCGAACTGGTCTGGTCGTTGGTGAGAGGGCAGTTGCCCACCTTTACAAAACCTTTCTTGCTGTTTCACTTTACTGAACCTACTTTGAACACTGTGCATAGACGCTTTTAGCTCTCCTCATTTCAAGAAACCTATTGCTTGTTACTACACCTTATTGGATAAAAGTTAATGACCTCCTACATGCCGGTTAAGACCATCAGATCTGCAATGTGGACATTACTGTCATTGCTGCTATAAGGGCCCTTATACCATTACCTTTAAGTCAGACCTCTCATTAGAGTTAAGGGTTAATAGTTTGGCCTGGGGTTGCCCCTTAGTATTGGTAATATTTACAAGTATTCAATAGTTTTAAAGAAGGTATTTATGGATTATCTGTCACTGACTGTATTGATACTGTCTATTTTCATATCTTATAAATTTGTTTGAGCACTATAAAAAAAAATCACTTCAACCAAATCCTGGTTATTTTGTCCGGGATCTGGCTGCCAATACCCTTTTGAGTTTCTTGCTGCCTAAGTAAATTGAAGAAAACATTTATACTTGAACTGTGTCAGTGTGTCATTACTGTGGTATTCTATTATTCACATTGCCAGGTGTGCGAGAGGGGCTGAGGCCATTCCTGGGGTTGAGAGGCAGAGTAAGGGACTGAACAAACTTAAGCAGCTCCTTCAAGGGTATCGCTACACGTGGAGGGTCGTCCGGGATATACCACTACTCTGCAGTCAACTTCCTCAGTCCGCATCCCTGCAAACACCAGGATGGACCCTGCAGCTGCGATTCAGTGATGTGAAGAAGAAGGCGCCCACTCAGAGTCGAGTGTGGTGATCAAGCTCCCTGGGGAGACCTGGACCGAAGAACAAATTAGCCAGGCAGTAAAGATGCTGTCCCCAGACAGGAAGGTGTAAGTGATTGCTGTCAAAACAGACCGTGGGACCTCCTACATCTATGGGCTGTTAGAGTGAAGACAAGGAGTCCCTGAAAGCTTCAAAAGTGCTATTGTGCAATTAGCTAACAAGAGGGAACTTTGTATAATCCATCTGAAGGCTCCAGATGTCTGATTTCCTGTGCACGCTAACCTGCTTCTCTCCACTTGTATATAAAAAGCAGCTGGTCACAGACTTTCTACCTTCTTTGGAGGACCAAAGGTTCTTTGATGTGGGGAGTGTGTAGTGGGGGTCTGCTCTGCCACCTGCAACTCCCACACCTCCTGTTATCCCCACCGGTGGCTGCTGGGCAGAGACTGAGACAGACACTGATGTGACTGTGAGCCCCTGCGCAGGCTTTCTCCTCTCTCCTCTTTGTTTCCTCTGTGTGCAGAGAGGCGATCACACACAGGTATCCGCCCACACTACTCTTTCCCCCTGCTTCCCTATTAGCATAGACTGAACCAATCATCAAGGAGCATCAGCAGCAGCAGAGAACTGTGGGATATGAAGTCCCAACACAAAGCAGCCTGACTGACCTTTAAGGGGACAAGACTGAAAATCCCAGGCTGCACTGCAGAGAGTCAAGAGAATTGTGGGAGAGACTATAAAATTATGGGGCAGAGTAGGCACAGGTCTCTTTGCATCCCGGATCCCCTCATGTGGACGCCATCCCATCACTGTGAGAGGGGGATTGTGGTCTACCACACAGCATACCACATTCCAATCTAGGTGAGAGGGGCCTAGCACTACTTGCTGTTCACCTGACATTCATCCAGCATCACTCTGGTCCCCTGCCAACCTGTGTACTGAGCTTCACTCGGGAGATCGATACGGCGGATCCGCTGCATGAGTGTCGCCACATGAGCTACTGTCCGGAAGGCATCAAATCGGTCTGGTCATTGGTGAGAGGGCAGTCGCCCACCTTTACAAATCCTTTCTCATGGTTTCACTGGGACACTTTGCACAGATCTACCTTAGGAATACTTTACTGAACCTACTTTGAACACTGTGCATAGACACTTTTAGCTCTCCTCATTTCAAGAAACCTATTGCTTGCTACTACACCTTATTGGATAAAAGTTAATGATCTCCTACATGCCAGTGAAGACCATCAGATCTGCAGTGGGGACATTACTGTTATTGCTGCTATAAGGGCCCTTATACCATTACCTTTAAGTCAGACCTCTCATTAGAGTTAACAGTTAATAGTTTGGCCTGGGTTACATAGTTACATAGTAGGTGAGGTTGAAAAAAGACACAAGTCCATTAAGTCCAACCTATGTGTGATTATGTGTCAGTATTACATTGTATATCCCTGTATGTTGTGGTCATTCAGGTGCTTATCTAATAGTTTCTTGAAGCTATCGATGCTCCCCGCTGAGACCATCGCCTGTGGAAGCGAATTCCATATCCTTGCCGCTCTTACAGTAAAGAACCCTCTACGTAGTTTAAGGTTAAACCTCTTTTCTTCTAATTTTAATGAGTTGCCACAAGTCTTGTTAAACTCTCTTCTGTGAAAAAGTTTTATTTCTATTGTAGGGTCACCAGTACGGTATTTGTATATTGAAATCATATCCCTTCTCAAGCGTCTCTTCTCCAGAGAGAATAAGTTCAGTGCTCGCAACCTATCCCCTATCCTTCCTGAGGACTGGTGCCCAGAACTGGACAGCATACTCTAGGTGCGGCCGGACTAGAGTCTTGTAGAGCGGGAGAATTATTTTATCATTTATCACCACCCTCTGAACTCGCCCTTGTAGCCAGTTTTCAATCTATGTACTCACCCTATGGTCCATGCCAACGGACCTTAATTTGTACAGTAAAAGTTGGGGATGGGGATGGGGAAATGTGTCAAATGCTTTTGCAAAATCCAGATACACCACGTCCACGGGCCTTCCTTTATCTAGATGGCAACTCACCTCCTCATAGAAGGTTAGTAGATTTGTTTGGTAAGAACGATTCTTCATGAATCCATGCTGATTACTGCTAATGATACCGTTCTCATTACTAAAATCTTGTATATAGTCCCTTATCATCCCCTCCAAGAGTTTACATACTACTGATGTTAAGCTAACTGGTCTGTAATTCGCAGGGATGTATTTTGGGACCCTTTTATATATTGGTGCTACATTGGCTTTTTTCCAATCAGTTGGTACCATTCCAGTCAGTAGACTGTCAGTGAAATTGAGGAACAACGGTCTGGCAATCACTTGACTGAGTTCCCTAAGTACCCTCGGATGCAAGCCATCTGGGCCCGGTGATTTATTAATGTTAAGTTTCCCAAGTCTAATTTTAATTCTGTCCTCTGTTAACCATGAAGGTGCTTCCTGTGTTGTGTCATGAGGATAAACACTGCAGTTTTTGTTACTGAAGCCCCCCGATTCCCTCATGAAGACTGAGGAGAAGAATAAATTTAATACCTTCGCCATCTCCCCATCCTTTGTAACCAGATGTCCTTCCTCATTCTTTATGGGGCCAATATGGTCTGTCCTCCCTTTTTACTGTTTACATACGGTACTTAAATAATTTCTTGGGATTTTTTTGCTCTCCTCCGCTATGTGTCTTTCATGTTCTATCTTAGCCATCCTAATTGCACCCTTACATTTCTTGTTGCATTCTTTATAAAGACTGAATGCTGAGGATGATGTCTCAACCTTGTATTTTTTGAAGGCCTTCTCCTTTGCTTTTATATGCATTTTTACATTGGAGTTAAGCCATCCAGGACTTTTGTTCGCTCTTTTAAATTTCTCTTTCAATGATTTTTATTGAAAAATATATAGAATAACATGTACAAATTGCACAACACATACAGTTTAAAATTGTATGGGAGAAAAGAAAAAGGGGGGGGGGAAGAATGGGGGGGGGTTTACATATTTCGACCTATATGGTCTACAGGACTCCTCTGAACATTCCATATTATGTATTATTTCTTTTTACCACAGGAACATCTATTCGTCTGTACCCACTCATTTAGATGTTTCCAACTTACATGTGTATCCTGGCTAAATACCTAACATAATACATTTGGGTATATGTTTTACTTATTATATTTATTCATCAGTTCAAGCACTTATCTCCCACTTTATTGCATTATGTGGAGGGGAAGTGCGCCGCCGGGACCCGACCGCCCACCCCAATTGGGGTCTTTACTGTGGGCCGGGGGCCCCCGCCCCACACCACCCCCCCTTGTCACTCATATGTCAGATTTTTCATTTCTGCCCCCATGGTAACGTCTTGGGTAGGAGGTCCTGCATAGATTATTAAAGAAGTAGAGCAGTAAAAGAAAAAGGATAGGAATAATAGAGAGAAAAGTGGAAGAGAGAGGGAAGAGTGAGGGAGAAGTTCGGGTGGAGTGCACCCCAAGGGATCCCTCTCAGGATCCGTTAGTTTTCAAAACCTGTTGATAAATAGGACAACCATGGTTCCCAAATCCTGTCGAAAGCCCTCTGTTTATCTAAAAGAATTGTCGATAGGCGTTCATTAATCATGATCCATGTCAGTTTTGCTTTAACCATTTCGAAAGGAATCAGAGGCTTTCTCCAGACTCCCGCCACCGCTATTCTAGATGCTGTAAATATAAAAGATATGAGTTTCCTGGTATGACTAGGTATTCCTTCTACTTGATCTCCCAATAAAGCTTGTTGTGGGGATTTGGTAAGGTTAACCTGGGTCAGTGAATATATGAAGTTATAAATCCGTATCCAGAATCGTTTGACCTTAGGACAGGTCCACCAAGTGTGGTACATTGTACCTTCTTTGCCGCATCCTCTGAAACACAAAGGAGAGGCGTCGGCAATATATGTCGCGATTCTCGTCGGGACCATGTACCACCTTAATATAACTTTGTAGTTTGCTTCTATCAGAGATGTATTAATATAGCCTTTTGAAGCCATCTGTGCCATTTTATACCATTTGTCAGTTTCCATCGTTATCTCCAAATCTTGTTCCCACCTTAGCATGTAGGGTAATTTCCCCGTTTTGGAAGTCAGAATGCTATAGATTAGTGATATGTGGCCTTTGTGTTTATCATAAGACTTGCATAGGTATTCCATTGGGGTGGAAGATAGAATATCAGTCTTACGCTGTAGAGTATACAGGAAATGAACTGGAGATAACGATAAGACTCTGTGTTAGGTAATTGATACTTTTCTATTAGTGCTTGTTTCGGTAATATACCTTTATGGTCACACATATCGGCTATGCGTATCAGGCCTTTATTAGTCCACCATGATAGGCTTTGGGGATTAAGACCTGGGGTGAAATCTGGGTTCCCCGCCAAGGGGGCCATGGGAGAGTGTATGGAGCGGAAAGCAAAAGGTTTTTGTAATCTATCCCACAGACTCATTGAGAAAGATAGTGTGGGGCACATAAAGGTTGGTCTGTCTTTCATGTTAAGCCACATCAAGTGGCTGATGGATTTTGTGGGGAAAGGGGCTGATTCCATTTTCATCCAAGACGGTACAGGTGCTCCCGAGTCAGAGCGAATTAATTGAGCCAATTGGGCTGCTTCAAAGTATTTTATCAAATTAGGGGCTCCCAAGCCTCGTTTAATTTTGGGGGCATTGAGAGTTAGTTTGTTCACCCTAGGTCTTGTGTTCCCCCAAATGAACTTCATTATTTTTTTCTGAAACACCTCTAGATCAGATCTGTTGATAGCAATCGGGAGAGTCCTAAACAAATACAACAATCTTGGTAAAAGATTCATTTTTATGGAGTACAGTCTGCCGAACCATGATGGAGGGCAGGCAGCCCATCTTGATAAGTCTGTTGTTAACTTTCCATACAGAGGAGGGTAGTTGGCTTTATATAGGGTCTGTAAGGTGGGGGTTAGAAATATACCTAGCTATGGGAGTTTATCTTTCTGCCATTTGAATTGGAATGACGTTTGTAGTTGTTGGACTGTCTGCTGTTCTAACGTGAGATTCAAGGCCTCAGATTTGGAATGATTAATAGTAAGACCCGAAAACACCGAAAAGCGTCGTAGGATTTGAAATAGATTGGGAAGAGAAGTAATCGGAGAGGAGATGAACATCAAGATATCATCGGCGAACAGAGCACATTTCTGTTCGCCATTTCCGCAATGTATGCCTCTTACATCTTTATTGCATCTTATTTTGATCGCTAGGGGTTCTAATGCTAAAATAAATAGTATAGGTGATAAAGGGCATCCCTGCCTTGTTCCTCTGTGTATGTTTATTGTGTGTGATTTATAGCCTTTTATCTGAATTCTAGCTGTAGGTGTATTATATAATGTCTGTAATGTTGTTAGAAAATGGGGTCCGAATCCGTACTTCCTTAATACGTAATATATATATTCCCATGTGACCGAGTCGAACGCTTTACAAAGATCTAATGAAAGTAGCATGCCTTTCCGTATTCCATAATTGTCCCAGTTGGAATTAAGCGCAGCTATAATATCTATCGCCCAACGGGTTTGATCTGGGGCCTGTCGGCCGGGGACGAAGCCCACCTGGTCTGGGTGAATGTAATTAGTTAGGAAGGTGTTCATTCTGGTCGCTAACACTTTAGTCATCAATTTGAGATCCGTGTTAATTAGCGATATAGGGCGGTAATTGGCCGGGTCTCCATGATCCTTCCCCGGTTTAGGGATTACTTTTATGAGGGCTTCATTTCCGTATGTACCTAATGTGTCACCTTTCCTTATTGCAATAAAAAATGAACATAGGTGCGGGGTCAATATGGCTGCGTATTTTCTACAATAGTGGCCCGTAAAGCCATCCGGGCCAGGTGCTTTTGAAGGGTTCAGACACTTAATAGCTGCTAAAATTTCCCCCTCAGTGAAATCTGCTTCCATTAGCTCTATATGTTCTCGTGCAACTTGTGGTAATGAGATATCATGGAAAAATTTGTCTGCTCTGGTTTTGGGAAATGGGTTAGGTTTGTTATATAATTTGGTGAAGAACCTTGAGAATTCTTGTGTTATCAATTGGGGGTTTTGGGTATGTTTCCCTTCTGTCGTGCGAATTCTCGGCAAGGCAGAGTTGAATGGACGGGGGGTAAGTTTTCTTGCTAAAAGGGTCGTAGGTTTATCTCCCCTGGTATAGAAGCGATGTCTAGCCCAGCGGAGGTATTTTTCAGCCTTGGTTGTGAGACTATAATTTAGTGCTGACCGTGCTATATCTATTTTATGTCGTAAATCTAGTTGAGGGTTAGCTTTTTGTTCCTGGACTATTTTATGTAATTCTTCTTCCTGTTGCTGTATCTTCTGCATATTGTTTCGCTTTTTTCTAGAGGCTATTTGGATCAGCTTACCACGAATAGTGGCTTTATGTGCTGCCCAGTTAATGCCGGGGGAAGTGGCGCTAGGATGGTTATCAATGAAATATTGTCGGAGTTCTTTCTCTAGTTCAGCATATATTATGGGGTCATTTAGTAGTGAAGCATTGAGCCGCCAGGTTGAGGGTTGTGGTCTCATCCAGAGATCGGATAGTGACATTAAAACTGGTGAGTGGTCTGACCATGAGTTGGGAACTATTTCAGCGGAAATAATCGACGGCAGTAATGCGGATTGTATGAATAAATGATCTATGCGGGAATATGTTTTGTGGACTTGGGAGTAATGTGTAAAATCTCTAGTTGTGGGATGAAAGTCTCTCCATACATCTACTAGATCATGGGAATGTAGCATCCGAGCTAGTTTAACGCCTTGTTTGGGAATATGTTTCACAATGGGTTTGTATACATTAGACCTGTCCAAAATTTGGTCCAGGGAGACATTACTATCTCCTCCCAGTATTACTTTGCCTTGTATATGCGGGAGTAGGATTTTCAGCATATTTTCGAAAAATGTTACTTGACCCTTATTAGGCGCGTAATGATATAAGTGTGAGAGCACTTTCATTAACTGTACCCACAACCATGATATATCTCCCTTCCTTGTCTTTAATGACCATGTTAGGGGTAAATGGTACTCTCTTGGCGATACAAATTGCCACCCCTCTCTTTTTATCTGGACCATTTGACAAGTAAAAAGTGGGATATCTAGAATTTAGGTAACGGGGAGCTGAAGTGCGCGAGAAATGTGTCTCCTGGAGGAGTAGGAAATCTACTTTCAAGTTGTGGTAATTTTGAAAGGCCTTGGCACGTTTTGTAGGGGAATTTAATCCTTGGACATTATGTGTTAAAATGCGAGTATGGGATGTGTGTACTAGTGAACTTAACATTATGGTTCGACAGTCTGTACTTGCCCGTTGTAGTTGTTTGTCATCTCCGTCCGCCTGAGGATGTCTCGATATGATTCTTCATCATTATTCGGATCTCGGGGTGCACCCCGGGAGAGAAAAGGGAGAAAAGAAAAAGAGAAAGGAGATGAGAAAACAATGTTGGGGTAAGATGAACTGGACCACTGTCCACCCGTCCCCCTAGAAAATAAGTACATAAGCATCTGATATAAAATTAAGGGCATATAGTTCAAGGTCCTGGAGATCATAATCTCCGTCTAGTGGAGCGAGGTTATCGCCACCTAACCGGTGACGGCAAGCTCGCTAGAAAGTGGCATGCAGTTCCGCCCCGGCTCCTTCAGTATAAAATATTGTTCCTGTAAGGAGGGAATCCTATCTAAACTAATAGGCTAATATTCTTTATTAGCTGAAATCTCACTAAGCTCAACCAATCAAAACTGAGGAATCAATTGCAAAAAATTTATAACGCCTGCATTTTAAACTAGCAGATATTGACAGAGGAATTTTAAACTAATCTCTCAATAAGTAGAGGAGACTATGTTCCTCCAAAACATAAGGAAGTCTCATTAATGTCATGATGACATATTAAACTGGCTCAAACGTAGCCAACCGTATGAGTTCCAAGTCCCTCAGGGGGGTCCGTGCAGTGATAGTATTTGTCACTGCAGGAGCAGAAAGGGAAAAGAGGTGATCATCAGGATGTTCTGTTCTGTCAACCGTCTGGTCCTGTTGCTGGGTGTCGTTTTCTTGAGGAGTATCGTGGGCGATGTTGTTCCCATATAGGTGAGACTGGGCGATCCAATTCTGATCGAGATTTTGGGGATGATGGTTCTCTGGAGATTATGCCTAGGCCCATAAGGATGTCTTCTCCATCCGGAAAGTTGGTAAAGGAATGTGTCTTTCCCTTAAAAGTAAATGACAGACGAAAAGGGAATGACCATCGATACTTGATTTGGCGGTTAGTAAGCTGCGCCAATAACGGCTTCAGGGCCCGTCTTTTTTGGATAGTCATTTGTGAAATGTCCGCGAAAATCTGTATTGGGTGACCCATGAGGTTGATTTCATTCTTACCGCGGGCTGCGGTCATTATTTGCTCCTTTATTCTGTAAAAGTGTGGATTGACTATCACATCCCTCGGGGGGCCATCTTGTCTTGGGGCTGTTAGTGCTCTATGCACTCTGTCGATTTCCATATGCTGTGGCGTGATGTCTGGAATCAAATCTTGCATTAATGTATGCACTGCTTCTTCCAAATCTGTTACTGTTTCTGGTAGTCTGCGTATGCGGAAGTTGTAGCGCCTGGATCTGTTTTCTTGATCTTCGATTTTGGCGTTGGCTTCATCTAACTGCTCCTGCAGTGAGGATATCATGCTTGAGTTCTGGTTAACTCTCCGAACTGTGCCATCCATTTTAGATTCAATATGATCCAGCCTTTCTCCTATATCATTAAAGTCATGCTTCATTTTGGCAGTGATTGATTGACAGGCTTTGGTCAGTTCTTGTTGCAATAGTGCTGAAAAGCGAGCAAGGAGGACAGAATCTCCTGAGTATGGTGCTGGAGGTGGGGGAGGCTGTTCACTTGCTGTGCTGTTTTGGCTTAGGGCTAGTTCAGCTATTTCAGCCATATTTCTCTCCATGGAGGACGCTGGGGAGATTGCACCCTCTATTCCCTCTCCCTGATAGGTATGGGAGGGGGAAAGAGAGAAGTGTGGGGACTCACCCTTCTGTGGTCTTATCGTGTCTTCCTGTGATTGGGAGGAGAAGGGGTCCCGTGCACCATCCATGTCTGCAGCCGCAGTAGTTTGAAAGGAGGTTCTTGCAGGGGGGGATTGAGTGTTCTGGGCCCCGCTCACCTGCTTTACTGAGTGTGTATCTGTCCTCCTGCCGGTCGCCATCTTGGATGGGGGGGTCCGTGCTGCTGTGTTCCCAGAACGAAACGAGTAGCTTGTTTGTGGGGGCTTTTTCTTAGCTGTGCCCCCTCCTCTGCGATTCATCGCTTGATCCGCTGACCGGCAGCGGGTTTTACGGCTTCCCTCCGGCTCGTTTTAGCTGTGAAAGGCCGGCGGCGTGCGGAGCAGGTCAGAACATGTCCGCTCCCGTGCCCGCGCGCATGCGCACTCGCTCTTTTAAATTTATTACCCAATGGGATACATTGGCTAATGCCCTTATTTAATATGCTCTTAAAGCAAACCCATCTCTCCTCCGTATTCTTTGTTCCTAATATTTTATCCCAATTTATGCCTTTTAGCAAGGTTTGTAGTTTAGGGAAGTTGGCTCTTTTGAAATTCAGTGTCTTTGTATTCCCTTTATGTTTCCTATTTGTGTGATTTATACTGAAACTAATTGACCTGTGATCGCTGATACCTAAATTGCCCCGTATTTCCACATCCGTGATCAGGTATGTATTGTTGGTAATCAGTAGATCCAGTAATGTTTTATTTCTAGTTGGTGCGTCTACCATCTGACCCATAAAATTGTCCTGCAAGACTTTAAGGAACTGGCAAGCCTTAAATGAATGCGCGGTTCCCTCCGCCCAGTCTATGTCTGGATAAGTAAAATCCCCCATTATGATAACACTTCCCATCCTTGCTGCTAATCCAAATTGTGATAGGAGATCTGTCCCCACTTCCTCCCTCAGGTTAGGGGGTCTATAGCATACTCCCAGTGTTATTTTCCCCTTAGCTTCATCCCTTTGGAGCCCTACCCATAAGGATTCCACCTCCTCCCTAGCTCCCTCAGTGATGTCATCTCTCACATTCACTTGTACATTATTCTTGATATATAGGCATACCCCTCCCCCTTTTTTACCCTTTCTATCCTTGCGGTAAAGGGTATACCCTTAAATGTTTGCCAGCCAATCATGAGAGCTGTTGATCCAGGTCTCTGAAATTCCCACAAAATCCAAATCCTCCTTGTACAACAGTATCTCTAGTTCACCCATCTTGTCTGCCATGCTCCTAGCATTGGTGAACATGCCACATAGTTTAGACTGGTCGCTTATTGTCCTCGTATTGGGTGTTTCGAGATTGCGACTAGGACTTACTACTATACTTACCTTGTGTTTTTGTGCTTTGGTCAACCTACCACTAATGCCCCCAATACTACCCTCTGGAATATCTTCAGCGCTGACTATCTCTACCTCTGGACCCTCCCCCTCATTGACTAGTTTAAAAACCCCTCTAACTTTTTGGCCATCTTCATTCCCAGCAGATCTGCACCCTCCTCATTTAGGTGCAGTCCGTCCCTTCTATAGTACCGGTTATCGACTGAGAAGTCGGCCCAGTCCTCCAGGAACCCAAACCCCTCCTTACTACACCAGCTCTTCAGCCACCTAAGTCCTAAGTCCCTAAAATCGTTCTTTAGGACACTCCATCTGCCTCTGACTTTGTCATTGGTGCCAACGTGCACCATGACAGCTGGGTCTTCCCCAGCCCCTCCCAGTAATCTGTCCACAAGATCTGTGATGTGCCGAACCCAAGCTCCCGGTAGACAACATACTGTTCGGCGCTTCAGGTCTTGGTTACAGATTGCCCTCGCTGTCCTTCTAAGAACTGAGTCCCCTACCACCAGAATCTGTCTTTTCTTTCCCTTCACTGCCCCCCCACTCTCACTGGAGGAGTTCTTCCCCTGGCAGCTAGGAGAGTCCCTCAGCTCCAGCAGTGCTGGTCCCTGACTGGTTTCACCAATGTCACTCAATGGAGCGTACTTATTGGGATGCTCCAGTCCTGGATCGGCCTCCCTGGCACTTTCCCCTCTACCCTTCCTGACTGTCACCCATCTACTCTTTGCTAGTGCCTGCACCTCTATGTCTCCACCCGCCTCTGTGCTTGCCCCTGTCGTCACCTGCCTTGTACGTTCCTGGCTCTCCTTTAGTATGGAGGGACTTCTCAGTGCTGACAGTTGCTTCCCCGGATTCAGAACCTGGGCTTCCAGGGAAACATTGTGCTTACATTTTGCACAGCAGTATTCGCCCTCGATCGGATGATCAAGGAACGCATACATGCAGCAAGATGTACAAAGAGTCGCCTCTCCACACCCGCCAGGCATCGTACCTATTAAATTTAGTGAGGATTGGGGATTTTACTCTGTCCAAACTTACCTAACAGGTACTCACAGACCTACGTGCACTCGCAGACCTACGTGCACTCGCAGGCCACTCGCAGACCTACGTGCACTCGCAGACCTACGTGCACTCGCAGGTCACTCGCAGACCTAAGTGCACTCGTAGGCCACTCGCAGACCTACATCCACTCGCAGACCTACGTGCACTCACAGACCTACGTGCACTCGCAGGCCACTCGCAGACCTACGTGCACTCGCAGACCTACGTGCACTTTCAGGCCACTCGCAAGTGCACGTAGGTCTGCAAGTGGCCTGCGAGTGCACGTAGGTCTGCGAGGGCACGTAGGTCTGCCCCTTAGTATTGGTAATATCTACAAGTATTCAATAGTCAAGTATTCAATTCAGTAGTTTTGAAGAAGGTATTTATGGATTATGTGTCACTGACTGTATGTATATGCTGCCCATTTGCATATCTTATAAATTTGTTTGAGCACTATAAAAATCACTTTCACCAAATCCTGGTTGTTTGTCCGGGATCTGATTGACCAATACCCTTTTGAGTTTCTTGCTGCCTAAGTAAATTGAAGAACACATTAATACTTGAAGTGTATCAGTGTGTCATTACTGTGGTATTCTATTAATCACATTACCAGGTGTGCCAGAGGGGCTGAGGCCATTCCTGGGGTTGAGTATAGCATCAAGTCAGTTTAACTCCTGATATGGATCTGGTCAGTTAAGTAGCAGAGGGGGTTGGTAATCAGTTTCAGCTGCTTTGGTGTTAATGGAATTAACAACAGGTGCACTAGAGGGGCAATGGTTTTACAGATGGAGGCCACTGACATTTTGTTCCCCCTACTCATCTTTTCTGACTGTTATTCACTAGTTTTGCAATTGCCTATGGTCAGTGTCACTACTAGTAGCATGAGGCGGTGCCTGGACCCGATAGAGGTTTTACAGGCAGTCCAACTCCTCTAGGATGGCACATCATAATGTGCAATTGCCAGAAGGATTGCTGTGTCTCCCAGCACAGTCTCAGGAGCATGCAGGAGATTCCAGGAAACAGGCAGTTACTCTAGGAGAGCTGGACAGGGCCATACAAGGTCCTTAAACCATCAGCAGGACCAGTATCTGCTCCTTTGTGCAAGGAAGAACAGGATGAGCACTGCTAGAGTCCTACAAAATGACCTCCAGCAGGCCACTGGTGTGAATGTCTTTGACCAAATCAGACACAGACTTCATGAGGGTGGCCTGAGGGCCCGACATCCCCTAGTGGGTCCTGTGCTCACTGCCCGGCACTATGGAGCTCGATTGGCATTTTGCCTTTAAACATAAAAATTGGCAGGTCCACCACTGGCAGATCGGCAAAGGGAGGGGATGAAGGAGCACCCCCCCAACCATACCAGACCTCATGCCCTCAACATGGAGGAGTGGGTGCTTTGGGGCGGGGGGGGCTCTGCAGTGATGGGGACAAGGGCCTCTTCCCAACAACCCTGGCCGGTGGTTGTCGGGGTCTGTGGGCAGGGGGCTTATCGGAATCTGGAAGCCCCCTTTAACAAAGGGGCCCCCAGATCCCACCCCCCAGATCCCACCCCCCCTATGTGAATTGGTATCCGGTACATCCTCTTTTCCCGCCGCCTTCTTCTTACAGAGCTCTCTTCTTCCACGCCACTGTCTTCTTCCTCACTGCCACTGTCTTCTTCCTCGCTGCTGGTTACCCGCTAAAAACAAAAAGTACACTCTTGTCCTGATGCTGTCTTTCTCTGTTGTGACATCCCCCGCTGTCTGACATTTCTTATGTAGCCATGGGGCATGGCCATCTGATGTCATCACCTAGAGAGGCCGCCCCCTTGTGACGTCAGGTGAAAAGGAACAAAAATCATTATGGGTAACTACCTTGTGATGCCTGCAAATACCTGTGTTAGTCTTCAAATCAAAAAAGAAAAGCTCGCAAAGGATTGTACAGATACCTTAAAAATTAACTCCAGCCTTGCCTTCGGTCTTGCACAGTTGTACTGAATCCACTCCTGTACTTACTGTATTTAGCTGTATTTAGCTTACTCTGATTATACTGCATACTTCAAGCTTCTCATAGTGGGTGAGATTTATTAAAACTGAAAAGAGCAAAATCTGTTGCAGCTGTGCATGCTAGCCAATCAACTTTGGCTTCAATTAAGTTCAATTAAGTTCAATTAAGCTGTGAGAAAAAAATATGCAAGCTGATTGGTTTCCATGCAGAGCTGCACCAGATTTTGTACTCTCTGGCTTTAATAAATCAACCCCAGTGTGTATTGAACGCTGCAGCAAGCCAACTCTTTCCTCTTCCCTGGCCTGCCCATTTTTTGAGAACATTTTAGTTCTTTTAATTCTCAGCATTAGGGATGAGCTTCGTGTTGGAGTCGAACCCATGTTCGACTCGAACATCGGCTGTTCGATCGTTCGCCGAATTGGGAACGATATGGGCCGTTCACGCCAAATTCGTGTGGCGCGTCACGGCCCATAATTCACTACGGCATCGCAGTGCATTGCTGGCTGATGATTGGTCAAGCATGCACTATGACCCGCATGCTTGACCAATCACAGCGCCGTCAGTAGAGAGAGCTGTAATTGGCCAAAGCCAGGGTGGCTTTGGCCAATTATGGCTCAGGGGGTTAGAACACGCCCCACACTATATAAGGCCGCCTGCACAGCAGACCTGTGTAGTGTGTTCCGGCATGCTTAGAGAGAGAGAGAGACAGTGTGATTTCATTTGAGTTAGCTAGATTAGGCAGGACAGTCAGTGAGTTAGCTGCACTTACAGTGTATTGTGTACATATATGCATCCCAGGTGTTGTATATATATATATATATATATATATATATATATATATATATATACATATATATATATATATATATATATATATATACACTGTATTCAGTTTAGCTAGATCCGTTCCTGTTATCTTCCTACTGACAGGCAGGCTTGTCTTGTTACAGTATTTACAGCTACCTGAAGAAAATTGCTGGTGTTCTTTTAATCCTATTAGTACCACAGTCAGCAGCTAGACTATTTACAGTTAGTGTAGTGTGTCCTCCTCACAGTGTTCAGTTAAAGCTACAAGTTAGTTTAGTGTGACCTCTGCACAGTGTTCAGCTTAAACTACAAGTTAGTGTAGTGCGTCCTCCTCACTAGGGATGAGCCGAACACCCCCCTGTTCGGTTCGCACCAGAACATGCGAACAGGAAAAAAGTTTGTTCGAACACGCGAACACTGTTAAAGTCTATAGGACACGAACATGAATAATCAAAAGTGCTAATTTTAAAGGCTTATATGCAAGTTATTGTCATAAAAAGTTTTGGGGACCTGGGTCCTGCCCCAGGGGACATGGATCAATGCAAAAAAAGTTTTAAAAACTGACGTTTTTTCAGGAGCAGTGATTTTATTAATGCTTAAAGTCAAACAATAAAAGTGTAATATCCCTTTAAATTTTGTAGCTGGGGGGTGTCTATAGTATGCCTGTACAGGGGTGCATGTTTCCTGTGTTTAGAACAGTCTGACAGCAAAATGACATTTCGAAGGAAAAAACCTATTTAAAACTACTCGCGGCTATTGCATTGCCGACAATACACTTAGAAGTTCATTGATAAAAACGGCATGGGAATTCCCCACAGGGGAACCCCGAACCAAAATTTTAAAAAAAATGACGTGGGAGTCCCCCTAAATTCCATACCAGGCCCTTCAGGTCTGGTATGGATTTTAAGGGGAACCCTGCTCCAAAAAAAAACAAAAAAAAACAGTGTGGGGTCCCCCCAAAAATCCATACCAGACCCTTATCCGAGCACGCAACCTGGCAGGCCGCAGGAAAAGAGGGAGGGACGAGAGAGCGGCCCCCCCTCCTGAACCGTACCAGGCCACATGCCCTCAACATTGGGAGGGTGCTTTGGGGTAGCCCCCCAGAACACCTTGTCCCCATGTTGATGAGGACAAGGACCTCATCCCCACAACCCTGGCCGGTGGTTGTGGGGGTCTGCGGGCGGGGGGCTTATCGGAATCTGGAAGCCCCCTTTAACAAGGAGACCCCCAGATCCCGGCCCCCCCTGTGTGAAATGGTAAGGGGGTAATTACCCCTACCATTTCACTAAAAAACTATCAAAAATGTTAAAAATGACAAGAGACAGTTTTTGACAATTCCTTTATTTAAATGCTTCTTCTTTCTTCTATCTTCCTTCATCTTCTTCTTCTTCTGGTTCTTCTGGTTCTTCCTCCGGCATTCTCGTCCAGCATCTCCTCCGCGGTGTCTTCTATCTTCTTCTCCTCGGGCCGCTCCACACCCATGGCATGGGGGGAGGCTCCCGCTCTTCTCTTCATCTTCTTCTTCATCTTCTCTTCTTCCTTCTTTTCTTCTCTTCTTCTCTTCTTCTCTTCTTCATTTTCTTCTCCAGGCCGCTCCGCATCTATGCTGGCATAGAGGGAGGCTCCCGCTGTGTGACGGCGTCTCCTCGTCTGACGGTTCTTAAATAACGGGGGACGGGGCCACCCGGTGACCCCGCCCCCTCTGACGCAGGGTGACTTGACGGGACTTCCCTGGGACTTCACGGGGAATGCCACAGGGAAGTCCCGTCATGTCCCGTGCGTCAGAGGGGGGCGGGGTCACCGGGTGGCCCCGCCCCCCATTATTTAAGAACCGTCAGATGAGGAGACGCCGTCACACAGCGGGAGCCTCCCTCCATGCCAGCATGGATGCGGAGCGGCCCGGAGAAGAAAATGAAGAAGAGAAGAAGAGAAGAAGATGAAGAAGAAGATGAAGAGAAGAGCGGAAGCCTCCCCCCATGCCATGGGTGCGGAGCATCCCAAGGAGAAGAAGATAGAAGACGCCGCGGAGGAGATGCTGGACGAGAACACCGGAGGAAGAACCAGAAGAACCAGAAGAAGAAGAAGATGAAGGAAGATAGAAGAAAGAAGAAGCATTTAAATAAAGGAATTGTCAAAAACTGTCTCTTGTCATTTTTAACATTTTTGACAGTTTTTTAGTGAAATGGTAGGGGTAATTACCCCCTTACCATTTCACACGGTGGGGCCGGGATCTGGGGGTCCCCTTGTTAAAGGGGGCTTCCAGATTCCAATAAGCCCCCCGCCCGCAGACCCCCACAACCACCGGCCAGGGTTGTGGGGATGAGGCCCTTGTCCTCATCAACATGGGGACAAGGTGTTTTGGGGGGCTACCCCAAAGCACCCTCCCAATGTTAAGGGAATGTGGCCTGGTACGGTTCAGGAGGGGGGGGCACTCTCGTCCCCCCCTCTTTTCCTGCGGCCTGCCAGGTTGCGTGCTCGGATAAGGGTTTGGTATGGATTTTTGGGGGGACCCGACGCCGTTTTTTTTTTTTTTTGGCGCGGGGTTCCCCTTAAAATCCATACCAGACCTGAAGGGTCTGGTATGGAATTTAGGGGGAACCCCACATCATTTTTTTTTTTAATTTTGGCCGGGGTTCCCCTTAATATCCATACCAGACCTGAAGGGCCTGGTATGGAATTCAGAGGGACTCCCACGTCATTTTTTTTTTTTTAATTTTGGTTCGGGGTTCCCCTGTGGGGAATTCCCATGCCGTTTTTATCAATGAACTTCTATGTGTATTGTCGGCAATGCAATAGCTGCGAGTAGTTTTAAATGTTTTTTTTCCTTCGAAATGTCATTTTGCTGTCAGACTGTTCTAAACACGGGAAACATGCGCCCCTTTACAGGCATACTATAGACACCCCCCAGCTACGAAATTTAAAGGGATATTACACTTATATTGTTTGACTTTAAGCATTATTAAAATCACTGCTCCTGAAAAAACGGCCGTTTTTAGAACTTTTTTTTGCATTGATCCATGTCCCCTGGGGCAGGACCCGGGTCCCCAAACACTTTTTATGACAATAACTTGCATATAAGCCTTTAAAATTAGCACTTTTGATTTCTCCCATAGACTTTTAAAGGGTGTTCCGCGGCATTCGAATTTGCAGCGAACACCCCAAATTGTTCGCTGTTCGGCGAACTTGCGAACAGCCAATGTTTGAGTCGAACATGAGTTTGACTCGAACTCGAAGCTCATCCCTACTCCTCACAGTGTTTAACCAAAGCTACAAGTTAGTTTAGTGTGACCTCAGCACAGTGTTCAGCTAAAGCTACAAGTTAGGGTAGTGCGTCCTCCTCACAGTGTTCAGCTAAAGCTACAAGTTAGTGTAGTGTGACCTCTGAACAGTGTTCAGCTAAAACTACAAGTTAGTTTTTTGCGAGCTCTGCACAGTGTTCACCTAAAGCTACCTGTAGAAGGTTGGTGGTGTTTTCCTGATCCTATCACTACCACAGGCAGCTAAATAAGCTACAAGTTAATTTTTTGTGATCTCTGCACAGTGTTCACTTAAAGCTACCTGTAGAAGGTTGTTGGTGTTTTCCTGATCCTATCACTACCGCAGGCAGCTAAATAAGCTACAAGTTAGTTTTTTGCGAGCTCTGCACAGTGTTCAGCTAAAACTGCAAGTTAGTGTAGTGCGAGCTCTGCACAGTGTTCAGCTAAAGATACCTGTAGAAGGTTGGTGGTGTTTTCCTGATCCTATCACTACCGCAGACAGCTAAATAAGCTACAAGTTATTTTTTTGCGAGTTCTGCACAGTGTTCACCTAAAGCTACCTGTAGAAGGTTGGTGGTGTTTTCCTGATCCTATCACTACCGCAGGCAGCTAAATAAGCTACAAGTTATTTTTTTGTGAGCTCTGCACAGTGTTCACCTAAAGCTACCTGTAGAAGGTTGGTGGTATTTTCCTGATCCTATCACTACCGCAGGCAGCGAAATAAGCTACAAGTTAGTTTTTTGCAAGCTCTGCACAGTGTTCACCTAAAGCTACCTGTAGAAGGTTGGTGGTGTTTTCCTGATCCTATCACTACCGCAGGCAGCTAAATAAGCTACAGGTTAGTTTTTTGCGAGCTCTGCGCAGTGTTCAGCTAAAACTACAAGTTAGTGTAGTGCGAGCTCTGCACAGTGTTCGGCTAAAGCTACCCGTAGAAGGTTGGTGGTGTTTTCCTGATCCTATCACTACCGCAGGCAGCTAAATAAGCTACAAGTTAGTTTTTTCCGAGCTCTGCACAGTGTTCAGGTAAAGCTACCTGTAGAAGGTTGGTGGTGTTCTCATACTACAGGCAGGCAGTTGATTTTGCTAGCTGCAGTATCAGTATATATCAGTATAGCTTAGTGCAGCTACAGGCCATTAGTATGTCTGGAAGGCCAACAAGGAGAGGCAGACAGTCACAAGCCAAAAGAGGGCAAGCAGGCTCTGTGTCTAGAGGCAAGAGTGCTGGTTGTGGAGACGGTGCATCCTCATCAGCACGTGGCCGTGGGACACGCTTGTCTTTTTTTTCAGCAGCTGGCCGTGTTGAGATGCAACATGTGGAAGACTTGGTCGAGTGGATGACCAAGCCGTCCTTATCCTCCTCATCCTCTCTCACCCATGCTCAGGGTACTTTGTCTGGCAAAGCAGCTGCCAACACGGCCTCTTCCCTCGGCTCAATGGCATCAGTGACTCCTTCCCTAGCCCCACCATGTCCTCCTGAGGAGTCCCCCGAACTGTTTGACCACAGTGTTGGGTACATGCTCCAGGAGGATGCCCAATGTTTAGAAGGCTCTGATGATGGTACTGAGCTAGATGAAGGCAGTAATGTGAACACGGACAGAGGGGGTGCCCAAGAAGGACAGCAATCTGGCAGTCATGCTCCCCCTGCTGCAGCATACTGCCAGGTTTGCTCCAGTGATGAGGAGGGAGGGAATGATGAAGTCACTGACTCAACGTGGGTGCCTGATAGGAGAGAGGAGGAGGAGGAGGAGGCACATCACCAACGAGACAGGATGTCCTCCAGGGGCCAGCTTAAGGGCAGCACACTGACTGCATCACACCCCAAAGCTCCGCATGTGCAGGGCGCTGCTGTCTCTGCGCGTTATTCCAAAAGTTCTTTGGTGTGGGCCTTTTTTGAGACGAGTGCATCAGATCGCACCGCTGCTATTTGCAACATATGTCTCAAGCGTATCTCGCGTGGCCAAAACATCTCCCACTTGGGCACCACATGCTTGACCAGACATATGTTGACCTGCCATGCAGTTCCTTGGCAAGCGTATCTAAAAGACCCACACCAAAGAACAAAGAGGACCTCTCCTTGCTCCTCATCAGCTGAGATCTCCAAACACACTATACCTTCAGTCCTCTCTGAGACCTGAGAGGAATTCAGGTGTAGAATTAGGTGTGTCACAGCCAAGTTCTTGTGGGCAATCTGCTTTCGGTATACCGACGTCAGATTGTACCAGGCAAATTTCCCTGCCCCAGCTGCTGCACCGCGGAAAGAAGTTCGCTCCCAGCCATCCACATGCCCAGCGGTTGAATGCTAGCTTGGCAAAATTGCTAGCACTTCAACTGCTGCCTTTTCAGTTGGTAGACTCTGCCCCTTTCCGTGAGTTTGTGGAATGTGCGGTTCCTCAGTGGCATGTACCCAAACACCACTTTTTCTCACGGAAGGCGATTCCAGCTCTCTGTGGAAGGTAATGTCTTGGCCTCGCTGGACAGGGCGGTCAGTGGTGAGGTGCATATTACCACTGACTCATGGTCCAGCAGGCATGGACAGGGACGTTACCTAAGTTTCACTGCGCATTGGGTGACTCTGCTGGCAGCTGGGAAGGATGCAGGACAAGGTGCAATAGTGTTGGAGGTTGTTCCGCACACATGCCTCCAAAATGCCACTACTAATGATTGTGACACACCTCTCTCCTCCACCCCCTCCTCTTCTTCTTCCTCCATGGCCTCTTCCTGTGCTTTGTCCTCGGAACCAGCGGTGCTCCATAGCCATTCAAGGACCTGCGCAAGTATGCAGGCCAAAAGATGCCGTGCAGTGCTTGAGCTGGTGTTCTTGGGGGACAGGAGCCACACTGGGGCAGAGGTTCTGTCAGTTCTGCAGGGGCAGGTTCAGAGGTGGTTGATGCCATGCCAACTTAAGGCAGGAATCGTGGTTTGTGACAATGGCACCAACCTCCTCTCTGGCCTCCGACAGGGACAAATGACCCATGTGCCCTGTTTGGCTCACGTCCTTAACTTGGTGGTGCAGCAGTTCTTGGGCAGGTACCCAGGCTTACAGGATGTCCTGAGGCAGGCCAGGAAAGTCTGTGTGCATTTCCGCCGGTCATATAATGCCAGTGCTCTGCTGGCAGACCTCCAAAAGGAGTTTAACCTGCCCATGAACCGCCTAATCTGTGACATGCCCACTAGGTGGAACTCAACGTTGGCCATGCTGCAGCGGCTGCACATGCAGCAGAGGGCCATCAATGAGTACCTGTACGACTATGGCACCAGGACAGGGTCAGGGGAGCTTGGTTTTTTCTCCCCACGCCAGTGGGCCATGATCAGGGATGCATGCACAGTCCTGTCACCATTTGACTAGGCCATGAGGATGGTGAGCAGTGACAGTGCATGCATCAGTGACACTCTCCCCCTTGTCCACCTGTTGGAGCACACGCTGCGTGGAATAATGGACAGGGCACTTGAGGCAGAACAGAGGCAGGAAGAGGAGGACTTCCTTAGCTCTCAAGGCCCCCTTTATCCAGACAGTGTTCCTGCATGCCCGCTGATCACACAGGAAGAGGAGGAGGAGGAGGAGGATTGTGTCAGTATGGAGGTGGAGCCTGGCACTCAGCATCAGCAGCAGTCTTTAAGGGATCAGTCCCAAGAAACACATGGACTTGTACATGGCTGAGAGGAGGTGACTGCGGACCATGTTGTCCTTAGTGACCCAGAGGACTCCGGACCGAATGTCTTAGCAAACCTACGCTGCATGGCCTCCCTGATCCTGCAAAGCCTGCGTAAGGATCCTCGTATTCGTGGTATCAAGGAGAAGGACCAATACTGACTGGCAACCCTCCTTGATCGATGTTACAAGGGTAAGGTTGCGGACCTTATCTTGCCGTCGCAGAGGGAGCAGAGGATGAAACATCTTTGGGAAGCCTTGCAGAAAGGTCTGTGCAACACGTTCCCAGAGACTGGGAGGTTACAAACTCCTGTTTCTGGACAACGTGTTGCTGAGGAGGGGTGGAGAAGGTGGCCGTCTGACCTATGCGTTCAGGCAATTTTTTAGTCCGCAGCCCCAAGGTATGATCGGTTCCAGCAACTGTCGCCAGCGTCTGTTTTACATGGTGCAGGAATATCTAGTGGCAAGATCTGACTTGGACACCTTTCCCACCGAAAATCCTCTGGGTTACTGGATCTTGAGGATGGATCACTGGCCAGAGCTTGCACAGTATGCAATTGAGCTACTGGCCTGTCCTGCATCCAGCGTTCTTTCGGAACGCACATTCAGTGCTGCTGGAGGCTTTGTAACTGATCACAGGGTGCGTCTGACCTCTTCCTCCTCAATGATCACGCTGATAGCTTGTAAGAACATTTTTGGTTCTGGGCGACGCCACCAGTGCCTAAGGCCCAATTTTTCAGCCCCTGTTTAACAGGGGCATGTAATTACAATTTTTGATGCAATACTTTGCTGCACGGCTCGTTTCTGCGTTCCAACTAGAGTATCTGTGAGGGGTTGCAGTGTTGTGGCACCAGCACCAGTGCCTAAGGCCCAATTTTTCTGCCCCTGTTTAACTGGGGCGTGTAATTAAAATTTTTAATGCAATACTTTGCAACAGGGCTGGTTCCTGAGTTCCAACTAGAGTATCTGTGAGGGGTTGCAGTGTTGTGGCACCAGCACCAGTGCCTAAGGCCCAATTTTTCAGCCCCTGTTTAACAGGGGCGTGTAATTACAATTTTTGATGCAATACTTTGCAGCAGGGCTCGTTTCTGCATTCCAGCTAGAGTATCTGTGAGGGGTTGCAGTGTTGTGGCATCAGCACCAGTGCCTAAGGCCCACATTTTCAGCCCCTGTTTAACAGGGGCGTGTAATTACAATTTTGATGCAATACTTTGCAGCAGGGCTCGTTCCTGCGTTCCAACTAGAGTATCTGTGAGGGGTTGCAGTGTTGTGGCACCAGCACCAGTGAATAAGGCCCAATTTTTCAGCCCCTGTTCAACAGGGGAATGTAATTACAATTCTTGATCTAATATTTCACAGCAGGGCCCGTTTCTGCGCCCACCAAGAGCGAGTGAGGACTTACAGTGTTGTGGTACAGCACCACCACCACCACCAAATGCTCAATTTTTCTGCCCCTGTTCAACAGGGGCATGTAATTACAATTCTTGATCTAATATTTCACAGCAGGGCCCTGTGAGGGCTTACAGTGTTGTGGCCACAACAACACCTAAGGCCCAAATTTCTGCTGAGTATATAGGGCAGGCCCCTACTTTCAAACATCCAACTTACAAACGACTCCTACTTGCAAACGAAAGGAGACAACAGGAAGTGAGATGAAATCTACCCCTAGGAAGGGAAATTCTCTCCTGTAAGAGTTAATATGGGAAAAACATTTCTCCTTTCCACTGATGCTTTATCACCAATCCTTGTTTCACAAAAAAACCCAAATTTTCAAAAAACATTTGTCATTGGGACAAAAAGTGAGATGAAATCTTCTGAAGAGGTGCACAGACAGCTAAACAAATGTCTCAGGGGTGATAACCCTTCCCTATGTTTTCTAAAAAGCTTCAAATAGATTTTTTGGCTGGAGCTAAACACGTTAAAAATGTACCAGTTCAAAATTATAAACAGATTCTACTTAACAACAAACCTACAGTCCCTGTCTTGTTTGCACCGCCTGTATACTGCTGTTTAGAGTACAGAGCCTGTATACTGCTGTTTCCTTTTTTAATTTGGGTGCAGGTCCATACAAGACCCAAACGGCCTGGTAATGGACTTGGGGGGTACCCATGCAGTTTGTCTCACTGATTTTCATCCAAATTGCCAGGACCCGACATTACATTAAAGTCGCAAGCAGTTTTAAATGACTTTTTTTCCTTTAAAAATTACATATTGTGCAGGGACTGTTCTAAGCACGGGAAACATGCGCCACTTTACAGGCATACTATAGACACCCCCCTGGTCCGATATTTAAAGGAATATTTCACTTTTTTTTTACTTTAAGCATCATTAAAATCACTGCTCCTTGATACATGTCCCCTGGGGCAGGACCCGGGTCCCCAAACCCTTTTTAGGACAATACCAAGCAAATTAGCCTTTAAAATTAGCACTTTTGATTTTGAACGTTCGAGTCCCATAGACGTCAATGGGGTTCTAACGAATTTTCGGTCCGTTCGCAAGTTCTGGTACGAACCGAACCGGGGGTGTTCGGCTCATCCCTACTCAGCATCACTTGTGGGCATTTCTTAGGCAGTCTGCGTGCAAATGCAGCCTGCCTCAGAACTTCCAATCCTCCAGACTGCCAGCCACCCAAAAAAGGTAGATATTTACTTTGGCATTTGAATAACTCCTTCCTAGAGCTAGCCAACTGCTCAAATCAGGGCTGAGAGCTCTTTATAAAAGTATTAGCGCAGGGTAATGTAATATTTTCAGGAAGCTACAGAAAACTACAGTAGGTACAGTAGACATGTTCAATTCATTTTGTTACTAATCTAAATTCAGAATTAATTTTTATCCTGGAGATTCTGATGTATACGAATCTCTGAATCACAATAGTATTGAAAATAAACCAAAATAAGTTATAATGAAAACAACAATTAATTTCAATTTATTAGTTTCATTTGGATAACACGATGTGATAGTTTGGGGCTTTTGTTAATGTTTGAAGCATCCGAAATATATAACCACATAACGAATGATCTGAATTGATTTGGATACTTTCATTTTATTCAGATGAGAGTGGTGCGGTAATCTTTGAGTCTTGGATAATCAAATGATTCTTTTTGCATTAACATTTTCCATTATAATAAAAATGCACTACTACATATGAAATGGAAAAATATTGCAATAAATACAGTAAGATATAAAAGTAAAAACAGATGATTCCTACTTATTGTGTTTGGGTTGAATGGAGGTGGATCCATCAGAATTGCCAAACCATAACCTAACAAATGAATCTGAAATTAATTTTGTTTTATTCGTTACTTTCAGATGCTCGCAACTCCAGTCAATATCGTTCAAGCTCATTTCATTTCTCTTCATGGGTCGGACTAGCAGGGATGACTCAGGGTGCATAAGTAAACTCTCAAAAATTATCACGTTTAAAAAGAATATAGCCAATCTTCTGAAATAACTTCCAAAAATACAAATTGATTCAAAACAAGGAATATAGAAAACAAAACCAAATATATGATAGGAATGCCGAAAGCAAATCATTCTAATATAATGAATGTGACAAAACAAAATTATTGAATCTGAATTTTTCCATAGTGGGCATCTCTAATGTACAGCACCCTACTGGTCCCTTCCACCAGCCATGATTTGTCAGCACAGTGTTGAGAAGCACAGAGGCCCAGCAATGACATCACTTGGTCTCAAATATTGCATGTAAATGTTTTCTAAAATCTCCTTAGCGTGTTCATAAAGGGGAAGGTGGAACCAGTTGAGGAAAATATAAGCAGATTAAACTTCAGTTTTAATTAGAGTAAATGAACACTGATTTACACAACATTTTCCAGACAGGAAAAGACAAATATTAGATTACGTAAAAATTGGTGTTTATATTAATATGTAAATGCAAGCTGGTGTTTATTTATTGCATCCAAAAGCAGAGCTTTTTTTGGAAGAAAAGCTATTCACATTCTACCACATTTCCAAAAATAAGGGTATCATCCTTATTTCAGCATAGTAGGCACAGGCATGCAAATCATAGTTTATAACCCATAGTTTAACTGTAAATTCAGACCTGCTGCAGTATAGCAAAGATATAGCCTATTATAATAGATCTGTTTATTCCAAACTGCATACAGCTGTTTCAGGCATGTTGACCATTATCAGTGCATTGGATGGAAACAATGGGGACAATAAGAAAGCATTATCCAAGAGATTGTGGTACTGTAGGATAAAAGGAATTCCAAAACCAGCTGAACTGTACTTTTTTGCTGGTCCCCAATGTTACTAACTCACTAAGCAGAGAAAAATGGTATGCTGCAAAGTACAACCAAAGTCTTCATTACGTATGATTCACTGCTTTTTCTTGTGATCTCAAAAATAACAGTGCTCCATTGTTTCTGTTGCAAATTCACTAATAAGGCTACAATCACCTCTTCTGATCTCCAAGCTTTGAACAGTTACTACTTCTACTCTTGCTGCTGTTATTACCATGATATAGTTAAGACTATGCAATGATATCCAGATAAATAGATTCTCTGTTTTAATAAGGTAGCAAAAAAGTAATTTGCTTTATTCTCAGTAGACATTAGTATCTTTGTAAGCAAGCTTCTAATAGGAGCTCACATCTTTTTCATTAAACAAGAATTGTGTTTTTTGAAGTTATATCTTAAGAATTTCTTCTCAGATAAGATTGCAAAGCAACACTTTAATCATATCCGAATTTGTACTGTAAATTAAAGGGAAATTGAAAATCACACATTAGCTAGGCTCTTTCTTCTCCAAATTCTCTAACTGTAAGAATCCACATAGATAAAAAATTCCAGAAATGAAAAAAAGGCAATATTATTTATGCACTTACTCTACATAGTCTTTAAATATATATTTTTTTGGAGCAGCTCAGGTCAGTATAGATGACATACTGTATGTTCAGTACAGTCATTTGTGTAGTTTAGCAAATTTGCCTGAGCAACGATCATATAATTAAACCTGTGATTTATATATCAGTCTTTGGAGTAATGTGAGCTTTTTCTATGAAAACTTCTTTTTTATTTGCTCTGTGTCAGAATGTCTTTTGTCCTTGATTTTACTAACAGAGCAATGTTTTCAAGAGCATTGGATAATCTCTACTGTGTATGTCTATTGACCCATGAGTGTTGCTAATGTTTACCTGTTGGATACAATGAGACTTCAGAGGGTACTTTTTTGAAGCACAAAGGTCTGCCTTTATTTGCAATGTTGTATGTACTTCCAAAAGATCACAAGCAATCAGCCAGACAAAATAAATATATACAAAATCTTTCTCTTGTAATGTCCCTGTCAAATTAACACCAGTCAGAAAGAAAACTATATTGTGGCATACTAATGCCGCATACAGACGATCGGAATTTCCGACAACAAATGTGCGATGTGAACTAGTTGTCGGATATTCTGACCGTGTATAGGCTCCATCGGACATTTTTTGTCGGAATCTCTGACAAACAAAATTTGAGAGCTGGTTCTCAAATTTTCCGACAACAAAATCAGTTGTTGTAAATTCTGATCGTGTGTACACATTTCCGACGCACAAAATTCCACACATGCTCGGAATCAAGCAGAAGAGCCGCACTGGCTATTGAACTTAATTTTTCTCGGCTTGTCCAATGTGTTGTACATCACCGCGTTCTTGGCGTTCAGAATTTCCGACAACATTTGTGCGATCGGGTGTATGCAAAACAAGTTTCAGCCAACATCCATTGGAAATAAATCCACGGTTTGGTTGTCGGAAATTCTGGTCGTCTGTATGCGGCATTACACAGTAATAGGTGGTTGTGTATCCTGTCTTTCTATGCTATGTAGAAATGTATAACGATATGTGATGATACCCCCGTCCTGCAGAAGGAAGCTTAAAGGAGCCCTGTCATCTTGCTCTGAATGGGCAAGGTGAAAGGATGTCTTTAATGATCTTGTAAACACTGTGCTATTTAAAGACTGGATGTAAAGCAATATGGGTTTAAAGTATTTCTAATTCCAAGAACAAAAATATAATAAGTTGCAGCTTACAAGTTAGTAGCCAGTTTTGAGCAGACTGGGCAAAGTTTGGAAAGCAAAAAATCAACTAAAACAGATCATAGCGGCTAAATTTATTGAAGTCTGTGGTAGTCTAATTTATTTTCTGGCCATTTTCAAGGTCAGTCTGCAAGCTATTGTTATAAAAGGACAATTGTAGCTGGACACATGTACCAATGCAAAAAAAAAAAGTTTGCAGTGGTTAGTGCAACTTAAAGGGCAACATTAAGGCTTCATGTACACTGCTGCTGGTAAATGGACGTTCAGGAGCAGTTGGACATTTTTTTCAGCTGCCCCTGAACTCTCCTTTATGTTTTCTTATTAGTACATGTATACAGGGTTGTTTATAGTCGTTTCTAGGCAGTTGAGTTTAGAAGCATTTTCTGGAAAGCAAAAAAAGTGTTTAGGATGGATTTTCAGAGGTATTTCAAATGGCAAACACATGTAACAGCTTGTAAATGCGTGTACACGCCATAACTCGCATTTAGCAGCGTTTCGTTTACAGGCGTTTGTAATAAGATGCCCAGACCATTGTGACTCCATTTTGTTATGCTTTGCTATTATAAGTTTATATGATCTTGTCAAGCTTGTCATTTTAGCTTACTTGTCATTTTAGCTTAAACCTGCAATTATGAAAGAATGCCCAGACAAATGCTTGCACAGCAATATACGCTATATATATCATTATGGTTTAGTTTGTTCTTTCCTGTTTTCTGTTCTGTAGGCCATGGGACAGGATGTATGACTTATGACTCATAACCAGATGGTGTGTTGACTCTTGTAACCTCATGATAAATGTATCTTAGGGGTCACTGACTCGTATAACCATATATTTTATACAAATACATAATTTACTAGCCACTTCCCTCTTCCCTCTTTTGATTGGTATGTTGAACCATATATAAGCTGTAACGCACCTAATAAAGGCAGACATTTTACGAATGCACAACCTGCTTCTCGTTTCATTCGGTGTCTCCAGATATCTGAGGGCCCTGTTGGTGCACCTACAGAGAGGATGGTTGTCCAGAACACCTCCTATTTCCTTTCAACGTTTTTAATTTTTGACTATTTGAAAGAATAAAAAAGCCTCTAAATGCAAACAGGGCTAAATGTGGCGTGTAAATGTAGCAAAACGGACGTTTTTAAACGTCCGTTACTATCTGTCATCTTAAATAGTTCAGGAGAGGTTGTAAAACGTCCCGTGTACATTAAAGTGGATGTAAAACCAATTTTTTATCATACTGTAGAGTATAAGATTTCCTATCATTTGAGCCCAGTCTTACCACACAGAGTTAATCCTTCTCTGAGCAATCCTCTTTTATTGTTCAGTGAGAAAAATCTTGACAAACTGAGAAAAACTTTGTCAAATACACCCCCTTGCTGTGAGTGACAGGTGATTTACATCTTGTGCACTAGCCTAAGACACAGGCATTATATTTTAATTCCCTCCCCCACTCCTTTCTTCAGCAGCTGTGCAAGGATTAGTTGTTCCACACCTCAGCATGATTTGGCATGCTGAAGTCATGTGGTTACTTTCCTGTCTTTTCACTGGATGTTAGAGATCATAGCAGAAGTTCAGCAGAAGTTCAATGTTAGAAATACACAGGAGAAAATGCATATTGACAAAGGGAGTGTAGAGGTGGGCGGGGAGTCTACTGACATCACGACTCCACCCACCGAGCTCCAGACAACAGACCCACCCACAGAATATGCAGTTTTTCGGGTCTAATAACAGACAGAGGGGAGACATTTGACAGGTAAAGATACATGCAGGAAGCATGTATATCCTTATAGATAACCCCTATGGCAGTAGTTTAGAAAGGATGGCATTGGGTTTACATCCACTTTAAGCCTTAAAATACACAAATCTTTTAAATAACTTGCTTTTGAGATGCCTTAAACTTGCATGCAACATTTCAGAGCAGTATATGTAGTGAATAGTGACATGGCATGTTTGCGAACAGAGGCCTGGGATCTGCCATTTAGCAGTGACAGTGCTACCACCACTAAACAAACCAGGGGATCTTTCATTTAGCATCAGAAGCACTACTGCTGCTAAATGCCAGCTTCCATTTCTAAACAAAAAGGCTGGGGATCCTGGGTGGTGTCATGACCATATTTGGTTACTGATGTCACTAAAAATATCCAGCCCATTTGCTGACATGCAGCAGTCAGCCAGATATCTGTCATTTTCAGGGGAGTAGCAGGAGGTGACTGTCGTTGGGAAGGGGGATTTTCAAGTCAGTGGGTCTTCGTGATTGATGGTGTTATGCTTTACTGGACTTTACTGGGCCACATTATTAAAGTTGGATTTCTAAAAAGGAGGGCATTGTTTGTTTTCTTTTTTTTTTTCATATTTTTAAAATTTTATTTACTTTTTCAATTTTTTGTGAATAAGTAACAAGGGGTATTATGTATCCCCATTCACAAAGCTGCATATTTGGGAGGCCTCTTATTTTAAAGTGGTTATCCAGCTATAGATAAGTCCCCCCTCCACAGACCCCCAATTCTTTTTGTGATATCCCAGATATTCTCTCCCTACCTACATGAATGAGTACAGGATACATAGTACCCCTTGTTGCTCATTTACAATAAAAGTGAAAAAGTAAATTAAAGTGGTTGTAAAGGCTCAATTTTTACCTTCATGCATTCTATGCCTGCTTGGATGCCCATTGCAAGCTGCTTGCTCTGGGCACACTCGGCAGGAAAGAGGGGCTAGAAGCACCGGCAAGGGACCTGAGAAAAGGAGGATTAGGGCTACTCTATGCAAAACCACTGCACAGAGCAGGTAGGTATAACATGTTTGCATTTTTTTTTATTGTTTTTTTAAAGATAGAGACTTGCAATTTTTTGTTTTTGTTTTAAAGATAGAGACTTTAATATCACTTTAACACCCACAACATGAAAATGTTATTTTAAAAGAATGGTGTCCATCCAGTGATTTTGTTCAATGTGAATAACAATGAGCTGCCACCCAATGATATTTTCCTGCTGGTACTCCTGTCATAGATTAAAGATCCCTGGCTAGCTTCTGTATTCAAACAAACAAAAAGGAGCTGCCGCTGTGGGTTTACAATTTTTATTCCAATATTAGGTTATTAGTGATTTCCTTACAGTGTATTTAAGGGCAAAATTTAAAAAAGCTGTCAATTTCTGTAATACATTTAACCATGTTTTATCCTTTTAAAGACCCTGCAAATACAAAGAAATACATATTGATCTGCCAGAAATTAACTCAGCTCCTAATTTCCTCTTGTGGAATTACTGTATTTGCAACAACTTGTGTCAGCCTTGATCAATTGGCTGTTGTTAAACTACTGAATTTGTCATATGACGTTCACCCATTCTCGCCATTCTTGCACGCCCCCCGGGGGTGTGCGGCATATTGATCCAGGATGAGGCATGTCTCTCGGGACACAGCCCATCCCCAATTAGGGTAAAGAGCCAATGAAAATGTCTCTTTACCATGTCACCGTATGTGTTCAATTACAGCCGGTCACATGCACTATCTTTGTGCACGCAGCTTGTGTACACCCATGGGGCCACGCAGCACTACGATTGGGGATGAGGTGTGTCACTCTGACACAGCCCATCCCCAATCAGGGTAAAGAGCCAATGAAATTGGCTCTTTATCAAGAGACCAGCTGTGTCCAATCACAGCCGGTAACAAATGTCAACAAACCTCGGTAACTAGCTGTTACTGGGTTCTCCTCCTCACACACCAATGCTGTGTGAGGAGGAGATTGCGGTAACAGCTAGTTACTGCTTACAGTGTACAGCACAAAACAAAGTTTGCCCAGTAATAAAGAGTGCCTGTCTCTAGTTCAGAGTACCCGCCTACCTATCTGCAGACCATCAGAGTACCTGAGTACCTATCTGCAACCCATCAGAGTATCCTAGTACCTGTCTTCAGCCCATCAGAGTACCCAAGTACCTGTCTCCAGCCCAGAGTACCCAAGTACCTGTCTCCAGCCCAGAGTACCAGAGTACTTATATGCAGACCATCAAAGTACCATAGTACCTGTCTCCAGCCCAGAGTACCCGAGTACCTATCTGCAGACCATCAGAGTACCCAAGTACCTGTCTCCAGCCCAGAGTACCTGATACCTATCTGCAGCCCATCAGAATACCTGAGTACCTGTCTCCATCCCATTAAAGTACTCGAGTACCTATATTCAGCCCAACAGAGCACCCAAGTACCTGTCTCCAGCCCATTAGAGTACCGGGTATCTAACTCCAGCCCATCGTAGTTAGTGAGTACCTATCTGCAGCCCATCATAGAAGCAGCCAATGCCTCATAGAATATATGTTGGTGTGTTCACTTTCCAAAATGGGGTCATTTTGTGGGCATTTCCATTGTCCTTGTGCTCCGCGGCTTGCAAAAGTGTGATGGGTAGTCAGGAAATTAGATATGTAATTTATGCGCCTCTGTATGTGGCCAGGCTGTTTAAAAGTCTCACAAATGTGGTATTGCCATACTCAGGAGGAGTAGCAGAATGTATTTTGGAGTGTAATTTTTAGTATGTACATGCTATGTGTTCGAAAAAATCTTATATATTGACAACTTTGTGTAAAGAAAAAAAAAAGGTTTTCATTTTCTTTCCACATTTTCCAAAAACTTGTGAAAAAAATGACACGTTCAAAAGACTCAATATGCCTCATAGAATATACGTAGCGGTGTTTGCTTTCCAAAATGGAGTCAATGTGGGCATTTCCATTGTCCTGGTGCTCCAGGGCCTTTAAAAGTGTGATAGGTTGTCAGGAAATTATATGTGTAATTTATGCTCCTAGAACACCTGACTTTGCTCCCTGCATGTTGGACCTCTGTATGTGGCTAGGCTGTGTAAAAGTGTCACACATGTGGTATTGCCATACTCAGGAGGAGTAGCAGAATATATTTGGGGGTGTAATTGCAAGTATGCATATGCTGTGTGTGAGAAATAACTTATTATGACAATTTTATGTGAAAAGAAATAATAATTTCTTTATTTTTCCGAAAATTGTGGGAAAAAATGACAACTTTAAAAAACTCATAATGCCTCTTACAAAATTCCTTGGAATGTCTACTTTCCAAAAATGAGTCATTTGGGAGGTATTCGTACTGTCCTGACATTTCAAGGCCTCAACAAATTAGATGTCGTCAGCAAATCAGGTGTGATTAATTTTCAATGATTGGCTACATAGCTGGTAGACTCTATAATGTTCACACAGACTAAATAATATCCACTAATTTGGGTTATTTTTACCAAAGATATATAGTAGTATACATTTTGGTCCACATTTATGAACAAAAATTACTTACTTGCAACATTTTATAATAGAAACTAAAAAAAGTGTTTTTTTTTTCAAAATTTTCACTCTTTTTTCACTTATATTGCAAAAAATAAAAATCCCAGTGGTGATTAAATACCAGTAAAAGAAAGCTCTATTTGTGTGAAAAAAATGATAAAAATGTTGTTTGGGTAAAGTGTTTCATGACGAGTAATTGACATTTAAAGTGTGAGAGCAATGAAAGCTGAAAATTGGTCTGGACAGGAAGGGGGTGTGCCCTGTATTGAAGTGTTTAAGTGCAGCTATAACATGATCAATGTGTGGGACATGCAGAAATTGCTCACATGGGAGATGGGATTTTTAAGGTGCCAATAACCCAATAATATGAACAACAGTTAAAATGTATTATTTTTTATTATACTGATTAAAAAAGTATAACAATAACAGAAAATACACATAACTAAAAACTGCTAGATCATATCATTTTTGGAAGTTAACGAACATGATTAAAAGTTGGTGGTACTTATGGGGTGATAATCCCAACATGTTTCGCCAATGATTTCGGCTTCCACAGGGGATATTTATTATCACACCTAAATAGATAGATAAATTAGCAATGTAATTATCTCTATATACAATGAATATGTATACATTTCACAGGTAAGTCTCAACTGAGCAAAATAAGGCAATGGGACATTCAAAAACATAGAGAGAGAGATACGTTGACTGACTGAAAAATGGAGCATTTTTGTGCTGGTTGCAGGAGGGACAGATCAGATCCTTGTTTGCTACAAAAGATATACCTTGTAACTATGCCATAAATTATAGCAAACCAAAACAGAAAAAAAAACAACAACAAGGCAAAACAGTCCCAATTTAGCCCAGCACAGAGGGGACAGCAACTGAAAATAATAACAATGTAATTACAATGCAATTTAAAAGGCATAGGCTTAAATTAATGCTGGGTGTATAAACAGCAATGGGACAATGTAAGCAACTTGACATATAAATAAGGGCAGACAGGTACCTAAAAAAACATAGTCAACCTCAAAAAGGGGTCTTCAAACACCTGCACACTCCAAGGGGCCACTCCCAGCGTGTCCACACTGTAGCATGAATGTGGACGCCAAAGGAACGCCAAAGGAAAAATGTATATATTTAATATATGAAAGATAAGAATGATAGAAAATGTAAGAATTTTGAAAACTATATAGAAATATATATATATATATATATATATATACAGTGGGGCAAAAAAGTATTTAGTCAGCCACCAATTGTGCACGTTCTCCCAATTAAATAGATGAGAGAGGCCTGTAATTGTCATCATAGGTATACCTCAACTATGAGAGATAAAATGTGGAAACAAGTCCAGACTAGGTATGAGCCGAACACCCCCCGGTTCGCACCAGAACCTGCGAACGGACCGAATATTCGCACGAATGTTAGAACCCCATTGACGCCTATGGGACTCGAACGTTCAAAATCAAAAGTGCTAATTTTAAAGGCTAATTTGCATGGTATTGTCCTAAAAAGAGTTTGGGGACCCGGGTCCTGCCCCAGGGGACATGTATCAATGCAAAAAAAACTTTTAAAAACTGCCGTTTTTTGGGAGCAGTGATTTTAATCATGCTTAAAGTAAAAAAAAAAGTGAAATATTCCTTTAAATATCGTACCTGAGGGGTGTCTATAGTATGCCTGTAAAGTGGCGCGTGTTTCGCGTGCTTAGAACAGTCCCTGCACAAAATGTCATTTTTAAAGGAAAAAAAGTCATTTAAAACTGCTTGCGGCTTTAATGTAATGTCGGGTCCTGGCAATATGGATGAAAATCAGTGAGACAAACAGCATGAGCCCCCCAGTCCATTACCAGGCCCTTTGGGTCTTCTATGGATATTAAGGGGAACCCCGCACCTAAATTAAAAAAAGAAAAGGCGTGGGGTCACCAGGCCCTATATACTCTGAACAGCAGTATACAGGCGGTGCAAACAAGACAGGGACTGTAGGTTTGTTGTTAAGTAGAATCAGTTTGTAATTTTGAACTCGTACATTTTTAACATGTTTAGCTCCAGCCAAAAAATCTATGTTAAGCTTTTTGGAAAACATAGGGAAGGGTTATCACCCCTGTGACATTTGTTTTGCTGTCTGTGCTCCTCTTCAGAAGATTTCACCTAATTTTTTGTCCCAATGACAAATGTTTTTTGAAAATTTGTTTTTTTTTGTGAAACAAGGATTGGTGATAAAGCATCAGTGGAAAGGAGAAACGTTTTTTCCCATATTAACTCTTACAGGAGAGAATTTCCCTTCCTAAGGGTAGATTTCATCTCACTTCCTGTTGTCTCCTTCCGTTTGCAAGTAGGGAGTCGTTTGTAAGTTGGATGTTTGAAAGTAGGGGCCTGCCCTATATACTCAGCAGAAATTTGGGCCTTAGGTGTTGTTGTGGCTGTGAAATATTAGACAAAGAATTGTAATTACATGCCCCAATAGAACAGGGGCTGAAAAATTGTGCCTTTGGTGGTGGTGGTGCTGGTGCCACAACACTGTAAGTCCTCACTCGCTCTTGGTGGGCGCAGAAATGGGCCCTGCTGTGAAATATTAGATCAAGAATTGTAATTACATGCCCCTGTTGAACAGGGGCTGAAAAATTGGGCCTTAGGCACTGGTGCCACAACACTGTAACCCCTCACAGATACTCTAGTTGGAACGCAGAAACGAGCCCTGCTGCAAAGTATTGCATCAAAAATTTTAATTACACGCCCCTGTTAAACAGGGGCTGAAAAATTGGGCCTTAGGCACTGGTACTGGTGCCACAACACTGCAACCCCTCTCAGACATTCTAGTTGGAACACAGGAACGAGCCCTGCTGCAAAGTATTGCATCAAAAATTGTAATTACATGCCCCTGTTAAACAGGGGCTGAAAAATTGTGCCTTAGGCACTGGTGCTGGTGCCACAACACTGCAACCCCTCACAGATACTCTAGTTGGAACGCAGAAACGAGCCCTGCTGCAAAGTATTGCATCAAAAATTGTAATTACACACCCAGGGGCTGGTGGTGGCGCCCAGAACCAAAAATGTTCTTACAAGCTATCAGCGTGATCATTGAGGAGGAAGAGGATAATTACTCAGGATAGTCACTCAGCATCAGCATAGGCAGTCTTTGAAGGGATCTGAGATTTCAAAAAAAATTATTCGGTTACATCAGCATCAGGTGCTTGGTAGCTTGTGGTGATCCAAGACTGATTCATTTTTATGAAGGTGTGATCAGTTACAAAGCCTCCAGCAGCACTGAATGTGCGTTCCGAAAGAATGCTGGATGCAGGACAAGCCAGTAGCTCAACTGCATACTGTGCAAGCTCTGGCCAGTGATCCATCCTCAAGACCCAGTAACCCAGAGGATTTTCGGTAGGAAAGGTGTCCCTGTCAGATCTTGCCCCTAGGTATTCCTGCACCATGTAAAACAGACGCTGGCGATGGTTGCTGGTTGCTGGAACCGATCATACCTTGGGGCTGCGGATTAAAAAATTGTCTGAAAGCATCGGTCAGATGGCCACCTTCTCCACCGTTCCTTCTTTGACTGACCGAAGCCTCAGCAACACGTATTCCAGAAACAGGAGTTTGTAACCTCCCAGTCTCTGGGAACGCATTGCACAGACCTTTCTGCAAGGCCTCCCGAAGATGTTTCATCCTCTGCTCCCTCTGCGATGGCAAGATAAGGTCTGCAACCTTACCCTTGTAACGTGGATTAAGGAGGGTTGCCAGCCAGTATTGGTCCTTCTCCTTGATACCACGAATGCGAGGATCCTTCCGCAGGCTTTGCAGGATCAGGGAGGCCATGCGGAGGCATTCGGTCCGGAGTCCTCTGGGTCACTAAGGATGACATGGTCCGCAGCCACCTCCTCCCAGCCACGTACAAGTCCATGTGTTTCTTGGGACTGATCCCTTAAAGACTGCTGCTGATGCTGAGTGCCAGGCTCCACCTCCATACTGACACAATCCTCCTCCTCTTCCTGTGTGATCAGCGGGCACGCAGGAACACTGTCTGGATAAAGGGGGCCTTGAGAGCTAAGGAAGTCCTCCTCTTCCTGCCTCTGTTCTGCCTCAAGTGCCCTGTCCATTATTCCATGCAGCGTGTGCTCCAACAGGTGGACAAGGGGGACAGTGTCACTGATGCATGCACTGTCACTGCTCACCATCCTCGTGGCCTCCTCAAATGGTGACAGGACAGTGCATGCATCCCTGATCATGGCCCACGGGCGTGGGGAAAAAAAACAAGCTCCCCTGACCCTGTCCTGGTGCCATAGTCGCACAGGTACTCATTGATGGCCCTCTGCTGCGTGTGCAGCCGCTGCAGCATGGCCAACGTTGAGTTCCACCTAGTGGGCATGTCACAGATTAGGCGGTTCTTGGGCAAGTTAAACTTCTTTTAGAGGTCAACCAGCCGAGCACTGGCATTATATGCCCATTATATGCGGAAATGCACACAGACTTTCCTGGCCTGCCTCAGGACATCCTGTAAGCCTGGGTACCTGCCCAAGAACCGCTGTACCACCAAGTTAAGGACATGAGCCAAACAGGGCACATGGGTCATTTGTCCCTGTCGGAGGGCAGAGAGGAGGTTGGTGCCATTGTCGCAAACCACCATTCCTGCCTTAAGTTGGCATGGCATCAACCACCTCTGAACCTGCCCCTGCAGAGCTGACAGAACCTCTGCCCCAGTGTGGCTCCTGTCCCCCAAGCACACCAGCTCAAGCACCGCATGGCATCTTTTGGCCTGCATACTTGCGTAGCCCCTTGAACGGCTTTGGAGCACCGCTGGTTCCGAGGACAAAGCACAGGAAGAGGCCATGGAGGAAGAAGAAGAGGAGGGGGTGGAGGAGAGAGGTGTGTCACAATCATTAGTAGTGGCATTTTGGAGGCATGTGTGCGGAACAACCTCCAACACTACTGCACCTTGTCCTGCATCCTTCCCAGCTGCCAGCAGAGTCACCCAATGCGCGGTGAAACTTAGGTAACGTCCCTGTCCATGCCTGCAGGACCATGAGTCAGAGGTAATATGCACCTTACCGCTGACCGCCCTGTCCAGTGAGGCCAAGACATTGCCTTCCACATGCTGGTAGAGAGCCGGAATCACCTTCCATGAGAAAAAGTGGCGTTTGGGTACCTGCCACTGAGGAACTGCACATTCCACAAACTCACGGAAGGGGACAGAGTCTACCAACTGAAAAGGCAGCAGTTGAAGTGCTAGCAATTTTGCCAAGCTAGCATTCAACCGCTGGGCATGTGGATGGCTGTGAGCGAACTTCTTTAGGCGGTGCAGCAGCTGGGGCAGGGAAATTTGCCTGGTACAATCTGACGTCGGTGTACCGAAAGCAGATTGCCCACAAGTACTTGGCTGTGACACACCTAATTCTACACCTTCATTCCTCTCAGTGCAGGTCTCAGAGAGGACTGAAGGTATAGTGGGGTTGGAGATCTCAGCTGATGAGGAGCAAGGAGAGGTCCTCCTTGTTCTTTGGTGTGGGTCTTTTAAATACGCTTGCCAACGAACTGCATGGCAGGTCAACATATGTCTGGTCAAGCATGTGGTGCTCAAGCGGGAGATGTTTTGGCCACGCGAGATACGCTTGAGACATATGTTGCAAATAGCAGTGGTGCGATCTGATGCACTCATCTTAAAAAAGGCCCACACCAAAGAACTTTTTGAATAATGCGCAGAGACTGCAGCGCCCTGCACATGCGGAGCTTTGGGGTGTGATGCAGTCAGTGTGCTGCCCTTAGGCTGGCCCCTGGAGGGCATCCTGCCTCGTCGGTGATGTGCCGCCTCCTCCTCCTCCTCCTCTTTCCTATCAGGCACCCACGTTGAGTCAGTGACCTCATCATCCCCTTCCTCCTCATAACTGAAGCAATCCTGGCAGTATGCTGCAGCAGGGGGAGCATGACTGCCAGATTGCTGTCCTTCTTGGGCACCCCCTCTGTCCGTGTTCACGTTACTGCCTTCATCTAGCTCAGTATCATCATCAGAGCCTTCCAAACGCTGGGCATCCTCCTGGAGCATGTACCCAACACTGTGGTCAAACAGTTTGAGGGACTCCTCAGGAGGACATGTTGGGGCTAGGGAAGGAGTCACTGATGACATTGAGCCAAGGGAAGAGGCCGCTGCTTTGCCAGACAAAGTACCCTGAGCATGGGTGAGAGAGGATGAGGAGGATGAGGAGGATAAGACGGCTTGGTCATCCACTCGACCAAGTCTTCCGCATGTTGCGGCTCAACATGGCCAGCTGCCGAAAAAAAGGCCAATCGTGTCCCATGGCCATGTGCTGATGAGGATGCACCGTCTCCACGACCAGCACTGTTGCATTTAGACACAGAGCCTGCTTGCCCTCTTTTATTGGCTTGTGACTGTCTGCCTCTCCTTGTTGGCCTTCCAGACATACTAATGGCCTGTAGCTGCACTAAGCTGGGATATATATATATATATATATATATATATATATATATATATATATATATATATATACTGATACTGCAGCTAGCAAAATCAACTGCCTGCCTGTAGTATGAGAACCCCATCAACCTTCTACAGGTAGCTTTAGCTGAACACTGTGCAGAGCTCGCCAAAAAATAACTTGTAGCTTATTTAGCTGCCTGCGGTAGTGATAGGATCAGGAAAACACCACCAACCTTCTACAGGTAGCTTTAGCTGAACACTGTGCAGAGCTTGCAAAAAAATAACTTGTAGGTTTAGCTGAACACTGTGAGGAGGACGCACTACACTAACTTGTAGCTTTAGCTGAACACTGTGCAGAGGTCGCACTACACTAACTTGTAGACCCAGCCACGTTTCATCTTCAGTGCCCTTGCTGATGGGAGGAGGTTTGCACTCAAAATCTCACGATACATGGCCCCATTCATTTTTTTTGTACACAGATCAGTCGCCCTGTTCCCTTTGCATAGAAACAGCCCCAAAACATGATGTTGTCACTCCCATGCTTCACAGTAGGTATGGTGTTCTTTGGTTGCAACTCAGCATTCTCTCTCCTCCAAACACGATGAGTTGTGTTTCTACCAAATAGTTCTACTTTGGTTTCATCTGACCATATGACATTCTCCCAGTCCTCTTCTGGATCATCCAAATGCTCTCTAGCAAATCTCAGACGGGACATGTACTGGCTTAAGCAGGGGGACACATCTGGCACTGCAGGATCTGAGTCCCTGGCGGCATAGTGTGTTACTGATGGTAGCCTTTGTTACGTTGCTTCCAGCTCTCTTCAGGTCATTCACTAGGTCCCTCCGTGTGGTTCTGGGATTTTTGCTCACCGTTCTTGTGATCAATTTGACCCCACGGGGTGAGATCTTGCGTGGAGCCCCAGATTGATGGAGATTATCAGTGGTTTTGTATGTCTTCCATTTTCTAATTATTGCTCCCACTGTTGATTTCTTCACACCAAGCTGCTTGCCTATTGCAGATTCAGTCTTCCCAGCCTGGTGCAGGTCAACAATTTTGTTTCCGGTGTCTTTCAACAGCTCTTTGGTCTTCACCATAGTGGAGTTTGGAGTGTGACTGTTTGAGGTTGTGGACAGGTGTCTTTTATACTGATAGCAAGTTCAAACAGGTGCCATTAATACAGGTAATGAGTGGAGAACAAAGGAGCCTCTTAACCACTTCACTACCCGGCCATAGTAAAATGACATCCACAGATGGGATCTCCCATCCTGGATGGACGTCATATGACGGCCTGGGCTTCCCGGCTGTTTAGGGGGCGCGCGCGTGCGCCCGCCGTGTTGCTCTGGACCCGGTGCCCGGCGGCCGCGATGTTAACCGGGCCGGACCGTGGATCTGTGTGTGTAAACACACAGATTCACGTCCTGTCAGTTGAGAGGAGACCGATCTGTGTTCCCAGTACAGAGGAACACCGATCGGTCTCCTCCCCTTGTGCGTCCCCACCCCCTACAGTTATAATCACTCCCCTAGGAAACATTTAACCCCTCGTCTCCCCCTAGTGGTTAACCCCTTCGCTGCCTGTCACATTATACAGTAATCAATGCAATTTTATAGCATTGATCGCTGTATAAATGTGAATGGTCCCAAAAATGTGTCAAAAGTGTCCGATGTGTCCGCCATAATGTCGCAGTCACGAAAAAAAAATTGGGATCTCCGCTATTACTAGTAAAAAAAATAAATAAATATTTTTTTTTTAAAAATGCCATAAATCTATCCCGTATTTTGTATACGCTATAACTTTTGCGCAAACCAATCAATACACGCTTATTGCGATTTTTTTACCAAAAATATGTAGAAGAATACGTATCGGCTGAAACTGAGGAAAACATTTTTTTTTTTTTTTTAAATTGGGATATTTATTATAGCAAAAAGTAAAACATATTGTGTTTTTTTCAAAATTGTCGCTCTTCTTTTGTTTATAGCGCAAAAAATAAAAACCGCAGAGGTGATCAAATACCACCAAAAGAAAGCTCTATTTGTGGAAAAAAAGGACGTCAATTTTGTTTGGGTACAACGTCGCACGACCGCACAATTGTCGTTTAAAATGCAACAGCGCTAAAAACTCAAAATTGGTCTGGGAAGGAAGGGGGTGAAAATGCCTTGTATTGAACTGGTAAAAGAAGATACAGGTCTGTGAGAGCCAGAAATCTTGCTTGTTTGTTGGTGACCAAATACTTATTTTCCACCATAATTTGCAAATAAATTATTTCAAAAGTCAGACAATGTGATTGTCTGGATTTGTTTCCACATTTTGTCTCTCATAGTTGAGGTATACCTATGATGACAATTACAGGCCTCTCTCATCTTTTTAAGTGAGAGAACTTGCACAATTGGTGGCTGACTAAATACTTTTTTGCCCCACTGTATATATATATATATATATATATATATATATATATATATATATGTTCATAAATATTGGGACATTGACACAATTCTAAAATTCTAATCTTTTTGGCTCTATACACTACCACAATGGATTTGAAATGAAACAAACTAGATGTGCTTTAACTGCAGACTTTCAGCTTTAATTTGAGGGTATTTACATCCAAATCAGGTGAATGGTATAGGAATTACAACAGTTTGTATATGTGCCTTCCACTTTTTAAGGGCACTGATGATAAAAGTACATCTGAGAGAGATGGATTTCTTCCCCCTCCCTCTATTTATACACCTAAATCTCGTACATTCCCTATCTTGCAAATCCAAACATTTTGGCCTTAACCTAACAAATGTGCAATGAAATCATGCACACAGATTGGAAACAAATGCTTAGTGCTTAACTCTCTTCAATATGAGTCTATAGTAATAGATATTCTAAACAATAATACATGGTACAGACCCATATCTGCCAGCAGAGTAGCATCTATAAAAACTGAATTTGGAGTCATTATTAACAGGGCCTTTCATTGTGGTATCATAGATTAAAAAAAAAACTAACTGAAAAAGCAAGTCAATTAGTTGACAAATATTTACATCCACATTTTATGTCATTGGCCCCTTATATTGGATACAATTGATCTCTTAAAAACCTTGGATGGTATGCATGTCCCAAGTGGAGCCCTCTTAGTAGCTGTAGACGTAAAGGCATTTTATAACTCCATCCCTCATGATCTTGGAGTACAAGTAGTAGAACAATTTTTTGTCTGAGAGAAGCCAATCAGCTAGTGAGTACAACTGATTTTTAATTGAACTATTGCATTTCATTTTGTCACGAAACATATTTATGTTTCGGTTCTCCGACTACTTCCAGGTGCAGAGTGTTGCTATGAGCTCCCTCATATGCAAACCTGTACCTGGGGGAGTGGGAGCACTACCTTTATTCTGGGATGATTTACAAAATGATCCTGTGAATGTCATCACTTGGCATCGCTTTATCGATGACATCTTTTTCATCGAGGGAGGAACCCAACAGAAACTAGAGGCTTTTTTATCCAAAATGATATATAACCCATATAACCTGAAATTTACCATCAACTCAGATCCGAGATCAATTACATTTTAGATATCACAATGAATGTTGATGATGATGGGAGCACTGGCTCCTTACTCTATAGGAAGCCTTCTGAGGGGAAAACATTCCTCCACGTGACTAGTTCACACCAGAAACCATTAGTCTCCCAGCATCCCTTACAGTCAATATTTGAGGATACGATGAAGCTGTACCAATACTTCTGACGTTGAGGAAAAAGCCAAAGCATTGCAAATGCAGTTGTTACAAGAGGTTATAGTAGACTCTAATACCAGAATTATTACAGATTTCTCTGGTCAGTATCAAAGAGTATGTAAGATCCTAAACAAATACTAATACTTAACAGCAGATGGAATCGTTTGCAAACACATTGGCAAAAACCCTGAGATAACATACAAAAGATCTAAATCACTCAAAGATTGCCTAATACAAAGTAATTTTTTGTACAAAAGGAAGGGAATAGCTAGAACCCCCCTGGATAGGCACTGCTCCCTGTGACAAATGTCCTTTTTGAATTTTTGTACCACATACAAATATTATCAACTTACCAAAAAGCAGGCAATACATACCCAAATTTTTCCCAACTGTCAGACAATTGGCATAGTATACCTTATGCAATGTACCTGCGGAGCATTTTATGTGGGGAAAACTAAGCGTGCCTTCTTTCAGTGTAGAAAAGACCATGTGCGTTTAACCTTTAAAAAACACCCTAAAACACTCATTAGTCACCATTTGGGTTTGTACCATAACTATGATGCATCCAATATCCATTTTTGTGCATTGGAATATGCACCTATTCATGAAAGGGGTGGAGACATGGATCATCTCCTGTTACAATGTGAAACTAAATGGATTTTTACCCTCCAACTACTAAATTTTCCTGACTCAATGAATCCATGAGTTTCAAACTCTTGCTATAGGATCCATATGTAAGTACTAGTTATTTACATCACACATCTCTCATGCTTCAAATTTCTCTCCACCATGTGTATTTACTTTTTTATTCATTTAATTCTGTAATAACGTTTTAAAGAAAATTACTGATATGCAAGATTGATGTGAGGCATCTAATATATGTGGAGGCATGTGTATGCAGATGCATATGTCTTAATCCACTGATCTGACCTTCTGATACAATGATTGTTTCCTTCCCTTTTGAGGTTTCTTGAATTAATTATATTCCTTTCCTTGATTCAAATCATTCTCAATTTCTTCTTATCCGTTCAGCAATAGATTTTTAGTTTAGAGATCATTGGCGACTAGAGATGGGGCTTCTTGGTTTGGCTGTATGGATGCCCATGGCGCCTGGTGTGTTTGGGCCTCCGGATTCCCCTTGGGGGATCTGTTTTTGGGTTCCCCTTTTTGAGGTACCTGGTGGGCCCTTCCATCGCCCGGTGCCCTACCTATGCCATTATCTGCCCCAACTTAACATTTAACCCCTCTATCCAATCCACTTGGATAGATGGAATCCCCATATATTTCTTTGTTTGCTCATTATTATTTTCATTTGTTATCAGTTTTTCCTACATAGTTCTCAATATTTTTACATTTTCTATCTATCTATTTCATATTTTAGATCTTTTACTTTTTTTTATAATTACTTATTATTTTTCAATTATAATTTTTAGTATTGCTGCATTTATATATATATTTTTTGGAGTCATGATGACTATGTTGTGATGATTATTATTGATTCGCTTGTATAATTTGTGATTGACCCCCATTGAAAACATCACCTATGACGAAACGTTTTGGAGGGCACGCACTGACGTCACCGCGCTGTTTGTGAGGAGGACGGGCTCCTGTGTTGCCAGCAGACACTTGTTTTTAATGCAAAGTTTTATTCACTTATGTAAGTGTAATACTTTTTGTACTTTATTAAACCTGGTAGACTGTATTACGCTATGGTCAGTTTCTCTTTTATGAAAAGAAAGAAAAAAAGAGCGCACCAGCCTAGTGCATTATCCTTGACAGATTTATTAATTAAAAGCAAGATAAAATCTACTCACAAAGGTTGAAGAAAGAATCGCATTGTATATGGCACAGAGGCGATTAGTACAGTGGTAGCAGTTTTCCAGGTCCCAGGAAGGAGGCGTACAGACTACTGCTGGCTAACGCGTTTCGAAGGTTATCCTTCTTCATCAGAGCCTCTGTGAGTAGATTTTATCTTGCTTTTAATTAATAAATCTGTCAAGGATAATGCACTAGGCTGGTGCGCTCTTTTTTTCTTTCTTTTCATTTAATATTAGGATAATCCCATCCTTAAGAGCAGCAAGGCCGAAATCCACAGTCCTTCCTGAACCCTTGGGATCTTTTAGCTAATACACCTGTGCGCAAGAGTATTTTTGCATCTTTATTATTCATTTTCTCTTTTCATTGAACCTACCTGGAGTACATCCTTGTTATGGCCATGATCCAGTGAGACGCTTAAGCGGTTGCTAATACCAGGTCCGTTACCAGGTGTACTCCTGTGTGTGTCCAGCAGCCATCCCTGAAGTCAAGGCCGTGGCTGGGTTACAGCCAGAGGCGTCATCAGGGGGTGGCTATTGGGGCTAAAGCCCCGAGCCTGGGGCTAATAGCCCCGAGTCTCTTGTCCCGGTCCTTGAATGCAGGGGACAGGGGCGGACTGAGCCGTGGTAGCGCTGGCTCCGGCTCCAGCTCAGTCCCCCGCCTGACTCTACTCTTGGTCACTGGTTGCTATAGCCGCCAAGCGGCTAGCAACCAGTGACATCACTGCCCACTGTGCCCACACTGCCCAGCATTCAAAGCGGAGGAGGATTGCACTTCCACCTCCTCCACGCTAGTGCTCATGGGGCCTACCATTTCTGGACTGGAGCGGCCCTCTGGTGGCGCCGTGGAGTGCAGGGATGGGTATACCTGGGCAGCTGGGAACAGCCCAGGAGGGAGAGAGAGAAGACACCGCAACCCTGAGCAGCATCCCCAGAGCCTGTACTCCACCTATCAGTCCTCTCCCAGCACACTGTGACTGGAAGAGGAAGAAGGCAGCAATTACAATTTGACCGCCGTGCGACATCGATCGGTGCTCGGGCGGGCGGCTCTCCTCCTCTCCTCTGGCTGCCTCAAACACCAGCACCACGGCTGAGCTGCTGCAGGACCTGGACACAGGTAGGTCAGTCAGTGTGTGTATGGCAGGTACCAGGTCAGTGTGGGTGAGTGTGTGTGGGTCAGTGTATGTAGGTCAGTGTGTGTGGGTCAGGTAGGTCAGTGTAGGTCAGTGTGGGTCAGGTAGGTCAGTGTGTGTGGGTCAGTGTATGTCAGGTAGGTCAGTGTAGGTCAGGTAGGTCAGTGTGGGTCAAGTAGGTCAGTGTGGGTCAGGTAGGTCAGTGTGTGTGGGTCATTGTGAGTCAGGTAGGTCAGTGTAAGTCAGGTAGATCAGTGTAGGAGTAGGTCAGTGTATGTCAGGTAGGTCAGTGTGGGTGGGTCAGTGTATGTGGGTCAGTGTGGGTCAGGTAGGTCAGTGTGAGTCAGGTAGGTCAGTGTGTGTGGGTCAGTGTATGTAGGTCAGTGTGGGTCCGGTAGGTCAGTGTGGTCAGGTAGGTAAGGGTTTGTCAGGTAGGTCAGTGTGTGTGGGTCAGTGTATGTAGGTCAGTGTGGATCAGGTAGGTCAGTGTGGGTCAGGTAGGTCAGTGTATGTCAGGTAGGTCAGGTAGGTCAGTGTGGGTGGGTGAGTGTATGTAGGTCAGTGTATGTCAGGTGGGTCGGTTAGGTCAGTGTGGGTCAGGTAGGTCAGTGTGGGTCAGGTAGGTCAGTGTGGGTCAGGTAGGTCAGTGTATGTAGGTCAGGGTGGTTCAGGTAGGTCAGTGTGGGTCAGGTAGGTCAGTGTGGGTGGGCCAGTGTGGATCAGGTAGGTCAGTGTATGTCAGGTAGGTTAGTGTAGGTCAGTGTATGTCAGGTAGGTCAGTGTATGTAGGTCAGTGTAGGTCAGTGTGGGTCAGGTAGGTCAGTGTATGTAGGTCAGTGCATGTCAGGTAGGTCAGTGTATGTCAGGTAGGTAGGTGTGTGTGTGTATGTCAGGTAGGTCGGTGTGTGTGTCAGGTAGGTCAGTATGTGTATGTCAGGTAGGTCAGTGTGTATGTCAGGTAGGTCAGCCTGTGTATGTCAGGTAGGTCAGTGTATGTCAGTTAGGTCAGTGTATGTAGGTCAGTGTGGGTCAGTGTATGTAGGTCAGTGTGGGTCAGGTGGGTCAGTGTATGTCAGGTGGGTCGGTTAGGTCAGTGTGGGTCAGGTAGGTCAGTGTGGGTCAGGTAGGTCAGTGTATGTCAGGTGGGTCAGGTAGGTCAGTGTATGTCAGGTAGGTCAGTCTGGGTCAGGTAGGTCAGTGTGGGTCAGGTAGGTCAGTGTATGTAGGTCAGTGTGGGTCAGGTAGGTCAGTGTGGGTCAGGTAGGTCAGTGTGGGTGGGTCAGTATGGGTCTGGTAGGTCAGTGTATGTCAGGTAGATCAGTGTATGTAGGTCAGTGTATGTAGGTCAGTGTGGGTTAGGTAGGTCAGTGTGGGTTAGGTAGGTCAGTGTATGTCAGGTAGGTCAGTGTGGGTCAGGTAGGTCAGTGTGTGTCAGGTAGGTCAGTGTATGTCAGGTAGGTCAGTGTATGTAGGTCAGTGTATGTCAGGTAGGTCAGTGTGTATTAGGTAGGTCAGTGTATGTCAGGTAAGTCAGTGTGGGTCAGGTAGGTCAGTGTATGTAGGTCAGGTAGGTCAGTGTGTGTGGGTCATTGTGAGTCAGGTAGGTCAGTGTAGGTCAGTGTGGGTCAGGTAGGTCAGTGTATGTAGGTCAGTGTATGTCAGGTAGGTCAGTGTGGTTCAGGTAGGTCAGTGTATGTCAGGTAGGTCAGTATGGGTGGGTCAGTGTATGTAGGTCATTGTGGGTCAGGTAGGTCAGTGTGGGTCAGGTAGGTCAGTGTGTGTGGGTCAATGTATGTAGGTCAGTGTAGGTCAGTGTGGGTCCGGTAGGTCAGTGTGGGTCAGGTAGGTCAGTGTGGGTCAGGTAGGTCAGTGTGTGTGGGTTAGTGTATGTAGGTCAGTGTGGGTCAGGTAGGTCAGTGTGGGTCAGGTAGATCAGTGTATGTCAGGTAGGTCAGTGTATGTAGGTCAGTGTATGTCAGGTAGGTCAGTGTGGGTGGGTCAGTGTATGTAGGTCAGTGTGGGTCAGGTAGGTCAGTGTATGTCAGGTGGGTCAGTTAGGTCAGTGTGGGTCAGGTAGGTCAGTGTGGGTCAGGTAGGTCAGTGTATGTCAGGTGGGTCAGTTAGGTCAGTGTGGGTCAGGTAGGTCAGTGTGGGTCAGGTAGGTCAGTGTATGTAGGTCAGTGTGGTTCAGGTAGGTCAGTGTGGGTCAGGTAGGTCAGTGTGGGTGGGTCAGTGTGGGTCAGGTAGGTCAGTGTATGTCAGGTAGGTCAGTGTAGGTCAGTGTATATCAGGTAGGTCAGTGTATGTAGGTCAGTGTAGGTCAGTGTGGGTCAGGTAGGTCAGTGTATGTGGGTCAGTGCATGTCAGGTAGGTCAGTGTATGTCACGTAGGTAGGTCAGTGTGTGTATGTCAGGTAGGTCAGTGTGTGTGTCAGGTAGGTCAGTGTGTGTATGTCAGGTAGGTCAGTGTGTATGTCAGGTAGGTCAGTGTGTGTATGTCAGGTAGATCAGTGTATGTCAGGTAGGTCAGTGTATGTAGGTCAGTGTGGGTCAGTGTATGTAGGTTAGTGTGGGTCAGGTAGGTCAGTGTATGTCAGGTGGGTTGGTTATGTCAGTGTGGGTCAGTTAGGTCAGTGTGGGTCAGGTAAGTCAGTGTATGTCAGGTGGGTCAGGTAGGTCAGTGTATGTCAGGTAGGTCAGTGTGGGTCAGGTAGGTCAGTGTGGGTCAGGTAGCTCAGTGTGTGTGGGTCAGTGTATGTAGGTCAGTGAGGGTCAGGTAGGTCAGTGTGGGTCAGGTAGGTCAGTGTATGTCAGGTAGGTCAGTGTATGTAGGTCAGTGTATGTCAGGTAGGTCAGTGTGGGTGGGTCAGTGTATGTAGGTCAGTGTGGGTCAGGTAGGTCAGTGTATGTCAGGTGGGTCGGTTAGGTCAGTGTGGGTCAGGTAGGTCAGTGTGGGTCAGGTAGGTCAGTGTATGTCAGGTGGGTCAGGTAGGTCAGTGTGGGTCAGGTAGGTCAGTGTGGGTCAGGTAGGTCAGTGTATGTAGGTCAGTGTGGTTCAGGTAGGTCAGTGCGGGTCAGGTAGGTCAGTGTGGGTGGGTCAGTGTGGGTCAGGTAGGTCAGTGTATGTCAGGTAGGTCAGTGTAGGTCAGTGTATATCAGGTAGGTCAGTGTATGTAGGTCAGTGTAGGTCAGTGTGGGTAAGGTAGGTCAGTGTATGTGGGTCAGTGCATGTCAGGTAGGTCAGTGTATGTCACGTAGGTAGGTCAGTGTGTGTATGTCAGGTAGGTCAGTGTGTGTGTCAGGTAGGTCAGTGTGTGTATGTCAGGTAGGTCAGTGTGTATGTCAGGTAGGTCAGTGTGTGTATGTCAGGTAGATCAGTGTATGTTAGGTAGGTCAGTGTATGTAGGTCAGTGTGGGTCAGTGTATGTAGGTCAGTGTGGGTCAGGTAGGTCAGTGTATGTCAGGTGGGTTGGTTAGGTCAGTGTGGGTCAGTTAGGTCAGTGTGGGTCAGGTAAGTCAGTGTATGTCAGGTGGGTCAGGTAGGTCAGTGTATGTCAGGTAGGTCAGTGTGGGTCAGGTAGGTCAGTGTGGGTCAGGTAGCTCAGTGTGTGTGGGTCAGTGTATGTAGGTCAGTGAGGGTCAGGTAGGTCAGTGTGGGTCAGGTAGGTCAGTGTGGGTGGGTCAGTGTGGGTCAGGTAGGTCAGTGTATGTCAGGTAGATCAGTGTATGTAGGTCAGTGTAGGTCAGTGTATGTAGGTCAGTGTGGGTCAGGTAGGTCAGTGTATGTCAGGTAGGTCAGTGTGGGTCAGGTAGGTCAGTGTGTGTCAGGTAGGTCAGTGTGTGTCAGGTAGGTCAGTGTATGTAGGTCAGTGTATGTTAGGTAGGTCAGTGTATGTAGGTCAGTGTATCTCAGGTAGGGTCAGGTAGGTCGGTGTGTGTCAGGTAGGTCAGTGTATGTCAGGTAGGTCAGTGTATGTAGGTCAGTGTATGTCAGGTAGGTCAGTGTATGTAGGTCAGTGTATGTCAGGTAGGTCAGTGTGTATCAGGTAGGTCAGTGTGTATCAGGTAGGTCAGTGTATGTCAGGTAGGTCAGTGTGGGTCAGGTAGGTCAGTGTAGGTCAGTGTATGTAGGTCAGTGTGGGCCAGGTAGGTCAGTGTATGTAGGTCAGTGTATGTCTGGTAGGTCAGTGTGTAGCAGGTAGGTCGGTGTATGTCAGGTAGGTCAGTGTGGGTCAGGTAGGTCAGTGTGTGTCAGGTAGGTCAGTGTATGTCAGGTAGGTCAGTGTATGTAGGTCAGTGTATGTCAGGTAGGTCAGTGTATGTAGGTCAGTGTATGTCAGGTAGGTCAGTGTGTATCAGGTAGGTCAGTGTGTATCAGGTAGGTCAGTGTATGTCAGGTAGGTCAGTGTGGGTCAGGTAGGTCAGTGTGGGTCAGGTAGGTCAGTGTGTGTCAGGTAGGTCAGTGTGTGTCAGGTAGGTCAGTGTATGTAGGTCAGTGTATGTTAGGTAGGTCAGTGTATGTAGGTCAGTGTATCTCAGGTAGGGTCAGGTAGGTCGGTGTGTGTCAGGTAGGTCAGTGTATGTCAGGTAGGTCAGTGTATGTAGGTCAGTGTATGTCAGGTAGGTCAGTGTATGTAGGTCAGTGTATGTCAGGTAGGTCAGTGTGTATCAGGTAGGTCAGTGTGTATCAGGTAGGTCAGTGTATGTCAGGTAGGTCAGTGTGGGTCAGGTAGGTCAGTGTAGGTCAGTGTATGTAGGTCAGTGTGGGCCAGGTAGGTCAGTGTATGTAGGTCAGTGTATGTCTGGTAGGTCAGTGTGTAGCAGGTAGGTCGGTGTATGTCAGGTAGGTCAGTGTGGGTCAGGTAGGTCAGTGTGTGTCAGGTAGGTCAGTGTATGTCAGGTAGGTCAGTGTATGTAGGTCAGTGTATGTCAGGTAGGTCAGTGTATGTAGGTCAGTGTATGTCAGGTAGGTCAGTGTGTATCAGGTAGGTCAGTGTGTATCAGGTAGGTCAGTGTATGTCAGGTAGGTCAGTGTGGGTCAGGTAGGTCAGTGTATGTGGGTCAGTGTAGGTCAGTGTATGTAGGTCAGTGTGGGTCAGGTAGGTCAGTGTATGTAGGTCAGTGTATGTCTGGTAGGTCAGTGTGTATCAGGTAGGTCGGTGTATGTCAGGTAGGTCAGTGTGGGTCAGGTAGGTCAGTGTGGGTCAGGTAGGTCAGTGTATGTAGGTCAGTGCATGTCAGGTAGGTCAGTGTATGTCAGGTAGGTAGGTCAGTGTGTGTATGTCAGGTAGGTCAGTGTGTGTGTCAGGTAGGTCAGTGTGTGTGTGTCAGGTAGGTCAGTGTATGTCAGGTAGGTCAGTGTATGTAGGTCAGTGTATGTCAGGTAGGTCAGTGTATGTCGGGTAGGTCAGTGTATGTCAGGTAGGTCAGTGTGTGTCAGGTAGGTAGGTCAGTTTAGTGGTCAGCATTGATGGGCACTGGTAAGCCAGGCAGCAACCAGCAAGTCAGCCTACCCCCGCCACACAACCAGAGCACCCCTCCGCCCAACTAAAAAAACCCAGCGCCACTAGAGACCCCCCCGTGCCGGCCTTGGACTTCGGGCTGAAGCCCCTGGTCTTTTTGCCACCTAGCAACGCCCCTGGTTACAGCCGATCGCTTTATATTGCCTACTATCTGGTAAGCAGGCAATTTATATGGTGTCGGGCACTTTCTTCATTATGTGTGAACTCACTGTGGTGCATATCGAGAATTGAAGTTATGGACTGTGTTAAATCATGTTATCTATAGACTAATCTCAATTTATAGGCGCAGCCTCTTCCATTCTACCTATAATTTGTGATTTTAATTATCTTGGTCCATTCTATCTCTGTGTTTGGTTGAGGTTGGAGGCGGATCTGGTTGTTGGGCATTTTCCAGAGGGTTGTGGGAAGTGTTCGAGCCCTTCATGGGCTCGTTCACACTCAGTCCCCACACATCCACAGGAGCCTGCTCAGAGGCTGTGCTGCATTGTGCTGGTGGACACGCTGAGCGTGGCAGGAGGGGTATCTCAGGGGCCATCCCCACCAGCTTGACTGATCGGTGGGGAGGCTGGTAGAAGCACCGACGAGGTGGTTTGGCTGTTGTTCAAGGTGAGATCTAGCAATGGACAGGTGATTACACTGGGGCAGTTTACATATACTCTCCTTTTAAACTTGGGCAATGTGTTTGTCTTTCTCTGTTTTCCCCTATCAGAGCTGTGAAGGTCTTATCCTTTCTCAAATGGCCCCTTGGAGTGTGCAAGTGTTTGAAGGCCCCTTTTTGAGACTGACTACGATTTGTTTAGTTACCTGTCTGCCCTTATGTATATGCCAATTTTCTTAAATTGTCCCACAGCTGTTTATACACCCAGCATTGATTATGCCTTTTAAATTGCATTGTTATTACTAGTGTCAATCGCTGTCCCCTCTGTGTTGGGCTAGCTTGGGACTGTTTTGCCTTGTTGTCATTTTGTTTCTGTTTGGGTTTGCTATAATTTATGACATAGTTACAAGGTATATATTTTGTAGCAGACAAGGATCTGACCTGCCCCTCCTGCAGCTAGCACATAAGTGCTCCATTTTTCAGTCAATCAATGTATCTCTCTCTCTATGCCTGCTGAGCTTTTATATGTAGATTCCTGGACCTCATTTTCAACAACAAAAGTATTTGATTGGATGAATACATACCTAAATAGTAGTTAATGGTAAGATGTCTCCCATCAATTTTATTTTCTATACTTATGCATTGTTACAATGTATGAATTTACAATGAATATTTATGTATGTTTCTGAATGTCAAAACAACAGGGAGGGGAGGGAATTTATGATCCAAGAGACTCAAATTGATTCAATATGAAAAGTAATAACAGATGAGGGAAGTGCCCTAACTACATCTGTATGTGGATAAAGCTAATTGCATGACACCCGGGGAATCTAATTGAGATAGTGGGGTGTGTTCCTCTGAATTAAAGGCATATCACAAAAAAGGGACCCAGGGGAAAGGAACGGGACAGGTGCCAGTTCCACCCAGGGAAAAAGAATTCATCAACAAGGAACCAGCAGATTAGCAAAAATATGAAAAATTTAATATTGAGTTGAATGATTCCACATATACACCAAACACAAAATCAAAAATTATGACAATAAGTGAACCAAGACCTGACACTAAGAAAATAAAATAGACAACGTTGTCTAGGAACAAAACAACACACAGATGGCCACCACTAAACACACACAACAAAAACGCCCAGCTGGATTAATGAATGAAAAGATATACAGCAAAACATGAAACGTCTCATAAGTATCTCAAAATAGAAAATGAAAAATGGAAGATAAAAAAAAAAAAAAAAGGTAATAAAAATAAATTTTATTTTTATTACCTTTTTTTTTTTTTATCTTCCATTTTTCATTTTCTATTTTTCATCTATTACTTATTATTATTTTTTCATCATTCATTAATTATTCCTTATATTTTTTTCATATTTTAGTTTATTTTTTCTATTTTTAACTTTTATTATTCATTATTTAATTTTCACTTTCTATATTATATTTTATTTTTTATTTTCTATTTAGTCTCAGTTTCAGTTTTTCCCCTCTACTTCACTCCCCTTCTTTTCTCCCTCCCTTCCTTGTTTAAGTAGTTCATGCTCTGTATAGAGGTGGTGCGCCTACGGACCGGCCCGTTCCATTTATTTGCATAATCTTTGTTGTCTTCCTGTCTGAATGGCAGTCCATTTGTTGTACCGTTGCCAGGCCAACAGATAGCCATTGTATCCACGTATGTAAGTGGGAGGGCTATATAAGATGTCCGCTCTGGCAACGGCGCATGCTCTGAAGAAATCCCTGTGACGGATGAAACGCGTCAGCATGACGCCATCACGCTCCACCTAGCGTCACACACAGACCCACCCATCAGCCCTGGGTATTCCATCCGCCCTCGTGTGAAGCCTCACAGCATTGAACCAGGAAGTGGACGCTGACCTACGCCGCACTCAGACGGCAAGCCCTAACACGCCTCCGCTCCTCATCACCGCTGCTGGCAAACCGAGCACACGGATCTACGAAGCCTCATCCAGCTGACCCGACCTGGATGCAGCCGCTCCGTACCACCTTAGATGATCCAAGTGGGATTGGAATGATCCACTAACCTGCTCAACTTCGGTATCCCGGGATTGGTGAGACTGTATCTGTTCATATTCTAATCGTGACTGATGTCACCATAGTTACACAAATGTCTCCCACCCACTGTCAATTTCATTCACAGTGATTATTACCGATGCAGGCACACCTACATCTTGATCTATGTACCATTCCCACATAGCTGCTCATCTACTTCACCAGTCATTGTATGACACTCAGCTGTCAGTGTCTCAATCAGCTATGTCCATGCAATACATCTCAAGGCTCACCTAAGGCCTGGCATTGGCATCCTACAAGGCGGACTTCCCCCCAACCATACGGCTGCACACACCAATCTCCCAGCCTTGATTCACAACCTTTTGAGATACTTATGAGACGTTTCATGTTTTGCTGTATATCTTTTCATTCATTAATCCAGCTGGGCGTTTTTGTTGTGTGTGTTTAGTGGTGGCCATCTGTGTGTTGTTTTGTTCCTAGACAACGTTGTCTATTTTATTTTCTTAGTGTCAGGTCTTGGTTCACTTATTGTCATAATTTTTGATTTTGTGTTTGGTGTATATGTGGAATCATTCAACTCAATATTAAATTTTTCATATTTTTGTTAATCTGCTGGTTCCTTGTTGATGAATTCTTTTTCCCTGGGTGGAACTGGCACCTGTCCCGTTCCTTTCCCCTGGGTCCCTTTTTTGTGATGTTTCTGAATGTCCCATTGCCTTATTTTGCTCAGTTGAGACTTACCTGTGAAATGTATACATATTCATTGTATATAGAGATAATTACATTGCTGATTTATCTATCTATTTAGGTGTGATAATTAATATCCTATGAGGAAGCCAAAATCATTGGCGAAACATGTCAGGATTATCACCCCATAAGTGCCACCAACTATTATTCATGTTTGTTAACTTACAAAAATGATATGATCTAGCAATTTTAAATGTGTTTTTTTATGTGTATTTTCTGTTATGGTTATACTTTTTAATCATTATAATAAAACCTATAAATTTAACAGTTGTTAATATTATTGGGTTATTAGCACCTTAAAAATCCCAGCTCCCAATGTGAGCAATTTCTGTGTGTCCTGTTTTCCAATTGATGGGATGGGGTGCGTATGAGCTTTCCTCTGTTAATTCTCTTATGATCAATATGTATTTTTTGCATTGAAAGCAGAAGTTTGGCCAAAGCTTTTAAGGATCACAGTAGGAGTGCAGTGATGCAATTCAACAGGGTCAGACAACAAGCCTTTTCATTACAGGCCATGAATGACAGTGTAGTTGTTTCTTGCATGACAGGTTTACTTTAACAAAGTTGCCTTTTCTAGCATCACATCTTGCTCCCTGAACTAGCAGTCTTTTATTTCACATTTCTGCAACCAGTGAATATCTGATCTCTTATTAATGAGCTACTCTTTGCTTTATAATTGCAGGATTTGCTCTTAAGCTTTAAATCAGTCACATACTCTTCAACAGTCTCAGTGACATTTTGCATACAGATATCTTTCATAAGTTTTACTGCATCTAGGTTACACAGTACTGCACAAATTAGTTCTATACAACTACTTCATGATTGTATTTTCTGGACTCTGTAACTGTGGCAATTTGCATATATTTATGGCTGCTTCTTCAGCAGCAGATAAAAATTGGGATTTTTCTTTCATCCATAACTTTCATTACGTGTTGTTATAGCTCTCATATAGAGTTGCAATTCTTGCCAAAACACATCCATATGTCTTTCATGTTACCTGACATCTTTAATCCTAGAGGGCAGAATGATTTTAGTTTTTGTATAGTGCAACTGAAAAATCTAGATGCTTTTAGTCACAAGTTTTTGGTGAAACTACACAAAGGATTTACTACCCACTGGCAGCTTCAACTTCATTACTGTGCTGAAGGTAGACAGCTTCATGTTCTGACTATTTCAGCTTTATTTAGAGGGGTTGGTTGAGTGAAGGAGTAGAAACTGTATACTAAGAAAAAAGAATGTTCACTTAACTCAGTAAATAAGCTCACCAGAGCCACTGCGGAGATGTGTGAACCGGCTGGATCTCCTGCTATGCGAATTGGTTGGGGACTAGTGTCAGCTTGGTTCATAGAAGAAGAAAATGGTTTAGTAAGCCAGTCCACCACCTCCTCTGTTTGCTGTGGCTGGATAGCATGGGCAACATCACTAAACAGAGACAAGACAAATGTGTCCTGCCTGAGGACAGATCGCGTCTACCTTTGTCTGTGGACACAGATGCTGCTGGCCCCCCCATAGTGGCATAGGAACGTCTGCCTATCCTTGTTGGCCTCCCAGACATGATGGGGGGCTTATTATCCAAATTTAATAGAAACTGGGAAATGTGTGAGTGGATGCACTTTATTGAATGAAGAATGGTGTTTGGTGCACTTTAAATTAAGGACTGACAAAAAAAAGGGTGAACACCAGCATCGCAGTCAGAAAAATTGTGACTTGAAATTAAAAAAAAGTGGGCAGGCAGGGGACAAAAAAAAAAGACAAAAAAAAAAAAAACAGAAAAAAAACATGCAGCAACAACAAAAAAAAGGATATACAGCACTGTATACAGCACTAGTAAGTTATGTAATGCTGTGTTAAACACTGCACTACACTAACACACTACACTGACACTACACTATACTCACACTACACCATACTGACACACTATAATCACACTATACTAACACTACCCTAACACTACACTCAGACCCCTTTCACACTGGGGGGCTTTTCAGGCGTTTTAGCGCTAAAATAGGGCCTGTAAGGTGCCTCTCAAGCCACCCAGTGTGAAAGCCAGAGTGCTTTCACACTGGGGCGGTGCGCTTGCAGGACGGGAAAAAAAGTCCTGCAAACAGCATCTTTGGGGCAGATGCGGGAGCGATGTATACAACGCTCGTAAAAAGCCCTGCCCAGCACCGCAACATGGGTGCTATTAACCCTTTTTTTGGCCGCTAGTGGGGGTTAAAAGCACCCCACTAGCGGCCAAAAAGCACCACTATAACAGTGGTAAGGCTCCGCTAAAATTAGTGGCACTTTACCGCTAATGCCCACATCGCCTCAGTGTGAAAGGGGTCCCAGGGTCACAATAAGTGAACACACTAACTCGCTAGTAGCAAACTGAGCCCTGCTCTATTTATCTCCACTCCAACAACACACTGCAAAATCACTTCGTCCAATCAGGGCTCTGACAGTGCTCTGTGTCCTCATTGGCAAAGTCTTACACCTGACAAGTGGTCAGGTGCAAGACTTCATTCAATTAGGGCCCTAGAATGCACTGTGCAGCGTGCAGTGCATTGTGTGAAGCTCGGCAGGCGAACATCCCACTGAGCACCCTGCAAATTGGGGTGTTCGCCAAATGAGCGAACAGGCGATGTTTGGCCCGAACTGTTGCTCGGGCTAAACCGTTTGCTCAGCACTACATTAGACTGATACAGACTAGACTCTGGGATGTGCACAGAGGTCTAAGCAGCCGGCTTACTGTCATTGATTTCAACAGGCTGCCTGCACACTCCTGCAGGGAACATATTCAAACTTACAAGAGAGGTTACTGGCGCTTACAAGAGAGGTACTGACATCATATGCATCATACTTTCTGTTTTTAAGAGGCAGCAAGGAGCTTGTTTTGTGTGTTCCAGCTTCACAACTTCCAGGATCACCCTATTTCCAGCAAGAGGGGCTGGGAAGGACTGGTGAAGTACAGATATGCCTGGATGACAAACTGATTTTAGCAGGTGGGATTTTTATTTAATCTTTATTGAAATGTATCTTTAAAGTCTGCCAGTGAGTTTATAAACCCTACATTAGTGACCTGTTTTTTTTTTGCAGTCCATGTAATGTGACACACTTCAAATGTGGAAAGTTGCACTAAAATAGTTGATGGTGCCTTTAAATCTACTAACTGTTCCAATCAATAACAATGTCCTAATGATCTAATTTATGTGGTAAAGCAAGGGGAATTTATCCAGGTAAGGAAATACTATATTAAGCCATTATTGCAGATTATAAAAAATGTATTCATAGATCAGAATACACTTCTGAATTTAACTGCGCTTATAAAAAATGGGCATTATTGTTTCACTGCTTCAAACATAGCTCTAGTTTGGCTTTACTAAATTAGTGTTTATAATTCTGTATAAATCATGCGTGTATGAATACAATATATTGCTTACCTTATAAGGTAAGCAATAGTTTTCTCAGTTTCCCTGGCTGTCTTTTTTTTTATTGGAACCCTCTCTTTCTCTTCTGAATCAACCCTCACTCCACGATTTAGAAACACGTTGCACTTTCTCTGTGCTACAGAAACTTCCTTGTGCCTTTGTGTGTCTTTCTGTGCAATGGAAATGGCAGCTGTCAACTCCATCTCTATTCGGTTCTAGTGAGGGAACAGTTGCCATAGTGACCACAATGTTAGAGAACTATAAACCATCTTGGCCTAAACTTCTTAGTCAAAAATGTAGTAGCTGTCTTCTAGTGTTCAAAGTCATGTTTTATCTGAAATGTTGCTAATTTTTGAAAGTATCTTTTTTCTGTTAGTGCCACACATTTGTTTGCTTTTCTTTATTTGAATAAGGTTGAGGGATTCAAGTTGATTTTCTTTTTTGATTCAGGTCACCATTGATTTCATGATTATTTTGGAATATACTTTAATCAATTTTGTTTCATGCTGTTAACCACATCCCAGCTACCCTATAGCAAAAAAAAAACAAAACAAGACTGTGAGGTGGAAGCTTTTTTTTTTATTGGAGGTGGAGATCATATGATATCTTTCCAGTATTGTTGCTCGTGAGCACCCCTGGGGGCATTCAGCACAGTGATCTGTGATGAGCTGTGTCCCTTGGACACAGCTCATCACAGAATTGGGTAAAGAGTCAATGGCAGTGGCTCTTTGCCACGTGATCACTATGTCTAATCACAGCCAATCACAGATGTAAACAAATGCAAGTAACTTGCTGTTACCGATTCTTCTTCCTCACACACAGACATTGTGTGAGAGGAAGGAAGACCTGGAGTTGTGAGTTGCTGTTCTTTTACCATGAACACACACACAGAGCCACACAAAGCCATCTGAAGGAATTCAAAATAATCTGGAGGAATTGGGCCTCACACTTAACATAGGACTTGCGTAAAAAAAAAGTTACACTCCCCCTGATCCACCCACCCTATTCATCACATGCCACTGTATTTATCTGTTATGTCCAGATCATGAAATGATTATGCTTCTTCTTCCATTTTAACAACAATACACTCTGCCCTCCCTGACATCAGCCTGGATATGATAAGCTTTACAAAATTTGCCCACATTATTTTTTCCAAGAAATTTGCCTAGTTGCACATTCCTGACAAACCCATCTATGTTGATGAGTCCCTTGTCCATGGAAATCAAATAGTACATCCTAATTAAAAGGGCCAGATATGGAGTAAGGATATACATGTTCTGTGAAAGGGCCACAGGGTATACATATGTGTTCTGTGTGTATGAAGGGAAGGATACCCAGCTCCAGCCCACTGACTGCCCAACCTATATTGGGACCAGTGGGAAAATTGTGTGGAACCTAGCATTTCCACTATTCAATAGGAGGTACCAAATTGTACACAAGCCTGCCCCTTTTCCCCAACCTTTACCTCCAGAAAACGTTGGCCTGCTGTAGAGCTCTAACCAATTGGAAGGGCTTCCCACAAAGTCTGGTGACCACAAGGCTACAAAGGGGGGTGGGAGTCAGTAGGCTTGAGGAACAAAGAAGTGTTGGCCCTGAAGTGCAGGGATAAGCGAGATGTATAGGTCCTGTTCTCCATTCACAACAACACCTCAGTGGCAGTTCTTGGAGGATACGGTTCAGTTCAAAAGCCCTGCATACATGAATATAATCAGTTTATGGGAGGTGTGGATTACAATGATCAGATGTTACAGCCCTATTTAGCAACAGGAAGGTCCCCCTGATGAAGATGGTCATTCCAATGAAACGCGCTGGGAATTAGGTGAACATAAGCGTGATCAGTCCAGTTGCCTAGGGTCACCACTGAAGGGGGCTGGCCCTTAAAAGGAATACCTTGGTGGCATTGTATTTTTTATGCTCATTCTCTTACAACTACATGTGAGTAGTATTTTTTTTTTAATAAAAGCACAGTGATACTATTCAAGAAATAGGCCCTTTGTCCTTCTTTTTATTAGAGCTACCATCTGGCTACATTCATGGAGATATAGGCTCAGGAAGGAGCCCAGCCACAGCATAGCAGTGGATGTTACCTGGAGAAACAAGGTGAAGAAAGTGAGGCTTCACTGCCCATGGTGGACAGAGACACACTATGGTGAAGATGTGATCCAGTACAGTACTCCAGAATCATCCACCGCACCCCTGTGAAATGGACACTCACCAAAAAAGCTGGCTGCCGTTACAGCAGCAAACACGTACTCAGTGTAGATCCGCCATCTGTTGTGCGGAAGGCTGTGGGGAAGGCTGTTCAGCAACTTGCACCATACATATGACAGTGGGTGCCACTGCCGACCCAGTATCGGACAGTGGCCTGACATCAGCACTAGTGTCTCCTCCCCGACTCGTTTTGTCCAATAGGACATTATCAAGGGGGCCAGAGACTTCATCTGGCTCCCGGTGAGCTTTATCTACTACAGCTACATCTGGATGGTGCGAGATACTGAACAGCCTTCCCCACAACAGATGGGTGAGTGTCCATTTCACAGGGGTGCAGTGGATGATTCTGGAGCACTGTACTGGATAGCCTCTTCACTTTTCAAGTCACCACCAATTTTTTGTGCACATCTTTGCACTGAACTATTGTGCTTTCCCTGATAAGTTTATATTGCTGATCTTATCGTAGGACTATGCATTTAGCATTTTTTTTACTTTTAACAGTTTTTTGGACTTTATTTCAATGTGCTGTCCATTTATAACACAGTATTCACATTTCATCGCTGTTCATTTACGTTTGGCGCTACACACTTTTTCTTAAGATTATTTATATGTTTGGTATATTACTTATCTGTGTCAGCTGCTGCCCCACCACAGCGCAGAGATACAACTTTTTTATTTTTTTTATTTCAGATACTCGCTACAGATTCATCTGCACATGAATATAAGGATTTGCCTGTTTCTACTACTGTACAGAGAAAGAGGAGTCATATTCCTGGGATTATTTTGTATCCAAACCATGAGGCATTACTTCATATTTATTATAATTTTTAAATATATGCATAATAATATTTATTTGTTTTTTATTATAGCTTTTAACCGCTTTGATAGCATAGGATTGAAAGGACTTAGTTTGCACTGCAGTCCGGGATCCCGCTGTGCCTTTAAGCACAGCGTGACTTGACTGTGGTAGGAGTGGATGGACCAGTGGTGTGCTGTAGAGAGAGGCAGAGGTGGTCACAACTGTAATCCAACTCATTACTGCAGGAAGAAAACGGTCCCCACCCACCCTCCCCTTTTCTTCGATTTGTTTTGGTTCATTTGTCTTTGTGTACATGCATTTGTAGGTGTGGATGTATTTACTTAAATACATTTTATTTTGATGCTCAAAAAACAAAACAAAAAAACCCACAAAGAAAAATAAGAACAAACAAAAAAAAATGCCTTTCCATGTGTCTTTTGATTTTTATATTTGTTTGCATGCTCTTTGTTCTTACCCTGTATGTGTTTGCGTTTCCAATTTTTCTCCTGTAGTAGATAATAATGTCATAGCAAGCGGTGTCCCTTGGCTGACTGAGATGGCAGTAAAAAGGCTTGCCTAGTGGAGCAGCTTGGCTTTTATGGATGGGGGCTAGAATCGGCACAAAAACTGGTAGCCTTATCAGTCCCACTAACAGCAATGGAATAAAAATGGCTGTCTTCTTAGATTTGTCAGTTATGTTTTAACATTTATGGCACGTTTGTGGAATGGCTGAAGCCGTGGTAAGCTCCTGAACCACAAAAGTGGCTGGGTGCAGTATTTGTATTCAGGCATAAATAAGTTTTGTGGATTTTGGTAGGATCAAGTGATTTTGGCTTGTAAATCTCAGATCAGCCAAAATAGGTATTGCTTTGGTATTTGTATGGTTTGGACATGAATGTCTATGGTAGTAGTAGTCCTCTGCGCTACTATTTACTGAAAAAGTGAAATAAATATAAGTAAATAAACAATGGTGACTTAAGGGGAATTGCTGCAATACCTGATGTGTTCACAACTACACATGTATAAAGTAAAATTTATAAATGGTCTTGCGCTATTCCTTCATGAATAATATTCAGTGAATGAAACATATAATGTAAACGTGTCCAATAATATATAGTGAAAATATTGAAACAATCCAAAAAACAAGTGTTTGCTAAAACCATGATTGCTATCCAAACATATAATGTCCAATAGGCTGATGAGAATCAAGTGCTCAGTTTCTAACTTGATGATCAGTCCTTTCATAAAATACTCCCACAAATTCTATGTACTTCCACCAACACCTCAGTGCTCACAGAATTCTCACCTCATAACCACATATCAAGAGCCATTGATCAAATTCCAGTATGGGGCTAGTGATCCTTCCTCCCAGGACCTCCTCTGTATCTCCTCTGTCTACAGTCAAAGATCCAGGCTCCTAGGGCTCCAGTTCCATATGTGGGGGGTGAAATAGACAATATGCCTCCAATATTGTAAAACTTTTAAAATAAATCCATTTATTTAAAAGACAATAACATGTAACATGCTTACATCAAAGCAAAATAATGAGTTCATGGAATTGTAAAAACAACTGTATTTTCCGGCCATGCCCTATGGGTAACGTCACGTCATGTGACTTCCTCAGGAAAAAACAGATTGGTTGTTTAACCACTTCAGCCCTGGAAGGATTTGCCTCCTTCCTGACCAGAGCACTTTTTACAATTTGGCACTGCGTCGCTTTAACTGCTAATTGCGCAGTCATGCAATGCTGTACCCAAATTAAATTTGCTTCCTTTTTTTTCCCCCCACAAATAGAGCTTTCTTTTGATGGTATTTGATCACCTCTGCAGTTTTTATTTTTTGCGCTATAAACGGAAAAAGACTGAAAATTTGGAAAAAAAATGATATTTTCTACTTTTTGTTATTAAAAAAATCCAATAAACTCAAGTTTAGTCATACATTTAGGCCAAAATGTATTCGGCCACATGTCTTTGGTAAAAAAAAATGTCAATAAGCGTATATTTATTGGTTTGCACAAAAGTTATAGCGTCTACAAACTAGGGGACACTTTCTGGAATTTACACAGCTTTTAGTTTATGACTGCCTATGTCATTTCTTGAGGTGCTAAAATGGCAGGGCAGTACAACCCCCCCCCCAAATTACCCCATTTTGGAAAGTAGACACCCCAAGGAAATTGCTGAGCCCATTAAATATTACATTTTTTTGTTCCAAGCAGGGGCGGACTGACAACTCATGGGGCCCCTGGGCAATAGGGGATCATGGGGCCCCCTTTGTCCCCACCCACACACAAGCCACACCCTCACAAAGCCCCACGTATATATTGCACTGCTACATTACATGCATTGGTCACAGAATTTCTCTACAGTATGTTCAAAATAAATGTTTAAAGAGTTAAGAAAATAAAGAAAAATAAACTCACATTAACCACGTACATTTACTGCGGAGCTGCATCTCCTGTGAGCAGAATCACATACAGGTACTTGATTCTGCACTTGTGGGTCTGCGTGCTGTTTGAACTGCTGCCGATGTGATTGGACACACCGAGAGCTAATCAGCGGGTCTGGCGGATCCGATGTCCGCCGGGCCCTGACGATCATTTCCAACAGAGGCAGAACGGTGGTCTGCCGATGTAAACAAGTCAGATCACCATTCTGTTAGTAGGGAAGACCGAGATCCTGGGGCTAGCGCCCATAGCAGCGAAGTAAAGAAAGTCATACGCATGTATACAATATATATATATATATATATATATATATATATATATATATATATATATATATATATATATATATATATATATATATATTCACACATATATACACACACACTGCAGAGGCTGTGGACATGGTAGAGGGGTCAGAGGCTGCGGACCTGGTACAGGGGTCAGAGGCTGTGGACATGGTACAGGGGTCGGAGGCTGCGGACATGGTACAGGGGTCAGAGGCTGGGGTCATGGTACAGGGGTTACAGGCTGCAGTCATGGTACAGGGGTCAGAGGCTGTGGTCATGGTACAGGGGTCAGAGGCTGCGGTCATGGTACAGGGGTCAGAGGCTGTGCAGGGGTTTTACCAGGCTGTGATGAGAGGTGTGCGCCACTGCTGAGACCTCACAAAGTGCCACTGCTGCCTTACATTTAAAAATGGTGCCGCACGGTGCCATTATGTCACTGCGCATGCGCCTGCATGTTTGAAAATGACCGAACGTGTACGGGCTTGCCCGTGCAGTGGTGGCGGTGCATGTGCAGATGACACTCCAGCCCCCCTCATCATACCATATGGGGTTAATGTTACTTTATGGTATGTAATGAGGAGGGGGTTTTAGTGGAGGAAGAGAGCAGTGCAGCTGGCTGGAGCATGAAAACAGGTAGGTGAAAAAGGCTCCCCCTTACTTCCCCCTCCCCCCCCCACACACACACACTGCAAGAATGGACTTTATCTTAAATTCCTGGAGACGGGCTGTATTGTGGCACCACATCCTTTGCTGTTATTGCTCAAATTCATGAATATGTTAGAAATATACTGGGACTTTTCAGGTGCTACGGAGATATTCTACATACATGCATATTAAAACGAATTATTTTGTGAAAATGCATCTATGTATGTTGTACCTGAAAAGCCCCATTATATTCTTAACATATTCAAGAATTTTACTTTCACCAGACCTGTCCTGCTGAGGTACTGTACAGGACAAGTTTAAAGCACAGATTTATACAGTGTGGAAGGCAGAACAATCGTGACTCACAGGAGAAGAATGCAGTCTGCCATCCATCCTGTTATCTTGCCTTGGGGGAGCTCCGGTGACTACTTTATGGGTAGCAATGATCGCTACTGTGTTGTCCTGCTTGCTCTGTTCTCCCCCGGGAGGGGAGAGGGAGGCTCGGGTGCTGCCTGACACACACAAGCATGGAAGAGATCGAGTTTCTCCTTTCTGGACATTCCTCTGCATGCTCGCTACCCGCTCGTCACTTGTCCATTGACCCGAGGAGTGTCTTATATGAGCAATGACAATGTCCAGGCTCCTAAGTCGACATTTTCCCCCTCCCTTGCTCACTCAGCACAGTTCAGTGTCCAATGTGCGCTAATTGTCAGCACTGACATTTCCCATCCTTCCTCCAGCTAGCTCCTCTCCTGTTTAGGACTCAGAAATTCAGCTTCTCTGGAGCCAATGAGAGACGAGGGGTGTGGATTGAAGGCGGAAGCCTCCCCCCAATTAGAGAATAGCGAGCGATTCTCTCTCTTCTATTTACACACAGCCACCACACCCGATAAGAGACTGGGGGCTATGGATCTCAGATTGGGAGCTTCTCACGGGCCCCCTACTGGCCGCGGGCCCTCGGTCGGCTTCCGAATGACCGAATGGTCAGTCCGCCCTGGTCCCAAGTGATTGAATAATGATAAAAAAAAAAGGAAATTTTACAAAAAGTTGTCACTAAATGATATATTGCTCACACATGCCATGGTTATATGTGAAATTGCACCCCAAAATACATTTATCTGCTTCTCCTGAGTATGGGGATACCACATGTGTGGGACTTTTTGGGAACCTAGTCGCGTACGGGGCCCCGAAAACCAAGCACTGCCTTCAGGATTTCTAAGGGCGTAAATTTTTGATTTCACTCCTCACTACCTATCACAGTTTTGAAGGCCATAAAATACCAAGATGGCACAAACCCCCCCCAAATGACCCCATTTTGGAAAGTAGACACCCCAAGCTATTTGCTGAGAGGCATGTTGAATTCATGGAATATTTTATATTTTGACACAAGTTGCGAGAAAAATTACAAGCTTTTTTTTTTTTTTGCACAAAGATGTCACTAAATTATATATTGCTCAAACATGCCATGGGCATATGTGGAATTACACCCTAAAATACATTCTGCTGCTTCTCCTGAGTACGGGGATACCACATGTGTGGGACTTTTTGGGAGCCTAGCTGCATACGGGGCCCCGAAATCCAATCATCGCCTTCAGGATTTCTAAGGGCGTAATTTTTGATTTCACTCCTCACTACCTATCACAGTTTCGAAGGCCATAAAATGCCAAGTTAGCACAACCCCCCCCAAATGACCCCATTTTGGAAAGTAGACACCCCAAGCTATTTGCTGAGAGGCATGGTGAGTATTTTGCAGCTCTCATTTGTTTTTGAAAATGAAGAAAAACAAGAATTTTTTTTTTCTTTTTTCAAATTTCAAAACTTTGTGACAAAAAGTGAGGTCTGCAAAATACTCACTATACCTCTCAGCAAATAGCTTGGAGTGTCTACTTTCCAAAATGGGGTCATTGGGGGGGGGTTGTGCCACCTGGGCATTCCATGGCCTCCGAAACTGTGATAGGCAGTGAAGAGTGAAATCAAAAATTTAAACCCTTAGAAAGCTTGAAGGTGGTGCTTGGTTTTCGGGGTCCCGTACGAGGTTGGCTCCCAAAAAGTCTCACACATGTGGTATCCCCATACTCAGGAGAAGCAGCAGAATGTATTTTGGGGTGTAATTTCACATATTCCCATGGCATGTTTGAGCAATATATCATTTAGTGACAACTTTGTGCAAAAAAAAAATTTGTCTTTTTCCCGCAACTTGTGTCACAATATAAAATATTCCATGGACTCGACTCTCAGCAAATAGCTTGGGGTGTCTACTTTCCAAAATTGGGTCATTTGGGGGGGGGGGGGGTTGACCTGTCCTGGCATTTTATGCACAACATTTAGAAGCTTGTGTCACACATCACCCACTCTTCTAATCACTTGAAGACAAAGCCCTTTCCAACACTTTTTGTTTACAAAAAAAAATTATTTTTTTTGCAAGAAAATTACTTTGAACCCCCAAACATTATATATATTTTTTAATGCAAATGCCCTACATATTAAAATTGTGGGAGTTTCTTTTTTTTTTCACACAGTATTTGCACGGCTATTTTTCAAACACACTTTTTTGGGTAAAACACACTTTTTTTTAATTTTAATGCACTAAAACACACTATATTGCCCAAATGTTTGATGACATAAAAAAGATGATCTTAGGCCGAGTACATGGATACCAAACATGACATTGCCATAACATGGCTTTAAAATTGCGCACAAACGTGCAGTGACGACAACTAAAAACATTTTTAAAAGCCTTTAAAAGCCTTTATAGGTTACCACTTTAGATTTACAGAGGAGGTCTACTGCTAAAATGACTACCCTTAATCTGACCTTCGCGGTGAGACCTCACATGCATGGTGCAATTGCTGTTTACATTTGATGCCAGACCGACGCTTGCGTTCACCTTTGCGCAAGAGCAGGGGGGGACAGGGGTGCTTTTTTTTTTTTTTGCTTTTTTTTTTGCTTTCTTATCTTATTTTTATAAATAAACTTAATTGCTCTAACAGTAAAAAAATTTTTTAAAAAGTGTTCTAGTAGTGAAAGTACCGCCGACTTCCCCGATTGTATCGCAGTTACAGGTCTCTGTATGTCCAGGATGGATTTCCAGATTCAATCTGCTGAGATGTCCTTTGGATCAGTTGAAGATTTTGGGCTGTAGTTTTGATTCGGTTAGTATCCGCAATTGTAGCCGTTGTATCATAAAAAGATAATGTCTAAAACATGCATGTGTCCTGCACTATGTCTGGGATGATTGAATCCTCTCCCTAAAAACCAGCAGTTTTAGACATTATCTTTTTATGATACAACAGCTACAATTGCGGATACTAACCGAATCAAAACTACAGCCCAAAATCATCAACTGATCCAAAGGACATCTCAGCAGATTGAATCTGGAAATCCATCCTGGACATACAGAGACCTGTAACTGCGATACAATCGGGGAAGTCGGCGGTATACGCTGTCAAGACCTGGTGATTAACATCTTGTCCCCGCAGAGGGTGAAATCTGCAAGCCCATAAGACCTTGCCACAGTGGAGGTCCAACATTTGGGGTAAGCGCACACCTATCACTTCTCTCGCTGCAATCAATGCACATTCGATCAGAAGTATTTTGACTCATCAATCCTTAGTGTGTGGTGATGAAACATATGAAGCGGACTGTTTCTTTCTTTATCTAATACAATTCATATTATTATGGACTGATTATAAGTGTTTTCGGTCTATGATTATTGACCTTTAACATATTTTTTGCACTTTCGTATGAATATTCCATGCACTTACTGTCATTTGGATTGGGATTTATATACACATTGTGTCTCTTAAGCACTTTCAAAAAAAAAAATAAATAAATAAATTTTTTTCACTACTAGAACACTTTTTAAAATTTTTTTTTACTGTTAGCGCAATTAAGTTTATTTATATGTTTACCACTTCATAGATATTTGGAGTTTTATTTGCAGCTGCACCTTTTGTATATAATATACTTTTCTATCAAGTATTGCTCATTAGCGCAGGTTGATTCTACCATTATCTTATTTTTAAACTGTTCCTTTCATTTTTTTTAATCATTTTTATTGTTATCTCAGGGAATATAAATATCCCCTATGATACAATAGGTAGTGACAGGTACTCTTTTTTGAAAAAATTGGGGTCTATTAGACCCTAGATCTCTCCTCTGCCCTCAAAGCATCTGACCACAACAAGATTGGTGTGATAAAATGCTTTCCCAATTTCCCAATGGCGCTGTTTACATCCTGCGAAATCTAAGTCATAAAATGCTCATAGCTTCCGGTTTCTTAGGCCATAGAGATGTTTGGAGCCATTCTGGTCTCTGATCAGCTCTATGGTCAGCTGGCCGAATCACCGGCTGCATTCTCAGGTTCCCTGTTGGGACAGGAGAGCCAGAGAAAAACATGGAAGATGGTGGGGGGGCATTCCATCCCACTGCTTGTAAAAGCAGTCTAGAGGCTAATTAGCCGCTAGGATCACTTTTACATGAAAGCCGACCGATGGCTGAAAAGAATGACACCAAGATGATACATAAACCTGCAGGCATCCTTCTGGTATAACCACTCAAAGTCCAGCAACATACCAGTACGTTGCTGGTCCTTGTTGGGCATATATTGTAAACTTTTTTTCATGCAGCCTGTGGGCTGAACAAAAAAAAAGAGATTGATCGTGGGTATGCCCACCATTAGAATACCTCCCTTAATCCATCCACTTCTAATGATGGACATACATGCACCGTTTATATATGTTGAAGCATGGGGGCATCCACCCACGAAAGGTAGGAGCAAATCGCTCCTCCGCCCCTGCTGCCCCCATGCTTCGGCATATATGCTCTTTTTTTTAACTGTGGTGGTGAAATCAACTCCGACAGCACTGGAGTCACGGCTTTATGTATCGTGGGAGTAAACGCTGTTGCTGTCAACATAAATAAGTCCGCTCTGCAGCTGAATGGCATACCTGAAAACAAAAAAATGGTTAACAATAAAACACAGTAAACAGTAAAGTATAAAAAAATTGCATACCTATAAAGCAAACATGATAAAACATAATAACAATAAAACATTGCAGAATAGAATACAGTAAAAAAGAGCAGAACAATAGAGAGAGAGAATAGAGAGAGAACAATAAAACGACAACTATTTTTGATTTTTTTATTTTTTATATTTTTTTGTGTTTTTCCTTTTTTTTTTTACACTTTTTTTTGTAACTGTAACTTTTGTAACTAGCATCAGTTTCAGGTTCGGGTCTCTCAAAATGCGATGGCATCTTGGGAGACCCTGTGAAAGTGTGCCTAGTCTGTGCAGTGCTGTACCCTATGCTAATACTCAACTAGTGTATGGTAGCATTCAAAACATTCACCAATGCAAAGACCAGGATTGTCAGGACAGGAGGGACAATAATAGCGGGTGTCACGCCTATATCCATGCTTGCTGCAGACACAACATCTTTTTTGGGGGGCTCGTTGGGTAGGGGTACTCAGGAGGACATAAAGAAAATGCCTTTCATGCAGCCGGCTTACTGCATTTGGTTGGGGAAGGTGAGGTGGAGCACCGTCTGGAAACAGAAGGGCTCTAACAATCTCTTCCTGGAATTTAAGGAAGGATCCAGTCCGTCCTGAAGCTCTGTATAGCACATGAGCATTCAGCAAAGCCAAATGAAATAAATAAACAGACACTTTCTTGTACCAGCGTCTGGCCTTATGGGCAATTAGGTACGGTGCCAACAACTGGTTGTTGAGGTCCGCCCCTCCCATATTTTGGTTATATTCGTGGACACAGAAGGGTTTCTCAACAACACCAGTCGCCGTAGTAATTTGGACCGTCGTGTCTGCATGAAGGGAGGTAAGACGAAAACATTCTTATTATTCCTCCACTGCATAGCGAGCAAGTTATACTTACACTTGAAGCAGGCTCTCACCCCAGCCTAAGACGGGAATCTACAAGCCACTGGGGAAAGCCCCGGCGATTAGGTCGCACGGTGCCACATGCTCCAATCTGCTGATCAAACAAGTGACTAAAAAGTGGCACGCTCGTGTAATAATTGTCCACATATAAGTGGTACCCCTTTCCGAATAAGGGTGACACCAAGTCCCACACTATCTTGCCAGCGCTTCCTATGTAGTCAGGGCAGTTTGTCGGCTCTACATGGCTATCTTTTCCCTCGTAAACCATAAAACTACATGTATAGCCTGTGGCCCTGTCACAGAGCTTATACATCTTGACCCCGTATTTGGCATGCTTGCTGGGAAGGTACTGTTTGAATGACAAGCGACCAGAAAACTTAATCAGGGACTCATTAACGTAGACAACTTGATGGGGAGTAAACAAGTCTGCAAAATGTTGGTTGAAGTTGTTTACGAGGGGCTGAGTTTTGTAGAGCCGATCGTATCCAGGGTCTCCCCGAGGATGACAGAGTTCATTGTCATTGAAGTGCATGAACCGCAAGATCTGCTCGTATCGTGCCCTGGTCATGGAGGCAGAGAACAAGGGCATATGGTGAATTGGGTCAGTGGACCAATATGACCACAACTCATTCTTTTTAGTTATGCCCATGTTGAGGGAAAGGCCCAGAAAGAGCTTAAATTCGGAAACCGTATTTGGTCTCCAATCTCTGGCAAGGGAGGACTGGGGAATAGTGGCGATGTGTTGACCAGCGTACAAAGTGCTTTGGTCCAAAATAGATCTATAGAGATCTTCGGTGAAAAACAGCGAATAAAAATCAAGTGACGTAAAATCAACTGTTTCCACCTGAATGCCGGGTTGGCCAGTGAATGGGGGAAGTACGGGTGCTGCAGAAGTGGTGGGTTCCCAATTAGGATTGGCAAATGCAGCAGGAAGGGCACTATGGGCACGATGGGCCTGTGTTCGTCTTCTTGGTGGCAGTGGGACACTACTTGTGCTTGCCACCTCACCAGCTTGAACTGCACTTATGGGACTCGCCACATCACCACGTGATATTGCAGTGCTGGATTGACTATGACCAGGGTGTACTAGGCCGCTTGTGCTTGCCAGTTCATCAGAAAGAATAGTGGCGCTAGTACTGCTCTGCTCCATACGAGGGACCTGCGGTTCTTGCACATCAACGACAGAAGAAGAAGATTGGGGTCTGGTACGCCTGACCTTGGCAGGGACCACAACTCCGTTGTCAGAGCTATCTGTCATGGAGCCGCTGTCCTCTACAGGATTGTATTCTGAGCCTGAATCTGACAGATGAGTGACTTCCTCCTCACTATCTGTCATGCTCAGAAATGTGTAGGCCTCTTCACTAGTGTACCTTCAATTTGCCATTTTGGGCTCTAAATTTAGTGGTACACTAGTGAGACTCACAGGTAAAAAAGCTCCTGACTGTTAGCGACTGTATCAAAATGCTACCAAAAAAATTGTTAGCGTTCGCAGGGATCAGGCCTGACTCTGCTAACGCTGCAGTTATGTGTGTTTAGTGTTTTGTAAGTGACAGCGATTGATCGATACTGCCCTTGGGTGGGCTGGGCTGGGCTGGGCGGAGGGGCTAAACGCAGGTGCTAGCAGGTATCTGGGCTGATCCCGCTAACACTGCATTTTTGGGAACCCTAAACTGCTGGGGACGCTACTATAGATCTGATCGGATCAGATATTGATCCGTTCAGATACTATACCACTAAGGGAGGTGTATGCTGCGTGCGTGGGTGTTAGCGGTACTGGCACTAACCTGACCCTGCCTGGGGCGACGCAGACCCTATCTGACCCTAAAACTTAACTTATATCACCGCTGGGTGATCAGGGGGTTAAACCTTTATTAGGTAATAAACGGCGGGTGCCCTGAAACAAAAAAACAAATAAATAAAAAATGTAAAAATATAAATAAAAATAAAAAACAAACTAACTAACCAGCGTCACCCCGTAACAGCTATACGGTGATCACTGGTGAAAGGGTTAACTAGGGGGCAATCAGGGGGTTAAAACCTTTACTAGGTAGTATATGGGGGTTCCTGACGCTATAAAAATGCTGATGGCGAACCTAAATACTTACCTCCCTACAGGGGCGTAACTAGAAATAGCAGAACCCCATAGCAAAATGTTGTATGGGGCCCCCTGCAAACAGTCCCCCCCCACAGCTTCCCTAGTGTCAATGCAGCGTGACCTGTGCCACATACAGCGTGACCTGTGCCCAATGCAGCGTGACCTGTGCCCAATACAGCGTGACCTGTGCCCCATACAGCGTGACCTGTGCCCCATACAGCGTGACCTGTGCCCAATACAGCCTGGTCTGCCTGTGCCCCATACAGCCCCACTTATGCAGAGGAAGAGGCAAGCCACCCGGATCAGCAGAGAGCGGGATTGCCCGCTGTAATAGCTTTCATTTGAATTTCCTGTCTTCACAGGGCTCATCGTCACATAGCCCCACCTCTTGGCCCGACGCCTTTGATGACGTCACATGTCCCGCATTGGATCAGCCTTCTGTCTATCAAAGGCACCGGGCCAAAAGGTGGAGCTATGTGACGTGAGCCCCGGGAACACTGGAAGTTCTAATGAAAGCTCTTACATGGGGCAATTCAGCTCTCTGCTGATACAGACAGCTCGCCTCTTCCTTTCCTCACTCTTCCCCTGGCTAGGAGACTGTGCCGCGGTGCTCTTATCCTCACTGGGCCCCACTCAGCTGCAGGCCCCATAGCGCCCGCATGCGTCGCTATGGTGGTAGTTACGCCCCTGCTAGCTTCACATGTAACACTAATACAGCAATCAGAAAAACGATTGCTTAGTGACACTGGCGACGGGGATGATCAAGGGGTTAAAACTTTATTAGGGGGGGTTAGGGAGGTACCCTAGACCTAAAGGGGCCTAACACTAACTGCCCTACCACTTATAACTGTCACAAATGACACCAATGCAGTAATCAAAAAAAAAAAAAAACTCGGCACTGATCGCGGGAGGCAAATCACATACCAGGTACGTGATTTTGCCTGCCCGTGCCAATCTGCCACAGTATATCTGCGTTAGGTCGGCAAGTGGTTAATAAATCTATTTATCTGCTAGGGACAGGAAGTGTGACAGTCGCCATTTTGTTGTAGAGTATGTTAATAATATCATGGCGGCCATTTTCCCTATGGTAAATTCAATACATTCAGATGATAGAAGGCCAGGAAATATATTAAATGGCCATTTTGCTGGGGGCCATCCTATAATACAATCTACATTTTAAAACACATTTATATGATATATATATATCATATAAATATCATATATATATATATATATAGATATATAGATATATATATATATATATATATATATATATATATATATATATATATATATATATATATATATATATCTATATCTATATCTATATCTATATCTATATCTATATCTATATATATATATATACATACACAGTATCTCACAAACGTGAGTACACCCCTCACATTTGTGTAAATATTTTATTATATTTTATTATATCTTTTCATGTGACAACACTGAAGAAATTACATTTTGCTACAATGTAAATTAGTGAGTGTACAGCTTGTATAACAGTGTAAATTTGCTGTCCCCTCAAAATAACTCAACACACAGCCATTAATGTCTAAACCGCTGGCAACAAAAGTGAGTACACCCCTAAGTGAAAATATCCAAATGGGGACCAAAGTGTCAATATTTTGTGTTGCCACCATTATTTTTCAGCACTGCCTTAACCCTCTTGGGCATGGAGTTCACCAGAGCTTCAAAGGTTGCCACTGGAGTCCTCTTCCACTCCTCCATGATGACATCACAGAGCTGGTGGATGTTAGAGACCTGTAGAGGCATTTCTCCACCTTCCGTTTCAGGATGCCACACAGATGATCAATAGGGTTTAGGTATGGAGACATGCTTGGCCAGTCCATCACCTTTACCCTCAGCTTCTTTAGCAAAGCAGTGGTCGTTTTGGAGGTGTGTTTGGGGTCATTATCATGTTGAAATACTGCCCTGCAGCCCCATGCTCTGCTTCTGTATGTCACAGTACATGTTGGCATTCATGGTTCCCTCAACGAACTGTAGCTCCCCAGTGTCTGTAGCACTCATGCAGCCCCAGGACACCATTGTTTGACTGTAGGCAAGACACACTTGTCTTTGTACTCCTCACCTGGTTGTTGCCACACACGCTTGACACCATCTGAACCAAATAAGTTTATCTTGGTCTCATCAGACCACAGGACATGGTTCCAGTAATCCATGTCTTTAGTCTGCTTGTCTTCAGCAAGTGTTTGCAGGCTTTCTTGTGCATCATCTTTAGAAGAGGCTTCCTTCTGGGATGACAGTCATGCAGACCAATTTAATACAGTGTGCAGCGTATGGTCTGAGCACTGACAGGCTGACCCCCCACCCCTTCAACCTCTGCAGCAATGCTGGCAGCACTCATACGTCTTTTTCCCAAAGACAACATCTGCATATGACGCTGAGCACGTGCTCTCAACTCCTTTGGTCGACCATGGCGAGGCTTGTTCTGAGTGAAACTTGTACTGTTAAAAACCGCTGTATGGTCTTGGCCACCGTGCTGCAGCTCAGTTTCAAGGTCTTGACAATCTTCTTATAGCCCAGGCCAGTGTTTTTCAACTCCAGTCCTCAAGGCACCCCAACAGGTCATGTTTTGAGGCTCTCCATTATTTTGCACAGGCGATTTGATCAGTTTCACTGCCTTAGTAATTACTACAGCTGTTTCATCTGAGGGAAATCCTGAAAACATGACCTGTTGGGACACCTTGAGGACTGGAGTTGAGAAACACTGGCCTGGGCCATGTTTATGTAGAGCAACAATTTTTTTTTTAGATCCTCAGATAGTTCTTTGTCATAAGGTGCCATTTTGAACTTCCAGTTACCAGAATGAGAGAGTGAGAGCGATAACACCAAACTTAACACACCTGCTCCCCATTCACACCTGAGACCTTGTAACACTAACGAGTCACATGACACTGGGGAGGGAAAATGGCAAATTGGGCCCAATTTGGACATTTTCACTTAGGGGTGTACTCACTTTTGTTGCCAGTGGTTTAGACATTAATGGCTGTGTGTTGAGTTATTTTGAGGGGACAGCAAATTTACACTGTTTTACACCCTGTACACTCACTACTTTACATGGTAGCAAAGTGTCATTTCTTCAGTGTTGTTGTATGAAAAGATATAATAAAATATTTACAAAAATGTGAGGGGTGTACTCACTTTTGTGAGATACTGTATATAGATGATGGACATATTAATATTTATATTTAAAATATAATATATAATAATGTGTAATAAGGGTTTTATATAATTATAATTTACATTGCGTAAAAAAAATATATATTTTTTTGCACAAATGAAATGTGAGGCTCACATACTAGTGACTCAATAACATACACAACTGAAATTATTCATTAAAGTATATTTATTAACACAATCCTCAATGTATCATTGACTACTCCCCTCATAGTACAATCCTGTACTCCATTAGGATAAATGGGAGAACAGTTATTATAGTTGTTAATAATTACTTATAAAACAATTGAGGTCGAACTCAACTTCTGGCCTGAGGGTCCTCATGGTATGTATCCATTTGGATTCCTTTTGGTTCAGGGTCCTAATTTTATGGCTTCATCTCCATGATTTATTTTATCTTTCTATGCCCCAAAATTGTAGCTGTGCTGGATTTTTATTATGAACTAATGCAAAGTGTCTAGATATACTATGCTTGGGGAATCCTTTAATAATATTTTGTATATGTTCTTTGAATCTAGTTTTTAATGCCCTTTTGTTCTCCATACATATTGTAATTTACAAGTACATTCTAGGACATAGACTACTCCTTCAGTGTTGCAGCTAATGAAGTCCTTAAAGATAAACACATCCTGTACAGATAGCCTCAAATTATGTTCTTTTCTTTTGTAATTTCTTTGAATGTTGGCAGGCATAGCAATATTTACATGGGAAAAAACCTTTCTCAGTAAAAAAAAAGTAAAACTGTATTTTGGGGGATGGTTAAACAACATTTTTAACAATGAAATCTCTCAATGTTGTTGCTCTTTTATAAATAAAGGAGGGTTTATCTGGTAGGATACTATGTAAATGTCTGTCACCTCTCAATAGATGCCAGTGTCTTGTAAAAGTTTTTCCACTTCTTTATGTTGAATGTTATAATCTAAAATGAAAGCTGGGGTTTCTAATAATTTTTGCTGAAATGTCAAAAACCTGCTATTGTCTTTTGTCACATTTCACTGCTTTTTTTGGTGAATGGGTAGGGGTACAATACCCGATACCCATTCACATGGGGGGGCGGGATCTGGGGGCTCCCTTGTTAAAGAGGGCTTCCAGATTCTGATAAGCCCCCCACCCGCAGACCCCCACAACCACAAGGGTTGTGGGGATGAGGCCCTTGTCCCCATAATGGGGACAAGGTGCTTTGAGGGGGACCCCAAAGCACCCTCCCCATGTTGAGGGCAAGCGGCCTGGTGTGGTTCAGGTGGGGGTGGGGCGCTCGCTCACCCCCCCTTTCTTGACTTGCCATGGCTGCTTGCTCAGATAAGGGTCTGGTATGGATTTTAGGGGGGCACCCATGCCTTTTTTTTTTTTCATTTTGGTGCGGGGTTCCCCTTAAAATCTATACCAGACCTGAAGCCTTTTTTTTTCCTTGATTTTTGAATAGCTGGATTTTTAAAATTCCACACCATAATATTATTGAGCAATTACATACCATTGCATGTATTTGAAGAGTTAAAATGATGGAATAAACCAAACTGATGTGCATTCGCTAATTATGCTGCTGAGTAAAATGTACATTTTCAGGAGGTGATACCATTTGTGGGATGCAAACCCACTGCTTGAACCTTTGCAGGTAGCAGGGCATACCACTACGCTATGTAGCTGAGCACAATCATACATAGAAAACACTATTGCCCCGTACACACGGTCGGACTTTGTTTGGACATTCCGACAACAAAATCCTAGGATTTTTTCCGACGGATGTTGGCTCAAACTTGTTTTGCGTACACACGGTCGCACAAAGTTGTCGGAATTTCCGATCGCCAAACACGCGGTCACGTACATCACGTACGACGAGACTAGAAAAGGCCAGTTCAGAACCAAGCGTGGCACCCTTTGGGCTCCTTTTGCTAATCTCGTGTTAGTAAAAGTTTGGTGAGAGACAATTTGCGTTTTTTCAGACTCGTGGCTTTCAGATCGTTTTCTGCCGTTCAGTTTGTGCTTGTGGGTTTGTATCTGCTCTTCAGTGCGTGCAAGCAAGTTCCGCGTGACTTTAAGTAGTCATTGTATTCTTGTTCGTTCGTTACTGTTTTTCAGGTCGCTCTTCACAGGCCTTGCTGTTCTTCAGTGCATTCTGTTACTTCGTTCTGAGCAGCCGACCATTTTCTAGCCATGTTGCGTATGCGTACTCCTCGTAGAGTTCGTGCTGTGCGGGGGCTTGGTGTTGGGGTCCTGACCTTGACACAAGTCCAGTCCATGAACAGGGTGGGGAGGAGTTCATGGATCAAGAATTGGTTGCTTCAGCGTGACCAGTTCTCTCATATGCCTTTGCTCCGTGAGATCCGTGAGAATAATCCTGATGATTTCAGGAACTTTCTCAGGATGACGGACCCCGTGTTTCACCGTCTGTTGGCTTCGCTGACCCCTTATAATAGCAGGCAGGATACCTGCATGAGGCAAGCCATCACTCCGGAGCAGAGGCTCGTCGCTACCCTGCGGTATTTGGCGACAGGGAGAAGTCTGCAGGACTTGAAGTTCTCAACAGGCATCTCCCCCCAGGCTCTGGGGATCATTATCCCAGAGACCTGTTCTGCCATCATAAAGGTCCTGCAGAAGGAGTATATGAAGGTAAGATTTTTTTCTTTTAATATCACATTTTATTGTATTGAATGTTTGATAATATATTGTATTTCTTTCCTTATTCCCTAATTACCATGATTGGAATATGCTGTGAATGTCCCCTTTGTTCTCATGCATGCTGGATTTTTATGTAATTATTTTTTTAGTCCTTCATACAGATTGGCCTTCAATAACCTCCCCAGCATGTTCTCTCCTGGCCCTATATTCACCTCATGTAGTCACTTAACAATGTATTTTATCGGCTCCATAGTAGTGCTTTACCCCAAACACCCCCTAAAATGTTTTTAAATGTTATTTTAGGTTTAAATTCAGGCAGAGTGCCAGAACCTTTTTTTTTGTGGTGTCCCCAAATCATTTTTAGTAACCCTCCCTCCTCCAACTGCTAAGTCAGCTGATCCCAATTCTCTATCTATCCTCAATGATCTATCTGCTGACTTTGCCAAACCCATACACACTATACCCATCTCTTTTGTGCTCAGATTTATGGATGAATTCCCAAAAGCATGTAGTGCAAGGGCCTGCCTGTATATTTTCAAATGGTACTGTTTAAAGTTTTTGTATCCTATTATTATCTTGACAGGTAATAGCAGAATGTCCAAATGTCCTCAAATGTGTACAATGTGTATTTATATCTTTGTATTATGACACTTCTTACCTGTCCAGTGGGCTGCCAATAGTGTAACTAAGGAGGGCCTGTTCCAAGTAATACCCTGTATTTAGGCATTCATCTCTCAATGAAGTGAAGAGGGTTACCTGTCCAAGATTTCCACACCCCCATAATGTTAGAAATGGCCCATGAGAGGGGGAATATGATAGGTGTACCTTATACTTTGGCGTTGTTACATTCCCCTTAATAAATGCTATCTGCAGGTTGCCCCATAATGTTTGTGCCTAATCTGCTTGCCATGTTTCTGTGCCAAAATAGTAATTTTTTTTTTCCTCAACAGTTTCCTTCTACGCCACAGGAATGGCAGACTGTGACCTCCCACTTTGCCCAGCGGTGGGACTTTCCTAACTGCGGAGGGGCAATTAATGGGAAACACGTCCACATCGTCCCGCCTCCCAACTCGGGGTCGTACTATTTCAACTATAAGGGGTTCAATAGTATTCCGATGTTGGCGGTGGTGTCGGCTAATTACGAGTTCCTGTATGTGGACGTGAGGAAGAATGACCGGATGTCCGATGGTGGAGTCATCGCCCAGACGGAGTTCTACAGGCGTCTCCAGAATGGCAGCTTGGACTTGCCAGCTCCAGAGGACAATGTGGAAGGACTCCCATTCGTGTTCGTTGCTGATAAAGCGTTTGCGTTGGGGGACCACCTGATGCGGCCATTCCCGATGAGGACCCTCACCCCGGAACAGAGGGTTTTTAATTACCGGCTGGCCAGAGCCCGAAGAGTGGTGGAGAACACATTTGGAATCCTGGCCAGCCGGTTCCGCCTATTTCTGACACCCATCCATATGGTGGAGTATAAACTGAACCATATTATACTGACGTGCTGTATTCTCCATAAATTTTTAAGGAAACATTCGGCCAACTATTCTGGCTCAGTTGGGCCTGAGGCCGGAATGATACATGAAACCACACTGACGGCGCTTGAAAGCAGCAGTCCTGGCTTGCCCTCCCTGAGTGCCCGTGATGTCCGGTTACGCTACCTGGAGTTCTTTGCGGGTAGGGGAGCCATCAATATGCCAGCAAATATGTGAAGCCTTTTTATAATAAAAAAAAAAAAGACATTCTTTGTGGACATTTACTGCTTGTGTTTGTTTTAGCTGACCCTGACAGAAATGTGTGGAGTCCAGAAAATGGCGTGATTGTGTAACCTTATACAAAGCACTGTTAGCTGTTATTTACTAAATGCAAAGACACATTTCACTACAAGTGCAGTTGCAACTGCACTGAAACTGCACTTGTAGTGCCAAGAGGATTTGCCCTTAGTAAATAACCCCCATTTTCTCTGAAAACAGCAATGACATCACCCCAAAAGTGTTGTAGCGTTGAGACAATAATCCACACATTCTTGATTAACAAACTTTTTAATACCTGCACAACATGTGCATTTACCAAAGGTTTTTCAAACAAACCAACATGTTTGTTGTATAACAATTTTTGGGGTAGCATTATCAAAAATAGAAATGTCCATTTACGATAAAGCAGGCATGTGTAAAACCAACAAGAAAGACACAAATCTTGAACGTACAAACGTCACATTTGGTAGAACTTGAAGGCAATATCAGACATGAGTATTTAGGAACTGTGTTTGATATTGCGTTCAGATGGGGTGAAGTCACCCCAGGAAAAGCCAAATTTGGAAGATGCACACCAATTTACGAATTTCAACATGTGCTAGCTGCCATCACGGGGGATCAAGGGATTTGTGCTTTGGGGGAGAATCCCCTTCCTCTCAGCTACTTTATTATTGATGAAGGGTTGCACCCCCAAAACACGTCCATTGATCTCCCGTGATGGCAGATAGCGCATGTTGGCACACTGTGTGCATCCTCCAAATTTGGCTTTGTGAAAAATCACAAAAACATTTTGCACATTGTAGCACACCAAAAAACAAAGGGTTTTGGAGGGGCTTTAAACTCGCCCCAAAACATCAATGATGTTTTTATTTTTTGGAATAACATCATTGATGTTTTTCTTGATGTTTTCCAATTGTAAATTACACCCCATGATCTCCCCGATCAGGATCTGGGCACTTTCAGATGTGAAAGGATCTGAATCCACAACATCACGATCACCTAAAAAGAGAGGAACCCCCCAAAAAAATTAGGTCTCAAAAATATGCCGGCATCCATCTCTTACCTGAGCCTGTGGTTGCAGACACCACAGGCTCAGGTAAGATGGTGACCAGCCATTGCCCGTTCAGGCTCTGAAGAAGGGGGTGCTCCCCTGAAACGCGTTAGCCATTGGCCATTTGCACCGGTCTGATCCTCTTGGCAATAGGTCCTGGTGTGTCGATCCATAGAACAACGCACTTGCGCCCTTTTTAAAGCTGGTTTCGATAGCTCGTTCGTGAGTATAATCTTTGCTGTTTTAATGCTGCAATAAAGTTTAATAGTGGTAATGCACTAGGTTAGTGCGCCCTCCTTCTTTTTCTGTTTTTTCTAGCATGAATACCCATTGTTCAGAGGAGGGCTGCAAGACGCTAGGCAATACCTTGTTATAGGTGGTCGCACCACATGTTCAGTTCCTGGACACCTGAGCGCAGGAGAGATTTGTTTTGTGTCATTGAGTTGGACCATCCTCCTCCTCCTCCTCCTGCTGCCACAACTCCACCACCACAGCCACAGCGTGGAAGGAAGCGTGGAAGGAAGACCAGAGAGTGATGGCCCTGGGTTCAGTCTGGTCTGAAAAAAAAAAGCTGCAGTCTCTTGTATGACCACAGCCTGGGGACACAGATGTCATCTGCTGCTTTCCGGATCTCTGGGACTTCTGGACCAGACTGCCCTCCCTTAGATATGGACTCATCAGGCCACCAATTTTGATTTAAAATTATTGATGTCTGCCCTGGGGGTCCAAGGCTTCACCCACTTCTGCAGTTTCTCCAGCGTTGCCTCCCTCTTTGTTTAGTTGTGAGCCCTTAATAACATTTTTTTGGGGAAATTATACTCTCCTGTGTGTGTTTTAATCCAAAAAGGACAGTTTGTTGGTGACGATTCAGGTACATTTCTAACATAAAATGTGAAATTAACAAGGGACAACAACACCAAACAATCTCCTACAGATTAAATAGAACAACATACCAATGGTGTTGTGGGAACTTGTCACAAAAAACACACACAAACATTTTCGGGAGTACAAATAAAAATCCAAAAAAAAAAATAACACCCTTCAAAAAAATACAAACACAAAAAAAGAATCTACATTAAAGCCAAATAATAAAAAAAAATATAACCAAATTATGTTGTCAGATGTGAGAAATCAAAATATATTGAGGGAATCCCGATAAATAGTAATGAAATAAGTTTGTGAGAAGTGTGTGTGAATATGAGCAGCAAAACTACTTTATTCTTGTCACATTATAAAGAAGAAGAGAGTGCGCTGTATTAAACCATTTTTAACATTGCAGCGTGACAAAAGTGCTTTATCCATTGCGAACGCTAAGTTTACCAGAACGAGCTGTTCCGTGACGGAATTTCTTCTGAGCATGCGTGGCACTTTGTGCGTCGGAACAGGCCACACACGGTCGGAATTGACGCGATCGGATTTTGTTGTCGGTAAATTTTATCTCCTGCTCTCCAACTTTGTGTGTCGGAAAATCCGATGGAAAATGTCCATTGGAAAATCCGACCGTGTGTACGGGGCATATTACTAATGTTTGATTCTTTTCATTCTATACAATAATGTTTTGCATTTGAGGCATTAATATTATGGTACCAACCATGCTCATGGTCCATTGGCTATTGGGTATGGATGAGCCGAACACCCCCGGTAAGGTTTGCACCAGAACTTGCAAACAGGCAAAAATTTGTGTGAACACCTTTAAAGTCTATGGGAAACAAACACAAAAAATCAAAAGTGTTAATTTTACAGGCTTATATGCAAGTTATTGCCATAAAAAGTGTATGGGGACCTGGGTTCTGCCCCAGGGGACGTGTATCCATTTACAAAAAAAGTTTTAAAAACGGACTGATTTTAATAATGCTTAAAGTAAAACAATAAAAATGAAATATTCCTTTAAATATCATGCCTGGGGGGTGTCCTTAGTATGCCTGTAAAGTAGCACATCTTCCCCCATGTTTAAAACAGTACCGCAGCAAAATGACATTTCGAAAGGAAAAAATGTCTTTTAAAACTGCTCTCGGCTTTAATGAATTGTCAGATCCCAGCAATATAGATAAAAATCATTGAAAAAAATGGCGTGAGTCCCCCCCAGTCCATTACCAGGCCCTTTGGGTCTGGTATGAATATTAAGGGGAACCCCGCACAAAAATTAAAAAAAAATTGCATGGAGGTCCCCCCAAAATTCATACCAGGCCCTTAAGGTCTGGTATGGATATTAAGGGGAACCCCATGCCAAAATTTTGAAAAAAATGGAGTGTGGTCCCCCAAAATCCATACCAGACCCTTATCTGAGCACAAAACCTGGCAGTCAGCAGGAAAAGGGGGGGACACGAGAGAGCGCCCCCCCTCCCAAATCGTACCAGGCCACATGCCCTCAACATGGGGAGGGTGCTCTGGGGACCCCCCAAAGCACCTTGTCCCCATGTTGATGGGGACAAGAGCCTCATCCCCACAACCCTTGCCCGGTTGTTGTGGGGGTCTGTGGGTGGGGGGCTTATCAGAATCTGGAAGCCCCCATTAACCACTTGCCGACCAGCCGCCGCAGTTGTACTGCGGCAGAATGGCACAGCTGGGCGAAACGACGTTATGTAACGTTGCTTCGCTCTGTGGCCACTAGGGGCGCACGCGCGCTGCTGGAGGCGCGCTCGTGCGCCCCCCACTCGCCTGAGCTGATGCGAGTGCCTGGTGGTCACGATCACCGCCGGGCTCCTGCGATCACCGCTGATACATGGAGAACTGGGATCTGTGTGTGTAAACACACAGTTTCCAGTTCTCTGAGGGGAGAACAGACAGACACAGTATGAACAGGGATGTGTCATCTCCCTGCACAGTCCCCTCCCCCTTCAGTTAGAACACACACTAGGGAACACATTAAGCCCTTGATCATCCCTTAGTGGTTAACCCCTTCACTGCCAGTGACATTTTTACAGTAATCAATGCATTTTTATAGCATTGATTGCTGTATTAATGCCGATGGTCCAAAAAATGTGTCAACATTGTCAGATGAGTCCGCCATGATCACCACCATTACTAGTAAAAAAAAATTAATAATAAAAATGCCTTAACACTATTCCCTATTTTGTAGACGCTATAACTTTTGCGCACACCAATCAATATATGCTTATTGCGATTTTTTTTACCAAAAATATGTAGAAGAATACATATCAGCCTAAACTGAGCAAAAAAATATTTTTTTATATATTTTTAGGGGATATTTATTATAGCAAAAAGTAAAAAAAAAAGTATTTTTTCAAAATTGACGCTCTTTTTTGTTTATAGCGCAAAAAATAAACACCGCAGAGGTGATCAAATACCACAAAAAGCAATTTCTATTTGTGGGAAAAAAAGGACATCAATTTTGTTTGGGTGCAACGTCGCACGACCGCGCAATTGTCAGTTAAAGCGGCGCAGTGCCGAATCACAAAAATTGCTCTGGTCAGGAAGGGGGTAAAATCTTCCGGGGCTGAAGTGGTTAACAAGGGTTAACAAGGGTGCGCCCAGATCCTTGCCCCGCCATGTGAATGGGTATACATACAGGTACATTGTGCACCTACCCATTCACCAAAAAAACCCCCTGTGAAATGTGACAAAAAACAATAGCCGTTTTTTGACAATTTCTTTATTGTAAAATAGCTCTGAGTGGTATTCTCTCCCGAGCCGTGTCTCCCGCCGTCATCTTCTCCTGGTGCTGTCTCTCTTGCTGCTATCTTCTGTCACTGTCTTCTGTCAATTGGGATAGTGTATTTGCTGGCTGTATCCCAGAGGGAGAGTGCAAATTACCATTAGTTTAACATTTAAACAAAAAGGTCTCGCTACTAGTACAAAAAAGTTAAAATTTACCTTTTTTATTTGACAATTTATAATTCCTGTCAACTATCACAAATGTATGGAAAGACTCGCCTCCTTTCTCAAATTTCAAGTGGATATTTTCACTGGCATTATCTACCAGCAAGGCTCTCAGGTGATGCTGTGAGCAGGCTCCATGAGCGACATTTCCCAGAGAATATCCCACCCACAGAAACAGGCCGAAGGCATCAAAAAAATGTTGGGTATGCAGAAGAGAATTAGTTGGGAAAGACACCGGGTTTCATTGTCCCCAATGTCCCTCTCAACTGGGCCTATGCATAGGAGACTGTTTCAAACTTTACTACACTTCACTAAACTTTTAGTGAAGGCGTGATGAATATATTTCTGACAGCCTGCCACTTCCATGTTTCTAATGTCCTCTGTGCTAATCATTTGCCTGCTGCTTTGACTGACCATGCCTCTGCTTGTTGCCTGAAATAATCCTGACCTGTTTTGCCTGCTGCCTTGAATGATGCTAGCCTGTTTATTGACCATGTGTCTGCCTTCCACCGGAACTGACCTTGGCCTGTTTATCACTCATGGGAAAGGAATAGGCGCTTCTGTCAGGTGGACCAGTGTGGTATGGATGTAAAGAGTCAGACAGCTGGAGATAGCACTAACGGCAGCTCTTCTGAAGAGTAGAAGCAGCTCTAGCAGAAAGGACAAAAAACAAGGAAGGTGCCTCTAAGTACAGATAGCCAGCAGTGTATTCCAAAGCAAAGGTTAAAAACATTTACAAGAAGTGGACATGTAAAAGGCTCATCATTTCATGACAATCCTGGTGGGGGCCCTGTCTTTGTGGTCCCATCACCCTGTGCTGACAAGCAGCTGTAGGATAGCTAGATCAGGGTAACCTCCGGTCTTCCAGGGCCTCAATGGAACGCACCTTGTGCGTGTGGAACACACGTGCCAGAAGTGACTTCAGAGTAGGGCCGGTGATGCATTTGTGGAGCATGTGCACAGGGCACTTTATTCAAAATCTTTTTTTTAAAAAGCATGCTCCAAAATGCATCACCACCCCTACTCTGACATCACTTCCGACGCATGCATAAGTGATTTTAACCTTTACATTGGAATAAACTGCTGGCTATCTACACTTAGAGGTGCCTTCCTTGTTTTTTGTCCTGTTTATCAATCATGCCCCTGCCTGCCACCTGAACTGATCCTGGCTTGTTTATCGACAATGCCTCTGCCTGCCGCCTGGAATGACCCTGGCCTGTTTATTGACCAAGATTATGCCTTCCACTTGAACTGACCTCGGCCTGTTAGTTGACCATGTTTTTTGCCTGGTGCCTGGAATGATCTTTTGCCCTGCCACTGTAATAATGGGATTCAAGATAACATGGGGATCTCACGTATGTGAGGAGCTTCAGAGTACTGTTCCGAGTGGAGAAAACTATGTTTTTGGTTTTCTCCAGGTTTTGTAATTCACAAATTAGGATCTGGAGTCCAGTGGCTTTGAAGAGCTTTGGGTAGGAAGAAGCCTCTACCCCTGAGTCCAGGTCTTACATGGATCTAAAATATAAAAGTGTATGGGCACTAGGTATCAGTGTATATCTCCTGTGCAAAAAATATTTCAAAAAATATTTAAATTAAAAGAATTTGATAATAGCAAACTGAACTATGGATATGCTGCAAACAATGCTCTCCTGTGATTCCACACTTTTCCCTTGACACACTGGCACTCACCAGATACTTTGACCCAAACACTGTGTGGGTTTGTCTGCACTTTGGTAAACCAATGCCAAACTCCATGTCTCCACTCTTCTCCCTGCTGTCTTATCTTCAATTAGTCACCCAAGGACAAAAGGTCAGAAACACTCTCATAGAATAACCAATTTTAATGTTAAAATGTGTGGTGTACAAGGTAATTGAATAAAACTCACATTTACCTGTGCCCAAGCTGGCACAGAGCAATTTCTGCAGTGTGTCTGTTACTCCTAAGCAAGCCGCTTTCTCCCAGCATGGAGAATCAGTGTGCATTCCACTTGCCGGAAATTCTGTCACCTGGAAGTGAGGTCAAAAGCTACGTAACCCTGTGCATGTAATTTTTTCCCCCTAGAACATCTGGATGTTGGCCCTATCTATGTGGGTAGGCTGTGAAAAATTCTCACATGTGTGGTCACTATACGTAGAGGGAGTAGCAGGTTAAATTCTTGGCATATGGACAACTTTGTGTAAAAAAAAAAAAGGTTTCATTTCTTTTCCACATTTTCAAAAGACTTGTGGCAAAATAAAGACAAGCCAGAGTGCAAACCGTGGCACCATTTGTCTGTTTCAGTAAGTGGATATTAATCCACACAATTGACACCATGAGGCTGTGGCCCATTACCCAGGTACCTTTTTATTATATAAGTACAGTGCCTAGAGCAGAAGAGCACCCCAGATTATGTCTTTTAAGGCAAAACGTGTTGGGACACTCTACTGAAGTCACTGTTTTATTCCTAAGCGCTTTTTTATATACTAAAATGTGAGTGTATTTCCTTTTTTTATTAAATAAATTATTTCCAATTTAAATGGGATTACACTATGTGCCTACTTCTTCTTCCTTTTCATAAATGTGTCCTATTGGAGCAACTATCCATGTGGCTCTCTGTCTATTACCTATCCCATTGAGGTCCATTGTTGGAGTTGGTCTTCTGGTTGGAAGTTGTGTCCTCTGTGACAGTTTCCCCTGGGTGTGTGGCCCTACAAGCCTGATTGACCCATTGGGTGTACACTCATTTGGGTTCAATTGCTCCAGTAAGTCTTTTGACTCTCTGGTGGTGGATCACTTATCATCAAGTTTGGGCATGTTTTCCTTTGTCACATCGTTATCCAGTTCAAGTGTCAGTTATTTTGAACCACGTTTTGGATATCTACAATTTATTGTTTGGTTCACCTGTCCAAACACTTAGAACTACAATTTGTTTTGAAAATAATTTTCCTTCACATTATTGGACATCATTCACTCATATTTTCATTGTCAGATAGTACATTATTTTTTTGTTCTATTATACACATATATTTTAGTGTTTATACACATTGTTCGCATATATACGTTGTTTCAGTTTCTTTTTAGATCATTTATGTGCACTCTACGTATATATATATATATATATATATATATATATATATATATATATATATATATATAATTTTTCAGTTTATTCTGAGATCTATTCTGAGCGCTGCACTTACTGTTCACTTGTGGCAAAATAAAGACATGTTTAAAAGACTTGTTATGACTCATAGAAAATATGTTGGGATGTATGCCTTCCAAAATGTGTTCATTTTGTCAGTTTTACCATTGCCCTTGTGTTCTAGAGCATTCAAAATGTGATAGGTAGTCAGGAAATTAGATGCATCGTTTATGCCCTGAAGCACCTGAAGGTGCTTCTTGGATGTTGGGTCTCTCTGTGGCTAGACTGTGAAAAGTCTCACACATGGGGTATCGCTATACTTAGGAGGAGTAAGTGGGTGTGTAAAATACCGCGCCAATCTAACACATCAGGATAGCGGCCAACACTACAATATGACAAAAATTGTGCACAATAACTAAATAATAAAAGTGTAGCGCTAACGTGAAAACGATGAAAAAAAGGTCTATGAGGGTTTGGGATAGAGGAAAGTCAATCCACATAGGAAGAAGCGGGTACCCCCGTCCAATCTCAAACCTACAATGTAGATATGTATATAGTGCATGTGAATATTACCACATCTAAAACAAAGGCAATGCCCCTAAGAGGCACAAGTGGTCATGGAAATATCATGAAAAATAACGACAAATGCTAGTGAAAACAATTAAATAAATAAATAAATAAATGGTGTCAAACAATGTCCATAATGTTAGTGAAGAGATATAACTCTCAGAAAAACCATATACACATAATAAATCAGTCCATATTGTGCATGGTGTGGTTGACCCAACTTGAATCCAAAGCAGGTGGTGTCACAGGAAAGTGCAAACCAGAGAAAGAGATGTAATACTCTTACCGACTTCGGTGGACTCACAGGCCGTGGGCGGTGAGTCAAATAGGCTTGTACTGTCCTCAAATGACAGTGTGAGGCTAGTTGGTACACCGGAAGATTTCCTCCTCGAATGGGGGGCCAGGAACCTGCCCAAACAATCTGCTCAATCACCGTCTTTGTCAGCAGGTGTGGACCATGTATGAAGAAAAAACAAGGAGCCTCCACATGGTGTAAATCCAAGATAACTTTTTAAATGGTGTTTATTAGATCGTTCAAGATCATCAAACATGCCATCAAGCATAAAAAATAGTAGAATCGATTCAAAAGATATAAAAACAGCAAGCGTGGTATGGGTGGCTGGGTACAGCAAGAAACCCGACCGGTTTCGTCCACAAAGACTTCGGCTGGGGTATAAGCCATCCCGCCACCTCCACGCTTATATATATACATTATAATGTTTAACTAGAAACAGCTGATTACAGCATCGTCCGTGCTGACTTCCTGGATCGATAGCGTGCGCTCCATTCAGAGTCATGTGCTAGCTAAATTGGCCAATAGGAAGATAAAATAATGGATCCGCCTCTCTCTACCAAGCCTCGATGTGAGTGTCCACTCGGCGTGCGCGCTCATTAGATGGAAGAACACGCATCTCAGTCATTCACCCAATCAGGGCTAGCGTCATGTGACGTTCACGTGACCAACATCACGTGATAGCGCCTGACGTATCCATAGGTGTGCATCACTGCGTTTAGGCCGGAAGTGGGAACACGTCTCTGAGGTTATTGGAACGCAAACTGCGTTCCAAGCGGGTCATTGAGAAAGGAAGTGATTGTAAAACACAGAACGGCGATAATTATAATCAGCCGTAATATTAAATATGTGATCCAATTTAGATTTAATCATATGAATTTGTTATTTATACAAAAGTATTCAATCTGGAAGTCAGTACGGCCATATCACAATCCGTGTGAACAAAAAGACAAAAAGTATGTATTAATTGGCATATTTCTATTCATGAAATATATATATATAAATTAATGTTCTCCAACAAACTGAGTGGCCATACCAAAATATGTATTTAATATCCTCAAAATCAATGGATTGGGAAAAAAAAATTTATGGTATGATGTGAGATCGGAAAAAAATCCTATAAAAAATATTGTTAAAAAATATTAATAAAAAATAAAAATATTAATAGAAAATAAAAAATAAAAAATACATAATAAATTTATTAATAAAAATATGGTGACTGTTGAGCAAAGTAATGGTAGTAGAACTAATCATAGAAATACTGGGCAACCTTGCCCTATTCATCAAGGACAAAGATCACTTATGTCCTCAAATGAAAGGACTTAATTTTTTGTGGGTAATTGAAAACAGAAATGGTGTGAGGGAAGGAAAAAAGGGACTATACTCATGATTGATTAATAAATGAATTGATGTCCCACTCGACATTTAATCCATGTGGCATGAAACATCTTAATTGGTGTATCCAGAAGGTTTCAAGCCTTGACACTCCTCTTATACATGACTCGCCTCTCCAATGAGGGATAAATTTGTCTATTATTTGGAATTTTGTGCCGGTGGGATCTCGATTATGACATGTTAAATAATGGTTGGGAACACTATGATTTGTACGTCCCTTTTTAATAGATTGAATATGTTCATTAACCCTTATACCAAAAGTACGGATGGTCCGCCCTACGTACTGTTTCCCGCAAGGGCAAGTGATGAGATACACAATGTACCTCGTCGAACAAGTGACAAAATGTTGAACAGCATACTCTTTCCCCGTGGTGGTTGATCCAAAAGTCTCGATCCTCCGGGATTTAAGTGTATTGTGTTTACATACCTTGCACCTTCGGCAGGGGAAGAAACCCTTCATATTTTGAAAGAAGGAGGGGACCGAGGGGGGGTCTGTTACATTGGGTGCAATCTGTCCCCTCAGGGACATAGCACCTCTGTAAATCACCCCGGCTTGTTCCGGGAGAATAGGTCCAAGAACAGTATCATTTTTCAAGACCTTCCAATGTCTATGGAAGATATCTTTGACCTGCTTATGTTGAATTGAAAAATTAGTGAGAAAGGACCATTTATGTTTGTTTTCTACCATAGGTTTAGGTTGTTCGGAGATGAGTGAGCTTCTGTCGACTAAGGAGACATTATAAATAACTTCGTCTATTTTAGATGCATCATAACCTTTGTCTAAAAATCTCGACTTCAGGGTATTAGCCTGTTCGAAGTAATCAGTGAGTTTTGAGCAGTTGCGTCTAATCCGCAACATCTGACTTCGGGGGATGGATTTCAGCCATGCCTCATGATGGCAGCTGTCGATCGGAATGTACCCATTCCGATCGGTGGTCTTGAAGAAAGTCTTGGTAGTGAGATGGTTATCAACAACTGAAATCTCAAGATCAAGAAAGTGAATAGTCGACTGACTCGCTTCATAGGTTAATTCTATCCCGATCTGATTATTATTCAAGATACGAATGAACTCATCCAGAGATTCCATACTTCCTTTCCATAGGAGGAGGATGTCGTCAATGTACCTAGCCCACAAAACTAATTGTGGTGGGTCTAGGGCATAGACGACATCCTCCTCCCATTTAGCCATAAAAAGAACATATCCTCCAACAATGGGGGAAGAGGGAGAAATAACAGGGGTAGGGCTAAGGGAAATAGGAATCAGAGACCTTACTATGATCATCATAGACAGGACTCGTCACCTTGGAGAAGAAACAATGATTATTACGATCATTATCCGGATTTCCAATATCCTCAAAGAACTCCGCTTCGAACACAGAATAGATTTTCACCTCTTGGAGAGAGAAGGTTTAATGATGATGATCGAGGTTCCAGACATCCCTATTTTGATAGGGATGATGGATACCATACGAGATCACCATTTAACTATAACCAAAATTTACCAGGACCATTCCTAAGGAGGGATTTTCACAAGGAAGGGGAAAACCATCTAAGAAATCAAAATCCGGGCGCGGCTCCAGAGGGGGGTGGCGCGCCAGGAAAAAGAAAACGTGTCTAAAAGATAGTGGTATTTTTAATTTGAGCAATGTAGAACTAACAAAAGCTGAAAAATCAATACTGGATAAAGGGTTGAAATACGTACCTCCAAAAAAATTAAATAAGTTTTCAACTTTCATAGATGTACACAAATACATTAGAAAGTTGAATATTCAAAGATATATCATGTCTAATCCTATTAGACCTCGGACTATTGACACCACGTCACATGCAGTTCATTCAGGCCTTGCGAACCCATCGTTGTTTAATCCCCCGGGTTCAGTGGCACCCTCCATTAAAGTCTTTCGAGATTTGGTCCTCAAAGACCTTGATAACTTACCTGATAAAAGAATATACAATGATCCCAACCTAAATACTGGACTTAAGTCCCTCTGTGAACGTAAAAACCTTGTCATTCGTCCAGCTGACAAGGGGGGTGGGATCGTTATCCTCAATAAAACAGACTACCATACGGAGATGATGAGAATTCTTGATGATACAGATACATATCTTAAGCTAACTAAAAATCCTACATCTGAGTTTAAGAAAGTTTTAGCGGATTTGATAGATACTGGTTCTCAACTGGGAATTCTTGATAAGAAAGAAAAAAGTTTTTTAGTTCCCGTTGCTCCACGTATTCCAATAATTTATTATCTACCAAAAGTCCACAAGAATGTTACACAACCTCCCGGTCGCCCTATCATTAGTGGCATAAATTCTATAACATCCCGCATCGGAAAATACATCGATTTCTTTCTACAACCGTTAGTGAAATCTATACCATCTTATTTAAGGGACACTAAGGACACTATTGCCAAACTTCAATGTGTCACTTATAGCAACGACCTTATTCTGGCCACTGCCGACGTTAAGGCGCTTTATACTTGTATACCCCATAATTTGGGTTTTGAAGCAGTTAACTCCTTTCTTTCTAGGAATACCACAATTCCAGGTACTCAGAAGAGGTTCATTATGGATTTATTGTGTTTTGCCACTAAACACAATTACTTTTGGTACGACGGAGATTTTTATCTCCAAAAGAAAGGGGTAGCGATGGGGGCAAAGTTTGCCCCCAGCTTAGCCAATATATTTATGGCTAAATGGGAGGAGGATGTCGTCTATGCCCTAGACCCACCACAATTAGTTTTGTGGGCTAGGTACATTGACGACATCCTCCTCCTATGGAAAGGAAGTATGGAATCTCTGGATGAGTTCATTCGTATCTTGAATAATAATCAGATCGGGATAGAATTAACCTATGAAGCGAGTCAGTCGACTATTCACTTTCTTGATCTTGAGATTTCAGTTGTTGATAACCATCTCACTACCAAGACTTTCTTCAAGACCACCGATCGGAATGGGTACATTCCGATCGACAGCTGCCATCATGAGGCATGGCTGAAATCCATCCCCCGAAGTCAGATGTTGCGGATTAGACGCAACTGCTCAAAACTCACTGATTACTTCGAACAGGCTAATACCCTGAAGTCGAGATTTTTAGACAAAGGTTATGATGCATCTAAAATAGACGAAGTTATTTATAATGTCTCCTTAGTCGACAGAAACTCACTCATCTCCGAACAACCTAAACCTATGGTAGAAAACAAACATAAATGGTCCTTTCTCACTAATTTTTCAATTCAACATAAGCAGGTCAAAGATATCTTCCATAGACATTGGAAGGTCTTGAAAAATGATACTGTTCTTGGACCTATTCTCCCGGAACAAGCCGGGGTGATTTACAGAGGTGCTATGTCCCTGAGGGGACAGATTGCACCCAATGTAACAGACCCCCCCTCGGTCCCCTCCTTCTTTCAAAATATGAAGGGTTTCTTCCCCTGCCGAAGGTGCAAGGTATGTAAACACAATACACTTAAATCCCGGAGGATCGAGACTTTTGGATCAACCACCACGGGGAAAGAGTATGCTGTTAAACATTTTGTCACTTGTTCGACGAGGTACATTGTGTATCTCATCACTTGCCCTTGCGGGAAACAGTACGTAGGGCGGACCATCCGTACTTTTGGTATAAGGGTTAATGAACATATTCAATCTATTAAAAAGGGACGTACAAATCATAGTGTTCCCAACCATTATTTAACATGTCATAATCGAGATCCCACCGGCACAAAATTCCAAATAATAGACAAATTTATCCCTCATTGGAGAGGCGAGTCATGTATAAGAGGAGTGTCAAGGCTTGAAACCTTCTGGATACACCAATTAAGATGTTTCATGCCACATGGATTAAATGTCGAGTGGGACATCAATTCATTTATTAATCAATCATGAGTATAGTCCCTTTTTTCCTTCCCTCACACCATTTCTGTTTTCAATTACCCACAAAAAATTAAGTCCTTTCATTTGAGGACATAAGTGATCTTTGTCCTTGATGAATAGGGCAAGGTTGCCCAGTATTTCTATGATTAGTTCTACTACCATTACTTTGCTCAACAGTCACCATATTTTTATTAATAAATTTATTATGTATTTTTTATTTTTTATTTTCTATTAATATTTTTATTTTTTATTAATATTTTTTAACAATATTTTTTATAGGATTTTTTTCCGATCTCACATCATACCATAAATTTTTTTTTCCCAATCCATTGATTTTGAGGATATTAAATACATATTTTGGTATGGCCACTCAGTTTGTTGGAGAACATTAATTTATATATATATATTTCATGAATAGAAATATGCCAATTAATACATACTTTTTGTCTTTTTGTTCACACGGATTGTGATATGGCCGTACTGACTTCCAGATTGAATACTTTTGTATAAATAACAAATTCATATGATTAAATCTAAATTGGATCACATATTTAATATTACGGCTGATTATAATTATCGCCGTTCTGTGTTTTACAATCACTTCCTTTCTCAATGACCCGCTTGGAACGCAGTTTGCGTTCCAATAACCTCAGAGACGTGTTCCCACTTCCGGCCTAAACGCAGTGATGCACACCTATGGATACGTCAGGCGCTATCACGTGATGTTGGTCACGTGAACGTCACATGACGCTAGCCCTGATTGGGTGAATGACTGAGATGCGTGTTCTTCCATCTAATGAGCGCGCACGCCGAGTGGACACTCACATCGAGGCTTGGTAGAGAGAGGCGGATCCATTATTTTATCTTCCTATTGGCCAATTTAGCTAGCACATGACTCTGAATGGAGCGCACGCTATCGATCCAGGAAGTCAGCACGGACGATGCTGTAATCAGCTGTTTCTAGTTAAACATTATAATGTATATATATAAGCGTGGAGGTGGCGGGATGGCTTATACCCCAGCCGAAGTCTTTGTGGACGAAACCGGTCGGGTTTCTTGCTGTACCCAGCCACCCATACCACGCTTGCTGTTTTTATATCTTTTGAATCGATTCTACTATTTTTTATGCTTGATGGCATGTTTGATGATCTTGAACGATCTAATAAACACCATTTAAAAAGTTATCTTGGATTTACACCATGTGGAGGCTCCTTGTTTTTTCTTCATACATGGTCCACACCTGCTGACAAAGACGGTGATTGAGCAGATTGTTTGGGCAGGTTCCTGGCCCCCCATTCGAGGAGGAAATCTTCCGGTGTACCAACTAGCCTCACACTGTCATTTGAGGACAGTACAAGCCTATTTGACTCACCGCCCACGGCCTGTGAGTCCACCGAAGTCGGTAAGAGTATTACATCTCTTTCTCTGGTTTGCACTTTCCTGTGACACCACCTGCTTTGGATTCAAGTTGGGTCAACCACACCATGCACTATATGGACTGATTTATTAGGAGGAGTAGAAAATATTTTTTGGGGGTGTAATTTTTGGTATGTCCATACTGTGTGTAAGAAATAGCTTATAAATAGAAAACTTTGTGTAAAAAAATACTTTTTCATTTTCTTTCCACTTTTTCCAAAAACTTGTGGCAAAAAATGACTTGTTCAATAGACTTATTATGCCTCAAAGGAAATATGTAAGGGAGTTTTTGTTCCAAAATGTGGTCATTTTGTGGGTGTTTCTATTGTCCTGGTTTTCCATGGCCTTCAAAAATGTGATAGGTAGTCAGGTAATTAGATGCATAATTTATGCTCCTTGAAAGCCCAACGGTGCTTCTTGGATTTTGGGCCCCTCTGTGTGGCTAGGCTATGAAAAAGTCTCACTCAGAAGGAGTAGCTGAATGCATTTTCAGGTGTAATTGCAAGTATTCCATAGAAAGTGTGAGAGAAATAACTTGTTAAAATGACAATTTTGTGAAAAAAACAAAAACAAATTGTATTTAATTTCTTCCTTTTCCAAAGAAAAGGGGAAGAAAATTACAACTTCCAAAAATTTACCATGCCTCTTACTAACTGCCCCAGGGTGTCTACTTTCCAAAAAGGTGTCATTTGGGGGGTATTGTACTGTCCTGGCAATGTGATGAGATAGGTAGTCAGTACTTCAGGATTGATCAATTTTCAAATATACTGTATGTACCATAGCTTAAAGACTATAACTTCCACAGACTAAATATTATACACTGATTTTGGTTATTTTTACCAAAGAATTGTAGCGGTATAAATGCTGGCCTAAATTTATGAAGCAAAATTACTTACTTGCAAAATTTTATAACAGAAACTAAGAAAAATATGTCTTTTTTTCAAAATTGTTGGTATTCTCTCATTTATTTAATACAAAATAAGTAACCCAGTGGTGAGTAAATGCCACCAAAAAAACACTCTATCTGTCTCAAAAAACTATAAAAAATTATTTTTGGGTACAGTGTTGCATAACTGAGTAATTGTCATTCAAATTGTGACAGCACTGAAATCTGAAAATTGGCCTGGCCAGAAGGGGGTAAAAGTGTTCAGTATTGAGCTGGTTAAATACAAAATGCAAAATGTTTTATTATACCTCACACTATACAACTGAAAATTATCCAACCAGCTTTAATTTAAATTGATTGGAAAATATATAGGAATAGTAAACAACCAAAACAGGTAATATACATTTTGCAAGGAAAAATGCAGTAATCAGGAGATTATTTTTAAGCATGTGTAACTGTTTTAATAGTGTATCTAGATATCTTTCACCAGAATACCACTATTGCATATAAATGACTAGTAAAAAAAACACATTAAAAAAATGTGTTTTAGCCATACAGGAGCCCTTCACCAATGCAGTGTGTTACATGATCTTAAAGTTGTTTTCTAACTTATTTAAAGCAATTCTGTCCCCACCTAGAAATCTTTTAAAAAAGAGCTCCTCCTCTCTGAAAGAGCACAGCTGGATAAAAAAATCTTCAACATCTGTTTCATTTTGTCAGTTTTACCATTACCCTTGTGTTCTAGAGCATTCAAAATGTGATAGGTAGTCAGGAAATTAGATGCATCATTTATGCCCTGAAGCACCTGAAGGTGCTTCTTGGATGTTGGGTCTCTCTGTGGCTAGACTGTGAAAAGTCTCACACATGGGGTATCGCTATACTTAGGAGGAGTAGAAAATATTTTTTGGGGTGTAATTTTTGGTATGTCCATACTGTGTGTAAGAAATAGCTTATAAATAGAAAACTTTGTGTAAAAAAAATACTTTTTCATTTTCTTTCCACTTTTTCCAAAAACTTGTGGCAAAAAATGACTTGTTCAATAGACTTATTATGCCTCAAAGGAAATATGTAAGGGAGTTTTTGTTCCAAAATGTGGTCATTTTGTGGGTGTTTCTATTGTCCTGGTTTTCCATGACCTTCAAAAATGTGATAGGTAGTCAGGTAATTAGATGCATAATTTATGCTCCTTGAAAGCCCAACGGTGCTTTTTGGATTTTGGGCCCCTCTGTGTGGCTAGGCTATGAAAAAGTCTCACTCAGAAGGAGTAGCTGAATGCATTTTCAGGTGTAATTGCAAGTATTCCATAGAAAGTGTGAGAGAAATAACTTGTTAAAATGACAATTTTGTGAAAAAAACAAAAACAAATTGTATTTAATTTCTTCCTTTTCCAAAGAAAAGGGGAAGAAAATTACAACTTCCAAAAATTTACCATGCCTCTTACTAACTGCCCCAGGGTGTCTACTTTCCAAAAAGGTGTCATTTGGGGGGTATTGTACTGTCCTGGCAATGTGATGAGATAGGCAGTCAGTACTTCAGGATTGATCAATTTTCAAATATACTGTATGTACCATAGCTTGAAGACTACAACTTCCACAGACTAAATATTATACACTGATTTTGGTTATTTTTACCAAAGAATTGTAGCGGTATAAATGCTGGTCTAAATTTATGAAGCAAAATTACTTACTTGCAAAATTTTATAACAGAAACTAAGAAAAATATGTCTTTTTTTTCAAAATTGTTGGTATTCTCTCATTTATTTAATACAAAATAAGTAACCCAGTGGTGAGTAAATGCCACCAAAAAACACTCTATCTGTCTCAAAAAACTTTAAAAAATTATTTTTGGGTACAGTGTTGCATAACTGAGTAATTGTCATTCAAATTGTGACAGCACTGAAATCTGAAAATTGGCCTGGCCAGAAGGGGGTAAAAGTGTTCAGTATTGAGCTGGTTAAATACAAAATGCAAAATGTTTTATTATACCTCACACGATACAACTGAAAATTATCCAACCAGCTTTAATTTAAATTGATTGGAAAATATATAGGAATAGTAAACAACCAAAACAGGTAATATACATTTTGCAAGGAAAAATGCAGTAATCAGGAGATTATTTTTAAGCATGTGTAACTGTTTTAATAGTGTATCTAGATATCTTTCACCAGAATACCACTATTGCATATAAATGACTAGTAAAAAAAACACATTAAAAAAATGTGTTTTAGCCATACAGGAGCCCTTCACCAATGCAGTGTGTTACATGATCTTAAAGTTGTTTTCTAACTTATTTAAAGCAATTCTGTCCCCACCTAGAAATCTTTTAAAAAAGAGCTCCTCCTCTCTGAAAGAGCACAGCTGGATAAAAAAATCTTCAACATCTGTTTCATTTTGTCAGTTTTACCATTACCCTTGTGTTCTAGAGCATTCAAAATGTGATAGGTAGTCAGGAAATTAGATGCATCATTTATGCCCTGAAGCACCTGAAGGTGCTTCTTGGATGTTGGGTCTCTCTGTGGCTAGACTGTGAAAAGTCTCACACATGGGGTATCGCTATACTTAGGAGGAGTAGAAAATATTTTTTGGGGTGTAATTTTTGGTATGTCCATACTGTGTGTAAGAAATAGCTTATAAATAGAAAACTTTGTGTAAAAAAAATACTTTTTCATTTTCTTTCCACTTTTTCCAAAAACTTGTGGCAAAAAATGACTTGTTCAATAGACTTATTATGCCTCAAAGGAAATATGTAAGGGAGTTTTTGTTCCAAAATGTGGTCATTTTGTGGGTGTTTCTATTGTCCTGGTTTTCCATGACCTTCAAAAATGTGATAGGTAGTCAGGTAATTAGATGCATAATTTATGCTCCTTGAAAGCCCAACGGTGCTTTTTGGATTTTGGGCCCCTCTGTGTGGCTAGGCTATGAAAAAGTCTCACTCAGAAGGAGTAGCTGAATGCATTTTCAGGTGTAATTGCAAGTATTCCATAGAAAGTGTGAGAGAAATAACTTGTTAAAATGACAATTTTGTGAAAAAAACAAAAACAAATTGTATTTAATTTCTTCCTTTTCCAAAGAAAAGGGGAAGAAAATTACAACTTCCAAAAATTTACCATGCCTCTTACTAACTGCCCCAGGGTGTCTACTTTCCAAAAAGGTGTCATTTGGGGGGTATTGTACTGTCCTGGCAATGTGATGAGATAGGCAGTCAGTACTTCAGGATTGATCAATTTTCAAATATACTGTATGTACCATAGCTTGAAGACTACAACTTCCACAGACTAAATATTATACACTGATTTTGGTTATTTTTACCAAAGAATTGTAGCGGTATAAATGCTGGTCTAAATTTATGAAGCAAAATTACTTACTTGCAAAATTTTATAACAGAAACTAAGAAAAATATGTCTTTTTTTTCAAAATTGTTGGTATTCTCTCATTTATTTAATACAAAATAAGTAACCCAGTGGTGAGTAAATGCCACCAAAAAACACTCTATCTGTCTCAAAAAACTTTAAAAAATTATTTTTGGGTACAGTGTTGCATAACTGAGTAATTGTCATTCAAATTGTGACAGCACTGAAATCTGAAAATTGGCCTGGCCAGAAGGGGGTAAAAGTGTTCAGTATTGAGCTGGTTAAATACAAAATGCAAAATGTTTTATTATACCTCACACGATACAACTGAAAATTATCCAACCAGGGGCGTGGCCTGGAGCGGCATGAAGTAGGACGCAGTTAGGCAGAGCTCCGCCGGTCACTTATCCGTCCTAACATCCTGAGACCGTCACACGGATCCACAAGCCCATACTACACAGCCGTCAACCCAGAGACCAGCCAGAACATGTCACCGCCGAAAAAGACGTCCGCGGCGGCCTCAAAACTGGATCAATACCGCCGACAAGGCACAGACCCCTCCAGCCAAGATGGCGCCGCCGCGCTGGAAGAGGAGCCCTCGGCCGGAACAGACACAGCAAGGGTACTGGAGGCTATATCATCCTGCCAAGAAGCCATCACAGCTTGTCAAACCTCCCTTACAGCGCGGATTGAGGAAGTAAAGGTGGACATCTCACTGGTAAGACAAGACTTCCAGAAACTAAAAGGCAGAGTCACAGAAGCTGAGAATCGGCTAGGCACTGTGGAGGACTCCCTCCCCCCCTTGCAGAACACAACATCAGAACTGCAGCATCAAGTGAACCAACTCCTCCAGAAGCAAGACGACATTGAGAATCGCCTTCGCAGGTGTAACCTCAGATTCGTCGGCCTCCCAGAGGGGGTGGAAAGGAAAGATCCCCCCACGTTTTTGGAAAATTTACTCTGCGACACATATGGAAAGGAATCATTCTCCCCAACATTTGTGGTCGAACGTGCACACCGCCTCTCAGGCAGACCACCACCATCCGGAGCCCCCCCACGCACGTTCATCGCAAAATTCCTGAACTACAGGGATAGAGACACTATTCTACGGCTCAGCAGAGTGAAGGGCAACATCCCCCTGGGAAACAAAATGATTGCCATATACCCGGATTTCTCTGCAGAAGTACAGCGTAGACGCCGCACATTCACCGAGGTCAAAAGGCGCCTGCGCATCAAGAACATCAAATACGCCATGCTTTTCCCGGCCCGGCTACGTGTAGAGGGCGAGGACAGGGCACACTTCTTCGAGGACCCGGAGGCTGCCATCGCCTGGCTGGAGCAGAGAGAGACCCACAGATAAGTACCACTTTACAATTTACTTGTCTGCCCTATGCAACATATATGTCCCCTCAAAATATTCCACCCTATAATACCCTGATCCTCCGGACGCAACACTATTTAAGTCCAGACATCTCCATACATATGCAAGCTGATCAGTCTGCCCCCCCAACATTCTCCACATGATCAGCACCTTGAAATGCTGCAAGACTGTTCATCTGATTTACCCCACCTGGATAAACCCCTCAATTATAATAACAGAACGAATAGACTTTATCAAACACCACAACCGCATAATACACTGGGGGACTCCGACAGGATACAATCCGCAAGATCCTCAACTGACCATAACAAACACCATTTTCCCTAATGGACTTCCTATAAGACCCTACCCCAGCAACAAGTTCACCCTAAAATCGCACAGCAAGGTCCACATCTATAACCGACGGAGCACGCTTGACTTAACAATGATCCTCACCAGTGAAGGTGAGTCGAGTCCTGAACTCTACAACGGTACGCAGCGTATTTTCGCCCTATGTACCACGGTTATCCACCTGAAATGGAACGCTCTGATCATGACAGCACTGCCCGAGACATTTCAGCTCCCTGAGCTCATTACTATCCTGGATACAGTGACTGTCTCTCAAGAAACCTCAACATACCATTTTTTTTCCACAGGTTGGACAAGGTTAATGCCATGTTGGCAGTTCGGGAACAAAGCCCGCACCAGGTTCGGGAGGTGCAGGGCAGGGAGGGGGGAAGGGAATGTTAGAGTTATGCAATTCTCATTGTGCTATCTAACGTCAAAAGCAAGTACCTGTCTATGTATGATTCCCAGGGTGCATCAGAAATTTGCCTATAACATTGTTACCTATGTTGAGACACTGCGGAGCGGGGTGGCCTGAGTCCTGGAGCTCAATACATAACATAAATACTTAGATGACCAACCTAAAATTTGTCACGTGGAATATCCGCGGTATCAGAGAACCTATCAAGAGGTCAGCAGTATTCTCGATCATTAAAAAACTAAAAGCAGATGTAGTGGCTCTGGTCGAAACACACGCCGAGGGCCTAGCACATAAAGTACTCCAGAGACCATGGATTGGATGGGCGTTCCATTCAACACATACTACCCTATCTAGAGGAGTTTCACTCCTAATCGCCAAAAGCACACACTTCGAGCTCCAGGACTCAGTAATCGACCCATCAGGCAGATATGTCCTCATAAAGGCCAGAATATATGGAGACCCAATCCTCCTTATGGCATTCTATGTTCCGCCACCATTTAATGCAGCCGTTATTGTTGAAGGGTTTAATTTCATGGCACTACACCCCAGCATCCCGGCAATATGGCTAGGGGATTTCAATAATGTCCTAGATCCCGCACTAGATAGACTTAATGCCTCATCTGCCGAACCTATGACATCACACCCCACAAGATTCGCCAGACTTCTATCAGATTTTGGCCTAATAGACACATGGAGATTCAGGAATCCCACAGATAAACGATTTTCCTGCTTTTCCACGTCGCATAGGGCTATGTCACGAATAGACCTCATATTAGTGTCCAAAACACTCCTCCCAAGACTGACGGACGCTGGCTTCTCTCCTAGGTCCCTCTCCGACCATTGTCCCTACTGGGCCACGCTCAAAGTTCCTCACAACCGCCCACCAGCGACATGGAGACTGAACCCTTTCTGGCTGACCATATTGCCGGAGGAGGACGATCTCTTAACAGAATGGGATAATTATTTTCAAATTAATGAAGGCTCCGCCCCAGTTCAACTAGTGTGGGAAACTTTCAAAAAACATGCCCGAATGATCCTTACCAGTAGAATTAACAAAATTAAAAGAACTTCAGAATCTGCGATAGCTAAAGCGGAGGCTGGTCTTCGAGACTCTGAAAAACTGTTTCTCGAGGCCCCCACCGCAGACAAAGCTGACAATCTTAAACTATGTACAAGGGTATTAACTCAGCTACATTATGAAAAATCCAAAAGAAAACTATTTTTCCATAGGCAACGATCATTCGAGCACGGGGAACGGGCGGGGAAACTGTTGGCCTATTTGGTACATAGTGAAGATAGACCCCCCGTGGTAATTTCACTGCGCTCACCCACTGGGACCGTAGAGACAGAACCACACAAGGTAACAGACATCTTTAGAGAATTCTTCAGTAAACTCTATACTTCATTAGCCCCCACAGACACTTCCCTGATGGAAACATTTCTGGGGAAATTAACTATTCCCCAACTCTCCACAGAACAGGTTGAGGAACTAGAGGCTCCATTGACAACAGATGAGATATCCAGTGCCTTGGCGACACTCCCTGGCTCAAAGTCTCCAGGCTCAGACGGCCTTCCGGTGGAATTTTATTCCACCTATGCAGCAACACTGACCCCTAGATTGCTACAGCTATACGAAGCCATATTCAGGGATCTCAGTCTGCCAGCCTCCATGAGAGAGGCTACTATAGTCTTAATCCCCAAGCCAGGGAAAGATCCATTAGTCCCAGAATCATACCGCCCCATATCTCTACTACAAGTAGATATTAAAATTCTCGCAAAAATATTAGCCATTCGCTTGAATAAAGTAATCCTCTCCCTAATCCATGGTGACCAGGCAGGATTTATGCCTGGCAGAAATACTTCCTTCAACCTCAGGAGACTATTCATAAATCTACAAGCCACCCATGACAATGTAGGAGCTAGAATGATCGTCGCCTTGGACACGGCCAAGGCGTTCGACTCAGTAGAGTGGAACTACCTGTGGAGCTGCCTGGCCAGGTTCGGCTTCGGCCCCAACTACATAAAATGGGTGCAGCTCTTATACCAATCCCCATCAGCGAGGGTACTGGCGAACGGGTGGCCATCCGAGCAATTCCCATTGACCAGAGGCACGCGGCAGGGATGCCCTCTGTCGCCGCTGCTGTACGCTCTGGCGGCAGAGCCCCTTGCCATCGCCATTCGGGCACACCCGGGCATAAAGGGACTCCGCAGGGGGGACGTGATTGAAAAAATCAGTACCTATGCGGACGACACCCTGCTATACCTAGACGACTCTGAAAACTCTTTGCCCCTTACACTTGACCTAATAAAACAGTTTGGTACATTTTCAGGCCTTAGGATAAATTGGGACAAATCCCAAATATTACCCCTTGACAGTTTCCCACAACCTAAAGACAGAGCACTGCTGCCCCTACAGAGAGTTGACACCATCAAGTATCTAGGTGTAAGGACTACAAGAGACCCAGCTGACTACGAAACACTCAATATAACACCGTTGTTTGCGATGCTTAAACACAAGACACAGATATGGGCTCGTCTCCCGCTGGGAGTAACAGGGCGAATAAATTTAGTTAAGATGGTCCTCTTACCCAAAGTATTATATATGACTTGGCATTCGCCAATATACCTAGTCCTTAGACATTTTAAGCTAATGGAAGTTATACTGAAACCATTTATCTGGGGAAACAACAGACATAAAATCGCCTGGCAAAAACTCAAAAACCCCACAGACCTAGCGGGAATGGCCCTACCTGACCTCAATGCCTACTATATAGCTGCACAGCTGTCCCAAATCTTTCATATAGACAAGACAGATAGCGAAAGATTCATGCACTTCCTATGTCCCAGGTGGGCTCATCCAACACAAGACCCACTGACTGTAATAGCAGGAAAAACCACTAGAGAAGATAAAAATGTAAGAGGAAAAACACTGCTATATCACTACACTAAGATATGGAACCTAGCCATGGACAAACTACAACTGTCAGCAATTAATGAATTCACCCCCCTATGGCATAATATAAACCTCCCAGAATTTAACATAATACCAGATAATGAGGTGTGGAGTTCTAGGGGGATCTTCTACATGTCACATATCATTCACAACGGCAGACTGAGAACCTTTGAAAGACTGCAAACAGAATTTGCATTACCAAACCAAATGCTCTTCAGGTATATACAACTACGCCATGCCTTCTACACACAATTCCCGCAGGGGGAAACAAATTTGACAAACAACCCATTAATGGAGGCACTGAAATGCCCTGACCCTAAAAAACTAATATCTCAATTCTATCAGATGCTGACACTGCCGCAGGCTACCAAAGCAGCCTACGCCCTAAAATCAAGGTGGGAGGGAGAAGTTGGCACAATAGCAGACGATGAGTGGAGCGATGCCTTAGATGCATGTAAACTAGTGTCCCCTAAGTTGTCAGACCGCCTAACCCAAACCTTCCTGCTACATAGAGCATACCTCACACCACTCAAGCTAGCAAAATTCAAGAGTAACCAAACAACAATATGCCCAATGTGCAATCAGGCCACAGGTACTTTTTTTCATCTACTATGGCAGTGCCCTCGAATCCAAGCATACTGGGCGCAGATAGTACGCTTCCTACATGATACTATGGGTTCCCCAGTAACACTACAACCCAAGCTCTGCATACTGGGAATCCTATCAGACCCAGAGATAAATAAACTCAAAAAAATATTTGTTCACGAAACACTCTTCTCCGCACGTAAAGTCATTGCCAGAAATTGGATGAGGCCTAACCCCCCAGAGTTCACACACTGGATAATAGAAGTCAATAACACACTACCCTACAAAAAATTGGTGTACTTACACAGAGGCTGCCCTCTCAAATATGACCAGATCTGGGATAAGTGGACTCAGTCATCTGATACCTGTACGTGAGAATGGGCGGGGCATGGAGGTGACCTGGTTGATGGCCCCTACCCACACCATATTAGAGAAGCTCTCCTAATGAAGATTGACCAATACACACCAACCCAGAATAATTACCTTTTATATATGTACCATGGGAAAAGTATAAAAGAAACTAGACATGAGATATAAAGTAGTATGCAAACTTATATATACATGCTGAAAACTGTATTGTTATCCTCCGGGATCACTATGTATACAAAACTTTTTTTTCTGTAATGTTTTATTTTACTAAATAAACTCACTTTTGATGGAAAAAAGAAAATTATCCAACCAGCTTTAATTTAAATTGATTGGAAAATATATAGGAATAGTAAACAACCAAAACAGGTAATATACATTTTGCAAGGAAAAATGCAGTAATCAGGAGATTATTTTTAAGCATGTGTAACTGTTTTAATAGTGTATCTAGATATCTTTCACCAGAATACCACTATTGCATATAAATGACTAGTAAAAAAAACACATTAAAACAATGTGTTTTAGCCATACAGGAGCCCTTCACCAATGCAGTGTGTTACATGATCTTAAAGTTGTTTTCTAACTTATTTAAAGCAATTCTGTCCCCACCTAGAAATCTTTTAAAAAAGAGCTCCTCCTCTCTGAAAGAGCACAGCTGGATATAAAAATCTTCAGCATCTGTTTCAAAGCATTATCTGCAGGATGCACATGATAGCACCTGCATGCAGGCTAAGACATGCCCAACACCTTAAGTTTGGGAGCATAGCCATAAATCTTTCTGAACCAACCAGTAGGTGGAACTGCTATGTGCAGCTGTAAGTCAGAGGCTGCATATTCTTCAGCTTGGTTAGCTTTTCAAAAGAGCCAAGGTCATAGGCACTGGCAATGGCACAGGTTTACAGGAAGTGCTTTTATTTTTTTAAATATTTTTTTTTTTTATTGGTGACAGTCACTTCATTAAGACCCATATTTATAATCCCTGACAAACAATTCCTTCTTTTGAAAACACCATATACCAAAACATCAATGCTTCATATGTATGATTTACAAAGTATACTGTACATGCTTGTATACATACTGACTGAATTGGCTTATTGCACAGTGTATTCATGCTGCTATAGTTTATAGCAAAATAGATACCTAATAAACTATATCAAGCTGCTGTAATGTTTTAAGAAGTAAAATTCCTAGGCTACTGAACTTATTTTTTTTAAGATATAGGCTTAAGAGCTTTGCTAGTGGAAGTGAGTTTACATTTATCCACAAAATAACACATTCAGAACAGAAATAAACTCTGGCACATCTTTTGCAAGTTCCATTAAAAGTATATAAAAACATCTTTAAATGTCTTCCAGAATTTTGTATAATGGAGGAAAATTATATCCAAGTGTACAGAAACTTTTATCCTCCATTAGCTCTACAGCTAAATTGTTAGTTCTCACAGATTTTTATTTTTATGACAAATACACTATGTGAAGGTTGATTACTTTCCAAAGTCTACATTTGAAGGTTTGTACAAAAGGGATATTTCCTTTGTGTGTATGATATTCTGCATGGGCAAGCTGTCCACATCAGATATTTTAAAATTTAATATATGAGGGTGCTAAGGGTAACCCTATACAGAAGATGGCACTATGATGCTTTATGCTAGACTGGAAGGTATTTGGAATGCCTGTGAAATTACTCATGTCACATTTTCATGTCACATTTGATTCTGGGTCACCAGATTCAGTGATGAGTTGTAGGCGATGAGTTGTATCAATTCTCAGCTAAATGTTTGATTGTTCTTCCCAAATAATAAAGACATAATAATACAGACTGATGCTGCATGTCAAAGCCCTTTGCAAACACACACAAACTGAATGTACATGAGTGGATTATAGTTAAACAATATCTTTCAGCAATCAGATTATATGACTGCCATCTGCACTTCACGCCCCAATCAAGAAACATTAATATATGCTTAACGAATTTTTAAATTACAATATTAAGTGTTTATATGCTGATGTTAAAATTCTTTATATAACCACAAGTTCACTTACTAGAATAATTTTCCAGATGGCTGTACTTGTTATTCTTGGAATGTCCTGTTGTGGAACCTAAAGACAGTTAAACTGGCCTTAAACTAGTAGAATTTCATTCAAACATTTTCTTTTCCTGAATGTTCGTTCAATTTTCTAAATATTAGCGGAGTCAAATCAACATTAATTTTCAACAGCAGTGACAAGAAAATTCAAAGCAGGATTAAAAAATGTTTGCGGCTTCTGGTTCCTACACTATATGATGAGGAGGTGAGTCACCAGAGCTTCCTCTGAGCCTGCATTAAGTCTGCTTATAAAGCCACCCCAGAATCTGTCACACAGCCATCCTGCCTGCCATCCCTGCTGGGCAAGCAGCTGGATCGATTCCTGGAACAATTCTGGCCCATTCCCACTCCCAGCACAGCCAGCCTGATACTGCAGCAGCGGCAGAAGTCGACAACATGGCATGAGCCTCTCAGAGGGGAGCTCCCCCCTCCTTCTCAGACCCAAAGCATGTCTCCCGCCCCCTTCTTCTCCTCCTGCATTGTTTGACCCGGCACATGCCTGCATAGCAGAGGTAGTAGCACCTCCACCATATCATTAGCAGTGGAAGCTTCAGTCTCACAGGGCATAGCTCAGATAAGTAAGAAACTCTATACACTTGATACACATTTACATTGCATCCAGGAAGTGGAACACCATGCCTTTGGCCAATCAAGGCTCTCACAGCACATCGCGTTGTGATTGGCCGAAGCATACAGGTCAGGTGCATGCTTTCCCAATCAACAGCCTTCAATGCACTGCAATCTCACAGTACATTATGGGGCGCTCATCGGCAGGAAAACATCCCGCGAGCACCCCATTAGTTTGTTTGTTCTACAACAAACAAACACCCGATGTTCGGCTCGCACTTACGTTTGACTCAAACATCGGGCCCATCCCTACTAGAGAGGCTGCTCTGCCTGAGCATGAGGTCTATTTAGGACCATTAGTATTAATTGATCTTGGTACATCTCTTCTCCAACTACTGGTGGATATAGGATCAAGGGATCTCTATCATACCCACTTGTGGAAAAAAGTGAAGCTAATTATTTTTGCTGTTATATGGTTAATTTGTTTCTGCTTTTTTTTTGCTGGCTGTTTTCACTTTAGCTATCTATTCTGGTAACTCCTTTTTCCTTCCCCATGACATATTTCCCACCACAGATCACTACCCATTTCTCCCATGCTCAGAGTTCCGGTCCTCTCTAGGTGTCAATTATCTCATGTTTAACTTCCAATATCCTTTGTTTTGGCCTCCGTGAAGATCATATCTTGGTATACTAAAGGCCACTGACCCCCTATGAAACGCATGAAGGTGCTGCATCAACGAAAGCGCTTCAGAGCCGACATCGCTCTTCTCCAGGAAACATCTGCGTGAAGTAAACTTTTTTGAATGAAAAAGCTCTTGGTGGGTGAAGTGATTGGCTCACTGGCAATAGGCCAAAAACCCAGTGTCCTCATTTGAATTAATAAAAAAATACCATGCACAGTGCAATCTGCGGTTAGTGATGGACTAGGCCACAAAGTTTCTGTTTGCCTAAAATTCCCTTCCCGAACTATTCAGATAACTAATGTATATGCTGCTAACTCTCCTGGATCAACCTTCTTTAAAGACACCCCTGCATAGATCATGCAATGCCCCTTACTGCTCCATGTAGTGGAAGGTGACTTTAACACTGTAATGCACCTTGATGAAGACTGCAAATCCCGTAAAATTCAATTCAGGGATGTCCCTGTTGACTCAGAGTCTCCACTCTCATATGATTTTGGCAACAAACATGTTATACCCCTGGCGCCTCAGTCACCCTACAGACAAAGAATTCACTTTTTACTCCCCTGAAAATGATTCTTTAGCCAGACTTGATTACTGATTCTGTTCCCCTTCCCTCCTTCCTGCCATTTGACATTCCGCTATTCATGATATGGCCATCCCTGAATGGGGGCCTGCCCCATTTCCTTAAAGCTAGGCCTCTACTTTCGAACTCTCCCCCCAAGTCATGGAAATTTCTCGCTTACCTAGCACGTAATGAAGATTTCCTACACACTCTACAATCAGCCTGGTCAGATTATAAACTCTTCAATAATGTCCATGATAATGACCCTGTTCTATTTCGGGAAGCGGGTAAAGCATATCTTTGTGGGAAAATTATTGCCTACACATCGTCTTTTCAAAAGGCCTTTTTACTACAATATAGAAAGGCCAGTGAAGCTCTCCATAAAGCTCAAGGTGACTTGACCCGCTCTGATTCTTTAGAGCACAACAAGGCCACTTCATAAATTTGGCACCTGGTAAATTACTCTCCAGGCTTACCAAAGGTCCCCATAAACCGACACACATTATGGCTCTTAAGGATGGAGCAGGACAACTTACCCACTCTCAACAGAAGATCACAAAAATCTTAGAGGACTACTATACTGCCCTATATTCAGAAGACCCAACTAATTAAAACACTGCCATATCGTTTCTGGAAAAACTATCTCTCCCTACTCCCATTGTCCCACAACTAAATGATCTAGACAACCCTATTTCTTCTATGGAAATAGTCTCCACAATTAAAGCCCTAGCCAATAACAAAGCACCAGGTCCTGACGGGTACACTGCTGAATTTTAAAAAGGCAACCGGCAACAATATTATTCCTAACCTATTATCCCTATACAATCAGATGTGGGACGGGGTGGGGGGGTTATATGCCCACTGGTTCCCTTGCTTATGTCAAACTTCTTGCCAAAAAAGGCAAAGACGCCACTTTACCAGGTTACTATTAGCCAATTTCTTTGCTCAACTTAGTTGCCAAAATACTTTCTAAAATATTAGCTTTACGCTTTGCGCACATTCTACCCTCCTTAATTTACCCAGCCTAGGTAGGCTTTGTCTTAAGCCGATACACGACCTCTAGCATCCATAAGGTCTTAACTGTCCTGGAATATGCCAAAACTCATACAAAGGAGGATTTAGCAAATATAACTCTGGATGCAGAAAAGGCCGTTAACAATGTCATAATGTGAAAAATGCAGCGCTAAAACTAAATATGTATGTAAAACTCATATGTGTGAACTAGCAAAGTTCAGTGGTGAATGGGTGTTAACCCAGTGCAATATATATGTGAGAAAACATATAAATATAATCAAGTCCAAACAATAAAATGGGTGACAAATCCAATGGAAGTAAGGAAATCTTCCGACATGTAATTCGTCTGTAATAACTCTTGAAGTGAAGAAGGTGTAAACACTCTTACAAAGCACTCTCACTCTTCTCCAAAGATATTCCCTCTAGACTGGAATGGCTGTACTGTTATCCACCGGACTGAGAAAATGGCACATCCAATGGGAACATCCAACTCTCTTCTTCTCATGTGTTCAGACCGTCGGAACACAGGAGGAGGAGGAATGGCTGCCGCTACAGGGCTCAGTGGAGGCACCGCTGCAGGCGTCTCCCCCACAGGACAGGGTGAGTCCTAAGCCCCAGAGGGCAGCACTAATAAGAAGGGGGAGATCGCTGGACAGATTAGGAGATCGCTGGCCCAGAGCTGATGGGGAGGTGGAGGGGGAGGATGAGCCACCCCTGACCCAGATCATGGCGGCCATACAGGGGTGCCAGAATAAACTGATTGACCACTTTGAGGAGCTCAGAATGGAGTTTTCCTTCATGAAACATGACATACAGAAGTTAAGGGAGAGGGCAGAGGCCGCTGACCGCCGTGTTACCTCTCTGGAAGATACTGTCAGGCCCTCAGATACTGCTGCACAGGTGACCAAAAAGACTTTGTCTGAACACACATTAAAGATGGCTGACATGGAAGACCGCATGAGAAGGAACAATATAAGGCTGGTGGGGTTCCCAGAGGGAGTGGAGGGGAGACACCCAGAAGAATTTCTAGAGAGATGGCTGATTGATAACATGGCGCCTGATACCTTCAAAAAAATGTTTGCCATTGAAAGGGCACACCGTATCCCAGGTCAGACCCCCCCGAAGCGAGCCCCTCCCAGATCTATGATAGCAAAAGTGGCATGTTGGGGCTGGGTGCGGGGAGGGGGGTGGGGGAAGTTAAGGTTTTTTTTTTATGTTGGGGATTTCATGTCTGTTCTTGGTAGGGAATATACACATTTGCTGTGTTTGCAAAGGGTCACTTCTATTGTCTTGGTCATTATGCTCTGTGCAGATGCTAGGGGAAATCTGGAGCCCCTTTCTCTGGCTAGCTATAACACGAGGGGGGCAGGAAAGCCCCTATATCGCAACTCTCTGTCATGGAGATTTATCTTAAAATTTTGGCCTGGAATGTAAGGGGCCTCAACTCTAAATTCAAGCGCTCATTGATATTCGATTATATTAAAAAGCATAAACCACATATAATATTACTTCAGGAGACACATCTCCAGGGCTCCAGGGTTCTCTCATTAAAGCGGGCACATATTGCCGGGGCCTACCATGCCATCTACTCCTCGTATGCAAGGGGGGTCTCCACCTTGGTCACTAAGGCTATGCCCATATCGATACATGCAGTTCGGACTGACACTAAAGGGAGGTTTGTTGTATTGGTGGTGCAGGTGATGAATAGTTTTCTAACGATTGTAAATTTGTATGTGCCTCCTCCCTTTTCACTAGCTCATCTGGATGATATGTTACAGGCTACGTATGAAGTGGCGGAGGGGAGGATATTCATATTAGGTGATTTTAACTCTGTGTCTGATCCGGCTTTAGACTGGGAGCGGCATCTGACACAACGGCCCCCCTTGCTGGATGGATGTCTACTCATGGTTTCAGAGATGTCTGACGTTTTCATCATCCTGATATAAGGGAGTATTCCTGTTATTCAGAAATGCATAAGGCGCTCTCCAGAATAGACACTATCCTGACGGAGGGGGACGATATGGAATTGGTCAAGGGAGTTTCATATTTGCCCAGAGCTCTATCTGATCATTCCCCCATGATGCTGGAACTTAATTTGGGACCAAGGCCTGGTCTACGAATATGGCGAATGGAGGCCAGTTGGCTCCAGGAGGAATATATAAAGATTAAGTGTACAGAGGCTATCAAACATTTCTGGGCTGAAAATGGTAATTCTGCATCCTCACTTCTCCAATGGGAGGCCTTTAAGGCCACGCTGCGAGGGGTGTTTATAGCAGAAGTACAGGGGTTCAAGAAACAGTTAACTTCCACAGTCCAACTTAAAGAGACGGAGGTGACGCTAGCGGAGGCAGAATATGTTAGGGACCCCACTAGGGAGAGATTACTGACTCTACGGACCAGAACCAGGGAGTACAAGACAGTTCTAACAGATTGTATCGCAAAACTTAACCTTGCACAGCGTAGATGCATTTTTGAATTTGGTGACAAATATAGCAGGCTCCTGACATACTTGGTGCGGCCGGAATATGTTCCGGTTTATATTAAGTCAGTGTATGACAATTCCAAAATTGAAATCTGTGACTCAACCGATATCCTAAAAACATTTGCTCAATTCTATGAAGAATTATATAGATCTTGTGCTCCTCTGGGGAAGGAGAAAATGGTGACTTACATGGCAGACATTGATTTACCTAGGTTGACGGAGGAGGACAGTTCTGCTTTAGAAACCAGCATTACGGTGGAAGAGATGGAGGAGGCAATTGCCTCCTTCCCACCTAGGAAGTCTCCTGGACTAGATGGCCTTCCCTTGGAATGGTATAACACTTTTTGGTATGGTATGGCCCCACGCCTACTTAAAGTATTCAATGCGGGTAGATCCGACGGTAAACTACCTCCCTCTATGAGGGAAGCCTTGGTTGTCCTGATCCCTAAGGGGACGAAGGACCCTCGAGAATGTGACTCTTATCATCCGATCTCGCTGATGAATGTTGACACAAAAATCCTGGCCAAAATACTGGCAGGCAGATTACAATCAGTTATCCTAAAATTGGTGGATGCGGATCAAACGGGTTTTATTCAGGGACGGTGCGCACCAGGCAGGGGTGCCCTCTTTCGCCCCTCCTGTTTGCCCTGGCCATAGAGCCCCTGGCGGTAAAACTGAGAGCTACTTCCCACTTAACGGACTTTCACTCTCAGAAGCCTTCCTTCTTGGTTCAGGAGTTTGGGGATTACTCCGGATTCTGGATCAATTGGAAAAAATCCTCCCTCTTCCCTATTGATGAGGATGTGTGTAAGGAAACCAGTGGTAATCGGCTTGCTCACGTACATGCGCGCGGAAGACTACGAACACCCGTGCACGCTTATGCGCATGCACGGCGACCGGCATGCATGTGCAGGAGCGCATCCCTGGTGCCAATTGGCACCAGACAGCCTATTTAAGGAGTTCTCTAATCATTGTTCTGGGCTGACTGGTCTTTCAGCTGTGCTCCTGTTACCCTGAACCTATGATTCCTGTCTGAATACCCGTTGCTGACCTTGGCTCCTGTTTGACTCTGCTTCTGGATCCTGTTTGTCTGATCTCTGGCTTTGATCTTGGCTCTCCACTGACCCTGCTCCTGGATTATGTTTACTTGATTCCTGGCTCCTGATCCCGGCTCCTCATCTGACCTTGCCTTTGCCTGATGTCCTGTTACCGTGCTGCCTGTCTGTTAATGAACCTGGCTTCTCCTATGACCTTGCTCCTGCCTCCTGTTTGGCTTAGCGCTGCTGCAACTACAGCCCTGCGACTAGCTGCGACTTCCTGCAACAGGTCTCCAGGTCTTCATCTGCAGACACTCGTGTTCCTCCTGGCCCTTGGCTCCTTCTGTTCCACTCTCAGTGGGACCCAGGCTGGAGATACAAAAGAAGCCGACCTCGTCAGATCAGTCTCCCCTCAGGTACGTGACAATGCGGTAGTCCCGTTGGACTGCCCCATTTCATTGTCCACCTCTTTTAGGTATTTTGGGATTGAGGTTCAGCTTCCCATCTCTAAGTTTCTGGAGACAAACTTGACGCCGGTTGTAATAAATTTTTGGCTTGATGGAACGGATAAATCTGTTTAAAATGATTTTTCTTCCTAAGTTTCTGTATATTCTCTTGAATTCCCTGGTTTTTGTGAGACTACGTGTCTTTAAGTCCATAGATTTGATTATTGTGGGTTTCCTGTGGGTTTCCAAGGCACCCAGGGTTTCTTTGGCAGTCTTAAAGTTACCAATTACAATGGGAGGGATGGCCCTTCCTGACCTAAGGTCTTACTTTATGGCTTCACAGCTATCCTTCCTGCACTGGCGACTATTTCCACTGACACCTAATGCCACTACCCTGTTGGAGGCAGCAGTTTGGGGATTACTCCGGATTGCCACCTCACAGGAAACTCTACAAAATATGTTGTACAGGAAAGGGATCCTGGGGAGGGAGGTGGGATCCGTTATGGCACTCCCAGGGAAAGTGTTTCATTTATGCTCTAAACGGAGGAAAGATGATCCCTTGTGGCTATCTCCAAGGGATAGGCACAGCACTTTGGCTAGATATGCCATAAAATACCTACATCACATTTATCAGGATAACTATCTCTGTACCTTTGCACAACTGAGAGAAAAATATGGAGTGCCCAGGACCTGGTCCTTTCGAAATGAGCAGTTGCACCATGCAGTGATTGCACAGTTCGGGGGGGGGGGTGAAACTATGGTGCAGAACACGAACTTGGAGAGGGTTCTGATTGATCCGGATCCAGCTAAGCGAATCTCTAGATATTATGGGGCAGTGGGACCAGGGGTGATGACTACAACTTCTAGGCCCATGGCGCGATGGGTAGCGATTGTCCTGAAGAACTGTGGCAGGAGGTAATGGACACATACTTGGTGTCTGTTGTCTCCTCTACAGATAAAATTATTCAGTTCCGTTACCTTCACCAACAGTACTATACACCAACTTGACTCTACCAAATGCAGAGGAGGGAATCGGCTGTCTGCCATAAATGCAAGGGGGTAGAGGGTACTTTTCTGCATATGATCTGGGAATGCGAAAAAGTAAGACCACCATGGTCGCAGGTGACTGAATTTATTTCAGATCAGTTTGATTTACCTAACATTTGCTCCCCCCCTACGATGCCTCCTTGGGGTCTTTGCTCAAGAAGAGATGAATGCACACACAAAACTATTCCTTAGGATTCTATTCTTTGGTGTGAGAAAACTTATTGCCACACGATGGATATATGATGAACTGTTGTCGCTGGGGATGTGGATAAAAATAATAAATTCTGATGTGCTGATGTATAAAATGACCTATGAAGCTAGAGAGGCCCCCAAGAGGTTTAGGAAGGTATGGTTTAGGTGGGTAGACTCTAAAAATACCCTGGAGGAGGAGGGGTAATAGAACGTTACACTGCTTGAGGCCACTCTCTTTTTTGAAAGATGACAGAGGGTAGAAATTTTTTATTTTCTAGATCTGGACAGAGTTTTTTTTGTATCCCACTGAATGCAGCACCGAACACAGACATAACCTGGGGAGGGAGGGAAGGGAGGTTTCATTAGCTGGGTTATCAGGCTGTTTTTTATGTTCTGGTTTAATGGTGTGTTTTCAAGAAAGAAGAGAAAAAAAGCATGTATACCTCAATGTATGATAGGGGTGGAGTACTGATTGGCTCAGCCAAGAAAGCATTGATATGTACTATGTTATTGTTAATATCGGATGTTGGTCTCTTCATTGATTTGGATGTAACTCCGGTCTGATGTACTGTATGAATAATATTTATGTGCGCAATAAAAATTTTTTGAAAAAAAAAAAAAACAATGTCAACCTTAATTGGCTATTTCTGGTCTACTGAAATTCGGCTTCTCAGGACGCGTAGTAGATTACTTACAAAATATGTACTCTAATCCATCTGCACAGATAATTTCTTCTGAAGGCATCTCTAGACGCATTCCCCTATATAAGGGAACGAGGCAGGGATAGCCCCTATCCCCCCCTCCTTTTCAATTTGGCCTTGGAACCACTATCAAGATTCTTGTTAACTTTGGCCCCTCTTCATGGCATATGCATAAGTTCAAGTGAGCTATGTAGGGCACTCTTTGCCAGCGATATGTTAATTTTTACCTCAGACCCTTTTACTGACTTAAATAATCTACAAAATATTTTAGATATGTTCCGCACCTACTCTGGTCTACGGGTAGATTATGACAAATGCAAAGTTTTGCCCCCCACCCCCTCTGTCTTTTCAAGGTGGGACTCATCATCCTCTTTCCCTTTGGCCCAACACTATATTGTCTACCTAGGCATAAAAATAGGAAAGACCCTTCTTCTCTATACCATCTCAACTTTCCCCCCTTGTTCAACAAAATCATAATGGAACTTGAGGCTTGGATGACTCTCACCTTATCGCTCTTTGGAAGATGTCATCTACTTAAAATGGTGAGTTTGCTTCACTTGGTATATCCTTTGCAAGCTATTCCCCTTCTCTTGAAACAACAGGATATAAACTCAATAAAGCTATCACCTCTTTTATATGGTGCAAGAAAAAGCCTTGCATTGTGCTCACAAAGCTGTAACTTCTGAAAAACGAAGGTGCAGCCAATTTACCAAATATTACGATGTACAATCCATCGTGTCTAACAATGATCTAGAAACCAAACTAGAAACCAATCAGCCATTCTGCATACTAAATTTTAATCTCTCCGCAAAATCTTGAAACAAAACACCTTAATCAGGGATGCGGTCAAAGCCTGGCATGAGATCAGAAAGAAAACAAATCTGTCTCACTATGTTTCCCGATACCTTGGGCTCCATGGCAATCCAACTTTTCTACAAGCATTAGAATATAGAGCATATGGCATGTTGCAAAAGGCCTCACAAAAGCAACATCCTTGTTTCGTATGGCCACTTTGAAACCTAAATCTTTCAATAAACTGGCTACTGAGTTTCATCTTCTTTCCAAACACCTTTTCTTCTATAATCAGTCACTTTTTTCATAACCTCTTACTGCTCCGATGCCTCACTACTTCAGGCTATCCATACTACCTCTACTAACACTCTTTTTAAGGAATGGCAAAATGACTTTCCTGAGGAGGATCTAGCAGACATGATTCTGGAGGGCTATATAAAAATCTGCAAGTGCATCACCAACGAACTGTGGAGAGAGACTCAATTCAGATTAATACACAGGGCTTTTATCCCATCTTTCTTCTCCACTCCTAACTCTGTGACCTGTCCACAATGCTGGATCCCCAAACCCTCACTGCTCCATCATTTTTAGCAATGCGCTTCAATTTCAGCTTTCTGGAACCAGTTTGTACAGTTTATTTTCAGTATCACTGGATGCCACATCGCCAAGATGCCTATTCTACTTTTATTCAGTCACAACAAATCAACTGTAACTGGGCAAACCCAAAACCCATATCTCCTAATGGACCTTACCAATGATTACTGCTGTGAAAAAAGACCTCACAAATCTTCTCTATCAAGAAAAACTGGACACAGAGCTGTATAACTATGTCCCTACGAATAGATCACAACCTCATGAAGCTCATAGTTTAACTCAATTGTATGCAGCCCAGCTATCCCCTCTCTTTTTGGACAAGACCTGTGACCCTATGGAGGACTAATTACTCTTTACCCCCCCCCCCTTTCTTATTGTATTCTATTTTAATTTTACTGTACTTTATTTTATGTTAATTTACTTTAGTTAAGGATTAGGTTTGGATCCTTACTACTGTACACATATAATCCCATGTGTAGCAGTTTTTAAATTCTTGTATTTAATAAAACTCTGTTCAATGAGCGTCCACAATCCTTGTGTCGCTTTCTCCTCACATACTATGCTTAGAAAGCTTAGTACTGTGCTTTGGAAAGCATTGATTTATATTACATCTTTTCATATTTGTATGCATTATATACGAATCTATCTTTTTGTAACACATTTCTTCTGATGTTTATCAAGATATGGCTTGTACCTACTGTGGTTATATGTCCTAACCTTTAATAAATATATTTTGAAAAAAAATGTGCAAATGAATGAAATTCTAATGCCTTGTACACACGGTCAGATTTTCTAATGGAAAATGTGCGATCAGAGCTTGTTGTCGGAAATTCCGACCGTGTGTGGGCTCCATCGGACTTTTTCCATCAGATTTTCTGACACACAAAGTTTGAGAGCAGGCTATAAAATTTTCCGACAACAAAATCCGTCAATTCCGACCATGTGTGGACAATTCCGACGCACAAAGTGCCACGCATGCTCAGAAGAAATTCCGAGATGGAACTGCTCGGTCTGGTAAAATTAGCGTTCGGAATCGATATAGCACTTTCGTCACGCTGCAATGTTTTAAATTGTTTAATGCAGCGCACTCTCTTCTTCTTTAACCACTTCACTTCAGCCCCGGAAGGTTTTACCCCCTTCCTGACCAGAGCACTTTTTACAATTCGGCACTGCGTCGCTTTAACTGCTAATTGCGCGGTCATGCAATGCTGTACCCAAACGAAATTTGCGTCCTTTTCTTCCCACAAATAGAGCTTTCTTTTGATGGTATTTGATCACCTCTGCCGTTTTTATTTTTTGCGCTATACACGGAAAAAGACCGAAAATTTTCTACTTTTTGTTCTAAAAAAAATCCAATAAACTCAATTTTAGTCATACATTTAGGCCAAAATGTATTCGGCCACATGTCTTTGGTAAAAAAAATGTCAATAAGTGTATATTTATTGGTTTGCGCAAAAGTTATAGCGTCTACAAACTAGGGAACATTTTCTGGAATTTACACAGCCTTTAATTTATGACTGCCTATGTCATTTCTTGAGGTGCTAAAATGGCAGGGCAGTACAAAACCCCCACAAATGACCCCATTTTGGAAAGTAGACACCCCAAGGAATTTGCTGAGAGGCATGTTGAGCCCAATGAATATTCATTTTTTTTGTCCCAAGTGATTGAATAATGACAAAAAAAAAAAAAGAAATTACAAAAAGTTGTCACTAAATGATATATTGCTCACACAGGCCATGGGCATATGTGGAATTGCACCCCAAAATACATTTAGCTGCTTCTCCTGAGTACGGGGATACCACATGTGTGGGACTTTTTGGGAGCCTAGCCGCGTACGGGGCCCCGAAAACCAAGCACCGCCTTCAGGATTTCTAAGGGCGTACATTTTTGATTTTACTCCTCACTACCTATCACAGTTTTGAAGGCCATAAAATGCCCAGATGACATAAAACCCCCCCAAATGACCCCATTTTGGAAAGTAGACACCCCAAGCTATTTGCTTTGAGGCATGTTGAGTCCATGGAATGTTTTATATTTTGACACAAGTTGCGGGAAAGTGACAAATTTTTTTTTTTTTTTTGCACAAAGTTGTCACTAAATGATATATTGCTCACACAGGCCATGGGCATATGTGGAATTGCACCCCAAAATACATTTAGCTGCTTCTCCTGAGTATGGGGATACCACATGTGTGGGACTTTTTGGGAGTCTAGCCGCGTACGGGACCCCGAAAACCAATCACTGCCTTCAGGATTTCTAAGGGCGTACATTTTTGATTTTACTCCTCACTGCCTATCACAGTTTCGGAGGCCATGGAATGCCCAGGTGGCACAAACCCCCCCCAAATGACCCCATTTTGGAAAGTAGACACCCCAAGCTATTTGCTGAGAGGCATGGTGAGTATTTTGCAGCTCTCATTTGTTTTTGAAAATAAAGAAAGACGAGAAAAAAAATTTTTTTTTCTTTTTTCAATTTTCAAAACTTTGTGACAAAAAGTGAGGTCTGCAAAATACTCACTATACCTCTCATCAAATAGCTTGGGGTGTCTACTTTCCAAAATGGGGTCATTTGGGGGGGTTTTGTGCCACCTGGGCATTCCATGGCCTCCGAAACTGTGATAGGCAGTGAAGAGTGAAATCAAAAATTTACGGCCTTATGCCGCGTACACACGAGCGGACTTTACGGCGGACTTTGCCCGGCAGACGGGATTTCGTCGGACAATTCGATGTGTGTGGGCTCCAGCGGACTTTGTTTTCTCAAAAGTTGGACGGACTTAGATTTGAAACTTGTTTAAAATTTATCCGTTGAAATCGAGTCCGGTCGAAAAGTCCGCCGTCTGTATGCTAGTTCGACGGACAAAAAGCCACGCTAGGGCAGCTATTGGCTACTGGCTTTGAACTTTCTTGTTTTAGTCCGGTCGTACGTCATCACGTACGAATTCGACGGACTTTGGTGGATTGTGTGTAGGCAAGTCCGTTCGTTCACAAAGTCCGTCGGAAAGTACGTCGAAAAGTCCGCCGGGCAAAGTCCGCTGTAAAGTCCGCTCGTGTGTACGCGGCATTAGAAAGCCTGAAGGCGGTGCTTGGTTTTCGGGGTCCCGTACGTGGCTAGGCTCCCAAAAAGTCCCACACATGTGGTATCCCCGTACTCAGGAGAAGCAACAGAATGTATTTTGGGGTGTAATTTCACATATTCCCATGGCATGTTTGAGCAATATATCATTTAGTGACAACTTTGCGCAAAAAAAAATAAAAAAAATAAAAAATTGTCTCTTTCCCGCAACTTGTGTCACAATATAAATTATTCCATGGACTCAACATGACTCTCAGCAAATAGCTTGGGGTGTCTACTTTCCAAAATGGGGTCATTTGGGGGGGGTTTGAACTGTCCTGGCATTTTATGCACAACATCTAGAAGCTTATGTCACACATCACCCACTCTTCTAACCACTTGAAGACAAAGCCCTTTCTGACACTTATTGTTTACATAAAAAAATAATTTTTTTTTGCAAGAAAATTACTTTGAACCCCCAAACATTATATTTTTTTTTTAAAGCAAATGCCCTACAGATTAAAATGGTGGGTGTTTCATTTTTTTTTTTCACACAGTATTTGCGCAGCGATTTTTCAAACGCATTTTTTGGGGAAAAAACACACTTTTTTAAATTTTAATGCACTAAAACACACTATATTGCCCAAATGTTTGATGAAATAAAAAAGATGATCTTAGGCCGAGTACATGGATACCAAACATGACATGCTTTAAAATTGCGCACAAACGTGCAGTGGCGACAAACTAAATACATTTTTAAAAGCCTTTAAAAGCCTTTACAGGTTACCACTTTAGATTTACAGAGGAGGTCTACTGCTAAACTTACTGCCCTCGATCTGACCTTCGCGGCGATACCTCACATGCATGGTGCAATTGCTGTTTACATTTGACGCCAGACCGACGCTTGCGTTCGCCTTAGCGCGAGAGCAGGGGGGACAGGGGTGCTTTTTTTTTTTTTTTTTTTTTTTCTTTATTATTATTATTTTTTTATCTTATTTTTAAACTGTTCCTTTCATTTTTTTTTTTTAATCATTTTTATTGTTATCTCAGGGAATGTAAATATCCCCTATCATAGCAATAGGTAGTGATAGGTACTCTTTTTTGCAAAAATTGGGGTCTATTAGACCCTAGATTTCTCCTCTGCCCTCAAAGCATCTGACCACACCAAGATCGGTGTGATAAAATGCTTTCCCAATTTCCCAATGGCGCTGTTTACATCCGGCGAAATCTAAGTCATAAAATGCTCGTAGCTTCCGGTTTCTTAGGTCATAGAGATGTTTGGAGCCACTCTGGTCTCTGATCAGCTCTATGGTCAGCTGGCTGAATCACCGGCTGCATTTTCAGGTTCCCTGTTGAGACAGGAGAGCCAGAGAAAAACACGGAAGACGTTGGGGGGGGGGCATTCCCTCCCACTGCTTGTAAAAGCAGTCTAGAGGCTAATTAGCCACTAGGACTGCTTTTACATGAAAGCTGACCGCTGGCTGAAAAGAATGATACCAAGATGATACCTAAACCTGCAGGCATCATTCTGGTATAACCACTCAAAGTCGTGAATGGCGTACCTGAAGACAAAAAAATGGTTAACAATAAAGCACAGTAAACGGTAAGGTATAAAAAATTGCATACCTGAAAAGCAAACATGATAAAACATAATAACAATAAAACATTGCAGAATAGAATACAGTAAAAAAGAGCAGAACAATAGAGAGAGAGAATAGAGAGAGAGAACAATAAAACGACAACTATTTTTTTTTTTTATTTTATATTTTTGTATGTGTTTTTTTTTTTTTTTTACACTTTTTTTTTGTAACTGTAACTTTTATAACTGTAACTGGTTCCAGGTTCGGGTCTCTCAAAATGCGCTGGCATCTTGGGAGACCCTGTGAAAGTGTGCCTAGTCTGTGCAATGCTGTACCCTACGCTAATAGTCAACTAGTGAATGGTAGCGTTCAAAATATTCACCAATGCAAAGACCAGGATTGTCAGGACAGGAGGGACAATAATAGCGGGTGTCACGTCTATATCCGCGCTTGCTGCAGACACAACATCTTTTTTGGGGGGGGTTCGTTGGGTAGGGGTACTCGGGAGGACATAAAGAAAATGCCTCTCATGCAGCCGACTGCATTTGGTTGGGGATGTGAATGGGGGAAGTACGGGCGCTGCAGAAGCGGTGGGTTCCCAATTAGGATTGGCGAATGCAGCAGGAAGGGCACTATGGGCACGACGGGCCTGTGTTTGTCTTTTTGGTGGCAGCGGGACACTACTTGTGCTTGCCACCTCACCAGCTTGAACTGCACTTATGGGACTCGCCACGTCACCAATAGGGATGAGCCGAACACCCCCCTGTTCGGTTCGCACCAGAACATGCGAACAGGAAAAAAATTCGTTCGAACACGCGAACACCGTTAAAGTCTATGGGACACGAACATGAATAATCAAAAGTGCTAATTTTAAAGGCTAATATGCAAGTTATTGTCAATAAAAGTGTTTGGGGACCTGGGTCCTGCCCCAGGGGACATGAATCAATGCAAAAAAAAGTTTTAAAAACGGCCGTTTTTTCAGGAGCAGTGATTTTAATAATGCTTAAAGTCAAACAATAAAAGTGTAATATCCCTTTAAATTTCATACCTGGGGGGTGTCTATAGTATGCCTGTAAAGGGGCGCATGTTTCCCGTGTTTAGAACAGTCTGACAGCAAAATGACATTTTGAAGGAAAAAACACATTTAAAACTACCGCGGCTATTGCATTGCCGACAATACACATAGAAGTTCGTTGATAAAAACGGCATGGGAATTCCCCACAGGGCAACCCCGAACCAAAATTAAAAAAAAAAAATGATGTGGGAGTCCCCCTAAATTCCATACAAGGCCCTTCAGGTCTGGTATGGATATTAAGGGGAACCCCAGCCAAAATTAAAAAAAAAAATTGACGTGGGGTTCCCCCTAAATTCCATACCAGACCCTTCAGGTCTGGTATGGATTTTAAGGGGAACCCCGCGCCAAAAAACCCAAAAAAAACGGCGTGGGGTCCCCCTAAAAATCCATACCAGACCCTTATCCGAGCACGCAACCTGGCAGGCCGCAGGAAAAGAGGGGGGGACGAGAGTGCGGCCCCCCCCCCTCCTGAACCGTACCAGGCCACATGCCCTCAACATTGGGAGGGTGCTTTGGGGTAGCCCCCCAAAACACCTTGTCCCCATGTTGATGAGGACAAGGGCCTCATCCTCACAACCGTGGCCGGTGGTTGTGGGGGTCTGCGGGCGGGGGGCTTATCGGAATCTGGAAGCCCCCTTTAACAAGGGGACCCCCAGATCCCGGCCCCCCCCCTGTGTGAAATGGTAAGGGGGTACTTACCCCTACCATTTCACTAAAAAACTGTCAAAAATGTTAAAAATGACAAGAGACAGTTTTTGACAATTCCTTTATTTAAATGCTTCTTCTTTCTTCCTTCATCTTCTTCTTCTTCTGGTTCTTCTGGCTCTTCTGGTTCTTCCTCCGGCGTTCTCGTCCAGCATCTTCTCCGCGGCGTCTTCTATCTTCTTCTCCTCGGGCCGCTCCGCACCCATGGCATGAGGGGAGGCTCCCGCTCTTCTCTTCATCTTCTTCTCTTCTTCATCTTCTTCTTCATCTTCTTCTTCATCTTCTTCTTCTTCTTCTCTTCTTCATGTCTTCTCCGGGCCGCTCCGCAGCCATGCTGTGGCATGGAGGGAGGCTCCCGCTGTGTGACGGCGTCTCTTCGTCTGACGGTTCTTAAATAACGGGGGGCGGGGCCATCCGGTGACCCCGCCCCCCTCTGACGCACGGTGACTTGACGGGACTTCCCTGTGACGTCACGGGGAATGCCACGGGGTAGTCCCGTCATGTCACCGTGCGTCAGAGGGGGCGGGGTCACCGGGTGGCCCCGCCCCCCGTTATTTAAGAACCGTCAGACGAAGAGACGCCGTCACACAGCGGGAGCCTCCCTCCATGCCACAGCATGGCTACGGAGCGGCCCGGAGAAGACATGAAGAAGAGAAGAAGAAGAAGAAGATGAAGAAGAAGATGAAGAAGAGAAGAAGATGAAGAGAAGAGCGGGAGCCTCCCCTCATGCCATGGGTGCGGAGCGGCCCGAGGAGAAGAAGATAGAAGACGCCGCGGAGAAGATGCTGGACGAGAACGCCGGAGGAAGAACCAGAAGAGCCAGAAGAACCAGAAGAAGATGAAGGAAGAAAGAAGAAGCATTTAAATAAAGGAATTGTCAAAAACTGTCTCTTGTCATTTTTAACATTTTTGACAGTTTTTTAGTGAAATGGTAGGGGTAAGTACCCCCTTACCATTTCACACAGGGGGGGGGCCGGGATCTGGGGGTCCCCTTGTTAAAGGGGGCTTCCAGATTCCGATAAGCCCCCCGCCCGCAGACCCCCACAACCACCGGCCACGGTTGTGAGGATGAGGCCCTTGTCCTCATCAACATGGGGACAAGGTGTTTTGGGGGGCTACCCCAAAGCACCCTCCCAATGTTGAGGGCATGTGGCCTGGTACGGTTCAGGAGGGGGGGGGCCGCACTCTCGTCCCCCCCTCTTTTCCTGCGGCCTGCCAGGTTGCGTGCTCGGATAAGGGTCTGGTATGGATTTTTAGGGGGACCCCACGCCGTTTTTTTTTTTTTTTTTTGGCGCGGGGTTCCCCTTAAAATCCATACCAGACCTGAAGGGTCTGGTATGGAATTTAGGGGGAACCCCACGTCAATTTTTTTTTTAAATTTTGGCTGGGGTTCCCCTTAATATCCATACCAGACCTGAAGGGCCTTGTATGGAATTTAGGGGGACTCCCACATCATTTTTTTTTTTTTATTTTGGTTCGGGGTTCCCCTGTGGGGAATTCCCATGCCGTTTTTATCAATGAACTTCTATGTGTATTGTCGGCAATGCAATAGCCGCGGGTAGTTTTAAATGAGTTTTTTCCTTCCAAATGTCATTTTGCTGTCAGACTGTTCTAAACACAGGAAACATGCGCCCCTTTACAGGCATACTATAGACACCCCCCAGGTACGAAATTTAAAGGGATATTACACTTTTATTGTTTGACTTTAATAAAATCACTGCTCCTGAAAAAACGTCCGTTTTTAAAACTTTTTTTTGCATTGATCCATGTCCCCTGGGGCAGGACCCGGGTCCCCAAACACTTTTTATGACAATAACTTGCATATAAGCCTTTAAAATTAGCACTTTTGATTTCTCCCATAGACTTTTAAAGGGTGTTCCGCGGCATTCGAATTTGCCGCGAACACCCCAAATTGTTCGCTGTTCGGCGAACTTGCGAACAGCCAATGTTCGAGTAGAACATGAGTTCGACTCGAACTCGAAGCTCATCCCTAGTCACCAAGTGTTACTGCAGTGCTGGTTTGACTACGACCGGGCTGTACTAGGCCGCTGGTGCTTGCCAGTTCACCAAAACGCTACCAAAAAAACTGTTAGCGATCGCAGGGATCAGGCCTGACTCTGCAAACGCTGCAGTTATGCGTTTAGTGTTCTGTAAGTGACAGTGATCGATCGATACTGCACTTGGATGGGCTGGGCTGGGCGGAGGGGCAAAACGCAGGTGCTAGCAGGTATCTGGGCTGATCCCGCTAACACTGCGTGTTTGGGAACCCTAAACTGCTGGGGACGCTAGTATAGATCTGATCGGATCAGATATTGATCCGATCAGATACTATACCACTAAGGAGGCGTATGCTGCGTGCGTGGGTGTTAGCGGTACTGGCGCTAATCTGACGCTGCCTGGGGCTGGTGCTTGCCAGTTCACCAAAACGCTACCAAAAAAACTGTTAGCGATCGCAGGGATCAGGCCTGACTCTGCGAACGCTGCAGTTATGCGTTTAGTGTTCTGTAAGTGACAGTGATCGATCGATACTGCACTTGGGTGGGCTGGGCTGGGCCGGGCGGACAGGAAAAACGCAGGTGCTAGCAGGTATCTGGGCTGATCCCGCTAACACTGCGTGTTTGGGAACCCTAAACTGCTGGGGATGCCAGTATAGATCTGATCAGATCAGATATTGATCCGATCAGATACTATACCACTCTGGTCCAGAAGTCCAAGAGATCATGAACAGCAGCAGATGACATGTATGTTCCCAGGCTGTGGTCATACAAGAGCCTGCATCTTTTTCCAGACCAGACTGAACTCAGGTCATCACTCTCTGGTCTTCCTTACACGCTTACTTCCTGTGGCTCTGATGTTGGAGGTATGGCAAAAGGAGGAGTAGGACCTGGAGGAGGAGGAGGAGGAGGACCTGGAGGAGGAGGAGGAGGACTATGGGTGAGCTCACAAATGTGGCTTTCGCATGAGTTGGCCCCTCAACCCCTTATTTAGAGCTTCTAAAATGAGAAACTCATATAAGAGGCGTTGGCCCTCCTCCATTTGCAGCATTTTGCATGCTGTTAGGTCAGCAAAATCCTCTTCAACACTGTGGGGGGTTCTGAGGGCCTCAGTAGCCTTCCAAAATAGGCCAATTGCTGCCTCCTCCAGGTTACTCCTCTTCCTGACACTTTTTCTTTGAAGGCGGAGGGGAGGGACCTGGGTATCGAGCAGCCTACTTGGCCCGGCCACCTCCTGGCTGAGACTTTTCTGTGTATGAAAAAAGGACATCGTTTTAGTTTTTGGTTCATCAATCACAATCAGAAATTAGTACTCAAAAATAACATAGATTTAACATCATTAATTTGACCAACAGAAATCTTTAGAAGAATGCTATACCTGGCTCAAGCTGGGCTCCCCTACATGTTGCTGCCTGTAAGGCCCGGGTTGGATGTCAGAAGCCTCAGCTGGGGGGGAAGGAAGCGTGGAAGGAAGAGTGGAGAGTGCTGGCCTGGGTTCAGTCTGACCTGCCAGAAAATGAAGCCTGTCATAGTACCACAGCCTGGGGACATAAATGTCATCTGCTGCCTGATCTCAGGGAATCCTGGACCTTCTTGCGCTCCCTTAGATAAGTGCTCCTCATGTCACCAATTAGGGCCTTCAAATAGGTGATGTCTGCCGTGGGGATCACCGGCTTCACAAATTGCAGCAAATTATCCAGCGCTGCCTTCCTCTTTGTTTGATTCTTATAATTGGGGTGGTTTACCTGCCACAGACAGGGCAGCTCCCTTAACAGATCAATGAATATGGGGATAAAGTCCTGATCCTTTAATATATCCATTTTCTCTGCAAGACACAACACAAGACAAACCCTAATGTCAGGCTAAAGTCTCCTAATCTTGTCCCAATATAGGCCTCGATTTCTAAGCAGTATAGGCCCAAGTTTAAATGTTATCTTCGTTATCACGATCGGCACTTCCGATACTCCTTCCTCCGCTCACAGATCATACGTACTACATGCGCGTGTTACGCTTTATATACACTGTGCATGCGTGAAACTCCGCCCGCCCCTACGTTCTTTCTAGTCTATTCCCCGCCCCTTATCATTCAGCGCAGTGGGGAAGAGCACATGGCGGAGACAGAGCAAGTGCGTGCTAATTACAGCAACGAGGAGGAGGAAGAGGAAAGCCCGGAGCCAGAAACGTCCCGAACCCGGAGGAGACGATTTAAGGCCTCAAATATGTCCTTTGGGGAGATGTTGGAGATGGTCAACATACTGAAGAGGGCCGACTATGACGGGAAGTATGGACCTTACCACAACCCAAATGTCAGAAAGGCCAAGATCATGGTGAAAGTTGTGAAGAGTCTGCAGAAGAATTTTGGGGTTCGGCGATCCAAGGATCAACTCCGGAAACGGTGGTCGGACCTCAAATTAAGGGAGCATGATCAGTATAGAAGGATCAGGAGAGTGCTGCAGAAAAGTAAGTAGTTGTGCTGTTGTTAGGTACCTGGTAGTTGAGCCAGACTGGTAGGAGAAGACCCCTCTTACAACGCTGGTTCAGGAGCCACTGTAATGGGAACAGCGGACTCGTAAGCACAGTGGGTAGGAGTGCCTTGTGAAGGCGTTGCAGAGGCCGGCACAGAATCTGAGTAGAGATCCTTCAGTGATGGCTGAGCTGTAGATCCTGGCAGGCAGAAGAGGATCAGCAGACTGACAGGTAGGAGGTACTGAAGCAGCAACACCTGGAGCTGGATGAGAAGGCCGGAATGCAGCAATACAAGGCACAGGCAAAGGCAGAGTCAGACAGTCCAGATTGGCAGGAGATCAGGCAGATAATGCAAATTGATAATCACAGAGTAGTCAGGCAAGCAGGGGTTCGGCAACAGGTCACATAAAGATAGCAGAGTTGGGTCGGATTGGAGATAGCAGAAGAGTCAGACGTAGCCGGGTCGATAACAGTAATAACAGTCAGCAGGCAGATACAGGAACCCAGGTACGGAGCTGCAGACGAACAGCACCACATGAGTGCAGCTGTCATACTTTTAAAGGCACTATGGTGCCAAACAGCGCTAACGCGTACGGGCACGCGCACGCCGTGCGTGCGCACAGAAACGCGCCGGTGCACACCAGTAGGAGAATTCTGCTGTGTGACTCCGGACAGACCCCGCGTGTGCATGCGCGCATGCATATTCCCTTGAAAGGCACTGGCACGTCCCTGACAGCTGTGTTCCTATTCGTTATTTTTAGAATGTTCGTGCTGCTCCATGTGCTTTTCTTTACTGTTGTAGTTTAAAATGGCAACTTTCATGTTCATGGACACATTATTCATTAATAGGAAACATCGTTCGTTCGGCCTAAAAAACACCATGTTTTGGCCAGATGCATTTCAATACATTTTTTGCTAGCCTACATCTCTTAAAATAAGTTTGTTGTCTAGATGGGTTTGTAACCAGAATGAAATGCAAACTAGATTATGTGTAAGGAGAGGACACTCAGCAGCTGTTTACACATCTGGACGCTGGAGCACTAGTGTGGGACACAAGAAAACCCTTTTTATTAGGGGGCCCACACAGGTGCTCCAGTGTATACTATAGTGGTGACTCCATCTGTGAAGCTTGTACAAAACAGGTAACTATTCAAGCTTGGGGCGTGGTCAAGATGGCGACCTAGACGGACGTATGTGACTGAAGCTCCGTGCTGGATGGCCCAATTATCCGGTTAAATAAGATCTGGATTTCTGCTTAATTGCTGCTGTGGAGCTGATTGCGACCGGGCATGAAAAGGGGGACTACTGGCTCGCAACGTAGGCGGCAATCGACTCAGAAAATGCCACAGTCTCCCCGGGATCCACGTGGGTCACATCTCTCAAACATGGCGTCCCAAACTGAACACTCAGAGCCATCGACTCTGGGAAATGACCAATTCACGGCCCTCATGCAAGCCATCACGGGCTGTCAGACTACTCTGACAGCGAAGATAGAGCAGATGCAGATGGAGATGGGTCTGATTAGAAGAGATATGGACAAGTACCGGGATAGGCTCTCCGAGGCAGAGGGGAGGGTGGGAGACACAGAGGACACGCTCAGGGCCCATGGTGACTGCCTTCACACTCGGAAGACCAGGAAAATAGGAACCGGAGGAACAACCTCTGCCTAGTGGGTCTCCCGGAGGGTGCTGAGGGTCGGGACCTGGCGGCCTACACTGAACAACTGCTGCGCACACTCCTGCCACAGGCTGCCTTCTCCCCCTACTTTGCCGTGGAGAGAGCGCACAGAATGCCATCGGCCAGGGGCCCACCTGGAGCACCCCCAAGAACATTTATATTCAGATTACTGAATTTTCGTGACCGGGATCTGGTCCTCTGAGAAGCAAGGAAAACCAGGGAGTTTCGCCATGAGAACGTAAAACTCATGCTATTCCAGGATTTTTCAGTGGAAACACAACGGCTCCGACGCACGTTCGATCAAGTCAAGGCCCAGCTCCACGCCAAAGGTTTGAAATATAACATGATGTTTCCAGCTCGCCTACGAGTGGAGGATGGTGGGTCGACTAAATTTTTTACGTCCCCGGAGGAGGCATCCCGCTGGATTGAATCTCGTCCCCGGGATCATTGATGGCGATGCCTGAGGAAAGTACTGCTTGCCTTACATTCCTAACCTCGGCATCCATTACCTCTGTTTCAGTGTCCTGCCAACCCCCTTGACCTCCCTGGATGTGATGATTTCCATCTTCCGCCCGTCTGGTGCCTACATTCTATCCTGGCAGAAACTGGTGAATGTGCACCCATATAATGTATGACTTTCCTGGTTGGTATCTTGAATGACCGGAACTCTCCCAGCATGTGAAGGGCTGGAGTGACTGTCTGACCCATGTCATGTTCTGGCTCACATTTTGACTTTATCCACAGCGAAGGCCTGCCAAGCACAGAACTGTTGGAGGAGCCTCCTACACTGCTTCTATAGTTCTAGAGTTACAGCGGTGGGTGGGCAGAGACAGAGGAACCCCTGCAGGCATGATACCCCTAGTTATGCTAGAGGTTATTAAAAACACCCCTTCAAAAGTTAACTGTTTGAAGATGTTGTGTCCTCATGTCCCAATAGATATGCCGATTTTCGTGACACCACAACTAAGAAAGAGCCCTTAGTGAATAACTAAGTGAGAACTGATGGCCAGTTTGTGCCGGTCCTTTATTCGTATTATGATCTATACTTAAATATGGCCTCCGGAGAACACGGTGTGTGGAGCCTCCTGCTCCCCCTCCTGCTTGATAGGAAAAGTGTCCTTGGTGTGTCATCTGGTCGCACTGCCCCAATAGGAGACCTTCCTATCTAGAGGTTTTTGTTTAGTTCGTTTGGGTATTAAACACCCATTGCTATGTTTAGCGGGGTGTGGGGAGGGATGGGTGTTTTTGTTTTTTTTTTGTTTTGTTTTTTTGTGTTACTCCTTTTTATGTAGGACAGATAAGTGACAATGTATGTTATACAAGGGTCCTGTGGATTGAGCCCCTGCCACTGCTTTGCCTAGATCTGTGGCGGACCCATATGTACAGTATGTTGGTGTTGGTGCCGGCCTCTCGGGGTCCAACTGACTGTGAATTAATCCTTACATATTTCTGCCCCCCCTTATCATGGCCCCTCTGAAAATCCTTTCTTGGAATGTCCGGGGCCTTGGCGATAAAATAAAGCGCTCCCTGGTGTTTGAATTTATTAAGAAATACAACCCCCACATATGCATATTGCAAGAAACGCATCTAGTGGGGAGTAAGATAATGAGTCTTAAGCGTCCCTGGGTGGGGCGGCATTTTCATGTCACCCACTCCGGATATTCCCGTGGAGTTAGTATTTTGATCCACAAATCCCTCCACTTTGAGCTGCTGGATGTTAAGCTGGACCCTGGTGGCAGGTACGTTATAATTCATGCATTTATTGACACAGTTGAAATGGTGGTGGTGGGCATTTGCTTACCACCTCCGGCTGACATCTCCCTTTTACATAGTCTTGTCCCCCTCCTAGCTCAATATCCCACAGATAATGTCCTCCTAGCAGGGGACTTCAATGCTGCTCCGGACCCATCTCGGGACAGACTCACCCCTGATCCAGCCACAGACTCTTCCCTATCTAGATGGGCGGGCATGTTTGGTTTTGAGGATGTGTGGAGGTGCAAGTACCCCAATGAATGCTCCTACACCTGCTGCTCCCTTTCCCCTAATACGCTGTCTCGCATTGATCTCTTCTACGCCAGTGGCAGTCTGCTGCCTAGGCTTAGGGAGATCAAGATCCTGCCCAGAGGAATATCGGATCATTCACCAATGTTTTGTGTTATACAAACGGTGACACCCCCAACTGACAGAATCTGACGTCTATCTAGATTTTGGATAAACAACCCGACTATAGAGTTTGAGATAGCCACCATGATTAAACAATACTGGTTGATAAATGCCAATTCTACTTCACCGGGTAATGACTGGGATGCATTTAAGGCCTATATTACAGGATGTTATATGTCTTCTATAGCTACGGAATGTAAAAATAACCAGATTACACTTGAGGAAACTGAGGCCAAGGCCCAGTCTCTTCAATCTGACTTTGCCCTTACGGCTAATCTCATTACAGGACAGGACATGAAAGCGGCCTATAGGGAGGTTTTGCTTCTAAGGGTGGCCAAAGTTAATAAAAGACAATTAGTTCAATCACAAAGAATCTTTTAACAAGGGAAAAAAACGGGTAGGCTGTTAGCCTGGATCGCTAAAGAACAATCCCCGACCTCCACTATAGCGAGTATTAAGGCGACAGACGGAACAATAAAGACAGAACCGTCAGACATAAACAACTGTTTTATGGAGTTTTACTCCATATTATACTCGTCAAAAGCAGGATACTCTGAGGAAGAGTTGTCTAGGTTCTTGGATGAGGTGGAATTTCCCACTCTTACCCCAGAGGCACGGGAGTCCCTGGATAGCCCAATCTCACTAGAGGAGGTCCAGCTAGCTTTGGGCTCTCTACAATCAGGCAAGACTCCGGGGGCGGATGGGTTCCCGCCCGAATTTTATAAACAATATACTGAGGAAGTGGCACCTAGATTACATAACATGTTTATTAAGACACTAAATGAAGGAGCCCTCCCCCCATCCATGGCACAAGCCATAATAGTTGTTGTACCTAAACCAGGGAAAGATCCCCAACTATGTTCATCCTATAGGCCCATTTCCCTCTTGAATTCTGATGCCAAAATATTAACCAAAATTCTTGCCAGACGCCTTAACGAGGTAATACTTTCGCTAGTACATGAAGATCAATCAGGCTTCATCCCGGGCAAGGGCAGGGATATCAATCTGCGGAGACTGTATGCGGTCTTGTCCTCGGGGGCTGGGGACGCTGACCAAGCGGTAGTGGCCTCCCTGGATGCAGAAAAAGCTTTTGATTCTGTGGAATGGAACTATCTATGGGAGGTCCTCCGCAGATTTGGTTTTGTTCCCGTCCTTATCTCCTGGGTTGAGGCTGTGTACAGATCCCCGACAGCCAGGGTGTGCACTGGAACTGTGCTCTCTCCACCTTTTCCCCTTCGAAGGGGAATGAGACAGGGCTGCCCACTGTCTCCGGGGCTCTTTGCGCTGGCGATAGAACCCATGGCTATCCGTATTAGGTCCACCTTTCAAATACAGGGTATAAACATAGGTCCACTACAAGAAAAGGTGTCATTATACGCGGATGACACCTTACTATATCTTAAGGATGACGGAAGCTCCTTACAACAGGCACTTCAGGTCATAGATAGATGCGGGGCGTTATTCGGGAATCTGTATTAATTGGGGAAAATCAGTCTTGTTCCCACTGCACTCTGGGGTTGCTCCTTTACACTCGGATGCTCAGCTCCGACGGGTGTCCCAGTTCAGATACCTCAGAGTAGCGATACATAGAGACCTTCACCAATTCATTGGCCTAAACTTGACCCCGGTGGTGTCTCGGGTGACCCACCGATTTTCTTCATGGAGATCTCTTCCCCTCAGTCCAGTGGGCCGCGTAAATCTAATTAAGATGTCCATCCTGCCCAGATTCAATTACCTATTTAAACAAACTCCCGTGCCCATACCTATTTCCTTTTTTAACAAACTGGATAGTCTGGTCATTTCCTTCATATGGAATTAGGAAGGCCCCCAGAATAGCAAAAACAACCTTACAACTACCGGTTACAATGGGAGGCCTGGCACTCCCCTGCTTTCTAAAATACTATTGGGCTGCAGTCCTGGTGACGCTGAAGTGGTGGTTGGCGGAGGAGTCCTCTAACCCGGCATCCACTGTGGAGGCCGCGATGCTTGGTTCCTACTCGGAGTTAAGAAATCTCATACATAGAGGCCCCCGCTCCAATCCGAGGGTGTCTATTCCCATGAAAACGACCATTAGGGTTTGGGATACAGTGACCATGAAGTTTGGGAAACAAAATACGTGGTTCCCTGTGACACCACTTTGTGACAACCTGAAGTTGAGTCACTTTCAGTCAATACCAGATCTCATCATATGGGCTAGATACGGAATAATAACCCTTAGTGATATTATATCTTGGGGACAACTGATCATATTCGATGCTCTGAAGAGTAAAAAAGGCCTCCCAAACCAGATGTTCTTTAGATACCTTCAGATAAGACATGCTTTCCGCTCCCAGTTTCCCAGCCCGGTGACCTTACAGATGTCAGACCTGGAGACTGAATTTCGAGCACCAGAAGGTAGTAGAATGCTCTCGACTATTTACAATAGACTTGCCCTGTTGGACACATCTAAAGTTTCCCAATTATTCTCACCCTGGCAGCGGGACATTCCTGACTTGGCTGATGACGACTGGGAGGAGGGGGTGCAGCAGTATCTAACCCTGACCATTTCGTCTAGGGACAGGTTTACCCAATTGAAATTTCTCCATCGCGCTTATTACTCCCCGTCGCGCTTAGCCAAAATCTATCCAGATAGAACAGCAATATGTCCCAGGTGTGGCTCAGACGATGCAGATTTTTATCATACAGTGTGGACCTGTCCGGAGATAGTGAATTTTTGGAAAACAGTCTTGGATCATATTAACTCTGTGGGCCAAATTAGGGTCCCATACAGTCCTATCCCCCTCCTTCTAGGCATCTGCGACTCTCTTGATGCCCCACAGAGGAAAAAATTATTTGTTTTTTACACAGCGTTGTATGCCAGGAAGGCAATCCTCCTTCATTGGAATCAGCCTCAGCCATCCACTAAACAACTTTGGCTCTCACTCATTAATGCAGCCCTGCCTCTGTACAAACTAACATATATGGGAAGAAATTGTCCGAAGAAATTCGATAAAATTTGGGCGGGTTGGGTAAAAGCTAAACACCTGACCCTTACGTAGACAAATAGAGAGTATTCCTCTTTCTACTCTTAACTCTCCACCCATCCCCTATCTATTGACTTTTGCCCTGGGCATGGCCTGCCCATTAAGAAGCTAGACCCTAAATAAGCTTGAGGGTCCCTGCCGAGCCCCCCTCCCCCTCACATGGTCTCCTCTATTGATTCCGATCTGATTTCTTAATTGTCTACTATCGCCACTGGTTAAGATATTGCTCTGTATCATTATCAATATACTTATTGACTTGACATGTATGACTGATTAATGTACACTATCTGTCTTAAGCTAATGTAACTTGCTTTTTATTCTGTTTGTTTGTGACAAATAAATAAACTTTATGTTAAAAAAAGTATTCAAGCTTGACAAAGTGAAAAAATATTTATTCATCTTGTAACTCTGCCAAAATAGACAATTGTACCCCACTTCCAAGCAATGTTTCATATTCCTATTTCTGCCATCAAATATCTGTGTGCTAAGTATACCTATTTTTTTTAACATAGGGGAGAAAAGACTCGGAGGACACCACTCATCAGAGGAGACAACAGACCCCCCACCTCATGAAGAAGTGGAAATCCCCCAAATACAAGCAGAGGAGGAGGGAGATGTGATCAAAATAGTCACCACAACAGGTGAGTGCCTGCGACCACAGGCTCAGTTAAGAGATAGATGGCGGCATATTTATAATAAATGGTGGTTTTTTTTCTATATTTTTAGGTGATCGTGATGTTGTGGATCAAGGCCATTTCACCAGTGAAAGTGCCCAGATCCTGATCGGGGAGATCATGGGGTGTAATAGGGACTTGGAAAACATCAAGCAAAACATCCATGATGTTCAAAAAAAAATCTAGAACATCATTGATGTTTTAGGGAGAGTTTAAAACCCCTCGAAATCCCTTACTTAGTTGTGCTTTTTTTACAGAAAATATTTTTCTAATTTTTTTACATATTCTCGAAAAGCCAAATTTTGAAGATGCGCACAGTGGGGTTGATTTACTAAAGGCAACTAGACTGTGCACTTTGCAAAGTGCAGTTGCACTCTGCAGGTGCAATTACTCCAGAGCTTTGTAAATGAGGTAAAGCTTCACTTTGCAAAGAACAACCAATCACATGCAAAGGAAAATAAAAAAACAGCATGTTTGCTTGCACGTGATTGGATGATGGAAGTCAGCAGAGCTTCTGCTCATTTACTAAGCTCTAGAGCAACTGCTCTTGTAGCGTGCAACTTTACTTTGCGAAGTGCACAGTCAATTTGCCTTGAGTAAATCAACCCCAGTGTGTCAACATGTGCTATCTGCCATCACGGGAGATCAATTTATGCGTTTTGAGGGTGCAACACCTTCCTCAATAATAATTTAGCTGAGAGGAAGGGGTTGCACCCCCAAAATAAGTCCCTTGATTCCCCGTGATGGCAGCTAGCACATGTTGACATTCGGCAATTTGTGTGCATCTTCAAAATGTGGCTTTTCCAGGGGTGACTTCACCCCATCTACTGAACGCAATATCAAACACAGTTTATAAATACTCATGTCTGATATTGCCTTCAATTTCTAACAAAGTTGAACTCTGTAAGTTCCATATTTGTGTATTTTTTTTTGTGTATTTTTGTTTTAAACATGCCTGTTTTACCTTAAATGGACATTTCTACTTTTAGTAATGTGACCAAAAAAATTGTTATACAACTAACATGTTGGTTTGTTTAAAAAGCCTTTTATAAATGCACATGTGATTGTGCTTGTATTAAAAAGATTGATAATCAACAATGTGTGGCTTCTTCTTTCAATGCTCCTAAACTTTTTGTGTGGTAAAATTGGTGTTTTCTATGACAATGGGGGTTATTTACTAAAGGCAAATCCAGTTTGCACTACAAGTGCAGTTTCAGTGCAGTCTCAAGTGCACTTGTAGTGCAAAGTGTCTTTGCCTGTAGTAAATAACACACAACAGTGCTTTCTAATGTTACACAATCACGCCATTTTCAGGACTCCCCAAATTTCAGTTAGGGTCAGCTAAAAGAAACACAAGCAGTAAATGTTAGCAAATATTTTAGTAGTTAAATTTTTTTTTAATTTAAAAAATGTCTCAGACATTGTCTGGCATATTGATGGCCCCCTACCCGCAAAGTATTCCATGTATCTTAGATGGACCTCGCGGGCACTCAGGGGGGCAAGCCAGGACGGCCAGCTTCAAGCGCCGTCAGGGTTGGTTCATTGAGATTAATTCTGGATTCAGGCCCATCTGAGCCAGCATAGTTCACAGAATTTCTCCTTAAAAAGTTGTGGAGAACACAGCAAGCCAGGATAATGTGATTCAGTTTATACTCTGCCATGTGTATGGGTGTAAGAAATAGGCGGAACCGGCTGGCCAGGATTCCAAATGTGTTCTCCACCACTCTTAAGGCTCTGGCCAGCGTGTAATTAAAAACCCTCAGGTCCGGGGTGAGGGTCCTCATTGGGAATGGCCGCATAAGATGGTCCCCCAGCGGAAACGCTTTCATCTGCAACAAAGACAAATGGGAGTCCTTCCGCATTGTCTTCTGGAGGTGGCAAGTCCAAACTGCCATTCTGGGGACGCCTGTAGAACTCCGTCTGGGCGATGACTCCACCATCTGACATCCGGCCAATCTTCCCCACGTCCACATACAGGAACTCGTAAGTAGCCGACACCACCACCAACATCACAATACTATTGAACCCCTTGTAGTTGTAATAGTATGACCACGAGTTGGGTGGTGGGATGATGTGCACTTGTTTCCCATCAATTGCCCCTATGCAGTTAGGAAAGCCCCACCGCTGGGCAAAGTGGGAGGCCACAGTCTGCCATTCCTGTGGGTTGGAAGGAAACTGTGGAGTCAAACAAGAAATAAAATTATTAATTTTGCACATAAACATGGAAAGCAGATTAGACACAAAAATTCTTGGCCAACATCAGTATTACATTTATTTTAGGGAGTATTTAAAGACAAAGGTATAAGGTCCAGCGATCAGATCCCCCCCCCCCTCTCATGGGCCATTTTATAAATGTTATGGGGGGGAGATGTTTTGGACAGGTAAATCTCTCCACTTCATTGAGAGATGAATGCCTAAATAATGTGTATTACTTTGGCCAGCCTCACCTTACTTACACTATTGGCAGCCCACTGGACAGGTAAGAAGTGTCATGATATAAAGAGATAAATACACACTGTACACATTTTAGCACATTTTTACATTCTGCTATTACCTATCAAGATATTAATAGGATACAGAAACTTAAAAAAGTACCATTTGAAAGTATTCAGGCAGGCCCTTGCACTACATGCTTTGGGGAATTCATCCATAAATCTGACCACAAAAGAGGTGGGTATAGTGTGTATGGGTTTGGCAAAGTCAGCAGGTAGAGTATTGGTATCAGCTGAGTTAGCAGTTGGGGGAAGGAGGGTTCCAAATGATTTTGGGACCTAAAAAAAAAAGCCTCTGGCACTCTGTCTGAATTTAAAGCACAAATCCCATTTTTAAACATTTTAGCGGGTATTTAGGGTAAAGCACTACTATGGAGCTGACAAAATACATTGTTAAGTGACTACACTAGGTGAATATAGGGCCAGGAGATGCTGGGGAGGTAAGTGAAGGCAAATATGTATGAAGGACAAAAAAAAATATAAAAAAATTACAGCATGCATGAGGACAAAGGGGACATTCACAGCATATTACAATCATGGTAATTAGGGAATGAGGAAAGAAATACAATTTATTATCAAACATTATATACAATAAAATGTGATGTTAAAGGATAAAAATCTTACCTTAATATACTCCTTCTGCAGGACCTGGATGATGGCAGAACAGGTCTCTGTTATAATGATCCCAAGAGCCTGGGGGGAGATGCCTGTCGAGAACTTAAGATCCTGCAGGCTTCTACCCGTTGCCAAGTACTGCAGGGTGGCGACTAGCCTCTGCTCCGGAGTGATGGCTTGCCTCATGCAGGTATCCTGCCTGCTGAAATAGGGGGTCAGCAAAGCCAACAAACGGTGAAATACAGGGACCGTCATCTTGAGAAAGTTCCTGAAATTATCAGGATTATTCTCACAGATCTCATAGAGTAAAGGCATGTGACAGAACTGGTCACGCTGGAGCAACCAATTCTTGGTCCATGAACTCCTCCCCACCCTTTTCATGGACTGGGCTTGTGTCAAAGTAAGGACCCCAACACCAAGCCCCTGCACAGCACGAACTCTACGATGAGTATGTACACGCGACATGGCTAGAAAATGGTCGGCTGCTCAGAATGAAGTAACAGAACGCACTGAAGAACAGCAAGGCCTGTGAAGAGCGACCTGAAAATCAGTAATGAATGAACAAGAACACAATGACAAAGTCAAGGGTAACTCTCTGCACGCACTGAAGACCAGAAACAAGCCCACAAGCACAAACTGAACAGCAGAAAACGATCCGAAAACCACGAGTCTGAAAAAGCATGAATCGTCTCTCACCAAACTTTTACTAACATGAGATTAGCAAAAGGAGCCCAAAGGGTGCCACGCTTGGGATCGAACTGCCCTTTTATAGTCTCGTCGTACGTGGTGTACGTGACCGCGTTCTTGACGTTCAGAAATTCTGACAACTTTGTGCGACCGTGTGTAGACAAAACAAGTTTGAGCCAACATCCATCGGAAAAAATCCATGGATTTTGTTGTCGGAATGTCCGATCAATGTCCAATCGTGTGTACGGGGCATAAGAGTAATATTTTTTTTCTAAAGAAACAACATTTAGTCCAAAATCATATCAGACTAAAGTTTAAATCACTTTTGAACAATATTTGTCAAGTAATCAAATTTTCACATGAATGTTTGTACAAACTTTAAAATCTACAAGTGCAAGGCTGGCTTTAGTCTTCTTGTTCTACAGTGAGGTATTTGGAAGTCTGGGGGACAGTCAAGCTAGTAAGGTATTTCCAGATAACAGTATTTAAAGTTTCTTGTAATTAATGATGTGCTGCCTATGTAAATTCTTAAGTGCATTATTTAATATGCAAACTGTTTATGTTTGGGATGGGCCTACATATAAACTGCCCAGGATTGGAGCCTAAAAGCCTCATGTTTAATCAAGAGGACAAATCCTTGGAACACCTGCCATGTCCAAGAATCTCTGTGTGTATTAATTTGTTGCTTTCAAATCTTTACTTTACTTTGTTACCTTTCTTTCTATATAAACCTTCAGAAACTTCACCATCAGCAGATATTGTTGCTTTCCTCATCACCCCATTAATCTGAAATAACAATTAAAACTTCCATTCCAGAAGTTCCAGTCTCTTTCTTTGACCATATTCATATGAGTAAGTGAGTAAGGAAAAATCCATCCAGCAGGGGCAAACAAAGAAATGAAAAATTTTAAAGCAATTCCAAAACTTCTAACTATTCTATTTAAAATTACAAATACAGCTTTTGTTCTGAGTTCCATCTTAAAGTCCAGTTGAGATTTTAGCTCAGATGCTACACATAAAATGTGCAACCATATTGTTTTCTATGTCTTACAATTTTTTTGTTTATGACTCCCATCCCCAGCTGAAAAACGTTTTACCTCACAGGATACTGCAGAGAAGGACAGCTGTTATCTGTGTCAGAATCCATCAGTCTGACACATCCCCTGCTGCCAGATATACAGCTATCCTATCAGAAACACTTGCTTACCTCAGCAACCCACAGAAACTTAAAGGAAAACTCCACTTTTATTAAAAAAATAATAAAGCATAAACATATGTTGGACAAGCCATTTTGCAATTTAATGTTATTAAATGTTACATTTTTATTTCAATCTGCAGCTTCTGTAGTTTTCAAACTGTCAAAAAATTCAATGCAATATGACAACCTGGAGGCGTTCTGTACACTGTTAATGTTTGGAATCCCTCCAGAAATTGAATTTCTTTCTCCTATGACTGGTAGACAGATTTTATCAGAGGTCTCTAATTAGATTAAAATAACATTTTAGGCATCCCCCTGCAGGAATGTAATTTTGGGTAGAATTCTCCATTAAGGTTTGTCTACTAAAGGAATGCAGATGAGTTTTTTTTAAATGCTTAAAATGTAACATTATAATGCCAATTTCCTTTAAATAACATATCTGGGAGGTTCCCTAATCTTGCCTGTGAGGGGGCACATCTCTGTGATTACAACAGCACTTACATTTACAAAGAAAAAAAGTGTTTAAAATTGTCGGCAAATAACCAGTCATTGACAACTTCTTTGTTAAAAAAAATAGTGCTATTTTCCACAAAACATTTCCTTGGATAGTAGAGCTTATAGGATTTAATGGTTTTATCCTTACAGTAGATCAGCACTCCTGATGTTATTATTTCTGCAATGAAAAGGGGGAGGGTAGGTATAAGTGGCTGATGATAAAACTTAGTCAAGAATGCGCCATCTCCCAAATCTCAAGCGTGTCCTCTTTTCCAGACTTCCCCAGTTAGTTCAATGTCCTTCTTGGCCATTGAGACAGCCTTGGCTTTCAACTCTGCCATTTTCTCACATCCTGAGTCTTCACGGCAAGCCATCTCTTCTGAACTCAGAAGGAATTTCTTTGATGTACCCACAGGATCAGCAGAACACTGCTGGTTGGGGTTAAAGCTGTAACAAACCCAAAAGAAAACATGTATTATATAGCAGCGTACCAATCCTTAGATGTGATGGCTGCATTACATTTTTTTTTTAGGCTATTTTTGAGATCATTCATCATGTGGATTTCAGAATACTGTTTGACACACTCACTGGAGAGGTTCACTGGATAATGATCTATCAACCTTCAAACTGACTTATCATTCAGTGACCCTCTCAAAGATATCCTTTTGTCTAACCCAGAGGGAGATAACAACTCTCATCTGACTTAGATCCCTTTTACACTGGGCCATTTTTCAGGTGCTTTAGCGCTAAAAATAGTGCCTGTAAAGTGCCTGAAAACTGCCTCCCCTGCAGCCCCAGTGTGAAAGTCTCAGTGCTTTCACACTGGGGTGGTGCGCTTGCAGGACAGGAAAAAAAGTCCTGCAAGCAGAATCTTTTAGGCGGTGGGGGAGCAGTGTATACACTGCTCCCCCACCGCCCTGCCCATTGAAGTGCAGGCACTTCGGCAGTGCCACTTTTCAGGCACTTTTAGCTCCTTCTGAGGGGTTGAAAACACCCGCTAGCGATGGCAAAGCACCACTTAAACAGCAGTAAAGCGTCACTAAAACTAGTGGTGCTTTACCACTGATGCCCCACCACCCCAGTGTGAAAGTAGCCTAAAGGTGATAACAGAGGGCTACTACACTGTACTCACTGCATAGCACGATATAGCAAAAAAGCCTTAGAAAGTCACAGTTTGGTTCTTATTGTACAAATTGATAATGTGTTATGTTTGTGTGGTGGAAAAGTGTTGGGCATCTATTCCAGATCAGTCCCAACTCAAAACAAGGCAAAATTGCTTGTCCCCAACGTGCAGTGAAAAATGTAGGGGAGGCGCTACCTTTTTCAAGCATAATGCAGGGCTAGGCAACTTCTGCCCTGCACCACACGAAGGATAATACAACCTAATGAAATGTCACTGTGTGAACTTTTAATAAAGTTGGTTTTTAAAAAGTAAACCGTGTGATGTGCCGCCATCATCACATTGCACTGCAGTGATCCCACTGCACTACACCGCACACATTGTAATGCAGCATCTGGTGTGAATTAGCCCTTATAGTGCATAACCAGTTAGATAAACCAATTAAATTACATGTCTTGTATTATTTCATTTATCCTCATGAACGCCTACCCCCAGAATTATCTGATTTGATCATCCATACCTTTTACAACCTCACTAGCTTAGGGACAGGTATGTGGGACGCTAAGGACTTTGCCACCACTCAGCTCAACAGGTAATAATCGTGCCATCTATATACTCTAGTGATTATGGTTGAGATTATAACTTAGAACTGTTTTTAAACCAAGTTTGATGTACTGTATATAGATGTATAGTGATCTTTCATAAGTCTGTCTTAATCTGGTAATTGGATTGGCATTGGATTGGGGTGAGGGCATACACTAGAGAAATTAATGATATACTTAACTCTGCCAGAGAAGAAAAGCCCAGTTGGTTAGATGATCGATTACAGAGAGTCCTGCCTCAGGATATCAAGCTGGTGCTGTGCTAATATATGCCTCTATTTTGCATATTTTTCTAATCTTCATGTGCACCCGTTGAACTTGGTACCAAATGACATTTTTCTATTTTTTGGGGATTTCTGAAAAGATGGAACATTATCATGATATTGCCAGAGCCACAATCCCCTCCTCTCCAGTAGAGGTAAAGATTTAAATTCCATACTTCACTTTTGAGATAAATTAAGCCTACCATCTAATATTGCCCCACTGAGTGCAACTGTTCAAGATATTTTAACACAACACTGGAAAGGGATACAAAGAGTCATCCAGACAGAGAAAAACATCTTTGGGGTGTTGTAAACTGTGACCTGTATATTGGTCCTCATTTCTCCCTGGTTCATAATTGCCTGATCTTCATCTATTAGGGTCACCAAGAGTAGGGAACCTGCTCAGGGCCTGAGAGGAAATCGCTCTACATCCTTCTTCCTTCTCCCTTCACCACCACTGGCTCATATTGACTCCCTATGGAAAAAAATTGCTTTCTTCGAAGCATTACATAAAAAACTCTAGCGGACAGCAACCTCAAAGGAACTAACACCAGACAGTAAATTTTTCAATAAATATCTATCAAAATACAAAGGGCTTGTGCCTACTGTAGTGGCCTGTATCATGGAATTGGTAATAAAATTGCAGAAATGCTATCTAGGCCCCTAAAATCAAAACTTTATTAAACTATGTTTCATTGATTAAAACCCCCAAAGATCCTCAGCCCAATGCCTATAAACAAGTCAAAAACATATAGGGTAAATCCTAACATGGTGCCAACATTAAAAAGTTCTACTATTCTGTCTTTCTTTGGAAACCCCACTTAAGATGAAAAAACTGCACACTGCACTAAAGCAAACTAAACCAGGGAAGATAGATCAGGCCATGAAGGATACATTTTACAATATTATAAAATGTTTGAAGCTAATATAGCTATGCATTTTCTCAAAGCATATAAAAGCCTAAATAAACTTTCCCTAGTCCTGCATCCTCAGTTATGATTTAGCCAGAATACTCTGAGGATCCCATTATCATTAATATAAAAGAAAATCTTGCACTAAATAATAAAGACTGCTGCACTTTTACTACTCCTTGAATACGAGGATGTGAAAAAATGGTGCTAAAATATAAAAAATTTGCACTGCCTTGTGTGTAAAAAATCAACAAAATATACTTTGCCTCAACACTGAATATTTCAACATGTGATTATAACATCATGGTAATAAAAAGCAATTAAAGCCATTTCCACAATTAAAGTGTCCATGTGTATTCATTCAAATATGTGTTCAAATCTTGTTCCAGAAAAATATTATACTGTGCACCACTCCTAGTGAAAGGGAAACGATCAATCCATGTTCCAAATAAAAAGATTAAATGTGCCTCCTACCAGATCCCCAATATCTCTAAATTATAGGAGATAATGATGCGCATGAGGTATACAGATGTATAGACTCATCCAGTCCTGGAGTCTTTGGAAAGTCTCGTAAATAAAACAAGCACTAGAGAGAGGATAATCCAACCCAGGGATAACCAACAGGTCTGGATCATAATCGCGTAATCAATTGCGTAATTGGAAGGAGACAGGAGTTGTGACGCGATTATGATCCAGACCTATTGGTGATCTCTGGGTTGGATTATCCTCTCGCTACTGCTTGTTTTATTTACGAGACTTTCCAAAGACTCCAGGACTTCCTTCAGCCCCCTTGGACTTGCTAGCCGCCTCGGCTCTCCCAGCCTCCCAGACCCACTTCTCCTAGGCCCTGGTAGTTATCTTGACCTTGACCTTGACCTTTCCAGTCCTTCGGACAAGAAGTCCCCCCTCACCAGGGGTGTAGTCTCACACAGGACAGACGGTCTTCCTGACAGAGGTCTGTCTTCAAACAGCAGCAGCAAGCTGCTCAAACTCCACTTTCTACCTCCTACTGCTTTCACCAGCCCCTCATTATGAGGGCTGTGTACACCTGGGCACACACACTGATGGCTGTCCACAACACCCGGAGACAGGGTTGGAGATTCTATCCCACGCAAGACTCTGAGGGATTTCCAAACAACAGAGCCCCATCCAGCGATAGCAAAATTTGGAGAAAGCTGCCAGAGCAGTTTTCTCCATTTAAAATCTAGCCTCTGTAGCCTTGCAGTGAGAAGACATACAAGCTCTGTGTTCTTTTTAACCCAATTTTCCCATAAATAGGGACTCTCACTATTACAGCTTGTATTGGTAGTAACCAATGACCAAAGTGTAGTTAGTGTCCTCCCTCCAAACTTTAGATACGAAGTTCCAATACCATAGTGAAGGCAAAAGAGGAGGTAGTGAACCCTGCCTCAATATTTACCTCTAGAGTTTGCTGAGCTGTAGTAAAGTCTGATGTTGTGAGAAAATTTGTAAGTCCTCAGAATGGTGTTTTACCAAATATGTTATTACTACAGGCACCTGAATGAGTTTAATAGGAATCTACAGTAAGAAATAAGCAACTGATCCATATGCATTGGCCAAGTCAAGGAACCAGACACATAGCTCCTTTCTTCCTATTTTAGCATCTACATTTGATGTCATATTATGCTGATTATTCAAGGCATCCAGAGAAGCCCACAATGCCAGTCTTCTGGATTGATATATCAAAAAATATTTTGTTTCAGATACTATGAAAGTTTTTCTGCCAACACACTTTGTGAGGTTTTAGGGATTACTTATCAAATAAAAAATGCAGCGCTGTCTCTTTAAGAAAATCACACATTTTACAGGCAAAGAAATTATAGGCAAAGAGGCAAAGAATCCTCCACCGACACTCCAAATGTGCAGCTTCTTACCAGAGAGATTTGGCCACCCAAACAAGCAGCCAAATAGTGCAGTTTAACAGCTCCAGGCAAGATTAGGCAGGTGTTCTCCAAAAACACCACTTCAGAATCCAGTAGTGCATTAACACTCAAATTTTTCACCAGATCAGCATATAAGGGAAAGAAAAAAGAGCCTCTTCATAGCGTATTAAGATTCAAAGCCAAGATAGTTTAATAAAGTATTGCACTTACACAGCAAAGCTGAATGAATAGCATATACAGATCTCATAGGAATCCAACCATCAAGATGGCCATGGTCCATGCCGGTGTGCGATGACATCAAATGCTTTGACTTCACCCTACACGTTTTATCACTAATGGGTGTCTTCCGGGGCACTGAAGTTGTGTTTTTGGAGAATGTCTGCCTAATCTTGTCTGGAACTGTTTAATTGGATATTTGGCTGCTTGTTATGGTGGCCAAATCTCATATCAGGAGCTTTCTTGCATTAACAATGCTGAAAACCTTTAGAGGTTGGTATCTTTGTAGAAAGTTGTTCTTTATTCTTCCTTCTTTTGCTGTCATTTTGTTAGTGTCTCCACTCTGCACAGCTTTCAGAGCCACTGTTTGAGGGTCTTTTTGAAGTAGGTTTATGCCCTGTATATTTGTTGACAGAACAGGGGTGTTCACCGATGCGGACTGACAGAAAACATCAAATCAAGCAGTTTATTAACTGCATAACGACTTGGGTACTCATTATCCTGGAGTGCCGTAAATACTATGTGGGGAAGACAAAATGCCCACTAAAAGTCTGCATTGGGGAACACTTGTCAAGCATACGTGGAGGTGATGATGAGACAACAATAGCACAGCACTTTGCACAATTCCACAATGGGCAACCCCAAGGCCTTACGATTAAAGGGTTTTATGCCTTAAAGCTGTCCAGCAGGAAGGGAGACTATAACACAATACTTCTTCAAAGGGAAAAGGAGTGACATTCCAATTGGGAATGCTAACCCCCAAGGGGTTAAACACAAAATTAAATCTACAGGTTTTCCTGTCTCAATGAAATCTATGGGCACTTTTGGCAAACTTGAAATCAGTCCCCTCCTGACCAATCTGCTTTTGAATTTATGTGTTTTTGTGTTGCTCTTGCTTGATTTCTTACAGCCACCAATTTAGGCACAATACATGTCTTTGATCCAACTGTAGAGTCTATTATCCAGTTGGCTTTGTCAGAATATACTTGATACATGCCATTTTCCCCTATCAGCGAACCTAGATATGGTAGAATGTGTGTTGCTTTACTGCCTAAAGAAACTTTGAATACATGACTATGGAAAATTAAAATGTGTTGTGTTTTTACTAAATGGCCACAAGATGGTGCTATGCAATTTATCTAGTTCACACTTGGAAGCTGACCCATTGAAGGGTTATAAGCTACAGTAGGAGTGTCTTGGTCTGGATGATGTCACAGGATATCCTGAACTCTTTAAAAGACCAAGCTACACTGTGTCGCACTACCCTGAGGAAGCTCACGTGTTAGGTGGGCAAAACACATCGGTGTGATGATCCCACTCACACCCACAGTGTCATCTGCACCATATGGATGACCTTCCCCTGCCACCAAATCGTACATCCCTTTTGTGGTCTTGCACTGCGAGGTGACCATTGCAACCATCAGAGCAGCACCATGCCAGCCATTGAGTGATACCTACTGAGCACCAGTGTACCCTGATCGTCAGGAACATTTGTCAGAACTTCACTCCCCAAGAGAGCCATGACAAGCCCTTGATCCAGGCATCTAGCTGTACCGGTGACTGTGAGTACCCTACGTGAGGACAGACTTATTGATTTGAGTGTCTGCCACAGTCAATGGAGATTTACTGCACGTGGCTACTCGTCACAACTATTAACCATTCTATGCCTGTAACCTCAATGGTGACTGATACGGGCGTGGCATCTTCATGCTGGCTCTGCACAATTATATATGGATGCTCAGATTTCATGCAGGCTGTAGTTGTTTTTCACTATTAGACTGTGTACAGACTTCATGCTGCCATTTCTGCTGGTCACCACCGGCTTGCTGCTCTGACTGATACTATTGTCTCCACTCAGTGCATTCTATGTTTCTGTACACTTGACCAATTGAATTGTCAGTATTGGATAACTAAACAAGCATGTTTAATATCTTTGGATTCACCACAGCCTGTATATGAGACTTTTTTTGCTGCCCCTGTCCTGACACTATCGGAGGACACCTAGTGGGAAACGATTTGTTTGATGTTCTAACAGTATTATACTTGTGTTTATTATAAGTGAACCTGGATATTACCCACTGATCTGCATGGCCGTGCATGGACCATGCAGTTATAGGGTATTTTCCCAGGATCTCACTTCTGACCCTTATTATCAATTATTATGTGTTAATACAGTCTGTCTGTTAACTCATTGGTCTGAGTGTGGGTGTGGATGAGACCCCAGGGGTGTTTTAATGGCAACGTTGTCAGTTAATATTCTTGTTATGTCACCAACCTTTTTGCATATGATTCTGATATCTTGATTACTAATAAAGATATTTGAGGAGAGATATCAGTTTGTCCTCTGCATAGAACAATAGTAGGTACTCCTCTTTTTTGTTACATTTATGCCCTGCCTTTCTTCAGCAGTTGTTTTTTTATTGTCCTAACTTCCTCAGGCCTATTTTTTCTTTAGCGAGTCAGTGTATTTTCCGACAATGAATTTGGGACAGAAGTCAAATTTTTCCTGCTGCTCACCCATCTTCTCCCACATCTTTTCTGCTGATTCCTTGATATTACTTAATATCAAACTTACGTCTGCGTTGAAAGTTTCCCACTTATTGCTGTTAGGCTTTGACCATTTCACCAATGGCTTAAATCTTTGCATGTTCTCCAGGTAGTGAATCCCCCTGATTATGTCTTATTTTTTTGCCTGAAACTTCTTCCACATTATGTAGGTTGTTGATACTCTGTTGACTTTGGTTTTCTTTGTATTTACATATTACAGGTATTTATATAATGCTGATAATTTTTGCAGGGATTTACATCTATATAATGTTCATTCACACCAGCCCCTGTCTTCAAAGAGTTAACAATCTAGGATCTGAAACTCACATACAATATACCCATGAGCATGTCTTTGGAGTGCAGAAGGAAACCGGAGTACCTGGAGGAAACCCATGCAAGCACAGGGAGAACATGCAAACTCCATGCAGGTAGTGTCATGGTTTGGCCTTCAATTGATGACTGTAGAGCTGGCAAGAAGAAGTGCTAAAAACTAAACCACTGTGCCCCCTTTTCAACCAACTGTCAAGCTTTGTTACCAGGCGGTCATTCAGGGTGTCTTCTTGCATCATCACTCTCTCAGACTCCAGGGGCATTTAACTCTTGGAACTTTACATAGCCAAATAAAAGTGACTCTTGTGATGGAGGTGATGCTGCCTGTTGTTTTTGGTAGCTAACCCATAACTGTACAGCTGGGGTCTATTTCTTCCTTTTAGCAGTCTCTTCAGGCTGTCACATGGTTTTTCCCTTATCAACTGCTCTTGCAGAAAATCAGAAGAGCTATTGGAACTTGATCTTTCAATCATTATTGTAAGTCAGCACTAATGATGGTATTATCGGTGTAGTGACATGTTGGGAGAAAGGTATATCATCATTTTTTGGCATTTCATTTATGAGCACACAGGACAAGCAGAACATGTTGGTCAGGGACATGGGCTTAGATACCTCAAATTTTAGATCAATACCAAAGGCAGAGCATTGCTAAGGGTTGAATACCCAAGGAGCTAATCCAACCACAGCAAAAGTAAAAGCTATGTTAACCCTTCAAAATAAAAGACAAGGGGATTATTTACTAAAGGCAAATCCACTGTGCACTACAAGTGCAAACTACAAGTGCAAAGTGCACTTGAAATTGCACTGAAAGTGCACTTGGAAGTGCAGTCGCTGTAAATCTGAGGGGTAGATCTGAAATGAGGGGAAGCTCTGCTGATTTTATCATCCAATCATGTGCAAGCTAAAATGCTGGGTTTTTTTTACCTTGCATGTCCCTCTCGGATCTACAGTGACTGCACTTCCAAGTGTACTTTCAGTGCAATTTCAAGTGCACTTTGCATTTGTAGTTTGCACTTGTAGTGCAAAGTGGATTTGCCTTTCGTAAATAACCCCCAATGTATAGAGATTGACTGAACAGAGATTTATGCCCTGTACACACGGTCGGATTTTCCGACGGAAAATATGCGATTGGAGCGTGTTGTCGGAAATTCCGACCGTGTGTGGGCTCCATCGACATTTTCCATCGGATTTTCCGACACACAAAGTTTGAGAGCAGGCTATAAAATTTTACGACAACAAAATGCGATCGCGTCAATTCTGACCGTGTGTGGACAATTCCACGCATGCTCAGAAGAAATTCCGAGATGGAACAGTTCGGTCTGGTAAAATTAGCGTTCGGAATGGATACAGCACTTTCGTCACGCTGCAATGTAAAAAAATGGTTTAATACAGCGCACTCTCTTCTTCTTTATAATGTGAGAAGAATGAAGTAGTTTTGCTGCTCATATTCACACAGACTTCTCACAAACTTCTTTCTTTATTATTTATCGTGATTCCCTCAATATATTTTGATTTGTCACATCTGACCAAATTTCTTTTTTGTTGTTTTATTTTTGTTTTTTGTTTTTTTCAAGGCTGGGTTTTTTTTGGGGTTTGTATTTTTTTCAAGGCTGATCTTTGTTTTATTTATTTTTAGTTTTACTCCATTATATTTTTGTGTGTGTTTTGTGTGTCAAGTTACCACAACACCATTGATCTCTTGTATTATTTAATCTCAAGGAGATTGTTTGGTGTTGGTGTCCCTTGTTAATTTCACATTGTATTTTTGAAATGTACCTGAATCCTCACAAACAAACTGTCCTTTTTGAAGGAAAACACACATAGGCAAAACAAAAATTCCTTTATTAAGGGCTCAGAACCAAACAAAGAGGGAGGCAACGCTGGAGAAACATCATAAATTGTCGAAGCCTTTGACCCCCAGGGCACACATCAATTATTTTACTGCAAAATTGTTGGCCTGAGGAGTCCATGTCTAAGGAAGTGCAGTCTGGTCCAGAAGTCCCAGAGATCATGAAAGCAGCAGATGACATCTATGTCTCCAGGCTGTGGTACTACAAGAACCTGCATCTTTTGCCAGACCAGACTGGACCCAGGGCCATCACTCTCTGGTCTTCTTTCCACGCTTCCTTCCCGGCTGTGGCTCTGGTGTTGGAGATGTGGCAGGAGGAGGGGTAGGACCTGGAGGAGGAGTAGTAGGACCTGGAGGAGGAGGAGGAGGAGGAGGACTATGTGTAAGGTTACAGATGTGGGTAGCACATGTTATTTGGCCCCTCAACCCCTTATTGAGAGCTTCCAAAATTAAGGACTCACACAGGAGTTGTTGGCCCTCCTCCATCTGCATCATTTTGCAGGCAGTTATGCCAGCAAAGTCCCCCACTGTGGGGGCTTCTCAAGGCCTCTGTAGCCTTCCAAAAGAGGCCTATGGCAGCCTCCTCCAGGTTACTCCTCTTCCTGCCACTTTGTCTTTGAAGGTGTAGGGGAGGGACCTGGATATCAGGCAGCCTGCTTGGCCCGGCCACCTCCTGGCTGAGACTTCCCTGTGTATGAAAAAGGGACATGGTTTTAGTTTTTGCATCATCAATAACAATCATAAATTAGTACTTCAAACCAACATCTAGTTAACATCATTGATTGGACAACCATGAAGATTTATAGGAATGCTATAACTGGCTCAAGCTGGGCTCCTCCACATGTTGCTGCCTGGAAGGCCCAGGTTGGGCATCTGAAGCCTCAGCTGTGGGGGAAGGAAGCGTTGAAGGAAGACTGGAGAGTGCTGGCCTGGGTTCAGTCTGACCTGCCAGAAAATGCAACCTGTCATAGTACCACAGCCCGGGGACATAAATGTCATCTGCAGCTCCTGATCTCTGGGAATCCTGGACCTTCTTGTGCTCCCTTAGATAAGTGCTCCTCAGGCCACCAATTAGGATCTTCAAATAGGTAATGTCTGCCGTGGGGATCACCAACTTCACAAATTCCAACAAATTATCCAGCGCTGCCTTCCTCTTTCTTTGGTTCTTATATTCAGGGTGGTTTACCTCCCATAGACAGGGCAGCTCCCTGAATATATCAATGAAGATTGGCATAAAGTCCTTATCTTTCAAGATATCCATTTTCACTGCAAGACACAACACAAGTAAAAGTAAAATGTAGCGCATAAATTGTGCAAAAAGTCTTCAATCAAGAAAACAGCTGGAAAAAAACAAATGTCCATAAATGGTGAACACAGCAATAATAAAACTTATAAGTCTCTCAATAAAAATGTGTGAAGTCCAATGGGTGAATGAAAAACCAAATAAGTGTGGATTGTCCCACTGGAAATGATGTGTAGATGTGAAACGGCAAATGCTCAAACACAGGTAAATCGTCAGATCATCCCAAAGCTGTATCCCACAACTACATGTGACTGGGTAAAGATGGTGTGTAAGAAACTCTTACCAGATACATTGGACTCCCCTGTCAGCGACAGGGAGTCACTCGAGCGGGTTGCCTCTCAGGGCCTGAAAGCGGACATCACAGCTCTGCGAACCTTCTGGGTCAAACTCTGTTGTGGATCTCCCGGGGTCGCCAGATGGATCCTCCCAAAGGATGGCCAAGGTGCAAATCAGAGGGCACAGTGCGTCACATAAAAAAATTGAAGTGGATGCTGGTTTGATCTCTCAGTTGATATGTGGAGAAAAAATAAACAGGCTCGACATAGTGTAGATGAGCAAAGTGGGGTTTTTATTGCTAAAAAAACCAGGTAACAATAAAATGTGATCACAAGGTATAAAAACAAAAATGGGCAACAAGAAGGATGCTGAAAGCGCCCGGCGCGTTTCGATCAATGGGGCATATGCCCCAGTAGACGATTCATTGATCGAAACGCGTCGGGCACTTTCAGCATCCTTCTTGTTGCCCATTTTTGTTTTCATACCTTGTGATCACATTTTATTGTTACCTGTTTTTTTTAGCAATAAAAACCCCACGTTGCTTATCTACACTATGTGGAGCCTGAGAGATCAAACCAGCATCCACTTCAATTTTTTTACGTGACGCACTGTGCCCTCTGATTTGCACCTTGGCCATCCTTTGGGAGGATCCATCTGGCGACCCCGGGAGATCCACAACAGAGTTTGACCCAGAAGGTTCGCAGAGCTGTGATGTCCGCTTTCAGGCCCTGAGAGGCAAACCTCTCGAGTGACTCCCTGTCGCTGACAAGGGAGTCCAATGTATCTGGTAAGAGTTTCTTACACACCATCTTTACCCAGTCACATGTAGTTGTGGGATACAGCTTTGGGATGATCTGACGATTTACCTGTGTTTGAGCATTTGCCGTTTCACATCTACACATCATTTCCAGTGGGACAATCCACACTTATTTGGTTTTTCATTCACCCATTGGACTTCACACATTTTTATTGAGAGACTTATAAGTTTTATTATTGCTGTGTTCACCATTTATGGACATTTGGTTTTTTCAGCTGTTTTCTTGATTGAAGACTTTTTGCACAATTTATGCGCTACATTTTACTTTTACTTGTGTTGTGTCTTGCAGTGAAAATGGATATCTTGAAAGATAAGGACTTTATGCCAATCTTCATTGATATATTCAGGAAGCTGCCCTGTCTATGGGAGGTAAACCACCCTGAATATAAGAACCAAAGAAAGAGGAAGGCAGCACTGGATAATTTGTTGGAATTTGTGAGAGACTTATAAGTTTTATTATTGCTGTGTTCACCATTTATGGACATTTGGTTTTTTCAGCTGTTTTCTTGATTGAAGACTTTTTGCACAATTTATGCGCTACATTTTACTTTTACATGATTTTTTGGTTGTTGTCACCCTGTATGTAGCTGCTTTGCACCATATATTTTTTGAATTTAGCGCAGTGTATACTTTTATTATCAAGACACAACACAACACAAACCCTAATGTCAGCCTAAAATCTTCTAAACTTGTGCAAATACAGGCCTCAATCTAGAAGCAGCATAGGCCCAATGTTAAATCTTACCTTCGTTATCACGATCAGCGCCTCCATTACTCCTTCCTCCGCTCACAGATCGTACATACTACGCACGCATGTTACGCTTTATAGACACTGCGCATGCGTGAAACTCCACCCACCCCTGACGTTCTTTCTAGTCTATTCCCCGCCCCTTCTTGTTCGTTGCAGTGGGGAAGAGCACATAGCGGAGTCAGAGCAGGTGTCTGATAATTACACCAACGAGGAGGAGGAAAGCCCGGAGCCTGAAACGTCCCGATCCAGAAGGAGATGATTTAAGGCATCAAATATGTCCTTTGGGGAGATGTTGGAGATGGGTTGATATCCTGAAGAAGGCTGACTATGACAGGAAGTATGGACCTTACCCCAACCCCAATGTCCGAAAGTCCAAGATCATGGCGAAAGTGGTCAAAAGTCTGCACCGGAATTTCAAGGTACGTTGATCGAAAGATCAGCTCAGGAAGCAGTGGTCGGACCTGAAATTAAGAGAGCATGAGCAGTACTGACAGATCCGGAGAGTGCTGCAAAAAAGTAAGTAGTTGTGCTGTGTTCCTATTCTTTTTATGTTTATTATGTTCGTACTGCTCCATGTGCTTTTCTTAACTGTTATCCAGTTTAAAATGTCAACTTTCGTGTTCATGGGCACATTATTCGTTCGTATCAAACATTTTTATTTCGGGCCTATAAAACACCATTGTTTTGGCCATATGAATTTGCCCGCATTTTTTAGGGCCTACTTGTGTGAAAATAATTTGGTTGTGTAAATGGGTTTGTTACTAGAATGAAATGCAAACAAGATTCTGTGTAAGGAGAGGACACTCAGCAGCTGTTTACACATCTGGACGCTGGAGCACTAGTGTGGGACACAAGAACACCCTTTTTATTAGGGGGCCAACACAGGTGCTCCAGTGTATACTATAGGGGTGTCTACATCTGTGAAGCTTGTACAAAACAGGTAAGTTTTGAAGCTTGACAAAGGACAAGAAAAATGCAACAACTTGGAACTCTGCCAAAACAGACAATTGTACCCCACTTCCAAGCAATGTTTCATATTTATAGTTCTGCCATCAAATATCTGTGTGCTAAGTAGACCTATTTTTTTTTACATAGGGGAGAAAAGACTCAGAGGACACCCCTCATCCGAGGAGACCAGAGACCCCCCACCTCTGGAAGAAGGGGAAATCCACCCAGAACAAGTAGAGCAGGAGGAGGAAGACGTGGTGGAAATTGGCACCACAACAGGTGAGTGTCTGCGACCATAGGCTCAGGTAAGAGATGGAGGCCTCCATATTTATAATACATGGTGTTTTTTGGTTTCTATCTTTTTAGGTGATCGTGATGTTGTGGATCCAGATCCTTTCACCTCGGAAAGTACACAGATCCTGATCAGGGAGATCATGGGGTATAATAGGGACTTGGAAAACATCAAGAAAAACATCAATGATGTTCTTCAAAAAATGAAGAACATCGTTGATGTTTTAGGGAGAGTTTAAAACCCCTCAAAATCCCTTTGTTTTGTTGTGTGCTAAAAATTTTGACATTTTTTGACAAATTTGAGAAAAGCTAAATTTTGAAGATGCACACAGTGTGTCAACATGTGCTATCTGCCATCACGGGAGATCAATGTAGGAGTTTTGGGGGTGCAACCCCTTCCTCAATAATAAAGTAGCTGTGAGGAAGGGGTTGCACCCCCAAAACACGTCCCTTGATTCCCCGTGATGGCAGGTAGCACATGTTGACATTTGTAAATTTGTGTGCATCTTCAAAATTTGGCCTTTCCTGGGGTGACTTCACCCCATCTGAACGCAATATCAAACACAGTTTGCAAATACTCATGTCTGATATTGCCTTCAAGTTCTACCAAATGTGAACTTTGTAAGTTCAAGATTTGTGTCTTTCTTGTTGATTTTAAACATGCCTGTTTTATCTTAAATGGACATTTCTACTTTTTCTAATGTAACCCCAAAAATTGTTATACAACCAACATGTTGGTTTGTTTTAAAAACCTTTTCTAAATGCATATGTGATTGTGCTGGTATTAAAAAGATTGATAATCAAGAATGTGTAGATTATGGTTTCAACGCTCCAGCACTTTTGTGGTGCTCTAATTGGTGTTTTCTGTGACAATGGGTGTTATTTCCTAAGAGCAAATCCACTTTGCACTACAAGTGCAGTTTCAAGTGCACTTGAAGTGCAAAGTGTCTTTGCCTTTAGTAAATAACACCCACCTGTGCTTTGTAAGGTTACACAATCACGCCATTATCAGGACTCATCACATTTCTGTCAGGGTCAGCTAAAACAAACACAAGCAGTAAATGTCACCAAAGATTTGAGTAGTTATTTGTTGTTTTTATTTGAAAAAGGTTTCACACATTGTCTGGCATATTGATAGCCCCCCTACCCACAAAGAATTCAAGGTATCTTAGCCGGACATCACGGGCACTCAGGGGGGGTAAGCCAGGACGACCACTTTCAAGCACCGTCAGGGTTGTTTCATTTTGAAGTCCAGCCTCAGGCCCAACTGAGCCAGCATAGTTTGCAGAATGTTGCCGTAAAAAGTTGTGTAGAACACAGCACGCCAGGATAATATGATTCAGTTTGTACTCCGCCATGTGTATGGGTGTAAGAAATAGGCGGAACCGGCTGGCCATGATTCCAAACGTGTTCTCCACCACTCTTCTGGCTCTGGACAGCCGATAATTAAAAACCCTCTGGTCCGGAGTGAGGGTCCTCATCAGGAATGGCCGCATAAGATGGTCCCCCAGCAGAAACGCTTTATCTGCAACGAAGACAAATGGGAGTCCTTCCGCATTGTCTTCTGGAGGTGGCAAGTCCAAGCTGCCATTCTGGAGACGCCTGTAGAACTCCGTCTGTGCAATGACTCCACCATCGGACATCCGGTCATTCTTCCCCACGTCCACATACAGGAACTCATAAGTAGCCGACATCACCGCCAACATCACAATACTATTGAACCCCTTATAATTATAATAGTACGACCCCAAGTTGGGGGGTGGGACAATGTGGACTCATCAATTGCCCCTCCGCAGTTAGGAAAGTCCCACTGCTGGGCAAAGTGGGAGGCCACAGTCTACCATTCCTGTGGGTTGGAAGGAAACTGTGGAGTCAAACAAAAAAAATGTAGTCATTTTGCACATAAACAGGGAAAGCTGATTAGACACAAACATTCTTGGCCAACATCAACATAACATTTATTTGAGGGAGTTTTTAAAGACCAAAGTATAAGGTACACCTATCAGATCCCCCCTCCTCTCATGGGCCATTTCTAAGATTATAGGGGGGGGGCTCTTGGACAGGTAACCCTCTCCACTTTATTGAGAGATGAATGCCTAAATAATGGGTATTACTTTGGCCAGCCCCTCCTTAGTTACACTATTGACAGCCCACTGGACAGGTAAGAAGTGTCATAATACAAAGATATAAATACACATTATACACATTTGAGCACATTTGGACATTCTGCTATTACCTATCAAGATAATAATAGTATACAGAAACTTGAAACAGTACCATTTGAAAGTATACAGGCCCTTGCACTACATGCTTTGGGGAATTCATCCCTAAATCTGACCACAAAAGAGGTGGGTATAGTGTGTATGGGTTTGGCAAAGTCAGCAGATAGATGATTGAGGATAGATAGAGAATTGGTATCAGCTGATTTAGCAGTTGGAGGGAGGGAGGGTTAAAAATGATTTGGGGACCCCCCAAAAAAAGCCTCTGGCACTCTGCCTGAATTTAAAGCACAAATCACATTTAAAAATATTTTAGGGGGTGTTTGGGGTAAAGCATTACTATGGAGCTGATAAAATACACTGTTAAGTGACTACATGAGGTGAATATAGGGCCAGGAGACCATGCTGGGGAGGTAAGTGAAGGCAAATATGTATGAAGGACAACAAAAAAAATTAAATAAAAATCCAGCATGCATGAGGACAAAGGGGACATTCACAGCATATTACAATCATGGTAATTAGGGAATGAGGAAAGAAATACAATACATTAGCAAATATTAATAGCAATAGCAAATACTATTATTATCTTGATAGGTAATAGCAGAATGTCCAAATGTGCTCAAATGTGTACAATGTGTATTTATATCTTTGTATTATGACACTTCTTACCTGTCCAGTGGGCTGTCAATAAAATGTGATATTAAAGTATAAAAATCTTACCTTAATATACTCCTTCTGCAGGACCTGGATAATGGCAGAACAGGACTCTGGGATAATAATCCCCAGAGCCTGGGGGGGAGATGCCTGTCAAGAACTTCAAGTCCTGCAGGCTTCTCCCCGTCGCCAAATACCGCAGGGTGGTGACTAACCTCTGCTCCGGAGTGATGGCTTGCCTCATGCAGGTATCCTACCTGCTAATATAAGGGGTCAGCAAAGCCAACAAACGGTGAAATACGGGGTCCGTCATCCGGAGAAAGCTCCTGAGATCATCAGGATTATTCTCACGGAGCAAAGGCATATGACAGAACTGGTCATGCTGAAGCAACCAATTCTTGGTCCATGAACTCCTCCCCACCCTGTTCATGGACTGGACTTGTGTCAAGGTAAGGACCCCAACACCAAGCCCCCGCACAGCACGAACTCTACAAGGATTACGTATACGCAACATGGCTAGAAAACGGTTGGCTGCTCAGAACAAAGTAACAGAACGCACTGAAGAACAGCAAGGCCTGTGAAGAGCGACCTGGAAAACAGTAACGAATGAACAAGAACAGAATGACAAGAATCATGCGTCACTTGTTGCACGCACTAAACAGATACAAGCCCACAAGCACAAACTGAACAGCAGAAAACGATCTGAAAACCACGAGTCTGAAAAAGCGCAAATCGTCTCTCACCAAACTTTTACTAACACGAGATTAGCAAAAGGAGCCCAAAGGGTGCCGCGCTTGGTTCTGAACTGGCCTTTTCTAGTCTCGTCGTATGTGGTGTACGTCACCGCGTTCTTGGCGATCGGAAATTCCGACAACTTTGTGCGACCGTGTGTACGCAAAACAAGTTTGAGCCAACATCCGTCGGAAAAAATCCATGGATTTTGTTGTCGGAATGTCCGATCAATGTCCGATCGTGTGTACGGGGCATAAGAGTTGTGTCACCAGTAGATGGCAAAGATTTTCCATGAGAGGCAACACTTGAGATTGCCTTGTCTTCACCAAGGCTCCTGATGATGGAGATGGAGTTGCACTTCAGGTCTAATTTTTTTAATCTCAATTTTTAAGTTAAACAATATACAGTATCTTTTCTTAGCATCAATGTTTCTTGACATTATTTTGCTGAACAGCAGGACTGCTCATTATAGCTTTTTATGGTATGCATCTCACTGATTCGATCAGCTAAAATCAACCAAAATATGTGATATATGAAGTAAATTATAAGTTACATTTCTCCTGTTGTTTATGTTGCTTGGAGAGCTAAATTCTTTCATTGTATGGCCTCACTATATATTGAGTGCAGTGATGTCAGATTTCACTCAACCCCTGCATTATCAGGCCTGTGTAGGGGGATAGCTGCCAAAGATGATAAAAAATGCATCATTTTTGAAAATACCTACATGTCAATTCTGAGAACTCGTTTGTTGTATTTAAACCAATTACTGGGTGAATAGAAGCTCAGTTGGAATCCAACAGCCTAATTTGTGGTAAATACTGAGATTGTTGCTAGAAAATGTTTTCTCAGTTCTGTTATTTATTTTATAATACATTCAATAACTTAAAATAGAAAAAAAGTGATTTCAAAATATCACAATTACCCTTATCTTTGTATTAACGGCAGATAGCAAAGTAAATGTACAACAATACATATTACAGTACATGAGAGGTTAGCACTTCTCTTTGTTCAGATGATTTATATCTATTTTCTTGCCTGGAAACCATTATCTTGACAATTCAATCGACTTACACTAGAACACTTGTTTTATTGCAGCTATAGGTTATTAAATTAATCTTCCATTCTTACTTCATTCTTTTTACATTCTTTTTTTTTTCTTTTTTAAATGATAAATCAGAAAAGGCTCTGTGACATTTGTCTGTTGATCTGTCAATCTATCTGTCAAATGGCAAGGGAGAAAGTGTAATTGCTGCTGCTTGGTACCACACCAGTATTACCAATGTGTTACATGGGCAAGGGTTTTACAAAAAATCACTGTACAGAGTCCTCCCCATTCCTCATAAGCATCTGCCACAACTTTATATTCTGTTGATTTAACAGGAACAATCAGTAAATGACCACAAGATCTTCAGTGTGTTTTCTCTTTCTCTAAGGTGCAGTAACACACTCACACACTTGTTTTGCTATAGTGCTGTACTTTTGAGGCTGTTAGGCCCACTATCTCTCACTCTGTTTTATTTACTATTTACCTTATTTATTTACAGAGTGCCTAATCCTGGATGTTAATTCTTAAAACTGGCCTCAAAATGCTATTCTTATTAGTTTGACACCCCTCATTTACAAATGCTTAAAAAGGAATTAAAAGTAAATATACAATATATACATATGTATTAAAGAGTAGAAAGAAAGAAAGAAAGAAAGAAAGAAAGAAAGAAAGAAAGAAAGAAAGAAAGAAAGAAAGAAAGAAAGAAAGAAAGAAAGAAAGAAAGAAAGAAAGAAAGAAAGAAAGAAAGAAAGAAAAAAACCTTACTTTATATCCAATCTTCTGCCCATGCTATCTAGGTATGAATTGCATATTAGGCCTTTCATCAAGATTCTTGGAACACTGATGCTCTAGCACTGGGGAGCATATTCAAGATTTGGGATCATCAGCGTTCCCATGATATTACTGGTAGAGATGGGGTTCGAGTTCTCCACTACCATGGTTTCAAGGTGAACCGTGTGTGTTGCAGGTTTAGTCTGGGTTCACACTGCAGCACGCTTCGGCTCACAGCAGGAGTCCGGTGCATCCCCATTCACTGTTTCAAGTCAGATTTCAACCTGAATTTTTAGCAGAATTTGGATCTGAAATGGACCAAAAGACGCACAGGACTCTTTGACAATTCGCACCAGAGCCGCTGCTGAGATGTGTGAACCGGCTCCAGGTCACAATCTCATGCTATGCGAATTAAATGCGGGGAAAGCCGCATCCAATTCACAGCAGTGTTAACCCAGCCTTACAGTCCTGCTTACAGACCAAATTCTTGTAATTATAATGCACTGCCTGGCCTTAGAAGGGTCAAAAGGAGTAAATTGGATAAGACAGCCTCCTCGTTTTAAAAAGGTGAGGTCATGGAAGCCATATTGACAATGTGCTTTATCCATGATAGGGAAAGGGTAGGGAGTGCTGCTGACAAACCATATAGTGCAGGGCTTGTAGGCATTGGCAAGTCCTTTAAAGTAGATGTAAATCCTTAGTAAATATCAAGCAGGTAGAATATGTTGTGTATCTTAGTGAATTGGAGGATGTGGGTTTTGAATTTTTCATCCTTTATTACACCTTAATGCTGATGATGTCCTGCAATCTCTGTATAGCCTGCCAATGTTCACATGCACTATAGTGCACTTTATCTCTTGGCCCTGAAGAAAGACTCGCAAGAAAAACATAATTAGGACTGAATAGGCATTGAAATATGAAATATGAATATGTTACTGTTTGGCCACACAGGCTAGGACCTGGGGGCAGGGGGCTGTTTTCTCCAATTCTTTACCATGTATGATTCAGGGGAACATATTCTTTCCATACTTGCATAGAAGGAGAAGAAAGAGGTGAGGGTGGAAAGGAAAGTGGTGTAGTGGGAGAAGTGGGTGGAGGAGGGAGAGAAGAAGGAATACATGAGGGAACATGGAAAGGAAAGATGGATGAAGGAGACAGAGGTGGGGAGGTAGAGGAGGGAGAAATGGTGAATGGAGAGGGAAAGGAGGAGTAGAGAGAGCAGGTGGAGTAGGAGGAGAAGGAGGAAAAGGTCACATTAGCAACCTTTGGCTCGCCACCTACTACCTCCATATAGCTTTTAGGCTTGCCTGTAATTTTTGTTAGGGGGGGGGAAAGGACAATTAAAAATTTAGTCTGTAGAATCAGTAACAAGGATCATTGGTAATTCAAGACTGGTTCATTTTAATGAAAGCTAGCTGATCCACACTGCCCCGTAGGGCAAGCCAGGACATACTGCCCAAGCTCTGGCCAGTGGTCCAGCCTGGATAGTCAATCATTCCGGGTGTAGAGGGAGAAGGGGGGAGGAGGGTGAGGAGGAGAATGTCCACATTAGTCCTGAATCCAATGTAGTCAGCATTCATTCATGTTATAACATGCCTGTGAATGCTCTCTGCAACTGGACCTGGCTCCTGTGACTTAAAGAACTCTGAAAATCAGTACTGCAGTACTGAAGTAGCCACTATCACTACTTCTCCTGCTTTTAGGGATCAAGGGCACATTGGTCATCGGGTGGAATCTTGCCATCAGGAAATGTTGCAAAGAGGTTCGTGCACAGCAACTTCTCAGTGTCCCATTTTGAGATCCCTCTCGGATGGTGGCAGTAGATTGGCAAATTACCTGGTATTACCTGGTATCTGGTATATGATGAATTGTCCACTGTACAGTGATCTCTCTCTCTTTGATGACCCAAATCCTGGGGTCCTTGGACAGACATTTGAACATTATGTGCTCCAGTCACTACAAATTGCCTGCAGCAGAGGATCCTCACTGTCCTCAAAACTTTCCCACACTCACATACAACACTCTGGGTTTGGGAGGTTTTGAAACATCCCCCATGAAACCTATTCATTTCTTCCTTATTGCAATAAGCACCCCAACGCCCCAACTCCTCATAATCCTTTTCAGTTTCCTGCTGCTGACAGTGATGGAGACAGTAGGCAAGAGTTTTCCTGCTGGCCCTAAAACAGCAGCAAGTCCTCTTCCGTATCTTATTGCCGCTTTGTATTCAGTCCCAGTCTATCAAGCCATGCAGGGTGTACTCCATGAGGAACATGAGCAGGATTGTATCACTAATCTCTACCTCTTCGTGGCTCACCATTTTTGTCACCGCCTCAAGCCACTGATGTGAATAGGGTCCCAGCTCACAGGCAGCCGGGTATGACTGTTTAAAGTGACCAGAAATCTTTCTGGCCTGACAGAGGACCTCCTGGAAGAAAAGTTACTTCATTATTAACCACTGCACCGCCAGAGGACATGTTTGAATTTTCCCTAATGAAAGGTAGGTTAGTGCAAAATGTCACACATAGCATTGCCTGGCTGAAGATAGAAGACACTTCTTGGTCTGAGCCTACAGAGCTGCTAACAGTATGGCGAATACTGATTCCAAGGAGTTGGAGGATGGGTGCAGTGAGGGTGAGGAAGTACAAAGGGCAAAGCACATAGTGGTACCACCAACTCCAGTAGCATGCCCTTTATAGCACCATTCCCAGCTTCCAGAACATAAAAGTAGTGTATCATGAAGGATATGTAGCATCCCTGCCCATGCTTATTGACCTTTGTGTCTGTGGTCATGTGTAAACTGCCCCTGACGGCATGGTCCAGCGATAAATATGCATTACTTTTCACATTCTGGTGAACAGAAGGGATAGTCTTCTGGGCAAAATAATGGTAGCTGAATACCTGCCACTATGGAATAACACAGGCCATAAATTAGCAGAAGGGGTTGATTCTACTAGCTGGAATGTGAGCAGCTGATAAGTCAGCAGTTTTCCAAGCTTGCATTAAGACACTGGGCATAGAAGTAATAATAGGACATATTTTTTATTTGCTACAGTTGCTGTGGAAGAGACACTTGCCTTGGCACCTGGCATGTGTTAACTCATGCATGTGGAATCAAAATTGATGGTACTTTCACCATGACCTATACACTGCAGGCAGAGGCTACAGATCACAGTGGTGCTTTAAGCAGCAGATATGTAAATTTCTTCAGGCCTACACCACAGAGCTTTGTGAACCTGCCTTGTAGATAGCAGTGGCCTGTACCTGTGGGTCAGGGCCATTAGTTGGATTAGGACAGCTGCTCCCTCCATTCTCCTTCAAGCTGCCCCTATTCCAGAACAAAATCCATTCTCACTGCTTTTTTCCCTCCCCCTCAGAACTATCCTCTTCTCCAAATGGTGGCACCCATGGATGGTCTGCCATCTCATTATCCACCACCTGCTCATTGCTGGAGGCTTCTTGGCAGTAAGCTCCAGCTGCTTCAACATCACTGCCTCTTGCTGCTCCCTGCCTGATGTCCATTCTCTCTATGGTCATGGCACTAATCTTCCCATGTTCAATATCTGAAAGGATGAATGCTTTTACTTGACCAAGGTCATCCTTCTACAGCAGTCAGTGATTATGTAATCACAAATCTTTGCTGATTCCAAAATGCCTGTTTGTGGGGCTATAGCAGGATTAGCAGAAAAAGATGAAGAGGGCACATTAGCAACAGTTACAGACAATTGGTACTCTGCACCTGGAAAGAGGAAGGCTTTGTCAACCACTCAACAACCTCCTGCATGTGCTGTAGCTATATAGCATGACCACTCAGCGATAGAAAAAGGTGCATGTGCCCTGCCATTGCTTTGTCCTGCTGAACCTATTCACCCTCTACCTCTACAACCTCTCTGCCTCTCCTAACCTCTGCCTCTCACTTTAGGCTAGCCTGACATTTTTTTAACAAAGGGGATTTACTCAATTTAATTGCAACTATGACAATAAGGGGAACTGTTCTGTGGTGCTTTGGTGCACACTATTTTATCACGTAATTATGCTGTGACATGCTTTGCCCGTGTCAGCACTAAGCATATGCTGCATTTCTAGAAATAAAAAAGGGTCCCAAAAATACACCTTGAAACATGAAACCTGAACTGAATTGTATTATTTTTTTAACCAAGTAGAAAATAAAAGCATATGGATAAATGTTAAAACCCAATTGGAGCCTTGGAGTCTAGCTGCAGCTAAACAGCCACACAGCAGTTGTCACTGAACTGTTGCGCCACTGGCCAATTTGTACAGAGTTGAGGACTTTAACCATGTCACCCTCAAAGTGGCATTAAAAGGACCCTCTCCCTGCTGTATGGTAATTAAAAAAAAACAAAACATTTTTTGCTTGCTGTTAAATGTTCCCCATAACAGTGCCCAACTCCCTATGCCTTTTTTAAAGCATGCCTATTAATAGCTTTGAAAATGGCCAGAATTTGATATCAATATTTGCCCACTACAGAATATACAGTACAGCTAAGTTCAGGTTTTGTAAATTTTAACCCCTTTACAATTGTGAGCATATATTCGGCATTCGGGAAGTGGGCTTTTATCCTGGGCTGCGTATACATGTGTTCTTGTATTTGTGCTGGGAGAGTGCGATTGAGAGCTCTTCAAGTGATGAGATCAGGCTGTTGGTGACAGCCCTGGGTCTCTACTAATTACCAGGACCTGGGGGAACTGAATACCTATCACATGATTGCTGTGATAATCTTTGATTGGCTATTAGGCCCCTTCCACACAGGGTGGATCCATTTAGCGGAGTCTGCCAGCTCAGAAGAAGATTGCTCCGTTGATCTCCGCTGAGCCGGTGGATGACAGGTCCGTCTCTGCTCACTGAGAGAAAGGGGCCTGTCAGAGCCCCGCTGATTCCTATGGGGAGATCGGGTTAAAACGGACAGCAGGTCCATTTTCATAAGATCTCATCCGATCCGCCAAGACGCATGGCGAACGTATCACGATACGTCTGTCTTGATTGGATGGCAGGCGGGTGTCAGCGGACACATCTCTGCTGACATCCATCTGCCCATTAGAGTCAATGAATGGCCCACTCGGATCTGCCTGAAAAACAGACAGGTGGATCCAAATGGGTTTGTCGCGTAAAAGGGGCCTTACAGTGATTACCCACTTTGTAGCCCTTCCCTGTGTTATCTCTCCTCTGTAAAAAGTAAAAAAAACAGACTTGTCTGTTAGTGGGGAAAAAAGCTAAATCATATCTATTCCTCTGCTAAAGACAAGGCTGTACAAAAAAGGAGTCTTTTGAAGAAAAAAATAAAATAAAAGATAAACTAGTTCAATGCTTTACCTAGCTTAGTGAGTGTAGGTGTCAGGGTTAGCGGCAGTGTAGGATGCAAGTGCATACAATTTTTTATTAATAAATACCTATCTTCATCTTACTACACTATGACTGGTATTATCTGATTCTGAGCACCTAGACTATATATCAGAGAATTGAGAGTCTTAAAGGGACAATACCATAATGATGATCGATAATGGGGAAGTTGCGCCTTGCAGCCCCTTTGAGACCTCCTTTTGGGGAATGCATGATATGAATTATTAGGGCCTTCTCCCAAGGTGAGAGTCCACTCAGAACACGTGGTGTTGGTGTATTCGCAGCAATTTGCAGTTATTCTTGCAGCACTGGTTCTGTGGTCACAAATACAAAGAGGAAGACTTTGCGTGGACTTTCCTTCCTTTCTAGCACTGGAGTCTTGGTCACATTTATTACACCTGCTTTTTTTGTTTTTTAGATTGCACTTATTGTATGCTTTGTTTTTTGCTTTAATATTGAACTAACTTCGTAAGAATTGTGAACCTTGCAGTACTGAGGTTCCAGGTTGCGCATATTTTATTTCACTCAGCATATATTTTATATTGTATATTTCTTTGGATCTGAGATTATTTTTAGCGTCAGCGCTTTCTGGTGGTGGGCTTTATGGTAAAAGTGATCTGAGCAGCTCTACAACCACCTAATCACTTTTACAAGCAGCGGCAGGAGGTTCCCCCTCCTGCTGCTGCCCACTATCTTTTTTGGTCTCTCTCATCCTATTGAGGAGCCCGGGACCAATGTGGCCTGTTGCATCAGAAGAACACAGTGGAGTAGCATTAGCTTCTTGTCCCCAGTCTTTACTCTGACCTAAGAAAACAAAGAAGGTGATGACAATTTTGTCACTTCTGATTTCAGTTTGTTTACAAGTTGTTCCTGCCTTGTAAAACAGCTGATCAAACTGATCGTGGTTTGATGAGCTGCTTTGGAGGGCAGAGGAGAGATCTGGGATTTAATAGACTCCAATTCTCTCATCCAATTCTCTCCATTAAGAGGACCTGTCATGGCCCTATGTTATCACAAGGGATGTTTATTTGAAAAAAATAGACAGTGTAACATTTTTTTTTAATAATAACAAAAAAAAATGCATATGTAGGTCACACCACATATGTGAGCTATTGCTGTTTAACTCTAAACTGGCAACATCTAAAGACTTTTAAAGCATCACCTATAGAGATTTTTAAGTATAATAGTTTGTTGCCATTCCACAGGCACACGCAATTTTAAAGTGTGACATGTTGGGTATCTATTTACTCGGCATTAGGGATGAGCTGAACACCCTCGAGTTCGGTTTGCAGCAGAACATGCGAACACTGTTAAAGTCTATGGGAAAGGAACATGAATAATCAAAAGTGCTAATTTTAAAGGCTTATATGCAAGTTATTGTCACAAAAAGTGTTTGGGGACCCGGGTCCTGCCCCAGGGGACATGTATCAATGCTACCCGCGGACTCGATCGCCGCAGGGATACCCGCGATCGCCTCACGAAGAGGACGAACGGGAAGATGCTGATGTAAACAGCATCTCCCCATTCTGCCTAGTGACAAGTGTCACTGATCACTGCTCCCTGTCATCGGGAGCAGTGATCAGTTTAGTGACACACACAGCCCAACCCCCCTACAGTTAGAAAACACTCCCCTAGTATTGATTAACCCCTCCCCGCCCCCTAGTGGTTAACCCCATTCACTGCCAGTGTCATTTACACAGTAATCACTGCATTTTTAATCGCACTGATTGCTGTATAAATGACAATGGTCCCAAAAATGTGTCAAAAATGTCCGACATGTCCGCCATAACGTCGCAGTCACAATAAAAATCGCTGATCACTGCCATTACTAGTAAAAAAAAATATTAATAAAAATGCCATAAAACTATCCCCTATTTAGTAAACTTTATAACTTTTGCGCAAACCAATCAATAAACGCTTATTGCGATTTTTTTTTTTTGCCAAAAATATGTAGGATAATACGTATCGGCCTAAACTGAGGAAAAAAATGTTTTTTGTATATTTTTGGGGGATATTTATTATAGCAAAATGTAAAAAATAATGCGTTTTTTCAAAATTGTCGCTCTTATTTTGTTTATAGCGCAAAAAATAAAAATCGCAGAGGTGATTAAATACCACCAAAAGAAAGCTCTATTTGTGGGAAAAAAAATGAGCCACGTCGTACAACCGCGCAATTGTCAGTTAAAGCGACACAGTACCGAATCGCAAAAAACGCTCTGGTCAGGAAGGGGGTAAATTCTTCCGGGGCTGAAGCGACTAGAGTATGCGTGTAAAAGTGGTGCATTTTTCCCCTGTTTAGAACAGTACCACAGCAAAATGACATTTCTAAAGGAAAAATTGTCATTTAAAACTGATCAGGGCTGTAATGAATTGTCGGGTCTCGGCAATATAGATACAGATAATTGAAAAAAAGAGCATGGGATCCCCCTGTCCATTACCAGTATGTATGTATGTACCAGTACATGTATCAATGCAAAAACATTTTTAAAAAGTGGCCTTTTTCTGGGAGCAGTGATTTTTTTAATGCTTAAAGCAAAACAATAAAAATGAAATATTCCTTTAAATATTGTGCCTGGGGGGTGTCTAGAGTATACCTGTAAAAGTGGCACATTTTTTCCCCTGTTTAGAACAGTACCACAGCAAAATGACATTTCTAAAGGAAAAATTGTCATTTAAAACTGATCGGGGCTGTAATGAATTGTCGGGTCTCGGCAATATAGATACAGATAATTGAAAAAAAGAGCATGGGATCCCCCTGTCCATTACCAGACCCCAGGCCCTTTGGGTCTGGTATGAATATTAAGGGGAACCCCAAATCAAATGAAAAAAAAAATGTGTGGGGGTCCCCCTAATTTCCAAACCAGGCCCTTCGGTTCTGATATGGAAATTAAGGGGAACCTTGCGCCAAAACGTAAAAAAAAATGGCATAGGGGTCCCCCCAAAATCCATACCAGACCCTTATCCGAGCACGTAACCTGGCAGGCTGCAGGAAAAGAGGGGGGGACAACCGTACCAGGCCACATGCCCTCAACATGGGGAGGGTGCTTTGGGGTAGCCCCCCAAAGCACCTTGTCCCCACCTTGTCCCTACTTCGTGGGACATTTTTCTTTTTTCTTTGATTGAAAAAGGACTTGTCCCAAGCTGTCTCTTGTCTTTTTTACCATTTTGACACTTTTTTTGTGAAATGGTAGGGGTACATTTGTGCCCCGTTACCAATTCACACAGGGGGAGGCCGGGATCTGGGGGTCCCCCTTCCAGATTCGGATAAGCCCCCTCCTGCAGACCCCCACAACCACCGGGCAAGGGTTGTGGGGTTGAGGTTCTTGTCCCCATCAACATGGGGACAAGGTGCTTTGGGGGGCTACTCCAAAAATTAGCACTTTTGATTTTTTATGTTAGTGTCCCATAGACTTTAACAATGTTCTGGCAGCTTTCAAATTTGCCACGAACACTGCATATTGTTTGCTGTTCGGTGAACAGGCGAACACCCAGTGTTCGAGTTGAACTTACGTTCGACTCGAACATCTGGCTCATCCCTACTCGGCATTACATCATTTTTACATTTTAACAAAAAATTGTGTATTATATTGTGTTTATGTGCACAAAATCTTATTTTAATGTATTTTTTTCTTGAACATATGCATTTGATAATTGGATGCGCAAACACAAAAATCACAACAACATTTTATTCTTCAGAGTCTTTTCTTTCAAAAAATATGCAATGTTTGGGGCTTTTAAGTAAAAAAAAAAAGAAAAAAGATGATTTTTACATCTATGTGAGCCTGGGGCACACTAAAAATGCAAAAAACTTTCAAATTTTATGCTTGAGGGATGCTCTAAAGCTGTTCATGGTTTTTTAACATCAACTACACCGTATTGTGGCAGCAAAAAAATTGCATGCATTATTCCTTGGCTTGCAAACAGCAGTAGCAACCTAATGTGATCAATTTCCCTTCTAAAAAAGTATTTCATCATATTTTGTGTAGCAGGTTATCTAATGGAAAAGGGAAAAGTCCTGAAAGTCACACATCTCTGCATAACCTTCGTAGAAGGTGTATGACAGCCTCAGCCCGAGCTCCATCCAGGCCCCGCCCACAACATGTTTCACTCTGCCCACGAAGCTTATTCATGACTAAGCTCCATGGGCAGAGTTAAATACATTTGGGGCGTGGCCTGGTTGGAGCCTGGACTGAGGCTGTCATACACCTACTTATGGGGTTTTGCAGAGATGTGAGATTTCCAGGACTTTTCCCTTTTCCATTAGATGTCTAGAGCTGGGACAAGCTGTGTCCTTGTCTGCACACCAAGCAGTTGCTACATAAGAGGACCAAGTGGAGCTTTGAGTAGCACCTGTAAATTTAGTTTTTGTTACAATGATAGGTCCTAATTGAACGGTGGAAGTAGAAGAGAAAATATACCTAAAATCTCCCAGAAGGTTTTGGCAGAGTGTTGCCCTGCCAGGGTCTAGAAAGAGGTTATGACCCATAATTCTCAACCAGGTGGGTTGAGGGGCTCCAGGGAGTTTGTGACATGGAGAGTAAACTGAATTTTCAGTTTTCTCAGTGTTTGGTAAAGTCTGTTTTGAGACCTGGAGCCTCGAGATTTCAATGTGATATGGGTGGGATAGAAATCTCCAATCTTGGGTCCAGGTATTTAGAACAGCCAGCACACTAATTGGTCAAGTGTTTGCTGGGCTTTTAGTACTGACCTGACCATGTCCTAAAAGAGAGGTGGGAGCCAGTACTGCAAGAGGCTGCTAGCTGTGTGCACAGAGTTTGTGAGCAACCAGTCTGTGGGAGACAGACAAAGTCCAAAAGGGTAAGGCCAGAGCAGGAGTGCTGCAAGCCTGGGGGTCGAGTGATTGCTTGTTTTGAAACAAGAGTGAAATGCTAAAAACCCTGGGAGGGAAACCTGTTGTTTTGTGTTTGCTGAACTGTCTTCTATTACAAATGGACAAGAAAGTTCAGCAAACACAAAGCAACAGGTTTCCCTCAAAGTCTTGGGATCACTACATTGTCCTCAGCTATGTCCCCCAAGGCAAGTACAACTCCTGCGCTTTGTGAGGGATAAAAGACTACTTCATGCCCTCCTCCTCCTCAATGCCACCATGAATTCATCCTCATGCTCCTCCTCTGCCTGCAGAGGCCTCACAGAGACAGAATCCAGATATAGTGGGCCCTGAGACACCAGGAAATCCTCCTTTCTTCCTGCTGTTGTCTCTCTAGTGCCCTGTCTATAATGACATGCAATGTCTACTCCAGCAGGAACATTACAGGAATGGTTTCACTGATGAAAGCATTGGCACAGATCACCATTTTTGTTGACTCCTCAAACGGTGACAATATGGTGCATGCATCCTGTATGAGGGGCCACTGACATGGGGAAAAGAACCCCAGCTTCCTTTGAGCCTGTCTTTGTGCCATCCTCATACAGGTACTCAATTATAGCCAAAACAGAGTTTCATTGGTTGGGCATCTCACATAACAGGTTGTTTGCATGCAGATGGAGTTGCCACTGAATTTCACCCAGCCAAACACAGTCTGGGCCTGACTGCCTTAAATGGCTACAGTCTGCAGCACCAGGTTGAGAACATGTGCCAAGCAAAGCACATATGTGCACTTTCTCTGCTGAAGGGAGGACAGCAGATTGGTGCTGTTGTAACGCATAACCTTTCTTTGCACAAGATGGTGAGGGATTAACCACCTCTGGGCCTTCCCTTGCAGAGCTGACAGCTGGCAAGGTATAGAATATTTATTTTTTAGTGGAGAGAAGGGGAGCAGTCTCTGGTCTTGTCCATCAACAACCTCACATAATTTAAAGCGGAGTTCCAGCCCCCCAAGCACTTTTTTTTTTAAACTGCTCTGCATTTGTCCAAACATGTACATGAACAATTACAACACATATGTGTTGCAATTATACTTTCTTTAAAAATAGTTTTGAAATTACTGATCTCAGAAGCAGGCAGGTTCCATTTTAGCTGTGGGCATCTGAAGCCCTCCTGTCCTAATTTCTGAGATTTTCTTACGACGTTCGCGTCATTTACTGTCTGAAAGTAATGTGAGATTTTGTCAGTAGGCGATTCGTAAGGACTCCTGGGATACATGACGCCGCTATCCCGAGAGCCCTTGGGAATCGCATAGTGACGTAATCGCCTAGGCGGGGACATGCCGAAAGTGCGGTGAGACCCCAAAATAAATGGTATTTACATCCAAAAAAAGAAACTATTTTCATTAGTAAAAGCATTATCAATAGGTATACAATAGACATAAAATAAAAAATAAAATGGGTAGAGTTCCGCTTTAAAAAATGTTGATGATGATTAATGCCTGCCTATAGGCAATTATCCCCTATGCACCATCTGTTGACATCTTTGTCCCTGACCCTGACACTACAACTTTTCAATAATACAGTACATAAAGGTAATAAAGCAAAACATTTTATCATTACGTTATCATTGCTTTGCTCAAAGGACCAGTAAACATTCATTTGCATGATATGTACATTATCCAAGAAACTTTCTCCATTTTGGGTTAAAGGAGGGTGCGTATGGTGTATTATATGCTCAGTTTTGAAAAGCTCTTAAAACTGTCACAATAATTTTCATTGAATCATTGTAAAACAGATGTAATAGGTTTTTTTTTTATTTACTAAAATCAACAATTTAATTTTGGGGTGGGGTAACTGTACTATTTGTGATCATGTTTTAATCAAACAGTTTATAACAAATCTGATCTCAGTAATAGTAAACTGTTCAGTTAAATTTTTTTGAACAACTGTACACTTTTAATTAGTGGACTATTGTATTTCATCAAACACTCTTTTGGAACGTAAAATGGAACAGATTTGATGGGTTGTGATGTTTTGTACGAGCTCATAGATCCTATTATCAACAAACATATTTCATTGGGAAAATTGTCTTTAGGCTCTCCAGTGTATGCATCCTCTCTTTAATTATCATTAATTTTGATGGCAAAAAATCAGATGGCAGCATATTTGTGTGTGCCAGTATTCAAATCGAGATGCTGAAGTGGTCTTAATGCACAATCAATGGCATACTGCGCTGAATATAAATAATACATTTTGCATTCATTCAACAGATTGAATAGAGAATCTTTAATTTGAATACTGTATTATTAGAAAATGATACTTGAAAAACACAGTCAATGTTGACTAAATCATATATTATAACGTACATAGATAACTGATCATCAATGCAAATTGCAGAAGAAATATATTTCAATAACATTTAAAATTATGTTGTAATTTACCATGACTTATGTTTTATTTTTCTGATTTATCTGTATATACTTTTGTGAGCTGTTATTTGAAAGAGAGTATACATTGTAAGTGAGCAATCGTGGTAACATATATTTGTATGACTATTAGTACATTTTTAGCCTGTTTTACTTACTAATATAAATTTATTATACAGTATACAGTATGGCAGTAATATTGAAAATCATACAATAGGAAGTGTGGCCTGGCAAACATGATGTGAAATGTGTCTAGCTGCAGATCCACACAGCATTGATCCTGCACAATACAGTGGCTTTTGTCCTGCTCCAAAAGTAGTGCCTTGCATTATCTAAGTAATCCTCTGCCTGCTTGACTCTTAATGTTGCCTTCAAAGCTTGCCTCTGTGGTCTTTGGCTGGACAAGTACTGGTGGGTGCACAAAGATGGAGCTGAAACAATCCTGAGATGCAGGACTGCAATTCAACACTATCTGACATGGTAAAAGTACTTGCCAGAAAATTTTGACCACTAAGTTTGAAAAAGTTTAAGATAGGTATTTCTTGGATTTGGGAAGACTTACAGAAACTGAGAGGTAAAAGGGAATGAAATAAATTGGAGTCAGAATGTGGGGCAGCTGTGCAAAGAAACCAATTAGCTTCTGTCTTTAAGCTTAACTGAACAAGCTGAAGATAAAAGCTAGCTGACTATGCATTGCTGCCCCAAATTCTGGCTGCTCCAGTTTTAGTAAATTCTCCCCATAGATTCACAAAGACTGAAACTAAGATTAGTACTGAGGAAGATCAATTAAATCCTTTACAGCATATATCTGATCAACATTACCTCCAGCTACAGGCATTGCAGCAGAAACAAGAGGATATAAAAAAAAGATTATGCAAAAATAACCTCTGTTTTATAGGCCTCCTGGAAAAAGGAGAAAGGTCTGATCCTACAGGCTTTTTAGAATCTCTCTTGATTACTATTTATGGCAGAGAGAAATTTTCACCCACCCTTGCGTTGGAACAAGCCCAGCATCCAACAGCAAGATTACGGAACTTTTTTTGCTATACTACCTAGTTAAAGGGACCTCAATCTGGTTCTGTGACTCGCCATGGATATGGGCAATATACCAGCTGTGACTGTTTTCCTATAAATTCCTACAGAAACAACCAAGCAACAAGCTAAGTTTATTGAGGCCAAATGGAGATTGAGTGTAGCTTGAGTCACTGATGGTAACTGTACACTTTTCTTAAGGATGGTTTTACTGGCTTGAGCAATGGGATCTTGGTAGGAGGGCTCCTGTGGTGATGTGTGCTTATACTAATAGAAGATGAGATATTAGGACTAGAGTTAACATGATCTCCTTTCACTTTTTCTTCTTTTCTTCCTCTGTTATGTCTGACAATACACTGCTATGTACTAGTTGTTATTACTTGCTCATGCTGAACTCATGTTTGCATAAGTTTATAGGGATTTCCTCTTTCAGATGGTTTAACCCCTCTTTTCTCAATATAATTTGCTCTATAAACATTTGCACAAGCCTAGATGGTGTAGGCTCATTTGAAATGCTGTTTTACCTCTCAAGCCCCTTCACCTAGAGTCTACTATGTTACCTGTTACTGGGACTGACTTTGGTTCTTTCTTTTCTTGTTTAATACTATAGTTTTACAGGAGGCATGTTCAAGTGTGGAAACTGCAGAGGGATACACTTTATGAGGAGCTGAGGGGGGCAATCCTGCTTCCTGCTGCTTTACAGTGACTTTCATCCTCAGTTGTTCATCTTTGTGCAATAATATTTTTTCATGGTTTGCACATACAAGATTTTTCACCTTGTGCTATTCAATGTAATAAATGCATATGCTCTTTTCTCCTTTGTTTTGCATGTTAATGATCTTTTTGACCATTCTAGGAATTATGCTCACACAATTTGGGGTTCATGTAGAGCCAGGGGGGTTGGGATGGGTTATTTTTGGGGGAGACAAAAAAACCATCTTCTCAGTTGCACATTACTACTTAAATATGTGAAATACACAAATACATCTCAGTAAGAATGAGACAATTTGACCTAACAGTGCTACTTTAAATGCAGATACAAATATTATATTATAAAGAAGTGCAAAGTGCCTCAGTGGCAAATCTCATACCAAAGTGCAATATAATTAATTGAACATGAACCAAAAATGTATAATCTCTGACTAGATTGGTAGCTCCTCCCCTCATTGAATGCCCACATTGGTGAAGGATCTCCTTCTGTGTACATTCACACAGAATGCAGGACTCGGCCCCACCCCCGGCGCCCGTGTTATTGGATTTGATTGATAGCAGCGGGAGCCAATGGCTGCGCTGCTATCAATTTATCCAATCAAGAGCCGAGACATTGGGCAGAGAAGTAGAGCGCACCTCTGGCGTGGGAACAAAAGGGCTCAGGTGAGTAAAACAGGGGGGGCTGGCAGGGTGGTCAGTGTCAGAAATGTTTTCACCTTAATGCATAAAATGCATTAAGGTGAAAAAACACGAGGGTTTACAACCACTTTAACAATGAATGAGTCATCAGCTGTCAACGAGCTTCCTCGCTGGCAACTGAATAAACAACAAAACATTGCCATTAATACAAAAATGTGAAAAAAATGGCATGGGGGTCCCCTACCAATCCATACCAGGCCAATTGGGCCTGGTATGGATTTTAAGGGAAACCCCACGCCAAAACTAAAAAAAAAAAACTACGTGGGGTCACCCCCAAAATCCATACCAGTCGCTAATCCATGCATGCAGCTTGGCAGGTCAATCACAATGCCCTCCGCGCCATGCCAGACCCAAAGGGCCTAGTATGAATTGGGGGGACCCCCACACTGTTTCTTTTATATTTTTGTATTGCCGACAATGTGCTTTTTTTTTCAGGAAAGCTTGCAGTCGGGAAAATCTATTTAAATGTAATTTTTTTCTTTAGATATGTCAGTTTTGCTGCAGCAGGTTCTATACACGGTACAGATGCGCCACTTTACAGGCAGACTAATGGGATTCTCCCAGGCATTATATTCAAAGGCACTATATTGTTTCACTTTAAAGGGCAAGTTCACCTTTACAGAAAAATCTGTAAGGTAAACTTACACAGGACCCCCTCCTCACACCTCCTAGTCCCGCTGACCTGCAGCTCAGCAATCTTACGCTCTGAGCCCCGGTATAGCCGCCTCACAGCTCCGGGGCTTAGAAATCCCCGGAGCTTAATCTCCTAAATGTACCCTGTCAGTAGGGACATTTAGGAGCATTCAAATTGGTCGGCGAGGTTACATGGGTGGCGCCGACCAATCAGAACTCGCGTAGCCTGTCCTCTCAGCGAGGTATAAGAAGAGTAAAAGCTGCAGGGATTTCTAAGCTCCAGATCCCTGAAGCGGCTATACTAGGGCTCAAGGGAGATTGTTGCGCTGCAGGTCAGCGGGACTGAGGGGAAGGAGGAGGCGTCAGTTCACCTTACAGATCTTCTGTATTTTTGCATTGATACATGTTCCCCAGGGCAGTACCCAGGCCCCCATACCTTTTTTATGTCCAATAACTTGCATATAAACCTTCAAAATGGGGACTTTCGATTTTTCAAGTTCAGGTCCCAAAGACTTTAATAGGGTTTGCGGTTTGGGTCAGAACTTTTTCCATGGTCAGAAGTTCTGGAGCGAACCAGACCAGTTCTGAACTACTCAGATTCAGCTCAATGGGATATTTTTTGCTTTGATTGCATCACTGCAGCAGGGACATCCAGAATGGAGCTTTCTCAGTCTCTTACAGATAAATTAAACATACAGTTTTAGGCTTCTGAAAACAGCATGTTACTACTTCCTAGAATCCTTGGCAGTTTACGTCTCCTTAATATAAGTATTACCAAGCTGTGCTTTTATCCCTTCTACTCAAATATCATGTGGTCCATAACCCCCCGCCCTCGGGGTCGGCCTTAAAGCGATTGACTGCAATGCACTCTCAGTAGCCAATCTCTTGTGGCTTTGCCCCTCTGATTGGAAAAGCTCCTCTAACCCAATCATGGTGCATTCTCTTTCTCTTTGGGACTGACTTAAGATTCCTTTGCGCTCCAATCACCCCACTACTCATTACAATCTTTCCTCAAAAACCCATTGTTTTACCCAGCTTTTACCTCTCCATCTTCCTTCCAGGCCTGGAAATCTGCAGGCCTTTTCAGGCGTTATAAATTGACAACCTTGTCAGCCTTCAAAACATTCTCCTCCCTCCAAGAATCACATCATCTCCCAGGCTTGGAAATTTTCTGTTACCTGCAGATCAAACACTTTCTCTCTCCCTACCTCACATTATTCTCTCCCTTAAACCACCTAGCTTTTTTGGAAAATGATTGTAAGCAGGTTCCCCATGCCCTGGGCCTCATCTCTCAGCTTTATGGCCAACTGCTAGACAAGCCTGGCTCTCATCTGTCTACTTATACTGCTTGTTGGGAGCGAGACCTTGGAATCTCTTCAGAGCAGATAGACTGGGCTGGTGTTTGGGCTGCTACTAAATCTTCTATCCAACCTCAATATCGCACTGGAAACCAAGTTATTACCTATTGGTATCTGGTTCTTGCTAGGCTCACTAAATTTATACCAAGTTATGAGCCAAATTTTTTTCAGGGATGCAATGAAAATGGCACCCACTTCTACATTTGGTGGTCTTGCCCCAAAGTGAACCACTTTTGGATGGGAATATTCTGTATCGTCTCCATGCTTTTCACTACTGATATTTTCTCTGACCTCCTTTTGGCACTTCTCAACTTGCGACCCCCCAACCTGTCTTGAATTTAATACAAATTATTCTTCCAAGTGACTACAGCTGCTAAACAAACAATCACAAAAGCTTGGAAGATTAAAGCCTCATACACACGATCGTATATATAATTTTGTTCGAAGGGTGTTGTCTCCAACTTGTCTTGCATACACACGGTCACACAAATGTTGGCCAACAATTACAAACGTAGTGACGTACAAGATGTACGATGAGCCGATAAAAAGGAAGTTCAATAGTCATGCGCCACCCTTTGGGCTCCTTCTGCTAATCTCGTGTTTATCTCGTGTTAGTAGAAGTTTGGTGAGTGACGATTCACGCTTTTCAGCCTCGTGCTTTTCAGTTCGTTTCTGCTTTTCAGGTTGTGTTTGTCAGTTCATATCTGTTTTTCAGTGCGTGCTTGTCAAGTTGTTTTTGTTTTTCAGTGCGTTCTATTTATAGTTCGCTTCTGATTTTCAGTGCATGCTTGTCCTGTCGTTTCTGATTTTCAGGTCGTGCTTGTCAGGTCCTTTCTGATTTTCAGTGCGTTCTGTCAGTTAGTTCTGAGCCACTGTTCGTTTACTAGCCATGTGGCGTTCTCGTCGGAGAGATCATGCTGTTGTTGGGCTTGGTGTTATTGTTTTGACCCAAGTCCAGTCCATGAACAGGGGAAGGAGGAGTTCTTGGACCAAGAATTGGTTACTTAATCGTGACCAATTCTGTCATATGCCTTTGCTGTGGGAGCTCCAGGAGAATAATACTGATGATTTCAGGATTTATCTCTGGATGACGGACCCTGTCTTTCACTGTCTATAGGCTTTGCTGTCCCCTTATATTATGAAGCAAGACACCTGCATGTGGAAAGCCATCTCTCCCGAGCAAAGGCTCATCACCACCTTGGGGTACTTGGCAACGGGGAGAAGTCTCAGGACCTCAAGTTCACCACTGGGATCTCCCCCAGGCTCTGGGACTCATTTTCCAAAGACCTGTTCTGCCATCATTCAAGTCCTGCAGAAGGACTATATTCGGGTAAGTTTTATCCTTTAACATCACATTCTATGTATTTAATGTTTGCTAATGTATTGTATTAATTTCTTCATTCCATAATTACCATGATTGTATTATGCTGTGAATGTCCTCTTTGTCCTCATGCATGCTGTAATCTTTTAATGGTCCTTTTTTGTCCTTCATGCATATTTGCCTTCACTAACCTCCACAGCATGCTATCCTGGGCCTATTAACTTAACAATGTTTTTGTCAGCTACATTTTAGTGCTTACCCTAAACACCCCCTAAAATGTGTCCAAATGTTATTGTTGGCCGTAAATTCAGGCAGAGTGCAAGAGGCTATTTTTTGGGGGCCTAAATTCATTTGGAACCTTCCCTCCCCCCAACCGTAAGTCTACCAATACTCTTATCTGCAGACTTTGCTAAACCCATACACTATACCTACCTCTTATGTGGTCATATTTATGGATGAATTCACCAAAGCGTGTAGTGCAAGTGCCTGCTTGAATACTTTCAAATGGTACTGTTTAAAGTTTTGTTCTTCTATTATCTTGATTGGTAATTGCAGAATGTAAAAATGTGCTTCAATTTGGACAGTGTGTATTCATATTTTTGGATTATGACACTTCTTACCTGTCCAGTGGGCTGCCAATAGTGTAAGTAAGGAGGGGTTGGCCCAAGTAACACACATTATTTATGCATTAAGCTCTCAATGAAGTGGAGAGGGTTACCTGTCCAAAACATCTACCCATCCCCCCACCATAACATTTTTCCAATGGGCCATCAGAGGGGGTGAGGAATCTGATAAGTTGACCTCATACTTTTGTCTTTAAATACTCATTTCAATAAATGTTCTACTTATGTTGGCCAAGAATGTTTGTGTCTAATCTGCTTGCAATGTTATGTGCAAAAGTACTAATTTTTTTTCTGGTGACTCCAAAGTTTCCTTCAAACCCACAGGAATGGCAGACTGTGGCTTCCCAGTTTCTCCACCAATGGCACTCTCCCAATTGTGGTGGTGCTATCAGTGGGAAGCACGTAAGGATCGTCCCACCACCCAACTCGGGGTCGTACTACTATAATTACAAGGGGTTTAGTAGTATAGTGATGTTGGCAGTGGTGACGGCCAATTATGAGTTATGAGTCAATTTCGTATTTGTCGCTGATGAGGCCTTTGCTCTGGGGGAGCATCTCATGAGGCCGTTCCCCATGAGGAACATGACCCATGTTGTTTTGATCTGCTGCATTCTGCACAACTACTTAAGATGGAATGCAACTGAGGCCGACTTTCCTTCGGAACGGCAGTGATGGCAGTGGTTAAAAATGGCCGTGCTGGCTTACCCCCGAAAGCACCCGTGAAGTCAGAGAAAAATATGTACAGTACTTCATGGGTAGAGGGGCAATTGGTTTACAACAAAATCTTGTGGATGTGCAACATTTTTTTTTTAAATAAACTCATATTTCATTTGAATTACTGTTTGTGTTTCTTATCTGTCTCCTAGGTTCTCAAATGGCCTTTTAATTTCGGCCATTTTCTTCAATAGTGCAAACATAACTTATTTGATACATGAGGTGACAATCTCTTCTTCAGCTAACTATAATGTTGTGCTGTGAATCTGTTAATGTATGTAATGCATTAATGATAAAAATATTCATCCTTTTCAACTCCTTGAATTAATTGCTTGGAGTCCCTAAAATGACCCGATTTGGGACATTTTACAGCACATTGTCACTGTAACTACACCGACTTAACAAATACACTGGTATTGAGAATTTAAATAAGAAGCCACACATTGCTGAGTATAAAACATTTTACTCAAAGCAGATTCAAATGTGCTTTAAAAACGTTTTTTGAACAAACCAACATCTTGGTGTATAACATGTATGTTTGACATTGACTTGCCTTTTTTTGGGGCTAAACAGGCTAAAAAAACCCATAACATACACATCCCCAACTCAGGAACTTACAAAGTTCGACAATGCTGAAGTGAAGGCCATATGAGACATTAGTATGTCAAAACTGTGTTGATCTTGCCTTCATCAGATGGGATGAGCTCACCCCTCTAAAAGCCAAATTTTGAAGATGCACACAAATTTTCACTCCAAATTTGGATTTCCCCCATGATTCCATGCTTAAAATGTGTGTCTTTTCCCTACATCTATTTTGCTAAAGCCCTAAAACACATAGTGTGTCAACATGTGCTATCTCCCATCATGGGATATCAATGTACGCGTTTTGTGGGTGCAACCCCTTCCTCCAAACTAAAGTAGGTGAGAGGAAGGCCAATCCACTTTGCCCTACAAGTGCACTTTCGAGTGCACTTGCATTGCACTTGTAGTGCAAAGTGGTTTTGCCTTTTTGAAATAAGCCCCAGTGTGTCAACATGTGCTAGATTTCCTACATGGGGGATCAATAGACGTATTTCAGGTGTGCAAACCCTTCCTCCAAACTAAAGTAGGTGAAAGGAAGGGGTTGCACCCCTGAAACATGTCCATTTATCCCCCATGATGGGAGCTAGCACATGTTGACACACTGGGGATTATTTCAGAAAGGCCAATCCACTTTGCCCTACAAGTGCACTTGCATTGCACTTGTAGGGCAAAGTGGTTTTGCCTTTTTGAAATAAGCCCCAGTGTGTCAACATGTGCTAAATCCCATCATGGGGGATCAATAGACGTATTTCAGGGGTGCAAACCCTTCCTCTCACCTACTTTAGTTTGGAGGAAGGGGTTGCACCCACAAAACACATACATTGATATCCCATGATGAGAGATAGCACTTGTTGACACACTGTGTGCATCTTCACAATTTGGCTTAGCGATTCATTTAAAACTGTAAAAACACGTACAACATACCGACAACGCTAAAATCTTATTTTTGTTTAGATTTTTAGATTTTTCTTTTGAGAACATGCTAGCCAACATTTCTTGTCAGAAAGTCCAACAACAATTGTCCGATGGAGCATACACACGGTCGGACTTACCGCCAACAAGCTCACATCCAACATTTCCCATCGGAAAATCTGATCGTGTGTACGGGGCTTTACTCACTTAATATTGTGGAGACCAAACAAAGGATAACTAAGTCTATAAGGCTATGCTCCATGCCAATCCTCCAAGACAGGGTTGTGTATTATGCAAAATTATGGCAACTTTGGGATCATGCCTCCCTACTGCTTCCTTGATATACTTACAGTATGTGGTCCTCAGTGACTGCATTCCAGTCCGCCTGTAGAGCCTTCTCCTCCCTTTC